>CANTUZ010000015.1:11752093-13134562 GCA_947846985.1 Fratercula arctica | reverse complement strand
AGACAGAGGATGGGGGCAGGAAAGGGGAGGCACGGGAGAAGAAAAGGGGAAACGGGGAAAGAGGTGACAGCGAGCAGGGGCGTTAGAAATGGGGAAAGGCGGGACAGTGGGAAAGCAAGGGGGAAAGGGAGGACTCAAGGTGCTCACCCTACCCCCTGCTAAATAATTTCACCATCACCCAAATAAAGAAAAAACATATCTGCAACTTACACGGTATACAGCAAAACTGTTGAAAAAAACCAAAGTTCCATCTTCAGTCAAGTTGGGAATTCCTCAAAATGCAGTATACCTAGAATAAAAAAAAAAAAAAGCACACTATTCAGCTCCTCCCCCATGATGCTTCCCAGAGGCACGGTGGCTTAGACAGTGGCTCACACGCGCAGCTGACGTAGGCAGTGAGCTCCCGGTGCTCTGTGCTGGTGGTGCGCTCTGTCAGGGGTGGCTGGGAGGGATCCTTCCTCACTGCGGGGACCGTCCATTCCTCCCTGGAGGCATCTGCCTGTTGGAACCCCCTTCTTTTTACTCCTCAGCCAGCTCCAGCAGGCAGCTGTGCCCAGGCAGCCCCCTTGGCACAGCAGGGCCAACCCCATCCTCAGCCTCGCAGCCTTATTAAGCCCTTGGCCCAGCCCATGCTCACCTCATGGGTCCCACCTGGGCTGCCTCAGCCCCAGCTGGAGGCTGCTGGGAACAGGGGCCATTGCCAAAGCCCCACAGCACATCACCCCCTCCCCTGAGCCTGTCCCTGATGACCAGCTCTGCACCCTCTGGGCAGCAAATGCATCCAGGGACACAGAGGAGGCAGGAAGTGTTTCTTTCTCAATGTGCCTAAGAAATCCTGGCAGTGAGTTGGCTATGAGGCTCAGTACCCAAAGGCAGCAGGACACAGGGAGAAAAGGGAAGGAAAAGGCAGGAGGAAGACCAGAGGGACATGGGGAAGGGGTATGGGACAGGAAGCCAGGAAAGGGGATGCCGCAAACAAGAAAGCAGGGGGAGCAGGGCAGCCATGAGAAGAAGGGCAGGACTGTGCAAAAAAACCCAGGGACGGAGGGATGGAAGGATAAATAAGAGAGACAGGGAGCAGGAGAGAGAGATGGAAGAGACCAGCAGGATAAGAAGACAGAGACAAGGCAAAGGAGCGGGGGAAAAGTAACATCATCAAGAAATAAAAAAAGAGAAACAGGGACCCAGGCAGAAGTACACATGGAAAGAAAATTTTGAAAAGTGACAGAGGACAAGAAACATAAGCAAAAAAAAAATAACAGGGAGACATAGAAAAAAAATGAAAAAAGCGACAGGGTGCAGAACAGAAGGGGAAGAATTGGGAATTATAGACAGGGAAATGGCTAGAAGGAGATGTAGACACTAAATTTTGAAAGGCAAGGGATACAAGAATCACACCCAAGACTTAAAAGACAGATACGCAGGACTGCAGAGAAAGAGATGGAGGAAGACAATTATGAAAAGCGACAAGGTACAAGAAACATGGTAAATAAAATTATTTTGGGGAGACAGATAGAGGGAAAGGTAGCAAGAATAATTTAAAACTAACTGGGTTCAAGAAACGTAAGGAAGAATTAAAAAGAAAGTGGTGGAAAGGAAGAAATAAAGTTTCAAAAGAGATCGCGTACAGGAGACAGTCAAGCATGAAAAAGCAATGACAGGGAGCTTTAACAGAAGTAATCTGTGGTGGATTGACCTCGGCTGGCCCCTGGCTTCCCACCCAGCCCCTCTATCACTGCCCTTCCTCAACGAGACAAGGGGAGAAATTAAAATCAAAAAGCTTGTAGGTTGAGACAAGGACAAAGAGATCACTCATAGTCACAAGAGCAACAGACTCAATTTGGAGAAATTCGTTTTATTTCTTGTCAATCAAATAACGAGAAATAAGAACAAATTTAAAAAAACACCTTCCCACCACCCCTCTCTTTTTTCCTGGGATCATCTTCACTCCCGACTTCTCTACATCGTACCCCCAGACAACGCAGGGTGATGGGGAGTCGGGGTTGTGGTCAGTTCATCTCGCCTGGTCTCTGCCGCTCCTTCTTCCTCGCCCTCTTTTTCTGCTCCTCCACAGGTCGCAGGGACTCTCTGCTCCGCTCCGGGCCAGTGTTGCCGACCACAGTGTTGTCCGACCAGCAGCAGGTCCCTCTCTGAGCTGGCTGTGCCCAACATGGGGGGGGCTTCTGGCGTCTTCTCACAGAACCCATCCCTGCAAAAACCTTGTCACTTAAACCCAATACAACAGCCATCTGCCACAGGGCAGAAAAGCCGGGGGCGGGGAGGGGGTGGGGGGGTTGGGGTGTGAAAAACAGGCAGAGGGAGTCACAGGGGACAGAAAACAGCCATGGGCTACAGCCCAGACAGGAGGAAGCGACAGGGAGCCAGATAGAGAGAGAACCATGAAGGCAAAAACTGGCTACGGGACAGATCTTTTAATACGATAACATCATTTATATAATATACTAGATACAGGTTTTTATTTTGAACTCCTTTTTATATACATACACTCTTATTTTTCAATATATATAAAAATGAGAAATTGTTCTTTATTTCAATGCCTGATGCCCATATATACAGGTTTTATTATTTTTTTAAACACACATTCCCCCCATTAATTTTCAAGCATTTTTGGGCTGTGAACTGCCTCTTTTGGGGGGAACCCCATGTGACACACCCCCCACCCCAAAAGGTCTTGTTTTGCCTTAGAAATACCATCTGGAGTACAACTACAGCCTGGCATTAAAAAAAAACTACACAAACATCACACCCCACCCAAGGCATCTCAGCGATGTTAAGGCTGCTATCTGCTTCACTACTGCTGAACAGCCGCTCCCACACAGCTCTGCTCATCCCAAAAAAAAAAAAACCCCATTAATTAAAAAGCTGCCCACAGAACCTGCTGACGGCTACTCAATGGGAGTTGACTGTAACAACTTTGCCTCAACAGTCTAGGCAGATCAACAAACTAAGCATAGACTCCTATTGATGTTCCACCTGCCCCTGACTCTATGTGACCAGGCAGAGCAGCTCCAAGCCAAACACACACAAGCACAGACCAACGCTACACAGAACACTACAAACAATACACCTCACAGATGAGAAAAAACTCTCAGCGAGAAGGATGCCACCGACATAAGCGACTGTCGGGCAAGAAGACTTGCGAGACCACGATGGTGACACGAGAAGGCTCTAGGGAAACCCCAGGAAATGAGTACAATATAATGGCCTGAGGACAAGAAGCAATTCCAAAACTGCAAAGATGCACGTGCAGGAAGCCCAACTTCAAGACCTAAGAACTTAAGGATGCAGGGAACAAGTCCCAGTCACTGAAAATGGATGGCTAGAGAACAGAGCTGCTCACAGCCAGTAACAACGCTGCAAACGAGGACCATCCAGAAACTTCCAAGATGCAAGACCGATCCACTATTTAAGCTTACAATGCAAGAAAAGCGGGGCCTGACTGAGGTGGTGCCAATGAGTACTGGCATTCAAGACTCTTGGGATGGTACCTGAAGTACAGGCCATGCTCCTCAAGTGTAAAGAGGCCATCGAGACCCAAGGAAGGTCTAAGACACAGAAGACAGACCACACAGACAACACAACAGACACAGGCTGAACCACCCTGCCTGGCTCATGCTAGCTTTGTGCTGAAGACTAACCCGCTCCCTTTACCTGCCCAAAGGGGACAGCTCCAGGACAGCCCTCTTCCCTTCTCTAACTTTAAACCCCCACCCTGCAAATCCCAAACTTCTCCCCTCCCAGCCCCTCCCACTCAATTTAGCTTTCAGAGGGCTGGAGGTCTTAAATCCCTTGTGGACAAAAAAAAAAAAAAACAAAACACCACAGCACATCAACTATCTGGGACATTCCTGTAGTCACCAGGTTCCTCTTCATCATCTGCAATTAAAGAAAACCAAACAGTGACAGCAAGAAGTTTCAGAGAGGTCAGTGCCAACCTCTTCCACAATTTCCCCTTCCTCAAAAGCACAATGGGATTCCACTCACCTGCTCATTCCAGAGTCAGACACTGCGGCCATCATTGCTTGAGATACCAAGAAACAAAATTACTGTTGCACATGTGAGAAGTCACCAGCCCCAAGCTCCTCCTCACTACTGCCTCGGCTCACCTCTAATGCTCATTCACTTCCAAAGATGGCTCACAGGGCACCTGCAAAACCAGAAGGTAAATACTTAACCAAGTTGCCGTATAATACTTCACTGTTAAGACACCAATACGGCCCACAACCACCTCACCTCCTCAGCCTGCTCATCAGCATGCGGCTTAGCGCCTCTGAGCCTGGGTCCTGCACTGCACCTGGGAAAAAAAAAAAAAGCCAACCAAAAGGCATACGCTAAGATACTGCCTGAAACCTCAGCCTGCCCACAGCCATTCCTGTCTCCTACTCCTTTACCCTGGCCTCTCACCCACCTGCCCTTCATGGTTTTGGGCTACCACTTTGAGGCTTACAGACCACCTGTAAAACAGACCCAAAGGACACTAAAAACTTCACCCACAATGTAACATCTGAGAATTACTGCTTCAGCCCACTAGTCATTGCCCACCTTGCCTGAGTCATGTCCAGTGCCAATATCCTGCTTTACTCATCACTTCACACCTTCAAAATTAAAACCACACCCCACCACCAAGCCATAATATAATCACATAGCCACCAGTCACATCTTCCCTCCAGCACCATGCACTGACCCACCTTCTTACGGGGTCCCGCTTGCCTTCTCCATCACTCTTTGGTGCACATCTTGTCCCTCTGCATCTGAAAAAATTAGTAAACAAGTCACCCAGATGTTGATCAGTAGCTGAACAGTTCCAGGGGTCTTGTTTCCATTTAGGAACACCATCTAGGCTCCAACTACAGCCTACCATTGAAAAAAATTGGACCCAACATTAATCCCCACACATATAAGCCTTAACACCTTCAATCTGCTTCACTACTGCCAAACAGGCCCTCCCAGAAGGCTCCAATCATCTCCATAAAACGCTATGGAAATAACTGTCCCTGCCAATGGCTGCTTGATCCCAGATGACCATACAACCTTTGGCTAAACATTCTTGGCAGATCAACATATTACCTATAGACTCTTATTGCTGTTCCACCTACCCCTGACTCTACACCTCCAGGCAGGGCAGCTCCACGCCAAACACACCCACATGCAGCCCAACACCACACAACACTATAGACAATGTGACTTCAAGATGAGAGAAAACTCTCCACAAGAAGAATGACTTTCAGACAAGAGACACTGTCGGACAAGAAGACCTACAGGGCCACAGCGCTGACGTGAGAAGGCTCTATGGCAAAGTCATAAAAGAGTCAAATGTAATGGCCCATTACAAGAAGTTCCAGTCAAAACTGAGATGACATACGTGCAGGAAGCCTGGCTTCAAGACCTGAAAATGTAAGGATGCAGGGAAGAAATCCCAGTTCATAGAAGTAGATGGCTAGAGCTGCTAGAGCTCAGAGAACAGAGCTGTTCACGCAGCCGGGAACAATGCTGCAGAAGAGGACTGTCCAGAAACTTCTGAGAGGCAAGTCCAATTGGCACTTTAAAATTGTTATGCAAGAAAAGAAGTGCCCATTGGGCGCTATGCCAATTAGCACAGGCATTTGAGACCCTACAGGTGGTGCCTGAGGCACATGCTGTGCCCCTTGAGTGCAAAGAGAAATGAGGACATCAAAACCTAAGGAAAGTCCAAGATACAGAAGACAGAGCACACAAACTACACAACAACAGACACAGGCCAGAAATGCCCTGCCCAGCACACACTAGCTTTGTGCTGAAGAGTAACCCGCTTCCTTTACCTACTCAGAGGACACTGCTCCTGGATGGCCCTCTGCTCTACCCTGACTTTAAAACTCCTCCCTGAAACTGTCAGCCTTGGTCCCCCTCCAGTGCCTGTCCCTCTACTTAGCTTTCAGATAGCCAGGGGTCTGAATCCATCCTTGAAAAAAAAAAAACACAACAAACAGCTAACTGATGTGTTCCTGCAGTCACCAGGTTCCTCTTCATCTGCAAAACAAAAAGAAAACACAGCTCCAGCAGTGACCACCATGACAGTAGATGCCAACCTCTTCCACAACACCCTCATCCTCAGAGGTGCCATGGCAATCCACTCACCTGTTTCACGCCAACTCCAGAGTCAGAGGCTGCAGCAACAATTATTTATGACACCTAAGATACCAACAAACACAAAATTACCAATGCATTTCTGTGAAATCACCAGTCCTGTGCTCCTCCTCAACGCTATCCAGTTCACCTCAAATGCAAGGGACTAGAACAGACCAGATCCTGTTGACACACAAATCCAAATGCAAAACCAATATGACAAAGACTGATGAACCTGCCTCCCTTTCCTAGTTAACTGCCAGCACCAAAACTTTAGAAGCCCTTCTCTTCTCCTCAACTGTCAGGGAAGGAGCCCCACTTCTTCCTGAGAGCTCCCATTCTGTATTTGCAACCCTGAACCCCGTGCATCAGCCACTCCTCAGGAGCTGCTCTTCTGAGCCATTCCCTGCATTCAGCAGGCACCTCCTATCTTCCGTCTTCCTACAGACTCTAGGCTCTGCAGACCCACAAAATAAGTAATGCCCTGACACAATCTACAAGGGGCCTGCTACAAGCTGCAAAAACTCTAGGGACACCATGGCACTCTTTGGGCAATGGGGAAAGGTGATGAGCCATGCCATACCCTGAATGACACTATGCCTTACATCCCTACTTCTTTCTTGAGAAATGCTAAAATGCTGTATGCAGGCACACACAAAATGCTCACCCTAACCCCTACAAGATAATCTCATCATCAGCCCAATTAAAAGAAACAATATCAGCAACTTACACAGCATACTGCAAAACTGGTGGAAAAACCCACAGTTCTATCTTCAATAAAGTCAGGAATTCTAGGAAAATGCAGTACTCCTAGAATAAAGAAAAGCACACTATTAAACCATCTAGGGACCCCGTAAACACTCATTACAAAGTTACTAACCTGAAAAAAAGGAAACAAAAAAGCAGCATACAAGTCAACTTTCATACTATACAGGTGACTGGATGTTTACTAGTCCTGAAGATCTTAGCTCAGCCTTCTTACCTCTGCCTCTCTAAATGCCCAAACACACCTGCCCAAACAGCTGAGCCTACCCCAGAGTTACAGCCAACTGAAGGACCAGCAGAGCACTAACCCAGCAGAGCAGGCCAGCAACAGAACAAGCTCCTAAGCCAAGGCTGTGGCTTGTATACCCCCAGCCCCGCCTGCTGCCCTCTGGCCCTGCCCACCGCCCTTCCCACAATCCCCTGGAGAAAGGGGCGGGGCCAACCACCCCAGAAGACATAAAGGCAGCCACAGGAACTGCTATAAGTTCCCAGCAGGCAAAGCATCCCCCCTTTTTATTTCCATTGGGTACTCGCCTCTGGTGATTCTCGTACTGCTTTTTGTTTGAGTTCTGCCTATTTGTTGTTATAGAGAAAAGAGTTCTGCAGGGGTTGCTTTAGTTTTGTGGTCTTCAGATATTGTCGTGGTTAACTGTTAATCATGTTTCATGGTTTCAGAAGAGTGCTGGAAGCAGGTGATTTCCAGAAAACTGATGATCATTTCTGGGACCCTGGAGGACTAAAGTGCCATAGAGACGCGCGTCGGCGGACTGAGGGGGAACCTCCGGGGTCGTGGAGGACTAAACTGCCATAGAGACGCGCGTCGGCGGACTGAGGGGGAACCTCCGGGGTCGTGGAGGACTAAACTGCCATAGAGACGCGCGTCGGCGGACTGAGGGGGAACTTCCGGGGTCGTGGAGGACTAAACTGCCATAGAGACGCGCGTCGGCGGACTGAGGGGGAGCTTCCGGGGTCGTGGAGGACTAAACTGCCATAGAGACGCGCGTCGGCGGACTGAGGGGGAACTTCCGGGGTCGTGGAGGACTAAACTGCCATAGAGACGCGCGTCGGCGGACTGAGGGGGAACTTCCGGGGTCGTGGAGGACTAAACTGCCATAGAGACGCGCGTCGGCGGACTGAGGGGGAACTTCCGGGGTCGTGGAGGACTAAACTGCCATAGAGACGCGCGTCGGCGGACTGAGGGGGAACCTCCGGGGTCGTGGAGGACTAAACTGCCATAGAGACGCGCGTCGGCGGACTGAGGGGGAACTTCCGGGGTCGTGGAGGACTAAACTGCCATAGAGACGCGCGTCGGCGGACTGAGGGGGAACTTCCGGGGTCGTGGAGGACTAAACTGCCATAGAGACGCGCGTCGGCGGACTGAGGGGGAGCTTCCGGGGTCGTGGAGGACTAAACTGCCATAGAGACGCGCGTCGGCGGACTGAAGGGGAGCTTCCGGGGTCGTGGAGGACTAAACTGCCATAGAGACGCGCGTGGGCGGACTGAGGGGGAGCTTCCGGGGTCGTGGAGGACTAAACTGCCATAGAGACGCGCGTCGGCGGACTGAGGGGGGCACCTGCAGGACTATAGTGCCATAGAGACGCGGGCTGGAGGACCGTGGGGCCATGGAGATGGACACCCGGAAAACTGCCGGGCACTGCCGGGGGCGCGGTAACACATAAGAGCCGATACTGGAGCGCCGACGGCCACTCTCGAGGCCGGGCGCGCGGCAACGATCCCGCTCCGGGTGGCGCAGAGCTCGCCGGAGTCCTGGTTCACCCTCCCGCCGCCGCTCGCTCGAGACCGTCGCCGGATCGGCCTCTGCTGAGCTGCGCATGCGCACGAGCTGCGGAACCAACGCACAGCGCCGCCGGGGGCCAAGGCGGGCCGGGGGCGTGGCCAGGGAGGGCGGGAGGCGGGGCCACTGCGCATGCGCGGCTCCCACCTGCAGGACCAGCCTTCAGCCACTGGGCGGCAGCACACCCTTAATTATTTACGCGCATATATATTTAGGGAATTTATATTATCTGTTTACACTTATATAGAAAATCTGCTTAGACTTATACATTAACACTTATGATACAGAATGTCTATTTAGACTGTCTGCTTACACATCTATTTTGATACTAATATCTTTTTATAAATACGTTTTTTAAGTGTTTTTATATTCTAGGATCTTTTATATAACACAGAAGCACAGAATCATAGAATCCTTAGGGATCGAGGTTTTTATTTTGAACTTATTTTACATACATAAATTAATATTATTTCTCAATATATATATTTCTCATATATAAATGAGAGACTGTTCTCTATTTCAATGCGTCACGCCCATAGTTACAGGTTTTCACATTTTTTAATGCATCCCAAGAATTTTCAGATGTTTTGGGGCTGTGAGCCACCTCTTTTGGGAGACCCTCACGTAACCCCACATCCCCCACTCACCTGCTCCTCCGCTGCATCATCGCTGCCCCAATGACATCGGGGTATCCCAAATGACACCATCGCCCCCCCAGACACACACAGACACCCTTGTATTCCCCCCAAAAAAGGCCCAAAACGCCCAGACCCAGGGCTGGCCCCTTCCCCTCAGGGGGGCTCTGCCACCGGCTGCAAACCTGGGCTGGGGCATCTCTCGAGCAGCACAAGATGCCGACAACGAGGCACCTGTAAAACAAAAATCCCCAATTATAGCTCAGCATCTTAAAAAATAGCCCGGAAGGGAGTGGAGGAATTCCATCAGACCAAGGGACGGCACAGGAGCTGAGCTACAGGAGGATTCTGGGGAAACAGCTCAGCTCCAAATACGGCACAGCCTGCAAAAGCCAGCGCCAGCTCAACTCTTATAGTCAGGATTAAGTCTAATTGCTACCCTTTTGAACATGTTTTCAGCATAACCGCAAACCTTCTCACTGGTGTTGGGAAATGCCTTTTCCCTTCCCTTTCGGTGAAAAGGTGTGTGTTAGGTTTATATACACCAAATAAAAATACTTACACTATAAAAGTATTTGACTTTCCTCTGGCACTAATTTCACTTGCACAGCTGGGAATTGATACCATAACACTCTCTCTCCAAAATACATAGTTATAATTGGACTACAAGGTTTTTTGTGTGCTACGCAAGGAGGAGGGACATCTGGCCAGCGGCACTGCCCGAGAGGGATGCTGCCAGGGAAACACACCACTGAAAGCCAGACAGAAATAAAGTACTTCAGAGCACACTGTCTCAATATCAGGGCAAAAAAAACCCTGTTACATTCAGTTGCCTCTTTTTAAAGCTTTAGAGCAAATACCTTCCTCCATCTCCGAGGCACCTTGTGGCACTTCATCTCCCTTTCCCTCTCTCTCGTCCCATCCAAGCCCCCATCGGTCTCTGCTCCGCAGCTCCTTTATCCTCCTCTCCGCATCCAGGGGGTCCCCACTCAGTTCCTCTCTCACTCACTCATCTCTCACCCCACTCACATCAGGGTCCCACCCAAGGGTCCCTCCCACCCACACACACACACAGCCACAGCTCGATGTTAGTGTCCACCCTCCCATCCCAAAAAAAAAATCTTAAATACTTTCTCCAGCCCCTACTCAAGGGAAAAAGGCCAAAACAACACTCACCACACCAGCCACCCCTAGCTGCTCCTCCAGTCACCTGGAAAACAAAACAACAGTTCAACACCCCACAAGGATGGGAACGCCCCCAAATCACCAGGGCACCCAGGCCTGCCCACCCACCTTGGCAAGGGGGGCAACACAGCCACACACTGGGCAGACTGGGAGGCATCTGGCGGGGGCAAGGTGGGCTTTGAGGCCCCCACAAGCAGGGGGCCCTCCCCCACCCAGCCGAGGGCAACAACAACCACCACACCCAAACACTCCAAATAGAAACACTTTCCACAGGCTAACACTCCATCATTCACATTATTAACAAGCAATAAAAACGGCATGGAGCCCCACACCCGTATCAAAGACACCAGCAAGAGTCAGACCCGGACCCTGCGGGAGGAAGCTCAGGTCTCCGGCACTGGGCCAACGACTTCCCAGGGGGGCAGCCGTCCCACAGAGAAAACGCCTCAAACTTCCTCAGTGCCAGGGAAATGGGGCCCTGCCTGGGACAAAATCATCCAGGGGCCAGGGCCTGGGTCTCCCTCCTCCTCCTCTCCGCACCTGCGGAGCTGGAAAACACCCACACCTTGAAACATACCCCCACCCCCCCAGCTGGAAAGGGAATAGTGGTGGCAGCACAAGGCCCCTTTCCCCAAGCACACCTTACTGCAAAATAACATTCCCCAGGGAATAATTAGTCTTCTCTGTGTCATCGTTGTCTCCCCCCCACGCACCTGCCGGGACAATGGTGCACCCGCCACTGCTGCTGCTCAGGCACAAACACCTGGAAAATAAAAAGTGTGTCGTATAAAAAGTGTGTTGTTCCCCTCCGCCTCACTGGAGGGGAGACTCCAGGCACCCAGCACAGCAGGGGGGGAACACCCTGGGGACCCCCCCACCCCGGGCACAGGGGGCTGTTGCGTTAAAGGGCAAAATGGTTTTGGCAGAAGATAAACCCCCTTGCATTCTAACGCTCCTCACCGAGGTGGGACGCTAGGTGCGGCTGGGTTTAAATTCTGAGGGATACTCAATTCACCCCGATCAGTCCAGTCGCGTATAATGTATTCAACTGTTACGATTTGGATACACTGATAGTGGACTGCGCCTTCAGTCCAGTCGTGCTCGTGAACCAGCACGGCCACTGCCTTTGGCCACGTTCAATGAGAAACCAGAACAACCAGCTACTTAAACAGTGCAGTTTATTTAAGCAACAGATATATAGGTTCTTATGGTTGCTGGTGATAATACACTGTCTGCAAAGCACGTGGAAATAGAAGTCTTGTTAATTACACAAAACACGCGACAAAATTATAAACAATACAGCCTGGCTACAAATATAGGGAAAAGACTCTTCAGAGAGATTTCTAAGTTTCCCGAGGAAGCACTCGGTATAGTCCAAGTCTTACCCAAAGGCTCAGCCCGCCGACTGGTCCCGGAAGTCAAAGGCAGTCTGTGATGGAGTCCTCCTTGACTTGTTCACGATGGTGTTTTCCCTCATATCCCCCCTTTCTTGGGCTATTTTGATACTATTTTTAACCTTCAAGGTGGAGTCTGAGTGACTCTAGTCATAAATACCTTTCTTATGACTGGTGTAAAATTCTGTCGCCTCACATTTAAAGGTAGAGTTTGCAAAAAATTCAGGACGCAGACTCCAGGAGGAGCGGTTGCACGTGGGAGGCGGGTAGCCTTCGGGTTGGAGGTGTGTTCTGGTATTATAATGACATCATAATGAGCAAAGTTCACACAAAGGACAGCATTTCGTCAAAATTCGACAGACTGTTGGCTCAGGGTAGTAAGTATGCAGCTTATCAGTTCCATAGGACCATCCCGTTACGATATCTGACGGATTTTCACAGGGAGAGACCGTGGACTCTCCATTCCACTTCACCCCCTGTGTTGCTTTGCAAGCAATATTGTACAGGGAATCACAGATTCTTCGCATCCCAGCTGTGGCTGTATTCTACCCTAGAAGCTTTTTGATTTTATACCTTTCCTTAATGTGTGAACAATGCTGTATTTTTGATCATTTTAGTAATTACTCCACAGGGGCTCACACCAAGGGTATTCCCCACAGCCCTGGGTTCAAAGTGGGGGGCTTCACCCAGCCAGGGTTGGGGGGGATCCAGGGGGGACCCAGGGAACAGCACCCAGCCCCCCCCGGGAGGGGAGGAGGGGGGAAAGGCCACCCCCCACCCCAAAAGGGGCTCTGGGGGTCCCGACCCACCTCTCCCCATGCTCCAGGGCTCAGCTCCATCCCGATGGCTGCTCCCGGGCCCTGGGTGGGGGGGAGAAAGAGATGAGAGAACATAATTCCCTCCCCCCCAGCAACTCTCCCCAGGAAGGGCAGAGACCCCCAGCAGACCCGGGGGGGCGGGGAGCCATACCCCGCCCCATCTCACCCTGCTCCATCGCTGCATCCTTCAGCAGAGCCCCCAACACCAACCTTCCAGCTTGGAATAAAGACACAGCACCGGGGGGGGGGGGGGGGGGGGGGGCACCCAGGACCCCCCCACAACCCCAGGACAAAGCCAACACCCACCCCCCTGTCCAGGACAGCACTGGGAGGGCCTAATCCAGGCCCCCCCCACCCCCAGGCACAGCCCCATCCACAGGGAACAAGGGAAGGGGCCACCCCGGATACCAACCCCCCCCAGCCCCCAGCCATTCCTTACCCTGTCAGCACCAGCAGCGGGGGGGAGGGCCCAGTAGCTCCCAGTCAGCACCCAGTCACTCCCAGTAGGCACCAGCAAGCTCCCAGGAGCTCCCAGTTGCTCCCCCAGTAGCTCCTAGTAGGCAACAGTTAGACCCCATTGCTCCCAGTAAGCACCCAGTGGCTCCCAGTCGACTCTGAGCAGACAGCAGTTAGCCCCTGCGTTGCTCCCAGTAGGCATCCAGTTGCTCCCAGTAGACACCAGCATGCTCCCAGTAGCTCCGAACAGGCAGCAGCTAACCCCCCCACTGCTCCCAGTAGGCACCCAGTCACTCCCAGTAGGCACCCAACAGCTAGCCCCCCATTGCTCCCAGTAGGTAGCAGCAAGCCCCCAGTAGCTCCTAGCAGGCAACAGTTAGCCCCCCCATTGCTCCCAGTAAGCACACAGTTGCTCCCAGCAGGGGAGGATGGGACATCCGACGATGACGACACAGACAACGACGATGACCATGTGGACGATGATGACGACAACGATGAGGATGATGAGGATGATGACGACGATGATGCGGACAATGATGACGATGATGCGGACGACAACTACGATGACAATGACGACAACGACGATATGGACGACGACGACGATGACAACGCAGCTGACGACGCAGCCACCACCACCGACGACGACGATGACATGGATGATGACAACGCGGATGACAACATGGACGACGACAACAAATACAATGATGATGCAGACGCCACCACCGCCGACGCAGATGATGACGACAACGATGACTCGGCTGCCACTGCCACCACTGATGATGACAACATGGACGCTGCCGCCACCACCACCAATGACGACAACACGGGTGACAGTGATGATGACAACGATGACAACGACGTGGCCGACGATGACGATGACGTAGCCAACGACGATGGCGGCAACAACGATGACGATGATGCAGACAACGATGACGACGACGATGACGACAACGACGAGGAGGACCAATTCTTATTGAATTTCTTATTGAATTGTCTGTGTTATAAAATGATTATTCATTAAAATCAAATGTTTTTTTTCAGGAGAGGGCTTGTTCTAAGATTATCCTATCACATTTTGTCTTTTAAAATCATTTTTACGGGAAAGATTTTGACATTGTTGAAACATCTGTTTTGAACAATTTCTTTCATAAACTGTACTGTTTGAAACACATAAATGGAAGTTTAAATTGAAAAAAGATAAGACAAAGTGAATAGTTCCAATGAAAAAAATGAAGTTGAATTTTTCATTCTAATTTAAATGAGGATAATATTTTAAAAGTATCACATTCATATTGTCTGGAAGAGTGTTTCTCATTCTATTCCAGCAAATTAAGGGATGGGAAAATATCTAGTTGAAAATAAGTGAACAGAGCAAAACAACAGTTAATTTCTGCTCTTTGTAGAAGGACTTTAAATTCTGGTATCCTAATGTTATTGTATGATGTTATAGTTTACCATTCCTGCAGTATGCTGAGGACCACAAGAGTCCCTACTAGCATTTGCCCTTACTGTATTGCTTTTCATGTATGAACTTCAAAAGTGAATTCTGCACACCTCTGTGTTGAACAATGGTGTGATATTCTTCTTGCCTATTAGATGAAGCTTTCTGTGACCAGCTGTTTGATGTATATCTTCTAATTTGTCATGGATATTTCTGTGTTTTCAAGGGAATGTTTAGACTGAAAGTTGGGAAGAAGCAGACTTAAAAGGCTGTAAATATGTGTCAATGTTTTTAAATACAGAGAAGAAAAAGTCACACAGAAGTGTGACTGAATAGAGCCTTACAGGATTATGTTATGTATCTTTCTCCTACCATTAGTCAAAAAGCTATAGCCAAGCCATAACTTCCTACAACGCTTGTAAGTATTTAGACTGGATTATCTAAGCAAGTGGGACATATTTTCATGAAAAAAATCTTATGAAGCAAAAGGAAAAAAAATTGTAATGTATCGGTGATTTGCATCAATCAGATATTCAACATCTACATTTCAGGGACATAATGTTTTTATGGTATTTGTGGTGATAGATTTGTTATTCCTTATCTAGATATATCTTATGTCCACAATAATACTAAAGGTGGGTCTATACAGATTGCGAATTGAATCATGGCTGCCTTGTCAGTCAGATGCAGTTATGTGGGTGCTAGAAGCCAATACCCTAATAGAAAGTGTGACATGGGGGCAATCTTTGCATATACTTACTGGTTTGGTCACAGCAGATTTCCATTGACCCATGCTTTGGCAAAGAGCTCCTCCCTCTCACCAAGTGGCTCTTGAATTTTCTTGGCCTTTTCTAGCCCTCAAGTTTTACAGCTCAAAAACCTGATGGGCAAACACAGGCAGGGAACCAAAGTGTCTCTGCTAACCTTTCTTTTGATAATTGCTTGGGAAGGTTTGATGGCACAGCAGCATGCTTTAACTCTGCTCAACCCTCTGTATATGCCTAATGCATGGGTCATTGTTGCTTTCTCCCTGGGCAGTTCCCTCTGCAGTGGCTTATGGATCAGCAAACCCTAAAGTGCAAGCCACAACAGTGATTGCATATAGCAAATGAGGGACATAAAAATGTCAGTTGCATAATACTGATCCACAAATTAAGCTTATTTTGGACCAAGAAAGGGACTTAAGATGTGATAAAGCCATGGTTTTTGAAACAGCTGTGGTTCAGCTTTTAATCCTAACTGCAGACTTGTGTCAAGGTGGCTGTGGGCTCACTCCTTGTTTGTGGCCTGTTTTTCATTATTGCTTGGAACCTTAATTAATTTATGCTTAACTGTCTTCCAGTAAGCAGTATCTGCAAGACTTTGTCTTCATCCTGTTTTCATGGCTTGTAGCTTCCAAAAAAACCCAACCCAAAACATTTTTAAATGGCATATTTTATTGCTAGGAATATAAATATTTCCAGAAAGTAATTCTTTCATTTGTTTTTGTCCAAGTTTGATAGTGACTTGAAGCTAGTTGCTGATGCTGCCTTGGAAACACAGAATCAGGAGGAGGCATGGTTCTCTTTGGACTCAGGACAACTACAGAGAAACACGCCTCACCTGCCTTTAGCAGAGACACCAGAGCAGCACACCAAGCTCCTCAACCCTGAGCATGTGCAGCAACAGCCCTCGTGCAGCCATCAGCATGGACAAACGCACACCCAGGTTGACCTAACTAAGAATTTGCCGAGCAGCTGAGCTGTTTTAAAAGTCCTTGGCATATATGGGGCCTGAGGTGTTTGGAAAGGGAGTTAAACAATGCAGTTACTTGTGATAGCATAGAATGGGATTCAAGAACCAGAAAGAGCCTTTCTGTTTTCCATCTGGGCTAAAAAACCCCAACTTCCTGCAGTTAGGTTATTTCAAACAAAATCTTGCTGCAGCCACATCATTTAAACAGAGGATCTGGCATTTTTAGACAGATTTTTAGGGCTCCTAAATATCATCAGGCTGAAGGGTAGAGAGCAAGGCAGGATTTCTTTAATTTTAAGTCTTATGCTTAATCTTTCTAAATGTAGCACTATCACACAGAGGTACAAGGTTTTGTTCCTGTTTGTTTAGTTTTCTCCAGCCAAAATAATTATCAAGTCCTTAGCGTGAGTGCAATGATATCATTTATGTTAAAACTAGAGAGTAGGAACAGTGTGTTGTTTCATGGAAAGTTTAATGTTTTTGTCTTTTTGTTTGTTCTCTTCTTGAAAAAGAAAACCAAAGGGCCTAAGCCTATCTTTTGAAGAAAGATACTAAGACAGGAACCTGACCATATGGTAGTAGCCCAGTGGGAAAGGCCAGGTTCAAACTCCTTGTCTAAATCTGGCCTTCCACACTAAAGAGCTTGCCCTTTCTGGTTTGTGTTTGTATGTCTGTCTGCTCATCTGACCCTGCAGTATATGGACAGTGCAGAAGAACCCCAGAAGGAATGCTATATCTGCCTGGTCTTGCCAAGCAATTGCACTGTGAGCAAAAGAACCTCGTCCCAGATAATATTTCATTGAAGCTGATGTTTTTCCACAGAAAGCTTTGGATTCAACAAATCAGCACTTTCCAACAGAGAAGTCTTTCGCCAAAGAAATTCCCCAAATATTTAGTTGTGGTTGTGGTAGCTCCTCAGTAGGGGGAGTTCTGGTATGCTTAGTTATAGGTTCACGTCCAAGAATTTGGAGAACGATGTTAAGTGCTTCCATGAGTGTGGCTGGTATATGAGGAAGGAATAAAAGCCTCTAGGACTTATGTTCTTCCCTAGGATTTGTTCTCTCATGCCCTTTTTCTTTTTTTTTTTTTTTTTTTTTTTTTTTGGCATGTTCCTGAGTTAAACAGATACTGTATGCTATTCTATTCCATTATAATTTTCCCTTGGGACAAATTATTCCATTATAGACACCTTTCTGTCATTCAACCTACTGGAGCAAAAGTAGTGAAACATTCTGGTGAATATATTGGCTTACCTTGAACTCATCTATTTGTTCTGCAAACATGTGGACCCATTTAGTGTTATCTCTGCCTCAGGAGTTTATCCCATTTCTAGCTCTGCCCAAGAAGCAGATCAGAAAAGCACTGCCTGCTCACTCCAGCAGAAATGAATTTGAGTTACATGGGAAGAGAGGTAAGGAAGACTCTAGTTAAAGCCAAGAATTGAGAAGGCTTAGTCTTCAGGTAACAAGCAGATTAGGAAGCAGGTAACTGCCTTGAGTCCCTCTTCTTGGTGTAACTCCATATTTTTTTTCCCCCTTTTCTGCTTTTTGCTAATCATGAACAGCAATGCAAAAAAAAAAAAAAAAAAAAAAAAAAAAAAAGAGGAGCAATTTACTGCAAAGTTATTTCTCTAGGACTATATTTCCCCCCTTGTGAAAAAGGGACGCTACAAAAAACTCAGCTGGCAGTTCAGAAAATGGCTTTCACTGTCCATCCACCTGATTGCCAGATCTTCAGATCTTGGTCTCCCCTCTCAGCCAGAGCTGTCCTCCCATTTGTTTGTCAGGCCTCATGTATAGTAAGAAGCATTGGTTTTTTGTGCGCAATGTTTACTCCATCTCCATTTCTCCCCACCCATCCCCCTCTGCACTCTCTACCCTCCCTCCTTGTTAGACATGATTACATGTTGTTTGGCCTCATTCCATTTAGGTTTCTTTGCTGTATCATCCTGAATTTGTGTGCAGCATAACAGCTCCAAAGATCTCCTAGTTTGAACCAAATGATAGAGTAGGCAGAGTTCATTAAAATAAATAACAGCATAGTGTGAAACACAGCCCTGAAGTAATCAAAACTGAAATCTGAAAAAGTGACTCTGAGTGTAAAGAAGTCTGTTATGTGCTGCCTGTTACCAGCAGAAATGGGGTCTTGAAAACTGCCAGTTTTATATACTCTATTTAAACCTGTCAGCTCTCCAGACAAAGACGTGGGTGGTTATAGCAGGGGGAGAGAAAGCAGTTGGTAGGGGGATTTGTGTGACCATGTTATAGAACGTAGAGCCTGAATTTCTCCCTTGATCCCCAAAGCTGAAACATTCCCCGTGTTGTTGCTGCTGTTGTTTTTTTTATTGGGACCAGTGGCAAAGGAAAGCTATGATTTATGCCTAGGACTGGAAATGTTTTATATAAAGCAAACTTTCTATGCTGTTAAATGCAGTTGACTCTCCCTCCTTCCACTTGCTCCCCTGTGTGTCTTGGTGTCCCGTTTCTTTAGTCTGCTTGTTTTCAGTGTTTGTAATGTTCCATTTTAAAATATCTCAGTGCTTTTTCCCCTGCTGTCTTAAAGACTCTTTGTTCCTCAATTCAGCTTTAGTTCCTCAGGGCACTCAGATTATTGCTACTAAAATTTTGCTCTTAAAATAAAGGCTCAAGGTCTACGGAGTGGCTTAGAAGAATGTGAGTTTTTGTACCTGTTGGACACTAGACAGGGTGAAGCAGAAGAGCCTACAAAAATGTCTTATTCTTACATTCTGCCATCAGCAATTGCTACTGTCAGACACAGGATTCAAGGCAAGATGGTCCAGTTCTGCAGCTCATTATGTTCATCGCTGAATTTATTTCAGCACCTCCTCCCTTGCAGCATCTATGAATCTACAAATATGGTATATGAACCAACTAAAAAGTATTCCCTGGTCACCATGGTGGAACACACAATCTGAAGATGCGAAAACACATGTCCAGCTCTCTGCAGAGGTATAGTGTTGATAGATATGACATTTCCATGATTTTTCACTTGCAAATTGGAGCCTAAAGCACTTATACGTGACTTCCAAGTGTTACAGAAGCAGACCTTATGTAGGCAAATGTGTGTACATTTCCTAATTGTGCAGTTATTTTTATGTGTCTTTAGTACATCTATCTCTAGTATTAAACTCTGTGGAGTGCGTGAGGGTAGCTGCTGTACATGCTGCTGTATCCTGTTTTCAAGAGATAACAATGTGTTAGAAGTCTTATCCTGGTATGAGAGGTAGGAGGAGGAGAGTATTTTCAAGTGTTTGCTGGAATGTGCTGTCTGGAATCAAAAGGGTTGAGATACTTGAAGGAAGACCTCATGTTAGAGACTATGGGAACAACTGGGCTTTAGCTTCTAAGTCACTCCAGGAGGGCTCATTTGTATCAAAGTAATGATGTAAAAAAAGACCCTTCTGAAGAAGACAAACAGGAGGGAATGGATGCTGACAATGTGCTGGAGGAAATGGAGGCTGTTAGAGAGACCAGGCTGCTTCCTTGTTGGAGCTCCTGCCAAGAGAGACCTGCACGTGCTGGCTCAGGCCCTACACCTCTTACAGACAAATGACCAACAGGCCCTGCTTTGTCTCAGCAGAGCAGCCTTGCCTAACTGGGATTCCTGCCAGCTTGCCTCAGCTTCTCTTAAAGGGAGCAGGTGTTAGAGTGGATTTAAAATATTCACTGTTTCCTATTCTTTGCTGAATTTCTGTCGCAGGAGCTCCCTGTCTGTCCTATAGCCAGACAAAAGCTTTGACTAGCACAGCAAATGTGTAGGAATTAGTCTCTTAGGGCAGGCTGCAATTTCTAAAGCCAGCTTCAACAGCAGTAAATGCATTGCCACAGCCAAAAACTCCCTAGCAAGGAAAGAGCATGGTGTTCACAGGCCCACAAAGTCAAAAAAGCCCCAGGACTTATCCAGAGGTTATAATGACCAAGAGATTCAAGAGGTCCTCAGGTGGAAATGACAAAACCTTATGAGCCCAACTTAGCTACACCAGTTGTAAGAGAAGTGTAGCTGGTCAGAAGCGTACTGCCCTCTACGCGCATAAGGTTACTCTAGAAACACATGGGCAAATAAGGCCTTCTCACTGTCGAGATATGGGATGTAATTTATTGAGAATGTGAGAGGCAGTGTGCAAGGAATTTTTTCATTTTGTCCAAAGTTAAATCTTGTGAATACCTGAATCCTTTGGTCCAGCAGAGCATACAGGTGTTCGTCCTATTCAGGTGGAACTTTCCAGTGTGTAGAAAACTGTTCTGGAAAATGTTAATAGCTTATATTTTGACCTGGTCTTTAAGAGTCTTCAGATTACCATGTACCTAGCTAGGACTATGGAAGAGATGTGTGATATTCTTCAGTTGGTATAAAAAGGGACATTCAACAAAATACTGATCTGTGCTTTCTCATGAAATATTGTCCCCACCAGCACGTGCCTTCATGCAGAAAACGCACTGTCTGCTGCCTCCTGTGCTGTCAGGAACCGGCCTCTTTTATTGCACTAGGTTTCTAGTTTGTTTGATTCAGTGCAAAACAGTGAGGTTAAGGGGGATCTGTGGGTAAATTTAATGTGAGTTTCTAATCCTTAATTTGCGGATCATTAACTTTGCACTGTAACCTTTGGGAGACAATGTCACCTGCTTCATGGGCTGGGAAGGTGCTTTTGCAAATAAGGGTGTTTGTTCAACACTGCTGATCCCTGCTGATCCGTTATGAAAGCCACATTAGTTATTGTATCCACACATTATGTACAGTCATGTGATGCTTGAGGCCCGAAATACATTTAGCAAGTCAGAAGAGATAAGGCAGGCTACAATCTGGCTTTCTTCCCTTAGGTTTGCAGAATGTGTTTGCAGATGTGTTGGTCTTTAGGAGGCTGGCGGGAGGAGGGGCGATATTTTCTTTAATTGCCTATTTCAGTATCAGAAGTAAATGAGAAGATGAGGTCATCTTTAACACCTCTTTGTAGCTGTGACGATGTCCTTCCCACAATCTGAGCCATGCTGTCTCAGCTTTGCGTCAATAACTACTCTGACCCTTCATGAAGTGGACATGACTGTAGGTATTTCACCTGGCTTTGTGTAGAGCTAATGGGCCGAATGGGGTCTGTTTCAATAATGCTTATTACAACAAACAGGTTTAAATAGCTCACCTGATCAGTAAACCAATGTGATCAGCATCTCGGCTAGGAAACTTTCAGCTTCTATCTCATGTGATGTTTTGGTTCAGCAACATATGCACTACTTTTCCTCTTTTTGTTAATAATCATTTTCCCTACCAGACTTTGAATGTTTCCAGTAAAGTCATAGGTGCAACTTATGAATGCATCTAGGTGTTACTGAGAATGAGGGATTCACAGGAGTGGCTGTAGCCATTGAATCTCCAGGGATGTGGACAAGCTTGGTCAGCCACTAGCTAAGAGAACAAAGAATTGGAGCAAAATACCAAGACCAAATATTTGTGCTTGGCTCCTCACAGGCCAAGGTTGAGCAAATTTTTCTTGCCTTAGATGGGACAGTGCCACTTTGGTGTACTGGGTTTTGGTGAGTTACTTACAGTTGGTTGGTACTGCCGTTGGCAGTTGCTATGTCCAGTTATACATGACAGGTACATGCTATTTCATCTCTTCTATCCAGAGGCTCTGTAACATTGATTACAAGTGTCAAAGCTTCCTTTCTCCACTCCAGCACTGGGAGTCCTGTTGTTTTCTGTTCTTCTAGAACAGCAGCTGTTAGGCGTCACCAAAGCATAGAACGTAGGGAACTAAGAGGTGAGGTTTTGTCCTTCCTGACCACGGTATTTAGTTTTACAATCTCCATTTGCAAGCTGGCTTGTGAATGTTTAATTGGTGCTCTTTGCTGCTACCCACATTAGGGGTAACATGGCTTGTACCCAGAGTGGGAGCTGCGTCTGCACATCCTTTTACTGGTTCACGCCCCCCCCCCCCCCCCCCCCAGCTCTCCTGGAGGACATCTCGGCCTCTCTGAGGAGCTGATGAGAGTCTCATCCGCACCTCTGCTGCCCTGGGAGCACGAGATGCCTGACCTGCTCAGCCCACTCTGTACTTCAACAGTAAATTAAAGGTCTTCATTAGCTTATTTGATAGTTGAATAAAATGCTTTGAAACACTGGCACATTAACTGCAATCAAGTTTTGAAAGGTCTCTGGTTGCTAGAAGGAAATTAGCCTGATAAATCGTTCTTTTCAATTAAACAAATGGGTAATTTTTCACAAGCAAGCCCAGAAGCTATCATTTGGGAAGCTTTTTTTTCCCTTTTTTTTTTTTTTTTATATTTTACATATGATTATTCTTAAAGAACTGATTTTTTTTAGAAGAGACTAATTGTCACTGAAGTTTAAGGTAGCAGCTGGTAAACCCACCCTGTCTGTCTGCCTCAGACAACTCCATAGAGGTTACTCATGATCAAGCAGTGGGCTATGAATTGTACTTCCAAAAATGATAATAACTAATGGTGTGACCTTGGTTCATTGCCTGCCTTTCTGTGCCTTTGTTTACCTGTTTGTCTAAAGAAGCATTACCCTCCCTGGGTCAAAAAGGTCTGTTTAACTTGAGCAAGGAGTTCCAGGATAATTATAGTTACTTAGTAACTTTCATCTCAGAATAAACTGGTTAAGGCTGTTAAGAAATGTGATGGCTTCACTTTTGGTCAAAACCAGTGACTGACCTGAAGATACCTCCAGTCCTCAAAGCTTTAAACACAGTCTGCATTCAAAAGTACTCTCTGAGCTTAGAAGCTGGAACAGATTGCTGTATCCCTTATGTACGGAGTCTGAAAGGGACCCCAGAAATGCACACTGACCCTGGTTTCACACCAGAGCTATAGACGTGCTAAGAACTTCATATGCTCTGTCTACTGCAGAAAAGTAAATGCTAGTATAAACAATTGTGACACTGGATTCATCTTGCCTTGGGCATATTTATCCAGGGTATTGGCATTACATCATTCACGTTAGGACTTGTGTTATCTGCTATTTTAGATTTCAGAAGCTGCTACAAGTTAGAGGTCAAGATGCTGTTGAACTACAGATGTTTCTGAAGGACAAGCATAATTCTGCTAACAGCAGAGCAATGTTAGATTTGCAGCAATGCAATGTCATACAAATCACGTGAGAGAATTTAATCTAAATTGGTCAGCTCTGGAACCCTCAGCACAAGAAGGACATGGACCTGTTGGAGTGGGTCCAGAGGAGGGCCACGAAGTCAATCAAAGGGCTGGAGCACCCCTGCTGTGAGGACAGGCTGAGAGAGTTGGGGTTGTTCAGACTGGGGAAGAGAAGGCTCTGGGGAGACCTTATAGTGGCCTTCCAGTACCTGGAGGGGGCCTACAAGAAAGCTGGGGAGGGGCTGTTTGCAAGGGCATGTAGCGATAGGACAAGGAGCAATGGTTTAAACTAGAGCAGGGCAGGTTTACGTTAGACATGAGGAAGAAGTTCTTTACAATGAGGGTGATGAGACACGTCACAGGTTGCCCAGAGAGGGGGTGGAGGCCCCATCCCTGGAGACATTCAAGGCCAGGCTGGATGAGGCTCTGAGCAACCTGATCTAGTTGAAGATGTCCCTGCTCACTGCAGGGGGTTGGACTAGATGGGCTTTAGAGGTCCCTTCCAACCCGACACATTCTATGATTTGATTCTATGATTTTTTTTTTTTTAGTTAGGTTTTATTGCCAAAAATTTAGATACTGCATGTTAAAATCCATCTGTAAAAGGTTACCATAGCTTCATCCTTGAGAACTAAATAGGGCAATTTGGGGCTTTTTTATGGTATCAGAAGAGACCACAAATGATTTAAGAACTTCCTTCCACCATCTAAATAAAATAATACTGAAATATCCTGCTGTAGTTTGGAGTAACTGCATAAAACACGATGACTCACGTGATCAGAAATTCTCCTTTATTTTTCCTCTGTGTACAGTGCTGATCTTCATGAACTGTTTGTCACAGTGCATAATTACATTCCTTTCACTTAAACTGTTTCTACATTTTTTAAAAATTTCTTTTTCCTGAAACGCTGATTGTTGTTGAGTGTTTCGGTTTGATTTGGAAGCAATCTGCATGCAGAGACTTGGGTGTTGGACTGCAGTGTGCTTTATGAGAAATTTTGCGTTCAGACAAAATTCAGACTCAGAAGAGCTAGAGTCTCCCCAGGGACTGCTGGTGACCTGTACTTGGCTCTGCCTTCATTGCTGCTGAGATAAATGTTCACAGCGAAAATACAGACCATCTTCTTGAACTCTGTTTTTTTTTATAAAATACTGCATTCCTTCTGAGGACCTCACTTCCAAACAGTGCCTCAGGGCAAACAGGAGATGACTTTTGCCCTGCTCCACCAGTATGAAGATCCTTGTGATCATGAGCAGAAGCTGAGATACCTGAAAATTGCCCATCAGTCCAAGTCTGCATTCTTCTACTGGGGAAACCTCACAACCTCAAGCCCCGAGGCTTCAAAACTGCAAGTTCTGCTTGGCGTTATGGGTGGTCTCTGACCTAGAGCACTTAGAAATCTCATCTACTTGTGATGGCTTATAAGTACTCTGCTCTCCATCCAGGCAGGAGATGACTCATGGTCCCTGGTCCTCATACTGAGATTTGTTTTGCTGCTATCTCATCTTCCTGTTTTCTTGTCCGTTATCCCCGTTTCTTTGTACTGTCTGCCCAGCATGTGCTGCGGTAACTGACATTGGAAGCTGTGTGGGCAGGGAATGGGTTTTGGTTTTAATAAAAAAGTGTGGTTACAACATCTTGCACAACAGGTCCCTGCCCTGTGGCTGGGCCAAGTGAGTCCTTTCAAGCCACAAAAATACGGAAAACTTGGAATTGCAATAATCAAAAGATATTATAGCATGTTATATATAATAACAACACATTCTATGCTGCTCCCTGCATGGAATCTTCCAGGTATACCTGGCAACAAGGGAGAGATATGAATACTAATGACAGCTGGAGGAGGGGGCACTTAACGGTATTTTGGCTAATTGCCAGGTTGCCTGCTCTTGAAAAATTTGCCTGTGCTGAGCTAGGCATATTTTTAATGTGTAGAAAATTGGGTTGAGTGTTGGTAGGGCTTTATATTTTCCTAATGCTTCCTACAGTCAACTATGTGAAGGTCCACGTAGCCATAAGGTCTGTGTTTCCAGCTCAAAGAGGCCTTCAAGCCTTCTTTGAAAGACTTGGAAAACCATAGCAGCTGACCAGACCTAGGAAAGAAATTTTTGAGAGCACCAGATGTAAACTTACAAAACGAAGAAGTATTTTTGTGTTTTGTGGGTTTGGGGGGATTTTTTTTTTGCTTGTTTGCTTGATTCTTCTTTTTTTCAGTAAAACCAGATGACTAACTCAGGGCCTCTTCTCTCCTTCCCTGCAGGCAGAACAAAGTCTCTGATGATTTGCTCGCTTCAAAAGGTCCCCAATGATTTTACCTTTGGGTCTGTTCTACCATCTCTCATTGTTTCATGTAAGCATTTTCTGTGGTAATTAGACTGGTAATAGCATAATCCCTGGTGGCTTTCCTGGAGTGTCTGGCCTCTCTGGGTTGAGAAAGCTCTGCTTGGGGGCAGCATATTTTTTCTCTAAGTGGGAAGGGGAAGAGTTGATGTTGTGAATGTTGCCCTGATTATGATGGAAAAATCTTTTAAAAGAGGAAAGTTTTGCAGCATTTCCTAGAAGTGATTCAGGCTACATTTGTCTGATTTCCTCTGGAAGCTCCCAGCAACTTTGATGGTGCGTGTTTTGTCCCTGGCTGCTTCCTTCTGGGCTCTGTGGTCTGCATTGTCCCAGAGGAACACAGATAGCTCTGTGATCTGTAGATGCAGGTGCAGGCACTTTTTGTAGCTGGGTGCAGATACATGCAGAGATTTGAAGACCAAGACCTTGAACTGGCAGTGGAAGCTGATTAAAAACTCTCTTCAGCTTCCTAAAATGCAATGCCTACAGTCATCTGAACTTCTATGTGAGGCAATGAAGGAAAACAACTCCTTGGTTTTTAAAGGCTTTTCAAAAATTAAGTAGAGATTTGACATTTTATCTTTGTTGCCTTTCCTCTGAATGATTTCAACTAACTATTAATAAGAATGCCTCTAATTTCAAGTTTTTCCTTTTGGGATATAACAAAAATAAGATAGCCTTTCAGAAGTATGGTCACAGGCAGAGGAAGAACAGATGTGTCCAGGGGAGAAATACAGCCGTCCAGTGGGAACTAACAGAATAGAAAGGGTTTGGAAATCCTAGTTTCAGAAGCTTCTCTCCAGAATTGGGTTGAAGGATTTCTGCCACAAGAACAGAGGCCCTAAAAGCTTAATTTACAACTGCAGGAGCTCTTCCTTCTGTATAGGGAAGAGGAATGGCCTGGAGTGGGACTTGGCTAACCGAGCTCTGATCTTCTGCCCTTGGACACATCCTATGCCTCAGTTTCCCCATGTGGAGAACAGAAAGGTTGCTATTGATGGTCTTTATAAAGCCTATTTGAGATCTACTAATGAAAAGTGCCATAGTGATCTAGGTCTTATTTTTGTTGTTGATGATGGCAGAAGCAGTGTAATCCAAAGTCAGAGGGAGCCCTGCACAGAAGCTAAAATCAGGTTTATGGCTCAAGTCCTGTTTTAAAAATACCCCAAGCCTGAATTTAATTGTTTCGGTCTGCGTGGTGTCAGCGGGGCTCTGTGCAGAGGAGCAGGTGCTCACAAACAACGTGGCTGGGGTCAGTGTCTTGGTGCCAGCCCAGCAGCAGAACAGCTCCCGTTTCTGGGGTGCTGGTTTGAAGGTCCATCCATTCCAACCTCACTTCAGCCTCGTTGTTGAGGAGTGGGGTGAAGACTGGGATGAACAGGCCATTCACCCTTCCAACATAACCAAACTGTCATATGTTTTTATGTTTGTAACAACTGTGATATTATTTCTGTAATACTTTAATGCAAATTGGTTTTTCTTTTCTTTTTGCTGCGCAGGGAAATGAACGAGGACTCCCATCTGCCCCATGGGGTAAAATTTGAGTATTTCCCTGTTGTCAATGAAAACTTCAGAAGTTCTCCTTTCTTTTTTTTTTGGGTGTGAAAGATTTCCAGCTTCCCTGTGGGTGCCTCCCCTGCCGAGTCAAACGATAGGTGCAATGAGAATTAAACCAAAAAAAAAACCCAACCAAAAAAAAACCCCAACCACAAAGGCTGGTCGCTTACAAGTATTCGTAATAAATTCCCTTTTAAATTTTCTAA
The DNA here is from genome assembly GCA_947846985.1 of Fratercula arctica. Classification (NCBI taxonomy): domain Eukaryota; kingdom Metazoa; phylum Chordata; class Aves; order Charadriiformes; family Alcidae; genus Fratercula; species Fratercula arctica. The sequence goes on along the minus strand of CANTUZ010000015.1, from coordinate 13,106,985 downwards.
GTGACTGGTCAAAATGGCACCTGAAGGCCGAGACGGTGCGGTGGGCGGGTGCTGCCCGGTCTCGCTACCCGGGGCAGAGCAGGGCGGACCGTCCCGTCCCGTCCCGTCCCGTCGGCGGCGCGGACTGCAAGGCCCGGCATGCGGCGGGGCGCCGCGCAGGCGCGCCGGGCCGGGCTTGAGTGGCAAGTTGTTTGTTCCAGCGAGCACCAGCTGCTCGGCAGTCCGGGCTCCGCTGCCTCCCTGCCCGGCTCCGCTCGCCGCCCCGCCGGCCTCCCCCCACGCTCCAACTTTTCCACCTTCTGCTCCCTCATCCCCCCCCCCCCCCCTCCGCCTGCCCCCGGAGCCGGGAAGGGGGAGAAGGAGCCAAGGGGAAAAAAAAAAAAAAAGGCACCGACAATAACAGCCCCCCTCCCCCTCCCCATTCAAAAACACAAAATAAACCCCAGGGATAGATGAACTACAAATGAGAAAGAGGAAAAGATGGAACTGCACATCCTAGAGCACAGGCTCAGAGTGGCCAGCATAGCCAAGGAGAGCATCCAGTTGTTTACCTATGGATTAATCAAACTTGCTTTCCTGTCCTCCAAGACGAGGTAGGTACTGGGGATGGGGCAGCGGGGCTGGGGGCGCCCTCCTTGCGAGGGGGCGGGGTGTTGTGGGGGGCACCTTCTTTGCGAGGGGACGGGGTTTTGGGGGGGGCACCCTCCTTGCAAGGGGACGGGGTGCTGGGGGCGCGTATCCTCTTTGCTACAAGGGGGCTGGGTGCTGGGAAGGCACCCTTCTTCCTGCGGAGGGACAGGGTGCTGGAGTGGGGTCACCCTCTGTCCCTGCCGGGGGGCTGGGGTGGGGGGTACCTCCATGGCAAGGGGGCAGGGCAGCCTTCTTTTTGCAAGGCGGTGGATTGATGGGGTGGGGGGCTCCCTCCTTCTTGGAAAAAAAGCAGTGTCCTGGGCTGGAGGACACCTCTCCTTGCGAGGGGGCAGAGTCCCGGGGTGAGGGGCACCCTTCTTGCAAAGGGGGCAGGGTGTTTGGGGTGGGGGGCACCCTCTTTGCAAGGGGCTAGGGTACCCTCCTTCCTGCAGAGGGGCAGGGTGCTGGAGTGGGGGGGACATCGTCCTTGTATAGGGGATGGGATGGGGGGACGCCCTCCTTGCAAGAAGTCAGGGTGCTGGGGTGAGGGGGGACACCCTCCTCGCCAGAGGGCAGGGGTTTTGGGGGGTGAGGGGGGACACCTGGGTCTTCCTTACAGCCCCCCCCCCGCCCCCCCCCATCCCAAGCCTGGGAGACGGTGATGGGGCTCGGCGCTGGAGTTTGGGGCCCCCGTAAGGCTCCAGGGCAGCCCCCCCGTGCGGCGCCCGCCTCCCGCCGCCCTTCCCGGGCCACCTCGCCCGGAGCCGCGCTCCGCGCCGGGCGGATGAATGAAAACAGGTGGGGGCCGGGGGGGCCCGGCCGGGGCCGGCTGCGGGCTCGGGGCGACCGCCGGACAACAAAGGCAACAACAGCAACCAGAGGAGGAGGAGTGGTTTTTTTTCCTCTCGCTCTTTTTTTTTTTTTTTTCCCCCTGGTTGTTGTTTCTTGCAGCACTTAAAGAAAGAGCGAATCGTCCACACGCGTGTTTATTTTAAAAGGTGCTTTTTCAGTGCTGCCAAATTGGAGGAGGACGAGGGGCAGTGCATGCCTTGCACTTGGTTCTCTAAAAATTGTGGTATTGAGTAATATGAATTGTGATAGCTTTCGGGGAAAAGAAAAACATAGTGGAAAGCACTGTGAGAATTTTTTAAATTTTTTTTTTTAAGGGAGGAAAAAAATACTCTGGCGGGTTTATGGAGTGTATATAAGCTGCCTAGGCCTTTCGCAGCAAAACAACTTGAATTGCAATTGCATATTCTTGTGTCTTCACTTAGCTTGTTGACTTTGTTGCTCTATTCAGAAAGAGGAATGGGAATGTAAATAACACAACTCAAACTCTTCTTGTTTTTCCAGACTGATAATTAGTATTTCAGTTTTCTCCCCAGATTCATCTCAGATAGCATACTTGTATGAAGGTGGGAAATTTTCTTTGGCAGTAGGAAAATAATAAATAGATCATAAATTTGCTTTTTATTTCTTAAATTGTTTTTATTCCAAGCTGTAATTCAATCCTCTCCCTGCGATGATGCTTACGGATGAATGGACCTATTTGTGGTGTAATTTGATTACAGTCCCTTATCTTACAGTTAAACTTCATGCATTGAAATTTCACTCTGATTTGGGGCTCATCCCATTTGGCTCACACTAACGTTGTTTGCAGTGTAAATGAAGTATATCAGCACCTTGTTTACTGCTGTCCCTGAATACTCGATGGGGCATTACAGGCTCTTCGGTCTTAAAATTCTGGTTTTAATGTGTTGTTTCATTATAATTGAAAGTGATTGCTGATTGTTTTGAAGGAGTTGTTGCTTCCCCTCCCATGCTTAAAATGTCACTGTTAACGTCAACAGTGAAATCTTTAAATCTGTCACTCCTAATGCACAGACTGGATTTTGATGTGGTTTTGGGGTTTTTTTGCCCCTATTTGCTTTTTTTAAGTTCAGGAATGGTCCTGTTGTCTTTTTGTTTCACACTACATTTCACATCTTCAACACTGGAGACCTGTGAAAGGATTAGGACAGTAAGATAAGCCCTTTAGGGTGTGATACCTTGTCCTGCATTTGGGTGTAGCACTTGACGGTTTGGTATTGCCTCTGGTTACTGTGGTGTCTGGCTCTTCCCATGCAGAGTGAGTATCAATAATCTTTTCCTAGCTTTCACAGAATCTCACTGGTCAGGAAAAAAAAAACTGTTTGTGGAAAGGTTTGTTGGCATGGGAAACTTCTATTTATTTCCCTTCTGTATGTTTTGTTGTTTTTGCAGACAGTAGAGATGCAGGAGAGAGAAGGGGAAGCTTGTTTGTGTCATTCTTAAGGCAACTGACAGTACAGAAACATTGCTTTCTCCTGTGTGCTACATGCCCTGAGGCAAACAAGGTCCCTGCCCCACAGACCTTCTTCTCTGATGAACACCATGTGTATGAGGAAGGTGAGGGACTCTGGGAGATGTAACTCCATACATTTTCTATTCCATTGTTTCTTTTTCCTCCACTTTTAAGAAGTGAATGTGCCCAGGAGATGACAGCTTTTTATATTGGTGCAAGACGAATCTCCCCTCCCAACCACCCCATCTGAAAAGGACCACTTGGGGGATGAAAGAGGAAGGTGGCCTACATCCTTGCTGATCTTTTCTGATGGGATAGCAAAGATGCCAGTTACTTATATCACCTACATTTTTACCAGTGAGACCTTACGCAGAGTTTTTACCTGTGCTGCGAGGCTGCCAGTAAGAAATAATGATTTGTGGGACAGATGTGATGCAAAGAGGTGGTGATGACATCATCAGTATCCTCATGTTAGTCATGCAAGAAACTGCAGTTTTTACACAGACTCTTCTGAGAAGTCATCTGGAGGGTGTCTTGCAGTCTCTTCTGTGTTCTCGTACACGAGGGAAAAGGGCTGGAACAATTTTTTAAATCTTGTACGTTTTTCTTAATGCTCTTGGGAAGGAAAAATAAAAAAATCTCCCTCTTTTTATTTGGCCTTTTGCTACTTTCAGTCTGCCCTTGTTCATGACATGAGTCTTTTAATTTAGCTTCTGTTACAATAGCAGTATTTTTTTGAACAAAGAACAGCAATTTTGGAACTATTCTGATGGCCAGAAGCAAGAAAGCAGTTAACGAGGTGAAGAGGTGAGACCGGTAGTGAATAAAATGGTGGGCTGAACTGAGCTGAAAGAAAAATGCTATTAATCATAACTTTGTTAGGCATGAGGTATTTTACGTAAAGTTGCATTAAGACAAGTAGTCCAGAAATAAATAGTGAAACTCCTAAGCAGTCACACTGATCAATGTGCTCTTGATGCTCTGCCTGTGTAAGTGCAGACGTATTGATTTCAGCTGTGCTCTGCCAGGCACACTAGTGGAGGATCAGATCCATGTAATTTTTAGTTGCATGCTGAAGATTTGCACGTGTCTAATCTTTTTGCTGTTGCTGTCATCATCATCATCTTAGTGTTTTACTGAGTGTGGTGTGTCTGTGTTTGTCTTGAGAGTTCTTTGGTGCCAAGGATCTTCACCTATTCAGAAGGTGTGATGTGTTTTTATGTATGTAAATATAACAACTGTGCCTGGTTTTAGCATTGTGTCCTCTATCTTCTGTACATGCCTCTGTAGATGTTAGCTGTGTGGGGCAGAGAACTGAGCTCATCTGTAAACTCCCACCTTCAGCTCCCTTCTTGCTGCAAAAGGAACAGCTTCCCTCCCACCAAAATTAAGCGTCTCTGCTTCCTTGGTCAGAGTTAAACCATCTCATGCTATTGGGTGACTTGCCGCAGGTAACCTGCTTGAGGGCTTGATAGACGTACTAATGTGCTGCTACATTCCTGTCTTGAGTTTTTTTCCTAATTGCAAAATATTTTTAACTGCATCTCCTTTTGCTGCGTAGGAATTAAATCTGAATGGAGGGGGAGGAAGGACAGTCTTGGATAATGCATGCACTGAGCCACCAGTGCATGCAATAGGGGGAAGGAAGGTGAGCCTGAGCTTGTATTTTGAGTGCATATAAAAATATATGGAGAGGTTAAGTCCTGGAGAATAAAGTGGGGTCAGGGTTCTTCCAAGGACTGTATCTGTATAATGTAATTAGCCTGATTTCTGGGTAATGCTTGGTAGACCCTTGAACATCTGGAATCAATGAGTTAACGTGTAGCCTTTCCTCTCTCTGTTCCGGTACCTAATATAAAGAGTTGGTGGTAAACAGTGAAATAAAGTAGTTGAGGGGGAAAGGTATAATTTAAATTCTAATGCTATGAAGTTATAACCAGGATGAAGTTGATTGTTCACAGGACTGTGTGGTTAAAATAATTGTAGGTCCTGTGTCTAGCATCACAAATTTTAAAATCTCTAAGAGTTTTCTGATACTATTTAGTTTGAGATGGTCATTATTTCAGCGTGCTGAAGAGAAGGAACAAGTTCTGCGTGTGTAAAGGATGAGCCCTTGCTCACAGAAGCGTTTAAGGCAGCCATTTCAAAAGCATCTTTCAGTCTAGTTTCTTTTCCAAGATGCTGAGGTGTTCTTCTAGAGGTGCAGTTTGTGTGTACTGGTGACTTGAAGCAGAACTGCAGGCACTTTGCAAGTTTGCAGATTTGGCACTAAATATGGAGAAGCCGGATAGGGTGGAAGAGCCAGGCTGGGCTCTGCCCCATCTTCCGTGCTGGTTGCCATGCAGCCTCTACCGTGCTTGGAGGCAGGAGGTATTCTTAGAGTGGAGAGGTACTTAAAAATATTAATTTTAATAAAAACGTAGCAAGAAGTAAACAATGATAAACTGTACAGAATAAGCTGGATTTTCTTTGGTCTTTGAACAAAAAATGAAACTAGGTTTGTTAGCTTTGTTAAGTTCGTGGTGGTATTTTTAGTAATCTATCCATTTTGCTTAGTAATAATTGACACCTGTACTTAAGAACAGTGTGTTGTTGCTATTAATTAAGTGTTTCTCATTCCCTGATCACTTGTTTACTGTCTAGTTGTCCTGAAATTGGCGATACTGTAATAAAAGGTGTATTTTGGATTTCAGAGCATAATAGGACAAATAAGGACTTAAAATGTATCTATGCATCATTTGAGGACATTCAAGAGTTCAGAGTCTGTTTTCTTTGGTATGAACTCAGACAAACAAATGTAATTTATGCATTTACGTGAAATACAGATTGGTCTGCAACATTGGGTGATCATCTGGCAAAGGCCAGTTACTCCTGTTGTTAAAACCTCCCCCCTGCCCGCCTTGGCTTCTGCCATCCTGTATGTGCTAGGAAGACCACTGAATAAAAGGCTTTTGCAAGTTATAAGACAGCGTTTACTCATCTGAAACAAGTTACTGGGTTGCTCATGTTTTCTTTTGGTGTGGCAAAGACTCCCAAAGGTCTCTCTTTTTTTCTTTTTTTTTTTTTTTTTTTTTTTTTTTTTCCTGGGGATGTATGTATGTGTGATATCTCAGATTTGAGGACTTCTTTTTCAAGTCTGACTTGGTGACCATCTGTTACAGAAGGACCCAGCGCTGATGTCCAGACACCGCAGGAGGCTGGAGTGATCGGAAGCCGCATGGCTAAAGCCGCTTGCCTGCCCTTCCCCAAAGCACTTCGCCTTCTTGTTTGCATCACCACGTGCATGTGTGGTGCTGAACTTGCTGGTGGATATTCAGGATGAGTAAGAGCTAGTGAGAATCAGATAAATGAGAAGGAGAGAGAATAGAAGTTAGTTGTTTGGGCTAACGAAGGACATAAGCTCTTTGATTGTGAATGTCATCAATTTGAGTTCAGGGCTGCTGGGTGTTTCAGCTGCCGCTGAGCTGTGAGAACATTCTGCAGTGGTTTGATACATTAAACCTTGGAAAGAGCAGGTTTCCTTCCTGATGGTCTCTTACTGTTTATCCACAAATGTTGTTATTATTTCCTTTTCTGCTTCTGGCACGCAGGTTGACCAGTGGGGCCCTGTCTTACTTTATGTCTGTCTTTGCCTGGCAGTCCTGTTACGCGATCCTCAACCTACCATGTGGTCCCATCAGGCTAAGGCTGATGCCAAGTCAGAAACTGACAGGAATGCTTAGAAACTAAATAAGATTCAAAAGGTGGAACAGAAGTACTAGACCAAACCCACAGTGTAATGCTGGGGAGCATTATGTACTAGAGAAATGTTGGTGTAGGTATTGGATGTTTTAACAGGGCTCTTCATTTTCTTTTAAGATATTTTTTTATTTTTCCTTTCTCTTGTCTGAACTTGGACATTTGCCTTTTAAATAAATAATTACCTGGCTGTAGTTCGTAGTGGGCTGGTTGTTTTTTCCTTATTTCCCATGCTAAACTGTTTCCATCCATTGGCAGAGCTGTTGCATAGATGTAATGCATCATCTGGGGATAAGGTACAATATCAGTGATGTAAAGGACACAACACTGGTGCCCACTGATGTTGAGCTGAGAAATAAAAAAGAGGAAAAAATATTTATCTTTTGCCATGTCACTCATTAAAGATTCCTTTAGCTGAATATTTGTTTATTACTTTCAGATTAAAGTCAATATTTAAATGAAAGACATGGCTTTTGTTAGTTCCTAGATGGCTCCTCCTGTAAGCTGGGTGCTCTTAACGCTTCAGCAGTAGAGCAAATGCATTGCAGGTCTGTTCAGGAAAAGTATGACTATTGTGCATTCATCATCAAGAAGTAACAGCTGAGTTGTTCACTGACACAATAGTTTGAATCTACAGGCTACTCCTTCCACTGAGTTATAACTTAAATTAGGCTCCACTTGATGGCTGCAACTATTTGACAATGCCTTGTTTATGCTCCATAAATATGTAAATCTTTCCACTTAATTCTTCTCTTTTTTTTTTTTTTTAAATCTGTTGAGCACACTACCTCATTTATCTAATACACAACTCCTTAATCATCCTGCATGTTTCAATGTTTTAATATATTTGGACAAGGGCTACAATTTCTTTTTTCAGAGGAAACAGTGCAGATTTGTTCTTTTGTTTACTGCCAACTCCAGAGTAAACTCCGGCTCTGATCTGCTGATAGCTGAAGGCTGGTAAAGGAAGAATTATACAACAGGAATGTGAGGAAATAACTCCATTCATTGCGATTCAGAATCAACAGAGCAAAGCCTGTAAGTTGCAGTTATTTCAAAGTAAAAAGATTTCTTCTCCCCCCCAAGCTCAGCTTGGTTTTGTGTAGCTAACTATAAGATATATTTGTTAACAGAGAAAACAACAGACAAAAATGTTGTATTATGGCTCAAAAGAAGTAAAGATGGATTAAGCCTGTTTCGTGACTATACAATCCCTTGTTAGTTTCAGACATACTGCACAAAGTTTTACTGTGCTGACCATGGAAGCAGAGAATCTGATCTCTTTTTTGTGGTCCGATGTATAATAAACATTTTGTACTGGTTGATAAAGTTTTATTTTCACATCCAAAGAAAACCAGTGAATGCCTAAACTTCCTCACCAGCCAGAACCGACTTCCTTACTTTGGTCTGTTAAGTGTGCTTTACTAGAGATTAAAATAAAAAGCCTCCTTCTGAACTGCAGCCTGCTTTAGAAGGCTCACAGCAGTGATGCTGAGATATCAAGAGTTGCTATTTAGCACAAAGGTGGCACATGGAAGAGAGAAGTGGTGAGATTGCTTGGTGGCAGCAAACCCTTTTTGTTAACCTTTTGGGGACTTCTGAGGTACGCTTTTGTGGGGATGTCTCAGTAGGCGAAGTGATTTTTTTTTTTCAGACTGCAGTCCAATTAAGTTTTGTTAATGTGATGGAATAGATGTTTTTAAGATACTTGTACTACTTATTGGCTAGTAATTGTAGGGGGATGTAGGCTGCTTTTGGTGGTAGGCTGTCCTTGACCCAAATTTGCTCAATACAAATTGTTTATAAAGTAGGAACCCAGCTCTCTTGTGTGTGAATGCGTGTTTCATCAAGACGTAACTGTAAAGGAAAAGTTCATGTTCTTTGTCTGCAAAGTTTTAGTGTCCTTGTTACAGAGGGTAGTAGAGATGTCATAAGGTGTTGCAAGCTACACCACTTCAGGTTAGAGTAAAATGCAACCTTTAAGTCTTAAGTAAAGTATTCAAATATTAAAAAAAAATTGATACTGGGGGAATTTCTAAATCTGGGAGGGGAAAACTTACAAGTTTTGACATAGATAGAACAGTTAAAACGTAGATGTGACTCTCCCTGTCTTTTTCTGTTCAAGCTTTTTCGAAATGTTACGTGTCAGAGAATCGGGGTAATGATATGCACTGGGCTTAGTGATACCTGAATATTTGTCCTACTTCTGTGGTTAAAAGATCAGTATTCAGTCCTTTATTATGCCACTCATGTATCCCGTTTTACAGGGTGAGTTGGTTGAAGTTGACAAGTCGGAGACCTTGATTGAAATGGCCCGTGTTAATCTTGTTTAACATTTGTAGCTTTTATTTCTTTTCCTAAAGAAAGATTGACTCTTCTCTTGATAACCTCTAAGGCACTCACTTGCAAATAAATGTAGTCGTGGCAAAAAGAAAAAAAAGATTGTTCTTAATAAAGTGAAGGATCTCTATGCATCTAAGCAACTGTATACATTTACATAGATTTACTTAGTCTTTATGTTTATGCTTTTTTTGAAAATGATGGATGACTTATTACATGATTAATCCTTCAATTGTGATCTTTTGCAAGCTGCTTTTGGGTGGAAATTGGAGTTTGATTGTACCATGGAAAACAAACATTTTCATTTGCTGTTTTTAAATGAATAAGCAATATTAAATGTGCTGAGTATTTAGGATAAAAAAAATCTCAGCCTATTTTGTGTTTATAAGTGAGTAGTGTAATGTGATCCGTACTAAACAAATGAAACTGATGGTGACTTGAGACTATGCTTGTCCAGCCATTGGAGCCAGTAGATCTCAGCCTCCCACACCTACTTCTTCTTTGCAGACTGGAAGAAAAAACCAAGTTTACTTGCTTTTTCAGTTCCTAATTTGTTTCTCAACCTGGAACTAAACTGAGTAATTCGAAATGAGGAAAATACTCTCCTTTCTTGCAGAAGATGCTGTTGCTGTCAAAATCTGGCTTATTGCGTAAATGGACTGGTTCCAGTTGCTTTGTCACTGATTTCTCCTCAATTGGCTTGTTTAATTTGCTTTGGAGTTTCAGCAGCAAACATACTTCTTTTGATAATTGTTATGTAAATCATTTACACCTAAGATGCCATCAGTCCAACAATGATTTTGGATATCTTTAAATCAGATTAGCTAATGTTAAAATAAAATTGTACTTTTAATTGTAATCATGTTTGCACTACTTGGTTGCAAAAGGGAAATGTTAGAATTAACTGTCTCTCACCACTGTGGGGATAAATGTAGGACAGTTTATGATATACTCAGATTATGTGTTTTGAGTTGCATGTTATTACCCATTTGGCGTTTTTATAAGCCAAGCAGAGTTTAATGCGCGTGGCTTGTTTGCATCTGTTGAGCTTGCAAGGTGTGAAACCAGACGCTTGTAGCTCGTTCTCTCCTGAGCTTACCGCAGGTTTTAGACTGGTTAGTGAATGGTTTTCTGCGCTGAGTGGGGGGACTGTGTGTTTTGCAATATTTCCCTTTTACAGAGTAAAGGGACACAAATTGAGATAGATTATTGTTTTTGTTAAGAGGTCTTTTTTCAGGCAAAACTCAGCAGTGTAGACAGTCTATAGCAATTTCTGCGCAAATTAAATTAATACATTATTCTGGAAAATGAAATGGATTTGAGTTACCTGCATTGCAGGTGAGGTAATGGTAGTTACAAACATACAGAACGACTGGATTCCTAAATAACATAATTTTTCACACTTTTTTTTTTTTAAATGGTTGCTTTCTTCTCAGTATTTCTGGCATACAGGTGTAACAGTATTTTGATGACTGCCAGGAACCACTTTGCTAGACCAGTATAATTTTGGGTAAGCAGAGAAGTTAGCAGGAATTCAGCTTGGCCAGAGCAGGCTTTATGGTTTTCTGGAGGGGAGCGATGCGGTGGGAGAGGAAGAGAAACAGACGATGACAAACCACAGGGTTGGCTTGGTGAATGAGCGTGGACTTTCATAACAACCTGTGAGCCTCACACAGGGCTTTGACAGTTAATGCCATTAAGTGGCAGCTAATGGAGCCTTAACCTTTTTGTGTTTTTTTCATTTAAAGCCTGGTACCATGCTGTAGTCACAAAGTTAGAAAATGGCAAATCTTCACAGAATGGTTGAGGTGGAAAAGGATCTCTGAAGATCATCTAGCCCAACCGCCCAGCTCAAGGCAGAGTGAATTAGAGCAGGTTGCTCAGGATTTTGTCCAGTTGGATCTTGTATTTAAAGCCGTGCATGGGGCTTTGCTCTCTTCTGTGTCAACATGTTGTTGACCTTCTTGACATTGTAATGCTTTGCTCCATTTGGCGTTACTTTCTGCATAACATTATAATGTGTGATTTAATGTCTCATTTAAACGGGACAGAGTGTTTTTTGAACTTAAGAGTGAGATTGTACAACCTCTCGGTTTCGGAGAGAACTGTTGGTGTGGAAGAGAAGCTGTCCACTGCAGTAATTTATTGGTCCTTTATGTTTCTCTGTGAGCATTTCACGTGAAACAGCTTATTGGCTGTAAACTGTGAAAAACTAGCTGAAGTCAGAGCAGCCTCAAGGCTACAAACTAGAAGCCAAAAAATTCCATAGCTGGGTAAGAGCAAAGCTTGCCTTGGGAATGGGCATGTACTCACTTCTGTACCAGTGCAGACAGCTGAATTATAATTTGTAACGGTGTTAGATGGATGTACAAGACTAATGAAGCTACTTCTACTCAAGCCCTCTACACAGGAGTTTTATTTATGTCCTTGATGTAAGTAAAGGAAAGTATTAGAACGGCATGAAGTCCGTATGTTACTTAGTTTGACTTTAACGTATGGTATTGTGTGGTGGATGCCCTGCAGTACAAGTTGTGCTTTGGTTATTGTACAGTTTCTGAAATCCTAGTGTAATAGTGATCATGCGATGAAACCGCACTATCTGAGAGTTTTCTCTGTAGTCTTCATATTGGTATCAAGTTACTCCAAGGCCCTGCATTTCTGAGTGGTTCTCATAATTACTGTATGTACAGTCATTTTGTTGGCTTTATGCCTTGCCACATTACCCATCGCAGTGCTGTAATCCGGGGGCTGATGAGGCTTGACCCCAGGACAAGCACTCTGTGTGTAGGGAAAGCCTGGTGTCTGAGGAAGGCTCGGAGTCTCCAAGGGAAGGGTTGGTGCCGAATCACTGAGCTATCCCCTGGTAGCTCTTCTGCTGTGACAGGCCAGAAATACTTTTCATTTGCACAGGAGTGTGAAATCAGCCTGGAATGACTAATGTGAAAGGACTTTGTGTGTCCTGTACCCGTTTGAATGGCTTTGTTGATTCAGATGGTGGTTGAATTGTAATCTTAGGCAATGATTTAAATATGAAATAGTTCCAAAACAACATGGTTATCTATTAGCTTTTAATGATCTTGTGAAGCAGTGTGTTTTGAATGGATATCTCATTGTAAAGGTAATAATGACCTAATTATTGGTGGAAAAAAACCATGAAAAATGTCAGAAATTATAAATAGTATGTGCATTATGTGTAAAATTCTTCATGTAAGATTTGTGTCCTTTTGAGATGTACATGAGCATATGCGTTAAATGCATTTTCTTCTATGTTTATAGTGTATCACTGATGCTTTACGCTGATATGTCCTTGGCTGTTAATCCATGCTTGGTAGCCTTCCATGGCATGTTATTGCTGTTTATCTCCTTTTGAGTTCCCACTGACTGGAACGTAACCATGCATTTTTCTTACGGATTTGTAGATGGCCAGAGTACTTAGAACGGGTAATGGTTCTGTGGCTCTATCTTTAGGTTCAGTCTCCATTGGCTGGATAACCGAGGGTGGAGTTGGAGAATCATAGCAAAGCAGTTGATGAAATTCCTGGCCCTGAGTCAACAGTTCCCACCTCCACTGTTGTGGAAGTTGCTGTTAACTTGCTGAGTGTGATCCAAATTCGGGGGGGGGGGGGGGGGGGGGAGAGGAAAAAAAAAAAACCAAAAAACCAACAACCAAACACCCACACCTTTGAAGCCAAATCATTTTGGTTATGTTTGTGGCACAAGCTCACAGAGAGTTGCAGGAGTGCAGCTACGGGATGGTTAAACTCAGAGTTGGAATAGAAATGATTGACTTTTTAACCTTTCTTTACTGCCCAGGAGAATGGTCAGGTGATTAGATCTTGTTGTAGGGATAGAAATAATTTATATGTAAAGGTATGAGGTGTGTGCAAATAGCAATGGTGTTAACCTTTTTTCAAAACTACAGGGCAGGCTTATCCTCTATGTATTACTAGTATCACATTTTGAGTATTACATTTGCTCATTTTGTGTTTTTAATTCCAACAGTAACCGTTCTTCCCTTTTACTTTGGTTTGAAGTAACTCAGTGACAGGAATAGAACAATTCCTGGATTCAAAACAGAGTGGTACTTTTTCCTTGGCTTGTTTAAACATATTACTGATTATATATTCCTTGCAGGATCAGCACAGAGAAAAGGACAATGAAAGAATTTCATGGTGCTCCTTAAATGAATCTTATATAAAACAAAGTTTAAAATGAATTAGGACCTACCTTTTAAGCACTTGTCAGATGTTCTCAGTGTCAGGTTTTCTTCCCACTTAATGTTCACTTTATATCAAGTCTAATGTGAGGTACATGATAATGTTTTCAGAATAACCCAAGTCCCATTTAAAAAAAAAAAAAAAAAAAAAAAATCAACTTAACCACTTGGCACCCCAAGGCTCATTCGAAGCCAATGGGGCTTACACTCTGAAATGTCTGGTGCTCTTGGAGGGGAAGACACATAGGGGTTTTTAAAATTTTGCTTCCTGGACAGACTAGCTGACAACGTTCAGGACAAGAGCATAGTAAAAATGCACCAAAGTGAGGGGAGGCTTAGCGTCACTGTTGATGCAGACAAGACTGAAGATATATTTCTGAGAATTAGTTTAGGGAATGAAAATGGGGGTATCTTTGTTCTTCTCTCTTCACAAAACCAGCTGGCTTAGGGACTCGCTTTACTCTGTTTCTCCAGCAGTGCAGCATCAGGACCCGCAGTGCTGTGCTGTGCAGCAGTAATCCCTGCACTCAGCAGCCCTCTGGGCATCCCCCGGTACAGGGCATGCTGCTGCGCCTCTGAGAGGTGGGGAGATGCTGCTGACTTGCTTTGCAGAGGAAGAAACTGAGGCACATAGGAGGACAAGTGGCTTATCCATCTCTCAAAGCATGTGTGCAGTACCCCTGACTCTGTTGGTTTTTTTTTTTTTTTTCAGGCCGTGCATTTCTCCACTACTAAAACTGCCTCTTTTCAGTAGGACAGGTGAAGGCCATGTTTTCAGTCCATGTTTGTATTAGCCACTTGAAATCCTTGTCATCCAGCTGCTGCGTTCATTTGCTTTTGCCTTTTCTGTTTGTAGTTTTTGTAGGTCCGTTAGTGGAGGTGTGCTCAGTCGGCTTTGCTTATACCTTGAGAGAGAAATGTGAGCTAAAAGATGTCTGTTTGAGCTTCCAGTAATAACATCAGTCTTCCTGAGAGTCATAAAGAAAGCAACCAGGAATGCACTCATCTGTATGAGTGGCTTTTTAATACACATAAACACACATATGTATGTATGTGTATAATATATATGTAGGTATATATGTGTCATTCCAAAGTCAGAGCACTCTTGAAATGGAAATTGCCTCAGCTAGAAATGAGAGGTAGCTGGTGCTGACAAACAAAACCACATGTTTTTAGGGGCTCTAATAGCTGTGCTTCAGGACAGAGAATGTCTCTCTTCCCAGTATCCTTCAGATGACAGCTGCCACAATGAAGGCTGAATATGAAGAATACATTTTCACACGGCTGTATCCTGGGCACTGGGAAGACTCTAGAGCTCAGAACAATAGCAGAATACGGAGCTGCCAGCAGGGAGTCTGAGTGGACAAGTATAATCATGTACTGCTCAGCTTTCAAGGAAATTACAGTTAGTGCACTGACTTGCTCATAATAGTGATGCATTGTTTAGCTTAATAACTTATCAGCTCTCCTCCAGGAACCAGCTAGTGATCACTGTCATCATACACTGTTAATCGTTCTGTTCTCAGATTGTCCCGAGAGGAACTAAGGACCTGTCACATCACCTATTAAACTGGCAAACTGAGTGCAGTATAATTTATTTTTTTTTTAAGCTAGAAAGAACAATATTGCCCACCTTTTCTGTTCTCTTGTTTTGTCATTATCTTTATCTCATGTAATTGTGCATGTAGTTGTTTTAGATGTCAGGTTGAAAGGACATTGTCAGATTGTGTTGGGTTTTTTTTCTCACATTTGTAGACTTTTTGTTAAATTGCTGTTCTTTGTCATAACTACTAGGGAACTGAATTTGAAACCTGCGTTTTAAGCAACATTTGTTTTTCATAAAGCATTTGGGGCAGGGGGGCGATTTTTTTTTTTTTTTTTTTTTTTTTTGTGGTGCCTGTCTGTAGTACCTAGGCTCCTGTCAATCACTAGTAAATGTAGCCTGACAATGGCCCTCTATAGTAGCGAGGAGTGATTATCCCTCTTATACAAATGTGGAATTTAGGCACAGGAAGATTGAGTGATTTCCCCCCAGGCACGCAGGGAGCTGTGGAAGAACAAGAAGGAGAAGCAAGCTGGTTTGAGTCCTGATGCCAGTAGGCTGTATATCCTTGCTGAATGCATGATGGCTTCTTGTCAAAGGGTTATTTGTGAGCGCTGAGCTGCTAGCACTGAAGGAGCCTTGGAGCATTTCTTCTGGAGGAAAAAGTGGCCACTGGTAACGCAAATAGATTTTACTAGATAATATATCGGAATCTGTTCATTAAGAGGTAACATTTTAAACTCTTTAGACCCTGACTCTTACTGCTGCCACTGCTTAATTTTTCATTGCTAGCTGGCGAACGTGGGGACCAAGCATTGGGATCTTATTTTGCACTTTGTAGGTGCCTAATCTTGTGGCTGTGGATGGAAAGCTTAAGAACAGTCCACACAGCAGTAACTAGCTTTAAACTAGCTAGCTTGGATAAATCTGGTGCTCTAACCAGTGAAACTCAGAACTTGGCATGGACTAAGTGACTAAGTGTTTACTCTGTCTTTAGATGGATTTTTATATAGTCCATGCTGGTCAGTGCTGCTACATACATGAGAGCCCTTTCTTCATGCCCTGACAGCAACAATGGTCAGATGTCAAATTAAAACCATTCTTGTGGAGAACTGCAAAACAGCTTTGTTTGCTGACGTTTAGATGAAAGATCCTAGGATATTGCAAAGCAGCAAAGCTGTGGGGGACACTGTTTCGTGGTCAGTACTGCACAGATATGCCAGGCACAGTGGGGGAGATCTCCAACCTCTTCCATACTTGGGGCTGAAATGATGCATCTATTAAAAGAGGAGGGGGAAACAGATGGATGTGCCCAACTGAAACAAGCCTCCTTGCTGTTCTGAATAGTGCAGGCAGCTGCAGGATAGTATCTACTGATCTCAGGAATTGTGCAAACAGTGGGGTGGGCTATTTTTATTAGACCAGAACGAGTACACCAGGATTTAAATGAAAACTTGAGCATTTCTGTGTTTTTTCAGTTGTTTGAGGTGTTTGCTTTGGTTCCACCTCTTCTTGAGAAAGACAATTCCATCTCTCGATTGGTGATGACTTAAATTAAAATAGGAAGGAGCCTTCTGCTGCAAGATTTATTGCCTGGCACATCTACATTGTCTGATGAAGTGTCATCTTTCGTTATGTTTTGAGAAGATGCTGCCTGATATCTCTGAACCGCATGAGAAAACATTTGGCTGCACCTATTCTTGTCAATTATGGCAGTATTCTTCTAGCTCATATTGGATAGGCCTTTGTGTATAGTATTGAAAAATTTAGGTCCAGCCTCTGCTAATAAACAGAAAAGATAGGGTTGTTGCAAAATCATGGTCTCTACAGAGACTTAGCTTTGCATATGCTTCAAATACATCACCTATTGCTGGCAGCAAGAAGTGAGAAAAATGCTGAGTAAGTATGTCTTGGCCCCAAGATCAAGTTTCATAGTAAGGAAATACCTGAAGTTTACAGGTGTGGCTTTCTTTTTTCCATGGGGATGTTTCCCATTTTTCCATGAGTTTGCTGTCTTCCTTTGAAAACAATTGTACAGGTAGTTTCCTGCTGCAAATAAGCCCTGTTTTACTGTCTCCAGTTGCTGTAGGGCCAACAAATGGCATTCAGCCCAAACTCCAGCATTGTACCAATTCACTATATTTTGCATTGTACTAAGTTGAAAAGCATTGCCAGGTAAAAAAATAGAATTGAATAGAATTGGAAAGCATAAAACCTGGCATGAAATAATGCCAATGTGTACTTTAATACAGCATAACCACTGCGTAATGATTTACTTTACTGTTTGTGTTGAAATACAGCTGACTTGGTAGTTATGCTTGACCAGGGCTTTTTCTTGCGAGAAGTATTTCTTTCTTTACCATGCCTACAGACAGAAGAGTGGAAATGTCAGTATTCAAGCCACTGATTTTGTTACAATGTGCTTGGGATGCCCTGATAACCCAGTTCTACACCTGCCAAAGTCAACAAGTTTCTCTTCATTGACGTCAGTGAGTTAGAGCCCGGTCTGAAAAATTCGTGCGAGGGGGAATGTTTCTGCAAAATCCTGGTCGTGCAAATTGGAGAAGTACGAAAACTCATTCCTTGAGCTTTCTAGGAAAATAACCCTTTTTTGCGTGGTGTAATATACATCAGGATCCCTGGATTAATTCATGTTATGTTAAAGCCAGCTCTTGATTATCTCTGGATGAATTGTGTAAATGGTGAAGTTCCTGTACTAAGGGGACAAAACATCCAGTCTGGATCTAGATGAGCAGACTGCAAGCAGCATGGCATATTGTTGTTGATTTCCCAGCTCGGGGAAACTCAGCAGGTGACAGGATCGCTGACTGTTCTTTCCCTAATATCCCATTCCAGACTCATTTGTATGATTTCTGCTACTTAAGGTTTTATTTTGCCAAGGCTCTCCCATCCCTTTGTTCTCCTGGATAACTGATGTTTACAGTGCTCCCATCCTGTTGCTCAGCAGCTACACCATGGTTTGAAGTCATTGTGTGTTGCGGTGAGGGTGAAGACGCAGATACTCTGTGTGACGGTTGCCTAAGCCTTGCTCTTTTATCTCTTCCCCTTTTATTGCTGCCTTTGTGGCTGTGAGATTCTTTTCAATGCTAGTTTGTCAAAGAAAAAAAAATGCATGGTGGCTCTGTGCCATCATTTCAAAGAATGGCTATTCACCAGGCTCTTAATGGAGAGATTTAAGAAGAAATTATTTTGCTCCTTGGGCATGGAAATGCTGGTTAAGAGTGTAACTGGCACAGGACTACCTTTGCCTGGGAGTCTGGCCTGATAGACATTTTTTTATTTCCCCTTAAGACATGGTCTGCACTCTCAGTAGTCTTTTTCATACATGTTTTGTTTACAGCTGTCAGTGCTGCTTTGGGAGCAAGATGTGATGCTTTCCACTGAGAGTAGCCCATGATACCTCAGGACGTCTCTCAAACTGCTAGGCAATAGTGGGCTGCCATGCTGGGAGCAGGAGGGTACAGGGAAGAAAGGGTCTAGGAAAACTTGCATGTAAACCTTGTTTTTTTGTGTTGAGCTTTGTTTTTGAAATTGAGAGGAACATCTTCTCTACACATCTATTGTGTAAGCTTAGGCAAAGAGATTAATCGGTTGGGTACAGGTCACAGTAGTGCTGACCTCTTTACACCACCTTTGATTAGAACAGGAAAGACTGAAGTTTGCTAGTGCTCAAATAAGTGCAGTAAAAACACCCGATCGCTCTATCTTTACCAAGTCTTTGTCTTTATAATTTTGGAGCCTCGTTTTGTCCTTTTTTCGTATGGTGGTATTACAGCTGGCAGCGATACAGGCTCGTTTCAATTAGGGCAATACTCTTATTCGAGGAAGAAGTTAAGAGGACCGTGGCGCAACATTGAATGGGTTTTGGTAGACAATGAGCAAGCTAAGCTAAGTCTGTGTAACAGGAGAAGTCTTTATTTGATTGAAAGCAGTGTCCGTATTAATGTTAATGTAATTGTGAGGGATGGACTTTGTTCCAGTCTGTGGATAGATTTGAGTGTTACTTTCTTTTTCCAGCATACTTATGTCCAGTTCTTTATGGTTCTTAAGTAGGAGATGCTGACCACTGCTCACACAGCTCTAGAGTGAAGCCTTGTATGCCAACTAAAACTCTAGAGCAGTTGTAGCTTTGCTATTGCAGCCTCAGGTGAAACTGAAGCTTATTTTACAGAAATCCAGTGAATTATGCTTCAGCTTTTCTTTGGACAGGTCAGCAGTGACTGGCTTGGAAACCTTGGTATGCTCTTGGGTTTCTGTTGTGGAGAAAGCTGGTCTGCGATTTAATCTAAAAGACTCCCTGTCCCTCATTTATTCATCTGAGCACAAAATTATTTTTTTGACATTGTGTGAGCTGATTCCCATGAAGATAACGCCCTTCCCTGCAGAGAGAGTGACCTGGCACTGTAGCTTCCCGGGAAATCTATCAAAACTGCTTCACCTTGTCCTATGTACCTTCACCATGTGTAACATTGCTATTAAACTAGTAGTAGACTTCAGTATGGGCAGGCACACTGACAGATTTGAAGCAACATGCTTTTTAAAGCCATTTTTAGTATTTTTACCCTTTGTATTTTTTTAATATTTTTACCATTTGTATGGCCACATGGAGCCGCCTCCTGAAATGTTTGCATCTGTGGAGCAGCTTTGCTATTCTGCAGATGACAAGCTGGGAGCCTTCTTGATGCCATGGAGAAAATCAGTGTCTCATGGTTACGCGTCGCCAAACTAGTGAATGCCATGGCTGCATCCAGAATTGGGAAGTATCATTGTGGGAGACTGGCTTCAGTGGAATTAGCTGATGTTCTGGTTAGCGGATTCATTGCTGGCTTTCTCAAAACCCCATAATGTTCCCTGATTGTTTTTGTCCTGTTAATAATTAACCTGTTTTTCTCGGTCTGGATTGTTGGTCCTTAAATAACGACATCCTTCATGAAAACAGTTTCTTCTGCTTAGAAAAGATGCACAAAATCTTATTCTCTGTGGGCGCATATCAGGATTTGTTCTCTTGGATTGTGCTTGTGTCTTAATAAGAGTCCAGAGTGCTTGGGGATTCAGGGATTGTGTTTATTCATTTTCAGAGAAGGATTTTGGTCCCCTCGCTGACGGTTTTTCTTCAGCTTGCCGCCTTTTGAAATCGTCTGTAAGTTCTGCACTGACAATCCGTCAGTCTGTTGTACAAGACAAGGAATGAATGACATTACTTGTTTCAACATATCATAACTGTTATGCTTGTTCCCTCAAGTCCTGTAAAGTCTTTTTATGTCAGGGTGTGTGGGAGAGGGTTGTATATATTTTTGTTGTTGGGGGATCTCCTTTTGAGTCCTTTATCTTTTGCATTAGAGGTATTTGGTTCTTCCCAAAATGTGCTGTTTCAAGGAAACACCACTTGTGCTCAGCTGGCTAAAGCCTTTGCTCTGGAGCAGTGGTGTTTGATGAAGCCGAGCGAGCTTCTTGGGGCAGGGACTGTACGTGCGAGAGGCCTGAACGCAGGCTGGAAGCTGTTGCAATACAGATGATAGAATAGTGGGCAGGATGAATGCCATACAGAAGGCTTAGCCAGAAGTTACGGGCTTGATACAGGAATTACTGAATTAGGTTTTTTGTTTTGCAGAAGGTTAAATTATATAATTACAAAGCCTTTCATCTTCTCTCTCTCTCTCTCTCTTACACACACAGACAAAACCATCTTTTCCCTTTATGTTTTTCATTCTTCCTTAGTCTGCAGAAAGCAAACTCCTGCAGAATTCCTGGCATGAAGATGGAGACTGATAACACTGGTGTATAACACCAAAGTAGGAGCAGAAGCTACAGCTGTTTCATAGTTTCCAGCGCAGGGCTCTTGCAATGTAGCTGATGGAAGATTCCTGAGTGAAGCCTCACAAGGGCAATGTGTCCTTTTGCTACGTCGAAGTCCAGTTGTGTGCCTGAGTGCCCAGTTTGGGAGAAGGCAGCAGTTACAGAGGCTGAGCAGGCAGCACTTGTGTAGTGAGTACAGAACTATGAACCAGGATTCCCAGCTTCTATTCTTAGCTCAGTAACCAATTCATTGCAAAGCCTTTTGCAAATCATTCAGGCCTAATCCTGCACGTAGAGCGTCCCCCACTAAAGTCCTTTCAGTTTTTCATTGGGCACATAGCATCAGCTTCTTAACTGCTCTTTTTCTCTCACTCAGTAGGACTGGGGAATGAAAATCAACATCTTTAAGCACAAAGTGTGATAATTTGTTAATGTCTGTGAAGCAGTAACATGGGCATCACTGTGTGACATGTGTGACCTGGCATCCATAAAGGAGTTGCTGTTATCAGCTGGATCTTTGGACTGTGGGATTTTTGGCCTCTCTCATCAGACTACAATTTTGCATCATTATAGAGGATAATGCTGGAAATGCCTCTGTGCTGGGCTTGCCACGTGTCCAGATGGCAAGGTCAATGTAGCGTGGACCTTGCTCAATTGCTTTGTATGCCAGGGTAAGTGCTGTTGCAGCTTTCTCTCTTTATGCTACTGGTTCAGCTAGAAATTGAGGAGTTCTATGACTGTCAATAAATTCAGAGAGTTGGAAATTAATACCTGCAGTGAGTTTGGTTTATATTGGCCTTAAATTAATTTCCCACCCTTTTGCAAAGGTGAATGGGAATGCTCATTTTGTATGGTACTTTCACTTTAAGATAATCTGAGCTGCAATCTTAAAATGAAACAGAGCTAAAAACATTCTGGGCTAGGAGTTAATTTCTGGAGTATCTTGTAAGGTAAAAGGGCACAATAAAAAGGATACTATAATGTGCAAACCCCTTACCTTTAATTTGGCTGTGCTGTATTTTGTAGCATGTGCAGTTCTGGTATCTGCCGAGTACAGCATCTTGCTCTGCTGTTTGTGTGAGGCTTTATTTTCCTGTTGCAGGGAAAGAGGTGGATTAATCTACAGACCTGTTGGCAAAAATCTGTTAGCAGGCTTTTCAGTGGGGGATCAGCTTGAAAAAAAACCACAACTTGATTTTTGTGTCAGTTGAGTTTTTGATAAATGTTAGAGAAAGTATGGTCTCTTCATAAACTTAATTCTGAAGAGACAGAGCCTGGTAGTGGATTATTTTTTTTTTAGGAAATGTTTGTTAGTTTAGTGGCATTTTATGCTCTCGCCTGCAAAGGGGTGGGTCTGTCCCAGTGCTTACATGTATTTGACTAGCAGGGCTTTAAAGTGGGCAGGCCTTGCTGAATAATTTATTTAGGTAAAGAGGCAGACGAGCAGAATTATTACCTCCCGTGCCCCTCAGGCTGGGACAGCACCCTCCCTTCCTCTCTCCCCAGTGAATGAAAATATTGTCCTGACTTGAACAGCAAGCCATTTTGGGGAGCCTGGGGCAGCAATGATGCCAAGAGCACTGGTAGCCCATAGTCAGAAGTGTGAAGATGACTTTTAGTTTGTTGGGAGCTACATGCTTGTACCTTTAAATACACATGTAAATCTATTGATGTCTCTCTGGCTTTACAGTTTATCTAATTCTCTCTGACTGCATATGAGACAATGGACTGGAGCTGCCACCAGTGCTGGTGACTCCTGATCCTCACGGTGCATCCCTGGGTGGTGCTCCTGCTAGTGGCCGTGTTCGACCCCAGTGCTGGGGAAGCATCCATATCCACAGAGAGCCTCTAAGATTGATGCACTAGGGCTGGATCTGTCCCCCTCAAATAATAATAATAATAATAATAATGTGTGTCAGACTGCTCCTGATGGTCAACTTGCGGTTGTGCTTTGGTGCCCCTGTGAGTGCAGCAGGCTCCTCTTCTTTAATGAGGTTCCCCTCATTTTGTTCTAATGCTTATGTGAACATACTTTCTCATCCTCAAGGTCCAGGAGTCTCTTGCTTTCCTGCCTGCTCTCTCTCCCTCTATCACTTGCTACATCCCTCCTGCCTTGAAGGGGAAGGCTCTCGGAAGGAGCCCGTTTGCTGCTGTTCTGCCTGAGGGCACCAGTAGCCCCTGCGGGTAAAGCATGGGATGTTTTGGGGTAAGTTGGCTGGTTTGCTTGTCTCAAGAGGACTTGGAAGTAGATGTGAGCTTCCAGTTTTCTTCTTCCCTCCTTTGTAGAGAGGGCGGCAACCTTGAGTACTTCTCACCCCAGAAGAGCAGGAGGACTCATCCTCCAACAAAATGGGCATCAGAAAAAGGGCCAGGAAAAAACCCTTTGCTTTGCTTCTCCAAGTACTGCACTAGACAAGCACCTTAAGATGCACTTAAATGTAGCCCAGTGTTGACTGAGTTGTGCACTTGATGCTTTTAGTATTTTGACTAAAGCCTGCCCAAAAAGTAACAGAGACTCTTGGACTCCTTTGTACACTGATAATTTTTTTCCATGATTTTTACTGTGTTTTCAGCCATAAAGCAATTTTTAGTTTTTTTCATTTTATGTTCATTTCCTTTTGCTGACACTAGAGCATCATATGATTTAGGGCTTTGTTTTCAAGCTTGATATGAAGGCTAATTACTTCCTTCTTGCATCCTCTCAGTAAGAAAACATGGGACTTAATCTTTCACAAAAGAGAAAAACGAGGAAAAATTTTTAAGTGCTTGGAAGTCTTTGGTAAGACCCTGGATTTGAATTTATTTTTCATAGTATAATGACAACAAAACATCAGGAGCTAAGCTCCAAACTCCATAGCTCTGTGTGGACACAGTTTTCTGTTTGGTGGTTTGTCCTCGCTGGGTCTAATTATGCAGTTACAATTCAGCCTGCAGCTGAGTACTTTTAGTAATTAGAGATACACTGTGGATATTTATTGTTTATATAAAAGTCAGTATGTATTTCTCCTGTTTCAGCTCTGTGACTTGCTTTGATTATACATAGTCTTCTAGGTAATTAAACTGTATTTTTATCTATTTCTTCATATTTTCTCTTGCCTTAATTTGATAGGAGAGGGAGAAACTACATCAAGAAACTTGAGAGCATTCGTTAATTATTTCAGTGGGGAAGTGTGTGACAACGTTCTACAGAGATGCCAACGTAAGGGCAAGCTGCTCTCTGGGCACTTTAGGAAGAAAAAGGTTATTTCTTCCTCATCAAGTGTTACTTTAAAGCAGCCAAGGGAACATCAACTCTTGGGATTGCTCATGTAACACAAGACTGACAAAGTTGACAGGAATCATATTTCACTTCTGATCAAAGTAGTTGTTGTTAAACTTTTATCTAAAATTTCTGTTAATGGACTAGGCAGTAATGACTGAAGGCACGCATTAGAAAATGCAGTACTCCACAGTGCACTGTAAATACCAGATAGTTTAGGGATGCCTCTCTGAAAGCGATGGCCTTAATAGGAATGCGTGCTTTTATAAAAACTTGGTTTATATTTGATGGGTTGTCTTTTCTTCAGGGTCAGCGCGCATGGTTCCCAATGTCCCTGGTTCATCAGGCTGCCTTAGGGCATGCCTAACTTCAAGCGCATGAATCACTCCATTTAAAATTTATTAGCTAGGTATGTGATTAAGTGACTTGATAAATTGGGAATGCAAGTTGTAAGTAGAGACTGGGGGACTGCTCCCCAATTCTCGTCTGGCCATAACCCCTCCTGTGGTGGTGTAATTGCAAGATTTGTTTGCTTCCAAGATTTACTAACAAACTTTTTCGAAGTTTGGCAGAAGAAAAGTCAAGTGATTCTTTTGAAGAAAGGCTTGTGGGATTCAAAGGTGATAAACCCAGAAAACTTATTTTAGAAGCAAGTAAGTTCTGTAGAGTATCATTAAGAATAATTGCTTGTCCGTGGCTGTCTGAACCATTTTAAACATTTGATATAGACGGATTACAATTCCTTAAATGCTTTACAGAAGATAGTAACTTTCTATAAGTGCTTATGATATTCCTCAAGACTTTTTCACCAAGATACATAAAGGATATATTAAAAAACAACAAAATCAGTAATACTGTCTGCCCACAAGCTTTGTAGCAAGGGAGTTTTTACAACCTGCTCATGCCTGTGGCTGTTTTCATTGTTGGATTCTAGAGTTTAAAAAACCGCAAGATAGATGGTTTTAAACATTTTTCACTCAGATCAACTATACATACATTGGCAAAACAATGGAATTCATTTTGACATCTCAGTTTTTAATTTTTTTTAATAAAAATAGAGCTGTTTTTATTTATGTTCCAGTTTGAACCTCTTCAGTTACACATGCATCATGCTTACCTTTCTTTTTCTGTTCAGGTGCCTAAAATACATATCCTTGAGCTTCATATGATTTATTTTTATAAGCTGGAGTTTTAAGAAAAGCTCATATCATGGGATCTGTGACAGTAAAACAGATCGGCAATGCTGAATTTTATTCCAAGTGGAATCCCAAATAGTGTCATATACGCTTGACAGTTGAAAGTTGCAAAGCTAAAGAACAGATACAGAAATTACTATTTTTTTTTTTTTTAAAGCTTGCTGAGTGTCTAATTGTATCTTCAGCTGAAGAATAGGCTCAGATCTGACTTAAAGTGATTGAGCCTATTTTGAGCCTGTATAGGTCTTCTTAGATGACTCTCAGCCAAGGTTTTGGGTTTGAGTTGTACTTCTGAAAAGCAAGTCTGTACACACATTGCCAGTAAAGGGCAGCTTTGTTCAGCATTGCCTCTTAGCACTCTTCTAACAGCTGATACTGACTTCACATGTATAATTGTATAGTGTCAATTGTGTTGGAGACAACTATTTAAATGTAGAATTCTGTTTAGGGATCTGGAAGGGAAACTGTTCTGGTTTAACATTTAGCCATCTTTTGCCATCAGGTGAACATTCAGATTGTAAAAGCTGGTTTGTTCTTTTAAGCAAAAGAAGGGTGGAATAAGTAGAAAAAAAACAGCACAGCACCACGTGGATAAGTGCTGATGGCATCTGTTCAAACAGGCAGAGACTTGCCAGAGGCCAAATGGAAAGAATGTGATGTAGTGGGCTTGTCGGAGTTGCTTCTCCAGGTTGCTACGGTAAAGGATCTTTTTTTTATTATTGCTGTGTGGAATATGAGCATAAAAGATGTGCAGAAAGCTGACTCTGCTGGCTGGGCTTTTCTGGCTTCTGCTAGGTTGCTTCTAGCCTGGGTGTGCAAGGTGAGTGCTGTGCAGTAGGGAGGCAGAACCAGAGAAAACACTGCTCGGAGACCTCTCATAGCTGGCCAGCTATTTTAGGAGTGGCATTACCACAAATTCTGAATAGAAATAGCTGTCAAAGGACCAGCAGCATTTCATTAAGAGTGGTTAAGCCACAGAACACCTGCATGAGGTAGGTGTGGGCTGGACATTCCATTTTCAGCACTGACATACCCAGATATCCAAAAACTCTAGGAGGTTGGCCCCCAAGAAATAGGAAGACTGGCTTTAAAAGGTGAGCTTTATTTAAAAGTATTCAATCTGTGTTTCTTTCTCTGATTAGTATCCAGGCTTTCAGTTTAGATTTTTCTTCAAACAAACCCGAACCTATTTAATTTTTTTTTAATGTTTGGTCTTGCATAATTATGTTATTCTAGGTAGAGATTTGGAGAAATGATACCTGCTTTCTTAACCGTGTTGCAATGAATGATGGCCCAGTATTATGCGGGAGGCTAAAAGAGGGGAGTGGTTTGCTCCAAAGCTGCAGTACCTCAGCAGTTCCTGACCTCTCTGTGTTTATGGACATTATTCATCTGAATGTGATCCCATGTCTTTGCAAAAGAAAGGTCTCCCTTGTCTCAGGCTGCATCCCAGTCCCTTCCCCACTGCCCAGAAGACCTTGATGTAAACTCTGGGTGTGAATATGCGTCTAAAGAAAACTGACACAGAGGCTTTGGATACCAGAGGAGAATTGATTAGTTGACTGAGATAGCAATAATGACCACGTGGATCTCATGTGGTAGAGGTTTGAACTAAATACTCATGGCTGTATAAATGATAGCGCTCGAAAGACTTATTTGACATCTGAACATGAAGAGCTTTTATTTCTTGTGTCAAGCCAAGTTGTGACAAAGCCTGGAATTTCCTACATGGGAGACTGCAGGGATGCGGCTTCTTGGTATGGGATCAACATGTTGAGCAATAATTAGATTCGGTAACGAAGGGCATCTATTGGAAATTCTTCCTGGAAGAACAGTGCCAGACTCTGGTTGATGAGCAGAAGGAACTAAAATCAGGAAGTAAATGAAGGAGAAAAAGGTTCCTTTTTCTTTTTTTGCCTTTGAAATAGCCATCCTTGCAAATTTTGAGGCTGTGCAGTTGAAGGATAATAGCTGCTCCCATTGTATTGGCTGGTGCTTGCATGGAGAGATGGCTGCACAGCTCTGGATTACGAAAGATCAACAGTGTTGTCAGCAAGTAGCTTCCATGAAGTCCCTGTTTGAAGAGCTCCCAAGCTGAGCCTTGCAGATAAACTTTAAGCGCAGTGAACAGGGCTGCCACGTACTCCGCTTCTGTAAGTGCCATGTGCTGGGCTGGCTCCTCTGCTCTTTTGACCAGCACCAGGATCTTGGTCAGCCAGTGGCCACGTGCATCCGTGATATGTGTGCAGTTTTTCTTTGAAGGGGCCTTTGGAGCTGCTGGGAGAACCTCTCCCTTCTGTAACACTTACTTTTTTCTTCTTGACCTTGATCTTTACATTTCCTTCTTCCAGGAGGTTTCGTACTGCAGTCACAGGAGGCTTGTCCTGCCTCAGCATAGGGAGAGCCATAATTTGCATCTCTTTGGAGCGAAGTGACTGATCTTTTCACCATGCCTTCCTCCTCCGAGCTGCGGGGCTGCTGTGTTACAGCACTATGAAGCTTGTGTTCACTCAGTGTTTGCCAGGGGGTGTGTGAGGAAATAGTGAGCAAGGGAAAAAATAGAACCAAAAAGCTGCAGGAGTCAGGGTGGTACTGAGATAAAATAAGCCATGTTATCTAACTTAATACTTGGGGAGGGGAATGTGTGCCATCGTTGCGTGCTGGTAGTGTTTGATCATTCATGAGGCTTTACTTCATGGCCAAGTATTACTTGAGCAGACCCCTTGTGGCCAGCTAAAGCACAAAGTGTATCTCGGAGTGAAGGTGGCTGATGGATGGCTGCACGGCCAGGGCAGGTGGGATGGTTGGTTGATGAAGGCATTTTGTTTTGCAGTTGTTTTCCTTGTGACAGGCGTTTATTTTAAAGTCACACTCAATCCTTCTGGCAGCTTCAGCATTGCATCCCAGACTTGTTGACCAGCCAGCACATAGGACCTGAATCCTCTCCCTTGTACCTTGGGCTTGTTTGGTTACAGGGTTTTTTTTGTTTGGTTTTTGTTACAGGTGGGAAGCTCAAGACCCTGCCCCAGTATGGCTATAGGTCCCACGTTCCCCTTGTGATGCCTAGCTGAAACATAGTTCAGGTATTAGAATGGCTGCCTGCCACAATTTCACACCCTGTAGGAGAGATTTAAAATTAACTTGAATTTTTACTATGTTATTTGTGAGCGTATAAGCCAAATATTTCTTCTTTCCCATATCCTGCACTATACAAACTTCTTGTTGGCCTGTCTGAGGCAGCTTTGTGGTGATGCCAGGAACTGAAAGTCCTTGTTTTCTGACGTCAGATATTTAAAAAATTCTACATAGGTACAGAGAGCAGCTCTCATTTCTCAAAAACGGCCTGTTGTGTGCATGCCCTCTTAGCAGTCAAACCCTATGCAATGAAGTGGTGGCCCCGTAGCAAAGAACTGGGCTGTTTACTGAAGTGGTACAGTATTTAATCCACTTTCTATTTTGATGAGTATCTCATTGGCTCCTAAGATATCTTCTTTCCAGACACTTGCACTTGTGTTTTTTTGTTGTACCGCCCCCAAGTGTGATAAGGAACTTCACAGACCTGCACTGGGAGAGATGGTCCCAGCCCTAAGGTGCTTTCATAGGTCACTGAGACCTGCCTTAGCATTCGATTCTGATGAGGAGATAAATGTAATTTGGAAAGGCAGATTCCAAGGAAGTTGTATTTCCCAGAAGGTGTATTTGGATTATTTTTATGACATGGGCAGATTTTGAGGAAAAATTGTTATTCCTCAAGCTTATTCTGAATTTTCACTTGTTAGCTTATGCAAACAGGCCAGTTCAGAGAGAGGAATGAAATCATCGTTGCCCTTGCTGAACTGAGCTACAAAAAGGAGCTTAAAGAGCATTTTCCTGTGCAATAATTTTCTTGCTGTTAATGTCTCAAGTAAGTTAAGCCCTCAGTTCCTGACAGAGGCACTTTTGACTTCCTGGGTTTGTTTGAACGGCTCTGCGTTGGGTCCAGGCATGGCTGTGGCTGCAGGCAGGTACTTGCACCTGGTGAGTCAGGGCAGCAGAGCCACGTTCTGCTCCTCGGTGGCTTCCCACGGGCTGTGTCTGCTCTTCCAGCAGCATGAGTTTGTAGTTGGAAGAAACTGCAGATAAATGGCTGGTTAAATCCAGCAAAACTGCAGGAAATACACTAGCAAGTGAGCTTAAACAGAGCCTAACTTCTGTTTTGTTCTTGCCACCAAAGCTATACAGGCAGTTTCCTACCATAGCACTTTCCAGGGTGTATTGCACACATAGATGCATCAAGCAAATCCCCTAAGTTTTCTGCATTTTCAGAGTCGTGGAAGTCTGTTTTCTGCTTTCAGCAAGCTTTCTTACAGCTCAGGGTGGTGGCTCGGATGAGGAGTGAGGGTAATACTGGAATGTCCTTCCTGTCCTGTGGCCCTCTGGTGATCGCTCAGCGCTTGCAGCGTGGTCCTCTGCTGCTGGGTTCCATCCCAAGCGTGGAGTGTTACTCTCATGAGTTGGTATCTGGGGACAAGGGTGGACTTTACAAGCAGAAGGCCCTGAGAAGTTCCTTATGGCATCGGTGCAGCACAGGAGGGCTGGGGCAAAGGTGGCTGGCCCCCACCCCGGCCTTGAGTGAGTCAGGACCCTGCTGCCAGGTGACCTGGCCTGAGGCTCCACCGCTGGGTCCAGGAATCGGTGTGTTCAACCTGCTGCCTTTTACTGTAGGCCTGTGCTGGTTTTGGCAGGGGTTGTGGGAAATTTGTCAGCTCTTTTCTTTTTCTCCACATTGTCAAATCAGAAGAGCTTTGATACATGCAAACCCTTCACAAAAGGACAGGTTTTAATCAATAAACTTAACCACCTCTTCTCTCCAAAATAATTTTTGGCCAAGGAATTTCCTGCCTGCTGTCGTTTCATTGAAAGGGCTTTAAAAGGCCCGATGTCAGTGTGAGCCCTTACTCGTCAAGTCTGCAGTCAGCCAGCCCGGCCTCCGATGGGAGAACCAGGCGGAAAACTCCCTTATTACCCAGTAGAGCTAATCGATTAATTAGCAGGGGACGAAGTGCACCAAACAATCTGTTATGCCAGATGAATGCTTCAGTGTTAATTTATGTTCTCAAAATAACTGGACATAGATATGCTCAGCACCGCAGCCTAGATCCTGCTTTCGTTGCATTCAGCGGTGAAAATGTTGTTGGCTTTAGTGATCCAAGTACATAATTCTTCAGGAAAAATGTATTTTGGCATCAAGTGGTAACAGTAAAAATGAAATTAATAAAAGCTATCCAGAGCAATGGGCTTTACCTTCTTAAACAGACATACACTTCTGCAAAACCTGAAACTTTGCTTTAATCTCCCTAGAGCATTCCTATTATCTGAATGCCAAGAAATGAGTAATTTGGGCTTTTTTGCTTTTTTGTTCTTATAAATAACTTTTGATGTATTTTCCGAAGGAAGTCTGAAGTAAAGCATAGTGCTGGAAAAGTTAAGATGTATGTTGCTTTCTCTTTGAAGGCACCGTGAAGGAGACTGAAAGAAAATAAAACAATTAAGTTAAAAAAAGTCATGGTGAAGGCTTATTCTACCACACTTAAATGAAGGAGGCTTGCTGCAAATTTCCTTCCATGTTTTTCTTCCATTCTTTCTTTTGTATTTTTTTTTCCCCTCT
Organism: Fratercula arctica; assembly: GCA_947846985.1. Classification (NCBI taxonomy): domain Eukaryota; kingdom Metazoa; phylum Chordata; class Aves; order Charadriiformes; family Alcidae; genus Fratercula; species Fratercula arctica. The sequence continues at coordinate 13,076,276 of CANTUZ010000015.1, read as the reverse complement.
AGCTTTTCATAGCCAAAAGCTAGTGTGCCAGAGAGATCCATTTCTTATGAAATGCTGTTGGAGACCCGCGGAAATCTCTGACAATCTGTGGTCAGACTTCGGTGGGAAACTGAAAGGTCTTACTGCTTGCTGGAAGGAGAATGTGCCCCACCACCTCTGTGACACTGGGGGAGGTCGCAAGTTAGAGTTTAGAGTAGCTCTGTGTTATATCAGTAGTTCATCCGTGTTTTGTAAAAGGCAGTGGACTTGTTCCGTCATGCTCATGCAAGGAGCCAGGTATCTACTTAAGATAGATAAGGCCCTGGAGTAGGGAAGAAATTTGAATTTTTCTGTGTTTGTTTTTTTATTGAAAGTCGAAGTATTGATGATGCATCTTACCAATTTTTAACGCTGAAAAAAAAATCTCTATCATGACCTTTACCTATGTCCAGATGCTTTTTGATAGTTATTTACAGGATAAGTTGTGTGTGATTAAAAAGCCAATTCAAATCACTTTTCTTTTTGCTCTATTAGTATGCTTTAAAAATAAAGCACTACTTAGTATTCACAGAGTGATCTCACAGACTTAGGTTCTGTTTTCAGTGTTTAACCAAAACATTGAATTACTTTTACCTTTGTGATACTGTTAGGATTATTTTTAATTAAGTGAAGTGTTTTAACATGCTCTAATTTGTTTTTCAGCAAACGTGTCTAATACTTGATAGAGAGGGGCTGGTTCTGGGAACAAGACATGCTCTGTCTTGCCTCATTTACCTGAGAGTTGGGTAAATACTCCTTGAGGACCTGGGAAGGAGAGGTTATTGATGAATTACCTCCTGTTATAGACATGTACAGATCCCAGAATACTTGTGTGTGGACTGCAGGGAGGAGAAGGTGTGTACAGGTTAAATGCTCTGATACTGAGTTGTGCTGTAGGAGCTAGCTTATTCCCCCAATAAACAGTGCAGAAAGCAGAGGCTGAATCTGAGCAAGTCATTAGCTCAACTCATTCTTACTCCCTGATGTACTCTCAGCCTACTTTTAAGGTTACACTCCAGCCTGAATATATATTTCCCTGGAAAAACATGCCATAAATAATAAACTATTTCTTCACCAAAACAACATTGCACAAGCAGTTCTGTACTTCTTAAAAACAAGGCAACTGATGAACTCATGAGGGGTCAAATCCACCGCAGAACAACCTGTACCTGGCTCTTTCTGCCAGGCTTGTGGAGTCCAGCATGGCACAGAAGACTGGCCTGGGCCATATGGTGACAAAGTACCCTAAATGGGGCAATGTTCCAGCGTAAGGATGTCAGACCAGAGAAAGAGGAGTTGGCTCTTTCATTACCAATCTCTTAATGAAGAGTGCATGTGACTCCATAGTACAGGGAGGAATCATAAGTTTTGTTAGCAAAATGGGGCTTTGGGGGGGGGGGGGGGGGGGCAATGACATTGTCTTGGCCTGAGTGTAGAAGATGGAGTAAAACTGTCTGCGGAGAGGCTTAATCCATGGAGGTTTGAGGGTGATGGAAAAAAGAGGCTACACAGCAATGGACAGAAGTGTGGCAAAATCTGGGAAACCACAACTGGACGTGTTAACCTAATCTGTGCCATTGCAATGGGGTTTCCTTCCCCTTCAGAGTGAGAGCTAAAATTTGCAGAGAGCACGAACATCTAGGGCAGAGCTGAGCCATAGCAAGGCACCTTGGTACTGAGACTTTACTCTTCCTTCGTTACTCTCAAAAACCAGAAGTGGCTTTAGGTTAATCCTACCCTCCTATCTCCTGCTTACTGCAAGGTTCTCCTTTTCTTTTGTCCTTGTTCCTGTTGGCTTTTAGTCTGTTTGGTGGTCTGATGTCAGTAAGGTATAGGGCTGAGATGTGCCTGCTGTTCTTGCATCCCTTGCATCTCTGCCGACCAAGTAAGAATTGCTAAAATGGAAGTGATGTGTGATGATGGGTTTTCTAAAATGGATGCCTCAGTTGTCCAGTTTACAAGCAACATTTCTGGGGATGAGGAGAAGGGATAAGCATCTGTCTGTGAACCAGAATTTGCCATGTTGTTTGCTCCCACTTTGGTTGCAAGTAGGAATTTTACCCTTATTAACTTAAGCTCCATTCAAGTACCCCTGCATATGACTCCTCTCTCTCCCTGTCAGCCAAAGGTATTTAAGCAGAGTACACAACTAGGTGGTATCTTAATTTTATGCTTGGTAGCTTCCAAAAACTCAGAAGGGGCTAAAGAATGTTTGTGTGTGTTTGTTTTGGAGGGCAGGATGAAGGGTAGATGAGAGATGTTGACATTGTAAGTAATATTTAGAGAGGTAGAGTTAGAATTCGTGTTTATAGCTACCCAATGCCAGCTTGCTCAATAAAAACCCTGTTAGGTTTCCAAAAGTATCAGGAAACCCAAGGTAGTGTTGGGAGAGGGAAGGGAAGTCAGCTGCTTTTTATAGATCAGGTTGCAAGAAAACTTGTGTTACTGTGCAGTTGTATTTATTACTGGGGGACAGTGGGGTGGTGTTAAGTGTAAGCAGACAGATGCATCGCAGATGATAGCTGGAAGTCTCTTTTAGTATGTGGACTAAATGGATGAGTGGCAGCTAGCTAGATCATTTTAAGAAACGATCACTTCCCTTTGCTACGGTGTTATGTTCTCCATTCTTCCAGCCTGAGCAGTCTGTGGCAGCAAGTGCTTGCTTCTAGCAATGCTTAATGTGCAAAGCTTCAAAACAGTGCATAGCCATCCAATCTGCTGCAATGCAAGACCTGCAGGCTGTTCATGGGGAAAGCTGTCTGTGTCCACAGGATCAAAGAATAGTTTATGGTGTCCCTATCAGGGTATATTAGAGTGCAACTTTTGGAACTACACCAATAAATACAAATACTGTATTTGAGCCGCAATTACTGCACTGTAGCAACACTGCTTAAATGTGTAACAACACATCTATGGGGGGAGCATAGAATTACACAGTTCATTCACTAAACAGGTAGGAAAAATTGCTCTCCTTGTGTGTCTCCTCTGTGGCTCAGCTGGGATTTATTGTCATAACTAAATAATTTTGTACCAACAAGTAGCCATTTTCTCCCACTGTAACTTTAAATACTGATTTGGAGGTGGAAATGCAGCCCTGAGATCCCTGCATCTGTGTCTTGCCTGTGTTTCCTTCCAGCACAGCAGGCAGGGTCCCTGGCATAATCTGGAGTGCTGCATCCCCTCTGCTCCCAGCAGCAGCCCAGGGGATGGTGGCAGCCTCCATGGCTGCTCTCCAAGACCTGCCCACCAGTAGAAAGTGAGAAACTTCTAGTTTTCCCTGGGATGGGAACTCTGTCTCCTGCTATCTCTGCTATCTCCCTGTTTTCTTCATTTTTTCTTACACAATAGTAGATGACTGCTATTCCACAATAGTAGAAACAAATCTGTGAGGAATTGGAGGCACCTCTGCAGCCTTCCTGGAGGGAGCAGCCTTCTTGGCACAAGGAGCATGTCAGGACTGAATGGAGACATAGCTGGTGCTGGCAAGAGCTAGGCTTTATCCATGGGCTACAAACAGGGACTTGCAAGTGCTTCTGTAGGCTGTAAAGGGAGGGCTTGGGTTAATCTTTGAGCTGGGACTTGGGCTCTGCTGTTCAGTTTCAGTGCTGCCACTACAGCTGCTTCACAGGTTTCAAGAGCAACAGCCCATCTTTGGGCAGCAAAAACCTTCTTGAAGCCAAGTATTGGCATTTCTGGCCTTACTTTCTCGGTCTCCTTTCCCTATCTGCAAAGCAGGGTAAATGTCCTTCTATCTTCACCCTTTCCTGCTATGTCTGTCTGGATAAGGAGATTGCTAGTGGGACAGTCATAGCTTTGTACAGGGGACGTGTGGGACATGTCTCCCATTTTGCCACGTTGTCATCCTCCAGCGCAGCCTTAGGGCATCAACAGCAAGCCAAAAACGCAGCTGACTTCAGGACTGCAGGACTTCTCGCAGTGCTGCTGTTGTTGCCTGGTCGGTTAGATTTGTTTGTGTGTTTTCCCCTTCTTTCTAATTATGCTGATATTTACTACTGAACAGCTGTAGTCTGGGAAGGAAAGTGGTGAGTGACGGCTCTGCAGCTGACAACCGCCTTGTGCCTTGGCTGCTTGTCAGCAGAGGGCTGTTGCTGGCTGGGGTAGAGTTATACAGCCGTTGCCTTCAGCTGACCAAAAGGTTGTTTGGAGTTACCCACAAAAAAAAAAAAAGTATTTTCCTGGTTTCTGTGGCAGGAACTACCTGGCAAATGACTGAGAATTTGTGAGAAAGGCTTATCTGAGGAATGGATGGGATCTGCTGTAGGGCAAAGCTCCCCCAAAAGGAATGCTTATGCAGTTTTTGGGTAGATGATACTATCCTGACTCCTGGTCCTGGACTGTCTGTTGGTCTGTGTTTCATTGTTTTCACATGTCTGTTTATGAGGATTCTGGAGCTGCTGGTTTCGCAGCACCCTTCCTGCTACGTGCCCAGTCTTGGGGAGCATCAGAAAACAGTCCTGGAAATGTTTCTTTTCCAGAGTCCTTCATCCTCCATTGCCTGAAGCCCAGCTCCAGTGTGATACTGGCACTAACGGGGGCCTGGCTTGAGTGATGAAACAGTCTTTTGGGCCTTAAACTATAAATTTCAGAGTTCAACTAATGATTTGCTACTCTTCTGATTCTGCAGTAAAGCCTGTTTTATCTTTTATAGCAGATCCATGCTCTCCTGACTTTGTTTTCAGGGGTCACTGTCCTAATTCAGGAGTTCTTAAATTTGCCTGATAGCTGCTTCCAATTTCCATTTCCAGCAGCAGGAATGCAGAGGGATGGCAGGCGCATTATGCTCTCTGTGGAGCAGATATGGGAATGAAGGGGTGGGATGTCTGAGCTGAGCACAGACATGGCATCTAGATTAATGTTAAACTTGGCGTTGGAAGTTGGTTTTATCCCTGCTTCTATGTGTGAAGATGAAAGTGATGAAGTTAATGACAATTTACACCTGTTTGCTTCAGGGATGTGAAGATCTATTTGTAAAAATACGTTTGTAGATAACGCATGTCCTGAATTGCTAGGTGTCGGGCAGTAATCTGAAATAAAAGCCCAGTGAGTGATGCTGGATGCTGCATTGTTCCTTTCTGGGTGTTTGAGGTGTCAGCCTTCAGAGCCCCATTTTTCCCTGTCACTATTAGACACAAATTATCCCCTGCTCTGGTGATTTCAGGCTATTTGCCAGCATAGAGCTTTGTACCAAAATCTTTGGGCCAGCATACAGTAATTGGTTGTTTTTTAATTTCTTCCTTTTCTTTAAACAGGGCTTCAAATGCTACAGCTTTGCCACAGGGGTATAATTACATAAGCCATAGAAATGTGCTTCAGTGACCAGTCAAATGGCTTTGTTTTTGCCAGTAGTTTAAGCTTGCCATTTATTAAGCTGTTGAAGGAATATAATTGAAATTCATTGGGGAGTTTAATTTTATCAAGCCTTCTATAACTGCATGCTTTTGCTCTGTGTCTGTGCACATTTGGGCTGCCTATAAATGGCTTGTTTGCTTTCATAAAGGAATTAGCACAAAACTGCAGCTGTGTAAGAAACTAACCCCTGATCTCTGCCCTGCACTGGTTAGGGTGCAAAAACATTGACATAAACACGCGCAGAAGTGGCCTCGTTCATAGAAAAGTTTTACATTTTTATTAATTTTGCTGCAGTCCTTTGCTTTATTCTATTTTTGAGCATGGAAAGACACTGACACTGGAGGTCTAACGTCAAGAAGGTTTTAGTGGCCGCTCTGAGGATGTTCCTGCAACAGTGGCTGGTGCTGGTGGTGTTTGCTGCCCTGCAGCACTATGCTACAGCCCTATCAGGCCTTACAGTCAGCAAGAAAACCTCTTGCTTTGTCTCCTTTTAGGGCTTTTCAGCTCTTTTTTGCACAGTTCCCAAATGGGGAGCTTGCCTACTGGCCATGCAAGTGTTGGATTGATCCGGGGGCTGCCCACAGTATGGTGCATGGGGTTCTACAGAAAAGCAGCGCTTTGCTGGGAGTCCTCTGCAAACAGTGCTTGGTCCCCCGCTGTATCCCCGTTTCCTGCACCATCCCGTGTGTTCCTGTCTGCCATGTGTCCCGAGACCCTGTGCTGAGTGTCCCCAGCGCCTGTGTTTCCCTGTTCTTCCCGCATGTAAGTGGTGAGATCCGATGCTGCTTTCTGGCACTCTGAAATTGAGAGGGAGGAGTCGTGGGACTTGCGCTTCTTTAGATGTGGCAGGCCTCCTCTGCTGGGATTTCTATAACAAGCAAATCCGGGGAGGAGTTAAGGCATCACTTGTCTGATCTCAAGACATGAAATAGCAGGAACCTTCTCCACCAGCTCCTGCTTTGCGGAAAATACTGCCTCGATATTAAAGCCTGAATGGAAATCTGCCGTCTGTCATTTTGTGTCTGTCCCGGCTTTTAGGTGTTGTGGCTGTTCTGCTGTCCAGGAAATTGGTGTGCTGATCATGCATGCTGCCTTATTTTACTGCTGCTAAATACGTAATCACAGCTATCCCCATGGAAACGCATGAACTCTTTTTCTTTCTGTGCATGATAGTGCTTAATCTGGATTTTGATGCTTTGTCAGTGTTATTCCTCAAACCAGTGACTTTAGCTGTGAAAGGTGAGCATGTGGGCAAGTGCCTGGTTACGGAGATCTGGGCTGCAGCTCTTGCTTTGGCTTCTTTTACTAATGGGGTTCAGGTTACTCAGTTTTCACTCAGTTCCCTTGCAAGCGGGGAGGGCAGAAGGATGAACGCTGTGGATGGGTTCAGTTCTGCTCCACGGCCTGAGTTGCAGGCTGGGGGAAGGGTTGCTGTGTTACCACGCTAGGTTTTTGCTTAAGTTGTACTTTTGAGCAATTATAAAGATTTTTTTCCTCTGGTCTGACTGAATTGGTTCTTGCTGCTCTCCTCGTTTGTCTGGCATCCCTGCAATTCTTCACTTTGAAAAAACAGGTTGATAGGGGTTGTTAACATGGGCTGAGCCCAGCAGTGTCTATGTGCTTCTCTCTAGTGTGATCTCCCTGCCTTTGCTTTTCATCAAACTTCAGTGTCTTCTAATTGCTTTCTAGTGATTGTGCTCCACTCCGTTGACTCCATCCTTGAAAGGGCTCAGCCTACTCAGTTTGCACCAGAGTTTCTGGGCTTTTTGTCAAAGTGTAGTAATGCCAGTCTTTCTCAAACTTTTTTTTGAGGTAGATGTGAAAGGGAGCTCACAGAGCAGAGAGACTAGCCTAAGATCATACAAGAAGCCTAGAATGATAGTGCAGGCAGCTTTGAATTCTCAAATTTGATCTGTAAAATGAGAATGGGGGGGGGGGGGAATTCCCTTACTTCAATCTTGTAAGGGTAAGTGCATCAAGGACCGTTCAGAAAATAAGATATTACGGTTCTGATGACCATATAAATACATTGTGTTTCAGGCTTGGGGTTGCTACTGTAATACAAACAGGCTCCCTGGATTCTTGTCACCTCAAAAGATCCAAATGTTGTGTATCGACTGTAGCTGCAGTTACAGAGAGTACGGTCATTTTTTATGAATGCCTTTTGTTTGAGAATACTGCCGTAAGCACGCTAGCAAAACTGTCTTCTGAGTCCGTGCAGAGAGGAAATTTCGGAGGTTTATGCTCTACCTTGAAGCTTTCTGCTTATTTGGTAAGTATAGCTTGATTTCCACATCCGAGATGTTGAAAAACACCGAGTGAAATACTCTGAGGTAATTGGGGGTGGAGGGGAGGGCTTGTTAGGCAGCCTTTTTCTCTGTGAAGCAAGAGCATCAGTTATAGGGGGATCTATTGCACTGTTTAGAACAGTGCTGATACTAAGTCATGCTTATAAGGAGCCTTGAGAGTCCAGGAGCATGAACACAGTTAGTGAGATTGTTAATCTGTTCTTTTCTCTATATAGGGTTATTTGGGAACATTGATAACCAAGGGGATCCCTGGCCACCCATGGCTGGTTTTGCAATGGCCGTGTGCTGTTTCACCTTTACTTACTGGAGTGTTTAAAGTGAGGAAGAAAATTTTCACGTGGAAGTGTTCAGATTGCCACATCTGCACTGAAACACTGAGGAGGTTGTTCCCTCCAGAGGTGCTGAGCCACTGCAGCTCCAGCTGATGGCAACAGGAATTCTCAGTAGTTCAGCACTTCAGAAGCTGCCAAAGGACTTTCAAGCGGGTGTAGGTGCCTGCCTCTAGGCACTGAAGTTGAAAATGCTGGTCTGAGTTCACGTGACAGAAAAACATGAATCAAGCAAGAAATCAAGCAGGGCAGAGAGGAAGAAGTTCCTGATAGCTTCCTGATAGATGTAAATTTTATGGGAAATTAACGCTTTCTCTATAGCTGCTCTTAGGGCAGTAAGTCAGCAGATGCGAACTCCGGTGGCGTTAAACCAGTAATGGTGGTTTGATACTCAGGAGTTAAGAGCGTGGCTGTCTCGTAGCTGAGCATTGCATTGATCTTATTTGATAGGCTCGTTCCAGACCAGTGAATCACAAGCTTTTGCTTGTGATTTCCCCCCGCCTCTACAGTGGCCTAATCCTCTTCTTATTTAAGTTGGTGACAAAACTCTTGTTCTCCATGTGCACAATAAAATTACTGAAGATGTACCCTTTCCTGCCGTTGTGTCCTGCCAGAACTGTTCTGATTGAGTTTGCAATAGAGGACAGGGAGAGACTCCAACTTTTGGTCCCCTGTGTCAGACAGGACTGTCCCTGTTGAATTCATGTGGAGCACAAATCTGCAGAAAAACTCTTGTTAACCAGGCATGGAGCAGTTATGGTCTTGCAGGAAAGTGAACCTTTCTCACTGTTTCATCAAACAAAATGTGTGCCTAAAAAGGAGCAAAGCTCCTTACACTGAGACCTCCTTGATATTGCCCTGCTGGGACTGCTGTGTGTGCCAACACAGTGTCAAATACTGGCAAGATGGGGCTACTAGGAAATCTTGAGTTGTAGAGAGCGCTGCCTACACCTAGCAAGTCTGTCTTATCCGATAGCAGGAGGAATCTCAGAGAGGGAAAGTGTACAGGTGAGCACTTGATAATATAATAGGCTTTGTGAAGCAGCAGGATCCTCAGAAATGCCCTGGTATATGCCTTCATTATTTTCCTCCTCCTTTGAAAACTAAGAGGTGAAGAGTTGGATGTATTGGGAGCATAAGAGTTGCTGCTTAGCGTGGAGGCTAAGTCTGGCTCTGAAGTACAATAGAGCATTATTATTTCTGTGCATCAATAGAGCATTATTATGTCTATGCAAAAATATGCACTAGTTAAGCTTTAAAGCCGTAACTGAATGTACTTTGAAATCCTTATTCCATCTATTGCCTCTTCCTCTTCTCCCTGCCTTATTTTTTGCCAGTTGCTCTCCTTTATGCATACAACTGCTTAATTCTCTCTGCAGGCTTTTTTTCAGCACACGAAGCTGTGTGTCAGTCTGGACATCAAATTTCTCTTGCCTAGGGAAATACTTGGGCTCATGAAGATCTGTTGCTTCTATCAGTATAGTCTCCCTCTTCAAAGATCTTCAGGTTGTTTAAAAGGAAGAGATATCTTCAAGCGCTTTTCCAGATCTCCCTTGCTAATTGAATACTCACTCAAGGAATTATTTGGTAAATGAAAAAAGCAATGTTATGGACACGACAGCGTTCACGGGTGGTCAGGCACAGGGAATGGGTTAGTTGTTCTGTGGCAACATGGTAGTGCTTGCTCTCTCCCCTCTTTGCTCTTCTGTGTGAGATGAGAATTAAGGCTGTTCAGCTACAGACTTGATTCTTGTTGAATATGAACAGGAAGCAATTTCTGATGAGCTTTTCAGAGATACCAATGATACTGTTGCTCTGTAGTTGACCTTTAACTCAGTTGGTAGTTTTGGATGTTCCCTGGATATCAGTCCAGTTATATGTCTGTCTTTTTAAAAAAAAAAAAAAAAAACTTGTATTGATTTTTCTTTTTTTCAGTGGCTGATATCCCAATTTCTACCTGGAAATCTGTGAATTTATGCTAATGTCAACCTGCAGCATTCAAAGGGCATCAAATCTCCACATGTGCACATCATTTGGCATCCTGTTTTTCAGCTGTGGGTTAATGCTTCAACCTTTCTCCACACCTGTGAAGTCTAGCTTAGCTGCCTCATTTTAAAGGGCCTTTTTTTTTTTTTAAATGGCATGTAATTACACAAAAATTTCATCTGTTTCTAGGTATATCAGCAGCAAAGCAGTCATAAGATTTGACAATCAAAAAAACCATGCAAATTTGACAGCATGGCGCAACAACAAATTGCTGCAGTTTGGTAAAAGTGTTGTGGGGAGCATTGCTTTCTCTCATACTCCTGCACTTTTATGCCAGCGTGTCAGCAATTTCTGAGTTGTTGGTACAAGATGGAGACCGTCTGGACCCACAGGGACAATAAGGTACCAGCAGCCTCTGTGATTAACTGGATTTCTTTGTACTTGGTTCTCGTTTAATAATACACCAAGGCTTTGCTTCTCTTGCCTCCATGCTTGTTGAAATTCTCTGATGCCTAAAATATGAGCCTTTGTGTTCAATCTTGCCTTTGCTTTTATTACAAAAGGAGTTAACTTGGTGACTTGGTCCAAACTGTGGACTTCTGACCTATGTCTCACCTTTTATTTCTTTTTCTAGCAGCAAAGGCAGCTGATATTATTTAAGTTGGTAATAATATCTGAAGCATGCCTGGAAATATCTGATAAGTTGCTTCATTCTTTTGATAAGGGAGCGAGGCAGAGAAAAATGGAGCTTAGTGTAAAGTTTATTAAATGGCAGAGCACGTTTAATCTTCCCACCCCACACATTCAAGCCAGAATTCAGCATTTGTCATCAACAGTGTCCCCGGCAGCATTACTAAAAAACGATTTGTCTTTGCCACAGCAGGTTGTGTTTTTTTTCTTTCTCAGATGGACACAATGGGTTGTTTGTTCTTTCTCCTTGGGCAGCTGAATAATATGTGCACAAACCCACCTACCTCTGTACTTCAAAATCATGAAAATCAGCAAGTTGCACAGCTACCCATTTTGACAGTATGGTAGCATGCTGTCAGCGCTAATATTCATTAATATGCATTGGCAACTGCTTGTGTTTTGAAATGAAGTATTCTACAATTCCCAATAAAATGACAGATGAACGTAAAGAAGTTGCATCTTGAGGGACAGGTATATGAACACTTACAGCACGTACATAAGCTCTTATATGCCCACTGTTGAATACTTCTCTCCTTATCTCTTCCCCATGCCTTGGCACTTCAGTGCATTGCATTTTAATGAATTTTAAGGATGATTGCAAACTTCATGAGAGCTGAATTAAAGTCCTGAATAGATAGGTTATCATAAACCTCTACCCAAGTTGTAGTAGCAGTAGCCGAAGCTGTAACATATTACCCCCAGCTGCATACATTTAATATTTTCTGGCTTTTCTCCATGATTTTAGTGTTTTAGCACGTCTACTGAACTGTCTCATGAAAAATAAAATAAATTGGCTCCTTTACTGATGCTGAGTGGAAGACTTGCTTATGAAATATAGTGCTTCACCACAGCTGGTAAGCTCAGAGGATACCTGAGAGGTTGATGTGATTTCTTTTTTTTTCTACTCTGATTTTCACTGGAAAAAATGTGCAGCAGAGAATTTTTCAGCAGGCAGCCCAAAACACCACAGTGAATTCATGTTGAAGCTGTGCGCTGCACCTGAGAGCCCGGAGTCACAGTGCTGCCACTTCCACTAGATTTCTTCCCTGTTACTTGCAGGTAAAGATCCAGGCTCATCCTGGCAGTTTGAACAGCCACGTGCGCTCACATATGCATTTTTACTCATGTGGCTGTTTCAGTTTTCACTCTAGCTTTCTCGGACATGTTCTTTTTATCTAGGCAGAAATTGAAGGCAGTAATTTGCCTGCTCCTGTGCTTGAGAGAAAAAAGCCTTTTCAATCATAGACGTAAAGCTGGGGAGGAATGCAGGAGTGAGCGCTGCATTCTTATTTTGCAGGGACATTTTCTTAGAGTAGAGGAGCTGGCCTTTTCCCAAGGGAACAAGGCTGCCCTTCGCATTCGCCCCTTGAGAACAAGAGCTCTCACACACACTGAAGCATCTTAAAATGGAAAAGTATCTTTTTTGGCTTTCTTTTCTTCACTAAAACCACAGGAGAGCTCAGCTCCAGAGAGCTCAGCACCTGGATGTGCAGTTATTTTTCCCACGCTTGAGGTTCTGCTTTAGATGCAAATTTTGGACTCAATGTCAAAATCTGTGGCGTGTACTCAGACAAAGGCCTGTCAGGACAATGGCTCCTTTTGGCCCTCAAAACCCATCTTTGGAGGGCTGGTGTTTCTGAAGTTGTGTTGTGAGGCTGTTTTTGTCTTTGAGGTACATAGCTTGAAAGATAAAGCCAAAATAAATCTGCTTCATTGCATCAGGTAGCAGAAGTAGATCCCGGCCTGTGTTGACAAAGTGGATTAGTCTTGTAGCACCCATGTGGTACATGGGGTGAAGCATGTCCTGTACTAAGCAAAAACGTTTTCTGTTGTTCCTTTGAGTTTCCTTGTCTCTGGTGAGCACTCCTTTTATTGTGGTGTTTTTCTATACAAAAGACATCTTTGTATGCCATAAGCTGCATAAGTTCTGTCTTCCTCAAATCCAGCGGAGTAACAAGATAAACTAGCAAGACTGATTTGGCTGATCCCTCACGATCAATTGCACAAGTAATTCTATGGGCTTGAATTTGCAATACTGCCTGTTAGCGGTTCAGAGGAGAGTGCACTTTCTTGGGAATGGGGTTTTCTGGATTTTCCTAAAGGGCTGATTGGATACAAGGATTGTTAGACTAGTAAAAACAGAGGAAGATTATAAATCGTTTCTATATTCATCGGTATGACTGCTATACTTATGTGTAGTGATGCAGATGTGAAATTATCTAGGAGGATGTAAATGGTATCTAAGGTAGAAGTAACTTCTTTTCTTAGGAAGATGAGTGAAATTTCCCTTCTCTCTCTTACCTGCTGTGGAGGAGAATTTCTCATGACGAACATGGGTGCTGAGAGAAAACTAGCAATACTAGATTCAGTCATGTCTTTTATTTAAAGACAAAAATAAAACTGTCAGTCAACTCCATAGCTTATGTTTAGCATGTCCATTTAAAGATGTGCAGCTTGAGTATATCTGAAACCAATGCAGAGGAACGAATAAGAAACCATAGCACAAATTAGTGCAGGATGACATTCTGTTCCACGTGTAGCATGAAAGTGTTTGGCACCACAAGCTCATTTTGATCTCACTTGTTGTGTCTTCTGCCTCCTACCAGCCTGGAAGAGAGCTGGAGCTGTGCCTTAGCCAGATTAATTCAACATGAATGATCTCTGGTTTACTGGGAGTTTATCTAACTTACTTAACTTTTGTGACAGAAAGGACTGCTTAGATGGGGTTTCCCCCAGCCTGCTGTCAGTGCTCAGTGATTCACTGGGTCTAGAAGTGATCACAGCTCCTAGTAAGTCACTTCTCATCTTACTGGGAAAGACGCCCCATGGTACAGCAGCACCTTGGGTGGGAAGCAGAAGTTCCCCACACTTACAGGGTGAGACTCAGTACCGCATATGCAAAGGGATTTCATTTTGAGATGTGGTTACTCATATTCAGAGGCGCTGAAGTGCCTGACTCCTTTTCCATTTCTCCTGAAGGGGCAGATGCTTTGGAAACCTCATAGTCTGCACTGTTAGCAACCCTGCCTACCTTTGAAAGTCTGGCCGCTGGGTGTTAGTTTGGAAGTTGGCTGGCTGGCAAGTAACTGTGGAAAAGTGCTGCTGTCAGTGAGGCAGAAGCAGCTCTAAGTTGATTTTCCCCTTACATCAATGACTAAACCGTACCTTCCCCCAGTCTAATTTCTGGGAGGTTCTCCTCAAGCCTTGTTTGCTCGGTGGCTTATAGCTAATACGCAATGCTGAAACCTGAAATTAACTGAACCATGTCAGGGTAAACAGATGGCCATTTCCAAGGAGAAGATACTAAGCACTCTGCACAGGTTTTGCAGCGTGGTAAAAATCCAGGTAACAGAAACAGCCAAAACTGAAGGCTGAATTATACTGGATTCCTGAGTCATCAGCTATTGATGGAGAAGATCCTGCTACCTATGCTTTCATGGTCATGCTGTTAAGTAGCATTTCCAGCCCTCTGGGCAATGACATCAAAGGATAGTGAAGATAAAAACAGACCACTGTTGACTTTGAGAGAAATGTTATATTTATACAGGCAGATGTTGAGGTAACTGAAAACTTTTAGACTGCTTTTGTTGAAGTTTGACAGTTCTCAACCTTCAAAACCTCAGGCTTGCCTTCTCTCCTCCAAAATCACAGAGCTGGCTTTGGGTGCCCCTGCTTCTTAGCAGAGGAGAGCTTCTTCCAAACTGGACAAGGAGCTCCAGGAGGGAAGCAAGGCCTGCTGTGAGCTGGAAGGACAGGAGCGTTGGCTGAGCCCTGTCCTTGTGCCAGAGATGCCCCTCAGTCATGGCAGCCTCCCCAGAGCAAGCACCGAGACAGATCATTTCTTACGTGGGCGTCCATGTGCCTATGTATAGGCTGCTGGGTTTGGGTCAGGTCCGGTTCCCATCTGGGGTGGTGACATTAATGTATTCGTGTTCCCAGCTCAGGCACTGGAACAGCTCTCTCCCACCAGTCCAGCAGTCCATGTGCTCTTCCCTCGGCTGGAGATACCACTGGGTTTTCCAGTCCCTTCAGGCACTTGATGTAAAGAAACATGACAACTTTATGTGGGATTTCTAAAACAGCTAGGCCTCTGCTTCACAAAGCATGCCCGGGCTGCACATCTCTGATGAAAATGAGCAGTGAAACTGGCAAAGCTAGTTTCCTCTTGCTTTCTCTTGCAGCGAGGCTCTCCGGAGTCTAGCACGCAGTGAGCTCTGAGGTTTCCTGTGGTTGGGACATGCCCCTTGTGGATTTTTTTGCTGTCTGATAAGGTTTGTGCTTTCACTATGGCTTTTCCCTCAGCACTGCTGCAGATGGGCATTCCTCTTCTATCTAGCACCCATTTTAATGAACCTTATATCAATTCAGTAACTGAAATCTCCAACTGTGATATTTAACAGAAATTAGCTAATAGGTCAAAAACTTACATGGAAGGGACAAGTGGCATAGTGTATTTACGTTAAAACTGCTTTTTCTTTAAAAGTAGGCCCAAATTACAGGATCTGTCAGTGCTTCTTTCCCAAATCTTCCTTTCCCTGTCTTTGGGAAGACAGTGATCGTTTCTTCCATGCTCCAGTTGTTGCTCAGCAATTGAACAGCAAGGGGAAAAAAAAGCAGAACTACTCATCTTAATAAGATCTTAGTTCCTTCAATAGGTCACCGCTCCTCTTCCATGCCGGGCAGCTTCAGTGACTCATGGCTTGGCCCTGTCTACCTGCAAGGCAGCTCCCTGGCCCGCAGCCAGGTCACCGCTGTTGGCGGCTGCCACGTAACTGGAGGAACATCTAGGTGTGTGACCCGGGATCATGCTTCATCTGCCAGAGCGCATGCACAATTCCTCCAAACACCTCCTGGGCATCTCAACCCTCTATTGAAGTTAAACAGTGAAATGTAGTTATAGAGAAGACAGCAATTAAAAATTTACATTCCCAAAACATTCATGTTGCTGTGCCAGATCTGCAGGAGACAGTGCATAGACGTTCCTACCAGCCTTCTCACAACTCCGTCATGGTCCAGACTCTTGATCCCACACTAGCAGTGAGCAGCACCTAAATCCCTGGGTGAAATTGTTGTTTATGGTGCAAAATGGCCTTTGGACTCCGATGAGATAGGAATTGACTGCTTTGTATGTCAGAGGGTCATTCTGCGATTTGTGGAAGTACTCATTTTAGCAGAGGAGCAAAAGGCAAGATGGCAAAGAACTTGCTGGCAAATAAATGAATGGTAACTTTGCTCTGTTGGATTTATTCAGTTCTTTGAGATATAAATGTATTCTTGATGGCCAGAGAAATCAGTCATTCTGCATTAGGAAGCTTGACTGACGTCTTCAGCAGACCTTTATGAAGGGCTGTGCAAGTGGATCTGAAATAACCTACAAGGAAAAAATATAAACAAGTACTCAGTTATGTTTTTGTTAGTTCTGCTTTTGTTGCTAGTTAAGGAAATTTTAATTGTACAAATATATGAAAATAAGTTACTTCATTCCTCCAAAATATCCCTTGTGTGACACGGAACTAGATGACCTTTAAAGTCCCTTCCAATCCGAACCATTCTATGATTTATCCCCCCCAAACTACTGTGACTTGCACCACATCTGAATTTTAATCATTGTATTGTTATGTTTCAAGTCGATATCTCTCTTACTGTGACAAGATCAGATGTGTTTAATTATGGAACAGGATCTTGCAGAGGTTTAGAGATAATTGTGTGCCCCAAGGAGGTTGCACCTGAAGTGTGTGTCTGCTCGTCTTCCTTAGCAGCCTCCATAGTCTGTGCAGCTTCTCATCACCACGGTGGGGGGGGGGAAGGGCGGGCTGCTCGGTGGGGCTTAAACAGTGGGAGAAGATAGATCAGGGTGGGGCAGAAGAGACCAGAATTGTGATATTCTGGATTGAGAATAATAGCAAATGCTCTAAATTTGGACTAAGATGGAAATAGTAGGGTCTGAGGTATTATCTATGGTAATGTAGGTACATTAATGCAGTCTCTTGAACTGGAGTAACAAAGAAGACTCTTGGCTTGGCAACTGGGCATGCTGTCATAGCCATGGAGGAGGCTGTTTTGTTCCTAACCTTCCAGTGGGATTTGAATCTTGGCACTGAGTGAAGAAAAGCTTGTGCAATAACCAGTGGGTTTCCTAGCACCTTCTCTGTTGCTCCCTCTCTTGATTTATAACAGCCTCTAAGATCAGAGGTTCATTTATGATTGTTTTCTGTTCTTTGAGCAGCTTCCACTCCCTCACTCTGTCTGATCAAAAAACCCATGTTGTTTACTTACTGACATAGGTCAACGACAGCAGGAAAAAAATGGTGACTAAGCCAATTACTTGCTGCCAGAACAAAGCCTGCAGACTCTATCTCAAAGTGTGAGCTTGACAGTAAAGCCTTGGGCTCAGCAAAACAGAAGTTGTCCATATTGAAAGAGAGCTCTACCCTTCCCAGACAGTTCTCCTTCCTCTGTTCCCCCCAGCAGTGAAGTCCTGGTTGCAGACAGTTTTCTTATAAATCCTCCAAGTGGTGTCTGGGACAGGAGCACGGGCAGTGTGTGTTCACAGAAACCTCCAGAAGCTGCTGCTGGAGACATCTGGTTATAGGAGGCCAGATCCTGCTGGAGACCTGTGTTTGCACCATGTCAGAGTGAATTAAGTGTAGATCCCTGGCCATGCTCAAAAAAATCTTGTTCATTTTCATCCTCTGTACAGGACTGAATTTTATTTTTCAGGTCATTACTTCCTTTTCCAAGTTTATGCTATTACATCTGTGGATGAGGAAGTCAGGGTGCTGGTGGTTTGGGTCAGATCCTGCTATCCTGTGGGATCGAGCTGTTTTCTCACCTCCTCACCGCTTTCTGTGCAGAGCGTGCAGGCAGCAATACCTGGTGGCTTTGTTCCTGTTTCTTTCTGCTGTAAAAAAAGCAAAGTTTTGGCTTGAAAGCAAAGTCTTGTGTATTGCCAAAGGCTGAGCTCCCTTTATTCTCAGCATAGGTTAAAAATGTTCTTGAAGTGTTAAGAACTGTTTATTCTACTGGAGGACTTGCTGGAAGAACACTAAATGTTCAGACCTGTCTGGGCTGTGTGAGGCCAGAGAGAATTAATGGTCTTGGGCTTTGTCCTGTGAAGCTGAGGTGCAATAAAACCTGATATTGATACTGACTTTCTTTAGAAAGTGCTTTGAGGTCTACTTGTGAAAAGCAGCAAAATGGAGCCAGGTGGAGTTGTGCCTTTCTGAGAGTCTTTTCTTCTTTTGTTTCCTGACAACAGTAATTTAGCGGGTCCCTATCGGGTCCACTCACAGCCTAGCAATAACTTGTGTTCTCTAGTTCTTATTCCACCTGTGATTGTCTTAGTTCAACAGTGTACTTAGTTTTGTATCTTCTTCAAGGATATTCAAGTGTTTTCTGTGACCTGAATATATTTTTGAGAGGGACCTTTCTGATGGTGCTAATCACAGGTATTTGCTGGCCCTGGAGAAGGGAGAATTGTATGATGTGAGTCAGACTAGAAGCTGTCATTGATATCTCTGTTATCTTGCGTTATTATACCCAAAGTCCAGGGCTGCATCTCACCTGAATTTCTTATCATTTATCCTGATTGTGGTTCCCCAGTAGAACAAACTTTTCATCGAATTCTTCAGGAAGCATTAAGCAAAATTTAGCTTATTCACCCAGATGATTCAATGAGCTTTTGTCTTATCAACATGCTTGGAAGTGTTTTGAAATACCATTGGCAGAAAGTACTCATGCTGGTGACGAATGAGAAGCCTTATCTGTAAAGTGGGTTTTAAATCCTGATTTTAGTGGAAATGGATTGCTAACATACCTCAAGCATATCCCTCAGTTCTCAGGACTGTGCTTTCCCTTAGATCTATAGATACTTACGTTCTACACAGGTCTGTTGTCCTGGAATCTTAGATTGATGAAGTATTCAAGTTAAAAAGTAAGTACGGAATTGAGGTGACAGCAGAGCATTTTAGATTAAAGGCTCTGCTTACTGAGATTTTGACTTATTTTCTTTCTGAGTTGGACACTGTTGGTGTTGCAGACTTGAACTCTTGGGCACCTGAGCCGGTTGTGTTTTTCCATAGCAGAGGAACTTTCACTTTGAAGCTTTTCAGCCCAGTCAGTGTGGTACGAGCACACAGGTAACAGAGGTGCTTGAAGTGTCTCAGGACCTCTCTAGAGGTGTCTCATTGTCCCTTTTAGAGTCATCTGATGGTTTAAACTTCTTTATTGATGAAAATGAAAAACAACATTTTCTGTTGTTTCCACTTGACCACTTACTGCTTGGAAGGAAGAATGATGTCAGGAGTATCCCCAGGCAGCTGCCTAGGATGGAGGGGATATTGATACAGCCCAGCCTTACCCTTGTTTGGTTTCGGTGGGCCTCAACACAGCCGTGCATAGAGGAGGATCCAAGACTATTACTCATTAAGTTCTCATACTTTGGAGGTGTCTTTTGATGCTTCAGCCTTGTATTGTTCTGAGAGTATTTATTCTTCCCCAAGCCCTTACAAGAGGAAGATTGTGTAGTTCTGTTTTGTTTTTTTAATTCCAGCTAGTGATTTCACAATTTCAATTTTCTATGAATCTTTGACAGCTGTTATTTTGTTGCTTTAATTTTTTCAATCTATTCTAATACTTATCCTGCACAGCACTTGGCGAGGACAGGACGCAAATAGATGGTTACAGCCTGTTGGGTCTTCACAAGACCTGGCCGTTTTGCAGTCTTTGGCTTCTTCCAGAGAATATGGTTATGGATGCTGTCGGTTACTGAAACATCTCCTCTTCCCTTTTCTCCTCTTCTTTGTGGGGAAAGCAGGGAGTGAACAATGCAGTAAAACATAAACTGAAATGGTGATTAGAATTTCATACGAAGTGGTATTTAAAATGGCTCTGCACTTGATTCATCTACATTTTAAAGCAAAGAGGGTAGGGCAGGGGAAAATCTGTTAAAGTATTAAAACCTGCCAGGGGCACAGCATTTCCTTTCACTTCCAAAATGCCTATCCAGTCCAAGACAATTGGAAATGGAAAGATGTTGTCTGTGCCCTCAGGCTCTCACTTAGAACTACCTTAACTTCTTGTACTTGCTTCTGCTTGTGGAAAGGTTTTCCCAGCATGTTAAATACATCATATTTGTTCCCATAGACTTTAAATGCCTTTTTAAAACATAGACAGACCGCTGCCATTTAGATGCTTTTTAATTTGATTAGGATGACAGCTAACACTGATCTCTGGTAGTTGAAACCTCTAAACCAGTACTAAAATGCTGACTTTTTTCCTGATACAGTTCTGTCCTATCCCCCTTTCCCAGCGCAGTTCATCTTGTCTAAAAAAACTTTACAAGTTTAGTAACCGTGAGAGCTATGCCAGAAGAGGATGTCTTGCTAACGGGCT
Organism: Fratercula arctica; assembly: GCA_947846985.1. Taxonomy (NCBI): domain Eukaryota; kingdom Metazoa; phylum Chordata; class Aves; order Charadriiformes; family Alcidae; genus Fratercula; species Fratercula arctica. The sequence goes on along the minus strand of CANTUZ010000015.1, from coordinate 13,056,181 downwards.
TTACCTGGCTTTTGGCTCACACTTCCCTTTTACCTGTTCTGACGTATGGGCTCAGATGTATGAATTTGAGAATCAGCATTTGAAAAGTGAATTTGTCTGTGATTGTATCTGTGATGGTGGGCTCTGATTTACCTTAGCCAGACAGACAACTCAGTGCTGGTAATTCTTTCTTCCCCACCCTGGGAAAGGGCTGTCATATTTCTCCCAAGGTGGCAACTTGGCATGAAGAGTCCCTCTAGGACACGTGCTTAGAAGGACTGAGAGGGTGCAGTGACACGGAGAGGGCTTTGCTCTGCGACTCTGTGTGTTTGGGGCCGTTTGACCACCAGGCCAGTCACCTGAAGGGTGGTAGGTGTCAGAGACTGCACAAGTGCTTCCTAAAGGGGGGGTGGGGAAGATTGAGACCGGCAGAGTTTTATTTCATGCTGTATCTTCCTGTCTTACCCTTGCTGTGAGATGCGCTTTTCCTTTGGAATACAAGGTTGGTCAAAGCAAAGAGCCATCTCACCCAGCACTGCATCTCCCATAGCACTGATCGTGCTGCTCAGGGAAGTGAAACGGGGACCTTGTGCGTACCCTGGAGCATCCACCCAGGGCCAGAAGTGTCAGAGATGTCCTAAAGGGCACCATGTTCACCAGTGAACTCTTCTTCCTTGAACCCATCTCTTCCCTGTGCATATTGGCTTTTGTGTTACTATCTTGCCATCCCTCTCTAATAGATGTACACAATCATGCAGGTTCTTAAATGGAAAACTTTGTGCTGTCAGATCAGTTCATTGTATGCCCCAGTTTACACATTGTGAGTCAGTGAATTATTCTTCTTTAATCACCTTTCTATAATAACTTCTCCCATAATCCCACACTGAGCTGTCGCTTCTTGCTGTTGGATGGTTCTCATCTGTTCGGTTTTCCACACCTTGGCTCACCCTTGGTCCCTTCTCTGTGTTGCTTCCCACTGAATTCCAACCCATTTGGTAGCTTTGGGATGGTTTGATCATGAAGTACTTGGCAGCTGGGTACGTGCTGGATTTGTGCTTTGGGGTAATGAGATGTTCTTGCCTCCCTGCCTGGTTACTCCTGTTCTCTCAGCTTCTTTGAATGCCTTGACCCTTTTGGAGAACAGCCCATGGTGACTCCAAAATCTCTTTCCTGAGTGGTAATAGCTCATTTATAGCCTGTCATTCTTCATTCAGAATTTAAATTATTTTCCCCCAGTATGCATTAATTTCCATTTATTGACTTTATATTTCACCTGCCATCTTATTACTCAGTCACCAGGCATTATAAGATCTTCAGGTGGAAACTGAGTTTATGAATCCTTGGCTCTGAGCAGCTGTTTTCTCATCACCCAGCAAACTTAACAGCCTTACAAAACAGTATTCCTAATGCACGCTTTTGTGTCACATGCTCTGGAAATGTCTGAGCCTCCTTGTGCTAGGTGCTGTACAGACAGCACGAGAGAGTTCTTGTGCTGAGACTTTAAAGGGATTAAAATCCAAGTACGATGGCACTGCAGGTACAGCACAGCCGGTTAAAGTAGCCAACAAACATATCCAAAGCCCCAGAACACAGCGAGGGAATTGGTAACTCCATTAATTTCTGGAGACTTGGAGCATTGCTTTGAGGCCCTGATTTGGGCTGCTTTTGAGCTTGTTTGACACCTTTCACACTGGTGGCCCTATGGAGTGGCTGAACTTCCTTCAGAGTGACCGAGCAACAAGAAGTATCTATGGGATTGTGGAAGACTGGCCATGACCCTGGTTTTGACCCAAACGGTGACCCGCTCTGCATTATCAGTATCCTGGTTACTCCAGGAGCTCTGGCTTTTGTTTTGGGTGTTGAACTGGCAGATTTCAGGGGCAATATGCAGAAACTACAGCATTCAATCTCAGCCATGTAATGCTCACTTGATGAAAAATTTCTTGTGTTTTTCTTGGGTCTGCTAGGCCTGGGAAGAAGTTTGGTGCTTCTACCTTTACCGTGGGCTCTTTGCAGCCTGAAGAGACTGATTTAGAAAGAGTGTTTTGGAAGAGCGTTGTTAAAAATAATACTGGCTGGCATTTCCAAAGCTGAAACTTTGTGGATTGTCAGTATTGAGTTACTTTTAAAAAAATAAAATTCTTGATATGCATTTTCCCCTTTGCTTATGTGTATAGGGAACTTTAGCCAAAAAACCAGAGAGAATTGGCACAAGAGCCGCTTCCTTTTGCTTCATTAGAAAAGGAAGCAAATGAAGCTTCCTTTCAGTCCCTCTGAGTGCGGTAGATTTGGTAAACACCTTAACTACACATTTTTGGAAAGTTGGCTACAGGTACATCTACAACACTGTTCTGCTCATAATGTCAGCTAGGGTATGCAGAAATACTGCTTTTCTTGTTCATCCCTGGGCTAGTTAATACTCGTGTTGGGTAGAACCCAAAAGCAGAGCCTGGGAGAATGAGAGGAGTCAAAGGTAGCTTTTCCTGTAAATGTGTCCTTAATTCATGCAAGAAACTAAACCCACTCTCTGTGCTTACGGGAAAGTTGATGGAAGTTGGGTTTTTTTATTATTACTTTTTATTCAGGTTCAACAATGGCTCTTAAAATTGTTAGTGTGCATTAAATTTGGGGTTGACATGCAGACTCACAGGCAGCGTTCCCCCTCGGATGGAGTTAAAACGTGGGGTTCTGGACCTGCTTGCAAATGGAAGGTCTTTGAAAACGATGAGGACTGAAATGCGTTTCTCCTGCTGCTGTTTCGATGGAGTATGGCCTGCTCTCTTTCCTCCTCCCCCTTCAATCCCCCTGCCACACATGTTCTCAATTACTGCCTGCATTGAAGCTACAAACATTTCTTGTGCATCTAGCTTTCTATATTGAGCACTGGAAATATATTTTAGTAATTTGTGGGAGAACTATTATGTCCCATGCTGGGAAAATTGTGTTTATGGTTCCTGCAGGGAAACAAGTTCATCAATTCCAGTCCACAACAGTTTTGCTGTTTCTTCCTCCTTCCTTTGTGTCTTGGAGCAATATCGTAAGAACCTCTTGCCCCTGTTGGGTTGAGCCTGGGTTTCTCCCGTCTTTGAAATAAAAAGCATATGCTCTGCAGTCTGTGTTTTTCAGTGTTGTCCTCAAAATAATCATTGGGTTTTGGCTGAACACAATAATAGCTGCTATGTACCCCAAATATTTGGGTTTGGATGTGCAGGAGCACTGCACTTATGAAAACTCGATTGTATTTTCTGGTTGGTAGTATTTCAAAGTCGACATTCTGCAGCAGAGGGCATTAAAGGAGTAATATAAGAGAGACTCTAACTTGCCAGTACTGCTGTATAGTGCTTGATTTGGAAGAGGAAAGAAAACAGGGCTTACTCTTTTTATGAACATTTGCATTGCCTTCATAGGATGATCTTTCTGGATCCATTTGGTAAAATGCACTCACAAGCCTTTGTTGTACATGAAATCATGCTTTGTTTTCAACTGTAAACCTTAGGTCCCACACCCACATCTGTAACATGTTTCTCAGTCCAGTTTCTGATTTGTAGAAGATAATTTTGTGGTTAAGGAAAATTCACTGTTGTACTCCACCTCTCTCTCTTGTGCTGAAAGTAAGTTCAGCTCTGACAAAGATCAGGGGATACTGTTACTGCTGTAAAGAAAAAGTTTTTAAAGCACGGTTACTTTTTACTTAAATAAATGATGGGCTATTTCAAATGGAAAGAATTGCTTTTGCATCTCTTGTGTGGATAAGTTGTCTCGCAATAGATGGGCTTTTAAGAGTGATGGCAGGCCGGGATACCAAAGAGAGAACGGGAAAAAGGTGTGTCTGGGTTAATTAGTTAACTGTTAGATAATAAATGAATCCTTTTCCAATGCACACAAACTAAGCTTCCTTTTCATTTACTGCTCCAACTTCCCCTTCAGAGATTTGATTACAGCATTCTCTCCCAAAGCAAAGAGCTCTTGCCATTTTGATGTAAACGTTCATTGACCCTCTGTGGAGATTTGAGAAATTACTTTCCTGTCATTAATAATGATAAACTGTAAACGCTATTGTTAAAGATGCTTTGGGGGGGCATCAAACCACAAGGAACAAATGAAAGAACTTGAATAAGAAGTGATGTGCACTTTTGCCATCATCCTCAGAGAAGAAAATTAATATAGCACTGCACTATGCATCAGATAATAGTTTGATCTTTCCAAATAATTTTAGGATTTTTGCAAGTTTGTGGATTCAGATGTTTTTGCTATTGCTTTGTTTCTGATCTGTTGGTTAAAAAAACAAAAAAGCTGGAGGAACAGCAGCAATAAAACATGAGCAAAGTGATGCCTGAGATGCTCATTTAGTTCCCATTAGCACAATAAATGAGAATATGATGAGGTTTGGTTTGGTTTTATATCCCCATACTTCTCAACAGCGATGGTTTTAGACCTGTATCACAAATGGAAGCTGAGTCATAAGCTGGCCCATAGGACCAGTATGGAGCAAGGTGTTAGGTTAGAGTCTCTGGAGCTAGTAACATAACTCTGGCAGTTTTGGTGTGGGTTCTCTTTTTTTAGTTTGTTGTTTTTTCCTAAAGGGAATGAGAGTCTTGTGTCATTTTTCCTATTTGTAAATCCAAAGACTTTGCAATCTGAATTAGTGTACTAAAATGATTCGTGATGTAATTTACGGGTTTGCCTAATGGGAAGAGAGCTTTCCTTGCTGTCATGTAGACTTAGGTCAGTAGCAATGGCCACAGCCTCCCCCGCTCACCTCCTGGCACGTGGAAATGTGCCTGCAGCCTTTGGGAGTGGTTGCTGTAGCCCAGGAGGTGTGTCACTGCCTTTGCTCTGGGAAAGAGCGGCTCCCATCCCAGCAGGAATGGAGGCTGGAAACATAACCAGTCTCGGGGTGCTTTCATTTCTAAAACAGGATCTGGCTTAGCGATTACAGCCTGTTTTCTGGCTGTCCTCACGTAGTTGGCTGTAATGACTGCAGGAACGCGTTATCTAAGGCTACTTTATCTTTTGACGTCTCTTGGGTCTGAGGACTGTGACACTGTTCACACTGATGGGGTCTTAGTCCCTTCTCGCAGTTGTTCCTAACAAAATGTTTTGGGAGGGACAGAAGGGGGAAAATCTGTTTAAATACAGGTTTTAGGTTAACAGAGAATATGCACGAGGCCCTGCGGGCAGTTTTCTGTTCACCCTAAAGTGCTCTGGGCTGAGAGCAGGCATCCTTGCTCTCCCTGCATGTTAATGGTTATGGGTCCCGCTAATGATTACAGTAGGTCAACATAGCACAGGCAGCACCTTGGCAGTGCTTAGTACGCCATGGCCAGTCCATATTCAAGGCTCTTGATAGCACTGGTGCTGGCAGTGCTGTGCTGCTTTGGCACCTGGAGACACCCGCTTCCTCCTGTGGGCAAAGATGTGGGTCTGGCATTTTCACTTGTGCTGTGGCTCAACCCTTTGCCTTAGCATGACTTGTTCATTTTATCTAGTGCCAGGTCTCCAAGTATTTCCCTTTGAAGTAGAGTGGCCAGTAACTTTTTTTTTTTTTTTTTTACCAGTCTCCTGGCTTTGTGGGGCTGCACAGCGCAGGGTAACCCTGCAGCTCCGCACCACCCTGGCGGCAGCCACGGAAACATGCCCAGAGCCCGCAGTGAAAAGCTGAATGCAGACAGAGCGACACAATCTGAGTTGGAGTCTTGTGTGATACAGAGGCGCACTACTGCTCTTCTTTCAGATAATAGTGTTACAGGCAGACTTCTATAAAGAAAAATAACCTCTGCTTTTGCCCTTTGCCTGTTTTGCATTGAGCGAAGCTGGTGCTGGCTCTGAAAGTCAGAAGAGTTGAGCAGAGACTGAGTGCAAACCACTATCTGGGTTATATTCAGTGAATTGCATGGATAAAAACCATGTTTCTATTGCTTCTTTTTAACTCAGAAAACCACGTTAATAAACCCTGGGTTCTTTTTGGTTGTATTTCTGTGAACATTATAAGTTTGTTGTGTTGTTTTGTTTTGTTTTCAAATTCAAATTTGCACTAGATGGCTTTCCCTGAAAGTTCACTTTCCCTGAAACTCACAAAAGTTGAGTTTCTATAATATGGTACAGGTCAATCAACAGTGAGAGCTGGAGGAAGATTTACTCATCTGTGTTTTCAGTGTTCAGAACAAAAATCTGCTTCCTTTATGCACTTTGCCTTTCAGGGAGTGTAGAGTCTTTAGCGACCCAAAATCAAGTCTGTGCAAGACCCATTCCTACAACTGGGTTTTGCTTGTCCCAGATAAGCAATATCCCAATAACCAGAAAGACATGAACTCATGAAGACAGGATTCACTAAACTTCTTGGGTTAAATTCACTTAATTTAGTCTTACATTGTAATCAGTACTCCTTAAGTTGCAAGAGGGCTGTAGTCAAGCCGAGGGAGGCTCCTTCTGGTGAGAGCTCAACATCAGCCCTGACTTGCGTTAGGAACTGGGAGAAAAAAAAGACCCTGGGAGCACTTGTGATCTGCCACGATGGTCTGCTGGATCAGGGATAGCACTGACGTGTCGCACCAGCCTTTGTTGCAAACATGCTTCAGTGCTTCTCCTGCAACGCAAGCAGACTGTCACCCTATCTGTGTTTACTTAGAGCTATGTGAGACCATCTAAATCAGTAGAAATGTATGCACCGTTCAGTACAAAGGGGTAGCACAGGATGAATGCTGACTTGGGAAAAGTCGAGTGTCTGAGCTTGTCTCACATCTCGTGACTCTCGCAGTGAGTGCTCGGTGTACAGGGCATTGCTCCACACCTGGCCCATGTCATGGAGCTCCTCAGCCAGGGAGGCTCTCCGGCCATGTCGGCTCCAGTGACTCTGCAAGTCCTGTTTCTTCCATACTCCTCAGAGGCTTGACAGGAAACCTTTTAAAGCTGGTTTTGATGTCAAGAAATAGAGCTGTGCTCAGTTTGCCTTGAGCTTCGTATAACCAGAGCTGCAAAAGGGTTTTTGCCGTTATAACCCCTACAGACCCCCAGTGCTCATCGCCCAGATGCCAGACAGCTCCCAGTGCACACCAGTATGCTCCTGGGGTGAAATGCAGGTATCCCACCAACGACCCTGCGAAGTTACTGCCTGGAGTTGTAGCCAGGCACCCAGTTGCCACCACCTTGTACCATGCACCAAGAAATCCCAAGGTGTGAGGGAAGCTGTGGCTTTAGCATTGCCTAATGTCTGCCCTTACCAGAGCAGCCTAATGATTTTGATTTCTAGACAGGTAGGCAAAATCAGCTAGTAATTATTATTCTTCCGGAACTTGAAGTTGCCAAATTTGTGTTATGAGAAAAATTGAAAATCATTTTGAGTGAGAAGGAGCACCCGTTATTGACTTTATGGCTGTGTTTCCCTGCAAACAAGCATGCTGATGTTTTCCATACAGTCAAGGGACTGTAGGATATATAGTTCACCCTGTTCATATTCACCCATATGCTGATTAATTTGGGCTCAGAATTACTGTGTGATGACAGAAAAGAAAACTAGTACATCGCAGGCACTATTAAGCAACCCCTCTTAAAGTTTGTGAGAATAACAGAAGATGAATGACCTAGTAACTCTCCTCTGTTTTCTGTCTCTGGTGGTTAGAGCACGGAGAGATGTCTGCTTTCTAGCAGAAAAGCAGCTAGTTCCATAGCAGGCTGACACCTGAATTTTTTGCCCATAATGAATCTAGAAATTTCAAATAGTGTTTGGGAAAGTTAAACCTAACCAGATGCATTTCTTTCCTCTCACTTCTCCTCTCCTCCAGTCCCCTCTCTTGCCTTACTCTGTTATTCCCTACTGAAGCAGATGATAAAAATGAGTTTTCCAAGGTGGGAAAAGGCCAGCGCTGTGCCATGCAACTCATCTAGGGCTGCAGAAGAGGAAGGTGGGGTCTGTTGTACCTCACTTAATGTGATGGGATTGTTAAACTTGCTCCAAAGGCAGCATTCATAGTGCCTGCAACATCTGCAAGGCAGAGAGATAACCCTGTGGTTAAGCCTAAGCGAGGTGTATGTGGCATCACACATGCTGTGAAACACAGTACCATCTCAAAAGGTCTGAGAAGGGAGTGTAGGAGTGGAAACATGAGCATATACCTACTTAAATGCTGTTTTGTTCTAGTATTTTCTTACCTTTAAGATTCATGGAGGATCTTGTTCCTGTCTGTGACTCTGAACCACAACTGCTGGTTTCTTCCATCCCCCTTGTCTTTTGCGGCGCCAAGATAACCAAGCGTTTCCCAAGCAGGAGGCATTAACCAGTGAAGCTTCTTTATGGAATTAAGATTTGAGAGGCTCAGTTATGTCACAATGGAATAGTACCTTCCATGAAATGTTTGTTGCTGGCATGAAATTTTGTATTCCAATTAAAACTAAAAGGAAGTTTTCCAACTTGAAACTACAAGAAGTGATTTCCTAGTTTTGATTTATCAAGAATTTGTTCCCTCAATTTCTGTTGCCTCTTTTTGGGAAGTAAGATGGCAGAGAAGACAAAGGAAAACGGTGAATGAGAAGTAGAGGTGAGGTAATTCCCTTTTACATTTTTAAATATGTTTTTTTTAAGGTTACTTCAGGAAAATTGAAATTATGTTGCTATAACTGATGGTTTTATAGACCAAGAGCTGCTTCCTCTTTGAGCGCCAGATAGATGCAGTGTATCCACCAAATCCTGATGAGCACCAGTATCCAGTACTGCTAAATATCCAGTAAGAATGCTAAAACCTGAAGAATGATGCCCTGTGGTTGTGTGACGGGAGGTGCAGTGTGGGTGCAGGTCTGCTGCAGGCTCCTGTCCTTGTGCTTTGCACCTTTGAGCACCCGTATCGTTGAGGATGCTTACATGGTGCCTTGCAGACTGGAGTCCCAAAGTGCAAGTGAGTCATCTGTAGGTAACTGGGTGACTTCTCTCAGCGTGTGGAAGGCAGGAGTCCTGCCAAGCACCTGGCACTTGCATCATCTGGGCACCAGCCAGAGCAGTAAAGTTCAGATCCAGGTTTTTGATTCAGCCCCATTCGCTAATATAGGTGGTGAGTGGTGACGTTCCAAGTAAAACTTGCACCGCAGAGCTCGCTTGAAATAATTTATGACCCGGGAAGAAAAATCTGTGCTAAGAATAACTTTTAATTACATCGGGTCAGTAAATTATTCTACAGATTCATGCCCAGGACAAGTCTTGGGTATAGAAGATATGTTAACTTCAGTATGTCCACACCTGAAGTCATTGGTTTGTGTATTGCTCTCTTTCAGAACACACAAAAAATTTTCTGTATTTAGCTCATTCAGTGGACCAATAACAGATGAGCACAGTAACACTTGCATGGTCTTAAACTGCATTTATATTTCCTGCAGTACATCCCTGCTAGGCACCACAGACTCTGCCTGCTGGCAGTTGTGCTGGGATGGGAAACCAGTGCCGCTCACATTCATCGGATGGAGTTGCTTAATGAGGGACCTGCTCTTGGGTGGACTCAGACCTTTTCATCTCTTATATAGTTTCCTTCAGTAAGCTGAGCTTTCCTCTCCATTCCAGTATGTAACATGCCTTAGTTTCTTCACGTGGTGTATTTCCTTATTACTACTTCAGTGTAGTTTGGCTTCTCTCTTCACATTTGGCAAGAATTTATTTCTACACAGAAGTCGAGATAAAACAGATTTTCTTACAGAATCTTCCTAAATACAACGGTGGAATCTGTTGAAGGGGGGAAAATAAACCAGCCAAGTTGCATGTTGCTTTATAATTGGTTTTTTAGGAAGTATTAAAAAAAAAAAATGCTATCATGACAAATGAAGGAAAGATGTTTCAGTATCCCAAGTAACAATTTTAGAATGCAGTACTGCAAGTGCTGTGCTTTGACTAGTGAAAGCATCATGACTTGGGCTTTGCTAGTCATACAAAATAAACTCCGAGTATGTGTTTATAGAACCAAAAAAATATCTCCTGTGGTTACGTTGCGGGATAATCCTTGAATATTGTAGCTTTGTTTAATCTGCAGCTTGGAAAGTCTGGACTGACCAAGTATGACTCCAGAAAAATAGAAATCATATCAGAATTACTAGTTGGTATTGTTTCAAGCTACTGCTAATCTTTCATTTGCAGCAGTAATTTGATTTGCATGGGCTCTTGTAGTCCAGACCACATGGAACTGTTTTGGTGAAGACTTGAACCCCCGTTTGATACTGGTTTAACTAATGAAGGCAAATACAGTAGACACCCAGCTGACATTTTTTTGAATAATCCTTGTTTATTTTTGCTGTGTGTCCTGGCTTTATCAGTAAGCTGTATTTAAGATCGGTATCTTCTTCAGCACATCCACATCTATTTATTATCTGTTTTCTGTATTGTAGGTCATCCTTCTCGTGTTTTGTCTCGATCTCTGTTCCTTCAGGGTGCTGATCATTTTTCTATTATTCTGCTCCCAGTTGTCTCAAAGTCCAAATAAAGGCTTAGATGACTTCCCCAGCTACACAGAAGTAGCAAGGAGAGGGGTTGACTGGGTTAACTTTACGCAATGTAATCTGTAGTTTAAACTGTCATTATTATTATTATGGATTGGAAAAGACCATCATGGTTATCGTATTGGAAGTTTTGGCATAGCACAGGCTGTAGGACTTCCCTGAATTTATGTCTGTTCTTGAGTACTTGCTTTCCTTGGCAACAAATCTGTTAGTTTTGTTCTGTGTTGGTTTTGAAAATTATTAACTTTCTGTAATGAACCAAACTCTGCTATCACAGTGACTCTTTAGGCGGTCCCTGATTGTATTTGCTAATGTCTCCATCCCAGATCTGAGCACAACTGATGACTGGGAGGAATGTTACCGCTGTCTTTTGACCGTTTCTAACAGTGCTGTGACATCTTTAGTGTTTCCCTTGGTAGGGACAGTAGCGTGGGGTTTGTTTAAGCAGCTTGTATGAACAGTAATGCTGCTTTCAATGGGGTAGCAACCTTCTAATATCAGGCTGCAGAATTAAGTTACTGTAAGAAAGGTGAACCCACCACTTTCTGATTTGAGCGTTGAGTGGAATGTCAACTGACACCTATTGCAAGGGGCTTTTTTTTGTCTTTGGAGTTCAGCTAAGCTGTGTTTTATCAGTCCCACCAAAAAGACGGCAAAGTGTTTTGGCTAACAAACAAATATGCTGTTTAGGAAACACCAACCATTTCACTGTTTGCAATTTTCAATGCCATTTGACTGTATAGTCTTGTAATTAGATGGTGTAAAGTACTTAACATGTTACACAAATATGTCAAAACGCATTAACAGCACAAGTGTTCTTTACTGCTTTCCTAAATACATGTCACAATATGTTGTACTAGAATCCACCTCTTGTCATTATTTATAAAACTGCAAAGAAGTTAAGATCACCAAGAATTACATGATGAGCATGAGACTGTCTTTCTGCACTAAGAATATATATTGTCGTGATAATATACAGAGTGAAGCATACAAATCCCTTCTCGTCTAAAATGAGAAGACAGCCTGGAATAAAACCTAACAAATTATATTTTTCATATTCACCCAGATCAACTTTCTGCTGCTGCTTCCTAATTCCCAGTCAGTTCAACTGCTTCTTTGTAAACTTTTGGGTTACCTCCTGACTTTGCATTGGAATGCCTTTTAGGCATTATTTTGCTTTTGAATGGCATTTGGCCATGGTTCCTGACATGTGGGGAGGCCAGCTGCCCACCTGCTTCTGGGAAGGATCTTTTCCATGGAGCAAACAGCTTTGCAACCTTTTACCCTGTCTCAGCAACAATTAACGAAGTAGTTTCCTTACAAATGAGATGATGGGACTTGTGGCTTCCTTAAAGACCATCGTCTGTGCTGAACTTCCAAATGACCCGTGGCAGTATTCCCACAAACCCGTGCTCTGTGTGTGACCCAGAACCAATGGAAGTTGCATACATTCCGGTATTACCACCCTTGTGATCTAGGCAGGCCTGGAGACCAAGTGTCTTGAGGAGACACTTCTGGTGTGGACCTGCAAGGAAGGCCAACCAGTACGCTTGCCTGCCTGCTTTCTTCTCCTGGGGGGACGTGAGTGCTGTTTGCAAACTGAAATGATGCCGTTGCTGCATCCTACACATGCCTTCCTGCTCTGTGCGAGCTTGGGTATTACTTCTATACACAGTGTAAGCTTTGCAGTTTCAGAGATCTAATCTAATAATAGATTGGTCTACATTTGCTGCGTTGCCAGAAAAAGACATATGTTGTCAGGCAGTCGAAGTCAGCAACAGTGCTGAAGTGGAAATGTGCTGAAACACAAAGAAGGCAGAAATCCAGAACAATCTATCTGAGGTTTGGCGATCAGGAAACTAAAAATATTGTCTTCTTACATATAAGCTTTCCACACATACTTAGAGAAGTACTGTTTGTCTGATGTCTCAAAATGATTAAAGGGCAATTCTTTTTCTTTTTGGCTTTGGTGTGATAATAGAAGGTGTCGTAGGCATTCAGCTTATTGAGAACTGGTGGAAGGGGAAAGAGAAATGATTGGAATAACTTGAATGGAAGAGGCACGTGTAGTATAGTGCAGGAGAGAAATATGACATTGAGTTCCTTCTGTCATTGATGATTCAAGACACAATTTTTGAGCTGTACTCACAGTGGAACGTATTTATGCTGAGGCATAGGTTTTGGGGTGAGGACTTGAGTTTTGGCAGCATGTGATGGTAAGAAAATTTTCCATGCCGTATTTTATCACACAATGTTTGCAATTCCAAGTCTTCATTTTTAGCTTTTCCCTGGGAAAAAGAACGCGTCATTGGCTTGAACAAAGTGAATGGATACCATGAGAACCACTGGTTTTCGTGCTGGTGAAGTCTTTGGCTTTAAATTCAGATGGCTCAATGATGCTGACCTTTTACAGAATTGCAGTGAGGTGGGGATTGGGCTTTGAGCTGGTGTATGAAGATGTGAGGTTTTGACATGCGTTCTGAGCCAGCAATTACAGGATTTCATTATTTCATCTGTACATATCCCTTAAATTTCATCATTTTTAGATGTGTGCTAAGAAAATGGCAGCTGTCACAACCATACTTTTTCTGCTCGGGTCAGTGTCTGCGCACAGACATGTATTGCTGTTCTGGAAGGGAAGAAAATTTCTCCATAAGTGCCATTGCAGATCAGGAAATATTTTTTAATTATTAAATATTAATGTTTCCTCCTTTAAGACCACTAGCTTCTCCCTAGTCAGCGTGCATGTGGCTTGGTGGGGTATAAGTAGCAAAGAATTTTATTTCAGTGACTTCTCCAGGGAATTCGTCCACTGTATAATAAATACTTATATCTCCTGGAAGCCACCTGGAGCGACATCCCAGAAGTCCTTTTTACCCAGCTTGGATCACCCCTGGCACAGGTAGCATCCTTGTGCAGTTAAGAAGTACGAGTGAAAAATTTGGGCTGCTACTGTTTTCTGCTTCTCTTGGCACTATTCCTGGAGAGAGTTGAGTTAGTAAATGTGGCTGTCACAGTAGCTATTACCAATGACACAAAATAATTAAGCTGTGGTTTCTGTTGTGGTGGGGCCACTTCTGTATTTCATAGTGATACGTCTGTGCTGGGAGAGAGAGTGTCATACTTGATTGTCCTGACGGATGCTTCCAGGAAAACAGGACGAGTCTCTAAAGGCAGGTTGTCTAATACTTTCCATTTACATGAAGTCCTGCTGGTTACATGGCAGATCACTAATAGAGCTGCATGTTCTTTCTTCTCGTTTTTCTGATGAGGTGAGGGGGAGGGCAGCAGCCATCTCATTTTTCTCCCTGTTGTTTTTGGAGGGGATAGCTGCAATCTTTGTTCTTTTCAGCGAGTCAAAAGAATGCTCAAGCCAGTTTTTAGTCTGATTCTCTTATCAAGTGAATGCTTCCATTTTTCGGTGTCTTGAGCCACCAGTGTGGAGTTCTGGGCTTCCAGAAGTCCTGCAGACTTTGGGACACATGCTCAGCAGCGCCGAGAAGCCCTGGTAGTCCCTGGTTGCTGAGTCCTGATGAACTGCGCTCCATGCAGGAATTATACTGTGAACACGCTGTGGAATTCATGGGCTTTAAGAACAATCTTTCTTTTTCCAGATTTTAAAATATTTTCTGTAGGTTGCCTCAGATAAATTTGATAGTATTACAGTGTAACTGCGAAATCCTGGTCTGTGGTCCTTATAGACACAGGCTCTTCCTGTTGCACCCAGTTTAGCTTCCTAGAGGGAAAAAATTCTTATGTGGTTGGGCAGGAACCAGAGTCCATGTGCTGTGGCTCCTGGAGGGGCAGGAGCCCTGCGTGGGTCGGGGGAGCCGGCCAGCACTGCACGGATGCTTCACAAGGGCGTGCTCTGCCGAAGGTGAACACGAGCTTGCCAAATGTTGTGCAAACCTTCCTGCTGTTGCTGGGGACCAGCTGGATAGAAGCTGGAGGAAGTGGGGGTTTTTTTGGTTTGGGTTTTTTTTTTTTTTTTTTCAGTAGATGTTGCTGTACATTTGTTGGTGTGTCACAGAAAAAAACTTTTCGACTATATGTGGTATTAAACCTTAAGGCTGAGGCTTTTTTTGTTTGTGTGTCTACAGTGGAAGAATCCCATGTCACATTTGTTTTGTATCTCGTGTTAGAGGTGACGTTGTGTTCAGTGCTGAATGAGATGGAGAGGCTGTGCTGCTTATGGCCTGCGGTGTCAAAAGATGAGCATGGAGCAGAACAGGGCAGTAGGAGATTGAGAGGGGGGAGTTCGACCTTGTGTTCATGTGCTCGACAGCTGCTACCACTTGTCCCTTCACCTGGAGCTCCTCAGGGAAGGGGGGCATCTACTGAGGGATTGCAAAGGGGATTGGGATGCTGTCTGCTGGTGGGAAGAGCCTCTGAAGGAGCAAGAAGAGATACTGGGGCTTGGTGGGGAGATTAGATGTCAAACCTTGACAAGGCAAGAAACTTGAGCGGGCAAATGGGGAAGATGGGTGCATGCGTGAACCATGGGAAGGCTTTTGGAGGGCATTGGAGTGATAAGTTGGTGAGCAAAGCCTTTTGCTCTGTGTCACTGCAATACAGCAGGTCCTGGGCTGTGATGGGAAGCCTTAGGGGATATGGTGATTAAGAAAAGTAACTAAGAACTAAGTCATAAAACTAATAAGTGTTTTACCAGCTCCATTGTGCATAGGCAGGCAGCAGGGAATGTGGGTCATGTGCTGTGAGTGGCTGAGCCAGTAATAAAATCCAGGTCTGTTAATGCCTCAGGCCTGCTCACAAACACCAGACTGTGACTCTTTTCTCCAGCACAGCTTAGGTGGGAAAGGACCTCCGTTTTAGGTGGAAGAGCAGGCTCTGCTTGGTCCAGTAGCTAACCATGTTCTCCTGCTGTTTGCCTTTGCCAGGTGCAAGTTCTTCAGCCTCACAGAAACCCCAGAGGACTACACCATCATTGTGGATGAAGAGGGCTTCCTAGGTAAGTGTCGGCATGTGCCATTTCGGTATCCAACCTGGGGGTGGAGGAGGAAAACATGTCATCTCTTGCTGAGCTTATAAGCAAAGCGTTTGTAAAACAGGTCTGTTTGTCAGCGTTAGCAGTACAGCTATGAAAGGCGCTTTGATCACTTAAGCACACTGTCTCTACTGCTGTTCTCTACAAGGTGTTTCACACGTGGAATATGAATATATTTTAATGCCAGGAGAAGAGCACACGCAAATCTTAAAGAGCAGCTTAAGCGTATTTGAAAAAGCAAAACCATCTGCATATCATTGTATTAAAATGAGCTGGGCTTTGTCCCCAGACCTCCACAAGCACACCACATAATGCGTCTCCAGCTTGTTCATCCAACCTCTTTCTTTACAAGGAGTCCCCGGAGATGAGTAGTTCTTATCGTCCCCCCAACCATCGCAGTGCTGTGGAGCTGCGAATCAGCTCCTTTGGCTCGTCACTGAACGCTATGATTTATCCCCCTTTCTTACACCTAGATCTCTCTGTAATAAATGTGCCATCTTTGCCCATGGTGGCTGAAGGTCTCTCTCTGCCCGTGTCAAAGGTGGAGTTGGCTGAGTGTCAGAGAAGGTGGTTGGCATGTGCTTGGGAGCTGCAGATGCTTGGCGTTGGGCAAGTGCTGATGGAGAGAATGGTTTGGCTTTGTGGATGGAAATAGTTTGTAATAACATCTATCATGTGGTGAGGTTTTGTTTGTAGCCGTGTTATTAAGGTGATGGAATGAGGAAGTGTTGTGCAGCTATTATTATTTTTGTTCAATCCCTGCTTTCTGTGGTTGGAATTAACAGTATACACATTTTACCAGCTTGGAGAAATTTCATTAAAACATGAAAAAAGAGGATTTCATTCCTGAATAGGAATTAACTGTTGGATAGCTACTTATGACACTGTAATATTCAATGGTTTTGTAATATCCAAACCCTAAGGAGAAAATTAGAAACTATACCGTCTTTATTTAGTACAGAGTCAAAGTTTTATAATTAGTAGCATTGCTGAATTATTTCCCTTTCAGTTTCAGAAGTACTCATAAACATATAATAGAATAAATTATTACATTTTAGAACACTATGATGGCGGCTAAACATTTTCATAAAATAATCACTAGGTTGAGAATAGGTGACTGGATCTTTACAGCTATTGCTGTTTCTAATTTGAGAGTTGTGGGGTTTGACTGAAAATGTATGGCACATGTTCTGCTTTTGCTCCCAAAAGAGGAGGTGATGTACAATTCTGCTGCCAGCATGTCCCTTCTTGTATTTTTTCAGGGGGTATATGCAGGAACATTTTCTTACTACTGTTGCTAGTATCAGCTTTTTTATTATCAGTGGTAGCTGGGGGAAATGGATTCAAATTTGGTTTAACCATAGTAGTAGGATGCAAAGCCTCCCTCTAAGAGCTTCATTTTAAGACAGAAGTCACCAAAGGAGGAGAAAAGGTTTTATTCCAAGGCACGCAGCATGTGGCTTAGCAATCAACCCAGAGATTCCCATTCTGAGGAGGGAGTCTGCGTCACTGAACCGTGCTGTCCCTGCAGATTTGCCATGCAAGGGGCATGCTCATCCTCCAGCATCTCATCTGTGCCTGCAATATCCATGACCCTCTATTTCTCTACCCAGTTGGCACAAGGCAGATTCCTCAATTCAATCACTGGTGGCAACTTTGGATTGCAGCCACCCCCGTGCAGCCTCTAGCAGCCACGCTGCTATGCATCTCTCTGAAAATGATTCCAGCCTGAAACAAAGGTAAGCTCAAGCAGTGGTTTTGCTCATCAGTAGCGCGGGGTTGTGCTGCACTGTGTGTGCCACTGGTTGTACTTGGAGCAAATCCCAGGTCTAGCCAGAGCAGCGTCCTCGAGGAGCTGCGTGTCCCGCTGGTGCCCCAGGTTATCTCTGTAAACCAGACAGTGCAGCTGCACTTCAAAGCAGCAGTCGTCTCTCCTTGGACCCTTTTGACTTTGTTACCTTGGCTCTCATACACACATGGATTTACTGCTGATAGTTATGGTACCCATGTAGCTTCCGTTGGGCTGTAGTTTTGGCAGCATATAACATCCCTTTTTGTCAAATACACCACGTGCAGTTGGGGTAATAAAACTGAGTCTTTGCAGGAGAAAAGATCACCTTCCAGGCAACGCAGGGGAAGAAAGGAGCATGCCAAGGCCATCTTCTACCGTGGCATGGCAGGAAGCTAGGTGCAAAACCCAGCATGGATAGTAGTGTCACGGAGCTGGCAGCTTCATCACCTTTTCTTTGATCGTGATGATCTTCTGGCAAGACTTCTATTCTCTGCATCCTGCTAACTCTCCTAACCGTGCCCTCTGGGTTTGTGTCCAGCCTGTGCTCTTCTTTCTGAATTGTCATGACCACATCCAAAGCTTCCTCTCAGGGTTAGCCCTGACCACAATCTCCGCTGTTGTTCCATCCCTGTTCCTCAGTTCTGTATGTTGTAAGTTTTTCACGGTCTGGAGGAACTCAGGATCTCTCATCTAGGATGCCTTGTAACAGTGAAAGGGCTCTGCTTCACTCCCTGCTTCCCCTCACAGTCTGGCTATAAATGTCTCAGGAGGAATCTTGCTTGGCCTTTGTACAGCTTGAAATCAGCCCGTGGGCTTGAACAGGATCAACATCTATACAAACTGCAGCATCCCGCCTTCTTGCAAAACATCACCAGTTATGTCTGCCTTGAGTGGATCAGCTGCTTCTTGACCTGACCAAACAAATGTCAGGTTCGGCTCAACAATTACAGGGTAAATTTTCAGCTTTGGTGAGCGGTTCAGGTAGCAAGTGCACCAACAAGAAGTGACTTTTTTTTTTTCCTCTCCAGGTAACTTTTGTTCTTCCAGTGCGTACCAAACTCAGTGTAAGTCTCTGAAGGGCAGGCTTTTCTCTTTGGAAAATTAGGGCCTTTCTTTCTCAGGCACCTATATGAATTTTTGCTGCAGCAGCAGTGAGAAGATTGTCCTGTTAGCTGGCATCTCTCAAGTTAGCCAGGCCCCTTCCCCTGCATGTCACAAACAGCACTGAAGGGAAAAGAATAAGATGGAGAAATGCTGGCACTTTCAGCAATCCTTGAGGTTAACATTTCAAACATACTGACATGCAGTAATCATTCTTAACTGTTTTGTCAAAAAATAATCCTCAGGCTTGTTTCCCTGAGAGTAGCGACTGAGTCGGGCTGGTAAAGAAGTCATTATTTCTTCTCCCCAGAAAACACCTGCAGTGCAAAGCCATAACCTGCTTAAGCATTCATCGTGCTGGAAGGGAACGGCTACAGCCTAATTCTTTGCTTTTAATTCCCCAGCGGTGAGGTGGGGATTATATCTGCACAGAACCTTGTTTGTTCCAGCAGCCATTTCTTGGGCTTTGGCCTGTTAATGAGGAAGAATTTTATTTAGCAAATAACACAGGGGGACTGCACAGAAAGCTCTTTTCCTGGCTGATACTGAGATGAATTAGCAGAAGGAGTTTGGCCATGGGCCCTCCTGCGTGAAGACAAGTGTCTCAGCTACTGGGGTGCTTGGACAGCCATGTAAAATCCTTGCATTTATCACCTGCCGTGCAGCCAGCACGTGACAGAACAATCAAGTGGCTGCTGCTCCCTGAAATATAGGAATATTTGTTTGAGGTCAGGTTGGGTTTTTTCCCAAGGTTTGGCTGAAAGCAGGAGCTGCCTGTGTGTGGTGCAGATATACCAAAGCCCCTGTGCTCTCTGCCTAGCCTGTCCCTTTTTCAGAGGGCAGCAAGGGCAGAGTCCCTCCATCCCCGGGCAGCTGCACCAGCTTGCACCAGCAGAACTTTTAGCCTGTGGTCTCCCTGGTCCCAGTAGTCTCCATTCGTCAAAGGTTTTAGGTTTCACACACTGAAAGGAAAGCACGTGCCAGCACCCCTGGAGACAGCCATGCTCTATGAAAGCCTGCATATGTGCACCAGGAAGCAGCTGCTGACATTGCAATCCTCTCCTGGAGTTGTCATCTGAATAAAATAATGGGTTTTGGTGGAAGATGGGGTAGCAAAATTCCTCCAGTGGCATTCCCAATGGCTGTCACATCGCAGGTTCTGTACCATATATCCAGAGAGTCTTTTATTGGAGGTGAAGGAGAATTTTGTATGTTTGTTTTGTTTTGATTGTCCTTTTTCTGGTTAACCCAGCTGCTTTGGTTATTCATCCTTTTTTCTCTTGGAAGTCCACTACTAGGTTTAGCATTATCTGTGCTTGGGTAGCTTTCCATGAAATGCCATCCATCTAGCCCCCCATTTTACAGCACTTCTCTAATTGCACAACACAGTGTGAAATGAAGAACAGCCTCCCTCAACCACCTTCATTCTCTACAAACCTAATGAAGGAAGAGCCCATCCATCTATATAAGTTGGTCCAATTGCATGGAGGTGAGAGATGGCTACAGTTTACCCTCAGGTATTTCTTTGTTTCAGTATCTCTTGCATCCACTTAAAACGAAGCTGAACTGTTTGATAAGAACCTTCCCAGAATCACCACCACTGGGACCTAGCTATGTGCTACCAGGTGAAGGAGCTCCTCTGTACTATCATTCCTATGGCAAGGTAGTATTTTTGCACCTTGAAGGCAACAAGTTCGGCTTTTTTGAGTTTCTGCCCTATTTATGATGGAAAGAGGAGTCTCCCTTTTTGAGACCTCTTACAGGGCAGTGGGTAGAGTTGCAAGGCTTTTTTCTCCATTTCGGGAACAACCCCTAGCTGATTGCTGCCCCGACCTGGCCTCCTCTTGTGACCCTGGCATCTGTTGATTTGCTCCATGAACATCTATATAAATGGGGTCTGTGACAGTCTGTCATCCAAGTGAAGCTGTCCTGAAGATGGAAGATTGTAAAGCATCATGTTGCTACCATTTTCAAGGTGAGATCGCTGCCTTGGCACTTGGTTGGTGTCCTTTGCGTTACAGCCTTTCTCTGTAGGCAGTGAACTTAAAAGGTATCAGAGAAGGGAAAATAAATCAAATGCTGGAGTCGAGGGAGGAGTGAATCCTTCTGATTTCTAAGTTGGTAAACATGCATGTTTCAGGGGAACTGGGTGTGAATAAGAACACATCACCTTCACGTAGTCTGGTCTTATTTCTCCTAGAACTGGCAAGCCCATTTCATGTAGGTCACTGCAGTCAGCAGACCTTAGGTCCTGACTGATCTCTTCTGGGTTTGAACCAGAGAGGAAAGGCAGTTTGAATTCAGTACTGAAGCAGTGGTGGGAAACATCTCCTCCTTTGGTGCAGATGCCGTATGTGAACATAGAGCAAGGCTCTCAGTCTCCCCACACCAAGGTTCAGCTGCAAGACGGAGGTGAGTGTCCTTCCTTTAACCTTCTTTGGCTGCCTGATATAGCTAGTGTCTTCTCCAAGGCCAGAAATCCGTACGTTTACAGAGTTTCCAGAATGAAGAGACTCTTAATCTCAGTTCATACCTCACAATAAATTGCCCAGTACATTAAGAATAATGGAACTATTTGAAAAATCTCACCTAGTTAGGGTGTCAGAGAGATTTTGTCAGAATTCATAAAGTGTTGACCTCATTCTAATAAAAAGAAAGGATAAAAAGAAAAAAAGCCCTCCTGCTGGCAGTCCTTTTTTTGATAACCATCATCCTCAGACAACCTATTCCCTATCTGACCTTGGATTCAGGACCATCATCTGCTTTAGTACCATGTTGAGTCCCTTTTACAATAACATCAAAATGGTAAATTGCTTTCAGTGTCCTCTCTCTCATCCTGTATATAAAGTGGGCAAGAAAACAGGTTATAAATAAGTGCAAGCACAGAACCCATCTAGCTGGGGGCAATCTGTAACTTTATTTAAAGATACAGAGGGAAGCAAGCTAATAGATGCATCTGGTTGTTTTTTTAATATTTCTTCTATAACTATTTCCCTTTAATTTTTTATTGCCCAGTGACTAGGCCTTTGTATCTCAGGCTCGGTAACTTAATTTGCTTGCTGACATTTATAGCACTGAATTCCTTCCCCTGGTCTGCCAGGAGAGCTTGCTGGTTGCTAGGCAGAAGATGTTTTTCTCTATTAAACACGTGCACAATCGCTCTCTTTTGGATCTCTGTATTGGGCAGACTACACTGTGTCTGTGGTTTTCAGGGTTTTTAAAGTAATGTGGTATTAATGACCTACATTCAAATTAAAAACATGGGGATTTGACTACTGGATAATTAGAAATATGTGCTCGGTTGGGAAGGTTTTTCCTGCAGTGCATATATGTTGATGTAGATCAATAAACGTGTTGGGGGCCTGTGATTACATGGGATTTCTGCCCTCTCCTGAGAGGCAGTAGGGTTTGGTAGTTACAGTTTTTGGGGGAAGGGAAGGAAGGATGAGAAATGTGTAATATTCCAAGGTCTGGTTTGTGTCACCTGCAGAAAGGAGCACTTTAGCTTCTCCTTAGAGCTCATGTGTGAGTGAGTTTGCAAATCTTGATAGCACACATTATTTCTTGTGTTTGTAACCTGCCACGTAAAGTCTTTTGGTCCAGTTTCTCTGCTTGCTCCTATTTAAAGAAATGCTGCATAAATAATACATATTTTTGACTGTTTCCTCCAGCAGATGGGTGTGTATTGATATCTATTTTTGTTTCACAGCCTGTGGTGAGAAAGCCCAGACATCTCTTCCTGAACCACTTGACTGGCCATGATTTCCTTCTTTAAATTTATTACGTCTTGGCTGCTTCCTAGCACTTTACAAAGTCTGAGATGGATGAGCAGATAGATACCATGGCTCGCTCTTATCAACCCTCTCTCATAAATGCAGGACCTAAAAAAGCTTTTCTGGCTGAAATGATGAAATGATTCACTGAAATTTTCGGTTGGTCTCTAAAAGCAAGATGCATCTCAGCAGAGAAGTAGCAGCAGCCCATCTTATTTGTTTTACTAGACAGCATTTGACCATCTGCGTGATGTTCCATTGGCGGGTTTGGGTTTGTTTTGGGGTTTCTTTAGGCAGGACTTAAGGGAAGTTAGTGGCTTCCGTCGTTTGCCTCTATCTGAAGCTATCCACAGTCTGCCAGGGTGGCAAACAGTACACGCAATGGTGAGGAAGGGACAAGGCTGAATATACTCTGTAAGACTTTTTGAAGCATTTGTATATTTTAAGCGCTGGTAGTACTGTAATTCGTGATCTTTCCCTGTTTTTTAAGCAAATTTTATGTGGAGCACTCCATGAGAGATGAGGAAGTGCTACTACCCCCCATCACAGGTCGAGAACTGAAGCACAGGGAGAGCTGAGGGATCAGGGATACAGCAGAGAAATGAACCTCTTTTCCCAAGGCTGAAAGCATTCAGTCCTCAGTTCCCAAACTTTGCTGGTTGTGAACCTACTTTTAAGTGTCAAGACATAAGTTTCTCAAGTTTGTGACCCGACAAGGACGTGGATTTCCCCCACCTTGGCATCTCCTAAATGCTGTGACCTTAGTCTAGAAATGATGAGGCTACAATAACCTTCCAAAAAATGAGCCTGTCATCACCTGCAAACAGAGAAAACATTTCATTTATGGTAATCCCTCGCAAAATGCCAGCAGGCAGCACTCCCTAGGGTTGGTCTCTGAGCAGATTTGCCAGACCTCTTTGGTGCAGGAGATGGAGGCCTCCATGCCTCAGTTCTCCCGAGGATCAGCAGTCATTCATCAAGGCAAGAAAATTTCTGTCCCTGGCAGGCTCGGGGGATCCTCCTGGTCAAGTCAGGAGGGAAAGCCAAACAAACTGTACCTAGACAGAGGCTCTCGAGCAGAGGTGGGAATCACAGAATCATGGAATCACAGAATGGTTCGGGTTAGAAGGGACCTTAAAGCCCACCCAGTGCCACCCCCTGCCCTGGGCAGGGACACCTCCCACCAGCCCAGGTTGCTCCAAGCCCCGTCCAACCTGGCCTTGAACCCCTCCAGGGATGGGGCAGCCACAGCTTCTCGGGGCAACCTGGGCCAGGGGCTCACCCCCCTCACAGCCAAGAATTTCTGCCTCAGATCTCATCTCAATCTCCCCTCTTCCAGTGTAAAACCCTTCCCCCTCGTCCCATGGCTCCCCTCCCTGCTCCAGAGTCCCTCCCCAGCTTTCCTGGAGCCCCTTTAGGAACTGGCAGGGGCTGGAAGGTCTCCCCGGAGCCTTCTCTTCTCCAGGCTGAACCCCCCCAACTCTTTCAGCCTGTCCTCAGCATAGGTTTTCTGACTTAAGCTATGTTTTCTGCCCTAAGACTTCACCACCTTTATTTTCTCTTGGTG
The DNA here is from genome assembly GCA_947846985.1 of Fratercula arctica. NCBI lineage: Eukaryota > Metazoa > Chordata > Aves > Charadriiformes > Alcidae > Fratercula > Fratercula arctica. The sequence goes on along the minus strand of CANTUZ010000015.1, from coordinate 13,032,494 downwards.
CAGTGATGGGTCTTTTCCAGCTTTCTGCCAGCCTTGGTACAAAGTCTCCAGAGCTAATGATGGATCAAGGGTAGCTCTCATAATCCCAGCACAATGTGTCTAGTTGTTTGGGGTTTACTAGAATCAGTTTAATTCCTTGTGTTGAACTCTGGAAATGCAGAATGATGCATGTGTTCGACTCCAAACTAACAGTTCTCTTTTGAGGGGAGGCTTGATGCTTTGAGCTAATTCTTGTGCAATTAAAGCAAGGAAGGGGTGTTCTTTCCTTTGTGCGCAGTATTAAGCTGATGGTGGCATGCTGGCCGACTGTCATCCTCAGGCTTTTGGCCTGGGAGTCACAGAAGGTCTCTCTGGGGTTTTGGCAGAGCTGTCTGTTGGGCAAATGAGCCTTTCTCAGGCGACCAGGTTTGCTGCTGCAGTCGCAAGGTGAAGGGACAGGGAGTCAGAGCAGGGATGGAGTTCCCAGGTCTGCTGCAGGCTTTTCTGTTTGACCTTGGACAAGTCTCTCATTGTGTCTCAGTTTCCTCATCTGAAAAATAGGGATAATCCTATTAAATCACCTCATAACAGGCCTTGTAAAGATTAATTAGTAAACATGTGGAAACGCTTTGATAATGTAACAGGCAAGGGCCATGATAAATAATAATTGAGGTAGCTTCTGTCCCACAGGATTCGCTTTTACAATGGGTGCACTTGCAGACCTACTGAATAAATCATCTCTACAGCGGAACAGATTGGAGATTATGGTGGGAAAAAATACCCTTTTATGAAAAAAGTTGCATAATCTTTTTAAAATCTCATATTTTAGTATTTAATCTTACACAGGATTAAGTATCACAACCTCAAGGTTACAGTCATACAACAGTTAGGAATTTAGAGGCTCCATCTTCAAGTCTTGTTTGAAATGTAATTATTTGCTCTGCTCTGTCAGTCTGGTGAAATACTGTCTGAAATCTGATTTTTCAAAAGAAGAAGAAGAAAATGATTCCTTGTGCTATTTTGTTTGAAAATACAGAAGGAATTGGAAATGTGAGTCCAGCTGCGTCGGTTTCTTTTTTTGATCTTCTTTTATTCCTGTGTTTTTTATTTTTCAGTGAAACACGCGGTCTGCGTCCCCTTGCCAGCAGTAACGTGAGCCGTCAGCGTTGCCTTCAACTGTCAGGGCTGGGTCCTTCCCATCCCCTGGCTTGCAGACTCTGCGAGCAAAGCCTTTGCCAAGAGTTTTTGAAACACAGGGAAAGTTCTGTCAGGAAGTTGGAAATCTGCTGATTTCTGCAGTTCCTGTCCCCTGATTACCAGAGACAAAATCCTCAGTTCTTTTGGACTGCGGAGCCCGTTTGCTGGCGAAGCAGCGAGTGGGTGAGAAGAGGCTGGTTGTGAGTGATGCTTTCCTGGCTGGGAGCAAAAAGCCGTGATCGACAGGTTGGGAAGGATGCAGCTCTTGATCATGGCACAGGGAGGGCAACAAAGTCAGGGCACTCAGGAGGCAGTCCTGTGCAGAAGGACAGATACACCCATGTCCGTGTTCTGAATACAACTTGAGCCAAATTTTCAATCTTCATTGCTTATTGCTCAAAGGAAAAAAAAAAAAAAGCAAGCCAATTTCTGCTCCCTTCTTCCTTCTCATGAGCAAACACCAGCATTTGGAGCTTGGATCTGGTTTTGATTTTCCAGGTTTGCTCATTATTAGTGATGCGTTATCCCGTGAAGAGGAAGGAAGAGAGCAGCCTGACTTCCTGCAAGCAGACTGGAGCCTAACCTGGATTTGTCTTCCTAACCCTGTTCTCCAGTGAGAGTGAACATAATGATTATTTTTGGAATCTACCATACCATGTTCCACATTTTTAGCCAAACATAATAATGATGCTTTGTTTTTGGAGTGTATTCATACTTCCTGTCTTATGATACCCCTCTGAGGTAAGAATTAATTTTTTTCTCCCACGTATGAGGAAACTGATAAAAAGGAGACTGAATTGACTTGTTTGAAGTCACATACGCACTTTGTGGGCTGGATCAGCCCAAATTGCCATCGACTTCAAAATCGGACTTTATTTAGCACTGTAGTTCAAAGACTTGAATATGTGTTCTAAGACACTACTATAAACCCACAGTTTTCTAGTGGTCCTCTCAGTCTGTAGTGAGTCACTTCCCCCTCTGTGCTCAAAGCCAGGTGGGAAGCGTGCTATTGCATTTTAACAGCTACATTATGACTTGACTTTCTTGTGCAATGCCATTTATTGCTAAATCAGTCTCTGGCCTGGCAAGAACTTGCTTCCTTGCTCTTAGACTCAGACTATTGCTATTAGTCTGAGTTTTTTGTTTCTCACAGCAGAAATCACAAGTAGGAAGCTAAGAAAGGAGGCCACCGTAAACATATTTTCTAAATGGATATTTTTGTGCATTTCACATGACTGCGCCAATCTCATTGGGAATACACTCCTCCTTTTTGTTTAATTTTTTAAAAGTCACGGTAAAAGTGTAACCAGCTTAGTTTTTAGATTGCTGTCAAAGTTTAAACTTACAAGGATCGCAAGAGGAGAAGTAATTGATTGAAAATGAGATGAAAGCTGGGATTTCTGTATAAGCATTTCCTTTTATCAGTCCTTGATTGGTCTCTTAGTGGACACTTGTACTGAAGGTCTTTCCTCAGGAGGTGCTGATTATTTAAGTTGAGAGAAGGCAGTGCCTGTGCATACATATGGATTTGCAAGTTCCCAGTCTCTAAAGGACTGCCACGTCAGCCGCTCAAGACGGACCAGTATTGTGTTGTCGGATGGCTTGGTGGAAAAGGGTAGTTGCATGCCCTGGTTAGATGTCTAGTCCCTTGGAAAGCAGAGGAGCTACTTGTCAGAGTCAGGATTTCAGAGCTGGGCTATGTGTTTGTACAGCTTCATTTAATTCCAAGTTACCCTTGGGCTATTTAATTTCCTGACAGCTGCAAAAACAGTGTTCTCAGATAACAATGGCCTCTAATTAGGCAATGTGCCTAAAATGGTAGAATGTTTTATTTGACCATGGCACTAATATTTTGTACGCGGCTTAGAGATGAGAAAGTCGAGTGAGCTGCGTTTCCAGCTTCCCTTGGCAGAGATGTGTCTATCTTGTGATACTCGGTGCATAATGCTAAAGGCATGCCCGCTCTCCTGCCCCTGTGGTTAAAACGCTTCTCATCTTTTTGGACTGTGTCATCGGTAAATCTGTCTTTCAGCTGTAACCACCTTCCAGAAATATGTTTTATCAGCACAGCAAGAATAACAGGACTTGCACAGCTGAGGCTCTGTGTTTTAGAGACAGGCAGGCAACGAGAAAGCGTATGAGATTTACCTACAGTTGAGGGTTGTAGCTTCTTGGGGGTTATATTACACTGCGGAGTTGCCCATATGTTGCTTTTATGGCTCATGCACTTAGTACACAATCAGGCAGTGATAGAAATAAACGTACAAGTCAACTATTCTTCCAAATCATTTATTCAATTTGGAAAGGGTGTTAGCATCAGGTTATGTTAATCAGATCCTGACTGATGATTTGTGCTTATGGAAGCTTTATGCATTGGGCTGTACAAATTGATGATTTCTGAATTCCCTCCTGTGACAGCAGAGAGAGGTTGTTTGCGAGTCCTTCCTCTCCTTTAATTCTTTGACTTCCCTTGAAGACTTGAATCTAAAAGAAAATAAATTATTTTTTTTTCTTTTTCACTGTTTAGTCCCTATTTTCTTTCCAGAGCTCATGATTCTGACAATTCCCATAACAAGTCATCATCGCAGAGCTTTGAGCTCTTTCTTTTAAGGTCCTGTATATAAAACCATGATGCAAAATTGCAGTTCTGATATATCAGATGCCTACTTAAAAGTCTTGCAACCTTAATTAGGTGTTTGCTAATCTGTAGTCAGCGTTTACCACTGCCTTTTGATTGAGCAGTCTTTCCATGCATGTCCGATATGACTGGCCAGAGGGCTCCTCTGAAGGTTTCTGGCATGGATTCCCTGTATCCATTTGCTTTTAGGTGACTGATATCCTGCTCAGGCACAGTAATACAATGAAAGAGAGATTACTGCATCAGCTTCAGTGTATAATAACAGTGAAAACTTATTGTCTGCATTAATTTGGATTTAGCCAGTTCTGTTGAGATGCTGATCTGTTTGAAAAAAATGGGGTTGTCAGCTCAGATTGGCTTGTGGCTACGTGAGCAACGCCCATGGGTTGTCCTCTCTGTAAGATCTGCAAGGATAGGAGATAAGCAAGAAAGTTTGTATTCTTCCTTCCCCACTACAGTTCCCCAGCAATCAACAACCGAGGGATTCCTAAATTACAGGTTGAATCCACATTACCATATTTAATAGCTCTCAGTACACCAATCCACTGCAAAGTTGTCTAAACCCCTTTTGAAGCCTCATCATTCTTTCAGTCTCCATGACATCCTGTGTCAGCATGTGCAGCAGTGTGTGCTCTCCATGAATTCGTACTTCAGATCCTCTAAACCTGCTCTTGGATAATTTCATCAGGTTTCGGGTATTGTTTGTTTGTACCATAGCATAATGATGCCTGTTGTCTTGTGCACAGTTCTCCTCCCAACAATTCTTAAAGATCTTTGAACGTTGATGTGATGTTTCTCAAAGAACTATTCAGTGTCTCCAAGACTTTTAGGAAAGGGGATGAACAGAGCCTTAATAAAAATGTAGAATAACAGAGGTCCTGCCAGGGGCCCCTATTGGCCTCTGTTGGTTTGTCCTGCAAAAGTCCCTCCATTGAGAACTGATTGTTTATTGCTAATTTTCTTAACAGTCCATCAGAGAATCTTCGCTTTCGTTCCATTCTACTGGGGAAGTAGTGAAAAAGTTTATAAGACAGATTCTGCCTTTTGATAAGCTGTTTCACAATATGTCTTTCCTTAAAATCCCATTTCTGAGAACTGTGTTACAGCTATAGTACTTTATTTTTTTTTAACAGAAAAAGATCCAGTTGGTTTTCTCATGGTAGAGAAGAATAAAATTATAAAATATGAACACTTCATCCCTGGAAGACAAAAGGAAAGAATCACAATACGTTTGGGTTCATATCTCCCTCTTTCTTTCTCTCCTCCTCCTCCATCTCTGAATATACACATCAATGTGAATCACAGAATTTTTAAATCCTAAATACTGACTCTAGGAACCTACTTTAGGTGTAAGATACGATTTACAGTGGTTAACCTCCTTCATAGTAGCATAAAAACTCAAGTTTATTTTCTTCTGTAATCCCTCTCCAAGCTTTCTGCACTCCATCTAGGCAAAAAGTGGTAAACATGTCCCCAGTTTTGCTTTGCATGAGTTTTGTCTGTTTTCTTTTGGGTTTGCTCTTTCTGGGATTGGCATCACCGTGTTCTACTGAACATTCTCATGTTTATTTTACGAGACTTACCCATCCCACTTCAGTTCCAACTTCCCTACTTCCACATTTATTGAATTTTTGAAGTTGGAATGAACCACATCTCCTCAGTCACAGTCTGCATTTATTGTTTGAGTTGGTTTTGGAGTATGTGAAATTGAAGAGTTTCACGAGATGTATGAGGCGAGTTGTGAAGGGCCAGAGGTGGCAGCAGCGCTGGGCTTGTGGCTGGTGTGCCCTTGGAGGGTCCCCAACAACCTGGTTTCTTTATTGTTGTGTCTTGCACATTGCTGAGCAGATTGTAAGCGCTAGATAAATGATAATCTCTGGAGTCCTGCTGAAGTAACTGTGTCCGTGAGGTATTTGTTTCACAGTTTTTCTTTTCTGCTTCCCTGGGCGTGGGTAAGATGTTTATTTACTGAAACACTTTGAGCTGAACTTGTGTAATTAAGAGTTGCCAATTTATATACATGTGTAATGCCTGTGTGTATATATGTGTATGTACCTGTATTTGTATACGTATATATTTATTCAGGGATGTAGAAGGGGATTAAGTGAAGGCGTTTTTAGCTGTTCTTTTTCAGAAACTTGTCCTTAAACTCTAGCTTTAAACTGAAAAGTATATTGGATTTTCAAGCTTTAATATATCTAGTGAGAGCATCTGCCAGGACTCAGCAGTCCAGGACCAAACCATGGTTTTCTTTAGCTGGTGAATGAAATAGGCAGCTCACACACAGACAGGAACATTGTCAGTGAGGGCAACCCAACAGATCCTCGGGAGCCGGATGGCAGGTTGTGTCCTGATCCCTGAGTGCTGCTGTCATACAGCTGAAACCCTCAGTGACAGCAGCTTTTAGGTTTGGTGAATTAGGTTGGGTTTTTTTAAGGAAGGGGGAAAAAAAAAAGTTAGAATTGAGCCTTTGGAGATGTGGAATTGAGGATTTATGTGGGTCGTCATGTGGATGAGCCTCTGGTGGATGTCTGTTTTGGCATTTCAACCAGTGAACAAAAAATAAAAGAGCCTCTTGAACAAGCTCTCTGCTGTTTGCAGCAGACAGGAGTGCCTGCTCTGATGGATGTTTACCATGTCTCTTCATGCTCTAAACAGAGAAGAGATCATTTTCCCCCCAGACAAATTCATTTTTAGAATTTGTATAAACAAATTCTTGACCTAGATGAATACTCCAACATGCCACAATGTGCCTGGTTTTAGTGGCTTGTATGTACCTTTACAAGGAAATGTATTTATGTGTCCAGGAATCAAGGACAATCCATGCCAGCTTCTCAGATTGCCTCCCAGTTGGATGAAAGGAAACCACAAACTGAAACCAGTTTGCTTTCAAAAATACAACCTGTATCTCATAAACATGAAATTCAAAGGAACTGCGGAGTACACTTCACCAACCCCAAAGAAAAACACTCTAAAGAACAGGAGATTTAATAGCGATGCTCTTTGTGGAGCAATGGCTGCACTTTTAAGGCAGATGCACTTGCTTAATTTTAAGCATACTAAGCCAGGGCTGAGAGAGCCACTCGTGTGCTGAACATGGCTTAAATATCCAAAAGATCAGGACCCCTTCGTGTACCGCCCCATAGAAGAAGTGAGAGTAGGGAAGGCGGTTGGAGGGAGCCTGGCTCTTCACACGGGGAAGGAGGAGACCATCAGCACAGGTTTTACTTACATCCACGTAATGAAGCTTTTATGCATCTGACTTGGGGTGTGTGACATGGGGAGTTGATGGTCTGTTGGCAGTGCAAAATGCTGGATTTTGAGCAGGGCTCTTTGGTACAGCAAACAAGGCGCCTGCTGGAGTGCTTGCTGCAGGGCAGCTCTAATGGGCACCACAGTATTTCAGATTGTGTTTGTCACTGGTTCTCAGTCCTTCCTCACCTGCTTTAAAAATTCTCTCCAGTTGAAAAGTTTCTAGAGGGGAAATTTAGTAGGAAAAAAAAAAGAGCCTATTCTATAGAGATTCCTGTGGTTGAGTTTGGTATGTTTTTGATGAGTTGTTCTAGGTGGGGACACTTTTGTTGTTGGTTTTGATTAGCTGGGCTACTGACGTAGGGTACAGCCTGCTTCCCTGTTTGAAAAGGGAAGGATGATGCTTAAAAAGCACTCAGTAGAAAATTGGGAAAAGGAAAAGAATTAGATGCTGCTTTTCATCTGCTGCTTTTCATGCTTTTGAATTTTTCTGATTTTCTGTTTGGTTTTTACCCCCCTGCCTCCAGTGAGCTCGAGGCAGCTGGGCTCTGGTCCATGACCAGGTCTCCTAGCCTCTGCTGTGGCATAAATAATAATAGTAATGTGGTCCAGGAAGCAAAAAAAATGAAATACTCTTGTTTGTTTGGCAAGTACTTTCTTCCAAGCAGCCACCGCAGCTAGAGGTTCAAGGTGGCCAGGAAGGTTTTAAATAAAGCACAGAAGATACTCATTTCCAAGGTGAGCAGAAGGCAAAGAGGCTTAATGTGAACGATTTCCCATATAGAAAAGGACTGCCCTAATGAACTGTATGTTGGTAAGTGGAGAGAGTCTCTGTTGCCAGATAGTGACAATACATATAATTTCTACAGTGCGTAGATGTGCAATAATCTATTGTTGTTTTTCTCCCAGCTTCTTTCTTCAATTCTTTAACAATTTGGCTACCAAGAGGGACTCGTGGAGTACAGAGTAAGATTGATTTGGCCTTTTTCCATTGAGGCAAGTGAAACAAGGCAGCTCCTTGTCAATATAAGTCTAATTTGACTTGATCTTTTCCGGTTTGGTGAAGTAGTGGAATAAGAGCTGGAGTCACTGATGCACGTTGGGTGGATGGCTGGCGTGACTACCAAAAATGCGTAGTGCTTAGCGGGGTGGGGAGCACTTGATAAAGAGAAGGCCCTTCTACTCAGAAATGCCAGAGGGAAATTGTGTGGAAAATTCTTTCAACTAATGGTCTGAAAAATATTCTGCAAAGGCTATTTTCTACCCTTACTTCTAATTACATCTTAAACATTAATAGCCTGAGCAACTGGAGAATCACACACACTAATGTCACAGTTCACTTGGAGCAATTTGTTTTGTAAGATAATGAACTGTGTCAGCAAAAGTTTAAAACTTGTTATAGGTGGGGCTGATAGTACAGCCTTCTGTTAACTTTGCCCAGTGTTTCCCATTGAAGATGCCCTGGGCCTTTGCCTGATTCTCTGCTGGGTTTGGTAACCTGGGGTGAGAGTCTCTATGCCAGGGGACCTGACTCCTTCAATTATTTTTTTACTTTTATTTAAGCCATTCTCAGGAGCGGCTTGGAAGGAAATACTGCAAAATATTGACAACTTTTTCTTTGAAGAGTTCTAGTCCTCCCGTGCTTTGGCAGAGGAGGTGTCTGCATGAGAAGGTACCTTTGCCTTATTAAAACCATTCGGCCTGGGTGTAGGTTTGTTGGCCCTTGGAGATTTTCAGCCGAAGTGTCAGAAGTGACATCAATCTGTTGCGGTTTTTCGCAGTCCGTAGCGCAGCTCCTGCTGGCAGAGTGTGCTGTACCCCAGGTTGTGGGTAAGGCAGGAGAAAAACCAGCTTTGTAACAGCGGCCTTGGTGCTGCGGTGGGGAGCAGGGACCCTCGGGGGTGTGCAGGAGCAAGGGAGGTTTCTGGACCGGCTATTACCAATGTAATGCAGAGGAAGAAACAAAATAAAAGTATAAATAGTGAGTCTGAGGTTAGAGGAGAGAAATCTATGAGTGAGAGCGGCAGTGAAGGAGAGGACAGGCTGGTGGGGTGGGGGGATGGACCTAGTGTCAGGGGAAGACAGGGCACAGGACCAGTGAGGAGGACAAAAGGAGACAAAAAAGAGTAAAGCTGGATGTATGAACAAGGGGAATGGGAGGGGACAATGGGGATCAACTGCTGTTGGCAAGGGTGACTGGGATGGAGAGGTAGGAGGAGGGAAGAGAAGAAAGAGGAACAGACTTGGTGGGTGCTGGGTTTGTCGATGAGCAGAAATGGGCCACCCAGAGCATTCCATCCTCCCGCTGCCCATGAGGACACCCATGGCAGCAAGTACCTGTCCCGCTCACCAGCAAGGGGTGTCCTTCATTCCACAGCAGCTGTGGGCAGTGGAAAAGGCCAGCCCCAATTGCAGTGCATACCGGCAGCAGGTCTGAATGGGCTGGCCGTAAAACGGGAGCATGTGCAGAACACGATGCAGCTCTGATGCAATTGCAGTTTTGGCAGTTTTCAGTGCCCAAGCTGGTAGTTGTGCTGCGTTTTTTTTCTGAGTATTTTGTTTTAACTATTACTGAAAGTGCCTGGGGTTATTAGAAAGGCTGGTGCCAAAACTCAGTTTGCCTGTGATAATTTACCTCCTCTTGTGTCCGCTTCATGATGCAGGCATTCAGTTGCATTGTTGCAGGCTACTGCTTCGACACCTATCACCTGAGTGCCCACAGCTCCTGCGTTGGGGTGGCATTTGGCTCAGGTGGTAACTGCAGCTGGGGGCTGCAGGCGGCTACATCCCTCCTGCGGCTGGAAACTGGAGACTAAATAAAGCAAATGGCAGGAAAAGAGAGATTGGTTTCATGGTAAATAGGATTGTGTCCCTGTCTGTGACAACCTCAGTTTGGCAGCCTCCTACCTTCGGAGCACTCAGTATTGCACCGCTTTAAACAACATTTTTATGTGTGAGAGAAATCCTCAGTAACTGTGCTGGAGTGGTTGGTGTAAAGCAGGCTCCAGGATGGTGGTTTTTGAGAAGCTGTCTGCAAGGAACCACCGTTTCCAGCTCCAGGTGCTGACTGGGTGTTTAATTTTTGCAGAGATGAGTGGGACCTGGGCACGTGCATTAGTGCTTCACTTGATGTGCAGCGTTGCTGCAGGATGAACTGTCCCACTAGGGGCTGACCGGTGCTGTGGGGCATGATCCCTCACCATTGATGAATGTATTGCTTTCCAAGCATAGGCAATATCCCCCAGATTCTAGGCTGTCACAGGATCTGGAGTAAATTGTCCCTGTGGAGAAACTCTGCAGATAATGTCCGGTTATATTAAGAAGAAGGAACACCCTTTTCATTAAGGGCACATGTACAGGGAAGTTATAAAAGGTTAATAAATGATAAATAAGTAGTTAATCGATGATTAACTCGAGTCCACCAGGTCAAGGAGATTGCTTTTACCTGTTTGAAGGGCCATCCATGCCACACGTGGGAGAGATGGTGCTGTGGCAACCCAGCATTTAGGGTTTTCTTGCTCTCTCATTCTTGGGATCAGCTGGGAGTCCTGGGAGTGGATAGTCATCTCCGACTGCGTCTGGTTCAGAAGAAGTCCGTATTTGTTTACCCTAAGGAAGAGGTCATGCGAGTCCAACACAGACACAACGGCTTTGTTCTGCAGGACGCTTCGCTTCTGTGCTTTCTTTCATACCATGCTGTCCCATGGCGTTTCACAACAACAACAGGGAACAGTAGAGATGAAAAAGTTAGCTGTCCTTTCATTTATATTTTTGGGATTGGGAGGTCCAATTCTAATTCTTACAAATCAAAGTTTAGCTGGGTCAAGGTAGCACTTTGGAAATAGAGCTGGGGAAGGAGCCTGAAGGCAAGAGTGTGAGCCGAAGAGCATGTCGAGCAGTGGTTGCTGACGGGGCTGTGGGCCCGTCTCCCCACAGGCTGATGCGCTCGGGAGCAGAGGGTAAAGTCGTGGAGCAGCGTTTTGGTCTGCATCGCTTTGTAAGCCTCCTTCTCTGGGACATCCGTTGTTGCTCTCAATCAGTTCTTCCAGGACTTGATGTTTATATGAAGATGCCTGTTTTATTTCTTTGCTCAAGAGCTTGTGCTGAGCTTCTGCTAACGCCTGTCATGGGACTTTCTTTTGCTTTTGATTCCCTGCAATGCACAGAGAAGTTCCACTTCGCAGTTCTTGGATTATGTCTGCAGAAATGAATTTAAACTCTTCTTGTCTATACTTACCTTCTTTACTCTCCTAACGTTTCTTATGCTGTGAAAGCAGCCAGAATGCATTTTTGCTTACGTCCATTGTCTCTCTGTATTAGGTTGAAATGTAAACTCATGGGGGCAAGAAACTTCTTTTTGAAACAAGTGCAGGGCCCTTCAGAGTACCGCTGTCTCTGATCTGTTTGTTGCAAGTAAAGTCATCATTAAAAACGTATATTAAAAGCTTACGTGGTATGAGCATTTAAAACAAAACTGCATGTTAAATCAAATAATTCCCAGCTGGTGCGGCAGGCTGAAGATACTGACGGCTGCTTTTCTGCTTGCTCTGTTCTTTTTTCTTTTTCTTTTTTTTTTTTTTTTTTTTTTTTTTAATTAGCACCTCACCTTCCTACGCAGGGTTTCCCTTTCCCCAGCTGTTTGTGTCCTGCAGGGTTAGCAGGTAGAAGCCCAGCCGCAGTGGTGCTGGCTGCTCAGGAATCTGCCCTCATAGCCACCCTTCGGGTCTCTGTACCTTGGTTTGCTTGAGGATCTCCAGAAGCTACAAATGTGACTGAACCCCCACCATCGCTTTCAAAGGGGAAAGCAGTGGCTCTGACCAGAAAAAAAGAGGGAATGTCCCGACGGCTTCCAGCTGAGCAGCAGTTTGGGCTGCAGCTGGACTCAGACACTACGGTGGGGCTGAGGCCGGGCAGCCTGCTTGCCCTGTGCTGACCACCCCTCCCTGGGTCTTTTGCACCCCTTAAGTGGTTGGTGCTTTGGCAGAGTTGAGTTGAGCACTGTTTACCCATTTTCTTCCATGCAGACCAATCTGAAAACCTTTTAACTGGCATTATTTTTCAAACTTTTATGCTTTTCTCACTCTTTTTAAACATTTGCTTTTCTGTTGATGAGGATTTGCAGAAGTGCAAATATCTCTTGCTGCATCTCAGAAGAGAGTAAACACTGGAGGAAGTTCTTTTTTTTTATAAGTGATCATTCCCCCCCCCCCCGATTTGAATGGAAAGCAACACTTTACTAATCTTTTAAAACTGTCAGCTTAATTCTGTGTTTGTTACCGGTGTAACCTCTTGTCTCTGTCGCATTCTGGGCGATTTGCAAACTGAGAGAAGTTAAGATAGTTTGCTGAGCACAGGTCAGCAGGGGCCACTCGCTCAACGAAACGTCGGCTCTCCTGACCCAGCCTGGGCAGGTTTCGGCACATCTGGAGTTGCAGGGGATGTTAATGCAGTCTGAGAGATGCTTCTAGTAGTTTGTGTCACAGGCTGTGGCAATACATTTAATCAATAGGCTATTAAAGAGGCAGCAGGCTCTCTATCGCTGGGTGGTTTCAAATAATGCTTTAAATAGAATTGGGAATGATCTGGGACTAACTGGCCCTGCCATAGACTGGCTGTGTTATGCCTGAAGATCTTTCAACCCTGTTTTTTTTTATTGTCTCCATGGTGTTTATTACAGATGTACACAACTTTCAGCACCAAACAGGGACAGAGTTGCATTGCACACTGTGTAAATGTAGGAAGAGGTGGTCTGTGCCCTGTAGATTTAGTTGTAAAAGCGAGGCAGGAATTAGGAGCGGGGCATATTATCCCAGTCTTAAAGATGGAGAACTGAGTTACAGAGAGATACAGCCCCCAAAGCTGGTATTCTGTGCCCCAAATAGCCTCCTCTTTGTTGGAGCTAGTTTAAAAATACATGTCAGTGAAACAAAGGTTGCAGGCCTCTTTGGCTGAGTGCCCATAGCTAATCACTAGAGAGTTCACAGTGAAGTCTTTCAGAGTGTCTATTTGATTAATGGCTCATATTTTGCAGATCTGAGGCTTTTTATTTTATTCTTAAATTTATTACATATCCCTTATACGAGTTAAATGTGTTTTAATTCCATCTTAAATACAGTGGAACAATCTTCACAGTGAAGTTGGCGTTTTTCACCCAGCAGCAGCATGTTTGTAGAGGCTGGTGCTTGGACGTGCAGCTGGTTAGGGAGGATTCTTCACAGTCCTGTTGCACTGCCACTTCCCCAGAAGTCTTGTAAAAGTAAGAAACCAAGGAGCTCCAATACACCATCGAGCTGAACCTCTTGTGCATTATGCCTCAAAGTTACGAGGGATGACTGTGCTGCTTTTGCAGGAGAGAGGTTTGATACGTCAGTCAAGCTGATGCAAAGGCATGTGCTGAGAGGCTGGGTGGGAATGGGAATGCATGTTTGGGTCCACTGAGATGTGGAGATGAAGTGGGGCGAGGGAAGGAGTGAGCTACTTGCCTGTGTCACCTCCGGGACATGGGTCTGGTTGGATAAGTGGTTTGGGCTCAGATGTGAGCACTCACCTGTGGCAGAGTAGGGGTGAAATGCAGGACTCCCTTCTGCCGCGTTTGCTGCTCGGCCTCCTGCCAGGCTGTTTGCAGTGTCCCCAAGCATGTCACAGTAGTGCCACTTTGGGCTGTGCCAGTCTGGTCCTTGTGCACAGGAGGTGCTTATGGAGCCTTGTTTAGCAGCTCTTCCCCCTCCCTGCTGACTGGGACTAATGGGGAGCTGGACAAAGACAGCTCCTCATGGGGAAAGGCTCTGCTGTTCGTAGAGTTCAGCTGGTTTTCTTTGGCCAAACGTTGGGTACGTCAGAGAGAAACATGATTTTTATGACTTCACACAGTCTGTGCGCTGCTCCCTTCCTTTTAAATTAAACATCCTTTTCTTTCCCCCTGTCAGGAAGACCCCCAGGTGCGCTCCCATTGTGGCTGCACCGTTTGCAGCCGGGCTGTTTGCTGCGACTCAAACACAAGTGCTGCAACAGCAACTGCAATCGTCTCTTTGATAAACAGTGCCCCACCGTACGCTCAGCTGGTGATTCCTGAGGACAGCTTTCCCCCCCCACCCCCATTTGCATACATGCATGAACAAGCTCCCAATGTATACTTACAGCCATGTAGAAGGGTTCATTAAGAAGGGATTTCGCAGTTGTGCCATGTTTGCCTTCAGAGCTTTGATCTTGAGAAGGGCACTCAATGGCAGAAACAACACTGCGTCCCAAGCCGTATCAAATGCCTTTATCCTGAGCACCTGGGGCTGGAGGCTCAGCAGGGCAGGGTAGCTTTGAAATGAATTAGGAGCGTTTCTCCTGAGAACTATGAACATTTGTCTCAGTTAAGCTTGTTTTTGCTATTTCCCAGTGCTGCAAGTGATCGGTTATTGTAAAATCCCTTAATGGCTTGTATGGAGGAGAAAACCATGACAAATGCAAGTAAACTTACTGCTTTTGCTTGTTTTGACACTTGTTTCTCTAATATTTTCAGTCCTGAATGACAAATGGCTGTATTCTTTGTGGTTAGCATGGGCCACTTGCAGAGCACTGGGGAGCAAGACTCTCATGCATTGCTATCTTCATGGCTTAAACAACTTCTCAGCTTTTCCAGCAAATTCCTTTTTTCTCAACTTAATTATTGAAGATCATAATAGCTAGGTGTCAGAAGCCCACAAAACAGAGGAAGGCAGTATTCCCCATGTAATAATAATAATACGTGTTAGTACATTTGATAAGTTTTTGTAAACGATTCCTTCTCCCCCCATCTGTACTACTTTAGCCCAAACCAAGTGCTGTCACGCCATTCAGCTAATTCATTTTTATCCCTTCTGTTCTCTTTTTGTCCTGTTTTCTTGGGTTTTTTGCTCATGTTCACATGATGGGCCCTGCAGGGCTGCAATTGCTGCCCTCAGAGCCGCTGTCAGGAGCGGGGACTGCTGTGTGCCACAGCAACTTTAAAAGCCAAAAAGCCTCTCTCTGAATTGACTTAGTGCTCTCCAAGCAGCTGCATTTGTCATTTTTCCTTCTCCACTCTCTCAGGGTTGTTTTTGTTCCCGTGTGTGACACCCAGAGATGCGCTCAGCACGATGCCTTCCCATCTAGGTAGCTGAGGGTTTGGTTTATTTATAAACCTAGCGCGAGTTGGGAGAGCATCAGCGGCATTACCGGGTTTGGGGAGGTGGGAGAGCAAAACGGCAGAAGGGAGCAGCTTGTGAGCAAATAAGTGATTATTTGCAGCTGATGTCTTTTGCTCTTTCTGGAATCAGCTCATTTGTTTCAAAGAGGACCAGCCCAGAAAAGGCGGAATTACCGAGAGTGTTTGTCAGAGAGGCCGTGTGCTGGGATAACAAAAGCAAAGTGAGCCCTTGCCTAAGCCCGTAGGGCAGCGAGATGTGGGAGCTTGTGGTGTGCCACTGAACTGATTTTTATTATTGCATTCAGAGGCAGAGTGGCTGCTTCGGCTCTCTTTAGGTTCAGAGATAGGAAACAAATTTTTTTTTTTTTTTGTTTTCTTCCCTGTAGCACCTAGTTTGGGAGCCAAAGTCTCTATTGCTCTGCCAGTATAGCTGTTAGGAAGAAAAGATTAAAAAATATGCCAAAGAAAAATTTTGAAGGAGCACCAATGAGCAATGATCTTTCTGGCAGATAAAGAAAATCTTCAGTTTTTTCCTCAGCATCTCTTACATAGCGCTCCCCCCGCCGAGCCCTCCCCCCCCCCCCCCCCCCCCCCCCCCCCCCCCCTTATTTTTGTCTTCTGAGCTATCATCACTATGAGATAAAAAAAACCCTCCAGTATTGAGAAATGTAATGTCTGCACAGAATCACAGCCTGTCCCTTTAAACTACAGATAAGCCTTAGTGGAATTTCTATTCTGGGAATAGTTAATTCTGTTTGAGGTTGGGCAAGAGAGAAGCGCTCACAGGCTTAGTAACAATATTTTTACTCCATTTGATTTTTCTCCTAAGGATTTGCCTCCCTTATTTGATGGAAAGTACAATTATTGATCAATCCCCCTAGCAAGGAGATGACTTGGGGGGGGGGGGGGGGGGGGGGATGGGGAGAGAAAGAGAAAGAAAAAAAAAACAACAAACAAAAAGCCCAAAAGAGTGTATTTGTGGCTGTAGTGCCGTTATATAATCACCATTATGTAATGCCTGTTGGTGCCAACTAAAAATACCCGGGACGATAACGGCCAATTCATTGAAGCATTTAACTAGCGGCGGCCCAGGGTTTCTCGGTCTGGCTTCAAACCCTCCTGCAGATGTTGAGAAGAGCTTACAAGTCCCCTAGACCCCACAGCGACCTGTTTCGGTCTCTTAGCCCTCTTTTTCTCCAATCTTGTATTTTTTTTTTTCCTCTTCCACTCAGAGTTTCAGAAATGGTAAAGGCCTCTTGAAGTCGCGTCTCTGCATACCTTGCTGGACACGCAGTCAGTCTACGTAGCCCTTTTTCTAATGCTTTGTTCAGCTGAGCTTTAAATGTCCATGGTAGACACCAGGTTTTCAGGAGGAGGTGAGTGTAAAGCATAGCGGGGAATAGATTTTGCAATTGCTCATGCAGCAGCCATTGAAAACTTGACAGCTTCACAGGCAGTGTTTTATAGGCAGCTCTTCTACTGTAGCTGAGCTGCAGCTAAAAGTATGTTGCCTCTTCCGTCCTTAAGCCCCTCTTGAACTGCCAGCAGGACCTGACGTCCCAAATGCTCAGCCCAGCTGCAATTGCAGAGATGGAGTGAGCCCCCAAGGTGCTCTTACCCAGCACTGGAGAGGTGCGATACGGACCACGTTTTGCCCTTATTTGATCTGGCTGTGCAGAGCCTGGAGCACCACTTCCAGAGACACAGCATCAGCTGTGGTCCCCTGGCCAGGGTTGCGGGACGAGGGGATGTGACAGGCCGCTGGAGGTGACCCAAGGAGGAGCTGCAGGGAATCGCTGAATCATAGAACTGCCTAGGTTGGAAGGGACCTTTCAGATCATCTAGTCCAACCATCAACCTAACTCTGAAAAAAGCCATCACTAAATTCATATCTTGAAGCACCACACCTACCTGTCTGTTAAATACCTCCAGGGATGGTGCCTCAATGCCTTCCCTGGGCAGCCTGTTCCACTGCTTCACAACCCTTTAAGTGTAAAAATTTTTCCTAATACCCAGTCTAAACCTCCCCTGGTGCAACTTGAGGCCGTTTCCTCTTGTCCTATTGCCTGTTCCTTGGAAGAAGAGACTGACCCCCACCTCTCTACAACCTCCTTTCAGGCAGTTGTGACACAGGCAGCGGCAGTGAGCTGCACCGCTGATGGGGACCCTGCAAGGTGTGTTATTTTGACAAAAGAAGATCAAGTAGTCCTGGCTGAAAAAGCCATCAGCAGAAGCCTCTTTGCATCCACGTATCTAGGATTTCAGTCTGTGTAGAGACTTGCAAATAACACTATGTTTCACAAAATTATGGGAATGCTTTAATCAAAGCCTCACAGTAGTACCAGGAGAGGGTAACTAGACCTGTTATCATCAGTGGTGAAACCGAGCCGTGGTGGAAGCAACTTCAGCTGGATCACATATTCACACATAGGGATTCAGAAAGCGGGATTTGGGCTCCCATCTTTTGCTGTTGTTGGTGTATGGCATTGCCATTTCTGTTCCTCATCACTGAAAACAGTCATTGGGCTGTTCTATACCCAAGCACTAAGACCAGAATGTCAATATCAATGGCATAAATCTATGTTCAGGTTTCTTACTCTAGTAGACGCATGCTGTTGATGAGCTGTGGCATCTCTGTGGTCAAGGAGTCACAGGTGCTATGTTAGGTGACCAGAGATCATGTCTAACTGTCGAAGGCCTCCAGGATCACTGGTTGAGTTCCCAGTGGGATCAGCAAGGGGTTTTATTTTTCAAAAGAGCAAAGGTTGAGTCTATTGTCAAGACTTACAGGACCTTTGTTTTGCATGAGTTTATCCAAGAAGTGTCTTGATTGCATCAAAGCAAGCATTGCGTACATCGTGTGGCGCATTTTGCTCTTGAAGGTGCAGTAGAAGTCATTAGTACCCATAGTAATTATTGTTGTTGCTATTGCTTTATTACAGCAATATAATGAAGTATGAATGCAGATAACTCCCAGTTAAACTCAATTTCCTCTGCAGGAACAGAAACGTTGACAAACTAATGAAGGAAACCAATGGTGCTTTGCGCTCCGGTTGGCTCTGTCAGACACAATGGCAAGTGCAGTTATGTTGCACCCAGTTTTAAGGAGGGGGAATCCTAATAAGTAGAACTAGGATTTTGACAAACAAGTCTTTTTGTCTGCTTGCTTTTAACTAAACCTGCCTATGTTCTGCCACATGAATGTGCTTCATGTCCCGGCTCCTGGTGAGATGCAAGAAGTCTTTCTCCTGGAAGATGCCTGTGTAGGAAGGGCAGTGGGTTAAGGCAGTGGATCGGGACACAGAAATCCTATCTGTGTGATCAAATGGCTTAACCTGGTTGTGTGTTGATGCTTGTCTCTGGTAGTTGTTGAGTAGAGTGATGTGAATGCTTGCTCAAAATCACAACAAATTAGGTGAGTGATAATTGTTTAGCACTATAGGATAAAGATTTAGGACTCTGCAGCCTCAGGCCAGCATGATTTCTGTGGAGTAAGATATTGTCTACAGTGCTTATTACTTATTTGTATAAAGAGGGAGAGAGTGCCTGTGCAAAGGGGTTTTTGCTGATGTGTGTGTTAGCAGAAGTCACTCTCCATTTCCTTGTGCTTATGTATGTTAAATGCCAGGTGGCAGAGGGTTGGAAAGGAGAAAACGTAAAAGCTGTGGAAAAAAGAGCCAATGGCTTTAACGCTGCCTCGTCGGTCCGGCCAAGCAGTTATAGCAATATACTTACTTTGGCGCTCTTCCCTCGCTGACGTCATAAGCATATTAACTGAAGATGTGGCCATGAATTTTTTAGTGCCAGCAGAGAGCTGAAAGTCTGAAGCATTGAATAGGTAACAAGAGCCACTGTCCTGCGCGTGCTCCCCTGTGGGAGGTTTATGGGGGGAGGCGGCTTGGGGCAGATGCTCTGCCCGTCGGCCGTCCTGGTGAAGCTGGAAACCCTGGCACTGTGGCAGGTCCTCAGTCTGCATCCTCTGTGTGCCTTTAATGGGGCCAGTTTGGGGAGAACTGGCGGTGCTGTGCCATGGTTTTGCACGCTCATGGGCAAGATGTGTTGAGAAGAGCATTCATTACATTCTGAATAGGCACAAATAAACCAGGCAATACTGTATCAGCGATATTGTTGTGTGGAATTGTTATTTAAAACAGCATTTCATCTGGAAGCTTTGACCAACTCTTTGACTGGAAATCAGCTGGGTTTGTTATTGTGCCTGTGTTCAAGTTGTGCTTTCCTTTTAATCTCTTTAGTCTACATCTTGCATTAAAAATCCACTTAATTTCATGACCAGAAGATGCCCTGGCTGCTCCTCCTGTAACAACTGCTTCACCACCAGATATGCCATAGCTATTAAATCGACCCCTGTGGTGACCTGCATATCTTTAAGCATTTAAATGAGTTCTACAAATTAGGCTTTTAGGATTAGTCATCGTAGATTTGCAGCATCATTGGTGTGTTGCCAAGGACCCCAGTTTTGTCACCATGACTACTACCGCAGGGTTACCGAGAAACACAAACTGCAGGAAAGTTTATTAAACAGAAAATTCACGTGCCAGAACATGAGTGGGTGAACAGTGACGATGCACCCGCCATGCCCAGGGGAGCGCCTGGGTGCCGGCGTGCAACACGGCCCAGAGGTGGGCCTCCAGAGGAGAGAAGATGCTATTATCCACCCAGGGAAAATCACCATCGTATGTATTTCTTGTATCTTGTGCCTGTTCAATGAATAGTATGTTTTGAGAAGGTGGGGAGGCAATGGGAGTGTGTGCTTAGTCCATGGAGTGCTCTAATCCCGTGGGCGATTGTTCCTTCCCAGGAATAGTTGTCCCCACCGTGGGGCATGAAGCTGCAGGAGGGGTGATCCTATGATGAAGTGTTTGTAATGATAAAATCCCTTGGTACTGTCTTCTGAGATCAATGGGCATGAACTGTCAAGTTTGGGGGATTTTTTTTAAACCTGAGCACTGAAAAACAGGATGCTGTGGTTTGTCTCCAGCAGGTAATGTACAACCCAACTCTTCTCTGCTGTTGCTTCTTTAAATAAATGCCTGCCTTCTGCAAGGGGAAGATCCTGGCCCCTGTGTTCACCTTCCTTTCTAGACCTTCTTCAGACGTGTGGGAATTAGGGGTTTAGAAATAGGACTGCTGGAAACTCTTAGGTGTCATCCGTTCAAGATTTGTGCTCTTCTATCATTTGAAAATTCAGCCCCATAGTTCCCTCCCCACCACCCCAATGTCTTCTCCTAGGACATCTAACATGTATACGCCTGAGTTTGCTTGGGAATTCACAAAGAGAACATGTACATTTGGTAGTCTCACCCTGGCATGTTTTCCACACACTGTTGATATGCATGGTTCTTTCTCATGTAGTCATCTCCTGTTCCTCAGCCTCACCTGACTGTTTCACCAAAGTTGTCCTCCTGGCTGAACCTCCTGTCCTCTCTGGCATGTGTCCTGGACTCTCTTATCAAATACTTCAATAAGACAGGGCCAGAAATCATTAGGGGATGTTCACTGGTACCTAATGGAAGTAGAGTGTAAGTTATGAAATGTCTTGTATAGTCTTTGGAGGGAGAAGGAAATCCAGGGAATGGTCCTTAGCTGCCCAACAGCATGGGGTTTTTTCTGCCTTTTCTATCTTCCATCTTCTTGTCCATTCCTTCCCTCTCCCCAGGACCTTCTCACAGGTCTTGTGACCGAGCATCTCTGTAAGGTTGGCCACCCTTTCTGAACATGGGATGCTCCCTATGCTATCCCACCAGCTCTGGGCTGCCAGCTTACCATCTTGGCGTAGAGGCCTGAGTGGGGTTTTTGTTTTTGAAAGAGATTCTTTGAATTCAAAACGCAGCAAATTCCTGATGGAGGCAGCTGACAAATTATGCTCTGCAAGGGCTCCGTGCCTGGGACTTGCTCTTCTGTGGTCCTTCCCTGACCTTCCAGCAACAGTGCCAGAAACCTCTGTCGTGGGTTACAGATCAAAAATATATAAATAGAATGCACCAACACGCTGGGGTCAAAAAGGGGACAGATGCTCCTGATGCCAGCTCACATGTGTGGCCTGAAGACAAATTGCCTGTCCTGCAAGCCTGATACTGAAAATGGGGCTGGTCGGGAGGGGAGAGCGTTGCTGTGTGTGCAGAAGCCATACTTACTTGTTATATATAAGAGCACATATATAGATGCACATAAGCACATTCTATGTTTACGTGCTAGCAGGCCACCTCAGCCCAACTGCTTCCTCAGTTTGGAGGTTTCCCACTTAAACCATTCTGGTTTCCGTCATATGTTTTGTCTTTACCTCTAATTTCCCACAAATGAGTGGTCGGGGAGTTCTCCTACCACTCTCCTAAAGGTTTCCTTTCTCTGAACCAAACTGCTTTTGCAGGGGATTTTCACTTATGCAGTAAAGTGCTTGTTAGAGGTCTGTGTGGGTAGCTAAATGCTATTTGCTTTCCCGTGTCAGTCCTGTTCCATATTTGTATTTGTCTTGAATGTTCTGGAGAAATAGAGGGAAAAATACATTTTAGCTTCAGACCCATCTCAGTGTAAGTGAATTTTGTGCCTATTTCTGCCGAGGCTGGCTGCATTGATCTCATGGTTAAGGGAGTGGAAATAAAGAAGTGAAATCCTGAGCTATTGTAATCCTGTTTGGGTGAACTGGCTGCCTCCAAACTATACAGCCTGGTGTGGAACGCATCTCATTTTTAATTACTACTAATGCTGCTGTTTTGGTGGCAGTTAGCGCTGGATTATCTGAAAGCCTGACTGTCTCAGGAACACCAATGTTCTCTGTAAGAAAGTGAGATTTGCACATATGCAGAGAACGACTCTCTCTGCTTGGCTGGTTTCAACCAAATTTGCTGGAGGCAGAGGAAAAGCTCTCAAGGATCTCAGATTCCTGCAATTATTGTGCAAGTAGATGAGTGGAAAATGGGAGAGGTATTGTGTCCCTGCTCACCCTTTCCTGCTCCAGGGAAGGTCCCATATTGCACATCAAGGGGATCAGGCTTCCTCCTGTGCATTGCTCCCATTGCTTTGCGCTCCAGACAGCAGATGCCAAGGAAAGGAGTGGTAGGAGAGCAGCTATTCCTGCCTCATCCCCTCAGTGTGAGCCCCTCCTGAAGCCCATCTTCCCCTTCTCCTCACCCATTAATGTCTGTCTTTTTTTTTTTTCCCCACTGGCAATTACCATAATAATAATGGAATCATAGAATTGCCTAGGTTGGAAGGGACCGTTCAGATCATCTAGTGCAATCATCAACCTAACTCTGAAAAAAGCCATCACTAAACCATATCTCGAAGCACTACGTCTACCTGTCTTTTAAATACCTCTAGGGATGGTGCCTCAACCACTTCCCTGGGCAGCCTGTTCCAATGCTTGATAATGCTTTCAGTGTAAAATTTTTCCTAATATCCATCCCAAACCTCCCCTGGCACAACTTGAGGCCATTTCCTCGTGTCCCATCGCCTGTTCCCTGGGAGCAGAGCCTGACCCCCCCCGGCTACACCCCCCTTTCAGGGAGCTGTAGAGAGCGAGAAGGTCTCCCCTCAGCCCCCTTCTCTCCAGGCTGAACACCCCCAGCCCCCTCAGCCGCTCCTCACCAGGCTTGTGCTCCAGACCCCTCACCAGCTCCGTTGATGTTCTCTGGACACGCTCCAGCCCCTCGGTGTCTTTCTTGTGGTGAGGGGCCCAAAACTGGACACAGCCCTCGAGGTGGGGCCTCACCAGTGCCCAGTACAGGGGGATGGTCGCTGCCCCGGTCCTGCTGGCCACACTGTTCCTGACACAGGCCAGGATGCTGTTGGCCACCTTGCCCACCTGAGCACACTGCTGGCTCGTGTTCAGTCACTGTCGACCAACACCCCCAGGTCCTTTTCCACCAGGCAGCTTCCCAGCCACTCTGTCCCCGGCCTGTAGCGCTGCAGGGGGTTGGTGTGACCCAAGTGCTGGACCTGGCACTTGGCCCTGGTGAATCTTGTACCACTGGCCTCGGCCCATCGATCCAGCCTGTCCGCATCCCTCTGCAACACCTTTCTACCCTCCAACAGGTTGACACTCCCACCCAACTTGGTGTTGTCTGCAAACTTACTGAGGGTGCGCTCAATCCCCTCATCCAGATCATTGATAAAGGTATTAAAGAGAACTGAAATGCTGAATAAATCAAATGCTGAAGAACAGTTGAAAATGCCATAGCTTCTCTCACAACGTACAGAATCCTAGAATGGTTTAGGTTGGAAGGGACTTTAAAGCCCACCCAGTGCCACCCCCTGCCCTGGGCAGGGACACCTCCCACCAGCCCAGGTTGCTCCAAGCCCCGTCCAACCTGGCCTTGAACCCCTCCAGGGATGGGGCAGCCACAGCTTCTCTGGGCAACCTGAGCATTAGACCTGGTCCCTTGAGCAGGAATTACTGGGAGATTTTGGGTGCTCCATTGTGGCATGATGTTGTAATCTATCAGCGTGTACTCTTGAACTGTCTTGCTCTTTCTCACTCAGGGTAATAATTACCCAGACCATTTTACCTTCCAAATGCTTTGCAGGTATTAATCACTCATCAGCATTCCTGAAGTGACAGAGTTCATATCTCCATTATATAAATAAGGAAAGCAAGATGAAGAAAGTTGGAACAAAACTTCATGGGAAGT
This sequence comes from Fratercula arctica, assembly GCA_947846985.1. NCBI lineage: Eukaryota > Metazoa > Chordata > Aves > Charadriiformes > Alcidae > Fratercula > Fratercula arctica. The sequence continues at coordinate 13,008,625 of CANTUZ010000015.1, read as the reverse complement.
GTCTGCTGCTCTGGGGGGGTCTGCTTTGGGGGTTTAATTTGCAGCCTGGTATTTCCAAGGTGCTGAGTCCCAGAGCAGCACCAGCGACGCCAGGCTGAGCACAGTGCTTGCGCAAATTCGGGCTCCACATGTCCCATGGTGGGGAGAGGCTTTTGAGAAATTGCCCCTAAATCAGAAAGTTGGTTTAGGAGTTGGGCCTTAGATCAGCTTTCTTCCAACTGTGAGGCTTGTTTTTCTGGAGGACGCTGTGAGGAGATGGGAGGTGAGTTCCCAGCAAAGCACGGTGGAAGGACAGGTGGCAGTTCGCAGCCTTCCTTGCATCATTTTCACAAAGCATGAAGCTGAAGTGTGACCAGCAACCTGGAATGCAGAGAGAGGCTCGGGTTTTGCCAAACACCAACCAAGCATGTAGAGGCAAAGACAAAAAACCCTGCTGCCTCCTGTTCGCTTCGCTTGCGGCTAACCCTTATATCCTGGGCGTTTTTATTCCTGGTTTCTACCCTGCCCTCCTACTGCATCTCTCTACATCCTGGCGAAGGAAGTGCTGTGATCAAATGTTAATGCTCAGGAAAATCTAGCTGTGAGCAGCAGCGCTCGTGTCCTGCTGTTTAATTTTCCTTGTCATGGGCTGCAGCCATCAGTGGTTGGGGCAGGATGACTGTCCTCCCAGCGCTGGCCCTGCTGCCGCTTCTCCTGCACGGAGCTGTGGGGAACCATCATAGCCATTGCTGCCTCCCTCCCTCCAAGCGCTAAGTATGTGGTGTGCCCTATCTCTAATACTCCTTATCAGGGCATGGCTTTCGTTTACTTGCATAATTCCCTCAGTGCCTTATCAGATTAGCATGATTTCAAAGTGTTAAGAGCATCAGTGCCTGAAAGAGTTTTGCACTCCGCTTGCCTTGGCCTCCCCGTGCTCAGATTAGATGCAAACACATTTGTGATAATAGAAAACTGTTTGGACAGAGGTGGTTTTCTTTTCATCCTAGATTAGTAATAGCAGCATGGAGACCTGTTAGAAAAAGAGCAAGACTTTCTCATGTAGTTGCTTTAATGCTTGTTGTGTCTTTGGTATCTGGCTTTTTTGTGGGTTGGTGTTCAGGAGTGGTGGAGAAAGCCCCCATGACCCACAGCAAAGGCCACGTGCACTTCCCCGGGTCACAGGGAGAGGGAGTGATTCCTCTTGGTCCTGGCAGGTTGGGGATCAAGGCCCATCTGAGCAAATGTCTTATTTCTCCTGGGTGAGTTTGGAGGTTCAATTTGTTTAAAGACGGGCCATGAAAGAGGTTATGCTGGAGCCCCCTTCTTCCCTCCCTCCTCCTCCTCTTCCTCCTCCTCCTCCGATAGCAACAGTAAAGCATGTTACGTATATGTGAGTGTTATGTCAGCACGTAAGAAATAATACAATTTTCCTGTTCCTAACAGTGGCAGGAATAATCAGGTCAATATCTTCATAACATGCAGAACAACTAAGGTTTTTGGTGTGTGTGCTGCCGAAGAGTGTGGTTGTGGGGGGCCACCCATCCCCTGCGAGGATGCTCGCTCCTCTGAAGGGAACTGGTTCCATCACAGAACTGGGCAGAGCCCTAACCAAGCTGGTACCTGCTGGAAGTTTTTGCCTTGTGGCCAATTCGCCCATGCGCATCATACCTAGCACAGCTAGGATCTGTTCACAGAGCAGTTTTGCCTTGCATAGAGTGCTGGGTACAGCAGAAAATAGGCTTGTGGTATAACTGGGCAGGTATCTTTAGTCCCAGCCTGAAAAAATTTTCTCTGCTTTCCATGCCCATATCATATACTAGGATGCAGCATCAGCAGCCCCCCCAGCCCCTTCCTGTCCCTCTTTTGCTGGTTGCCAAAACCTCCACCAGCCATGTTCCTATTGTAGCTTGGGCTCAGCCTGAGCCAAGCGTTGACTTTTATATCCAGAAAGATCTATTGTTATTCCTGCTCGCTTTCACCCTTCCCTCACCACCCTCCCCTCAAATTCCCACCCCTCCGCTTGCTGAATAATTTCAAGGTGCTAATTGCCCCGCACCACAGCTGATCCATTGATCTGGAACACAAACAGTCTCGAGGTAATTTTCTGTCTGAGCCAGTCTGGGGCTTACGCAAGTGCTGGTGTTTGTTTCCTTGTTTTTAATTTCCTGCAAAGAAAAGCTTTTGTGTTGCTCTTGACAAGATGCCTGTGCCTGTGTCTCAGTCGGCGGCTGCTCCGTCAGGCCACATGGATCTCGAGGAAAATTGACACTAACAATACCCAGTTCTTGTGTGATTGAAGTCTGGGGGTGGGAATTGAAAGTCCTTCTCAGTCATGTCCCTCTATCAAAACTATTTGTCTTTTCCTTGAGGTATCAGGTGGCTTCTCTTGCCCATCTTTAGTCCTATGTTTGGGACAGACTGGGAGCAACTCAGACTCTTTGTCCTGTTAGATAAGTACTTGTTCTATGAGATAAATACTTGGAGGGAGAGGTTGCTGGGGTTCCTCATCTCTGAGGATTCAGACATCCCTTTCTGTAACAGCTAACCACAAAACGCCCCGGCGCTGGGTAGCCACTGGCCACTGGAGAATGCAGCATGCATCCTGCACAGCAAAGAGTTAATTTTCCTCTGGCTATTGCTTCCAGCAGCCGTCAGCAGAAGCATTGTGCCTTTGCAGGGTTGGATGGGTGGAGGGGCGGGGGCGTTCAGATGATGTAATGTTAGCAACTCCCGGTGCTCTGGTAGTAGGAGGCTATGCAAAAATAAACTCATCTGCATTCATTTCTCTCCCCAGCTTGCATGCGCAGGTTCGGTTTACCTGGAGGACTTACTCTCATACCTCTTAAATAGAATCAGGGGTTGTTTTGCAAACCAGGACAGAGGCAAGGCTGGTGGGGCAGCTGCATCCAGGACAGCAGCCGCGGGGAATGAAGCGCAGGATGAGCTTTGCATCCCATTTCTGGGAGCAGCCTTGTCTCCAGGTGGTGTATGAGCAGAAATGAGTAGCGGTTGTCTATCCCCGAATCATAAGCAGGTTTTGAAAAGTGAAATATAACCTAACACTTATCTCCCCGCAGAAAAGTAGCCCCTTCTTTACAGGGTCAGAGGCGATGCCTGTGGCTCAGACCCCTTTTTATGAAATGCTGCAGCCAGGCTGGGTGATGGGTGGAGGATAACTCTAAGGCGTGCGTGAAAGGGGGTAGGAGAGGGGGAGATGTTTGCACCGTTTGCAGTCCCAGGCTGGCTGGTAAGTCCCATCCCTCGGGCAGATCCGTCGCTTTGGCAGGAGGGGAGGTTAGCTCTCTGCCGTGCCTCGCATCGTGCCTTTGCAGGGATGCTGGCGTGTGCACACTAAGCCATATCTTTAAGGACTTAATCTGTAGGAAAGATAACATTTCTTGTGCTGCTGTTTCAAAAGCTTCTGCCTGAGTGAGTGTGAGCAGCCCTCGCACCTGCGTAGTTGGCTTTCCAGAAATGGTGAAGATTGATGACACCTCTGGAATAGTTCAGCACCTCCCAGCCAAGGAAAGTTTTTCCCAGTTCAAACAAAGTACTGAAATATCCCCTCTATCTATCCATGAGTTCACAGATAAAGTAGGAAAGGGGAGGCAGGAAGAAGGAAACATCACAAAAACTGGAAACGGAACTGCTGTGAATCCTTTGATTCCCGTGTCACCTGCGTGCCTGGTACTGGCAGGAGATGGGGACAGAGCAGAGCTCAGCTGGCCTGTGTGGCTGGCAGCCGGGAAGGGTCCTCGGTTTTTATGATGATGGGCTCAGATGACAAGCGGCAAACAGGTATCATCCTCGCGATGATGGGTTGAGTAGCCAGCACTCCCAGGTTTCTCTCTGGTTTACCCACAGACATGCAGATACGTCTGCACTGCCCTAAAAGTCCCTTTTAAACTGATGTAATTGTTTGGATGATGCTTTGGATCCATTCTGTTGTCTCAGAGTGAGATGGGAACAACAAAAAAATGGACCTGTGTGATCGTCTGTCATTGGACACTATTGAAACTGCCTCTGGTCTGACTCAGCAGTGTGTATCCAGCACATCTCCAAGAAAGATGTCTTCTACTCCACATCGTTTAATTGGAACAAGGAGATTTAGAAAAACATTTAGAAAAACAACTTTAAAGTTGGAATGCTTGACATTTTCATGTAAAGGTACTTGCCTCGCAGAGCCCCACTCTAGGGCTGTACATCAGAGACCCACTCTAATGTTAAAAACGGCCTTTCTCATTCATTTCGAAGACTCTCACCGTGGCAGAACATGGGACCACAGCAGCACTTCCAGGAACAGTGATGCACAGTGTCACTGAGCTTTTCTTCTTGCCACAACCTTCATTTCAGGCGCAGGTGAAGGACCGCAGTCAGTCTGGGGGCTCCCACGAGGCCAGGGAAAAAATTATCATAGCAGCAAAATCCCTGCAAAGCCCAGTACGTACACTCATCAGATACTAAATGCCAAGCCAGGGGAGAGGGATGGGCACGAGAGCTCACGTGGGTCTTCAGAGATCTGTGCTGGGCGCCTCTGGTGAAGCAGCTCTGGCTGCAGCAGGTCTGGTAGATGTGCAGCAGAACCTGTCGCTGCTTGGGTGTGTGGTTAGTGTGAGACAAGCAGAGACTCCAGGCAATGTTTCTGTCCTCTGCCCGCAGCACCTGGAAGGCTGCAGTGCAGCACTTAGTGGCTGTCGAGTTCAACTCTCTGTCGGGTCGACACAGGGATGCTAAGTCTGTGCTTGAAGATGGGGAAACTGAGATCGGGAGGAATATTTGCCAATTTTCAAGGAAATATGTTGTGCTTCACATAGCTGAAGATCTCCCTCCTGCAAAGGGAACTTGCATTGCAAACACATTCTTTTCCCAGTGGGAAATCCTGGCTGTTCATTAATGCAAGGGGATCCAGCTGCTCTCCAGATGCAGACCAAAGGAGTCACTTGTTTGGGTTGTAGGTTGGAGCCTAATGGAAGGAATAAAAAGCAACTGCTTGGATTTCTGCAGCTGTTGCTGGTTTTCGTACTTCAGAGGGAAAGAGGAGGCATGGAGACCCCTCACCTTAGTGGCACAGGCACTGCTGGGGATGGCTCTGACTGCCACGGTGCTGTGGACACAGGTGGCTTTGGGAAAACTGCATGAAATGAAAATACCAGACAAATAAAGGGGAGCTGCTTCTTTAAGTGCACCAGGACGGATGGCCAAGTCACGTCTCCTGAGCTTATTTTTGGTGCTGTTACTGTAACACCCAAGAACCACAATGCTCTGTGCTGCCAGTTTCAGATACGTATTGCAAGAGAAAAGGAGTTTAGCAACCGCTAATGTGGAAGGGAGACACAGGTAAGGGAGAGGACGTGATGCACCCAAGGTCACCTCACAAGCTAGTGGCAGAGAACGCAGGTAAGCCAAGGCTGCTGGGGCCAGAGCACTGTGAGGGACTCACAGCATCCGTCTGCAGCGCTACAACCCTTGCCACTGCCCCATCATCCCTGTGTGTGGTCTGTCTCTGGCAGGGATGGGGCACCTGTGCAACAGCCTGCAGCTCTACTTACTCCTAAGCCAGCAGCCAGCTGGGCAAGGAGTATAAAAAAGTCTGGAAGAAAGAGAAATGCTGTTGCTGCAACCAGAAGAGTATTCAACTTCAGAACTAGCTGCTCCAGGAAACACCAGTACTAAAATGCTAGGGGAAATGAGCAATCAGTTTCATGTTTTCCAATGTATAGTCGATATATACTCCATTTTCCCCATATTTAAAAGAGAAATACACAGTGGGAATAAGAAGAAACATATTTTACTTCTTTTTCTGAATATTGATGGAAGTTAGCACTATGTAGGCTCCCCAGCACCTCAGCGCTATTTTCAATTACAAAATTCTTCCTACCTGCAGCATACTGTATTCATCTTTTAAATATCATTGCTCCTTTCTTCCATAACAAGCTTCTGTGAACTTGTGCAAATATTTGCTTGCTGTTTTGGATAGTCACCAAATCCAGGAGCCCGGTTCTACAAGCGAGCTGTATTCTACTGGAGGACAGCAGCTCCTGCTGTAACTAGGTGCAAACACCTTGTCCATAGGACCAGGGTCTGCAGGGAGGGAAGGGACCCATATCTCTAACTTGGAAGGGCATCTGTCAACATCTAGATTGTTTAGGTCAAAGCCAGCAAGGCAGAGTGCAGGGGGAGAACTTTGTCTGCTGGGCTTTCTCTTCACAGCCTTGGCGGTCAGCTGCTCTTGAATTCTCGCCCTACTCTCTAGATCTATATGCCGAGCACGTGGCAGAAATGCAGCCCATGCTGACAGGGGCCTGGGGTGTAGGGACACAGCCCCATCCTGCAAGAAAAGAGCAAAAAAAGAGCAAAGTGTTAAAATCACTCTCGCAGCCGCTGGTGTTTCAGTGACCAGGACCAGCTGGGGACCTAGCAAAAGCCTCCCAGTGCCAATGTCCTCAGCAAAGGCATCTTCTAGAAGCTTTCCATTCCTTATCTGCAGTGCCGTGATTATCTTTGAATTACATCATTTACAAGCTCTCAGCCATGCCTTCTCTTTTAACGGGTGCAGGAGCTGTCTTTGCAAATACAATGGTATTTTCATTATGATGGGGGGAAACAGGCTAGGGGCTGGCTGGGGCCGTGCAGAGCTGGTGTGAGCATTGCCGGGCTCTGGAGCGCTCGGGTTCTGGCCAAGCCTGAATTAAGCAGCAGTGTGTGTCAGACCTGGTGTGTGCTCAGGTGCCTGTGCGTCGTGGGCTGTCCGCCCTGGTGCTTCCAGGAATGTGTAACATGCCCAGGCCAGAGCGCCACGGGCTGCACAGGAACGCATGCATTGCTGAACACAGCATGTTTCTTGGTTCTTAAAGTCAGAAAAAGCAGCAGGCAGTTTTAACCTGGCTTTTGCGGGCTTTTTTGCATTCACAACAGGCTCCAGCAACAACATTCACTTTATTTTAACTCTTCCCTGGGAATGAACTTTTCAGGTTCCTCTACTTGCCTGTTTTCAGGCACTAGAGAGATCCTGAACAGCTTCTGTTGGGTAAAAGTCACTGGTTTGTCTCTTCAGTCACAGTGGTGTGCCAGGCGTATTTGATTGCTGGAACTAGCCCAAATTTCTGTCTGCACCCTTAATTGAGAAACAGGCATGGGGATGAGCAGGGGAGTCCAGAGGTGTAAATAGATCAGTCAGCCACATGGCGTCATCTCTGCTCTGTACAAATGCAGTTGAGGACGTGCTGAGCAGAAAGAATAATGTTAATTAGCACATACTCCTTCCCAAGCTCTAGAACTAGTATAAATACATTGCCACTTCTGCTGCTTTTAACAGACTAGCTAGTGAACTTTCCAGGAAGGTGCCACCCCTCAGCATCTGCCTCAACTCATTCCTCAAAATCCACATAGGCTGTGTCTGTGTCAGCAGAGGAGAGGATCCCTTTGGCATCTGCTGAGAAAGGGATGCATGTCTTCCTGGATAGGCTAAGAGATGCAGCAACAAGTTGTCCTCCTCCATCCTCCCAGCACACAGACCTTGTGCCTGGGATGTCTTTTGTAACTGTCCTGTAAATGGTAAAAGTACACTGACTTCTCCATCTTTGAGCGTGGCATCTCCAATGCTGTCAGAAAGACTTTCCTGCTTCGTGCAGGTACGTGGGCAGATGTCTAACAGTGGAGAAGGTGCCCAGAGCTGTACCCTCCCTCCCCTACAGACTTTTCATAAAGGCCTTGCTAGAAGCTGCTTGGCTGTAGCGCCTGCAGAAACGGTTCTGTTGTACGGCAGAGCGGATGGAGCTGGTGAGAAAAAGTAGGTACTTAACGTAAAAAGTTTGCAGCTGTTTTGAAAATTCAAAATACTCACATGCCCCTGCAAATTGTTATGGGGCCAGTGAAACTTAGGTGGGTCTGGCTGAGCTGACACAGTTTCTCTCCAGTACCTCCCAAGGTGGCTGGAAATACTCAGCATCAAATCACTTGCTGTCTCTGGTTAGGACCTATTTCTCGCTCCTTGACAGTGGGGCCTGAAGAAATGCCCCGGGTGACCTCAGTGCTCTTGGAAGCAGGTTTTTGAGTCTCTCAATTTTTATAAAATAAAGGTGGGATGAATGTGTTTATAATTTCTCTCCAGTAAAGGGCTTGGGGAACTCCCTTGCTTGTGAGTAATAACAGTAGTTTCTGTCAGATGGACATGGGACCTGGGGTCACTGTGTGTAATTCCCTACGTATGTAATTTGTCCTGTTCACATGAATAGTTTGAAATTCAAACTGATTATTACACTGGATAGAGCTTGAATGGAATTGTCAGGAAAACATGACAAAATTGCACTGAATATGTTCGCCCATTCTAATGTAAACCCATAAATAGCCTTTAGATTTAGTCGATCTGTAATTGAGAGAAAATCTGTAACAGCAGACAAGGACCAGTATAAGATAAATTTGATGTGAGAAATGAGGGAAGATGGCTGCATTGCTTTGGGAGCACTCCTAGGAGCTGTGGATTTGGGAAGAGCTGGTCCGTACTGGGTGCTGCCGGCTGCCTGGAGCTCAGGGAGTGAGACTTTTAGCAGGCTCCATGTGCTTGTTTTTCCATAGGGTGCATTCTTTGCTTCCTTCTTGTTTTCTTTTTCTTCCTTTCCCTCTGTCTATTTGTTTGTCTGTCTTCTGTGGTCTCAATAGTGGAAAGCGAGAGACCTTTGCCTTTCAAACCTACCTTGATATCCCTAGAATATCCCAACAGCTTCCTCCCTCGGTGGGGAAGGAAAGATGCTCAAAGAGGCCAGAGTGAAGCTTCCCAGTTCCTTCCATTCTCACCCTGTTTTCAGACACTTAAATCTTTGCTGCGCTCCTTCTTTGGCCAGAAATGTATATAAACCTCAGCTAAACAGGTCAGCTGTTTGTTGAGAGCAAGATTTAGAAGAAATAGGGGGTTTTCTACCCACTTTATAGGTAGGAAACTGAGGCACAGTTTCATTGAGGTTAAATATATAAAATGTCAAGCTGTCATTTCCTCACTGCAGAGTGTTTGAGTTTATGAACCTAACAATGTTCTTTTGACAGTTTTGTGAGTGGGATAATACCTAAATAGGAAAATGAGATGACAGGTTTCACAGCTTCCCTGTTGAGGGATTTTGGAATAAAAAACTGAGTTTTGCATGCTCTGTTAGGGGAAAATGTCAAAAACACAGAAGCAGGTGGCTAGAGATGGCGAGGTTCCCTGGTTGTGGATCTAGCCCTGCAGAGGTGCCTGGGCATCCCATCAGGGGCAAATTTGTGATGTACAAAGAAGAGCAATAAAAGAGACAAAAACGGAAGTTTGATGCTCTGCTGTGATCCTGGAGAAACCTGCCATCCTCTTTGCTGGTAGCACTTGGTATCTAGTGAACGTTGGAGCTACCAGCGCTTTAAAAATTCCTGATGTGCTGCTGGATGAGATGTCTCGCTGCCGGTTTGTACCTCTGAGACTGAGCCAGAGCGCAGAGGTGTTATGCTGGGGGCATTGCGTTCCTCATGTCACAACTCGTGCTCGCAAGGCTGTCTTCTGTGCCTGCCTCTGGCACAGGTTGCCCAGAGAGGTGGTAGATGCCCCATCCCTGGAAACATTCAAGGTCAGGCTGGACGGGGGTCTGAGCAACCTGATGGAGTTGAAGGTGTCCCTGCTCATGGCAGGGAGGTTGGACGAGATGGCCTTTAAATGTCCCTTCCAACCCAAACTATCATAGAATCATAGAATGGTTTGGGTTTGAAGGGACCTTAAAGCCCACCCAGTGCCACCCCCTGCCCTGGGCAGGGACACCTCCCACCAGCCCAGGTTGCTCCAAGCCCCGTCCAACCTGGCCTTGAACCCCTCCAGGGATGGGGCAGCCACAGCTTCTCGGGGCAACCTGGGCCAGGGGCTCACCCCCCTCACAGCCAAGAATTTCTGCCTCAGATCTCATCTCAATCTCCCCTCTTCCAGTGTAAAACCCTTCCCCCTCGTCCCATGGCTCCCCTCCCTGCTCCAGAGTCCCTCCCCAGCTTTCCTGGAGCCCCTTTAGGGACTGGCAGGGGCTGGAAGGTCTCCCCGGAGCCTTCTCTTCTCCAGGCTGAACCCCCCCAGCTCTCTCAGCCTGTCCCCACAGCAGAGGGGCTCCAGCCCTCCCAGCATCTCCGGGGCCTCCTCTGGCCCCGCTCCAACAGCTCCGTGTCCTATTCTATGATCACCTCTGGTATTGCCCTCTGAAGTGCGTGGCAGCTGACCAAACTGTTAGCATAAATGGAAAAAATTGCAAAAGCTGCTCAGGCTCATTGGCATGTGAGACGATTTTAGCTGAATCAGACCTGTGGGATTTTCTTCCTTCTCTTGTGCACAAAAGCATTAACTTTTTGGACCTAATCATCATGTTTCCCAACACGAAGCCAAGCGGTGTGCTTTCATCTCGCCTGGCTCTTGTGCTTAGATAAGTCCCTTGGTGTGGCAGTGCTCTGTGTGGGGCTCTCGAATCAAACTGACACCAAGGACTTTCTGCCTGGCAGCCATCTTGCTCCACGCTGCAAACCGCCTGCAGGGCTTGTTTAGAACTTGTGCGGCAGCAAAAGTATTTGCTCCCAGTTACTAAATATGAAGCTGGCAGCATAAGTGTTTTGAGGTGAAAAGAAAGGGTATTTGCATCCTCTGAAAGGTTACGATTTGCTTTCTAACATCCACAAGATGTTTTTGCTGCCCTGCTGGGGTCCCCGGGGAGGAGCACAGTGGTGGATCGCTTTGGCTTGTCCTTGCGGAAGAGGAAAGCAAGAAATGGGGCATCCCTCAGGAATAACCCTCGTGCTTCCAGAGTAGTCAGGACTGGGACACACAAAGCTAGGCTTTGGACCTGCTTCAGAGCTCCTTCTGGAATTTAGCACACTATAGAAACTGATAAATGTCTTTACCCTGCTTTGTTCCCTTTCACACTGCTTTCTGAAAGTGAAAGAAACAGAATGCTCCATTTCCTGACATTAAAGGAATGTTTACTTAGCCTAATTTTGCAAAAGAGTTGAGGCTCGGGTGTTTATCCTCCTCCCACTCTACTTCCCCCCAGGATTTTGAGCTCCTGTGGCCAGTTTCCATGGTGCCCTCAAGGATAAAAAATTCTTAAAAAGTTTTCTGAGCAGAGACATCCAATTCAAACACACACACTTCATTACACGTCAGGGAAACCACACCGGTGGGTGCTGGAAAACTACCTTGGGCATCCCAGCTCCCCTTGGGCCCGTTGATGCTTTGGCCATTGCACACTCTTCTCGGCAGCCCCCGGCTGCAGCAGCCAGTGGCCTCTCCAGCCCCTCCGCAGTGGCTGCCTGATAAAGCCGACAGAGAAGTCAGAAAGATGCTCGAGCTTTGGGTAATCCCTCACTTCATTATACGATGGGATTTTAAAACTGCAGAGCAATGAAAAGCTTCCACTGGGCAGTGGGAAGAGAACCCTTTAATAAACATAAAAATCCTATTAAAAATATATGTACGTAAACTGTGCTGCCACATAGAGGCATTGGCGACAGCTCTCCCAATTTATCATGAATTTTGCAGTTGGTAGCACTTTTATTTTTAATGCCTGACCATTGGAGTCCTGCTACTGCAGGAGCCTTTTTCTCTCTCTTTTTAATTCAAGCAAGATTCTAGCTGTCATTTTTGCAGAGAGAGGCTATAAAAGGTGAAGTAAGTGCAGTGTAAGGGATCTAAAGCCAGAAGGCTGGTCAAAAAATATACAATATTTTCTAATTTAATTATTTTTTAACATTTGGAGTTAGCTGTGGCTGCGAACATAAGTCCTATAATGATGCATTGAAGTCCTTTAATGAGCAATTGGTTCATCCAGAGTACCAGAACAAATCAAGGAGTAGCACATCACCCAGAGTACCTGCTATAATACAAAAGTATGTGTACTGAGTGAAGATCAGTGCTCAGGAGATGATCCAACATACCATATCAGAGAAACAGACCAGCTGAGTGCCTTCTTTTCTCTCCAAGCACTAGAATAAATCTGTCATATATCTACAGTTTCACTTGAATTCACTGTATTAGCTTGACAACTAATTGGTGTCCTCAAGTGGGTATCTGATTGCTCTTAAGTTGGACCGAGGTCCAGAGAAAACAGCTCATAGTTATCCTCCCTTTAACTTTAACCTCTTATAAGAAATTAGAACCCTTTTAAATTAGATATAGAAAGGGGGGAAAAAAGCTCTGGTTGTGTTGCACTTCCTCAGAGCATCTTGCACATTTTCCAGTGCTCCTCCAGACCAGGAGGACTCTCTCCCAGTGCTTTGCCTCCAGCCATTACATGAGCCTGAGGGATCCCCAGGGTGGAAAATGGAGGCAGGAAAGCGTTGCTCTTTTCCCACCATTACACAGACCCACACCATCTGGCTGGCCTTTTCGTCAGGGCTGTAAACCAGGAGATTTTCCTTCCCTGCTTTCTGTTGTCACCTTGGCTGCTTGCAAAGACCCATGAGCTGGAAACTCATCATCTGGCCGGCATCCTCCCAAAGGTATTTTAAGAGTGCTGCGTGGAGCACCAGCTTGCAGTGCTTACAGCATTTTGTAGCGCACTGGCAGCAGCAATTCAATCCCTATTTGGGTTTCAGCCAACATTTGTTGTCCTCACTGGAAATGGTATTGATTACTTGAACTGAGGAGCCAATTATGGCCGATATGATACTCACTACCTCGCATCCCAGGATGACACGTGCCATGGAGGCTGCTTTGCTTCAACTGTACCTACCAAATGGGCCAGTGAGGTTCCAGACAGACCTCTGGCCTTATTAAGTCACCCATGGTGTGAATAAGCTGTTTAACTCATGCCCTAAACCTTATTTGACACAAGTTTCTTGGGTTTGGTTTGAGCAGGGATTGGCATTTGTTTAGTGTCTCCCTTGGACGAGTTGTGTTCTGTACAGCATCTGTCTGCTTGCTGGCACTCCAGATTTCATGCAGTGGGGAGAATTTTGGATGAGAGAAAGTGCTGTGCCCACGGAGAGCAGTACCATGGGCTATTGGAGCCCACCAGCAATTGGCACCTAGTGCTGCACTGCCAGGCAAAATCATACGCAAGATGAGGGCTGTGCTTGGGCTAGCAGGTTGATCACATCTTGGTGGTGGGCTTCCGTGCCAGTTACCATGGAGGAAATGACAGCTGGAGTCTGTGACCCTCCTCTACTTCTCAGTCATGGTTGTGGTGATGGGCAGCAAATGATGGCTACGGAGCCTGCGGTGCCTGCTCCTGGCAGCAGGTCTGCAAACATTGCACAGCAAAACCACAAAAATTGGGGCTTCACCCCAACACAAATTCAGAACAAAGACCCTGATTCTAATAAACAAAGCCCAAGTCTCTGTCCTCTTAGAGGTCCTTCTCAGACAGAGATGAGGTGTCCCCTCATCTCTGGGACCTGCACGCTGATAAACCAGTTGCAAGAGCATCTCGAGAGCCCAACAGGGACATTTCTGCGCTGATCTCGCAGTGCGGGGACGGGGGATGCTGCGGTGCTGAAGCTGCAGGGCATCAGGAGCTCTGCTCTTCTGGGGGAAGTGGTGGAGATGGTGGGTTTGCTGGGTTGGTGCTGAAACACGGGCAATTCCTTATTTTGCTCTTTGTTTGTTACCTTATTCTGCCTCACTGAGTTTGTGTTAATGTTAACGTCTGGTGTTTTAAGCTGTCCTTGGGTTTACTGTGTTTAACGGCTTCTTGGGCAAAGCACCTTCCCACGTGGCTTATTTGATGCTATTTAGCTAAATTTGTTTGTTTCTGGCCTGGGTTTGTTTCATTAAAATTTGGGCTGTACTTTTCCATCTGGCTGCCTAGTGGAAACAGTGTCCAAAATTGGTATTTCAGTCACTTTCTATATATATTTTTTGCAAAGTTAATTGAATTATGAGAGGCAGGTTACTTAAGCAAATGCAATGGCCCCTGTGACACTTCACAGGGCCTGTTAAACACATAAAACCAAACGTGATCAACACTTCCCAGTAACTACAAATGTAACCAGCAAATCAGCCTTCCTGCCCCTTGAGGAAGAGGTTGACGAGCTCCGCTGCTGCTGGAGTGAAATGTGATAATGCCTCCGTCCGCCGTGAAATACGGCATCTTCCGTCACATCCCTGACCCAAAATTGTATTTCAACTGGTATTTAACGAACTGCAGCCAGGTCCACGTCACCTGTAGAAGGCAGGAATATCATCTGCTCTGTTTATAGAGAGGGAGATGAGTTGTGATCTCTTCTCGCTGCTGCTAACGAGTCATTAGCGGCCTTGGGCCCGTGTGTGGCTGTGGGAGGGAGCGGTGGCTGAGCGCAGGAGCCCGGGGCGCCCGGAGCTGCTCCTGCATCCCGCGCAGCTGGCGCGGTTACTGGGGCAGCCCTGCTGCCCGAGGCTTCTGGGGATGGGTTTGCAGAGAGGAAAGGTGTCACTTGACCTTTCTGTGATTTAGTTGCCTGGCTGCTTTAAAACAGCTTTGGGATGCGGGGATTGGAAGCATAAATACCAATGACGTGCAGGTGGCCTCGCCTGCGCCTGCCCGCGCCATGCTGCCAGGGAGCAAATATACGTCCAAAGAAGGAACACATTTTTTTTTTTTTTCCCCCTTCTTCTTGTTATTTACTTCACAGGCAAGAAGCAGAGGTGGGAATAAAGGAAAAAAAGACATCAGCTGCTTATTAGATCAGCAGGAGTTGTTTTGAGCCCTGGCTTCTCCATGCCAGTTGATGTAGTAAGCTTTGTTTTGGGGGTGCTTTTGTGATGATGCAGAGGGCTGTCTGATTAGAAAACGGCATTTTGCTGCAATAATTTTCTGCAAGCAACTTGCACTGGTCTCTCTGAGGTAACATGCTGTTGATTAATGCACCAACTTACCCCCTCTCCCTGGTGTCTAGTTTTCATTCCATGTAAGCTCTGATTATTCAGTAAAAAAGAAACATTGGCCTATGAAGCTAAACATCAAAATGCAGCAGCAGAACCCTCAGTGTCCCCACTGTTTGCAGTGTGTTTGCTGAGGGTTATTTTCATGCCACACACAATTGAGGTTATTGAGGAGAGCAAAACGAGCAGTATTTGTTATTCAGTTCATTTTGGGTTTTCAGCACTGTCGATGTCTCACAGCAGCGGTGCCTGGGGACTCGAGGGGTGTGAGGTTACGAATTTATTACATGGTGTCTGGAGCTGTACAGAAACAGATCCCAAAGGTCTCGCTGAAGGAGAAGGAAAGGATATACTGTATGGAGGAGCCAGGAGTGGGTGGACAGGGTAGGAAACGTGGGTACGGAGACATGAAGTGGCTTGCATATGGTGCCAGGGCACTGACTGCAAGAGTAGCAATACTGGGATTTATATTTTCGGATTGCTGGGCTGCTTCTAACCTCTAAGCAAAGTGTGTAGGTTTCTGCTGGGACCTCCGCTGCGCCTTTGCTGGCTGGATCTGCATCCGAGGTCAGGTTCCTTATGCCAAGTAGATTTAACTGGAATTATGCATTTGTAAATCTGGATCTGGATCTGAACTGTTTGTTTCTATAATTCGCCAAACCAAAATCCGAAGTCCAGAGAGTCTTGGAGAAGTTTATGCCTTCATTCCAGAGTCCATGTCTGGTTTTATGGGCTGTTAATACATTAAGGTTTCTTCAAAACAGTCAATAATTTGTATTAAATGGTTTAGCTGCAGATTTTTAACTACTTAATGACAACAGACTAGAAGCAAATGGAATGGAACTGGGGTTATTCTTAAAAAGATTTCCATTATTTTAGTATGTGATCAGCTTGTAATCTCTAGTGTATACCTTATACCATCCATCCCTCACAGACCTGTGTGGTTCTTCTCTTCTGCTTTAGAATTGGAGGCAGCAGCCCACAGATCCATAGGGTACCTGCTCTGCACCGCCCAAGTCTTGGGCTGGTGCCCAGGCTGCTCTGTCAACCTCCATCTCAAGTCCAGAAGAACAAAATTTGGATTTACGGTAGGAAAAAGGAAACAAAAGAACCCAGAAAAGCTTAAATAAAGTATTCAGAGAAATTGTACGATAGAAGAGATTTGAATTAAGTCAAAGACCTCAGGCTGTTTCCATGTGGGGAAGTCACCAGTGCTGGTCACCAGCATCCAAGCAAATGGCTGAGGCTCATGTCATTCCCTGTGTTGCCCTTGAAAATCTGTATGATTCCTCCAGCGGAAGTTGATGCAGTCGGTATATCTTAAAAAGCAGCACAGTACCAACCTGTGAAGCAGTGTGGGAAGCCCAGGAGGTTGGCTGGATAAGTGGGCTCACCTCATTCCTTGCACTGAGGTCTGTGCTAACCACATACAGACCAGATGGTGGACCTGGCTTCCTCTGCCTCTAAAACAAACCTCTGTCCTCCCCCTCTGTCTCTTTGCAGAGCTCCCTTCCTCGGAACACTTGAGCGTGGCCGATGCGATATGGCTTGCCCTCAACGTGGTGTCTGGCGGAGGTGGCTTCTCCGGCTCCCAGCCCATCGGAGTGACCAAAATTGCCAAGTCAGTAATAGCACCCCTAGCTGACCAAAACATCTCAGTGTTCATGCTCTCCACCTATCAGACGGACTTCATACTGGTAAGAGGACATGAGAAGACCAGGCAGAGTCATCTGCCACCAGATGAATGCTCAGTTGGGCAGTTTTAATGACATTTCTGGGAACAAGTTGTTTGAGGAGCAGCAGAAGTACCAAAGTCTGCTTTTGCCAGAGCTCTGTGGCTTGTAGTTAGGCTTTCTGACATCTCAGGAGCTTTTCCCATGGGATGAGGCATTTGTTGGTACGGGTTATCCACTGTCTAATGAGAGTGCTGAGCCCACACTGCAGTCTCTCCCTTCATGGAGGCACTGTCAGCATTTCCCACCGTCACTCAGACATTGGTGTTCTGAGTTAGAGGAACATAGTGTCTGCTGTCAGTTTGGCTGATGATCGCCAAGAGGCTCCAAAGTTGTTTTGGGGATAGACAGACAGACTGTCTTTCTGTCTCAAAATGCATGCATGAGCATGCACACAGGGCATGGCCACATAAGGTTTATCTCATTGAGAAACAAGGCTAAACAGGCAATGCTGAGTTCTTGAAGGTTTGCTGGAAAAGAGGTGAAACATCTCCCTCTTAGGGGTCTCCACAGTCTTAAAAGCAATGTGGTGCTTAATCCTACTGATATTTGCAGTGATGTCACCAAATGTGCTTCTCTAGACACACATTCTGATGATAATTATCCTTACACACCTGCTGGCTGAAGCAGGAGTGATGTGTCCACTTTTGGTGCCCTGAGAGTACGTAACCTCCCCTGCAGTGTATTCTCTCTTCTGGTGCATACCATCATGAGCTAATGCTGTTGTCAACTTCAGGTACGTGAGCGAGACCTGCCCTTCGTGATGCACACGCTGGCTGCTGAGTTCACCATCCTCAGAGTAGTGAACGGGGAGACAGTGGCTGCCGATGACCTTGGGATAACAAATGGATTTGTCAAACCAAAACTGGGTAAGGACCAGCGTGGGCTCAGCTTGCCAGGGAGTTGGTCTCCATGACACGTGGGGGTGAAAGTCTGCCTCCTACCTTCCTTTAGCATTTTGGTGAATGTTTATCCTATTGTAAAGTAATAAACCATCTTGATACATGCCCGAGTCTATCCCAGTTCAACCAAGGATTTGAGCAGGTGCTTAACTTTCCGAGCAATGCTGATGAGCCTTGCTGAATTTGAGCCTTTTAATGCTAGTTTCACATCTTTAGGGAAAACATGCCTTTTGTAGGACAGAAGGTCCTACAACAGTTCATTTCAGTTGCAAAAATAATGTTGTTTGTGGCCCATACTTCCAGGTTTCAACATTTCAAAGGAAGATGGCTTATGTGAAAGCTTGCTTAAGTTTGCAGTGATTGATGCACAGTGTGGTTCAACTTTCACACTTCAGTACCTGTCAGGATCAAGGCCACTGTCAACCCAGGGCCTTCCCTGGGTTGTTTCCCAGTCTAGAGTACTGGGATGTTTCCAGTGTAGAGGAACCAGCATCAAGCAAAGGGCACAATCAGGAAAAGGAACTATTTAAATACATATGTTTACCTACACACCTGTGCGTAATTTTGTGCCCATAACCAAACAAAGCAGAGATCAGTTATTATGAAGTGCCACTCAGCCTCGTCACCCAATAGCTATAAATCATCTTGTTTAAGAAATTGAGCCTTATACAAAAAGCGTGAAGGAAGGGCACAGTGAAATGCACGTTGACTATGCACAGGTATGCCATTTGCTGTGTTGTGTGCATGCCTAGATACTGGCTGTTTCTCAGCTACTGGCTGCAAACAATTTTGCTAAGCTGCTGCGTGTCAGCTGGTTTTTGATTTTTGTAGATATTATGGCAAAATCAACCCTCAGAAAGGAGAGAAAAGAGAGGGTGTACTGCCAGCAGCCACAGCTGGAGAAGTGCCTTCCATAGCCCTGCCTTTTAAATGGTGGAAGCCTGAATTTATTTCTACTTTTCAGTTTGTATTGCCACCTCCTTTAGCTCGCCCCTTGTCTCACGTGGCTGCACCCAATGTCCTGAAAACCCCTACAAGCCGAGAGCTGACCTGTGCCCCATGCAGGGCAGGGTACTGGGGATGGTCTCACCCTGTACCCCAGGGAGAACATGGCAAGAGCGAGTCTCTGTCTGAGAACAAGCAGGGCTTCAGCAATGAGGAACTTTCTTACAAACACTGTCAGTTTTCTCTGTGGCCGCTGCCGGTGCATGGATTACACGTCTGGTGGGACATGAACCCGCTGCAGACATGGCTTCATGGCTGTGTGTGTCTCTGTGTGTCTCTTTCAGTTCAGAGGCCTGTCATTCATCCCCTTTCCAGTCCGAGTAATATGTTCTGCGTCACCAGCCTGGATCCAGATACCCTTCCCACTGTTGCTACACTCCTAATGGATGTCATGTTTTACTCCAATGGGTAGGTCCCAGCAGGGAGACGGGCTCCTGGGGGAGGTGTTGTTGCTGGCGTCTGGAGGCACAAATTCACATTGTTCCTCCAGGATGCCCAGGGATCTGCTGTGGCCTTATGCTGCTGCGGTGCTCTGCTCTTAGGGAGGGAGGTTTCACAGGCTCAAGAGGGTTGTCCTGACAGGTGGAAGCCAAGTAGGAGATTGAGGGTGCCCAAAGATATCCACTGGCTTTGGAAAGCTCAGCCTTTTCAGATTTGAGCTAAGAGTACCAATGTGATCAATGTGCTACATATCCACATATGACCACAGGATTTGCTGCAGCTTCTGGCCCACAGCCTCCTGTGAGAAGACCTTGGGGCAGGGATGGGAGAGTTTTGTCCATTGTGGGGACTGGCATTTTTTGCCCTTGCAAAATAAAAAAAAATAAAAAGCAGTATAATGTGACAGGACTCAATGTCACTTCCCTAAGTCAGTGTATGAACATTTCTGGTTTCACTGGCTGTATCTACTTTAAAAGCCTTCCTTTGTTCTTCTAGCCACAGTTAATGCTGTTCTCTTCCCTTTCTTCAGAGTAAAAGACTCAGTGGTGGGCAACGAAGACTCGGGACATATTCGATTTTTCTCCTTTTCTCTCATTGAGGGTTACATCTCCTTGGTCATGGATGTCCAGACACAGCAGAGGTGAGCTTTGGTCTTAGAGCCTCCTGGACCCCAAAAAAGCACCTGGGATGTTCTCAAAGCAGCAGGAAGCAGCTTAAGCTCCTCCGTGTTAATTCTTGGGAGCCTCATTTTGTGTGTGTCATGTGTCTGTACACCCTGTTACTTTTCTGAGTGAAGTCTGGCATGTTAGTGCCAGCTCCTGAATTTTGGGCTTTTCTGTCCAAGCCCTTAGTGAAATCACAAGCCAATGTAGGGTTATCTCACTTTCTAAAGAGGGGCACTGGATCAAAATTATTCTGATGTTTTTATTCCACTATTCATTAGTTGTGCTCTTAAGAGCAAAACCAAAAAATAATGTGGTGTACATGGTTGAAGTTTAACTGCTAAAGGCCAAAAGTAGGGTGGGGATGTCAGTGCTGCTGTCCTCCCGCTTTGCTTTTACACATGGCTGGGCTTGGTGTGGATTCTCATTGTGGTGATAATGTACTGAGTCATCCTGTGCAGCTGGAGCCCCGACTCGTTTGTCTGGCAAGGCGAAAGTCAGCCAGGGAGCAAATATCAGCCTGTTTGTGTGTGTGTACTTCTGCAGCCTCGCATCACAGAAGTCTCTGAGGTCTGGAGGCTAGACGGGATGCTGTGCTGAGATACAGTGCATAGATTTGCTTTTGACACACAGCGCAGTGTTTGGTTTTGGTTCTTGCCTGCCCTAGGGACTTGTTTTGCAAACTATTAGTTGCCCTCTTGAAAGTTTCTTGGACCTTAATTGGAGTAAACCTGTCTTCCTTCAAGAGAGGCTAGAGGGTTGGAGCAGCAGCCTGATGCTTGGGGAACCGGGGCGACCAATTCCGTCTCTCACAGACTGCCTGCCTGCGTGGCCTTGGGCAAGTCTCGTAGCCACTGGTCTTCTTTCCCCTGCTAAGAAATGGGGATCTCTGCAGGGATCCCATGGACCTCCCAGGGAAGGCATGAAAAAAAGCACTGATGATGCTCAGACACAAAACCAGTGGTTCACATGCCAAAAAGAGAGGTACGGAAAATATTTTGTCCCTAGGTTTTTCTAAACGCATCTCAAATCAAGCCTTCAGGTTAACGGTCTCGACCTTTGGAAAGCTGGGGCATGGCCTGTTTCTTAGAAATCTTTTTCCATGCCTCTCTGAGTGCCTGTGCACACTTCCTGCGTCAGATGCTGGTTTACCACGGAATCTGGAGGGGCAGGCAGGTGCATCTGTCCCACCTGCCTGCAGTTTTCTCAGTTTCATGAGCTGCCGCCGCCGCAGCTATTGTTGACTTCAAGCAGCACAGGGATACAGGAGCAGCAGCATCCCTGCAGGCAGAATCTGAAACGCTGCTGTGTTTTAATTGCCACATTTGGTCTTCCATTTCTTTTACAGATTTCCTAATAATTTGTTGTTTACAAGTGCATCTGGTGAACTCTGGAAGATGGTGCGGATTGGTGGGCAGCCTCTTGGCTTCGGTAGGTAACCATTTGGGGGATCAGTTGGTGCACAGGTAGTCACTTGCCTCGGGGCCTTCAAGGATGATGGAAAAATCCATCTCAGGCTTTGTAAGAGCCAGCAGCTTAACATGACTTTGCAAGCTGAGATTTTCCAACAGGAGGAGTCTGACTCCTACCTAGTCAGACTTCTAAATATACTTTTTAAAGTGTGCTTGACGGCTCCGTCTAAATTGCATTCATCTGCTGGACTTTGGAGGTAGCTACAGCTGGGTCTCTAAAGAGAAAAAGTGGACAAAGAGGCGGCATGGGAATGCACTGTAGACTACTGAAATCAGTGGTCAGAAAGCATGTCCAGTGCAGTCTTTGGGCAACTCTTTGGCTTTAGTAGGTTTAGTATAGATTTATAGCAGTCCAAGTGGGAGTCCTGTTCATGGACCTGTTTCACATCCAGTGCTGCAAATCTTTTCTCTGCTCAAAAGAATATTGGACCTAAGTAACACAGAGTAAATGCTTCACATCTGCGGAAGTGTTCTTGTTATTTTTGTATCCCCTATAATTTTAAGGAGTCCGATCTGAATACCGCAACAAAGGCCCAATTTTCAGAAGATGCTGGGGCTCCTTCCCATGGTCTCTGAAAGAGTTACAAAATACAGGCTTCAAAGAACATTTCTGAAGAATGTTTGGCTAATTTTTATATTTCATTGCTACTTCTACGCCAGACAAACAAAAGTAGCAAGAAGGAAATTTTCATGCACCTTCTTTTTTTGCATCTCAGAGGCAAAATATGTAGAAATGGCATGGTACATGTCATTGATGGGACGTCAGGACAACTACCAGCCCCCTAAATGTGCGCTGTTTAAACCTGTTAGCTTAGAATTAAGTTGAAATGTTCAGTTTGGATCAGGGAAACTCAGATTTCATCTGGAAACAATGTACCATTGATGTGCCATGAACAGGACAGGGGAACCTTTTTAAGTGGCATGAAATCTTGTCTCAAGGGCTATGGTGGTCTAGGAACCAACCGTGTGTCCAGGCCAACCAGCGGGTCAGCATCTCCTCTCTCAGGGACGCAGGGCAAAGTGTTTAATAGCAACAACTAAAGAGAAAAATAGAGGTTAAGGGTATACGAGACTGTCTTTGGTGCTTCCTTCCTGAATGTCATTAATTGCCTTTTCTTTGGACCTCTCAAAATCATTCCAGTTCTAACGTTTTGTGCCTTTGCGGGATTTACATTTCTCTATAACAAAAAGAAGGCAATAAAATCATACGTGCATCGTATCGTTGTGGCCCAAAGAGCCTGATTCTGTGAGAAAGAACACATTTTACCATAGAGATCCTTTCTGATTGGAGTTTATGAAGACAAACTCCTTCCCGTATGTGCACAGAACTGGTGAGACCCAAGAGTACCAGACTGACAGGTGCCCTTCAGACAATGACTGAGTTTTTATCTCCCCCACAGATGAATGTGGAATTGTCGCTCAGATTTCTGAGCCTTTGGCCGCAGCCGACATCCCAGCCTACTACATCAGTACTTTTAAGTTTGATCACGCGTTGGTGAGTATCAAGACAACTTCTTTGAAATAGGGGAGATCTTTTCCCTGGGAGAAAACTCATGAGAACATCATTTCCCATCTCAAGAGCTTGTTGGAGTGCCTTGGCTCTGATGTAGCCTAGCAGATACCTCTTTCCAGCCTCTTGGCTGTCAGGTGCCCTGGGTCGGAGGCTCCTGAACCAAGCCCAGCCCTACCCCAAGGCAAAACAGCATTAGGGAGTGTCATTCTTGCAAAGGGCTGGTCTCAGTCCTTAAAGACCTGTGATGATGGAGACTTCATACCTCCCTGAGCAGTCTCTTCCCCTGTGTCACTGTCTTTTATTAGAAACAGCCACAAACCCTCTCTGTTTTCCTGCAAGTGTAGCCAGACGCTTCAGGCTCTTGGGAGGGTGCCTTTGCACGTGGGAACTATTTTGTAAAGTCTCCCAATACCAAATCCCTGCCTTCATCTCTTGGTACCCACATGGCCCTAACCGTTGCGTTTTGAGACCCATCTGTGAGTCCTGACTAGCTCTGCATCCTCCTCCTCATGGTGTAGGCCTTTGATAAAAGAGCAATAATTGGCAGCACAGCAAGGGAAGGTGATTTTGAAGCAGAGAAGGGTGTTGCCGTGTTTGTTTTCCTGAGTACCCAGAGCAGTTGCAGCACAGTCATCGGCATGAGGGGCTTGCCGATCGTACAGAACTCTCTTCTCTTTTATACTGGTGGATATTTAACCTTCTAGGCATTAAGTGTACCTCTGCTCTTCCTTGGTTGTATAGGACATCCTCAAAAATAAAGAATTTGCCCGAAAAGGGAAAATTGTTACGCCTGTAGCCACAGACAGGATGGCATTTGACTTGGAGCCCGTTCCCCGAGTCCTGAGGGAGAGAGTCAGTAGCCCATGCACTAACCAAGCTCAGCTGCTTTGTGCTTTTGGGTTTTTTTTCTTAAATGTGCCCTTTATTGCATTATACTCATCCTTTCATCACTGTAAATTCACTGCCCAGGCCCTACTTTTCACCTCTAAAAGCTCCAATGAGTTCAATGCGGGTTTTTTTTCAGCTAATTACTTCGGTTTTTCACAGTTGGTGTGAACCATTTGCAGCATACAGGTCATGTGTGTAAAGAGTAAAAGTAAATATTTTTCCAGATAGCAAAGGTCAAAGTGTTTTATATGTTTGTCTTATTTTCTTGAATATTAACTGTGCTGATAAGATAAGCTAATAAAACACCATTTTAAAATCAATACTGTTAGCTTTGCCTCACATTCCTCCCTGTTGTTGTGGCTCCAGGTGCATGCTTTCTGGGCAGAGCACAAGGTGCAGAGTGCTTCTAGTTGTCAAGTGATATCTGGAGAGCTAAGCCCTGTCAGTGAAAATAGATATTTTACTTAAAACTTGTGCCATACAATTGTGATGACTCTGCAGGCAGCTCCGCCTTTTAAAAGTGTCTCATCCCGCTGCATCTGAGCCTGGCAGATCCCTGCCCCCAAGCAGCTGGCAGGGTATTATTTGGTCCACGCATTAAGGTCTGCAGATCTTCCTTCCTCAAATCAGTATTTTAGCATCTTCCTTGCTTCTTGCTGTTTTCTTTTCTTACGGTTTTAAAAGCTTTTTCATCTGGACAGTGCTATTCTAGCTGTAAAATCCTTCCACCATGTGGAAGATGCATTTCAAGCCCTGCTTTGCTTGACTTTGCTCCGGGAGTGGTGGCTGGGCTGTGTGCTTGCTGGCTGTCCGTTGGTTTTGTTGGCTAAAACCCTGGCCTAGGTGTTGTCATGTTCTCCTTAACTTTGCTACCCAGGCACCTTGACTTCTAGTGACATTTCTCAAGGTCTAAGTGCATCTTGAATCCTTTCTCTACATCCTCCCTTTGTTTATTAAGGTTGTTCAGTACTTATTGTCAACAGTAAAACCTTATTGTTCCCTTTGACCTGATCTTTTTTCTCCTGTGCATCTTAAGGTGGTTTTGTTGCTTAATTTTTTCTTTGACCTGGATGTTAATACTCAGGTCTTCCTGCAGTGCCATAGCTGTAGAAGTTTGCCCTGGAAATCAGGACCTGTGCTTGAGAAGAAATCCCTTTGGGAGACAACACTGAGATGGGAACCTCCAGGTCTCTGATGTTGTCCACTGGGTGACGTAAGGTTGGACTGGAGAGAGCTATGGTTTCCAGCTCCCTCTAGAGAGAGCAAGTGAGAAGAGTCCCTTTTCCAGGTGCTCTGCTCTCACTGCCTCATGCTCAGAGGTACCTTGCTCTTCTTCACCAGCATTTCACATCTAATGAGGCTGAAGTTAGGTCTGAGACGTAGTTTGGAACTTTGCTTTTCCCTTCACAGTAGATGCTTTGATGTGCCATCTAGCTGACAAGTGAACATGTTGCACCATCTGCCCTGGGATAGGGCTCTTTTCTACAGGGCAGAGAGGGGTAGGACTTCTCTGCTGGTGTCAAACTAGGATGTGTCCTACAAATCAAAACTGTTTGCACATCTGTCCTGGAGAAAACCTGGCCCAAACATTTGCAGTATGATTGATACCATTTCCTTGACATTAAGGGAGTCAAGCGTTTTGCAGTGGATGAAAGATCAGCCCATTGTGTATAAGGGAGGAGGTGAGTCCATGGGCCAGAACTGGCCAGTTCTGCTTCCTCCTGCTTCTGTACCGCACTGCAGGAGAGTATGGAGAGACCTGCTCTTCATCTGCTGGGGCTGGCTAAGAAAATGTGCTTTGCAAAACTGATTCCTATGTCGTTTCTCATTATCTTCTGGAGCGGCAAAGAGTCATCCAGCTTCTTCCAGTGCAGTGTTCAATGTACTGGGGAAAATGGTGGAGGGAAGGCAGTGGAGAGTCCTGTCTCGAAGTCCTTTTTCCTATGGTGGATGTTTCCTGGGGGTTTCTTCCTAACCCAGAAGAATTTGCTGTATGTTTTAAGATTATTTCCTTCCTTTGCCAGCTGACTCTTGTTCACACATCATCAGAGTTAGGCACTCCGATTCTGTCTTCCCAATGGAAAATTGAACGTTTTTCTTGTTATTTCTCATGGGGCTTTTTCCTCAGTTTTGTTAAAAAGTTGCAGAAAATCACAGTCCAGTTGCATTTCCACTGTCTGAGTTCTGGAGGGTGTCCAGTGAATCCAGGTACAGGTATTGTGCTCCTGGCCAAGGACCCAAATACCTCACAGAGGAGACAGTCCCTTCTTCAACTTAATTAACATGAATTATTTTGGCTTCTTGTAGCAGCTCACAGATAATTTATTTTTCCCCCAGTCCCTTTTCCACTTTCCAAGAGCTGTTACCTGCCTGTCCCCTGAGTGTCGTCTTTGAGTGTATGTAACGATCAGACACCTCTTTCCTGTCTGATGTACCTTTGCTTGTGATATTCTTTTCTACCGATGACAGTTGCTCTGAGATCTTTTGCATCTTCTGTTACAAGGAGTTTTTCTTGCAGTAAGTGTGAAAAGACACCCACTAATAATTTTGTGTATGGACTTCATAGAATCATAGAATGCTTTGGATTTGAAGGGACCTTAAAGATTCTCTAGTTCCAACCCAGGGCAGGGACACCTCCCACCAGCCCAGGTTGCTCCAAGCCCCGTCCAACCTGGCCTTGAACCCCTCCAGGGATGGGGCAGCCACAGCTTCTCTGGGCAACCTGGGCCCCCCCTCACAGCCAAGAATTTCTGCCTCACATCTCATCTCAATCTCCCCTCTTCCAGTGTAAAACCCTTCCCCCTCGTCCCATGGCTCCCCTCCCTGCTCCAGAGTCCCTCCCCAGCTTTCCTGGAGCCCCTTTAGGGACTGGCAGGGGCTGGAAGGTCTCCCCGGAGCCTTCTCTTCTCCAGGCTGAACCCCCCCAGCTCTCTCAGCCTGTCCCCACAGCAGAGGGGCTCCAGCCCTCCCAGCATCTCCGGGGCCTCCTCTGGCCCCGCTCCAACAGCTCCGTGTCCTTCTGCTGTTGGTGCCCCAGAGCTGGAGGCAGTGCTGTAGGGGGGTGTCACAGAGCATAGCAGAGGGGCAGAATCCCCCCCTCGCCCTGCTGCCCACGCTGCTGGGGATGCAGCCCAGGATGCAGGTGGCTTTCTGGGCTGCCAGTGCACATAACTGACTCGTGTTGAGCTTCTCATCAATCAATATCCCCAAGTCCTTCTCCTCAGGGCTGCTCTCAATCTGTTGACTGCCCAGCCTGTATTTGTGCCTGGGATTGCCCTGACCCAGGTGCGAGACCTTGCACTTGGCCTGGTTGAACTTCGTGAGGTTCACACGGGCCCACCTCTACAGCCTGTCAGGGTCCCTCTGGATGGCATCCCTTCCCTCCCATGTCGATGGCGCCACACAGCTTGGTGTCATCGGCAAACTTGCTGAGGCTGCACTCAATGGCCACGGTCCATGTTGCTGACAAACTTCTATGGTTAAGTCTCATCGCTTGACTGGATAAGAAAGCTCAGGTGCTACGCCACACGATTTGGGACCCCCCACCCTGAGCAGACTGGCAGTTCTCTTCTTCCTTTGATGGACATGTCCCCCTGTCACCTAGTGTGGTCCCCATACCCACACTTACAGGTCCCAAACCTGCAGGATGCTCCACAGAGCCTCATGGGGCCCTTTGGCAGCCACATAAATCCATCGGCACAGGCACCTTGGATGGGCAAGCTTCTGGCGTACAAATGCTTTACCAAAAAAAGGAAGGGAAAGGAGGGGAGAGGAAGAGGAAAGGAAAAACCCCAAACCAGTTGCCTCCCTACCAGCAGGCACCATATAGAGAGCAAACCAGCCAGGTCTCACTTACAAGGTTTGCTCCTAGAGGTACCATGGGTTAACGCCTTTAAACCAGAGAGTGTCTCTTGTAGATGGAGGCCTTTCACAGTGGAGTTCAGATGTCCAACAGCAAAGTACCTGGCTCCTTGGGACTGTTCTGGCTTCATCTCCTGCATCTCCTTTCCTTGTCATCCCTCCCTGGCTTTTGCTAAGCATGACCTTTCTTTTTGTTTTCTTGCAGGTACCCGAAGAAAATATAAATGGTGTGGTCAATGCACTCCAAGTCAGTCAAGCTGAAAAGCGTTAGAAATCTTCTGAGCTGGTTCCAGATGCTTTTTATTATTATAATTATTATAATTATAATTATTATTATTATTATTCTTTTTTTCTCACAGTATTTCTTGAAAAATCTGATTCCAGAGAGTGACATGAAAAGAGACTGTGGAAAGTTGAGCAGAAACAGCTCCAATAAGCCTTTGTTTTAATTATTATTATTATTATTATTATTGTTATTTTATTAAATTTATGAGTGAGGGGCAGGAGGAAAAGGAGTTCAGATGGTTTCCTGACGTTCAGCTCCAAGGCCAAGTGTAACCTGCCTGTGTTCTCGGTGCAGGAGGAGCTGCCCGGGGACACCGGTCTCTCCCCGATGCGCGGCGGCGCGGGTGGCCGTGGGTGCTCTGCTGAGAGCTTGGCAGCACGGCTGGGACGGATGGGCCCATGCTCAGAGAGAGCCCTGAAAACCGTAAACAAATGTGGAATTAAACAGAAAAGACGTCGCATAGTGCTGGCTTGTCTCCTCGCATCAGACTTTCTGAGAACTGTCCGTCATTACATATGCTGAGATTGGATGGGAATTGAGTTCTGTTTTCCCAGACAAAACTGTTTGGCATTGGAAAAGGGGGAAATATCCAGCTGTTTTTTTAATTTTCCCCCTTTCCCTTTCTCTCTGCAGTCAAAGCCTGCTCTGAGAAAGCCTGGGCAGGGCAGCATTGCTGTGGCCCACCTCCTAGCCGGTGGTGTCACCAAGACTTCTGTCTGCATTCAAACTTTGCTGTTTTAGCTCAGTTTTCCCCAGTCACCCTCCCACTGCCCCCGGTGTCCTCCTGCCATGTCCCCTGCTCCAGGGCAGCTGCTGTCCCCTCACCCCCACGTCAGAGCCATCCCCAAGCCCTTGTGCCCCAGGGCCAGCAAGAGGAACGAGGCACCTTTTCTCCTCTCCCTGTGGGCTTTTTCCCATCCTCTTTGTACACGTTCATGGGGGACACAAGATTGCCTGGGGTCCCTGGGTAGCTGCTCCTGTACATCACAGGCTACCTTGGCCAAGAGCTGCAGTGGGTTGTCCCCACCTAAGCCAGGAGAGTGCCCAAGCCCTGCTGGGTCCCTCCTGCAGTTTCCCATCAGCTCCTTCTTCACCAGGGTGGAAATCTCTGCCAGATGGAGACCTGACTGCAGGGGTTTTTCCGTTGGGTTCAGTGAGCAGCCCTTCAAAAGCAGGACAGTGCTAAAAGTGCATCAACCCCAAGGTGTTTCCTTCTGGTCCTGTTGCGGGAAGGTGAGGTGGGCTTTGCCTGTGGAGCTTTTCCAGCAGGAGTGTGTTTGCTCTTGGCCAGAGCCAGCGAGATCAAGGTCTCCAGGCCCATGGTGGCACTCGCTTCCAAATCCTGGCTGCTCCCAGCACCACGGAGGATGTCAGAGACCAGTGCCAGGAGAGCAAGTGTCACCCAAGACATAGGTACCAGCAGTCTGCACTGTGCTGTGACCATGCAGTGAGGGGTGGTGAGAAGGAGAAGCCATCTGCAGAGGACTCTGCTTCTGTGTCTAGGAGCCCAAGCATATCCTGTATTCTAGATTTCTTCCCATTTCATTTTTGACACGAAGAAATTGCAGGCCTTACAGTTTTAATGAGGGCTTTCCAGCTTTGCTTCAGAGGCAGCCTCTAGCATGGTTTTCCTGAGGCTGTCTCTTGCAGGTTTGAGCTGGGGTTTTGCATTAATCTGGAGGCAGGAGGGAAATACCTGAGATCATGCCACAGGCATGGTTTGTAGTGGTGTGTAGGACCTGCAAACAGGTTTATACTGGTGTGTAGGACCTGCAGACACACACACACTGGCTTACACCTTGCTGTTTAGTTCTCCATTCGTGGTATTGGAGGGCTGAGCTTAACATTTGTGGTTTCTCGTGATGCTGGACCCAGACATTACGTTCCAAATCTTTCTGATTTTTCATCAGTGGACTGTTTTGTGGCAGCTGGGCAGGGAATCAGAGCGTCCACAGGAAAAAGTGTGCATAACTTTCCTTTGTAGGCCCTAACTCAGTGAGAGCATCCCTGCTGAGAAACACTTAGGCACATGTTTAAAACTTTACCAAACAGTATGTTTTGCTGTTCCTTTACATGGGTTTTTCAGAATTGCCCCATGATACATTATATTCACTCCAGATTTCTGGAGTAAAGGTTTATGCCAAGTGCGGCACCATGCATCTCTGGATGGTGGCTTGCAAAGATGCTTTGGTCTCCTGCCGCGAGGATGCAGCACAGGCGGTGCGGGGCGATATGTAAAAGCACTCGGAGGTGTTCTTTGGGAATCTGCGGGGCGTCGTTGGCAGCGCACTGAGCTGAAGGATGCGGCAGGGCAGTTGGTAGCTTTCCACCAAGTAAATTGTTGAAGAGTTTCTCCTTGGGATGGCAGATTGGGGTGCTTGTAGGACTGCGCAGGATTGTTCTGGAGGGGGATACCAGCATGTGGGTTGGTGCACAGCTACTGAGTTCCCAACGAGGCTTTCTGATCGGCCAAGGTGAGCCCGAGCTTCCTCTGTGTGCGCGGACAGTGTCACTGGGACAGGGTCGTCTTTGTGCTCCTGGGTTTTGTCAGCCGTTGGAAAATGATTATTTAGCCACTTTCCGCATCAGAGGACAATGTGCGTTGCCCTCTGTCTGTGCTAGTGCTGCTTGCTAAAGATCGCGACATGGATGGTAAGGAATTACTTGAAACAAGCATCAACTTGCTGAGCCTTAAGAAAAAAAACTAGGTTTTAATTATTTTATTGTTTTTTAACTTTGCACTCAGGCTATTTTAGAGGTTGATTTTTTTAATTTAAATTTTCCACTTTTTTCCCTGAGGGAGTCAGCCTTAAATTTGCGAAATCTGTAGAAATTTTGGGGGTGTTTCAAAACTTCCCAAAGCAGGTTGATGTCCCGGCATGAGAAAGTTAGCCTGAAAAATTCACAGGGTGTCTCTGCCATCATCCTCGGCTTCACCTCTTTATTTCCTCTCTCGTTTTGTCCTGAGAACCAAGAAGATTGTTTCAGGCAACTTGGGGTAGTTTGATGCTTTTCCTTTAGCGTCCCCACATCACTTTGCTGGTGCAAACTGAGTTGCTCTGAATTTAGCCAGAATTGTTGAACCTTGCACCAGAGCCTAGGGAAGGGCAGTCTGGCGTATGGGCAGGATCCATGCAGTGGTGTTGCTTGTGAGACCTTCACTGGGTAAGGCAGGAAGGGGTCTGTAGGGGCTTTGTTAAAAAAAATTTAATAGTAATAATAATAATATAAGAGCACAGTGCTGAATGAGCCCAAAGCAGTGGCTCTTAACGCTGTGCAACAGCTCCCGCTCTCCCAGCACCTGGCCTTTGGGGTGGGGGAAGAAAATTGAAGGGTCTTTTTTTTTTTTTAAATGCCTTATGATACTAATGTCTCTGAGCATCCCTGGCATTGCGCTGTTTGGTGCTGATTGGATAAAAGGAGGAATATGTCTTAGTGGGACGCCCTTCGGCTGGGAGCTGCATCGTGGGAAGCCCAGGTTACCCGTTGGCCGCCCCGAGCGTCTCGCGGGGCTGCCTGCAGGGTTTCACCCCCACCACCCCAACACTGCCGGACCCTCCCCCTGCCCTCACGGTTCCTCTCGTTGCACAAAAATTCACCAAACAGACAAAATGCAAAAAGCTTTCCCAGTCCTGCAAGGAGGGGTGGGCAGGGAAGGAGGATACAGCCCTCCTGCGCCCTCCTTGTTTCTCCGAGGCCTTTGTTTTCTTAGAAACGTCAACCTTTCTCATGTTGTGTGTGTTACTATGTAGGTTTTTGTCTTTTTTCCCTGGCCCCGATTAGATTTTGGCTGCAGATTCCTTTCTACTGTGCAAGTGTGTGTGTATGTTCATATAATTGTATAGTGTTTACATAGAAATACTTAGTATGTCTCTGTTGTACACTTATATATGTAAGTACCTGTGTTTTATGTTCATATGGCTATATACTGTACATAGCATATATACTTGAGCAATATAGGTTAATATATACTGTGTGGATACATGTGTGTATACTCTAGGCACATGCTCTGTGTGTGCATATATATATGTAGTAAGTACTGTATACACACATTTATTCACCATATATTTTTAATTCAAGTATATAGGCAATATGAATACTTAGTTACGCTCTTGGGACTTCTCTCCACGCTTTTCGGGAAGAGCAGCGGCGAAGCTGACCTGGAGCAAAGCTGTGGCTCCTCCGCCTGCAGCGAGCGGGCAGAGTCCCCCTCCAGTGCGCAGCTTCCGAAACCCCTGCTTCCTCTTCAGTTTGGTGCCTCAAGCACAGAGACTGTAGGAAAATTGCTCCTTTTTCTTCATATATATTTTAGTTGCTACCCTGAATTGCTTCAGACCATTGTTTGCCAAGTGCCTGCCTGGACCCTGGCTGGAGGGTTTGCAATGGGGCTTCCAGTCCCTGCGAGCCCCGAGGCTGGCTGTGGGCATCGGCCATGGGGAGCACCTCCTGAACCTCCCGCCTGCCAGGCCTTCAGCACGGCCTGGGCTTGTCACCACTTTTCCGCCAGAAAAGCTCATGGTGGCCTTGCCCAGCGTCTCCGCGCGAGGCTGCGGGTGTGGGGTTTCCTGGTAGATGTGGCTGTTGGTGGCTCAGGGGCCAGAAGGCAACCCAGAGCTCTGGTATTTATTGGGACATGCGTACTTGTTGGCCTGTGAGGAGCTTTAAATCAGTGGGTTACTTTTAAATAGATGGAAATGTTGGAGAGTCTTTTCCCGTTAAAAGTAAGAGCGGCTGTTTGAACTCGGCGATTGGAAGTGTGTGGTCTTATAGTCAGAGTTGCCTGCTGACCAGCAGAGCCGTCTTAGGGTCCAGGTGGGAAAAGGTTTTGACCCAAAACATGCCCTAGTTTCATATTTCAGTTTTCTTTTTGAGTTGTGCAAATATGAATGTGTGCAGATTTGCTCATTGTTGTTGTGAACATGAAAGCATTTTCATTCTTTTTCCTCTTTGAATCAAACAGACCTCCTCTCCCTGCCCAGCCCAGCGACCCCACGGGGGTGCATTTCTCCCAGTAGCACCATCCCAGCAAGGGTGGCATGAGCCCTCCCAACCCCCACTATTCACAAAACCTTCCGATGCTCAGCCTCTCCTTGGGGGAAAGCCTCCAGGTCTGACTGTGTTTTGAGGTAATGGTGGTGTTGGGCACTGTGGCCAGAGGGGTTAGTCACGTCCTTGTGGTTTTTCCCATCCATGTAGCCACGTGTACTGTTCGAGAGCACTGAGGCATTCAGCCTCCCTACTTTAGAGGTCAGCGACTTGAGTAGAAGGTGCTGGGTCCTGTGTCGGCGCAGCCAGTGCTCAATGAGAGCAAATGTTCCTGTTGTGGCACTGGGTAATTGGTATTTTCTGATAATGACAAGGGAGAAATTCTTCGTTCAGCCCAAGCCTGAGCGTTGGCTGCTAGTTCCTGAGCGAAGGTGTCTCACAGCAGCATTCAGTGATGGACAAGAAGTCATTTTCCGATGAGGATTTCTTTTTTCTTTGTTACTGTGACTATTGTGGACATCTCCAGTAAGCAGCTTAAGACATCTCACTTACCTGCTCCAGTCCTGCCTGCAGACATTGGATTGGATTAAACTTTTATTACCTGCTAGAGAGTAAAACCCAGTAATCCTTTGCCAAACAGTATTTACGTTTTATAGCATGTGGTGGGGTGTGTTTACTTTGGCCGAGATGTGCAGATCTGCCTCCAGATTTAGATACCTTCTCCCCATGAGCGCTTCTGTCTGTCTGTCCATGCCTGGTGTGGGCCCTGTGTGTCGGGGGCCAGCACCGTCCCTTGGGCGTCCTCCAGCTCTGAGCCGGTACCGAAATGCTCCACACGTGTCCCCAACAAGGGCTGTGGGACCTTCCCGGGACACCTGGGAGGGAAACACTCAACTGTGAATCTTGAGTTATTTTGCTGTCTTCAGCCCCCTGGTTTCCACCCCTCGGCCTCCTTCTTTATTTAACCTCCCTGAAGCACCGCTCCATTGAAATACCAGCTCTGTTAGCACAGGTGGAGAAAAGGGCTGGGTTCTGCAACACGGGACGTGCACTGGAGGCTGAGCAGCAAATCCTTGCTGTGGCAGCAATAGCCCCTGCAGAAGCTCTGGTGAGTGTGGAGCGAGGCACAGACCCTGTCTGAAGCAGGGGAAATAGATGAAGTATGTATCAAACAAAGTGTGTTACAATTTTAGGGTGTGAGTGTGCAGAGAAACATACCTTTTTGGAACATGTAGAGCCAAGATGTCCCTTTCTTGATCTCTCTAGACAGCACCAGCAATTTCTCGTGCAGGTTGGGAAGATAATTTGTGTACTGAAGCCTAGGACTGTAATTGCAGATTACATGTAATAGCTTCTCCCCAATAGCTTTGTAAATTCTCTTGCAGAGGTTACCTGTGCTGCTGCCTGCCCTGGGTTTGGTGAGAGCCCGACCTGATGGGGCACGAAGCCCAGACATCCCCGTCCCCACTGACAGCCCGTAAATTCTGTGGCCGAGGCGCAGGGCGCGGGGGCGGGACGGCAGCCGCACACCTCCTGCCCGGCCGCAGCGTGGCACGGTCCAGCCCATCCCGGCCACGCCAGTGGTGCTGTGGTTGCAAAGCAGCTGCTTAAGTCCCTAGACTCCTTTGGGTTTTGGGGTTTTTTTTCATGCTTTTTTAGCTTTCTGCAGAATTTTGTAAATGAAGTGTGGGTGGATTTTGGATGGAGCTGGACAGAGATGCCCAGCAGGAAACTGGCAGGATTGAAGTTTTGAAATATCTCCGAGCGCGGAGCGGGCGCTCTTTGCTACCCTCTGTCTTCGCTCTGTCCTCTGGCTGTACCACAGGAGAGCCCATCAGCTGCCCAGTGTCCCTCTCCAGGCACACACATCGGTTTTCCCAGTGTCCTCCCAATCCTAAAAGATAATGCCAAAAAAAGGGCACTTTTCATCCTTCATTTTGGGGGGGCAGTTGCTTTTTTCCTCCCTGTGTGGATGTGGCAGACGCAGTGTCTCTTACATGCTGCATTTGGGAAGATGCCGTCAGAGGCTGGCTGTAGTTTGGGGACCCCCTGCTCCGCCCAGCTCTCTGCTGCTATTCAGCATCTTCAGGATTTGAAACCAGCTTTCTGCAACTACAGTAATAAGCTTTTTCTTTTTCCCAAAGGATTCCTACCAGCTCTTTTGTAACTTGAAAAATGTAGTTTTCCAGGTATGTCACTCCCTGGCCATTGTGGGAATGCCGCTGAAAGCACCCCACTTGCCAGGATGGCTCCTTCAGGCCCCAAAAGAGGAGTTCAGGCCCCAGAAGAGGAGTTCAGCCCCGTTTGCCTGCTGAAACATGCTGAAGCAGCCCCCAGGCTCAGGCTGGTGGAGGCTGCTCGGGGGGACAGGCCGCACACGGAGTTACAGCCCTGGCAAATGGAGCCGCTTCGCCCTCCATGGCCTCGCTGCCTGCACAGAGTCACCCCATCGGCTGGAAGGGGGCACAGAAAGAATTTCCCTTTTGCTGAAGAAAACCAGCAGCCTCCTGTTTGGGTTTGTGATCGGTGGGAAGAGCGAAAGCGCATTTGTGTTGTGGTTTAACCCCAGCCAGCAGCTAGAACCACACAGCTGCTCGCTCGCTTCTCCCCCTCCCGAGTGGGATGGAGAGAAGAATCGGAAAAATAAGGAAAACTCATGTGTTGAGATAAAGGAAGTTGAATAAGTAAAGCAAAAGCTGTGCAGACAAGCAAAGCAAACCAAGGAGTTAATTCCCTGCTTCCCATCGGCAGGTGGGTGCTCAGCCATCCCCAGGAAAGCCGGGCTCCATCATGGGTATCAGTGACTTGGGAAGACAAATGCCATCACTGTGAACGTGTGTGTGTGTCCGTGTCCCCCCCCCCCCGCCTTCCTTCCTCTTCCCCCTTTATATACTGACCATGACACCATATGGTATGGAATATCCTTTTGGGTCAGCTGGGGTCAGCTGTCCCAGCCGTGTCCCCTCCCAGCTCCTTGTGCCCCCCAGCCCGTGGCTGGTGGGGTGGGGTGAGGAGCAGAGGAGGCCTTGGCTGCTCAGCAACAACACAAACCATCAGTGTGGTATCAACACTACCCTCATCCCAACCCCAAAACACAGCACTATAGCAGCTGCTAGCAAGAAAGTCAACTCCATCCCAGCTGAAACCGTGACCATTTGCCACGTGGGAAGCAGAAGGAAGGGGCGAGGGGGTTGTAGGCATAGGGCAAAGGAGAAAATAAACGCACAGCCTTTTGTTGTAGTTGTAATTGTTTTTAAGACCAGCCTTGTGATTTTTTTTTGTATTTTTGAGGTCACTGGAGTTACCTAAAGACCTGGTGCTGCTGCTACACTTGCGGGAACTGCAAAACCTCCTGGGTGGCGTTGCCTCGGGTGGGACTGTCAGGGACCCTTCCCGAGGCACTGGGTGCTCAGGGTGCTGCCACGCAGCCACGCTGTTCCTCTGCAGCAATACGTGTCTGCTCTCTGTTTATCTAGGGTTCGTGAAGAAATCACTGAATTTTGAACATCTCCTTTCTGGGAGCAAACCTCTGTGTTTTCCTTGGCGGGGAGTGTGGGTCGGTGCTGTTCCGTGGGTCCCGCCTGCGCCGGGTGGCCAGGGTGGTGCTGGGTTGGGAGGTTCAGTGCGTCAAACGGCTGGCTCTGCAGCAGTGGCGCCCGGTTTTTCCTTTGACTGATAGGAACAGACACTCTCTGCTCCAGCTTGAAGACCTCCGCCTTGTAGTTTTATCATTAGAATTAAAAAATGAATCATGCCCTCGGTGTCTTCCAGACCCTGCCCACTAGGAGTCCCCTCTCCCAGCCCCGCGGGGCCTGAGCCACGCTGTCTCCGTTCTTCCTTCCTCCGGGTTTTTATTTGCTCTGCATTTGGGAATGGAGGAGCACATCAGTGTCCCTGGGGCAGGCGGCTGGGGTACTTTTGCAGCTCCCCAGAGACACTGCAAGAATCTTTTCCCGGTGTTTCTGGTTGTGCTGGAGATGGGGCTGCCCTCGCCTCTCACCCGAAAACCTGCTACTGCTGCTAAAAATGATGCTGCTGACCCGATGGCTGTTGGTATTAGGGCGTGAGTCTGCATTTGAGTGCTGTTAGTGCCAGGATCAGGGGCCTGGTGATGCAGAGGGTGGTGGCACTTGCCTGCTTCTCGCCAGCCCAGGGCTCTGCTCGCTGTCCCCTGTCCCCACTGCCTGTGCCTGGGTCACTCCTCCTGTCGTCCCTCCCCTGTGCGTGGGCTGCAGACTGGGGTTTGGGGTTCGTGAGACATGAAGTTGAGGGCTGTATGTTTGAGCACCGTGGCAGCTGTGTTTTCTGCCAGGACAGCCTCATCCTCCTTGGCGCTGCCTCTGCAGCAGCCGGGATGGCAGTGACAGCGAGGGGACGCTCATCCTGCCCACCCGAGCAGTGGGACGGCCATGGCTCTTGGGACAGGCAGGGGAGAAGGAGGCCGCCGGGCAGTGACTCATGGCAGGATCCGGCTTTGGATGCTCTGATGCAGCCTCTGGAAGAGCCTCTCTCCTTCCCTCTCTCCATTAAGTCCCCAGGTTGCCCACTCTCCCCTTGTTTTCACTAAAATTGGGGGGGGGCAATGACCTCAATTTGGTGAACATGCTCACCTGCTCCCGCCACCGAGCCGTGCCAGCAGGTCCTGGTGGTGCTGGGATCTGGGGGTCTCACCGGTGCCACAGTGCCCGAGGCCCACGCTCTGGGTCTGCAGCATCACCTCGGCTGCGGCCCCGCAGCACAGCCCTGGCTCACGTGGGTTGTCTCCTGCGCTTTGGGCACCGTAAGGGACTTGGGAGGGCTGATGGGGAGGGAGTGTTGCATGGAAGAAGCCTCATCGTCCTCATCAGTGCTTAGGGACAGGTGTTTGGTTTGGTTCCGCTGTCGCTCTGCGGGTCACGGTGCAGGTTTATGCCCTAACTCCATTGCACTGGGCACATTCAGAGCTGGATGGATGGGGGCGGGGGGGGTGGTGGTGGTGGTGGTGTCAGCCCTTCCACGGCCATAGTGCATCGCCACTTCATTAGTGTCTCAACTGGCTTCAATGAGACGAAGCATTTCTCTCTCCCCTTTTTTTGGACTTAAGAAGGAGCCTAAATTTTCCCCAGATCCCCAGGATGGCTGCAGCATTAACCCAAATTTCTAGAACTGCCAAGAGAGCAGAGAGACTGCCCAGCTCAGACCACCGTCTGTCCCTCTGCTCCCCGGCTGCTTGGAACGGCCATGCTGGGCGGCCTGGGGAGGAAACACAGATCTTTAGGACCTTCTTCAAAAAAAGTTCTTTACAGAAATACCACTTCTGGCCTCAGACACCCACCAAACTGGCTGAGGTCGGGCTGGGGACGCCGGCAGCCCTGGGCACCCCAACTCCTGCTGCCTCTCCTCCCTGCTCACTTCTCCATGGGAGCCTGTCCTTTGGGGGGGGAAGCAAAAAAAGGCGTATTTTTTTTCCCCCCCTTTAATTACCAGACTAATGCAAACCGACTGGGGAGGGGAGTCCACCCTGTGCTGCACCCCTTGCTCCAGGCTGCTGGCGTGGGCAGCGCTGGCTGCACTCGGTGGGGTAAAAGGCACAGGGGACACCGAAAGTGTCGGTGGCCTTTGTGCCAGCCCCTGGGCGAGGGGGACGTTACAGCACGGGGCGGAGGGAGGGGTGGCAGCAGCTGAGGATTGTGCTCTGGGCACGAAGTACGGAGCTGAGAAGTGGATGCTTTGCTTTCCCAGCGAGTGCACACGCTTGTTTTCTTTGCTGGTCTTATGCTGAAAAGCTGAGATTTATGTACTGTATGGGGGGGGGGGGGGGAAGAAAAAAAAAAAAAAAAACAGGAAAAAAAAAAAAGAAAAAAACCCTAATGTTCCAAAATAAATGACAGTATATTTTGTACTTTGTAAAGTGTTAATTAAAATGAAAAAGAATAAAAAGTGAAACATACGCTGTCTGCTTTTGTACTGATCAAACTGATGAAAATAAAGCAGAGCTTGGCATTGTCTATAAGATGTAGCACACCTTTTTTTTTGACCGATGGCCACGCTGGGCCTTATCCCCACCACTGCCCTTTGCCTACGTACACCCACGTCTGCAGCCGTCCCTGAGGCTTTCCGGTGTCCCAGACCTGTCAGCGCATGTGTTATACCTCTGCCACCATCTTCTCCATCCTGCAGCTGTTCTCTGGGAGCCACCAAACCTGCCCCATCCTATTCCCTTAAAATAAGTGGGATACCGCTAGTGTATGTGCAAGGCTTAATTTTTACCTACTCACAGAAGGGTGTAAGATACCTGGAAGCCTGGTGAGCCCCAGCAGAGACCGCAGCGGGGCATCACTCGAGCCCAGCACCCCCAGAGGGACAGGGGACAATTGTCATCCCCTCGTGGACTATCTCAGGGTGGTCGCTGCTGGCCGAGGCCCAGCAAACAGCACAGCCGCGCAGTGCCATTGCCATATGCTTCTCAGCAAGGAGGCGCTGAAGAACCTGGCTGAAGGGTGCAAGAAAATACAGTGAAATTAGGTGTATCATCACCCCATCATAGTTATAACAATTTATAACAGCTGTTTAAAGGGAAGTAGCTCATCAACATAAACTGTGGTCAAGAGTACTATCTTTTTTAGTGTAGTGTAACCCATTTTTGACTCATCTGGTCAAGTGTAAGAGCATCCATGTAAAAATTTAGTGTGGGATTGCTAATCTGGGATGCAGACTTAATGCAGAGCATTGCCCATGGTTTAAGCCATTTTAAAAAACCAAAAAGCAACACACGTATCGCTATACAATCTCAGCACTGCCTGCAGCTACCTACAAAAGCAACTGGCGTCTTAGGGTAAATACGCAGGATTTTGTCTGTTAAACTGGCACCTAGACCCCTAAAACATTGTGCACACTGAGAGGCTTTTAGCATTAGATTTTGGGTTGGGTTTTTTTTTTTTTTTAACTTTACCTGCCCAGGCTCATGCCCTTGTGCAGGAGGTGCTGGTGGCTGGGGGGGGAGGACTCCAGCCCCTTGCAAAAACCACTACAAAAATAGATTCAGCTAACTCATGACAAAGTAACAGCATTTCAGGAGTGTTTTGAGTGCTTCGGTTCTCTGAGTGAG
This sequence comes from Fratercula arctica, assembly GCA_947846985.1. Classification (NCBI taxonomy): domain Eukaryota; kingdom Metazoa; phylum Chordata; class Aves; order Charadriiformes; family Alcidae; genus Fratercula; species Fratercula arctica. The sequence continues at coordinate 12,968,962 of CANTUZ010000015.1, read as the reverse complement.
TCACTTGTTTTTGAAGGTTCCTGTAGAGAAAAGGCTTTGCTGTAACATAGCAGGTGCCTAAAATAGTCCGGTTTGTGGGCTCTTCTGTTCCCAGTGAGCAGTTTGCCGACAGACAAGCCCAGCCTCGCCGTGCGGGGGGCTCAGGGCCAGCTGCAGGGAATTGCGGGCAGCCTCTTGGCACAGGGAATTTGGGCATGGATCTCTCACCCCTTCTCTCCTGCAGCCCCCCCGCCCCGGCTGCCGACAGCGTGTCTCAGCCCTGCTCCGCTGTGCTTGGCGCTGTACATGACCATGGCTCTATGTGAGCAGCTCATCCCAAAGCACTTCCGGGCTATTTTAAGCCAAAGCTGACTGCACAGTGGTGTTTGGAGGGCGAATTACTCTTGCTAATCAATGCAAAATCAAGTAGGTTATTTTAGTTCTAATTTGAGCTGCTCCCTGTGTATGTCCCTGGCCTGTACCCCCCTCCCCCTCACTGCAGGTGTATTTAGGGATGGAGCTATATTATGGGCTGGCTAATTTGCCATACTTTGAAGGACAGAATGATGCAACGTTGCCTTCCAGCACATACCTGTAATGACCTGGGGTCATTACACCAGGCAGGGCTCCTGCACAGTCACGGGGAGGCAGCATAAACCTCTCAGGTTGTGGCTGCCTTTGATAGGTAAGAGATGGCGGGGTAAAGAGTGTATTTATTTTTCTATTTTCTGAGCTTTTTTTCCTTAAATAAAACATTTGTCTCAGTTCTTTCCTAGATATAGAGCAGTAAGGGGAAGGACACTCCTGCAGGGATGCTGTCAGATTTTATCATCTCCAAAAGCACCATCACCCATCTCCAAATACATTTGGACCCAGCTCATCCCCCGTCTCCACGTTTCCCAATTCGCAACCTGCTGTTGGAGACCACCCGGCCCTGGATGGACCCACAGGGAGCAGGAGGCGCTGTTTGCATGTGTTTTGGGGTGGGTGGTGACTCCCTTCAGCACATGGGGATTAATAAAAAAAAAAAAATCTGATGAGCTGCTCTCAGCATACAAACCGGAGCAGCGCAGCCCCCAGAGGCAAGCTGACAAGGCCAAGAGGGACCCAGCCCCGGCTGAGCCCAGCAGCGATGGGGGTAGCGCCTCTGCGATAACATATATAAGGGGGAAAAAAACTGCTGCACAACAGCAGCTGGGAAAGAGGAGCTAGAACATGTGAGAAACAACCATGCAGACACCACAGTCAATGAACAAGGAGAGGGAGGAGGTAGGAAACTCAAGATTAAGGTTGAGCCTGGGAAGAAGGGAGGGGTGAGGGGAAGGTTTTAGATTTTTTTCTTATTCCTCATTATCCTGCTCTGTTTCACTGGCAATAAATAAACTTCCCCAAGACGAGCCTGTTTTGCCCATGATGGTAACTGGTAAGTGATGTCCCCGTCCTTCTCACGACCCACAAGCTTCTTGTTGTATTTTCCTGCCCCTGTCCTGTTGATGGAGGGGGAGTGACAGAGCAGCTTGGTGGGCACCTGGCCAAGGTCAACCCCCCCCCACCCCTTTAATCAAAAGAAGGGCCAGTGCTGGTGTTTGCCAGACCACAGACTCTGCCGCTAACCTTGCCCCCAGCAAGCAGCGTGTTGGAGAATGCCCACAGCCACTGTAATGAAAGTGCAACACTTCCACTGCATTAAGCCATACAACACTTCTATTTAGGGCTAAAGACCTTGCTGGCATCTAATTAACACACAGATTTTGCAATTTATTGCACAGCAAGACTGCAACACAACCAGGTATGACACGGCATTAATTCTCATCCAAAAGGCCCATCCCCGAGTGGCATCAGGAAAGAGCTGTGAACGAGCGCAGCTAAAAGCCTGCAGCACTCCCCAGCCCCGCTGTGCAGCCTCCTCAAACAGCAACATCCACCAAGGGATTTGTTTGTAACACCTTTCTTACCAGAGTTTTTTATATTTGTTTTGAATGCTTTAACAAGCTTCCTCATGTTAAAAGGGCATAGCTACTCCCATGAGGCCAACAAGACACGTTTGGGCAGCCCAAGTTGCCCAAGTCGCATGTAGAATAAAGCATAAATTAAAGCTAAAGCTTATGGAAACACAGCAGTGAAGGTCTGCCACAATTTAACAGTAGCTTTCTGCTTGTTCTGCCTCAACACACCACCGCAATAGCAGTTACACAGTAACGTTAATAACAACTGATATACATATTTCTGTCTATGTCTATTTCTGTATTTCTGACTATTACTTTGTTTCACCTTTCCTACATTTTATGCAAAGATCTTCATCAAGGTAGAGTTTACCCCCTGAATTTTGGTAATTACACAACAGATTTGATGTAGAATTTCAGCCAATGGAGCCAAAAGGCGAGTAGGCAGTGTCCCCTGGGGCCGTGGATACAGTGCCTGCCTACAATGGGATCAGTCCTGCAGGTGTGGAAGTGTCGCAGCTCAGAAGATTTCCTGTCACACCACTGTGAACCAAAATGCAGAGTGCAAGACAGAGCAGCTCATGTGTGAGGTCAAGCTCAAGAACATTCCCATTACTACTGACAAAGACTTTATAATCACTTTATTAGAAGCATATTAGCTTGGATTTTGCCAAAATAATTTTCATGGCAGAAATATCCCACACAGGGAGAAATGATACAACTCTGCCTGACGTCTGGAGTATTTCACAGGAGATAGTTTCCCCACACTTCAGTGTGAGATTCGGTAAATGCCTGCTACAGGTACATAACGCTGCCGCATCCCATCTCCGTCAGCCTTCCGTGTCCCGGATGTGCTCACCACAACCTCTCTGCTAAGAAGGTACTCAGAAACGAGGCTCTGGTTCCCCTATCTAGAAGGGCTCATTGCCACCATACCCCTGAAGACAGAAAGAGTGCAGGGACTCCCCAGAAGAATCAAAGGCAGTGGTTTGTGATCAGCACACAAAGACAAGAGTACCTGATGAGCAATGAGAGCTGCTCACATCCACTGCCTGAGCAGCGACCCGCCAAGTAGCTAAAAGGGAGCTTTGTTTCCAGCCTACCCCCATAAATACACTAGACTGGCTACTGTCACTATCAATCTGTCCTTCCACAGCAAGGGCAGCATAGACAGCCTGTGATTTACCTTTCCATGCTGTCTTATTTAACAGCACTTTCCCCCTGCAAACAATTTCTCACTCTTCCAGTTTAATGAACGTGTTCCTTGGGTGTTCAGCCTTTAGACTGCACATGGAAAACCTGCCACAGCCTGGGATAACAGCACAGCACTGCCTCCAGGCCACTGGCTGTGCATCCAGCTTCCACACGGAACAGCAGTCTGTGCTGAGTGCAGCTGGTGGTGGACACCGAGGACAGCTGTGATGGACTCCAACAGCCAGCATGATTTTTCTTCCACATAAAAAAATAGTTATAAGAAAACCCCAACACTTGCCCTTGAGAAATATATTGTTTGGCTCAGCCCAACACTGACACCACAGAGCTGATAAAAGGGAAAGTGTCCATAAATGACTGTCCTGTGCTACAGATTTCATCTCGTGACAGTCTTCCCTGAGGGAGATGCTTTTCATCCTTAGGCACAGAGGGACTGAAGCTGTGGGCTGGACTCTTTGGGAGCTCATCACGAGCCGGCCAGAGCACTCCTTGCATTTCCACTCTCCTCAAGGCACATGCTTCCTTCCTGCAGCCAGGCCGGAGAGTTTCAACAATGCAGATATCACAACACACCCAGGCACTGCTATGGCTGTCTCTGCTCACAGTCACTTCTTGCTTGGCTTCGCAGAATGAGTCTCCCTTTCTAAGAAGCTCGTTGCCAAGTCCTGCCATCTTCTTAGCACAGTGCTGAGGCCCAGCAATATTACTAGGTAAAAGACTTAACCATGCTTACCATATGATCAACTCCACACGCAACATCCACCACCTCACCGGGTACAGTCACCTGCATCAGACACAAGAGTGGATTATTTCTCAAGCTGGTACTTTGCACCTGGTATTTCCTATTTCTCACTCTCCTGTTTAACATGCCAGCTGGTTTCAAAAGGACTTTTAACAATGGAAGTGCCATCTTGAACACTCAGACAAAGCAAGATTCAGCACCAGCCATGCTTGTGCATTGAGCAGTGAAATATTCCCCTTTTCCCTTCACAGAAGCACATAAACCTTCGGAAGGACAGAAAGAGAGGGCTCACTAGCAGACAGCGAGTAGACTGTAGCCTCAGCCCATCTGTTCACCAGCAGAAACGGCATGACCGAACAGAGCATAATCCAGAGAGCAAGCAGAGGATCTGCCCAAGCACCACAAAGATTTGCCTCTTCTCTCATGAGCAAGGACTGGAATGGGGCAAAAGCTCAACCCGGCCTAAAGCAGTTTTGCTTTGATGCTAAGCAGACCCAGCTCACTTGCTAGTGTAGTTACAGCTCTTTCAGTTAAAGCTGACTTCAATCTCAAGGAAAGCAGAGGCTACAAATGCAAGTTTTTTCTTAGAGCTAAGAGAGAGGAGAGATGGCTAGTTGTAGGGCAGTAGGTCACAGACAAGTATCCTGGTAACTGCCCTTGCTTTGATCAGCATCACCATAGTAGTGTCAGACAGGAGCTGGCTGGTTGAGGGAGCATAACCCTCAATGTCCACACTTGGTGAATTCAGAAACTCCACTCAGCCACAGCAACGTGATTTAGGCAGAGTTGGTCTTTTTTTTGTTCATTTTTAAAAGGAGAAGAAAGCATGCTAAAGAAACACATCCATTGCAAATTCAGACACACAGAAAGGGACTCCAGGGTGGTCCAACTGATTGCCTCCCCCCTCTCCTACTTGGCCTTCACGGAGACTGGGAACATCTGTTAGGCTGAGTGCTGAACTCCACAGCCAAGGACTCTTCTACACCCACAGAGCCATCTGAGAGAAGGGAGTGGAACTGCAAGCGTTGCAAAACAGCTATGAAAACAGTTTAGTGCCTGAGGATCTCCTGCTGCAACTACACAGTCAGAGGAGTGACCAACCACCATAGGTGCTTGACTTGGAAGAGAAGCAGGGGAAGGAAGCCCACCCATAGGTGCTTGACTTGGAAAAGGAACAGGGGAAGGAAGCCCACTGCTGTGTGGACCTGCTGCCACTATAGTCTAACCACCATGACCAAAACGTTCACCTAATTTAGATGTGAAATGCAAGCCTTTTGGATCACAGATGACCAGAAGTGGTTTTCTTTGCAGCACGTACAAAAGTGAAGTGCGGGTTAGAAGGGGAGGGAAGAGGCAGTAAGGGGTAGCAGGCAGAAGACTGTGGACAGAAGGGAGGTAAGAACTGTTCAGGTGTGATGGCACAGCACCAGATATTGCTTTAGGATCTGAAATCAATACTGAAATAGCAGACCAAAAAAACTTTACTGAATACCTCTATCCCTAAGCAGGCTATGCAAGGACCTCTGGAAAACGAAGCAGTTCTACAGTCTTTTTAGGCTTCCAGTTTACTCAACAAAACTACACAGCAAATGATGTTTCTTACCCTCAGGATACACACACCAAAGACTAGCTAAAGAATACACTCTTGGCCTTAACAGTACCATCCTTACCCTCCATGGGAAATACTGGTCTTCCATTCTTCCAGTTCCCAGGCACCCTCTTAGATTCTTGCCCCATACAAACAGTTCTCCTCTGTCTATACATGAAAAAAAAAAAAGAATAAAGAGAATAAAATAGGACAGAGTCATTAAAAAGGAAGAATTCTATCTGTGATGCTGGCAAGTGTGCCTACAGTGATTCTGGGAGTATAAAGGGTTATAGTTGCAGTATGAAAGCCACTGAGTTTAGTTCCAAGTACAATAAATGTACTTGTGCTTGGGGAAAATGATGCCTAATGAGCAGGACAAGCAGCATGTTTTGGACACAAGTCTCTGCTTCCTGCTCTTACAGCTCTTGCTTTGGAATTTTATTTGAAGAAAGAGCACAGCAGAAGAGATTCCAGGGAATCATTTGTGGTGAAGTGAATAATTTGTGCTGGAAGTGAGACAACTACAGGTGACCCACATCAGCTATCAGCAGAGCAAATCAAGTAAGCAAGGCAGTGAAATCTGTCCCGAGCCATCACCGAGGGACTGGTTATTCAGCTGCCTGACATAAGTAACCTTCTAATGACAACTGGGGAAAAGAAAAAACGTGCGTTCAACAGAGTTGAAGACTTCTAAGCTCCTCAGCAAAACGTGTAGATCTCAGAAGTGTTCAGATTAACCCCACAGTAGAGAAAACCAAAACACAATCTATAACATAAGTACAATTTAATTGGAATGCAGTTTCTAATGCTTCCTGAATATCAGTGGAAGACCAGTTACAAGCACCCTGTGACCAGACTGATAGTGTCATGCATACCAACCACTTCCCCAAGAAGGACCAGCAGCTGGCACTTTTCACTAGTAAATACTACTTTCACTACCAAGTACATGAGTTCTCTGTGCTGCTGCCCTCTGCTGCCCATTTTTAAATGGCTGTCAAATTCAAAACTTCCTTTAAAGGTTGGTAAAAAGTACAGAGTATACATACCAGAATATTATACCCTTTGCATGTTAAACATGTAGGCCTTTCCACCTCAGACTGCTAACTCAATTGGTCAGAAGAGTCAATTTAGACTCAGTTTTAGTTTGTTCATTTTTCACATAAATTCCTGTTGCTTCTAAAGTGCAACTGACTGACTTTGTACAAGGAAATGAAAAAAAACCTTCCCAGGCTTCCCATTTGAGAGAATTTTTTTTATTTGCTTTAGCAGAATAACACTTTTTAAATTAAAGCATAAGTTAGTGCAGTACCTACGTTAGAAACCATGCTGACACCTGTAAATGTGCTGCCCACTTGTCCTGTTGCATTCCAGTGTGCTTTAAGTTTAAAGAAAGATGGGCGCTATTTTTTTTTTTCCTTTTAACCGCCAACAGCATTGTGACTTCTCCATGACAGTAGGACTAGAAACTTACTTGTAAGTGCCGCAAACTGGCTGAGTCCACAGCGAACATGAGCAACATGGATCTCTGGATTGAAGTCTGACCAGCCAAAAAGGCTGGGTGGGATCATCTCTGGCACTGCTGTCTCTATTAGGTTTGGTCCTTTCCCAAGAATTCCATATCCCCAGACAAAAACATTTCCTTCTTCTGTATTACAATAAGAACACATTCTGTAAGAAAGTCTGTGCTTGTGAAATTCACACCATGACCAAGAGTTAATCAGATCCAAAGGGATATTTTCCTTTCTCCCTGAGCAGTCTAGCACCTTTTGATTATTTAAAATTTGCGAACAATGCATTCCCATCCAAATGCCCCCCTTTTTTTTTTTCCTAAGCTGTGCAAGCAGATCAAGCTTCATAGGGAAATAATGCCAACACAGTGTGGGCTGGATAAAATACTTCAGCTTACTGACTGATGGGACAGAGGTTGAGTGTTTTTATTATCACTGCTTTTTCCTTTGAAGCATGGCCAAACCAGCAGTAGGCCAGTCACTCTGCCTGGCATTCTGCCTTAAACTGGGTGCCTGGGAAAGGCATCAGTTGGACAGCATAAGACAGAGTAAGTTGCTATGTCTGCTACCTCTACTTCCTTCACACTAGAAGCTCAAATGTCTTGTCATCACAACAACTGCATCATATATATATATATATATATATGTATATATGTATATATGTGTGTATATATATATATATATATATATATATATATAAACGTCTTCCTTGAGATGATCCTTCATAAAAGTAGTACAATCCTCTCCCTCATTCCTTTACTCAGTGACTTTCAAGCTGTGCTCCCCTGGCCCTAGCCACAGGCAACCCAAAGCAGCATTCACTAAGAAGCCTGCTGCAGAGTTTCACTGTTCTCAGAACTCTCTGCTTTCCATCCTAGTTTATCAAGATTTATTTACATGTCAGATTTATATTCAGTCTGAAGGGCTCTTCTTTCTCTCAAGTGTTGCCTTACTTCCTCCCTATATCCATCTTCATTATAGGCCACACATAGCCCGTGTGATCAGCAAACGAGATCGGAACCGCACGCAGCAACCATGCTCTTGTTCTTGTTTGCATAAGCACTCACAACAGCACGTACTGGAAGCAATAGTAGCTAGTGGAAATAACTCCCCCAGTACATTCTTAAACCACAGGTTTCTCAGTCCCCCAGCTTTGTAACTGACAGTACTTTCTTGTTTACTGGAAACAAGACGCTTGCTCCACAATGTTAAATCCATCTACTGCATGGCATTGCACTAAAGAGGACGATTGTAAAAGTGAACTCACCCGTCAGCACAACATTGCCAGTCCCTCCACATGCAGCCTCCTTTATCTTCCCAATCTTGAATGGCAAATGCCTGGGAACATTCACCTGCATGAGGTTGCAAGAGAGTTGTTAGAGACAAGGTAAAATGCAAACTAGACACGCATTTTTCACTTGTTCTCTCATTCTGGTTAGAGCTTACATACACTGAATTCCTGATTCAGACAACCTTTATTGCCTGAATAACAGAATGAATGCACATCCCAAGATTAAAAAAACTACAGGAAATTCATTAAGGCTGAGAGTGCAGACAAAGTGGAAAATGTTACCCATTGGAAAGCTTGGCAACAAAGCTGGGAATGCTTAATGTCTGCTTATATCCCTGGCTCTCTAAGTCAGACACAATGGGAAAGTCAATAGGTGAGCACATTTGCAAGTTTTCACAATGGACAAGATCACTAAAATTTAGTCTGCGATGGCATTTTTGAACATAGCAGGGAAAAAAATAACTCGAAGAAAATCACTCTTATTTGGTACAGTTCAACACAACAAAAACCTACACGGCTTGACACATGTAAACGGTCACCTTGGATTTCACAAGACAATATCCTGCTCTGCTATTCCACAATTTGGACTTTATCTATACTGTACCTAAAACTCACGCTTTGGCAAACATGACATTCATCCATTTCAGGCCCTCTGACTTCCATCCAGCCAGGAAACTACTACACCACTTCACCTGGTCATTGTCTTTAGGCCTTATGGGTCTCAGTAATTAGCCCTACATTAAGGATACATCAGGAGGGAAAAAAAGGTACATATTTTACTGAAGCCATACTAATGCAATTGTCTGCTCTTAGCCTTCTGCCAAGAATAGCTTGAATATTAATTAATTCCCTGACTCCATTTCCTAAACTAACTGTAAGAGGAGACCATCTGTCTAATTACCTCAGTACTACAATGCTCAGTGTCAAGTCAGCACTATGTTTTTGCCCCACGTAAGTTTGCTCCAAAAAAATTTTATCTGTGAGACACTGGGATTTGTTTAGGACTCAGCTATAAACCTACTAAGGTTGTTCGTGAAAAAAATCACCAACATATGGGTTGATTGGAAAGGACTTCCAAGGGTGATCTGGAATAGCACCATGCGCAAAGCAGAACCACTCAAAATTCTAGATTAGCCAGCCAAAAGACTAATTACTGTCCTGAAACCAGCACAAGTACTCAAGCTGGATCTCAATTTGGTGCAAAGTCCATAGGATGGGGAAAGGAGAACATGGGGTGTGCTGTTCCTTTGTAACAGACTAACAAACTGAGGTGAGGTGACACAAGCCTCTGCCTATCAATAGCTGGGAAATGTACTGCCCTACAGCTATACAAACATTTCTGACAGATTGGTTTTGTAAGCATAGGTAAAAATCAGCCTGCTAGTGGTGTTAGTTCATATTGATTTATACTGCTGTCAAAAGAACCCAGAGCACAGAGAACTGTGTAATTTTTAACAACATGCGCAGCAGCTGAACTGAAACATGTAAAAACACACCCCCAGGCTAACTGACCTGTGTGGTTTCTGTGACAGATGCCAACTGCAAGTATTCTGAATTTCCCCAACCAAAGATGTCTCCCTCATCTGAAACAGCCAGACAACAGTCCCCATAGGAAGAGACCTGGATAATGTTTACTCCAGCAATGTCACCACGTAGCTTAGTAGGAACACTGGTCATGTCGTAGTGTCCAAGACCTGAAAGGAAAAAGAGAGAGATGATGAAGAATTTTTCTCCCTCCAAAATAAAATAAATCTTTCTGTCCACATCTCTTAACTACCTACTTCAATGGACAAGCAGCCACAAACACCGGCTCTACTGGCCCAAGCTACCTCTCTAGAGTACAAAACTACTTTATATAATGGCAACTGGAAAACAGTCTAGGCCCTCATCTCTCTTGTCTGCATGGACCAAAGTCTTCGAGAGAGAAGTAAACAAGCTAGTCAGATACCTCAACACAGGTGAAGTTTCACAAACCAGCTGCATCCTGTCTTCTGCAAGGAGAGCCAGGAATGACAGCACACTGCCATCAGTTTAGTCAACAGCAGGTGAAGTGGCAAAAAAGGCTAGGAAGCAAACACATTACATGGCAAAGCTGGCTGGACAAGAGGCCAGAATGTAGATGACAAACAAGACAGGCTACAGTATGTCCACACAAGAGAACCATGGGCAGAACTCAGCTTCAGGAGCAGCAGGACTAAACAGTAGGAAGGACTGGAAGTCCTCCGACAGCAGGAGCCACCAGGACAAGGGCCTGTCCAAAGATCCCATGCTAAGACAGCAGCAGCTGCCAAAGGTTGTCAGCTCAAAAAGAGCAAGCAAGCAGCAAAACAGACCCTGAAATGAGAATCGGGAAGGCAAAGCCTGCACCGAACAGGGGAGCTAAACTTCTCATGCTACTTCCACAGCCTCTCACAAGCTTCAAACAGTAGATATATTCTCCTCAGATTGCATGCTTGGATTGACAGCGCGGCATCCTAAAGCTCCTCTAAAAGCGAACTGGTTTGTCTCAGTTTGGTTACACAGGAGTATTGAGAACATCTGCACACAGCTGGAAACATACCAGCCACCTTCTGTCTACACATGCACAACAAATATACACCACAAGCCCTGAATCAGGAGAGCTTGCTACATTCATCAACTGACTGAAACGCAAGCTGAGCTCCTACCTGTTTGTCCATCAGCTCCCCATCCGCATGCATAGACCGCACCTTTCTCGGTTCTAAAGAGACTGTGGTCCTGCCCGCACACAACCTGCACACAAACAAAAAGCCAGAGCTGGTCAGGAAAGGTCACATGGTCAGAAACGATTTAATGAAGCGTTACTGGCAGACAAATTGAGCATTCAACCTCTACAATGCCCATCAGCTCAGATTTTGACCTTTCTCTCCAGATCAAACAGCTGTACAGACAGGGAAGGGTAAGAACAGCAGGATACAGCACAGAAAACAGCAGAATTTTCTTTGTGGAAAGTGATGCTCCAGATGATTTTTTCTGAGATCTAAACCAAAGCCTAGTTAATAGAAAGCTTGATTCAGCAAAGCAAGACAATAAAACAGCAAAGAGTAAATAAGAGACCTCCCTTCCCAGAGTGCTACCACATGGCTCTCAATGCCAGCTACAAACTGCTATTGATTCCTTGCCGCGTAAGTGCTCTAGGAACACATCTGTTCTCAACTTGACATTTATGTTGAACTAGCAATCATGTCTGCCACAGGCTTGGCATGAATTAAAGCCAAGATCTTCAAAAGCAGACACTAAAAATTAGCCAAAGATTGAAGGGATTTAAATACACAAGTTAAAGAGATTGACTGCCAAGCATATTAAGCACACAACTGCTGTCATCAAAGTACAAACAGGTACCACAAACCTAAATGAATGACCCTTGCTTTCTATGATGCTGTGTGGAACAGGAGCCACATTTCCCCACAGAGCACTGCTACAGTGGCTCAAACATACTAGCAAACTGCTCCTGTGCCTGGAAACACTGCAGCCATGTGCAGACTCAGTGGCATTTCTGCTGCTCTGCAGTCCCTCCTTGCTCTCCTAGAAACCTGCCCTAGGGAAATGCTGGCTAGTCTAAGTGGACAGTCTCACAGCTCACTTCTGAAATGGGGAAGATAAAATTCAAAATAAAACAGTTCCCAAGTGATATAAAGTGACAAAAGTGAACAAGAGCTAGAAATAAGAACAGGAAGAGATGAGGTGTCAGAACATCCTCCCTACTGTGCAGGCGTTCCCTAGAAGTTGAGCAAGCAAATGCTGCATTGGTATTCCCTTAAAGTTCTTCAATAGGTTCAGACTCTTCATTGCCAGTTGCAACTGCTCTGTGAAGTAACAGAGAAAAATGCCACCTTGTGCTTTTTATAAGCAACCATATAGCAGATTGCCTCATCATTTTAAAGACCTTCAACTGAATGATTTGCATACTGGCTTTGGGTTTTTGTTTTTTCTTCCACTCACTCCCTCACTACAGAATCAGAGACTTATTGAGTTTTGAAGGAACCTCTGAAAGTCATCTGGTACAAGCCCCCCCTGCTCAAGGTCAGCCACCTACAGCCAGTTGTCCAGGATCATGTCCAGATGGCTTTTGAATACATCCAAGGAGAGAGACTCCACAGCCTCTCTGGGCAACCTGTGTCAGTGCTCAGTCACAGTAAAAAAGTGTTTCCTGAGGTTCACAGGGAACCTCCTGTGTTCCAGTCTGTGCCCACTGCCTCTTGTGCTGACACTGGGCAGCACTGAAAAGAGCCCTGCTCCGTCCTCTTTGCACCCTCCCTTCAGGTATTTATACACATTGCCAAGACACAACCCTCAGCCTTCTCCAGGCTAAACAGTCTCAGCTCTCTCAGCATTTCCTCACCAGAAAGATGCTCCAGTCCCTTCATCGCATTAGTGGCCCTTCATTGGACTCTCTCCAGTATGTCCATGCCTCTCTTGTACTGGGGAGCCCCGAAATGGACACAGCATTCCAAGTGTGGCCTCACTGGTGCTGAGTAGGTGAAGGTGAGGTGACCTCCTTCGACCTGCTGGCAACACTCCTCCTAATGCAGCCCTGGATACCATTTGCCTTCTCTACAACAAGGGCATGCTGCTGGCTCACGGTCAACCTAGCATCCACCAGGACCCCCAGGGCCTTTTCTGCAGAGCTGCTTCCCAGCCAGTCGGCCCCCAGCATATAGTGGTGTCTGGGGCTGTTCCTCCCCCGGTGCAGGACTTCACCCTTCCCCTTGCTGAACTTCATGAGGTTCCTGTCAGCCCATTTCTCCAGCCTCTGGATGGCAGCATCACCCTCTGGTGTATCAGCCACTCCTCTGTTTTATGTCATCTGTAAACTTGTTGAGGGTACACTCTACCTCATCATCCAGATTGTTAGCGAAGATGTTAAACAGGATCAGACCCAGTACTGACCCCTGTGATACACCACTAGCTACTGGCATTCAACTAGTCTTTGTGCCAATGATTTCCACCCTCTGAGCTCAGCTGTTTAGTTTTTAATCCACCTTCAGAATTCAGTTCAGATGATCCTCTTACCTGGACAACTCTGCTGTCAAACTCCTTCAGCTGATGAATTAGATGGCTTTCACTGGACACCACCAAACAACCACCGAGAAGAGAAAAGGCAACAGAGAGGATTTCAGAGGACTGCAACCAAAAAACATGAAGGCAGACCTGCCTTTACTGAAAGCCACTTTGCTATTACAAGAAGAGAGATTCTTTCACAGATTCTCTTATATATTCAAGGAGCATAGTTCCACCGAAAAATTACTGCACAGAGAAGGAAAGTAATTGTGCATTCTCTTATTTAAGAAGTTAAGAACTGTCACTTTTTAAATATAACCTCTCATGGGAATTGGGGGTGGAAGCAGTCCTCAAACACGTTCCCTGGTCTAGAATGAGCACAGACACCAGATAATACTGCAGCACCTATATAAACGCTACACTTAACTAGAGATTAACCAGATATCCCAGAGCACAAGCAGTGTAATGTTAACATCCATGTCCTTCTTTTACAGAAACAGGAATTCTGAAAGATCCAATGACTAACTTCCAGTATCAAGGCAAAAAAAAGCTAGCTAAATTACAGCTATTTTCTTAAACTCTACAAGATCTCTTCTAGGCCCTGCCAGGAATCAGTAACTTTCAACATATTCCCACTATCCACTTACATCACTACTATCTTACAGAGCATTTTGAGAATATGCTTTGGTGTGGCACACAAAAGGAAAAGCATTACAGATTCAAAGGCAGTTACAGCAGAGAGATTTGACAAAAGGATGCCTCTTTCATCATTAAATGGCATTTCTAACACCCTCAGAAATAGCACTTGCACTCTGAGAGGCTAAAGAGAGAAAGACTGACTACTAACACCAATTACCTCAAGCAATTTATGAAGGCTGGGTTTTCTCACTCTGCCCTGTGAAAACCATCACATGCTGACATCTTTCTGTCTCTTGTGAATGTGGTCAGAAGAGTGCTCATGCCCAGCCTGGGTTTAAAGCCAGGCCATTTATATGACATCTGTAGCATAGAAGTCCATTCTCAGACTCCTTAATCTTAAATGGCATCCTTATACCACCAGATTTTTCCCATCTCCAGGCTTTTCTATAGGGTTGTTTTCATGCAATTAGGTTTTTAACATTAAGGAAGTTCAAGATCATTGGATTCTCACCTGTAAGTTTCATCTTCAACAACCTTCCGGCCACATTGCCCATAAGAATTATTCCCCATGGTGAAAACTGAAAAACAATGATAAAATGCACCAGTTTTGTTACTGTCCAGTCCCCTGAAGGCCTCTTTTCAGGTACACAAAATATTTTTACGCGGTCCTCAATATGAAAGGTTGAACACAGTACTGTAAAAATTGGCATAAGCTTTCTTCAAACCAAGTCCACTTAAATTCAAGTGACTGAATCCATTTTAGTCAACAATATCCCAGCGATATTGTTGCAGGCACAGCAGCAGTACCTGGAGCCCATTGGCTGTTTTTCAGTAATTGCCTATTTCATCCTGCTGTTGCCAAGGAGACTCAGAAATAGATCAGTGCTCCCAGAGGAGCATTAAATCAACGAACCAACCAGCTCACCCACTGATAAGCAGCACTGGATCGCTCAGCACAGCACTGAAGCCACTGCACCAGACAATTCCCGGAGACACGGAGAGCCAATTCACAAACAGGATCTTCTGTGTAAAGGCCTATTAATTGATTGCTTTTATAAATGTAGCACTCTGGGGCTTCAAGGAGAAAGTAACACAGGAGTATTGGCATAGCCATCCAAAACTGAATTCAAAAACATGTCTGTCTGAACAAGACAAACAGGCTATACTTACACGAGGCCTGGGGCTAGATAAACAAACCATATTTTGCAACACTTGTAGTGAAAAAGCTTCTAACACATTTACAGCTTGAGCCAAGCAGAGCTCAACGCAGTTATCAGCTCAGGGCTCTCTCTCCCGGGAGCAATCCCACAAAGGCCAACAGCTACCTGCATCACATTTACAGCACAGACAGCCCATACGGGGTCTAGCTGTAAAGGACAGAAGACAATCTTTTTCAGAGCTTTTAATAAAAGCATAGTCAGGCGTCCCTTGTCACCAGCACAAGTGATACAATACCTCCTTCACTGTCTGTCAAGATCAGAGAATGGGCTCTCCCACAGGAAACCTGCAAGACTCGAGTATGCTGCGGCTTCTCCAGTGGTAATGGAATTGGAGATGGTTCCAAGACATATTCATAGCCCTTAGCTTAAGGAAGAGAAAGAAATTTAAAAAGTCAGTAGCTTCCACAAAGCAAATTAATCATATATTTGCCAATCCTGTTATACATACACACACTCAGTTCTATTTTGTTAAAAAAGCAGATATATTTTAGAAAGACAAGATACTAACCAAAGTAAAAGGCTGACTGGGATTCACTGGGGTCAGGGGGGAAGAAGCTAAAAAGCCATAGGGATGGTTGAAGCCAATAATTACTACCTAATCAAAAATCTACCATATCTGGAAGCTGAATGTTATTACGGCTTCAGGCAGCCAAATTGAGAAACTGAGGCTTTCAGCCATATGTTCAATCACTTTGGGAATAAGGCTGGATTACTAGAGAGCTTAACACCAAGCACAAACTAAGTATTCAGTGCAGCTGGGGATATTGCAAACAAGGTACAACAGCAGCAGTCACAAAAAGACAGCACGAAAGGTGAATAAAAAAATCTTAGGGATTCACATTTAAAGAAGAGTAGATTAAAGGCCCTTTCAGAAAAAAGGAATGCAAGAAACATTAGCTAGCATGGCTCCATAGGGGATAAGAGATCTAACGTTTACATAAGAAAATGACAGACTGTAAAAGAAAAAGAAGATTTAGCAACTTGAAGAATATGTAATCAGTTACAGTCAACTGGGAGAAAAAAAAGGGGGAAAAAAAAGAACCGCAAAACATAAATCAGTACTAGGGAAAAGGTTAGGGGGAGATAAAAAGCTTTGATATCAAAGAACGCCACTGTAACAAGTGAAATCAAATCCCAGAGGACACAAAGCAGCACTCTGCTCACATGTAGCAGTGCTTTAACTACTTCCCACTGCCTTCAATCAAAAAACCCATAAAATCTGCGCATACCCTTTTATAGTAAGACACTACTTGATGCGAGGACACGCGTCACTGGCTGCTTGCAAACGGTGGAAGCCTGCCATGCAATATAGCAGGAACCGAAAGGCAGCAAAGTTTGTATCTGTCTAAAGAGACATGAAAATCACAAAGCAAAAAATCTTTTCCTCTCTCTGTTCCTTCCAGCAGAATGACACAAGCTACTGGGATCTGTGGCAATCATCACTGGTATCTGAGGGATTTTGGAGAAAAGAGGCAACAAGCTGGCTAAGAGGAGGGTGACAGTAAAATATTAGTAGCTTAGCTTAGAAACAACTGAAGGTAGAGCATGAAATACAACCATCTAAAAGACAGAAGGTTGCAAATTCCCCTGGAAATGAAGCATCTACAGGGACACAGTGTTAGAACCAGCAGGTACCGAAGTTAGTGTGTAAAACTGAGTAACAAGCAGCACATCCAACAGGAAACTTGTCTGTGGGAAGTTAAATACGGAGCAGTAGCAATCCCACTGATCCACACTGCATTTTCAACAGATCCTACCAATCACTGAACACTCGCTTACTTAGAAGGGCTTGAACTGCAAAACTATTTAACCTATTTCTGGATTCTCTTGCAAAAATAATCTGCAGCTCAGATGAAAAACAAGAAAATGACAAGACACTCACAAGACATCAGCACTTAACAGAACTAAGAGTAAAAGCTGAAACCTTTAAAAACTTCTGTTGACCCTTCATTTTGAAGCTGTTGTTTAAGCACACACACTTGCTGCGCGCACACAGTATGGAAAACCTATACAGTATGCTAGCAGCACGGCAACAGCAGCACCACTGTCAACTTCAGCATTCTGAACAGTAGCTGCAATTTTCTTTTGCTTCTCCACAAAGTTTAAATTTTGCCCTTATCAGATGCACCATACCTTAATGGATTATGCTCTTATACACTATAAAGAGAAAAAATGCTTTTAACATGTTTTTCCCCAATTATTTATGGAAGAACATTTTCAGAGACAGATGTTCCATAAGGAAAGAAAGTTTGTGGGTTATGTATGTCTTCAGTGGAAAGTGGCAACGTTCTGCACAGAAACCATCACCTTAAATGCTTTTGAGAGCCTGGTATACCAGACAGAATAACTAAATGACCGAATAACATGTTTTTCCTTCAAAATGCAATTTGATATTAAAATAAAAAACTCCCCTGCAGTTTCACACTGTATTAAAAGATCTCTGTGGGAAAGAAAGTTAGTTTACAGATGCAAAGGCAACAGAAGTGAGCAAACCATCTTGCCAAAATGGTTTTATTAACTAGTCCACTACATTATCTTTCAAACTATAGAGATTCAAAGCAACACCTTAACCAAAACAAACACACTTCTGCAGTATTAATACTTACTTAGATTTTAGTTACATTCAGCCAAGAATGTAAGCGCAGGGCATAGAACAGATGTATACCTTGACCAATTACAAAGCACACAAAACCACAGCTAAGCTCCAAAAAAAGACCTCTTTAAAAACAAAAAAGCGCAGCCCCGCACTCTGCATCAAAGCTTCCTGGACTTTTTTCAAGCCTTCTAACCCAAAGTTTCACACATCACATGTATCCTGCAGTGCCCCCCTTGTGTAAGCCCTTACACCACCTCAATCCTTACTTCGATCTCTTCTGCTTCTCTGGAATCCAAGCTGGGAATCCTTGTTCAGCCCCATGCCCCACACCTTGGTGATGTCTGTGGTAGTAGAGGACAGCAGCGTGAATCCATAACCGCAGGCAGCAGAGGATATCTTTGGAAGACAAACAAAAATCACACCATTCAGTTATAAAATGTGGCTTAGAAAAAACAAGTTTCACCCCATGCTATTTGTTCATCAGAATTTCTCCTTCATCAAGCTACATCCAAACATGGCCCAAATTCATCATGCATACGGTCTTTACAAAAACAATTAGAAACACTCTTCAGTGATAAGCACAATGGTGTAAAGTTTTGCTTTCATGTGCATACATCTTTATTTTTGCATTATTTTGGACCCATTCAAACACAACAGAAAGACTTATTTGCTGACCTGCAGCAGCAGCAGATTAAAAAAAAAAAACCTCAAAGAACAAAACCAAAGAAAATAACCCACAAAGCAATATTAAGGGAATAACATTCCCCCCTTTTAGTCACTTTTTGCCCCCCAAAAGCCCAGTATAACAGCTCTGACCTTCGTGGAATTGGATAGCACAGCATTATGTTTGGAACATGCAGACAACAGAATAACATGGTTTTCAACAAGAGCTTCCAATTTAATCAGGGTGAAAGCAGCCGTGAAAGCCACTGAACATAAAGCCCTATTTCTCTAATAAACGTTTTTCGCATTCTTACTCTCTTATGCCTCTGACAAGAAAATATAGATGTGTATGTATATATATACATATATATATTCCAAATTGCCTGCTACTGTAGTTACGCCAAAAATCATCCCGATGAATACTGCTATATCCATACAAAAAACTAATCACGGCAAAGTCTTTAAATCAGATTGCTTAACGCTTTTCAAAGCCGAGCGAAGCAGCCTGCCCAGGTTAACCGGCAGGGGCAGGGGAGGAGCACCGCCCTGTGAGAAGCAAGGCTATCCTTGGCCTGCCGGGATAAAACAGCCGCCCACCTTCTCCTCCGTTTCCAGCCGGTAGGGCGTGGGTTGGATCCGCCGCGGCTTCTTCCAGCCCACGTCCGGCTTCACGAAGCTGGGGACGCCGAGGGCGCCCGAGTAGCAGAAGCCCCAGACGAAGACGCGGTCCTTCCTCTTGGCCGCCTTCCCCACGTACTGGAAGACCGGGGCGGCCTCCTCGGCCTCCCGCAGCTGGCGGGTGCTCCGCGGGCCCGCCGCCTCGGCCAGGCCCCTGTGAAAGCCCAGGGCCGCCGCCCGCCGCGCCCCCCCCAGCGCCATAGCCGCCGCCCCGCGCCCCTCAGGCCGTCGCCATCTTGCCGACCTCTCACCTGCGACCCCGCGCGGCGGCGCACCGCCTCGCTGCCCCCTGCGCGCATGCACCTGGCCACGGCCGTCTGCTCTTAAAGGGGCTACGCCGGCATAGCTGCGGGTGGAGGGCCACCCAGTCCCAGTCCTAATTCTATTAGAGGGGTGAGGTTCAGTCTCTTCTCCCACGTAACAGGCAACAGGACAAGAGGAAACGGCCTCAAGTTGCACCCGGGGAGGTTTCGGATGAATATCAGGAGAAATTCCTTCCCCGAAAGGGTTGTCAGACCCTGGAACAGGCTGCCCAGGGCAGTGGTGGAGACGCCATCCCCGGGGGTATTTAAAAGCCGGGCAGACGCGGTGCCGAGGGACGTGGGTCAGTGGTCACTTGGCCGTGCTGGGTTAGTGGTGGACTTGATGATCTTAAAGGTCCCTTCCAACCAAAACGATTCCATGATTCTATACCCAAACCCAGACTCAGACCCAAACCTAGTCCCACACCCAGAACCAGAACCAGACCCAAACCCAACCCCAGGCTCAAGCTCAGACCCCGACCCAGACCTAGTTGCCAGCCTGAACCCGGACCCGCCTGGCCTGGAGGTGGCAGGGCTGTGGTGGCGCCCAAGCACAGCCCTCGCACCGTGCTCCCTGTTGAAAAGCAGCCCTGTCTCAGAGGTGCTGGCCATCCTGTGATGGCCACCGGCTGTGCTGTGATGGCCACCAGCCGTGCTGTGATGGCCGCCAGCCTCCCAAGATGGTGGCCCTCTGCAAGGCAGCAGGAGGAACCAGCATCCGCAGCCTTGGGGAGCCACTTGCCCATAATGCCCTGTCAGCCCCAAGGGCCCTGGGCCGCCTGCCCCACACCCCTCACACCCTACTGCCATTTGGGGCGGCCACCTCACCTCATGGCTCCTACCCCACCCCAGCGAACACCATCTCCCCACACCCCGGTCCTCACTTTCCACTAGAGTCAGCAACGCAGCCACCTTCCAGGAGGAAGCTGCCATCCTTTCATCCCCCCAACCAAATTTCCTCCCTGCTGGCATCTTTTGCAAGAGAACCTTGCTCAATCCCCTGCCAGGGAGAAACGCCTTTCCTGCCACCATGCTGTTCCCTGGTGTCTGCATTGACCAGCCGTCCAGGCGGACATTGAAATATGTCTATAAAGTGTCTCTCCTTTATTGCTGAAAAACGCAAAATCACTCGAAATACAAATAGGGGATAAAAGGGGGTCTAGTGGTGAGGGGTCCCCAGTGGCTGTGGAGGCCTCAGCCCCCCAGGAGCTGGTGGAGCGGGGCTGGGTCCCTCCTTATGGTGTCATTAGGACATCTCAGGCTCACCATGCCAGTGGAGGAAGATGGACGCTGGGATGTGCTGATCCGGCCAGCAGCCCCCAGGGCCTGTGGTGGCTGCCAGAGCCACCTGGATCCCCCGGTCTGGCTCTGAGCCCTGGCTGCGCAGGAGCTGGTGGAGATAAATATCAGCTGGATGGTGTGGGGGCTGAGGGCTCACAGGATCTTCCTCCGGGTGCTCTCAGTACAGCGGTTCAGGATGACGTCTTTGCTGGGACGGGGAGGAACAGCAGGCTGAGCCTTGGGCTTGTTCTTGTCTCGCTCATTTTTCTCAACTGTGGGTAAAGCAGATGTACAGATGGGTCAGACCACCCAACACCTTCATGTGAACATTCAAAAGCTTCCTATGTAATGGCCACCAAAGCTCCTGCCTCTCCTCCTGTCTCAGCCGCATGGGATGGTCTTCCCAGAGGTTGGGGTGGTGGGATAAGCCTACCAGTGCCAGTGCCCAGCTGGGAGCTCTGCTCAGGTGGGAGCCCAGCTCTAGGTTTACACGAGGAGCTGCTCTCCCTTGGGAAGGTCATGGGTCCTGCACAGGGATTACTAGATCTAAAGTGTCTACCTCAATAGCAGCCGCCTCCTTCAAGTAACATTTCCCTCTAGGTGCTTTGCTGACAGCTAATGTACATGATAATGATAATCGTAATGGTAACAGCAGCACAGGTGAGGTTAGGTGCACAGAAGAAAGCACAGGTCCTAAATGTGGGCTGACCTTCCACCAGGACCATATTCTGTTCCTTCTCTGTCAGGCCTATAACCAGAGGTAAGAAACATCTCCCTGCACATGCTTTCCCTGTAAGAAAAGGGTGGACAGGCCAGGTGTGACCTCCATGTGCTGTCCTGTTCCAAGAACCAGCGTTGGAGGGCACGGACTGTGCCTGCAGGACTTCAGACCATGTCTAGGGCAAAGGCTCTGCTGAGACTTACTGATGACATTGGCCTTGTTCTGGAATTTTTCCTTCATGTTGCTCCGGCTCTGCAGGTACCTCTTGCTGTTCCTCCTGTAGGTCTCCTGGCTGATCTGCTTCCGGCCCTGCTTGTGGATGCTCTTTGCATTTCGGATGGTGGATCTGCAGTGAGTCAGAAGCAAAACTTTCAGTTTCCATGATGGCAGCTCTTACGCCTCGCACTTTCTCGCCAAGGATTTCCCCAGCCCTGCCTGTCACGGACCTGCTGCAGCTGGACCCCACGCTTCCTCCTCTGCCTCACCCAAACCCCAATATCTGCGTTGTGGTTTTGCCTGGTGGAAGGCAGCAGGTGGATGCCAGCCCTTGAGGGCAGCCGTAGGTGGGACGTGATGTACGGTGTGTTAGGGGGAAGCTGGAGCAGTGCTTTGGAAGCAAATACTGAAGGGTGAAGCCTGAGCACAAGCCTGGAAAGTGATGATGGAAATGGCAAGGTAGATTGGCTTAAGGCTGGAAGGACGAGATGGGCATGAGGTTTATCCAAGAGAGTTCAAGCAAGCCCTGGAAATGATCTATAGCTCTTGGACGGATGGACATACAGCATCTGTACGGGCTGCAACACCGAGAACCCTGGTGTGGTGGTCGGTGTGGCTCCCCAGGGCCCAAGGATCAGTCCCTGGGCCAGGGGAACAGAGTGTGGGGTATGTGCCAGTGTGCACATGGATGTGCGGTGTGGAACCCACAGCAGAGAAATTGCTGACAGAAGTGAAAGGCTGAGCAGCCTGGGGCTGTGCGGTGGTATGCTGCCACAGGGGAACCCCCAGCGTCAGGGACTGTCCCCAGGCAGGCAGATGGAGGCCACCACTTTGTTTTCATTACCAGGACACGAGCAACGTGGCTCCTGACATCCATCTCACGGCATTGTCCTCCTGCTCTGCTCAAGGCAATGGTCCCTTGCCGTGCCCACCGGCCTTCAGCCTCTTGCTGGTTTGAGCACGTATCCATCTCAAAGCAAAGCTCTCGCCCACAACAGCAGGTCACCACCTTTGCAACAGGGCTCAGCCTAAGGACTGCATCCACCATGGTGGGGCAAGTCACTGTCCTTAAAATAGGCCACCTCAGCTCCCCCAAGGGTATCAGGAGGCATCACAGCGCTCAAATAGGTGGATTTGGGCCATTTTACACCCTCACACTCAATCTGTGCTCCATCAGAGCTGGATTTTGAGAGATTTTATAGCAAGGCTGCCGTGTTTTCTTGTAAGGAAGAAAAGATAGCGGCAAGCTCTGCCCTTCCTAGCAGTTTTCTTTGCATCAGAATTAATGAGTTATTATTGCTTTTTATCTTCTTAATCAAAATAAAATCCCTTCCATTAGCTCAAATCCTCCCATCAGATTAGGCCATTTGGCAACTCTGATTAGTCAAATCTCTCCTTGCTTCTCAAAGATTCAGTGGATGCACTTAGGAAATAAGAAAAAGGCCAATTTGAAAATTAAATGAGATTAGCCCAGAAAAGAAACTTTGCAGACGGACAAGGAGAATTATGCCTGGCTGGAGGACCTGCCGGAGCAAGGACCATGCAGCCCTGCATCAGAAATGCTGGGGTGCCTCTCCACCCGTGGAAGTTGGGGAGCACAGAGCTATTTTTGCTGCAGCCCTGCAGGATCTACCTCGTGGTCTAGCTTTGCCCTGCTCACATCTCTCCTGGGCAGTTCCTCATTGCCAGGGCGAGCAAGGGACAGTACAAACCACTGTCTGGTTTCATTTCACCCACCTCGAGGAAGAGCCTTAGTCCTCCTCCCCCACCACCTGGGGCTTCTCCTACCTCCGTGGAGGAGCGCTGCGGTTCCTCAGCTCACTCTTCACAGAGGTGTTTGCCTCCCCGGCTTTCTGCAGGTACATGGCGGGGTAATAACCTGTGGTTTCATCCTTCCTGCAGTGCAACACAAAGCAACATCGCTTGCAGTCTTGGCTCTGCAACCACCACCTCCTCCCCCCTGTCCCCATCAAGATTGCTGGTACTGGGTGGGCTATTCATATTGCTTGCAGCAATGGGGGCTTCAACTGTCCCCCCCAGCTTATGTGCCTGGGGGTCTCCCTGAAAATGTGGCTTGAGTCCCAAAAGCAAGTAGGCAGCAGACAGAGTAGTTGCTCACAGCTTTCAGGGTCTCACCAGCTCATATTATCTCCCCTGGGGTTTTTCTGGGCTCCTAAAACATCGCTCAGGGCCTCCTGCCAGCCACCCTGCTGCTGTGCGCTCGAGAAACTCTCCCTGCTCCCTTTCCCGTGCCCCCCTCCAGCCCAGCACACCTGCAAACACCAGGAGATCTCGGCACTGCTCGCCTGGGCACAGGCTGGGGCAGGAGGATCCCCAAGGTTTGCAGCCACATCGTGTCCTGCTGCGAATGCGCAATCTGTGACTCTCCAGAGCACGAACGCAGTTGGGGTTCCCCTTAGGGAAAGCCCGAGCTTGCATGGCAGCCCAGGGCTGGCATGAAAGCTGGGGTTTTGCAAAGTGAAATGTGCCGAATATTTAGGGGCAGGCAAAATAACAGATACTTTTTTTTCCATCTGCCTCCTTCTTAGATACCTCTGAAGCCCCCAGCAGAGGAAGCCCCAGCTGCAATGTTTAACATTTGCAGCCCTGCAAAAGGAAGTGCTGGGCAGCGGCACCAAATGATCCGTGGCTTTCACAACCCCAATGTGGAGAACCGCTGGTTCATCCCTTCCCTCTGCCTGAATCCTGCTTGCCTGATCTGTTCTTGGCATCTCTCACCTGATGACCCACCAGCCATCAAGGAGCTTGTGGATGACTTCGATGGTATCACCCTCCTTGAGGGTCAGCTCGTCCTCCTCCATGGCTGTGTAGCTTTTCTGGACAATGTATTGCTCACCTGCACACAAAATTGGGACAGCGGGTCGTATGGAACCACCCCAGGGATGGGGCTCAGCGTCTCCAGCCACTGAGGAGAGGAGGCACCAGAGCATCTACCCTATATTTCAGGCAAGACCCAGGATGTTCAGGTCTCCAAGTTTGGCTTCAGACTTCCCCCAGCCTTGTCAGTGCCTGTGGCTCATCCCAGCCCCTCCAGCACCTCTCCAGGAGAAAGCTGGTGAAAGCCAGCAGTGGAAGCACTCCTATCTCTGCTGAAGAGCATGTTTATAATTCGGGTGATTAAATGAGGAAGAAGGAAGTGTTGTGCTAATAGAGTCTGTTGCAGTGTTTTGAAAACCACAAAGATGAAGCTCAGAGAAAAATCTGCACAAATCTGCAGGATCCTTTCTCTGCTCCGTGTGATAAGGCCCTGCTGTCACGGTGGGGTGATGTGAATGGCTGAGAAAGAGAACCAGAAGCCAAGCATGAGGGAAGGTCTGCACCTTGGTTCAGATGCTGCACCGTGCTCCTTTGCCAACCCAGCAACTCAGCATGCACCCAGCTAGCTCAGGACGGCCACTGGATGAAGATGTGCATCTGTGACCAGGCAAAACATGGATCTAATGCTGAGTTGCAGGTCATGGGAAGCCTCAGAGGTTGAGAGTAAGGCGATGAACCATGAGATTTATCCCTCCTGGCAGCTCTTACAGCAACATGTCCCTGCCCAGCGGTCCTGCTCAGCGTGGACTGCCCGATGGGGGCCTTGCAATGAACCATCCCAGCGGGGAGCTGCGGCAGGCTGTGCTCTGGTGCGCACCCTGGTTACCCCAACATTTTACCTGCGTAGTTGGGCTCCTGCTCTTCAGACTCATCAGGACCATCCATGGGCTCCAGATAGGTGGCTGGCACCCAGCCCCGTTTGTTCTTCAACTGGCAAAACCACCAGCCTGCAAGGAAAGCAGCCGTGGGCAAGAGCAGAGGGTGTTGTGGGGGCACCGTGGGTCTGTCCCCAGCCGGGGCAGGCACAAGCATCCACATGGCCTGGACGGAAGGAAGGAACGGCGCCGGGGCTTGTCTCTGTTTACATGGTGCAACCAGTGAGCTTGGCCAGTTCATCCTGTTTCCTCCTGGTCAGGAAACCTCACAGGCTGAGGCAAGCGGGGAGCTTGCAGGGTTTTCTAGGATTGCCCCACACCCTCCCTGGCCAAAACCAGCTGTCATGTGGCTCCACGTGAATGTGAAACATGTCCCAGGGGGGCAGGAGGTGCCAAGAAGTTCGGCGCTGCTGTTGCATTTGCTCTGAGCCTCTCCTCCCCACCAGAAGACCCTGATGCAACCGCCTACCCTTTAACCTACGCACCAGCGTAACTAACTCGCATGCTGTGTTTGGACAGGAAGTGCAAGGGCAGCCTCTGACTCTGCTGAACTGGTGACCAGGAGGGGGCTGGCCCTTGGAGGCTCTTCAGAGGGATGGACACATACCGCTTTCACTCTTCTCCACAACATCCACCATGTCCCCAGCTTGTAGAGCCATCTCGGACCTGGAGCTCTTCTCGTAGTTGGCGATGGCTCGGTATGTTTGCAGAACAATGGGGCCTGTGATATCTGCGTGGGAGAAGTGAGAGACGTTCCCTCTCCTGGCCCCCGCCACACAAATACCCTATATCAGGCAGCCCAGGACAGCCCAGAGTGCTCTCCCAGCCTCTGCTGGTCCCAAACCAGCTGGATCCCAGGACAGGGACTCATTCACCCCAGGGCTGTGTTTCCTCCCAGCTGAAGCTCTGGCACAGAGACTGTGCTCTCAGTCAGAGCATCTACCATGGGATGGCTGTCCCTCTCCCCCCGGGATTTGCTGCCACAGAGGGGAGCCACTTACACCCTTCCGAGGCATCTTACCAGCAGAGTTTTTCTTGGCATCCTTTGGCAGGAGGAAGACCTCGGGCTTCTTGATCCTAGATGGGTCAGAGCAAAGGCAGCTCAATGCCGACCACCCCTCACCGCTGGCAGCGGTGCCCTTCCTGTGGGCTGCTGCCAGCGCACGGGGCTGGGGACACAGAATTTCCCCCAAAATGGGCAACTGGACTCACTGGCTGTCTGTGATTGGGTTTGTGTCATCGGGACGGACCTTGAAGAAGTTGACCACGTGCAGGCACCGAGAGATCTTGTGGGGCAGGTTGACGAGTGTGTAGCAGTACTCGGCCAGCGTGCCCTGCCTGCTCTGCGTCGAGCGCTGCCCATCAAACCACTTCGGGGCTGGGGGATAGGGGAAAGGACTCAGAAAAAGCAGACAGAGCACCCTTGTTTTATGACTTTCCCAAGCAGGCTGCTCTGAATTATTAATTTTGCCCTGAAAACAAGTGGATTTGGCCACAGGGTGCTGCATGGTGTCCATAAGGTGAGAGCTCTGTGGGAGCGTGGCCCTGTCTCCCCCCTCCCTGCTCCAGCCATGGCCTTGGCAGGCGCTGGGGGAGCCATGCACGGTGCTTGAAAAGCTGGGGAGAAGCTGACCGCAGGGCCACGGCTGTTTTGCAGATGAAGTGCTGCAGCCATGGGTTCCTCGTTACGGCAGAGCAGCTGGGGAGGCGAGCGTAGTGCGGTGCCCAGCCCGAGTGCCACAGGCAGTGTAGGGGAGAGCTCTGTGCAGCTGGACTCGTCCCCTACAGCCCACGGACCCTTTCACAGCTCGTGCAAGCCCAGAAAAGACCCCATTTCAGTTACAGGATAACCCCTGCATCTGTGCAGCAGACTAAGCCCGGCTGCTGGGCCATAAATACAGCAGCTGCACTGAGGCACAAGGAGGGGCTCAGGGGACCAGCCTGTGGCCAGGGGAGATGTGCAAGTCCCTCGTCGCACTGGCCACAGCACGTCCTGCAGCAGCCACTCTTGACCCCAGGGCCCCAGAATGCTGCTGGCAGCCTGGACTCACAGCAGTAATTGAACCCTATGTCGGGTGCATGTGTGCAGCCCGTGAGACCCCCGCACCCTCTGCAGCAGTCCGACACCTGCCTCCTCCCCAGTGCTTTCAGTTCCCCAAATGGGATGAGGACACTCTGAACAGCCCCAGCACGGCGGCGGTGGCAGTGCGTGGGAAGGGCCCCGGCACAAGGGTGTTAGTCTGGCCCTGAGGGGACCCCCCCCCAAGATGTGGCACCCACACTGCTGCGTGGTGCAAGTTTATTCCACAACCCACAGCCATTTCTCATGCTCCCTCCTGCCTCCTTTAAAGCAGGAAATTAAATAAAAAGGGGAATTTTGCTGACCTGCACCTTGCCTGAGGACAAACCGTCAGCTCTTTAGATGGGCAGTTCATTCCCTGTCATTGAAGACATATTGCATTGCTTCCTCTTACAAAATATCCGTGTTGCCATAAGGGCACTAAAACCAATCCCAGTGATGGTGTCACTGAAGGAGGGGTCAGCTCAGCTCAGGGTGCCCAAAACCAGACCCTCTGCACCAGCCAGGGGTTACAGCCCATGCGGCAGGATGTGTCTCTCCTTCGGGGATGAGGGACGGTGTCTGTGGGGCTGGTGAGTGTTGTAAGAAACAGACACCACTGCTCAGACCTTTCTGGGGTTTTGATTTCAAGCCCAGTGAGCAGAAACAGAAATTGCATCAAGCACCTGCGCCGGAGACAGCTGGCAGAGCCCGACCTGCTGGGGAATTTCCCAACCAGCTGCAATTTCTCTTTCACCGCCCCAGGCCCGGCACCTGCCCCTCACCTGGTAAGTGTGGGATGATCCGGTTCTCCATGTTGATGTCACCGGATTCAATGGGGAACATCTCCTTCAGTGCTTTCTGCAGAGCAGAGCCAGGCACAGCCATGAGGATGGCACCAGAGGACCCCCCCCCTGTGGCACCCCACCCCTGCCTGTGGCTTGCCCTCCTTCCTGGCGCTCGCCCCACTGACACTGGCACGTGCTGGCTGGACCCCACGCCTCGACACTGGGAGAAATCTGCCGGGAGAGCACAGAGCCAATGGCTCCTGCTTCAAGGGGCAAAGGAGATTGAAGCACTGGGACCCAGGAGCCTCTTTGGAGCCAGGTTTGTTTTGGGGCAATTTCAGCTGGAATTTGCCCTTCTCTTTTTCCCCACCCCGAGCCCTGGTGCACTGAGCTGGGGGCCGGTGCTTGCCCTGGGATGACTCACGTGGAACTCATATATCTCAGTAAACCGGCGGTAGACGAGCTTTTCGGAGAGGTCGTTCCACTTCACCAGGAACATGTAGACCTGAGGGGCAAAGCAGAGGTGCTGCAGATCTGCGGGCGAGTGGGACCCCCAGCCTCACTGCGGCTGAAGCCCCCAGGGAGCCCCGTGGATGCTTCAGTTTCAGATAAATTGCAGGGTTTTTCTTCCACCACCCCAATGGGAGTAACTCTGCCCAGCTGTGAGCGAGCTGGGCACTAGGGAAGCTCGGCAGGGATGCAAAGGGGACGGAAACATGCAGACAGGTGGGAATCAAAGAGGGAAAAGCCCTTTCCAAGCCTGCAAAGTAGCCAACGGCTTGCAAAGGAGGTGCCCAAAATCTTGTGTGTTCAGGACATTTTAGCCTCCGGCTGCCTCCATCTCATGCCATCAGCCATGACCTCCCAAAAAAAGGATGGTCTTAAGCCCTCAGTCACATTCATCTAAAGAAATTTGCTGGCCAGCCTTTTTTATGGTGGCCAGTCCTCGCTACTCAGCTCACTGGAAGATCGCTGCATACTCACATAGTGCTGGCTGGGGAAAAACCTTTTCTCGTAGCCCAGCAGCTCGATGTGCCGGATGAAGGCGTCCCCCATAGCTGTTCCAGCTGCGGCGTCCTGCTCCAGCCCTGGCTCCTGCCCCTCCGGGTGTCTCAGCGTCCTTTCCTCCCCTCTGCCTCCACAGAGCTCCGCTTCGCTGTTAAAGCCCCTGGGAAAGCGGAAGCCATGCTGCAATCACACCCGTAACTGTTTACCCGCTGTGGTTTACATTGAGTCGGTGTTTCCCGTGGGGAGTCTCCGGCCCGGCCCCTGCAGGGGCTGCGGGGCTGGGGGGGAGGCGGGCAGCGGGGAGGCCTTGGGGGCGCCCTGGAGGCACCTCTGAAATCAAAGGACAGTGAAGGTCCGGGGCCAGGTTCACTGCTCCGATAGCCAAATGGCTGCTCCAACCTCTGAGGTTGCCTGCGATGGCACGGGGTGCTGCAGCACCCGTTTTGCAGAGGGCCAAGGACAAAGTGCCTTGGCAATGGCAACCAGAGTCTTCACCCTCTTGAGCAGAGCTGGGTGGGCTGAATGAAGCACGTAATGTGCTCCCCGAGCCCAGGGATGGCAGCACCATCCTCTGCATGGCTGGGAGACTGTCCTGCGTTCCCGGGGCAGGTGGGGAAGCTGGGAACATGGCACAGGTAGGATGGAGCAGCCACCAGCTCCGTATGTAAGAGCTCCTGCCCTTGCATCACCATTTCCTTTCGGTCACCTGCAGCTTCCCCAAAATCTGCCACCAAAAGCGGCCCGAGGACCCAAGCCAGCCCCAGTGCTGCAGCTCCGCTCCCTGCCTTACCCGGGCACAGGGCTGTGTGGGAGCAGCGGCCGTGGGCGACCCCAGGCATGGGGAAACCCCAGGGTGGGCTGGAGATGGACCCTGCCTCCCCGTGGGAGAGCGTGAGGGATCCTTGCAAAGCCCCGCTGCAATGGCAGCACACCGGCATCCTCCTCCTCCACCCCTAGCTCTGGGCAGCAAGGCCTGAAGGGCCGTGAGGGCCGTGGGTGTCAATCCCACGCTGCTCGCAGGCAAAGGTGCACCCGGGAGCACTTTCGTCCCCAGCAAGGGTGCCCTTGATTATAATGGGTGCTGGCGCTGGGCTGTCCCCGGACAGAGCTGGGACCTGCTCTCCATGGGATGCTCGGGAGGAGCCAGCCGTGAGCCCTCAGCCCCATCCCCAACTCCCTCCGCGACACCCCCTGTGACAGCCCCAGCGCGGTGCCCCAGGCAGCCCAACACCTTACCGGGAGCGGAGGTGTCTTGGTCAGAGAGGCAGCGCTTGTGTCCCCGTTCCCGGAGGCAGCACCCCCAAACCACCAGCGGAGCTACCACAGACTCTCCCCACCCACCAGCAACAGCAAACCATGATACAGGGTCAGCCCTTTGTTAGCTGTAAAGCCAAGAGCTTGCTCTGGCTGCATTCAAAAAATCAAATACTAACCATAGCTTTCTCCCTGAATCTCAAGCACGGTGCTTTGCAGGTGCTGAGATCAAAAACATAGTCATTTAAATTTGGTTTCTTATTATTTTACCACAGGGAGCTTCCCTATATGTAAGGCAAAATCATACCAGTAATATTAAAAAAAGATACCTCCAGGGCTGTTCGGATTCTGCTCTGTTAATAGCCAGGTCGCTGCTTCTTCTGCAGAACCCCCACAAACTTTGTCATGAAAGCTAATTTTATAATTACAATTCTTCGTGCTAAACTTAAGGCTGCTTTACAGGCAGCTCATTGCTGGAAACCACTTAATTCACATGTTTCTTCCTGTTTCCTCATTCCTCATCTTGTGATGTGAGAAATGAGATGGAGCCCATAGCTCTTACTGCTGGCCGTGGGGCAGCTCACGGTGATGCAACCTGTAACTCAGCATGATACACCGCTTAGTGTTTCCACCAGTCCCACAGTTATTAGGTGGCAAGGAGCATAAATTTAGAAGAAAATTCTTGGAAGAGTAATGACCCACCTGACACACAAGCGGAGTTTATGGAATTCAGGAGCTGATTCATGTCTTAGGAAACAAGGCTGACCTCTGAACGCAGGACTGGATTTTTGAGAGAGATGGAGAACTTCCACTGGCCTCCAGACCTGGAGCTGGCAGCAGGGCTTTGCAGCAACACACCGCTGCTTTGGAGTGCGAGTGGCACATACGGGACTTACAGTGACAATTCCCATCAAGGTTATGGAAGAGGAAGCGCTGGAGGGTTAGAGTTTCTTAGGCAAACGGACTATCCTCTTTTCCATAGTCCTCCACCCAAAACTAGTACCAAAACCTCCTAGAAATTAAAAGCTGAAGAAAGGAATGCCACCCTAATTTTGTTCAAAATGTAATTTTTGATTTTTTTGGTAGTCTAAATTTAAGCTTAATTCAATCCAGAGCCAAGGGAGGCCTTGCCTGTGTCACGGACGGCAAACTGCTGTGTGTGAACAGCACTATGTGCTCGAACAGCCATTGCAAAATCACAAGAACGAAAGCCTGCCCTCTTCCTTAGCAGTCTGTCACTGACAGGACAGATAAGAAAAGAAAGGAAGGAGAAAGGGTTCAAGTTTTGTATGAGGCCAACTTCAAATCCCAAGGGAAAAACACCGGCCGGCAGCTGCACAAGAGGTGCTGGACCTCACCTGACATCTAGTGGTAACCGCTGCGAGAAGAGCCGGGGCGCCGGACCCCAGGAACGCCCGGGATCCCCCACTGCTGCCACCCAAAACCTCTATTTAAGAGAAAGGAACCAGCCCAAGGCGCAGGATGGGCGTTTAAAGTTCGGTAACACACGGGGAATAGATACCGGTCTGCTGCTTCACCACCACAAAGCTGCTCTGCTGGAACAAAAAAATATTCAGAGCTCTGGTAAGTTGTCGCAATTTCATTTATTTACTTGTTTATTAGTACAACAAGGCTTTTTAGGGCATTCTCACTAAATACCCAAAGAGCGGCACACCTCATTTATTACTAGTTTGGAAATGAGTGAGATTTTTCATACACGATCAACATCATAAAAGGCTGCTACCTGTTAGGCCTATATAGAGACAGATATTTTTTTTAATATAAAATTGATATTTGGAAGGTATAAATATTGGTGCAATTATTTTGTCAGTTTAATTTCTCTCTACTGGCTATAACTCAAAATGTCTGAGACTAAAAAGAGACTTCAGCACTGAATGCCGAGGCAGCCACCAGCACTCCTGCAAGCCCAGCAGCGGGACGGACACAACGCACACCATCCCCAGTCCTTCCAGTAAAAACCACTGCCTCTATTTTCACTTAGTTTTTCTTTCAGCTCCTGCACACAAAGTGCACGATACATCTGCAGGATGTTCACACTCCACTGGTATAAACTGGACTGGAATTACTTATTTTCACAGTTCTTTTCCTCTGATGCCTTGCCCTCATTTTGAACAAGCGCTAACGACTCCATCAGCAATATATGGCCTCGCTGGGCAGGCAGCTGTGCAAAAAGGGCCTCCTAAAGATAGCTGAGGGTGAAGACGGGATTGACCATCCTTCTGCTTTTTCAAAAGGGGAAGTCGAGAGCCGGCTGAAAACCCACGGAAAGCTGCATTAAGTCATTTCCCCATTCTAAACATTCCTAGCAGCAATCGCGAAACTGGCCGTTGCCCTGATAACAACCTATTTATGGAGGTACGTTAACCGAGCACGTCTATTAAAGGCATCAGCAGTGAAATACATCAGCGGTTATGATTTGGGACAGGCCCCATACAGCTGAGAGTTAACAGGTAAGTAAAGTCACAGGGCTCGTTCCCATGGGACTGGGACAGGGGCTGTTGGCCGAGGCAGGAAGGCAGCACTGCATCAGTCACCACGCGTGTCCATCTGGAGAGCTGGAAGGTACAACTGGGACGAGAGTTTTCAAAATAACTCGGCGTGGAGCTAACCCTGCTGCTCCTGACATCAAGAGCACAAGGTCCCAGTATTTAAGTGGGAGCACCGCAAACACACGTCCTACCGCCCTCCCCTGCCTCCAGAATGAGAGAGTATGTGCTGCTCTCAATTCCTCTGCTGAATTTCAAGCTGCTCCCACGGAACAGACGCTGTATCCAATTGAATTGAAGGCTTCAAAATTTTCCTTGAAGATACAACAACCTCACCGACCCGGAGCTGGATTTCTGTCTGAAGGAACTTACTTCCTTCGCTGGAATGAGTAACTATGCTACAGCATGTTCTGCCTGCCTACAGAATTACCTCTAGAACTTAATTTGTTGCAAAACATGTAAACATATACTGCATGGACAGTCATGAAAACCATCAGAAAAGTCTTTATTTCTTAATCAGGGAATAAGGCTTACCATTTGTGCATAATGCAGTCATCCCAAGCTCATGCCAATAAAAGAGAAACCTTTACAATCATCTGTATCTTCTCTATAGAGATTATCATATAGCCAGAACTTTACATCTCTTACCGTTTATGAAACTTAAAAGAAAAATGCGTACATGAGTCTCTTACATCACGTGGGGCATAACCAGGACTAGAGAGGACTTAACTTTTGACATGGTAGGACTGAGAGCAGCTCGTAGCACATGTTCCGTAACTAGTTCTAGATGAAGGGAAGAAAAGCGCTCTCAGAGGTCCATGCGAGTTTCGCCTACGTTCGGACTGCGAGACCAGGCCCACCGTGTATAAACCACGTGATATTCTGATAAAACATGCACTTACTACTTGGAATTAACGGAACAAACTGTAACAGGGTTTAATTGAATTTGGTTCCTAAGCCACACACTGAAATACTGACCATTTCACAGTCCATCTCATTAACGTGTACTAACGGTCAAGTGAACCAGTTTATCTTTTATTTATGAAAAACATACGAATTGTGATAGATATCATAGGAAAAATTAGTTCAAATATACAGATACTATTGTCCGATAAGCCATTAAAGGAGTAAGAACCAAAAATTAATGATCCCCCCCCCCCAAGTGAAACTAACAAACTGAACTACTTGCAGGAATTTTCTTCATTACCAAAGCTGAGCTGCATTCAGGTACAGTGAAATTCACTTTATCGGGAAATGCAGACAGCCTCTGTTAAGTCTCTGTTGATTTTAATCCCTGTCATCTCCCCAGCACCGCTGCATGAAATTTAGTCCTTATAATATATTCCAAAGTAAAACCAGCCATTCCAAACCTACAGTCATTCTTTGCTTTAAGTCAATTCACAGAACTGCTGAAAAAGTAGACATTTCTATCTAAAAGTACAAAAAGGATTTGTATAGAAGGTACTTCTCTTATACAGTTATATTACACAGGTCAAGACAGTCCTGGCAGGCTCTTCTCAGAACTGGAAGCTTCTGACTAGGTAAGAAAAATTACAAAAAGTGAGTTAGTTTCATTGTAAATCTGTATTTTCTTACAAATATGAGTAGTTTGTGTTACCTTTTTGAGCTCTCTAGGCCTAGATTCAGAAAGCACGCAGAAGCGGAATATTTCTCTCAATAAATATGAGATTAAATGTGTGCTGGGGTGGTGTCTGTAAGAATTTAGATCAAATATTTGCTTTAGTATAAATTCAGTGGATGGCCTAAAGCATCCAAAAATCCAAACCGCTGCAGCACCAAATTGCGCGGCCATTGCTCAGACAAAATTCCCGTGACCTTCAACGGACAAGTGACGTGGCTTTTTGTACCTCCATTGGGTAAAGCGCTTCCCACAACAAATCAAGTTTTTCTTTGGTTTATTTTCTCCTGCCACATTCAGTTTTATGACAAATATTTCCAAAGCACACTCCACCAATTTATTAGGAAGGCTATGTCTGTACTTTAAATTCTCAGGGCACAGCTGGGACGCTGGTACATCAGTCTCTGCCGGCTTCCACCAAATCATTTCTGGATGTTTCAGTGCCCCATCCCGACGCCGCCCGCAGCCCCCCGTGCACCGGGCTGTGTTCATCTCCAAGACAAGGCTGTCCTCGTCTCCAAGAAGCTGGATGGTGCCAGGGGTGAAGCCCGCAGGCTCCAGGCCCCCCCTGGCCACTGCTTCACGTGAGGGGCAAACGCATTGTCACTCTCGGCTACTCAGGCCAGCAGAAACGAACCACCAGAGCCTGGTTTTGCTGATTCCCATCTGTGCCCTCAGAACTGGAATAGTACGGAGATGTTTTCTTCTCTGGGATGAATACCATGTCTTCTTCTTACTAAAGCTAAACAGGTTACAGCTCGAGCATGCTGAACAAATGCATCTGACTTGATAGCAATCAAATCGCTAAAGTATCAAACACTACACAATGAGGAAAATATTGTCAAAAAACTGACATGGGAAGAAGTACTACAGAGCTGTGATAGCTTCAAATTGCCATTTTCTCTGAATGAAGCACAGAGAGTCCCAACCACGCGGGTCAGCCTGTTACATTGGTGACGTGACAGCATCACTACCACTGTTCTGTACCTCTACTAAAATGTTAATTGCAAAAATAAATGAAGTTAAAAATAGCATAAAAGAAAGATTTGGACATTTTTGCATTGTAAATTAAACTAAGCTTTTAATAAAAGGTAGTGGAAAAGAAAAAAAACCCAAACTTTTAAAAGAAGCTGGTTTGTCATCACTTTACCAAGTGTCCCTCCCAAGCTTAGACAATATCGCAATCATAGTGAAGAGCTTTCCAGTTCAATTACAATTTGGAAATATATAGGCTTTACTAAGAATAATAATGTTCTTTCACACAACCATGTTGGAGCTCTTTGTAAACACAAGTTCCCTAAGCTTTCATTTACTCTGCCCCCGAGGTACGTAATTGCCATCACCCACTTTTACTTATAGGCCACGTTTTCCCAGGAGTGACTGCCTCACAAATTTGAGCACAGTGGGCTTTACGTTGTATTTGGATAAGGTAGTGAGAACATTCTACATTTAATAGTTGAGCACTGAGACAAATAAAATAATTCACAAGTAAAGGACTGGCACCTTCTGGCATTCAGCCCTGTATCTCAGCCCTCTTCTCCCCACCCAGAAATACAAAAATATTATTCCTTGACAGGTGTTGACTTCAAGAAACACTAAATTCTTTTACCCAGTATGGATGAGGTCTACCACGTTGGGTCTGGTTCTTGTTTAATTTGAGAATTTTCTTCTGTTTCTTTAATATCTGTTGAAAAAGCAGTAATGAATGAAGAAAAAAGGAAACTTCTCAACCAATTTTGTTGTTAATGTTGTAGTTAATAAGTAAAAAATTATGAAAATATGAAAAGCATTCAGTTATCATTTTAAATTATTAATGATCAATAAAAACGTGTTCACAACAATCTGATTCTGTGGCAATTACCACATTCACTTCAATGTAAAGCAACCTGGGATCTTAAGAGAACTCAAGTTTTTTAAAGAACAGCAATAAAAATTAGTATTAGAAGTGTCGGAGATTTTAAAATGCTTTTTATACATCTGAAATATTCACTGGGTAAGAAAGGAACTTAACCCAAAAAGGAAACAACGTCTAATCAGTGAAAAAACGCCAGCTATATCCCTGTTGTGGTGTGCATCCCGCCCTTCGCTCCTCCTCCCTCCTCTTTGTCGACCCCCAGCACCTTTCCTTCCTCCATCCCCCCACAGCACACGCAACGCAGGCTGCAGCGTGTCCAACACTCGCAGGGAACCTGGAGCCCACAACTTCCAACCTATCAGGCACGACCCTTACTGCGCAGTTTTTAAGATGCCATCTTCCAAAGGGAGCTAAGAACATCCGAACCTACTTGTGCTGCAGTCACGCCTTCTGGGTTAGTGAGGAAATTCCCATTCATTGCACAAACTCTGGCTTTCACAGCACTGAGTATTTTTCAGATTTTTTTTCCCATCTGTAGAACTGCTTCTCTTCTCAACTTGATACCGGCTTTTGCATTATTATATTTCAATCTGTCCGAAACAAATTTTAACCCTACCTAATTTTTCTTCTTCAGTGCACAGTATCACATGTAAAGGCATTATTGTATGCTTAAAAAAAGAGATAAAGAAATCAT
The DNA here is from genome assembly GCA_947846985.1 of Fratercula arctica. Lineage (NCBI taxonomy): Eukaryota > Metazoa > Chordata > Aves > Charadriiformes > Alcidae > Fratercula > Fratercula arctica. The sequence continues at coordinate 12,931,847 of CANTUZ010000015.1, read as the reverse complement.
ATCTTGTTGGCTAAAGCATTCATCATCTTTTGATACAATTTTTTTTTTCCATTTCCAGGAGACTTCATTACAAAAATCTTTGCTTTTTCTTGTTCACAGGGACGCTTGGAGGTAAATCAAAGAAATCTCGTGTCTGTACAGCACTGCCTGTATGACCTGAAGCCCGATTTTGTTCTTTTTATAAACAGAGAGTATGATGTTGGAAGGAAATTGGTTTTTCACTGAAGTCGTTTGGGAGGTTCAGGGCTAGGGTAATTCACCACTGCAAAGCCAAGCCATTTCACCCCATGATCATTTTATGCCTTCCAGCCCAGTGCTGAAGCGATTTTGAGTCCTTTAGCAACTGCATGCCTTTTCTCAAGATCATCCCTCTGGTAACTGGGTCTGAATCCAGTTTTGGATGACGAAGTCAAATGTGGTTTTGAATGTTTCTTCAAAGCCATCACTTTGAAGGCCCATAGCTGGATTTCCTCCACGTGAAGGTGTTGAGGAACAACTGTCTCTCTCCTCCATCATCTAACAATTTCAGTGATCCCCCATAGCTGTGGTATCATAAAGACATTTGATGTTTTAGCTTTCAGTAACTGTGAGCTTAAAATCTGCAGCTCGGCTCTTCTGTGACCAACACTTTCTTTTTGTCTTGAAAGTTGCAACGGGATTAATCTATGTTCTGAGAAAGACCTACTCATAATGCCGAGTGAACACGTAACTGAGCGTGTAACAGTAGCTGTGGTTGAGCTGACTTGTCTCCGGGTTCAGTGACCTGCCCAGGAAACTGAAGCAATGGAGACTGGAAAGGGCGTTGCCCTGGAAAAGGGATACGGAAGAACGGGAGTGCTGAGATTTGCTGCTTCCTCTCTTGGGGGAATCTAAGCAGAATTAGGGAATGAGCTCAAGTTGAGAGTTCTAAGATGAGAAGTGCTGATCCACAACAGCCTCCATCCTGGTGCTCTTGGCTACGGTGCCCTCGAGCTGCTACTGACACACCGGGGAGCCCCTCCCAGGGCCACCTGGCACGAAGGCAGCACCCACCAAGCTGTCACAGCACCTCGGGTCCCCTGCGCCAGCCACGCCAGGGGCAGCCACCCCGTCCAGGGCCCTGCTGCCCAGCTGGGCTATGGCAGCGCAGGTTTACAGGGCCAGAGCACACAGCAGACACCAGATCCCCAGTCTCAGGTCAGTTCAGAATTCCTAATGCTCCAAGACCATATGCAAAAGGCACAGGGGGGTAGAAGACCTACAGCCCCCCGATCTCACATACATCAACAGAGTGGTCAATCACAGAGTGGTGGGGGTTGGAAGGAACCTCTGGAGATCACCCAGTCCCACCCCCGGCCAGAGCAGGGTCACCCAGAGCAGGTGGCACAGGAACGCGTCCAGGCGGGGTTGGAATGTCTCCAGAGACGGAGACTCCCCCACCTCTCTGGGCAGCCTGTGCCAGGGCTCTGCCACCCTCACAGCAAAGAAGTTCCTCCTCATGTTGAGATGGAATTTTGTGTGTTCCAGTTTGTGCCCGTTACCCCTTGTCCCGTCACTGGGCACCACTGAGAAGAGCCTGGCCCCATCCTCCTGACACCCCCCTTTAGCTATTGCTGAGCATTGATGAGATCCCCCCTCAGTCTGCTCCAGCTGAACAGCCCCAGGGCTCTCAGCCTTTCCTCATCAGAGAGATGCTCCAGGCCCTTGACCATCTTCATAGCCCTCCGTTGGACTCACTCCAGCAGCTCCCTGTCCTTGAAGTTCTTGAAGAGCAATACTCCCCCTCCTCAACACACCCCCATAGTACATTCAGGCCAATATGGCATTCAAATTTCCTGATGATGGCAATCATTTACTTGCATGAATTGTGGAAACTACTGCGCTGAATAACTAGATGCATCGCTCAGGATACGAGCAATCACTCAAAGCCTATGTATGTAGTCATGACTCACCAACCAAGAACAACAATTCATAAAACTCTTTTGTAAAATTATTTGAATAAGGACTTCTGCTGCAGAGTATTTTTCACATGATGCAACATGATATTAAAACAGATGAAAAATTTTCATGTGAACTATTAAGAGCCCCTTTTTTGTTTTCATTGACCTGCCTCTTTAAAAAAAGATGCAACTTTGTTCAAAATGACTTAAAAGTATTTGTTGATAATAACTGAAAACAAACACTTACCTCCTGCAGATGCTTCTATTTGGCTTGGTTTAGCTGGCTCTTAAATGAAAAAAATACAGTCAAATGAATATAATTACAATAATATGTAAGAAAAATTAGGGAAATTAAGTTTTCCCTGAAAAAAAGGGCCTCCTTTCTTTCTCTTATGATCAGACTCAAATATCTTTGTCTGAGATAAATGCGTGCAACTTTCTATAGAGTCTGCAGCAAAATATAAAAAATACCCAAATATTTATTACATTACACTATCTAACACTTTCCCTTCCGAGTACGGTTCCCTGTGCAGACATATCACCAAGCCCTAGCAGAACATAACGTGCACTTGCACAGAATATACCAAATTTGCACCTGCTTTACTGAGAACAATTAAATATAAAACTGGATTTCAACAAGGAGTCGCCACTTCTGGTCAGTGTTGTCATCAATGGCGAGCACGTGTATTTTGAGGGAGAGTGGGAAAGTGCAGAATAGAAAGCGAAATGTTTTATTTCTATAATGATTTTTGCCGATGGATTATAGATGGTCTGGGAAAGCCATTTAACTTTTTTAAGTTAAGGACAGAGAGACTAAAGCAAGGTCACTGACCATCAACAGCTATTTCTCTCCCCTCCCATGGAAACAGAGGAGCCAGCAGTTTCCTTTACAATTATGTCTATCATACAAGTGCCTCTTGCACTTAAAATGCTTATTGAATGTTTTGTCTTAGTTTCCCAGTCTCTTTGACTAACGGTTTATTCAGTCAATTGCAGAAGTCTTTCCCGCACTACAGCACTTGGGGACGTGCATTTTTTAAAAGCTCTGTGAACAATTGGAAACTGTACTGGGTCAAAAGGAAGTTGCTCAACGACATTTACTTTAACTACTTATAGCATAAACTAAGTTCTCCACTCAGGCTAAGAGAGGTGATGTGTGTGCAGTGTAGAGACAGCCTCCCTGGGGTTACAGAGCTGTGCAGTGGGCAGAAATTCCATCAAAACCCCATTCCAGGTCCTTGCACGTTACACGGGCAAACCTAACGTGACTGGACATCTATCTGGCACAGACACACACATACTTTGAGCTGTTAAGCAGACATCAATAAATGGATACTGAATTGACTTTATATGTTGCCCCTACTAATCCTTCTTTTCAGCTCACTCATCATTTGTAAAAATCAAATGAAGGAGCACGCCAATGACACAGCTTGACGGAACCAATAGCTCTTTCTATTAATTTATTGATATTTAATAGCTATAAAAGTCACTGTCGCACACCATCTGTCAAAATAAAATGACTCATCATAAGCTGCGCGTACCCAGGACATGACTACTAATATCATCTGCCAGTAAGATCGGGAGCTCCATGCCCTACCCCTTCTGCAAGGCCACGCGCCACGCTCTGCGTCACCTGGTAGTACTGGTGCTGCTGCTGGTGCTGCTGCTGGTGCTGCTGCTGGTGCTGCTGCTGCTGGCGGCGCTTCTGCTTCAGTTCTTTCCATCAGCTCTAAGATTAGACACGATCACTGTTTAACTTCACAATGAAAATGGTCCCAACATGTAACACAAGGGCAATCTTACTTCCTGACTCTGCAAATCCTGAAACTTGTCGCATGAACAGGTCACTAGCACTTGCGATTCAGCTGCAGTTCAATACTTTTATTAGAGAAAAAAACCATTCTCTGTCTTGCCTGAAAGCACCAAAAATTTCCTTGCAAGTTCTCGCATGTTCTTCAGAACAAAAATAAAGCATCATACCTACATAAGCAGTAGGCTCAGAGCCTTTCAGTCATTCACCTTGGTATCTACCAGTATCAGATCGTTTTGATCATAACTAGTGGACACGGGCACTGCACAAACCTCACATGTTCAATGAGCAATCTGCTCTCCAGTGACGGAGGATGACCAGACATCTGTGTTGTTCTTATTCAGCGTATTAGCTAGCCTCAGTCCCAACACATGCTGTTATGCTGGATAGACAACAGTTTAACAGAGTCTTTCATTTCTAATTCCACTCTCTGGAAAAGCTGCTATACATTTATCTGTCTGGAAGGTTCTCTCTTAGAAAGGGATCTCTTTCCCACCTAAGGAGGTGCGCCTAGGGCTGGCGAGCAGGTCAGTGCGAGGTACTAGCTCTAGTATCTTCCTGAGAACACTTCGTACTTGCAGTTCATAGATCTCAGCACGTTAACTGGAATATACTGGTGGCTGGGTGCGAATGATTGAAGGCCGGGTCGCTCAGGCTCAGGCTGGGTAAGGCCAAACCAAGAAGAGCAGGTTATTTGGCCTCTGAATTTCTAATCTGACATTGGCTCATAAAGAACATGACACAAGGGACACTGTAATGACAGTTTTTCACAGTTTGTTTTTTCCTCTTATATAAAAGATCCAAAAAACCAGGGCACAATTATTTTAGGCAACTGAAAATACTAGGACTTTTTTTCCCCCCAATGTTAACGTCATTAACATGGCCAAATTGGCCACGGCACTCCAGGTATTTACACTCTGCCTCTCTAAACTGTTACAGTTTCAGCAGAATGCCGATTTTTTCACAGGAGCACGGTCGTGCAACTACTGGAAAGTTCTTGCTTATTAACTGCTGCTGTGATGGATCCGAACCTAAAAGGTAGGCACTGCCATGTAACTCTGCTGCTCAGTTGGGGTCATAAATCTCTTTCGGACTCTGCAGCTGAAAAATGCAAAATCAGTATCTTGCATTTTCATATCAAAGTTAACGCTAATCTTATACTGTTCTGTAAATTTATCACACTGCTCTCAATTTAATTGCGCATGCATGTTTAGTCAGGAAATTTTAATGAGACATTTATACATAGAGCTTAACCACTGTGGCACCTCTGCCACTAAGCCAAAATGTAGGAAAAGAATCTTGCTAAGTTACAAAAATACATTTGCCATCAGTGTTTCATAAATACTTACGATTGTTAATCACAAGTCCTGGAAATGGTCTGTTAAAAAAAAAAAAAAAAAAAAATTACTGATTCTAAACTATACTGCATGTGATCTCCCTCACCTAATGGTTCCTAACAGAGGTCATGCTAAAAAAGGAAGAGAAAGTCAAACAAACTAGAAGGAACCATCATAGCAGCTCCTGGGCACTGCGGTTTGTTCGCTAGCATGCTGAAAAGTAACATGCAGGAAGATCTAAATCCTGCCCCCTGTCACAGCTAATTAACAAGGGAGTCACGTCTTCTTCAGAGCTCAAAAACAAAACGTATCGAGCAGAAGGCCTTTCCGTTAGAACCCTTCATGATTAAGGGCTTAGAATTCAGGCTCCTTAGTAAAATATATTTAAGAAATTTATCTCTATTTAAAGATAAATGGAAGCTTTTAGACTCCTGTGAAGCAGTCCACGATTGGAAAAGTTACATAAACTGAGAGATTTTTATTTTCAATTCCTGAACTCCAAAAGTTCCATCTATTCCAAAGTTTCATCTACTCTGCTTCATGCATACAAATACACTTGGTATGTATGTGTGTGTGTATATATGTCTATGCAAATATACACATAAAAAAAAATTCATGTATATTGTAATTAAACAATATTGTATTTTTATATATTGTAGATAAACTCATTTTGTAGGAAAAAAGCCATTTATCAGAGAGCTTACCTTGGCTCAGGAATTTTAACACAACTGAAATACTGAAAAAATATTAATACTGCTACAAACATACTATTTGCTGCCAAAAGCCAACAAGCTCTGGGCCTACCTCAAACCTTGATCTGATAAATGGGAGTGCAAGGCCCACAACACTTTAGGACTCTCTTCTATGACATGAATAGATTTCAACTTGAAACTCAGCTTGCTGTAATAGGCAGTATTAATAACACGCCTTTTGTCGTACTAAATTGGACAGGTCCTCCAAAGAGTTACCACCTTCAGTCATGCTATGAACGTCTGGGCTTCATTGGACCTGACACACGGTTTCCAAAAGAGCCAACATCGTCCACTACTTCAAGATGCACTGCAACTTCTAGTCTTTCCAATCGCAATTTATTCAAGCTACAGGGCTGTCCGCACCACATCTGTACAAGCTAATCTACATACCGAATGACGGTGAATTTGATAAACTCTGCTGATTCCAAGATCTTCCTCATCGAGCTGATTTCCAGATAACTGGGAGCTTTAAACGCCACGCCGGGAGGCATCCCATCCACCACCACACAGCCAGGGTTGATAGTGATCTTTCGGTACGGGACTTTCACAGGAAAATTCATACCCATGGCTTCACCTAAGTGAGAGAGGTCAGGTTTATTTTCAAGTCTACATATTTATGATTACATTGAAGAAAAAGTCCTCAAAACATAAGAAACTAAATGCAAACCCAAGCTTTCTATCAGATCTGAAACTGTGCAAATCCACTTGACAATTAAACCATTACAGTGTTAGATGTTTTGGATTACACTCACAAACGTTACTACAAGAGTGTTAGTTACAACTCTGACAGCTCATCATATAAAGAACTCAGATTCTCTTTCACTAAAAAAGGTTCAAAACAGGATATCTAAGGAAACAGCTACGTGAAGAAAAAGAAAACATTTCCTGCAATGTGCATGAAAAGCAATTCAACACAGCGCTAGCCAAGGACTTCCAGGTAAAGAAACTCAGGTCGTTATTGCTGTACAATGCAATTGAAAAGGAAAAATAAAGAAAACTATACACAGCAAAAAGGTTAAAATGCACTTTAAGAATTACTCTAGTGCCAAGTATTAAGAGGTCAGGACTATGAAGCCTTAAAAAGAATCATGGTTTGGCAGCAAAATAAATATTTAATCCATGTCTACCCAAAAAAAATAGGAAGGGGGAAACATAAAGCAGTTTACAGTCTTGGGATTTTTTGTTTAAAATACCAAACAACCTACATCACTTATGAAAGATTCTTTTTGAAGTCAAAGCACAACATTCATACTTAATTCTCAAACTTGTTCATTTTAATGATCACATATCATCCACTGTGATGATTCCGTAACTTCAATATGAACAACATTAATTGCATGCACACCTATGGAAAAATGGGGACTAAGAAGCAATTACCAAATTTCCGGCTAAAAAGATCATTTACTTGCTCTCTCAATTGTTTGGCCTTTTCTACTTTTGACAGTCGCTCACTTTCATCATCTGGAAGAAATTGTGAGAATAGCATCAGAATCAAACAGATCCCCCCGCGCTTGTTTACTCAAAGTAGGTATATCTGCTTCGAAATGGCACTCCGTTCCTAGTTTTAGCAGTAACACGATATTGTACAAATGCACAAAAATACATGGTTGTTAACAAATCTGGGAGAAGCTTCAATGTATTTACATTAGATTTATAACTGATTTTGTAAACAACCAAAAATCATAAATTGAATTTTATTTTCAGTATGTGTAATGGTGAGGAAAGGTGAAAGCGAAGTGACGTTGAAGAAACGGCCATCGCTTGCAATGTTTCTGCAGTTTCTAATGAATGTAATATGGGCCCGAGAAAGTAGTAATCAGTGCTGTTTAAGACAACACAGCTCAGCCTGATAATTACTCAATTCAGTCCAAGTCCCGATCGCTTCAAGTTGCCAAGAAAGATGCAAATCAGTATTTAATTTAGTACATGAGAAAAAAGGGAAAAATAGGGATATTTCTTAACTAGAGGCTGGGGCAAGAATATCCTAGAGATGCTGCTGAATAGGTATTCATGAAAGTCAGAAAATATTTAATGTCTCAGGAAAAACAGAATGCTTAATTATGCTCTTTGTTGACTGTACTTAAATTTCAGTGAACCATCTTGACTGTAGGAAAAAACTTGATCAGACTAAACAAATGTCACAAAGAATATAGGCACAAAACCGAGATGAAACCAGACAGTATACGCACCTGGTATAGTTACTTGAATGATGTTAAGATCTTCAACGCCCGCAGCTGTGTTCACCACTGTGTTTGTCGTGGTGCTTGCTGTATTGGCTATATTAGATGAATTATTTTTTCCTAAAAGTAAGAGAACTAATTTAAAAAACATTTGTAAAGAGCCCAAAATCTTGAATATAAAGAAAATATTGCAAAATAACAGATATTTGCAAAGTTTTCAAAGCAGACCCAGTTCCATATTCAGAATGGGAGCAGCTTCCAACGAGATGTATTTATTGAAGTTACACACCACTATGTTTTTCCAACCCCAGAGGAGAAAGACCTAGATTAAAGATAATGTTAATCTTTACCTAGCTGGTTTTCTGAAAAGATTATTAAGAAAAGGAATAAAAGAGTATGTGGAGCATGTATTTTGGTATTTTTATTAAGAGATAAATCATAGCACTTGCAGTTAATTCAGTAACACCTACCGGTCCCTGTGTTCACTGTGTGCATTCACAAAAGGAATCCCTTATGGTTGTATTTGTGAGCCACACTGCCCAGTGGCACAAACTAGCCTAGTCAAGCAACTCAGCAGAGTTTTGCCAACCCACAGTCACAGATAACAATACGACTCAAAACATTTAATCCATGACACAATTTTCTACGGGCTATCTGCACTCCTATCTGCGGAGCACTTGTCATTTAGATGACCTAGGTATTAGGAGCAAATAATTTATTTCTAGACCCGAATTACTTCTGTGGATCACACATTACTTGTTACACTTTGATAAAAGGTAGTAAAGAATATATTAGAGGTGTGATTATTGTGAGTAACTTAAAAAAAGGTCATACTCCCTTGCTAAAGCTATACAGTCACTGGTAAGCGCTTTTCCCATCTTAAAAATAAACAAGCAGACAAACCAACCAACCACAATGCAGAATGAATCTTTCAGGAATTCATTAACACCATGCATCTCTCCCGACTTGTATTTAACCCTTGAAAGAGACTGTTAGCTAGAACGTTAAGCAGTTGCAAAACTCACTTTGGGGGCTTATAGCAGAACTTTCCTTAACAGCTGCCTCAAACATCTCAGGCCTGCAAACAGATTGAATATTTCATGTACAATAATAAAATCACATTCATCAACATTAAAGAAAATGCAATTTTCTAATATTAATTTGTTAAAGACAGGAGCTAAGTGATATCCTCTCAGCCAAACAGACAGCCAAGAACGCGACGGCTGAGAGGCTCCAAAGCTTCTCTTGCCACTTTTTCTATCCTGGCACATGGGTATCTGAACCTGTTCCAGACAAGAAAAATAAATTCTTACAACCCCAAATATATAAAACTCCAGTTCTCAGCTCTTAGTACATTCCCAGCAAGTTTTACGAGTAACCCACAAGCGCTCCATGCAGTAGGAACTAAACCAGCGATGTGATAACTGAAATGGGTAAGAAATCTGGACTTGCTCTTCCCTCCAAACCAGGCTGTGAGTGTCCTTCAGAACAATGAGATTACTGTATCTTGCTCCACCTCTACAAGAGCTTTCTGACCTTATCCTCATTTACTAAAAATATTCCAGTGTGTATTTCATAGAGTAATTTAGCAACTCGGCAACATAATTTCATTTTTTGGTTTACCTTTCAATTCTCACAGAATAGATTATCAAAGACATATGGAAGTCTTACTTTTTAATAATGAATTTTATCTTAGATTTGTTTCTCAGGATCTTCTCTAGTCTTGGAATTCCAAACGTAGAAGGTCGGCGGAATGGCACCCCGTCAGGTAGCCCTTCCACGTAGAAAACCTCCGGGAAGGATTCAAACAATGCAAACGGCACCTTCACTGGTTTTGTCAGCCCCAGCGCTTCCCCTGAAATGCAACAGAGCAAATAAGCGACCAGAGAGACAATGGATGTGGGTATGAAAAGGAAAACCTCAGGTATAAACGGTACAGAACAGCTGGCACATACATACTAGATTAGGTGGAACCAGCAGGTTTTGCCTTTCTCGGTGACAGCTATGAGTCGGCAGGAAGAAAATCAACAGTCTCAAACAGGACTCATTCTGTTGCAGTAAATCTGATCATAATTTGCTGTTAAAATTAATACTCTGCAGCCAGCTCATGCCACTGGCTTGGTCTGCACACAAGACTATCCTGTCTGTACTCCGCTTTCTGTCTCTGTCTCTGCTAGGGAATAGCACCAAGGGCAGGTGACAACAGTGTTCTTGTTCCAAAAACTGCACTCAGAAGAGTAATGAGAAGTCGTTACTTCCAGAAGTCATTAGCTTCCAAACAGCCTGCACCAGAAGTGCTGGGATACGATGGAGCACGTCTCTCCAGACACCTTCCGTAACGTATCGAGTCAGACAGGGGCTGAAGTCACAAAAAGTCCCATTCATAAACAGAGTGAAGAAAACTTAAAAAGCTGTGCCAGGATGTGGAGTCACTACGTCTCTGGGTCATTACAGAAGTAGTACTGCAACCACAACTTCTCCATTTCCAAACCCAAACAAAATAACTAGTGGAAATATCACAATTGCAAGCAACCTATGTGAGAATGGACTCAAATAAGAAATTGCAGAGAGTATACAAGGATTTCAGGACCTTTGCAATAAACATGTGAACATATCCATCATATGTCTAACTGCAAGTTCATAAGAAAGACATCTCAGTAAAAAAGAATCCATAAACTTACCACATTTTTCATTAAAAAGGTTTTCGACTTTCTGCTTTAAGTCAGTAATTTTGGCATTCCATGCCTCTGACAAGAAGAAATTGCAAGAATTAAATCAAGACATGCACAACAAATCAGTCCTTGAAGAATATTTAATAAACATTTAATAAATTATTATGCTCGATAACCGATTTACTACGACAGTAAAATGCACAAAATGGCTTTCATTCTGCAAATAGCACTGAAACGTTCTGCTGCAGTCTAAACCTAAATCTCCACCAACCCGCATTTTCCTAGGCTTTGAAAGATACTGCTACTAGGTAAAGCAAGGGTGATTAAAATTGAAATTAATCCAAGAGCGATCCAAATTTAGAATATCATATTCTAAAAAAACCATAAAATTCACTCATCTGAACCAGCACCCAAAATAGTGGCAGAAAGTTCTTCATGTGTTCAGTGACGTAGCCCCGAGACACATGCCCCTCTCTCCAGAGCTACACGCTCTGTCGTAACTTCAGCTTCACTGCGTCAGATCAAACATCCACCCAGCAAGCATTTTGTTTCTGAAAGCAATCAGCAGCAGTTCCTAAACCACTTTCCTTGTGGCTGCAGTATGTGGTGCATTGCTGGTCTACAAAACTAAAAACTCAGTTGAAGGTTTAAAAATGTTGTAGACTAAAGCTCATAAAAAGCCTAACAATAACAAGCAACTCCAAGAAAACTGTCTGCAGCTGCGACTACAAATACTGCCCATGCCAAAAGGAGCAGTCATACCAAATCAGCATCTTATATTCATTCTAAACTGGCTCAGTAGGAGCAAAGAATTCCTTTGTTTCATGTTTTATGACCATCTCACTAAAAACAAAGCATGGGGGACAAATACAAAAAAGCAAACAACAACAAACTCCTATATAAATGTAAGCAAAGAATCTCAGAATGTAAGGACGCTGATAAAAAGGTTTCATGAGACTTGGGAACTGCTCACAGTTACTCTGAATACAGTCACTCATCTCCCTTGGCTGCGAGGAATTTATCTGGGTGGCAAATTCGACCCTGCTTTCAATGCCAAGATTCCTGTGCTGGAGCACTGCGCAGACAGCACTGGTCCTCCATGGCTAAAAAGCTCCGGCCCAGCGCTCGTAACACAACTACATGGCTTCCAGCCCTGTCTGGCTTTTCCTTTACTGATTTTCCAGAACTGGAGAGGTCTATAACAGTGATCTTGCAAAATCAGCTCCGATAGATCATGCCTTACTAATATGGGTCCAGATCCTTCCTAGTCCCGACGCACCACTCGGGTATCTCTGCACAGTGATGCTCAATATCTCAAGTTTGTGGAGTGCTTGTTAAGCTTGTGCACAATATCAGATCTCAGCTGGGTTCATGCACTCTGGCGGTGCCGCGCACCAGACAAGTCCTTCAAGGGTCTGCAGCACTGTGAAATATCAGCGCATCAAAGTCTAAAGGGACCGATTCTGAACCCAAGTTAATAAGATCTAATGGACCTCTGCTGCATTTGTACAACATTCTCCGCACAACATGCAGGATTTCTCCAACCCGGATTATTCGATGTGATGTACATGAAAACAAGAACTTCGGTCATTCGCTAACTGGAGAATAAAACACTAACTCAAACTATCGCTGGTATGTAATCATCAGAGTTTTCAATACCAACATTAATAGAATGCATGTGTGCTAATCCCACATTATTTACCAAAAGAGAACTCTCTTCCTCGTGGCTTGAAACTCATATTGGACCCATTGGTTTGAGAATTAGTCCGAACATCTGTTGTTTGTGGTTTATTAGGACCTTTAAAAAGAGATTACATATATGCAAAGACCAGAAGCAAGCCATCATACGAAACGAACAACACATCAAAATTGATTACTAGAGAAAACTTAACTTCTGAATCAAGAGTAAAATAAAAAACCCCTGAAGAAGTTCTTCTAGGGTTGTATTTAAGCATTTGACACTACTGCTCACATCTGTCATTTCTCTGCTCAGGACTACATCAGCTCCCACACACCTGCTTGGAGTAAGAGGCCCAAGCAAGCTGCCAAACGCCAATATTTTACATATCCATCACCTGCACAGAATCCAGTATTATTCAGAAACAAAAAATAAAACTGTTTCTATATTGAGGTGCATCTGAGCCCTGAAATGAAATTAAGTTTGGTACATGAGGTGCATGTATAAGTTAATTACGGGCTATGAAAACTGAGAAGAACAGAAGAAAACATTAGAAGAATACAAAAGAAGAATATTTAATAATATTTCTTCCATACCTTCTTCAACAGTAACTTCAATCTCTGGAACCTTTGAATTGCCTGCAGGACTTTGTGACCTTTTTGAACTCTTTGGACTCATTGCTGGAAGTCAATATAATACAAGCTGTAATGCACAAACCCTCTAGAGTGGACATCCTGCACAGCTAACGAAAAGAAATTTCTCAAAATTCCAACTGACTGAATCACTTGTGTCTGCACTAAGTAAAGGCTGCTTTGCAACAGCTGAACACTACAGTGACGCTCACAGCCTTAAAAAGCAGGTTTAGTACTCTTGAACCAGGCAGGTATCACACCTAAATTTTAACCCCGCTAATTCAGAACAGAAGACTTAGCTGTTTCTAAGTGTAAGGAACAGCTTTGGTACTTTTTATTAGCTAAATAACAAAATTATTAGCTTCTGAATTTCTTATAACTTAAATGTCTCAAAATTTAAAAGACTTTCTGTTTTATTCTTTTCTTAAGAAACTTCATTGTTATTTATTTCAGTTCACAGATATAAGTTAAATATGTTTTAGGCCATTAATAGCAAAATAGAAGTTGTAGAAATTAGGTAAATTCCATTTTCTATATTTGAATAGTCTTAAGTAAAAAAAAAAGTAGATAAGTCTATGTTTTGAGAAACTTTTTTCAAATAATAGCAGATTTAGAGGCTACTTAAGCTAGCTCATCTTAAGTAATGCCTTTTGTTTGCAACACCCCAAATTTTTCAACCACAAAGGCCTCTCAGTCTGGTAAGGGAGCAGAAAGCAAGTATTATCAATTGATGGCAGCAAATGATACTCAATTGTTTACCTTTAGTGTTTATTTTACTAGCCAGTCCTGGAGGCAAATAGGAAGTAACAAGCTCAGGCCTAAAAGATGAACAGAATACAATCCAATCAATTATACATGCAAGAAAAAATACAGAAAAATGTTAGCAGTTTCTTGGAATTCAGTTGAGTTCAAATTCACAAAACATCATCCCTCTATAATAAAATTCTTCTAGAAGCATGGATGACTCCCCACCTATTATAACCACAAAAATTTAGAAAACATAAGCTACATTTTGTACTCTAATTTTCTTCTGGGTTTACTTCAAGCAAAAAGTAAAGAAAAAGAAGGGGGGGGGAAGGGAAAAAAACTTCCAGGTACAAAGCCAATTTTTCCCCCCTAGATCCTTGATGCGTGAAACACACAATTTATACATCTATATAAATTTATTAAGGAAGGTATATCCTTTTATGAGATAAAACATATGTGCAAAATGTTCTTCCTGTTTCATGGAAACAGAATTTAAGTAGCATTTAAAATCTGGAGTTGCTGGGAAGAAAATCACTTCATAAATCTTCACATAACTTCAAAATCAAAAGTAAAAATAACGGAATTACAAACATACTTTTTAACAACAAATTTGATTTTGCCACTCCCTCGGACAATTCTTTCAAGGCGTGGAATTCCAAACCAGGTGGGACTCCGGAAGGGGATTCCTTCTGGCAAGCCTTCGACGTACAAGTACTCGGGGTTCGATTCAAATACGGGGTAGGGAACTTTCACTGCCTCTGAAAGCCCCAGAGCTTGGGCTGAAAAAAGAGATTTAATGACAGTTTACACACTCAAATGGGTGGTATTTTCTCCCAAGTGATTTTAAGAAGCTTGGCTTAGCAAAGCTCTGCTACTCAGAGATAATTAAAAAGCCCAAGAGAAACATTTAAATAAATTTTCTATTATTTTCTGTAGAATAATTGCAAATGGCAACTTTGTCCATCTTGTTACAGATAACACCTAAGTCTGCAATGTCTAATATTTTCTTCTGAGAACATTTTCATCCAAAAGTTTTTTTGTGCACAGACCATCTGGCACGCAACTGGAAAAACTCTAGTCAGGGGTGTTGTTATAAAGTCATTTATGTCAGGGAAGAGTCAGTAAAAAGTAGGTGAGAGGAATGAACGTTTCCACACCTGACCTAGAACATTTCTGATGTTTAAATAAGTACAGTAAAAATTAAAATTCTTTTTACAGAGACGTAAAAACAGTTCATTTAACATGTAACTTACCAAACTTTGTGTTAAATATCTCTTCTACTTGCTTTCTTAGCTTTGTGATCCTGACGTTCCAATCTTCTTTGACTGAAAAGCAGAAATGGATGTATGTCAGAATATTACCCAGTTCTGGATAAAGATGTACATTCAAACAGCTTTTTTTCAACACAAGAACTTGCAAACTATCAAGACAATCACGTCCGAGTAGACAAGGACACACAATGAGTAATGATTATTAACGGCAGCTTAAATGATACACACAATTCCCTCTGCATGCTGGGAAATTTGTTTAAATGTAGTTACAAATTTCAAACATTGCCCCAGGTGGGAGAATTTGTTCTTCAGAGCCTTCAGATGCAGCAAGGAATTATTCTAGTGGCTCTTACCAAGTTGGAATTAATTATAGTGCATAAGAACAACAGTCTTCAGTAAAGGGTGCTTTGCTAAACATTTTGATTAGCATAAAAAATTGTCTTCAGTCTCCTTCTCTATTACAAATGCAAGTAAATTATAGGAGTGCTAGCCAGAGCAGACAACGTGTAGCTTAGGTGGAGAAGAAAGCAAAGGACACTGTCAGCAATAAAAAGCACTACTTTTCTGACAAACAGCATAATTCATTACTTTTCCTCATAACCCACAAATAACAATTAACTGCTACTGAGCTAATACAATTCAGAGTTACGGAAAGAATGCATGAAGGAAACTATACAGAAATTTCTTGTTTCCAAATAATATTTTTCACTAACAAACTACCTGACCTTCTTTATTTCCAGCTCTTATACTGTCAAGCCAAGATGCATTCATATTTTTGCAATCTGGCCTAATTATTTGTCAGATTTCACAGGTATTTAACGCCCGCATGTGTGTCTATACTTACGCACAGGTTGTAGTCTCACTAGCAAGGAATTCGACTGACTAATTTACTTAAAAAAATTAAAATGTTGTTTGCAGGCTATCTGTTGAGAGCACCGGATTATTACTTTGCAACAGAACGATATTTTGCTGAAAATCACTAAAGTTTGCTAATATTCTTTAGCAACATACAGTACTGCGCGGGCAGGAAGAAGGTCCTTGGCCTTTGCCTGGGAAAATGGTTTTCACTGGGCTCTAAGCCCAAGAGAACATTTGCTGTGTTCCCTGTCCGACACCAAACCCTGGGCCCTGCTGGGTATCAGCTTTGAGTGTGCTGATAATACCAGACTCACCTATAAGTTAGTGAAAAATATAACCAGTACAAAAACCAAAATGTAATTCTGAAGATACAAACAGGCTGAGTTTTAAGAATCAAGGCCACTGCACGTCAGTTCTTCCAGAAAGAGGATTTTAGTAGCTGGTTTTTTTACTGCTATCATTGGCACCTGCCGTTATTACTACATGGTCAAATTGTCATATTGTCAAATTTGACAACAGTCGGGGTTTTGGCAACAAACCAAACCAATCAAGGCTGCCTTTTCCTTCCGCTCCACATTGAACCCAGCCTCTTCTACCAAGCTACCCTCTTGCTGAATAGGAGCCTTTTCCTAAAATCCAAGCAAAATCCACAATATGTTGTGATGGCGTAAGACGACTACTGATTACATGATTATTAAATCATATTCTTTCCTTTTTTTTTTTTCCTGCAGAGAGCTCAACACAATTATTTCCTGAAGCTGCTGTTTGTTTTATCCAGTGAAATGCGTGTGGGGAAAAAACCCTAGCAAGCTCTGGGTTGGGTTTGTGTTGTTACCACGAGCACATTTATACTCTGGACCGTACACTTCTGTAGCAAGAAAGCATGAAACACCAATTCAGAGCATCTGATTGTCTCAGGAAATTAAAAAAAAATATGTGAATTCTCTTGCTGTGTTAAAGGCACTTCACGCTTCCAAAGAGTCATTACAATTCCTTACCAACAGAGGCCTGAAAAAAGCCCGCCAAAGTCAGCTGTGAAATGCTGAGGGGCTCCAGAGCTTTGGTTTTGGCCAGGACAGTAATCCCAGTTCTCCCAGGCTGTGCAGGTGATCCATTCTCTCATTCAAAGACAGCCGGACTGCACCACAGTCCAGAGAGCCGTCCATCCTCATCATCAATTTATTCTTTTCAGACCTCACGAAGAGCATGTCGGCACACTCATGGCAGAAGGGTTACCCCTTGAAAAATGTTGCATTGATCCAAATTTATGTCCCCACCAAGCCCTTCCCTTCCCACTTGGAGACAGCACCCATCTTACCTGGGGTGTTCGACCTGGGCTGAATCACTTCGGTTGAAGTCAGAGTCAGCAGCTCCGGTCTGCAACCAGAAAGTGAAGAATCTACCCGTGCCTGACACAAACTAAATACTACATGCTTATGACATGAATTGAAAAGTTTGGATTTTTCTGTTCTCTATTTCACACTTGTGAAAATGCTACAAAAACATTTTGGAAGACTTGTCTGGATTGCAAATAACCACTTTAAAATGCAGAATATTTAACCTGCTTATTTGGTAACTAGAGAGTGAATGCTTCATGACTTAATGAAACCAAGTGCTTGATCACACAAATGGTGTTTGCTTGGCCTCTTTCTTAAAAATAAAACCAAAACAGAATAACCAAGTTTAGGCATTAAAACAAACACTTACCTTTTAATGACAAATTTTATTCTGTTGCCCACTTGAATTATTTTTTCAAGGCGAGGGATCCCATACCAGGAGGGACTCCTAAAGGGGATGTTCTCTGGCAGCCCTTCGACATAGAGGTCAGTAGGATGGGCCTCAAACGTCTGGTACGGAACAGCTTTAGGCTCAGTGCTCCCCATGGCCTCAGCTGATAGAACAAAACACATCCAGAAACTGGACATCAACCATTTGGCCACCAACCTTTATTAAAAGCCAGCTAAGCTACCACATCTTCAGGCAGCTGCACTCATTACCTTTGGAGCTGGGACAATCCAGGACATCAAAACCCAACAGACTCCAAGTCTCAGCACATCAAAGCCATAAAAATCTACCATAAGGTATCATGGTGTTACCGAGCAATCGTGATGCTACACTGAAGATTACTGGGCTCCTCACTGGGGCGCAATACAGTGGTTTTAACAAAGTTTTTATCTATTGTAGAGCATCATGCAACATTTTATTCTAGCTCTTATGAAGCTGACTATTTTTTCACATTGAAGAGAATATAAAAATTCCCCCAGAAATGTTCTAATACTAACTCGAATGATACTGCAATGTAAATAAATAAGTAAATGGTTGTTTTATTCACCATCAAAGGAAAAAAAATCCAAATAGGAAGGAACTGAGAGCAATTGGAAGAGCTGTACATATAAGATTTATAATTTTTTTTTTAAACTATGAATTTACCTTGTTGTATAAGCAGTACAGTAATACATTCTTTTTCACTCAACTACCAGGATGTTAAATATTTGAAGAAAATGATCAAAGGTCTCATTCATGTAGACATTCAAAGGAAATAATGAAAGCAACCTTCAAGAAATACAAAGCCATAAAAGAAAAAAATATAATAATACTGTACTCACCAAACCTTTTACAGAAGAGTTGATCTACCATCTTTCTCAGTTTGGTGATTCTGGCATACCACTCCTCTTTCACTGTATGTGAGAGTGACACAGAACAAAGACAACATTCCTTAATTATTCTGGTTATATTATCAGTTATTCAGTTTACAGCAGGCATAACCACTCTGCATTCTCAGGGAACTCAGAAAATATTACGTGGAAGAAGTCTGGATTCAACTTGGAACTAGGAAAATTATAAAAAAAGACAGAATATTTAAACTGTACAAAAATGCATTGAACCGGTGACACTGCTCTTGCTACAAAATACAGACAGTGTTTTGGCATGAACTGCAACGCTTCCATTATCCGCCTCCAACCTGTAGATGCCATTTGGAGATGGGATTAATGTTTTGCTAGTTTAATTTTAAAAAAAAATTATCTTGACCTTCAGTGCAGAATTTGGTATACATACGGGATGAAAACTTGCTTTCCGGGAATTTTCACTGAGCTCCAACAACCCCAAAAGCAAGCTTTTACAATGGGCACACAGAGAAGCCTGCTCCTCACTGTAAAATCAGTATAGCCATATTAAATATGACAAAAACAACAGACAAAAGGGCTAATTTAAAAACCCACATAAGAATACAGTTAAGTTTAAGACTCGGTCATTAGCCTACCTACTACTTTTGTAGTCAGATTTGGTGCTCAAAGGAACAGCATGTTATTAAGACTCAAGACACTAAGTTAACTTACGCTGCAGGAAAAGTTTAATTTCTGCAGGTGTTAAAGTGATATCCTTATGACATAATTTCTTTGCTTAATTTAGATACTTAATGTTCACTTTCAGTACAACCTTTGATGTACTTTTTACAACAGAAGACCATGAGTATATAATAGAATATAATGGTCCTGCAGTAGCGCAGACACTACCATTTATATGCTTGTGTCCCGGTCTGCCCTAAGGATTTCTCTGGTATTACTAAAAATTCACAGCTGGGCTGAGGTTGCCAGTTAGCATTTTGGGGTTGGGAGCAATTTGTTTGCTACCATTGGTTCAGGCTTATAAGCTTTCATCACTCGGCTTAATTAGACAATTAAAAAAAAAAAAAAGCCCTGAAGCCCAAGAGACGCTGTAATCTACTACACCCAGTAGCCTTGTTTTCACATGGCCATTTTTGTTACCCTTGGATGGGTGCTCCATGGAGACAGAACATGTAAGAGTCTGCTGAGAAGTGGTTAGAATGCATTGCCTTTGCACTGCTACCTGAAAATGGAGTCCCGTCACCCGAGCAAGTCAGATGCTCCAATAATAAACATCGCTATAACCAGTATGTTCATTACTGCTTTTCGGTTAACCTCATTTTGGCAAATACCATATATAAGCAATTATTCCATGATACACACAGCTCCCTACCCAGTAAACTCTATCAGCTATGGAAATTACTGCCTTTTTTCTGTATCTCAACTGACTGACACTCAGCTCATTGGTTTTCCTTCTGTCCAGTTGAATCAAATCCATTGATAGAGTGTTAGTATTAGTAACACCAGCTTAGATAGCCAGTGCTGTCACTTGGTAGCTAAAGAAAATTCAAAACAGGAAGAATTATTTGCAATGTGTTATTAGTAAAAGCAAATGGTAGCCACCACTTAGGCTGACAAACGGGAAATCATACCGTGCTTGCACAACTCACATGTTTGAAGACCTACCTCCTGCAACTGGTTTGTCCAATGGTACATCTTCTCGTGTCGAATTCAAAAGCTCATGCCTAAAAGATTTAAGATACATGCTTCAACAGACACGCGCTTGGATAAACCAGAAGTTACAGTCACAGCCTCTGCAGCAAATACAAGTTATCAGTGAAGGATCAGAACAAAAATAACAGGGGACATCCCCAACATTAAATTCCAATTATCACCAAAGTATTATACGAGCTGGTTGGAACCCTACTGACAAAAACATTTTTCGTGCCTGATACTCATATCCACCTGAGCCATAACACTTCACGGTAACACACAGATTACATGAAAATTATCTCTGAGGTCTAAGACACACTTCATCAGAAACAAAGATCCAAATGAAAAATGTAACCTTTAAAAATGAAAATATCAAATCAGACATTTCTGTTTCCCAAATACATCTAGTTTTATCCATATTAGAACAACAAAAGATTTAAAAATCCTGACATTTCTCACAGAGCTGAACTGGCTTTTGAGCTGCTCTGGTTACCACACATTACAAAACCGATGAACAGCACAAACTAATTACTGTTAACAGCTAAGACAAATTTGACAAGACCAGGTGCCAGCATTGCATAAATATTAAAACCTAGACACAGTGTCTGATTTTAAGTGAGCCAAAAGGTAGATCTACACTTCTGCCTCTTTTCTGGTTATCTGCAAGCGTTAGGGTAACGGGAACCGAACATAAACCTCTCGAATTTGAGCACTCAGCACCCAGGCTAAAGGCGGCACGCACAGAGGCATGGGCCGGCACTACCACCAGCTCTGAGCCTGACCACGGCAGTCAGCAGATTCCATCCCACTTCGAAAGCTCTCGGATTAGGCCCTGCGCCACTCAACAACAGCAAAACGTCAGCTGTTACTCACAGAAACTTCACGTAAACTGTAACCTCCATCTGCAGTGTGAAACATCACATTGTCTGAAGTGAGGCCCCACGCTGTAAGAGGTGAATATCCACCCAGTCCCAAAGCTGCGCGTGGGTCTGCCACAGCCGTACCCACAGCACTGGGTCTCCAAGGGCCCTGCGCCTCCGAGATCCAGCACTCCGCATCCACAGATGCCGGCATCTCTTCCCACACACCCTGAATTCAGGCTCTGTCCAGGCTCCCTTCCAATACCATCTGCTTTTGCAGTAAGCAATGGCCAGGTTCTTCTAGGAAAGACACTAAGGCAAGAAAGGCGAGAAGGAGGAAGAAGGGAGCCCAGGACCTCTCATGGGTCTTATGTCCCCACTTTACAGGCATACGATGCCCTGCCAGGCTAGCTACGGCAGGCAACCGAGCCCTCAAGCGGTTCCTACATACATCTAAGGTCTCCCTTCACATGCACTCTCTGATCAGACACACCATGGACACGCATCCAACTAAATCACAGGAACCAGTAGCTATTTTGGCCTCAAGCCTGCCCTGGGAGATGCTATATACAGATATGGCCATAGACAACTCCATACAACATTCCAGCAAGAAAAAAATCCCAAGCTGAAATTTAGGCCAGGATCCTCAGACAGCATAAAATATCCTCAAGTCTATAGCTTTCAACAGGTATTCCAGCCACAGAGATTAAAACAGTACAAAGAGATCTGCCCATGATAAGAAATACATAATATTGAAGAGATCTATGCAGATCTCAGCCACCGCTGCACTGCTCCAGTGATCCGATAAGCTGAATTTATCAGAGTAAATATCAACTAAAAAATACTCATCAGTGCTGCAAATGCATACATCGGTAGAAATCAGTTTGTAAGTTCTTGATGATGAAATGAAGCAGTGTGGAGCTAGCAGAAAACAATGAGTAATATAGGGACAAAAATGCAAAATTCCTTACTTTTTAATCACAAACCGGATCCGCTCCTTTGCTAGAAGTATCCTCTCAAGACGGGGAATGCCGTACGTGGATGGCCGCCTGAAGGGAATTCCTTCTGGCAGCCCTTCCACATATAAGTCTTCCACGTGTGACTGGAAGAGTGGGTACGGGATAGACACTGGCCCCTTCGCTTTGATAGCTTGAGCTTTAAGAAAAAAGGAGAACAAAACCATGAGACTAGCTTGTAGCTCTACTCAAATCGTCTGTTTGGTATCACTCTGAAAAACATTAAAATTAGTAGACAGGCAAAAACCCCCTCAGCGCATTTAAACGTGCAAGCATTCCTATTTGTGGGGGTTTGTTTGTGTTTTATAGCAAAATCACTCTAACTCACAGTAAACAAGCTGCAGACCTGCAGACATATGCAGAGTCTCCTCTTTACCCTTTACTCTGTAAACATTTAATAACAGACACTGCACCTGTTACAGTGAAGTTTCACAGTATTTTGGTTTTGTTTAATAGCACATTTTGAAAGATAAAATTATCTAGACTTAATTATAAACCAAACATGTTTCAGTTCATTAGCTCTGATTATTATTATTTGTTTCTACTGTTGGGTTACAAGAATCATTAATGCCCTGAAGGAGGGGCACACACCCTTCTTTTGAGTGAATTTCCCAAAGCTTTGGTGTATTTTAGAAATCCAAGGAATCACTAATGAAATAAACAATACACTTCTAACACCATCAAAAAAAGCATGTCACTACTAATGGAATCCCTGAAACAAATGAAAAGCAAATAACAGATTCACCCACAGCTAGAAAATAACCGCAGTCTATTTCCTTAAGTTATGAGGACTGTAATCACAGCAATACCCCTATCAGGCTGGCAGACACGGGACAACAGCATGATGGTTTGCAAATACCAAGAGGGCTAATTTCTTTATACTCACGAGGCTACGTTAATTTTGTAGGCCATGCAACAAGAATTCTCTATTACCATCTGACTGGTCTGCAAATAGTTTGGTACATTCTGTTGTTTTGCTATGGAAATCAGATGCAAAAAATTATTTGAAGAGAAAAAGGCCAAATTAGAGTACAGCTATGTTGTGGCAGGGTTCCTGAAAGCAAAACTATCCAGGGCACCTTTTCAAGCAACTTAATGTTACATGAAAGTGGTCAGTGGTTCAGACATCGGTGTATACAAAATGCTTACATTAACCCACAAATTCATAGAATCATAGAATGGTTTGGGTTTGAAGGGACCTTAAAGCCCACCCAGTGCCACCCCCTGCCCTGGGCAGGGACACCTCCCACCAGCCCAGGTTGCTCCAAGCCCCGTCCAACCTGGCCTTGAACCCCTCCAGGGATGGGGCAGCCACAGCTTCTCGGGGCAACCTGGGCCAGGGGCTCACCCCCCTCACAGCCAAGAATTTCTGCCTCAGATCTCATCTCAATCTCCCCTCTTCCAGTTTAAAGCCACTCCCAACATCCCATGGCTCCCTTCCCTGATCCAGAGTCCCTCCCCAGCTTTCCTGGAGCCCCTTTAGGGACTGGCAGGGGCTGGAAGGTCTCCCCGGAGCCTTCTCTTCTCCAGGCTGAACCCCCCCAGCTCTCTCAGCCTGTCCCCACAGCAGAGGGGCTCCAGCCCTCCCAGCATCTCCGGGGCCTCCTCCGGCCCCGCTCCAACAGCTCCGTGTCCTTCTGCTGTTGGTGCCCCAGAGCTGGAGGCAGCGCTGCAGGGGGGTCTCACAGAGCGGAGCAGAGGGGCAGAACCACCTCCCTCAACCTGCTGGCCACACTTCTTTTGATGCGGTCCAGGACTTCATTAAATTCTTGAAAGTAATACAAAAATTCAGGTTTTAAAGGCATTTGGGTAACATACTCTTTCAACCACTTGGAAGCAGAACAGTTCTAGGTCTGATTATCACAAAACAGGGAGGCGTTGAAGATACTGTATGTATCTTAGTTTTATATTCTGATGAGAAACAAGTACCAAAATTTTAGAAAACGGTGAGAAGAATCATGTTTCAACTAAACTTGGTTTCAACTGCCAAATATAAGGCGGCCAGAACTGGAGTTGGAGAATAGATGCGTTCAGAGAGGGACACGAACCTGAAGGTGGCTCTTAGCAAAAAAGACTAAAGAAACCCTGCTCAAACCTGCGTCAAAGGAGCTGCAGAACAATCAGCAAAAGAGCTGTCATGTATCACACCAGTCCTTCATTAAAGTAGATGTTTATTGCTGTCGTATACCTCTTCCAACAAATTAAAAATCATTATTCTCAACCCTGGAGGCTGTTGTGGCAAGTGGTGAAAAGTGTAACGAATCCAGCAGACGAGCCTCCGACGGAAAGGAGCGTTTGTGAACCACAGTGAGCCACAGGAAAAGACCAAGAACATCACTAAAATCTAGATTGCTACACAGAATCAAGTAAGAATCGCTTCAGAGTAGCAAAAATCCTGCTTGTTTAAATAAGTAACTAACAACAGGTAAGTTTTTACAAGTGAGAGTCTGTATTTCTCTTAAATCAGCAAATGTTATAGCAAATACTCTTCAGAGTACTCAGACTAGGAACACAATCAGCATCACAGTCTGCAGTGAAGCTTCTTACATTTGGAAACTTACATGTTTTTGCACAGAAAACCTACTGAATATACGTTTCATTTTTATATATGTCTGTATTTGTGAGTCGCTATCTTGTATTTACACTAAAAAGGAATCCCCTTTAGTTTGCATCTAAACACAAAAATAAACATGTTTTCAGACATGTCAGTTGTAATGGATGACAATGACTGACATTGCTAAAACCCTCTGGAGCTCCAGAAGCTTCCAGGCTCCATCCCTGGAGGGGCTCAAGGCCAGGTTGGACGGGGCTTGGAGCAACCTGGGCTGGTGGGAGGTGTCCCTGCCCAGGGCAGGGGGTGGCACTGGGTGGGCTTTAAAGTCCCTTCGAACCCAAACCATTCTAGGAGTCTAAGCCAACAAATCTGAGGAGCGTTCTGGGAATTCTGGCCACCCATAACTCATTTCAGTAAATGGGAAACTGCATGCCCATGCAGACAGAAAGAATTGGAATCTGAGATGGATTTGGTCTGTGAATCAATGAAATGTTGTCATCCACAGGGGAAAAGGAGGTAATTTAATACCATCTGGCCTGCTACGGAGAGTCAGGAATAGCTCTGTATTCAACAGACTCCACAGGAGATCTTCAGGCTGGCTATGTGCAAACACCAAACCCAAAATTAAAGCAATTCACCAAGAACGATGCTCCTTTCTAGAGCAATTAAAATACTGTGAATCAGATTCTGAACTGTTTTTACTTGGTGTGAGTTGCTTCCAGCGGGCTGTTTAAATGTCAGATGACAGTCACACCCCAAACATGTAATAACGCCAACATCACAAGGTCCATTCTGAAAGCACTTCCACTTTTCACGGCAGAGGAGCACCAGCATTTATTTTGAAATTTTTGCTGATGCCATTTTAGCGTGCGATATGTGGACACAAAATATGCCTAGGTGCAATGTCCGGAGACAAATTCCAAAGTCTAACACGTGTGCTTCTTTTTCTCTCCAAGAACCATTAACATACTGTTGCTTCACTGCAAATCAATCATAATCAGAAAGGAACAATCAGTCAGTGGTAACCTCTCCCCAGAGCCATTTTACAAGATTATTTCACTTAAGGACTCAGCGTAATTACAGAAAAAAGGCCAGCTCTCTCACAACGCGTGTGCCCAAGCCATGAGCACACCGGCGCTCCAGGAGACGGAGCACAACTGAAAAATAAAATCAAGATTTGTGCTTAGGTGCTAAAGAGGCACCCAATTTTGAAATTACTCTGCACATCAAGCTATTTTCCTCAGTTTTAAGTCTTCTAATAATATTCAACCCTTTGGTGCAGTCAGTACCAGGGTGCTCCTCAGCCAACAACAAGACGCGTGCCAAAGAGCTGTGATTTACGGCGTCAAAGCACTAGAGGCAACCAACTGGAGTCGGAAAGGAGTGTTACACATACCGTATTTTTTTTCAAACAGCTCTTCAACTTGCTTCCTCAAGTCTGTAATTCGTGCGTTCCATTTCTCTGCAAAGAAAAAGAGGAGGACATGTCAGAGTACAAATGAGACACGGAATCTCTTGTAAAATCTATGTTACCACTAACTGAAATACGCAGCGTGCTTTTACTGCTCACCTGCATACAGGTGCCTGTGAGTGTGGTACAGGCATAGGCTACACCTGAAAATATACGGATACATTCAGAAAGAAAAAGGATAGAATAAAATGTTTAAGATGACCTCCAAAACTTGCGCAGATGATAAATCAAGCTTAAAACAACATAAACCTGGCTGAAGTGGTTTCTCTTTGATGGCTTGGTCAGCAGCTCTCACTACCATGAGGGGTAAAGTCAGTCTGCAGCCGCTGTTGATAGTTATCTAAATCCAGGCACTGAAAAGCTTAATTAGTGAAGCTTGATAAAGCTTACAGTGAGTACATGAAGTTATTTTGGCGCAAATCTGTACAACTATCTGGGTCAGGAGGCATCGCACCATCCCCTACCTTAATCCAGTATTTCTCCAAGTCCTGATGTTGCAAAACATCCCCACAAATCCTATTTCTGAAAGAAGATGCAGGCTGCGAGACAGAAGTTATCCAAATCCAATTGTGTTCCCTGGAGAGCTGGATTAAACAGCAGAATTCTAACATCTAATTTTCTGCCTATGACAGAGAGCACACGTTTTCACAGCGTTTTTGTAGTAGCTCAATGCTCTCAGGAAAATGCCGCAACTCAGCTGTAGATGGTACCAGACGCTGGCTGGCCTTTAAGAATGGGTTAATAAGCAAGTGTACTTAAAGCTTATTTCTTACACTAAAGACTTGAATCTAGTAACTGCAGAGGTCAAAAAATGAGGCCATTCAAGTTATTACACTTCCAGTTGCGAAAAAATCCTTATGTCGGATGAGAGAGAGGATTGAATTTTGAGTCCGTATCAAAAGGGTTTTAAATATTTATTCTCAGACAAACGTACACAACTTTGGTGGCCATCTTAAGCTTATAGCTTTTAAGTGTGATTTCATGGCTATCAAGAGAACAGCATGCTTCAGATGTAGGCAAGAATAAGGCCTTGTGTAGAGGGGAAAGGGTGTTTTGGCACACTGCCTCTCAACCAGACATAACCTCTTCATTCTAGTGACCTGGCATATCACCTACATCAATTAACTTATTTATACTTTGAAATGACATCCTTGTGGATAAATCTACGTAATTGCTTTTGCCACCCTTTTTACAGCTTCTTAGCTGATAAATATGTCTTGAGCTCGAGGTTTTGTACTCCCGTGTCACTTCAGCCTTGCAATATTTCCCTCTCACTGCAGATGTACGGCCAGATGAAGCTCCTCCTGACGCCAGCACAGCCACCAACTGCGCTTTTTCTGTTGAGCTACAGAACAACGGATTAACAGCAGCTTTCCCACTAAGAGTCAGGAAAACAAAAGTCAGAATTTACTGGCTGAAAGGGGAAACCCCGCTTTACTCAACATGTGAATGTGCATGGCCCTGGGATAAGGGTTTGGAAAGGCACCGGCGTGACACCAGATTGTGACCCAGAGCAAACGGGCACAGAGCTGAGACCCCTTCAGCTCATCAAGTTCTCAGCAAACAACCTCCTCTGAAACTCAGTCTGGTTTTTGTCAGAGGGAGAAAAGCCAGAATATCATGCCACATTACAAAGCAACCATAAAAGTAATATCGTTCTGAATATTGGTTCTTGCTCCAGTTTCAGAAGATGCTCACAGCCATCCTGCTCTTCCCCTGCCTGTTAGTGCGCTCACGAGAGCGCTCCTGCGTCAGCGACTGAGTTGTCAAGGCTTTGTTCTTCTCAGTTACCAAACCTATCACTGGCCACATATTCCACGTGGGTCTTTTCAAGCAACTACTTCCATTCCCCTCTGCCTCCAATGGAAACACTACAGGGATTAATAATCAAATATACCACAGTGCGGGCGCGTTTATTTGGAATGGTGGATACACAGAGAATAGGCAGTTGGAAAAAAAAAATAATCATAAATTGGCTCACATTTTGATCAGCACGCTGTGTTTTTTAGCTACTTTTGTATTTTATGAGTAAATTGCCAAGTTAGGCTACAGAGATATTTCAAAGTTCAGAGGGGTTATCAGGCATCCGGCATGATTTTCAATCAGATTGCCAGAGTTATTAACTCCTTGGATTCGGACCAATTACTGTAAAAACATTCTTTTGTCACACACTTTGTGCTCACGTAGTGAAGTTGAAAATGTACCACAAAGCTAAGCTGATATTCTGTTTTGGTGATCACTCTCTGCAAAGCAGTTTAGTTCTCCCATAGGCACCAAGCTAAGTGGTGCTTTCCTCTTAGTCCTGTAGATACACCTTTTGATACCTGGGAAACACCATCCCAACTGAGTAACAATCCTAAAAACTTCCCCAGCCTGTCCAGTCTCTTCACTTTACCCCATTCTCTGCTCCGGAAAACATCCACTACAGCAGAGACAACCTGCACAGGGCACACAAAATGATGCTCAGCTTCTAAGGATGTTCCTATTCCCAATACTCTGTGGGGAAATAAACTGGAAAACACACATCGCCTCCAAGCATGCTGCAGGCTGGCAAAATCTGTGTTAAAAGCGTGTCAAGATGGGGAAAAACTATACACGCTTCCCATCACTGCCACAGTGAGACAAGCGCCAAGGGAACTCTTTTTTCACCAAGAGGGTATAACACAACTGCAAGCCACAACTCCAAGCTTTTGATAAAATCTCTAAGAAAGCAAAAAAAAAAAAAATGCTGTGGGAAGAGATTTTTACTGACAATGTCAGTTCCTTTCAGCAAAGATATTTTTAGCCTTAAATAGTTGGTTCAGAAATATTTTTGAAATCCAACCTCCCTTCCCAAAGATTATCAGTTTCCATCAAGCATTTTACCAGCCACTTTTCATCCCTCCCCCTGGTTACAATTATTTTGTTTTCCACTTTGTTTTCCTGTTTGCAGGAAACTAAGAGCACAGCCCATCACTCCCCGTTTCTCGGGCCACTTGGGGTACCTGATCTCTGACTCAATCGAGGCATACAGGAATTCTCTGCAACACACAGCTGTCACACATCTGGATCTCATCAGTGTTACGTGAAATACTGGAAGTCCTTATCAGATGAGACAGATTTCTCTCTGAGCATCTATTCCTCCTTTCCAGCCTTCCGAGCGCACGCCCTTTGTCATTCCGCAGCTATTCACGACAGAATTAAACACCTCCTTTCTCCTGTCCAATTATCTAATAGTCAACTTCATTAGACCAAGGTGCAAAGTCTGAAATGCCCGAACAGCAGCACTGCAACTACCAAAGGTTGCTCCTTTTTTTCATTACAGCACATTAATTCTGCTTCTCCAAAGTTCCTCACTCTCATTTTGTGTTTTAACCAGACCTTGCAACACCGTGGAGAGATACCGCTTTCTGTAGGTGAATCCTGAAAGTGAATATGAGGGGTGAGAACCTCAATACAATTTAGGAAACCCAAGAATAAAGACCTCTGAATAATCTGTCAGCTGCAAAACATTGTTATCTAGCCGCACGGCAAAGTTTCTTGAGAACGGGGCGCAGAGAGCATCTACCGAGTCAACTCGGAAGCAGCAGCGAGCAGGTAAACCGCAAAATGTTCCTTAACTGGCGTTTCAACATTGCAAGCTCAACTCAAACTTCTATCATCCTAATATTTGATTACCTTTGCTCTCCGTGTCTAATCAACCGCACTGTCTGTTCCCTTCAAACTCCCGCTGCCAAGCTTAGACACTCTTTTCTACTAAGGGAATATATTCCAGCAAAAGCTGCTGCAGTATTAACTGCTCAAATCTTCTCTTCTACTAATGTTGCCATTATGCTCTCCCGACCCAACCAAAACTAACTAATGCTACATGTGGAACTTCCTATTAGTATTAATGATCTTTTCAGAATAGACCCCTCAGCAAGGTTTTATTCATTTTCACTGAAATTGGCATGAAACAGCACGTTTCACACAAAACAGATGTCAGAAGAAGTTCTGTGGGGATTTTTCAATTGACCTCAAATCCCAGGATTCTTAATAAACTTCCCAAACACTGTGCCAAAGGACATATTCCTGATTGCACAGAACCTTATAGAAGATTTCATGGGATATCTGCCCAGAAACCAAACCAAAAGGAGAAATAAAGGAAAGGGATGGGGCTGCAACAAACCCCGTGGGAAGTCCCTTGAACCAGAATGACCACGGCGTGCAGATGCGGCTCTGCAGTGAGAACTCTGCACAAGGTACCATGAAAGAACGCCCCCCAAAAGACCCCAACTTTTTGTGTGCCCACAGGGATCATGGCAGGCTACTCGGCGTAACAGTCATTGATCACCTTCCCAAACGCGGCTCCCTGCAGCACATCTTCACTGCCCGCAGGATGTGTAGAGAAAGACCAGTTAGACGGGATCCTGACCCCCGGTGTGCCGTATTTCAGTACACCAGTGAATTCACTCTGACCATCTTGTCCAAGAAGTCAGCTTACAAAAATCTAGATTTATTTTTATTTTATTAAATTATTCGCTGTGTCTGTTTAGATAGTCACTTTGAATAATGAGAAACAACAGAGGTAGCTGATGATGGTGATGATTACCCTGCTGCAATACAACTAAAAAGAGCCTGGGGTTCTTAAATGAATATTTGCACTGGCATGTCTCACTCCTGCAGGGTGAAATTGTAATATCTTTTTATAAAACAAAGCAGAGAGACAAAATAACCTTTAATTTGTATCTTACCAAAATTGAACTCTCTCACTTTTCTTTTCCCAGTACTGGCAGCTTCATTAGCTGACTCGGTGTTCTTCGGTCTCTTGTTAGGGGGCAAGTACTCGTCATCATCTTCAAGAAATGTAAAAATATCACTGTTTTAACGTTCAGAGAACTCACGTACAACATTGGAACTGCTTTGAATTTCAAAGCTCTAATGCAAGTATTGAACTGTGCTTTATCAGGGCATCAAATTTTGCAACGAATTACTTATCTGAGTAGCTTTAGAAAGCTACTGGCCTTTGTAGGAACAATTTGTGTAAGAGAACCAGCACAAGGCGTAAGGCAGCAAAAAGCAGAGCTTCTTCTGTACTTCCTAAGGAAAACAATATTGTGTTCTGAAACACAACTGGACATCTCATGATCATGACATGACCAAGCAACAGCAAAAGAAGTCAGGAAATAAGTTGTGCAGACAGAGACCGCATTTTTTAATCTATTTGGACGTTTCCATCCACTAATAAGTCTTGAAATACAGCACTTAAGTTTTATCTTGAAGAGCTTAAAGGTGCTAAAACCTGTTTCAAACCACTGTAAAACTGATGGATGTAACTGAAATTCACGTAACAGGTCAGCCCTACCTCAAACACACACAAACAGGGGGAAAACTGCAAACGCTGGGTATTTTCCAGTGAGCTGCTACTTAGTCAGTCACTTCCCAAACCAGAACACTACCTTCCCTAACAGTTCATGAGTTTTTAAGACTGTCCAATTGCCAATACCTGCAACCTTAGACAACAGAAATGGCTAAAGCAGAGAAAGAAAATTAAAGTTAATTTCACATACAGAATAGCACCTGCCCAGGTCACCAGGGGTATAGTTTACTTGGGAAGAATAATATTACACCTTGACATCTCTTGTGCAGTTGTACTATATTCTGTTAGAGAAAACCTTTTCAGAGCATTTTTACTTTTGTGGCAAAGGTCTTTACATAGACAAGAGCTTAATGACTATTCTCTTATTACCTTTTCTGTTGAGGTAATGTAAGAATTGTTTTACTGCTGGATTATAAAAAGGTGAAAGTAACGCTAGAAGTGTCAACTTTGTCCTAAAGTGCATGCCTGATTTCTAAATTACTAATTTGGTGGTTTTAATCTTACTCATTCCAGAAGTGAGCATTGCAAAAAGCCAATCTCAGAACTATTTTAAAGCAGTTACAGGACATGTAATTCACAAATATAAAAAATACAGCTGATTTACAATCAATATCCTAGCATAAAAACAGCAGGGATACTGGTTAGTGGCCTTAGTGCCATTTAGATGAGAAAGGGAGGTGGTAAGTATAAAGGTTTTTATCTCATATTTATTGATATTAGACAAATAAAATGAAGCTTCACATACATCACCTGTAACACATCATTTCTGTTTGGTACAATTCTTCCCAGAAGCTCGTGTTAACTAGAAATTTTATATAACTACAGGGCACTTATAAAACAACGTATTCTTCAGAATGGATGTTGTAAAATCTTTTTAAAATCTAAATCAATGGCTGTTAAACAATGAGTATCATTTGTTACCAATGCTTGAAAAATATGTGAAAAATGCAAATCTCTGCCACGCAGCATTTCAAAATCAGCCCAGTACGTCCAGTATGCTTCAGTACACTCTGCTTTTGTAGAACTTCTGGATTAGATATGGTCACCAAGCAGTGCATGATCCAAACTGTAGTCAACGCTGGCACATCATCCTATGTATTCAGTAATGCAGGCATTTTTGGACCTAAAAATGCCCAACGAACTGAAATCAATGAGCCGGAGAACTCACCTTCGATGGTGACCTCGACCTCAGGGTCCTCACTTGTTTCGGAAGGGGCGTGCTGGGAGGAATCTGGAGGGGAAAACAGGGCTGCTGAATGACGGGGACAGAAGAGATCTTTAACCCAACACTCCATGATTTTGTATTTCAACTAACACTTGCTGAAGAAGCCCCCTGCGCCTGCTGTGTCCTCGCCAGACCCAGAGACCCTCTCGTCCCCTGAGGGTACTGGATCGTGTTGAACGAGGCTCGGCAGGTGTGGGCCAGGGCCCAGGACGTTGCAGTGATTTGTCTTTCCCTGGGATTCTTCCAAATATTCTATTAGTTTTTCAAGATTCTGCACTTGTTCAGGGCTGAAGTTCCAAAACATTGGAGGTGTCCACCATCCTAGGCATCTGCCCGCACACCCTGCCACTCGTAACTATCCAGCCTTGGCACACCTCTGGATGACGGTCTTAAATTGCCTGCTAACCTGAGACAAAACTGAAACAATATTCCCAGGAAATACCAATAGAAGTATTTTAACTACCCAAGGATGTTCATGATGCTTGATGGTTGGAGCAGATGATCTGAAAGGTCCCTTCCACCCTATGCAATTCTATGATTCTAAGGTACCGACAAGCTACTGTCACGAAGGAGGAAACATCATGGGAGAAGGTAGCGGAGATGCCATTCTGCATTTCCTCCATAAAAAACCTCTCAGAGGAAGAAGTATAATTGCTAATTGTCTCCAGGATATGGTACCTGAGGTACAGTAATAGCTTCAGCACAAAACTCAAATACCAGATTAAGCTCAAGGTCAGTGTTCTAGTAACAGATCCCCCAGGTAAAATATTACAAATCACTGCAGAGTACAGCAGCCTGCAACAGCCAACACCAGTCGTTAGCACGGACAGCAAAAGTGAGAGCATGAAGCAGATCAAATACACTAATATCAAGAAGAGACGATAAATATCATGCCCCGCAACTGTTAACAGACACAAATCCCCTTCATATGCTCCGATTAATCTGTTATTATCTCAAACCCTTCGAGGCCCAGGTTTGGTGCCAAAATGGACTGTTGTGGCTTAACCCAGCTGACAACTAGGAGCAGGCAGCCGCTCGCTCCCCCCCTCCAGTGGGATGGGGAGGAGAATCGGGAAAATAAGGAAAACTCATGGGTTGAGATAAAAACAGTTTAGTAGGACAACAATGAAGGAGAAACTAATAAATAATAATAGAAGAATATCCAAAATGAGTGATACACGATGCAATTGCTCATCACCCGGTAGTCGATGCCCAGCCAGTCCCCGAGCAGCGTTCCCCCCCCGCCGTCTCCCCCAGTTCCCGTGCTGAGCAGACACCACACGGTATGGAATATCCCTTTGGCCAGCTGGGGTCAGCTGTCCCCACTGTGTCCCCCCCCCCAGCTCCTTGGGTGCCCCCAGCCTTCATGTTGGCAGGCCAATATGAGAAGCTGAAAAGTGCCTGAGTGCTTAGCAACAACTAAAATATTAGTGTGTTACCAACATTATTCCCATCCTAAATCCAGAAGACAGCACAATACCAGATGCCAGTAAGGAAATTAACTCTATTCCAGCTGAAACCAAGACAAATCTAAATTAATGGCTGTTAAACAATGAGTATCCTTCATTACCAATGCTTGAAAAGTATGTGGAAGATGCAAATCTCTGCCACGCAGCATTTAAAAACCAGCCCAGTATGTCCAATACACTTCAGTTTTCTGTGGTTTTGTAAAATTTCTGGACTAGACAAGTTTACCAAGCAGTGCGTGATCCAAACTCCAGTCAACACTGGCACATCATCCTATTTATTCAGTACCCAGTAATGCAGGCGTTGTAAAACAGTTTTTGGACCTAAAAATGCCCAACAGACTGAAATCAATGAGCCGGAGAACTCACCTTCGATGGTGACCTCGACCTCAGGGTCCTCACTTGTTTCGGAAGGGGCGTGCTGGGAGG
The DNA here is from genome assembly GCA_947846985.1 of Fratercula arctica. Classification (NCBI taxonomy): domain Eukaryota; kingdom Metazoa; phylum Chordata; class Aves; order Charadriiformes; family Alcidae; genus Fratercula; species Fratercula arctica. The sequence goes on along the minus strand of CANTUZ010000015.1, from coordinate 12,897,313 downwards.
AACCTGGAGGGGAAAACAGGGCTGCTGAATGACGGGGACAGAAGAGATTTTTAACCCAACACTCCATGATTTTGTATTTCAACTAACACTTGCCGAAGAAGCCCCCTGGCCCACTGAAACCTTTTGCATTCACAGCATGCAACAAAACCAGAAGTAAAGATAGTTTACCATAAGCCTTTAAGCAATTCTAGACAAGGGTATGGAGGTGAGGATTAGACTTGCTAAACTGTGCGCAGCAGTGCAGAGCTGGCGTTAATGACAGTAGGAAATTCCTTGTTCCTGGCTTAATAGGATTAATACAATCATAAATATTTTCCCCTTTGTTATCAAGGATTACTGAAAATATAAACAAAGGCCATGTGCCCCTACAGATGATATATTTCCTCACCATTTATAGAGACTCAGAGCTGTTGCACTACAATGATTTTCATAACAGGCTGCAAGGCCAACAGTGAAAAATGCGAAGGAAATTTGTAATCCCAATGCTTTTGTTGGGGCCATCTGCACCAACCAAATAAACAGGATTACGCCTATCAATACTTGGTGGAAGAAGAAGCAATTTGCATTCAACTGCAGTAAAGCTTAAAAAAGTGAAGCTAATTCTACTGGAAACTATTTCAAAACTAAGTAGCAATGTATAAAGGAATATATTTTAATTATTCTGGCAGAGTAATGCTGGGCTTGTGCATTTTGAAGAGTATCTTCTTTCAGATCTCTGTAAGCTGAAGTATGGTATCACTTTGGGAGCAAGTTTGACGGAATCTCCCCTTTCCACGGCTCTTCCCATGATGTGCGTAGTAGAGATCCAGCAATACCTACTGAGACACCTTCAGTGGAATATATTCGAACTATGTCAAATACATCATCCAGGTCATAGAAAACACAGTATGATGTTCTGATCTAATTCTGCGTGAGTGCCAGGTAAATAACTAGCAAATGCAAAGCACAACAAAAGGAAAGAATCAGGAGGAAATGGTCTTTTAGTAGATGTGAACACAAAGTATGGCCATAGAAATAACTATCACATCAACTGAGTGCTTAGAACCTTTGTTAAAAGCATCAGAAAAATTTAAAAAGACAAAAAAAGAAAAACGAGAAATACAAGTGTCATAAGTTTTGTGGAAATTTAAGAGCAGCCACAAAGACTGACAAATGGTCCATCTAGTCCAGTAACAAATCCCCGAGAAATAGTCATAATTAAGAGAAACATGCAAAAATGTCAAAGCAGATGGTAACAAGGTTATGAAAGAAAACTCCCAGTTGGGTATTTCTTCTTAAACCATATTAAAACAATTAGTTTAAACACTAAAGTAAATATTTTTTAACAACATTTTATCATCATTAGGTATTTGTTGATCTTAGGTAAATACACACAGCTCTAAGCAGCCGCCTTCTGCACAGTTCTAAGTGTTGTCGTTCAGTGGCACTCTCTCCAGATTCTCAAAAGTGATTTCGTTCAGTTTAAAACAATTTCTTTTGATACACGTAACCTTAAACTTTCTGATTGCTGAATTTCAACCACATCATGCTCCTGACTCATCCAATCTCACTAGGACCTCAGCCACCTTTAGCAGCTACAGCACACGATAACTTTTTCACTTCCTTGTTCACCATCTTGTCAAGGTTACTGGAGGGGGAAAAAACAGTGAAAACCACCAGTGCTATACACCAAAAGATACATTTGTGCACACCTCTAATGTTTTTCTATGCAGAAAACAATCATTTCTGCAAATCTGCACCACAGCCTGTAGCTTTCAGACCAGCTTTCAGAAGAGCTTTACATGCATAGCATATGCATTCCTTTAATAATAGCCAGAAGTTAGACTCTCACCTGCAATTTTTATCACTGCCTATAGACATCTTCGTAAACACTAACCTTCACGAATAACAGGTTTATTCTATTTAGCAAAACCAGGGTGCAACTTCCAGCGTATCTCTTACAGACACTTGTAATGGAGCACAGACTGGAGGAAAGGGTGGGACACAAAGCAGCTGTAGCTATAACATTCTACATAGTCAAAACCGAAGTAAAGTCAATGTCTTGTCATTTCATATCCCACTTCCCTGGCCTCAGGCTCTCTCGTCAGAGTCAGGCATAAAGCTCGTGGCATTATGGTTAGGAAAACAAAGTACCTAGATTATTTCTTCTCAAATAAGTAGAGTTAGTAGCGCAGTCAGCAAGAGCAAAGAACTTTATCCTCCTTTATCAAGAGAAATGCTTTTAAATTTCATGTAACAGTACCCTTAACTATGGTGATACCTACCGTCAAAGCAAAACTAATGGGATTTTCAAGAACAAGTATTGCTGCATAACTTGGCCTTAAAGACTGACAACTCAGGTTTGAGAGTCAGGCGCTTGGAATGAAATTAGCTGCAGAACGATGTACTTTTAGCATCACGTCAAAGCATTAAACGTTGGGTGACAAGCACCTTACAAATGCAATTTATGATTTAAAAGAATGATGACTCCCATCACAACTTGCTTATAGTACGCCACAGAGTCGTATGACCTGGGAGATTAAAAGCAAAACAAAACAAAAAACCCAAAAGCCAACCTTGTGGAAATGTGGAATGAGAATGGTTGGAGAAGATGCACAACTTTAATTAAGGTGCCACCTTTTCAAATATTTTGTGTTAAAAAAATATGCAATTATGTCAATTTATTCTCATGAAACACATTTCATCTCATTAACCTTCTACTGATATTTCCACATCTGTTCCTTCACTGCAATCGGAACCCTGGTGGCTTCCTTTTGACAAATATAAAGTAAAAAACATACCGCAACAAAAATACTAAGGGAACTTTTAACACCAACTATTCAAAGCATGGATTTTCATAAGCGAAAAATCCAGAACTACAATGTTCACATGAACAACATACAGAAGACTCAATTTCTGAAGCAAGAGCTCTCTGACCTTATAAAGAACTTCAGGGGTTAAAATGCAGATCGGTATTTTCTAGTGTTTGCAAATGGGCAAAACAGTATTTTTAATACAAACTGTAAGAAGCCGAAAAAAAATGTATAATTTTGGGGTAAATTTACTTCATCCAGGGTTCAGATGCAGTAAGGAACTTCCGCTAAACACAGACTTGCCATATGCTTTTTTCTCTGTGCGCCCGTTCGCCTCACACACAGCTGAAAGAGACGATCAAGTTGTGCTCATAGCACACAAGCAGAGGTTTATTAAACTTTATAACCAATTATGAAACGGACTGGATTTCTTGAGAAACAATTCACACAAATCGCTAGTGCTTTAGAGTGATCAACCTGATGTTCCTTTTCGAATGTAGGAAAGAAAGAAATGAGACTCCCTTCTATGTCTCTACTTGGACACCCGAAAATGAAGGCAACTGAAATTTTCATTTCTGTTGAAGTTTAAGTTCCAATACTCTTACTTCAAATGGAGAAAGTAGAGCCCTGAAAAGTAAATCTCACACATTCCATTTCCAAAGCAGCCCTGAGAAAAATACAAAAAAAAAGATCTACCTGTGTAACTTTTTGCAAGAGCAATTTTTTCATCCATCTCTGATGTTTCAGAAGGACCTGCTTGGGAAGAAAGAGAATGGCTTTTAAATCATGTCTCACAACAAACACATTTTGCCAGTCCATAGAGGAATTTGAAAAATAACTCTTAATTTCATATATCATATGCTCACTTCATACCTTCTGTAATGTTGAACTTCGGAAAGACTGGGAAATATTAAAGATCTATGAATCCTTACTTACCCAGTTCAACAAACAGAAATGCTGAGGGGCTAACGGGAGGGGTGTGCGCATCTTGGGCTACTGAAGTGTCAGAGACTCAGGCAGAAAAGCAGGTTTTCAATTTTTTCTGGTGCTAATAAATTAATTTTAAAACATGAAATGTTGATGGTTCTGCCCTTTTTCAATGAATTTTTAATCAGCGAAATCTTTTTCCTGTTTGTTAAAATTTGTTTTCCTAGGGAGTCCCTTTTTGACTTCAAAATTTCTACCCACGTTAAATAGACAAATTCAGAGAGATTAAAATAATTTACGGCACTTCAAGGTTGTTTGTCTTTCATCACAACAGCTCTTTTGACGGCTCTATCCCGACTGCTTTATAAAGGCTGTTGCAGAAAGCAGCACACAAACGACACTTAAAAGATTAAAATAACACCCCTAAAATCCTACTGCTTAGGATTCACACCGAGCCGGAGATGGTTCTACACCACAGAAACAGCGTAGGTACAGAAAACTAGTCTACGTGCAGCATGCAGGAATGTAGGAATACTCGGACTAATTGGGACTAAAGGATTTGGACTAATTGTTCTGTGTAAATCACACCACTTCTGTGTTCAGTTGCAAAAGCGATCTGCAGAGAATCACATAATTCCCCCCAAATTACGGCTGTTTAGAGGTACATTTATAAGTGTATCAGCAATGAATATTAACAGCTTCAGAACAGAAAAGCTATTTTTTAATTAATAAGGCAAGTGAAATCTTTTAAACTCTATTTCATATGCACAGTAAGCAAGAAATACATAAAAGACTGTGGTCACAATCAGACTTCCTAAGTATTTCAGTCAACTGAAAGTACATATACAGTGTCAAATATTATGAGTTATGCAAGAAAATGAATATTTAGGGATTAAAGAAAATCATGATTATTAGTGGTTACAACAATGCTAGCTTGAGATAGTTCTGCCTAATTTGATTGCTCGGATTTTCACAGGGATTTTAAATTAGCAGGATTTCAAGTGTGGAACCTAGACATGGTTCTTCGGTTAACATGCATTTCTTTCACCAAGTGCTGCTTTCATCTGCTCCTGCCACTTTTTTTTGCTGGGGAGCAGGGGGGTGTTTGGGTTTATTTCCTATTTGTCTGTTGAACCGGAAGGAACTCCCTGATTTGGTTCAAAATATGGCTGCAGAGAGAGTGGTACTGGCAGAGCCGAGACCATGGGCCAAGGTCGGGAAAGGAAGTGTGGGAGAAGCCAAGGGAGGAAGAAGAGGAGTACGGGAGAAGCCAGGGGAGGAAGAAGAGGAGCACGGGAGAAGCCAGGGGAGGAAGAAGAGGAGCACGGGAGAAGCCAGGGGAGGAAGAAGAGGAGGACGGGAGAAGCCAGCGCCACTGGTGCTGCTCCAGGACACACAGGAGGGAAGTCTCATCCCAGCACCAGGACCCGCAACCGCCATGGGTGAGCAGGAACAGAACACAGCATCCCTGGGCGTGCTGGAAAACATCTCCATGGAATAAATTTGCTTTTATTTAAATAAGCGTATTCAGTGTATGCAGCCAGACGGGAGTGTCATTTCCTAAGAACTCTTCAGAACGTGTAATTATTATCATTCATAATGCACTGACGCACAGAAGCATGCATCCCATTATAAGCAAATATCCTATTATAAGCACATATTTTCATGTTTATTCCTTAATTCACAGATCCCAACAGGACTGGTTTACCTACATATTCTGCAATAGCCTCTATATTGCATTATCTTCATGCCAAATATATGCTGTAACACAAATGAAAAAGGAAAGATGGGAAGTCTTTGACACATTCAAACTTGAAGAAAGATTTCTTTAGTTAAAAATACACTTACCAGGCGTACAGCCCCTGGGATTAAGCAGAGCGAATTCAATCCCCTCAGCTTTAATGTCAATAAAAACTACAGTACATGTAGTAAACCCCTAAGATTTTTTTTAAATGACCCACACAGATTATTTTCTGAAACTTGAGCTTTTTTTTCATATTATGAACTTTGACAGAGGTTGGCAGGGACCTCTGGAGACCATCCCATCCAAGCCCCTGCCAGAGCAGGGTCACCCAGAGCAGGTGGCACAGGAACGCGTCCAGGTGGGGTTGGGATGTCTCCAGAGACGGAGACTCCACCACCTCTCTGGGCAGCCTGTGCCAGGGCTCTGCCGCCCTCACAGGAGAGAAGTTCTTCCTCCTGTTGAGATGGAATTTTGTGTGTTCCAGTTTGTGCCCGTTACCCCTTGTCCCGTCACTGGGCACCACTGAGAAGAGCCTGGCCCCATCCTCCTGACACCCCTCTTTAGCTACTGATAAAATCTATTCCCACAGCACAATAACATGCTTAATCTAAGAGTACACACCACATTTCAAGGACTTGAGCCACATTTCAACCACTAAACTAAAAGACAGCATTTTAACTAATGTTTCTTTTCGTAAGAGCCATAACAAGTGGTACTTATAGATAAGGTATATGCAGGAATATTAACTGTGATAGCTGGAATGTTCCAGTACGCATTACTTAGTCTTGCAGATCTGTGTTCAGTCCTCTTCCTCATTTAGTCAACAAAATCTGGATCTTTTCTTCCAGAACAGGTTGTCTTTGGTGTCACCCAAAGCATTTAACGTTTAACATTGCAGTGACCTTCACATTTGTCCAGGATACTGGAAAAAAACCCATCCACTGCCATACTGCTAGTGCCCAGTGATGGAAAACTGCCCCTAATACTCTGCCAAAACACCCACATGAAGTTTTTGATGGACAAAGTCCTGATTTCCAACACTTCCTACTGTGTAATGCTAAAACATTTCCCACTTTAGCTATTTGGTATTAATTCATGGCAACATCCAAATGCTGCAACCTACTACACAATAATAAGAGATAAAAAAAAGATGTCTACCTACAGGTATAATTTCCTCCCATTTGATTAACAGGAGAATTTCATGTGCCACCAAGGCACACAGCACTTTGGTCAGCATTACAGATTTGTGAGAGGAAGCAAACACTCGGAGAAAAACAATAACCATGAAGTTTCATCAGTAAATCATTTTCTTCAGGAAGCGCCAAGCAGATTGCTGTTCACTAACAGTTTAGTTGTTTCTTCTCATATATCAATAAGCCCGGCTTTTGCTGTAGGGTATTTTTAGTAAGAACTAGGATCCTAGCCATTCTCTTGCACGTCTCTACCAAGGCAAAGCTTGGGCAGACTTGTGCCATCCCCCGGGAACACACCTCAGGATAATGCTGCTTTCCCAAGGTTCAGTCCTCTGCGCAGCATCACCATGTGCACACAAAGCCCTGTATGCCTCCTGAATTTCACAGAACTATAGAATGGTTAGAGCTGGAAGGGACCTTAAAGCCCACCCAGTGCCACCCCCTGCCCTGGGCAGGGACACCTCCCACCAGCCCAGGTTGCTCCAAGCCCCGTCCAACCTGGCCTTGAACCCCTCCAGGGATGGGGCAGCCACAGCTTCTCTGGGCAACCTGGGCCAGGGGCTCACTCCCCTCACAGCCAAGAATTTCTTCCCAATATCTTATCTAAGTCTCCACTCTTTCAGTGTAAAACGCTTCCCCCTCGTCCCATGGCTCCCCTCCCTGCTCCAGAGTCCCTCCCCAGCTTTCCTGGAGCCCCTTTAGGGCCTGGCAGGGGCTGGAAGGTCTCCCCGGAGCCTTCTCTTCTCCAGGCTGAACCCTCCCAGCTCTCTCAGCCTGTCCCCACAGCAGAGGGGCTCCAGCCCTCCCAGCATCTCCGGGGCCTCCTCTGGCCCCGCTCCAACAGCTCCGTGTCCTTCTGCTGTTGGTGCCCCAGAGCGGGACGCAGGACTCCAGGTGTTTACAGCTCTCTGCACTTTGTACAACCTTTGGCTTGAACCTGAGCATCAGCAACTGGAAGAAATGAAGGGGAAGCTGCTTTACTCCAGGGAAGGCAGCATGATGTGACCCAGTAACATGTCTTTTAGCTCACTGCACCCCGTCCCTTCTACCACTATATCCAGTTCTGCTGTGTTTTAAATGCAAGTTTGGAGGACTACACCAGGAGTGGGGAAAGGGGGAGTTACTAATCGAGCACTATTTTATCTGAAAAAGATACATATTGCTCTTCACCAACCAGAAAATTTAAATTTAGAGTTCTGTGAAAGATAAGAGAAATCCCCCCCAAATCCACATTGCTTAGACTTTACTGTGGAAGCACATTGTATAAATGGCATTTTTTAGCTCAAACACGCTGCAGCACAATGGGATATGATTTTTTAAGGAAGCGATTTCAATACCGACTCTCTCCAAACACCATTGGTTTACACTTTGGGCCATTGGCCAAATTCTGACATTGTTTTTATGCATGAAATGGAAAGCCACGGGGGCTGAAAAGCAAAAAAAAATGACAGGACTTGGCTTTGGAAGGAACAACGATTAGGTTGTCTCCAAAAAAGTATCTATTTTTACTACTTTATATCATGCCTGTAAACCTCCCTGTCCCCTGAGGCTAGGCAATGTATAAATATAAAGAAAAGAGAATCCTAACACCAGCGAAGTCACCTTTCAGATTCTGAACTTGAGTGGCGGCATTTTGCTACGCCGTAGGGTTACGATCTCTCTGAAGAGCGCTCCTACGTTACTTGAGACGTGCCAGTACGAGAATATTGATTGTACGATCCTGCAGTTAGTTACTAAAGCACATTAGAAAGTATTCTCGAGCTTTGTGTCTAAACACGCACAAGAATGTTATCTCAATAATATATATTACAAATAGAAAGGATGTGCTGTTTTGCACTTCATTGTTGAACATGAAGCTGTCCTTCAGAGACGCGCAGCAGCTTGCCTGTGTTCCTTTGTATTGCTCAATTAACCTAACGACAAATGCAAACATGCTGAAATAATAAATTTAGGGTTCTAGTTATTTTATGTCACCATTTATAATCGCAACTTCTTAATTACCATTCATTTCAAGCTACAGAAATAATGATTTATATTTTTCACTCTTAGTTGAGGTTAACGTGCAGCATTAACCAGATATGTAGAGATGAGGCAAAGAACCGAGAGATACCTAAAAACATACACAGAGCCCAAATCATGGACCTCACAAACGTCGTTATGTTTTGCCTATATAAATAAACCTTTCAATACAGTTTTGACACATATTGGTCATTCCACACACGAAAAGTGATTGATACAGTATAAAATTTACTGAAACTTTAAAAGAAGATCCAAGCAGCACTGTACAATAAAATATCACAGTTTATTTCCCATTTAAAGAGGTCACCGGAATTAAGAGTTTGCATACTGGACCCTCAGAGGAAAACAAACAGTTCAAAAGACTCATGGAATTTCTCCTTCAGCCCCAAACACACACATATGGCTGTGCCGAAGTTTTGCTTTAGCTCTTTTGGTATTCTTCAGAGTAACTTAAATGGTAGCCAGCAGGGAAATGTTGTATCCTAACAGAGCTAAGTAATTGCACCCTTACCGACCAAGAATAAGTAAAATGAGAGACACAGAGAGAGTGACACCTCAACCCTTTCATGAGATAAACACATATGAAAGTTAGTATCATTACCTGGAATATTATACTGGTAGTAGTCAGGATCATCTGATTCCTCCTTCACTGTTCCTGTTGTCATTTCCAAAGAAATTCCTGTAGAAGCAACAAAGGAATCAAATATGGAAACTAATAATAACCAGATTCTTAAAAAAAAAACCAAAAAAACAAAAAAACCCACAAAAACCCCAAAACCAGAACATCGACCAAGATTGTAGCTGGTCTCTTTTCAAAAAAAAGAAAAAAAAAAAGATTTTCAGGTGCTGAGACACTAAACAATTGTTGAGCTAAAACAAAGGTAACGAAGTGGTTTCTTATGTTTGGCCACTGTCAGAAGGGACTCAAGATCAAACGCGTCCCTGCAAACCAGGCATCCTTGCAAACGCTACCTACGATCTGAAGAATTAAGAAGAATGGTCTCCTTCCTTCCTTTTTGCCCACTTCTACAGCCAAAAAAAATATAATATATTTTATAACTCATTGTGCTGAAAGCACTTCTAGACCCACTGCTGCTCACTCCTCTGCACAGCCACGTCCAGATGAGTCTGCGTCAGACCGTGCTGCTGATGGGGCACCAAAGGTCCTCAGCTGCTCTTGGCTTCATCCAGACGAACTATCTCCTCCATAAGCCTTTGCAGCATTCCCTGAAGTGTTTTCAGCACGTTCTGACAAAAGGAGAATTACTTAAAACGCCTAGAAAGCAGCACTGCAAAGAGTCTGGGATTGACCTGACAAAAAGCTCAAGTTAACTCTTTGCATCCGTTAAGCTAAACGTTAACCACGAAGGGTTCCCCAACCACAAGTTTGTAGTTGGGAAGCACAAAGAACTGGCCTAAATATAAAAAACTTAATTCTTCTACAAAATGCTGAGCAGTGTAGCCCAAGCCAACAAAAGGGAAAGTCCCCAGCTTATCTCCAAGCACACCTGCCGGCTCATTGCCTTTAATGGGATTATTCCTGCTTTTCCTCAAAGCACAGTGTCTTGCAGGATCATCTCCTTCCTCCAGTGGAACTTAGGAATGCTTACTCTTTTTTTTTTTTTAACAATCAATAACACATTTTACTATTTATTTCCATTTTAGCTCGAAAATGAACATTCTGTCATTTTCAATATTTTAGTAATATTCACAACTAAAGCAAGTTTTTCTCTCCCCATTAGGGATGAAGTGATCTTGAATTAGAACAAAATAAAAAACAGAGGATTTTCTTCTTCTCCACTTAAAACTATTTACAAAGACAAATTATTTTAGTCTAGAAAATTACACAAATCTCCTCCTCCTCGAAATGGAAACATTTGGCTAAAGTTAAATACTCGATAAAAATGCCAACTGAAAAGTGTCCAGCTTTAAAGAAAGAAAAGTTCTTCTTTCCCACAAAGGACATCTTTTTGCTACTTTTTTCTTAGAGCTTCCTATCTTTGCTTAAATTCACCCTTCTGAACCGAAACTGATTGGGTTCTTTTGCAAATAAGGGCAAAATTTTGTACATACCAGAATCGTCATTTGGTTCCGTTTTCACTTGAATAGGACAACTACAAAAATAAACAAATCAAGGACATATTATATGATATTATAAAACCCAAATATTTACTGTCTAGTAAAATCAACATCCCAGTATTTTCCAACCAGGAATACAAAAGTAAAACCCCCTGCATCTTAGCTTATCCGATTTATCTCAAGAGACTTGCCAGGAATCTCCTATCCCTACATTTTCGGGACATACACATATTCAAAGCACCTTTACCATTTAATGAGAAGTCAACTCAGAAGCAGGGAAACACTTCCCGTTTTGCTCCCTGTTTTCACATTAACCAATTTTTCATTTACTCCAGATATAATCTCTTCATTTACTAACAAAAAGATTTATTTTAATATTTTAATTGAGGAGGGGGCAGGAAGCAACAGTACATCTGTTCCTCATTGCTGCTGAATCATAAAACATGACAAACTTTCCCTGACTGACAGACTCTGCATGAAGAACACTCACTTGGCTAATTAAACTGAGGGGAAACTTTGCCATCTGTTTAATTTGGAACAGTTTCCCCACAAATAACGGTCAAAGGAAAGAGATAATTCAGCTTCATGCTTTTTAGAATCCCGGGCAAGCCAAAGTTATCCAAAGGTCAGCTGGACAGAAAAAAGCACATGAAGGTAAACTATATGAAAATACACAGCTGATATAAAAAAAACTACATTATTTTAAATTCACCTTCCACCTGGAGGTATAATTGAATGTGAAGGATCTGCCATATGAGCCCCTGAAAGATAAAAGACAGTCTTTGAATTTCCCATACTCCATTTACCTTAAATACAAACTGAAAACATAACACTGATTTCATGAAGCAAAAACCTGTTCACATGTTACAAGCACATGCGTGTATTTTCTGTATTCACAGATACGAGGGACAGATCTCGTCAAACTGCTTTATCCATCTATAAAGCAACAATATAAAATGACTTCAAATGTGTGTATCAGCATTCTTCTCACTGCTGTCCTTCATGATGCCAAGTGAAAATCTTGGGAAATAAAGGTAAACAAATCTTTCACCTAAACTCTGCTAAAAGAAAAAAGGATATTTTTATAGAGATTTAGCTTAGTCCTAAATTACAGCCAGACATGAATAATTATGTTTTTAGAATGTCATTTACCACACTGAAAACCTGCCTTGCTTTTTCAATAGAAATATATTATTACCAGGATTTCTGTAATTTCCCACTCCCTTGTCTTCTTACTGGGCCCAGGCAACACAATTCTAATTTTACTAATCCAGCATCAACTTCTGGCTCTTTCACCTGAGAAAGTGAAACTTTTCTTTTTTGACCACATTCCTATAGAGATTGCTTCACCCTTTTCATAAAACAAATCCTCACAGATACAAATTTTGCAAGTAAAGCAGTATAATCTCATGAAAGGAAAAGGAGAAGGGATTTCTTCTAGCTAGAAGCGAATATGTGCAGTTTTAAAAAAACTCACTCTAGCTCAGATTTTTTTAATATAGAGAGGCTTTCATAGCAACTGCAACACCTAACCACTTCAGAAGATTAAATCAATTTTTAAAATGAGATATAAATGCCAAACTCGGCTATGTATGCGAACACAGAGCACTGCAAAGTCTTGGCATCTTCTAAAAACGCAATGCACAGTCCTTCATCAGTTCACTTCTCCTGTCCCTAGGATACCATCCAATTCACATTAAATTGAAATTCAGTAATAGGATGAAGAACACAATGGAACAAATTTTATCTCTGATTAGTTGCTCCTGGCAGAATGCATGAAGGAAAAGATTGTAGTTCCATGAGTAAGGCAACTCACAGTCTAGGAATTTCTGCAAAGTTCGCCACTTTATCCACATGACCCAATCTCGTATCTGTATTGCTACCTAATTTAAATTCTAACCTGTTTCTGTTTAGTCTGAGTAAGTAGTAACTTACCTAGGTGTTTCTTTGGCTCTAGGAAAGGCCTGTGTGGAAATATGGAAAGAAAAACCCATAGCTTTAGCACAGACATCATTACTTACTTGGTCGCGTAACATTAGAGAGAGAGCACTCCTGTTTAAGAGAAACAGGCTGCAATGTATTTCATTAAAAATTAAAATTAATCGGACTTAATTTAAGTACAAAACAAAAGCGAACAGACCAGCACAAGAGAGAGCAAATGACCTTTTGATGATAAATGAGATCCTTGACTTGTTTTCCAAAATCCATTTCAGGGTGGAAACATCGTAATTTGCCGGATGTTTGAACGCGAGCCCTTCGGGCAGGCCCTGCACCACCACCGCCGACTGGTCCCTCTGAATCTTCTCATACGGCACAGGTACCACCGTTGACTTTCCTAAAGCTTTACCTAAGGGGAAAAAGAGAAAAAAAAAGGAGATAGTTATGAGATGAAGAGTGTGCAAGTTCACAAAAGGATGAGTCCCTCCTAAAACCCATGGAGAGGACTGGGGCAAACACAAGGAGCAGGAAACCAAGCCCTACTTGCAGAGTTACAACATGCACCAGAACCCACAGAGATGTAGAGGCTTTCTTAAAAGAAAACTAAACTAAACTCATCTCACTTCACATCCATAAATCACATCAAAAAGAAAACTACCCAATATATATGTATGGTTTAGATTCAGCTACTGAAAAAGTTAAACTTACCACCTTAACAGCAGCATAGCTGGAAGGCTAAGAGCATGCAGTACTTTCCTCCCAACTAAAATAAAAATTTAGAAATCCAGAACAGCTGTTTTGAAGACTTTAAAGCACCCACCATAGCAAAAGCAGAAAAAGTCCTCCACAGACTTTCTGAGAGCTTCCAGTTCCACAGCATCCACTGTCAGTCTGTTCACAGCAGGGACAGTCTTTGTTTTCTGCACGTCTGCAGCCCTCTCCTCTTCTGTAACACCTGGCAGTTATTTATAAAAATAAGACAAAAAAATAAAATAGTAAGTTATTAAAACCGCCAGTAGACAGTCCCTCCAGTTTAGACTATAGGGACTCGGGAAGGATTCCTGCCAGAAAATCATAAGAACTTATTTGCCTCAGAAGCAAATGCACTTGTCTACATACATAGGCATTGAGTGAGTCTGAATTTACACCAGAATTATTATATTCTCCTTACAACCTTTGTAAATGTCACCCTCTAAGGTGTAAGAATAAGGAATTAAGAGACACATCCAAGCAGGCTTTGTTTTTGCACGAAGAGGTAGAAAACGCTATTCATCTCAGGAGAGGATAATACAGTAGAAATAAAATGCAAAACTGCCAAGAAAAGAAGGAGCAAGACAGTCACCAGGGAAAAGTTAAAATGCCTGCGCAGAGGGTACCATAGCTCCCTAGTGCTGTGCACGGTGCCTTACGCAGCACTTACGTTATATCCCCTTTTGTTCATGCTTATGTGCTTAGCTGAACTTTTTACAGAGGAGATCTGGCTTTTGAACAACAGCTCCTCTGTCTTCGAAAAGGCATTTGAAGTGCACATCTCTCATTGCCGAACAGGAGGAGTTGCAAACAAGCCATCCTAGAATCCCAGAATGATTGGGGTTGGAAGGGAGCTTAAAGTCCACCCAGTGCCACCCCCTGCCCTGGGCAGGGACACCTCCCACCAGCCCAGGTTGCTCCAAGCCCCGTCCAACCTGGCCTTGAACCCCTCCAGGGATGGGGCAGCCACAGCTTCTCTGGGCAACCTGGGCCAGGGGCTCACCCCCCTCACAGCAAAGAGTTTCTTCCTCAGATCTCATCTCAATTAATAGAATCATAGAATAATCATCCTCATGCAGAACAGAGAAGACTTCGGCCCCACACCTTGTTCTAGTCTCTGAGCAAACATTGCAAAAGGAGGGAGGGAATAACGACGCCTTCAATATTAACAAGCAAATGGAAGTGATGGTTTTGGGCAGCAGCCTTCCCTAATCATTCACCTTCTGGAAAGATTTACTGAGAATCACCCAGTAAAAATTGGGGAAAACACCAGAGATATTCTGGATATGAAAGAAAAAGCAAGGGAGAGCTGCGTTCCAATGTGCAAGGGAGAGATCAGTGCTGAGGCTGCCTCCTGCCTTCACCCCGAGCAAGCACAGGGTAAGTCTGAAACGCTGCGACTCGCATTACCAGTACTGCTGGCACCATAATTCTAGGCTAATACAAGAAAACAAACATCAGTTTGCACAACTGACTACTAATGGGTCATGAAATGAGCTGAAGCAGCAATGCTTTCAGTAAAAATGCATTTATCATCTTAAAAACTCATATCTTCACTTCAAAGGGAACTTTTTCCTTCCTCTACAGACCCCACGTCCACTGTGTGCCCTGGAAACTCACCTCCACGCGACATCCAGCTCTTCAGGCCCGAAACTCCGGCTTTCTCTGCAATATGACAGTGCCTCCCATAACACAAAAATAATGCAAAAATGGAATATTATTATTTACCTATAACACAGGGGCTTAGTTAATGACAGCTGATAAGGTTTGCCTGCAGACTTGGGGACAAGAGACATCAGGTTCCACGTACAGCTACATGCAATGTTGCTTTTTTGTGGGGGGTTTTTTTTCCACACAAGAGACTGATTCACTGAAAACGCCTTTGCTGCCAGTAGCTTCTCAAAAGTGTACCCACACTTTCTAAAAATAATGTGCAAAACAAAAATAAGATGACAACACTGCTCACTTCTCATTAAAATGAAAAGCAGACAAAAAGACATAGACATTTTCCTCCTTAACTAGGAGAAACCCTTGTCGTTGTGCTGTATTACATGATTTTTATCCATTCTCTTGAGCTCACATTATGCATCTGCCTCGATCTCTCCCATGTTTGTTGGCCAATTTCAATCAAGTCTGACGAACAAGATCAAGTCTCGAAGCTGGTCAGATTTATAAGGGCTCTGCAGGACCGATCCAACCCAGCAGCCGGTCGCCTCCTTGGGCAGCGCTGAGGGACACGTCTCCACTTGTTGGAGGTCACACAACTCATAGGCTCCTTGGAGGGGAAGAGGGATGGGAGGTTGTATTTACAGAAGGGTAAGAGGGTGAAGAATGGTTTAAGAAGGATGAGGAATGGTTATATGGTAAAAGAATTACATTCTCCAAAGCTGGGAGCACCCTGCAGGATTAGTCCAGTTACTCTGCA
The DNA here is from genome assembly GCA_947846985.1 of Fratercula arctica. Lineage (NCBI taxonomy): Eukaryota > Metazoa > Chordata > Aves > Charadriiformes > Alcidae > Fratercula > Fratercula arctica. Next base: position 12,881,446 of record CANTUZ010000015.1, on the reverse strand, counting down.
AAACCTATTCCAGCTTCAGCAGAACAACCCAACTACTAACAATCCTCAGTTTGAACTGAAAGTCCATATACAGTCGAGTGTCTCTTACCTTCTAGTGCTACCCAGGTGTTTTCATTACTCAGAATGACCTTCCCTCTTCCCTGCCCTGATAAGCAGCAGACTGGGTTTGACAGCCCAGCCTTCTGCTTGCCTGGAAAAGGAACCTCCCAGCTGTCAGCATCCTTATAAAATGAATATACTATAAAATGTATACACTGCTTTAAAATAAAAGAAAATTAAAAAAAAAACCCTCTTACAGAAATTTTTGTGATGGAACAAAAAAATGGAATACTTGAAACGATCCCATTTTAATTTGGCAATTTTTTCTTGTTGCGTGGCAGCAATTAGAGCGCTACACCCTGACCAGACTCTCCGCCTTCCTGCCTTACCCAGACGCTGTTACGCTTATGAACCGATGAAGAGCTGCGGCTCAGCACTGTTATACAACGCCGATCCGAAGGTGCACTGAAGCATAGTCTGAAGGCAGCAGGCTAAAACAGGCCACAAAGCAGCTCCGTCTCCCGAGCTCCTCACTTGGAGGTAAGGGGAAAGATGCGTCTCTCCTGCGGAGCTGAGCATGCCCCGCTGGGACATGCCGAGACAAGTGACAAAACCAGCACTGACCACATCTCACCAAAGGATAAGACACAAAAAAACCCCATAATAATCAAGCTTTAGTAGAGAAACAATTTGTTTAACTGAAATTTCCCACAAAATGTGACCTGGAGATGCGATGCGACACAAACAACAATAGAGAAAAGCTGGCACGGTTCAGAATCTGAAGCTGATGGAGCTCAACACTCCTGTAGCAAAAGAGCCGTCAGTCCCACGGTACGTAAGGCATCTCACAACATCAGAAGGGTTTTAATCAGGTGGTTTTTGATCCCCCAGGGAGAAAAAGCCAAGAAGAGATTATAAGAATATGAATGTCACCTCTGAGCAGCCACTGTGAGAGGCAACTTAAGGGCAACAATTATTTTGTGACAACGCTCACGTACATGTATTTTATCATCTGTGCTTAAGGAAAATTACTCTCTGAAAATAGTAAATACGTGTGTGACTAAAAGCATTTTGCTTTGTTTTATAATGCATCCACCCACTTCATCTGTGAGCTTTTTTAATATGTAAATGTGTAAATATGTAAATATGTATGTGAAAAAAGTAAATATGCATGTGACTAAAAGTATTTTGCTTTCTTTTATAGTGCATCCACTCAGTTCATCTGTGAGCTTTTTAAGGCCATCCACTTTTACAGTTCAGGAAACTGAAACCTCAAATTAAAGCAAAATCATTCTATGATTATCAAAGGATCACCTAAACCACAAGAAGAGCAAATCACCTGAGGCAGAATTTAGGAGCCAGGGAATTTCAAAAAGCTGGGCTATCTGCACCAGTTTTCTCTTTGTTTGGGACTCTGAGGGAATGAGATGGGTGGTCTGAACTTTCTGAGCAAGTTTTTTAAACTAGCTGTTACCTTCATCCCCCTCCACTGGCTGGGCAGAGCTTTCTGACAATCCAGCCAAGCAAACTAGCTCCAATGAGGCTGCAAAAGAGGCCAGTTACCCAAATCTGAAATAAACCCAGAAAAATGGGACGGAGCTGTGAGCGAGGCAGTGAGGGCATGGCTAAAGCTGAAGGTGCTGGGAAGAAAAGGCATCCGGACCAGGCACAACCTGCAAGAGTCTGCTCCGGCAGCATCCATGGAGCCAGATGACAGGAGCAAAGGAAGCAGCCCTGAGGAAAGGAGGCAGAAAGGGATCTCATAAAACTCTTTAAAAATAACTCATGTCTAACCCAGTAACAGAAGTTCTGAAAAATGCATTTTTCTTTTCATTTTGAGAACTTGGTAAAATAGGGGTACCCCTTGGGACAAGGGGTAATGTTTTAAACTGGAAGAGGGGAGATTTAGATGAGATCTGAGGAAGAAATTCTTGGCTGTGAGGGGGGTGAGCCCCTGGCCCAGGTTGCCCAGAGAAGCTGTGGCTGCCCCATCCCTGGAGGGGTTCAAGGCCAGGTTGGACGGGGCTTGGAGCAACCTGGGCTGGTGGGAGGCGTCCCTGCCCAGGGCAGGGGGTGGCACTGGGTGGGCTTTAAGGTCTCTTCCAACCCAAACCATTCTGTGATTCTATCAAAATGGGTAAACTGACTTGTAAATCAAGGGAAACTGCCAGTCACATGAAAGGTAAGAAAAACAGATTGATTCGCCCCAATAGCATGAGAAAGGGCTGCAAAGGAGACCATCAAAGACGCATGGCTAGCCAGGGCTGGCCATCACCCGCTTCAGGTAAAGCCCCTTCACCAGTCTGGGAAGATGGGGGAAAAAGAAGGGAAGGAGAACAGTAGTAGAAGAGAAATGGAAGAGTATAGCAGGCCACAAAGCTAAAAGACAGGAGAATTAGTCTTTCAGAAAGATCTAGGCTATTGATGCGGAGTTCAGCTAATGAACACAGATATTAATATGTGAGAAATATACAGCATGGGATAGCTCAAAAATTACATTATTTGCACTTCAAAAGGTTAGGCAGAAGGGGGCTGTAGGCTGAGCCATTTAAGGGAGCTCAAATGGCATCAACAATGGTAAAAAAAAAAGCAGCTCATTAAGAAAGACAGGGCTGATTGCTTTGGATTTTATTGTTATTACTTCTAACTGCAACTGTTTGGTGAGGGCTAGGAATGTTATATTTAAACTAATCCCTAAGCACATGATTTATTAGAAATAAATTGATGAAGTCTTTAAGGGTAGATGCTTTAACTCATAGCTACATTCTGCAAATACAAAACAGAAAGTGACTGAAACTTAAATCAGGAAAAGCTCTCGGGGATTCCAAGAATGAACACCGTTCAGCTCATGTATTAGGCAGTTACAACCACAATAGAAAAATTCCCTCAGAAACTATGGGTGGGGCAGAAACAGATGCTAAACATGAACTAGTGCTTCCAATGCAGAGAGTACGATGTGAATACTTCAAGAGACTGGGAAAGCAGAAGCCCTGAGTGTTGGAGGCAACCACAATGTACGCAGCAAACCGTCCGAGCCTTCCAGCAGGAACACCTTAACCTTCATGCTTTTTATTTATTAGGGAGGTGATTCTGCCCCTCTGCTCCACTCTGGGGAGACCTCACCTGGAGTACTGTGACCAGCTCTGGAGTCCTCAGCACAGGAAGCACACGGAGCTGTTGGAGCGGGGCCAGAGGAGGCCCCGGAGATGCTGGGAGGGCTGGAGCCCCTCTGCTGTGGGGACAGGCTGAGAGAGCTGGGGGGGTTCAGCCTGGAGAAGAGAAGGCTCCGGGGAGACCTTCCAGCCCCTGCCAGTCCCTAAAGGGGCTCCAGGAAAGCTGGGGAGGGACTCTGGATCAGGGAAGGGAGCCATGGGACGAGGGGGAAGGGTTTTACACTGGAAGAGGGGAGATTGAGATGAGATGTGAGGCAGAAATTCTTGGCTGTGAGGGGGGTGAGCCCCTGGCCCAGGTTGCCCCGAGAAGCTGTGGCTGCCCCATCCCTGGAGGGGTTCAAGGCCAGGTTGGATGGGGCTTGGAGCAACCTGGGCTGGTGGGAGGTGTCCCTGCCCAGGGCAGGGGGTGGCACTGGGTGGGCTTTATAAGGTCCCTTCCAACCCAGACCATTCTGTGATTCTATGATGAAATAAAGAAAGACACCCCACAAGCTCTAGCCATCGGGGCACTCCAGACAGCTCTGTAGCACCCTGGGGAGGTGGGGACCCCAGAGCTAACTCACAGTGCTAAGGTTTTACAGTCATACAGAGCCCTGGGCACAAAGGCAGAAGACCATCTTACCTAGAGAGCTGCAGAAGAAAAGGAGAGGAGACGCACAAGAGGAAGGCAGCAGTTACCATGCCCACAACTCTCCCAAGCAAGAAGGACTACGAAACTGTTCCCTGATTAACCCTAGGCAGAGCTGGCCAGGTTAGCATTAACACATCGCTGAACAGGCACGATGCAACCTGGCTCCCATGATGTAAAATGGACACGGGAACGCTCCCTTCCACTAGCAGAGATGCAAGGTCTTAAGTCTCAAGCGACAGACACGGCAGGAGTCAATAAATTATGGTGCCAGCATGACTAGCCTGGGAAACAGTGATGGGCTACGGCCAGCGTGGCCAGGAGCAGCCGTCCATCTCTCCTGGTCTACGTCTGCAGAAGGGCAAATTATTCCAAGTCACCTGCTGCAAAAAGGGAAGTGAAAACTCTGGAACACAACCGAGAGACACAGCTGAGTAAGTTCCCATTAGAAGTGACAGGAAAGAGCCTGTTCCAGCAGATCCTCAAACAGAACAAGCATTTAGCAGAGGCCGTTTCAAAGAGGCCGCTCCCAAATAGCTGGAAGGAAATCTGGCATGGAAAAAGAGGTCGAAAGCTACAGAGGTGTAAAACAGATCTGGCGCGGCAACAGGAATGCATCCTGACAGTCACAGCTTTAAAAAGCAACTATTTCAACATCCTTTTTTCCTTGCTACGCATCCTGTAAAGTGCACCCATTTTGAAGCGCACTGGAAAACCAAAGCTAAAGCAAGAGTCATAGATACAGCCCCCCATTTGCATTTAAAATAGGTAACAGCTTAGCGATGGCTTCCATGCAACTCCACAAGTGTCTTGTCAGGATTAATCCTCCACCTCTTATTGTTTTTCTTTCACTTACTATTTATGTCTACAATTTAATGACCCCTTTCTCTTCCAAAACATTCTGTAGCTTCAGGAGCAGTAAAAGCCACAGGAATCTCAGCTGGCCACAGAACAGTTTAAGGCCAAACAAAATGACTGTGGGAAACCAGTTTCCACACTGGTACTTCATTATCAAAAAGAACTGGTGTTTCTCAACTAGCTGCATTAGTGTCAAGGGATTAGCCTCTGAGCAACATAAAAATATGTCAGCTAGTTAGAGAATATCCAGAATATAATAGCGTAGCACATCATCAGAGACAGAGATGATGATGAAGATTGTCCTTCAGATATTATAACGAGGACAAACAAATACAATCAATGGCAGCTAGACCCACTAATAGCCTCTGTTATTAGAGTCCTACTGAAGAGGTATTAGGCTGCTCCCACACGGGTCAGGGGATTCACTCTGTTCTCAATTTCTAGTCTGAGACATTCCGCTTCAGAGCTGAAAAGCTCAACACCCCATTTAGATACTGCTTCCCAATTACTGCAGGCATGACAAGTGAGATATACAGAATATCATCAGAGGTAATCACAACAGTAAGGAAGAAGCAAATCAACTGCACTCATACCCTATTTGCATCATTACTGGAGCATCCAAATAAAGTAGCACAAAAGCACTACGTCCAGACCAGCAGTGCAGTACACACAAGAACTGGCAAGCTGCAGTGTCAGGGGCTATCTCAGCAGATTTAGTCACAGACATTTTTAAGCACACATCTAAAATTAACCCAGAGTTACCGAGCTAATAAAAACGTTCACACTACTGCAGCTTGGCTCCCACCTGTCATCTTCTGAACACAAGACCTGTGCAGGACGCTCTGGGGCCCGCAGCCCCACAGTCTGTTCGGCATTGCTTCCAGTGACAGCGCACAGACGATACACAGATGGGACGGAACGTGTCAATTCATCCAGTAGAAAAACGAAAGCAAGCAGCAAGTCGTGCAGTCAGAGCTTCAGCATGTTTAAATTTATATTTGTACCAATGTGCTATACACTTTACTGAGCTTTGGTTAAAAAATACTGAAGTCATGTATTTCTACACCGTACTTTTTGGATATCGTCACCTACAAAGAAAACACAGTTCAAGACAAAAACACTATTTATGAGCTATTTAGATGCCTACAGACAGATGTCATGGAGACTTTCAGAAGCTTTGCTCTAGATTTCTAGGTACCTAAGTTGCTCTGTAGATCTGGCCCCGTTGATAGCATTGCTTTTATTATTGCTAATATCGGAACTAAATGCACCTGTGGCGAGGCAATGGCGAATATTAACATTTTTTAAACATCAAACCTCAATCACAAGAGAATTATTGACTATTTTATTTCACAGAATACTTCTAGTTTGAAAAAATGTATTAGGCAATTTGGAGTGCATGCACCTCTTGTCAGTAAGAAACAGCGTTAAGACAGATAATGAGAGGCAAACAAACAAGAGGAAGCTGCCACCTTCGAACAGTTGGTCTTTAGGGCTGTAGCATCCATATGCACTTTTCCATAGGGAATGGCTCCAGCCAGTGACACAAGTTCCTCTGTAGGAAAGTCTGAAGCCAAACTCTGGCCCATACCGTTGGTGTGGAAACCTGAGGCCACCAGAAGGAAAATGAAGGCTCCTAAAAATAAAGGACCCATCATCCAAGATGAACCATCTACAGATGCAAGATGGCCCCACCTCAGGCAAGCGAGCCCAGAGCCCTGGCACCAAAGAAGGAAAAAGCAGCGTGACTGGGAGAGCTGACAGAAAGTTGCAGAATGAGCAGGATTAGGCTTCCGTGTGACCTACATACCAATGGTGCAACAGCCGGTACCGGTGGAAATGCTAGCAGAGGAACCGGGAGTCTTGGAGAACAATCAGCTCCTTGACAGATGGGATGGAACACACAGTGCTGGGTAAATCTCTTTCAAAGTCCAGAGCAGATGACCAAAAAGGTGTTTCTGAGACAGGATGCTTTTCTGAAAGCTCACTTCTGACAGGCAAATACAACCTGGGGATGAGGAGGCCTCTTCTGGTTTTTTTTGTTGGTTGGTTTGTTTTATAAACCTCCAGTTCCATTCAAATGAGAATGAATTCCACAGAGCTGATGCCAAACCTTGACCAAACCTCGACCAAACCTCAAGGGAAACTGCCAAGGTGACAAAGGTGAATACACGAAGGGAACGGCATTCTTGGGGCACCCCAGGAATAAGTCTCCTGTTCAGGATGGCTGATAACCCCCAACCCCACAGCAATCCCTAGAGCAAGGAGGCACTTCATCCTGCTGAGGACCACACAATACACACCAGCAGGGAACAGCAACTACCACAAAGAGGTACTGGTAGGGCAAGACGCGTATGTCCACGATTGCTCACAGTGCACAAGTACCCATGCTGGTCCACATTCTGAGGATGAGCAGGCATTAGAAGAATATACTCTTTTTATGTAAAATACAAACTCACACAGGCTTAGAATAACTGACACTGCAGGTTTTCTAAGTTACGTGTTATGCATATAAGCACATGCCGTTCTACGTTGATTGAAACATACCCTTTCACTGTAACACAGGGCTTACAGCCATCTTAATTAAGTACAGTTCAGAAGGGTATATTACCTGACCCAATTTCAAATAATTAATGCCTGTTGACTGGTTCTTCAACGCTCACTACACAACCCATATTAACATGAAAAAAAACATCGCTACAATTTGTTTCTAACGCATTTTCTTTAGGTAACAAGGTACATGAGATATGTGCGGGGCTCCTCCTTCCCCTGCAGCTCAGCGTTAGGAACCCATGTGGGTGAAAGTTGTTATGAATGAAAACCACAAGAAACCAGACTCCAGCGCCGCTTTCACTGAACCGCTGTTGCTTTTATCAGTCCTATACTGCTAGAAAGCGTACACGCTACTTCCTTCACAAACCTCATATATACATTTCATCAATTTAGTAATGATACTCATTACTAAAAAGAAGTGGTGGGTATGAAGCCTGAGCCCTCCAAATTCTGAAAACTCTCCGTATTTACTCAAGCTATACAAAGGAGCTGTGGAAAAAGTGGAAGTAAAGACTGGAGACACATGCTGGCTTGTCACAATAGCCAGACGTAACCAGAGGAATGCATAATAACTACACTTCTAGTTCACACTTAAGAGAAAAATGAAGAGACCCACACAAGTGGAGAGGTAACTCAGCACCACGTGTTCCACAGACTGACATCACAGTTGAACTTTTAAAGGTTTAATTCTAACAGCAAGGGAAGAACCTCTTGGAAGCCTTTCTTAATCATAAAGGAACAAGAAGGGCGCAACTCTAACTTACTGAAACCACAGACTGTGGCCTTCCTGTGTTTTTCCAAAACACCTACTAAAATTGCAACTGACATTGTCAGAAGTAAGGCGTGTGGGGAAAGGAACTATTGCCTCCACAGTTCTAAGTTTTAGATCAGAAGATATTACACTACAAACTTCATCACTTCAAAGTTGTCAAAGGCAGTGATGGAATTGGCATCGCCAGGAACATGCAATACTGTTATTCCTAAAAATTGATGTTCTGAAGTCAAGTTTTCTGCAATTATCAACAACTTTGTCAGCAGCAGGAGAGAACTACCTCCAGCATCAAAATTCCCCAGAAAGTGCAGGGGATACGCACTTGGTGAAACCTGGAAAGCAGTGACTGGGATTAGTCGGCTTTACTCACACAGATCTACACTGCGATGTTCGGCAAGAAGCATAATGAAAACAGTGTTTTCAAAGTGGATATTGCCTAATCTCGTCAGCCTGACAGTACAGAAACACCGTCAAGAACGAGTACCTTGTAACTGGAATAAAGCAAAGGATCGGGATTATCAGAACTAACGTAAGATTTAAACACATGCACATACCTACAGGAACCAGGTCTGATACAGTCGAACACAAGGGTGGATGAGACGCCAGTGCTTCCCACGGGACAGAACCAGAAACACAGATCTAGCCAGGGACACCAAACACCAAACCCCAGTTATTTCAGACTCCGTACCGACAGACGAGCCCAGTGTACAAAGTCTCCAGTATATCAGGGCCCATGACACCACCGTACTGGCAATAAAACAGAGTATCTAGGACATCAGGGAAGCCCTTTAAGGAACACCAACAACAAAACAAAAAAGAAATCAGGCGAAAAAACTGAACTCTGCCCCATTATTCAGCTAAGAGTTTTAATAAATAGCAGCATCAGAAGACTGCCCCTGTAAAAAATAAAAAAGGAATTGATTCATCTTATACTTGATTCCTCAGTGAGGTCCTAATTCCGCATTTTGATGTCAGTTATCTGTTACAGTGCAACATTGTGGTGACCTTCCTTAGAGTAAACACACTCACGTGCACAGAAAGTCACCGCCCCAGAGAGGAGGACAGTGGCAAAAATCCAGAGCCCCACCACGAATAAACAACCTCGAGACAAAACCTCCAGGAAAATTTTACCTAGCAGCAAAGGCATTTTTAAGAGTAAATGCCTCTCTCACAGATCAAACATAGCTGCTTTCCAAGCAGTATTTAATTAGTCAAGCCAGAACATTTTACAGCGGTTGCTTTTAAAACTCCCCCCAGACTGATTCTTCTCTCATACCCTGCTCGCGACCTGCATCTTCTCCCTTTCCCTAGGCAGGTAAACGTGCATTTTGTTATTGATTAAGTAGCGCCCATCAACAACATTAATGGTCCCCCAAAGAGCCACTGAATCTTTGAAACCTACCTCCTAAAAATACCGTCCTGTACTCCATGAATCATATTTTATGGGCACAAAAGTTCCACTGTTTTCCTCTAAAAATGAAATTAAACAAAAAGCCCACCCTAGATGTACTTAAAGGAGTACAAAAGCAATGCAGATGTAATTTTAAGTCATTATGGAATAGATACATGTTTCTACTAAATTACGGTGATATAAAAAAGCTACATAAAAAATAATATCAAAAATGTGCGTCTGTTTTAAGAAGGCATGAAGCGATCTGAAGACCCCGGACAATCTGAGCCGGCAGCAGCAGTTCACTGCCTTTTCCATGTCCCACCCAGCCTTCATGAGCCGAAAAAAGACTTGGAGAAGGGGATACAAAGAAAAATTGATATGCACTAGGAAATGGAGGATGTGTTGTGAGGGTGGTCAGCCTAATACTTCTCATTGTGCTAGTTTTGTCACATTATCTAAGAAAAAAAATGAACATTTCCAGCCACGGTTGAAATAACGCTCCAAATAAGACCACTGTTACCGATCATTTTTATGTTCTTAAACAGGTGGTTTTGCCATTGCCAATGTAATTACAGCATGTAGCCACGATATACAGAACTTTGCTCCCCAAAGTTATTAGCATGATGCAATACGCATTAAGCAGCTTGTGAAATACAAAAATACAACATTGAAACTTACAGTATTTAACAAAATTCTTCTGAAAATCTTTCCTAGAGTTGACAAATGCTCTTCCTCTTTCAGTTCCAACTACAAACACATCTGTTTCATATACAGCGATACAGGCAACTTCTGCCTTGGCCTTGGCAAGTTCTTTACACTATAAAGAGAAAAACAAAAGGCTTTTATTACCATAGTTAAAAGAAATGTTTGCGGTATGTAAAACAGTTATTACTTCTGGTTCCAGCACCCACCCTTCAAAGGTACTGCAAGTAACATAACATCAGCCATTAGCAAATGATAATTCATACATCTGGAGTGCTTTTCATCAGGAATCTTAAAAGCATTGTAGATGCATTAGTGAAATTAAGGCCTCGTCTAGGCCCAGAGATTGCACTGTTTTTAATTAGAACAATTTATGACATCAAGCCACGTGAAATTATCCCTTCCCTGTTAGATAATCATATTGAGTGCCTTACACCAACCCCCACTTTCAAGAGGAGTTTTGTTGATGCACAGCGCGCAGTTATCCCAGGGGTTTCTGCTGGGAAAGGCGTGATGCCAGCAGGAGGCTGCCCGCCCGCTGGGCTCAGCCCAGCTCCTCCGGAGCGGAAGGATTGCTCCTTCCCTCTCAACTCCTACCTGTCTTCTGCTGGGAGAAACTCCCGGCAAAGAAGTAATGCAGGAAGCCTGCGGCGCAAGGAGAGGGCACAGATGTTAAGAAAATTAGGGAGATCATCAAGAAGCGGTCACAAAAAGTCAATTTCTCCTATGGACTCAGAGCGGAGTTTGCTGTGACCTATAAAGACACCAACAACTGCAGCATGAGAGGAAAAAGTGACACAAAGCCTTTAGGAACTGAATATATCCACTGGGGAAAAAAAGGCGTGCAATCAATTATTTTATAACCATCCCACTCAAAGTTTCATTGACAAAAAGAGAATTATTGTTAAGGCTTATCATTTAAGAAAACAATTTTAAAGAACCAAATCTTTGATGGTGCCTCAACCGTGGGGCAACGGGACAGGCATTTCCACACTCACAGCCCTGGCCAACTTTAAACCCCATCACACAATCATTAAATAACTTCTGCAAAACAGATGATATGCCAACTTAAAAAAAAAAAAAAAAAAAGAAAGTATTTCCTGAACAAGTTTCACTGAATTGATACAGCAGCTGAGGACAAGGCATTAGCCTCAAGACCATTCATCCACTCTGCATTACAGATGACAAAGACCAGAATATATTCTTGCCTTTCAACCATGCTCTACATGAGCGATCAAGAAATATTTCCCGCTTGTTTAATTTGACAAAATCATTTTTAAAACAACCACAGGGCAACAAGAACCAAGATGACTGTTGCAAAGGCTGTTAGCATGATTTTCCACATGCAGAGAGAGTTACAGCTGGTGGGACAGCACGCAGTAAGGTACAGATGTAATATTATATCTTTCCCGCTCCCAGCGGGAGGCAATACATTGGTATAATCCTGCATGTGTCAAGACCAAGTTATGACGCAGCTGCTTAACTTCTCTACTAACCATTGACTCGAGCGCTGACATGAGGAATGTAACCACCATTCTGCTTTCAGAGGAGTCCTCATCATGGACGGACGTTGCTGGTGCAGTAGTCTGGGCCATCTTCCTCCTGTAAGATGAAATAAAAAAGCCTGTTCAGATACACACAACAGTGCAAGAAAACTAAAGCTTCTCTTAGGCAAGCAAAGAAAATAAAAAAAAAACCCTGAACACGCCCCACTGCACACACATACACAAGCAAATATCCAGGTAAGGTAACAGGAGGAAGCGCTTGCTCTGCTGCTCTTTCGTGCTTTCCGCTGCTGCATCCAAAGCTGGAGCTAAACATTCAAAAGTTAAAATGTTGTGCCATGCCTTGACCACAAACCCTTTGTGCCTAGAAAGATGCATATTAATTGATTAGCTGAACTTACATCGATTTTTCTTTCTAAGCATATTTGCAATTCCAGCAGCCTAGGTAAACACAGCCAAAAAAAATGGCATTTAACGGACAGAAAAGAAATGGCAAATCATGGTTATGGCACAAGTATTAGAACAATCCTCCCTGTAATTACCATGGCCTAGCTCAAAACAAACCACCACCACCCTGCCCCAAAATCACGGCCTCAGAGACGACAGTATCAGTAACCAGAACATCACATTTTTATTACCATGTTCTTGAGTTGTAGGATTAAGTCCAAAGCTGAGTAGTCCCAATTAAAGTGCTAAAATTAAAAACTGAATTTCAGCAGTGACACAGAAAAAGAGATTTAAACCTATTTTCTGTATGTCATTCGGGACACTTTCAACTTATTTAAGACGTAAGTAATAATCAGGACTTGTTTATGCTCCTGCTGGCAGAACTGTCCATACCAGAATGACTATATTGAGGATGAAGTTTCAGCCGCTGCTAAGAGCACATTTTTCTATTGGAGTGTTGCAACTTGCTATGTTTACACCTATCCAAAGCAATAACCTGATGTGCCTCGGGGAGGAGAGAACCAGTAGAGATTTAGCTGTTACAGCTCCACGGGCAAGTCTTGAGAAAAATCACCTAAAAAGTCAAGATAGCTCAGATAAATGAGACGTTTCACAACAGCTCGATGAGACATTTTGCTGCTCCTGTAGAACCTGGACACAGTGGCTCGAGTTTTCAAAGGCGATGTGTATCCTATGAGACGTTCACACAAGCCAGGGCAGCACAAATAACCATTCCATGTGCTAGTACCTCCTTACATTCGAAAAAAATGGCATTGTGTTGCTCTTTTGATAGGACTTCGAGCACTTCAGCCTGCAAACTGGGAGGGGAAAGCTAGCGACCCCAACAGACAGCCGGCAGCCTTCTGGCTCTCCAGCCACAGGCCAGCAAGGTTTAAATAGCTTTAAAACTGTGTTATGGGTAAAGTGGCAGTGGAACAGTCAGCAGCTGTTTGGGGATGCAGGTAATGGGAGGTTTGAACCACGCCGATTGCTTCAGTGACCTAAGAGAGGGTCTGCTGGGGATGGGGACGGCCCCTCCGGAGGAAGAGGGGCATCTTACTTACTGGTTGTGGAATGTCAGAGGGAAAAGGGAGATTATGATGTGATGTAAATAAATCAATCTTCATTGAGCCGTGATTTTTGATAGCTGATAGAGTTCCCAAGCTCATCTTTGGAACTCCTTTAGGGTTGGGATGCTGGCAGTGATTTAGTGACCTAACCCTTTTAGACTTTTTAAAACTTTATCTTAACAATCCAGTATTAAAGATGAAATAGAACATAACTACACATCTCCCCTTTCTCCCATGTCTCTACTCACTGTCTGATGCAGTTGCTCTGCATCAGTTCAACACCTCCCAAGCTAGAAGTGGCACAAATACACCTTCCTACCCACTTGACAGCAAGTCACACCTGAAAGATTCCCCCCTCCCGTTTTGCCAGTTTCTCCCTTTCAAACAACAGTTTTCTCTGCTATCCTTATCTATACCACTGGGACAGTGTTTACTATTAGAAAACATAGGTTATGGTTCAGTAGGTCTAATGAACCTGGCTGCCTCTCCAAGATCCAGCCCTTAGAATGTGCCTGACAACACCATTGCCCAACGTAAATCCCCAGTGCAAAGCCTTGGAAAAAACCTAACACCCGACCCATTACCAACGTGCTACACAAAAAGGCCAATTTAAAACCCATCCTTTGCACAATTGCAAGCTAGCTGCCAGAGTACCACTTATGATATATCTATTAATCTTAATGACATATTGCTAAAAAAGAACTCCCAGATCAGTTAATATTAGTTACAATTACCTATAAATCCTTCAGTTTAACTGTGCCAAGAGGAGCCTTTGCCCAAGTAAAGGCTTGTAACAATGAACAAAGCCTTGCAAAAACATACTGGTAGAGTCCTGAGGATGTAGCATTTGGCCATTCCTGCCTGTGTTTAACCCCGGCCGGCAGCCGCTGGTGGGATGGGCAAGGGAATCGGAATGGCAAAAGAGAGAAAACCCGTGGGTTGAGATAAAGGCAGTTTAATAGGTAAAGCAAGTCACGCGCACAAGCAAAGCAAACCAAGGAACTGATTCCCTGCTTCCCATCGCAGGTGGGTGCTCGGCCATCCCCAGGAAAGCCGGGCTCCATCACACCTAACAGTGACTTGGGAAGACAAAACACCGTCACTACAAACGTCCCCCCTTTCCTCCTCCTTCCCCAGCTTTATATACTGGGCAGAGAGCACACGGTATGGAATATCCTTTTGGGTCAGCTGGGGTCAGCTGTCCCAGCCGTGTCCCCTCCCAGCTCCTTGTGCCCCCCAGCCCGTGGCGGGTGGGGTGGGGTGAGGAGCAGAGGAGGCCTGGGCTCTGTGCAAGCCCTGCTCAGCAATAACAGAACCATCTCTGTATTATCAACGCTGCTTTCCGCACAAATCCAAAACACAGCCCCATACCAGCTACTATGAAGAAAGTTAACCCCGTCCCAGCCAAAACCAGCACGCTGCCTGAGCAGCTCACCACCACATAGAGCTAAAAATCCTCTGAGTTCTCCTTTCACAAGGGAAAAAACAAACACCAAAACCAGGAGCTTTTCAGGAAGCCAAATCAAACCAACGTGTATCTCACTCCATGTGTTTTTTGCTGGCCTCTACTTTTAAGAGCCAAAAGACCAGAAATACTCAAGGCAAGAGAGAACAAACCCACAGGACACAGTTACTTTCCATCTTCCCTGTACTCACGTGGGGGCACACACACCGATCCTGATAAACCCACCAGTAACGGGTACTCTCTCCAGCAGTTGCTTGTCAGACATACAAAAAGAAAAAAAAGAAAAAAAAGAACCTTTATAAAGAAAAGCTGTTATTTAAGTGTATAAAGAATACAGATGGAAAATTAGGGGGACAAAAAGTTATGGGATATGCATTTTTTAGAGAAGAGTCTTAATAAGTCATAGCAACATGTTTTTAGCCTTCACTGATATAACGCAAGTGGGTATTCCCAAAATGCTGCCTGCTGCTCTCCAGAAAAGCAGCTGTGGATGCCAAAGTAGCTTCTCCCTGGGAACCCCTTGCCAAGCATTATAGACCCTCATGGTTTAGCCCCCACCAGCAGCAGGGACCACACGGCCACTCGCTCACTGTCCCCGGCCCCAGTACGGCGGGGAGAAGGGGGAGAAAAAGGGGAAAAAAGAAGCCTTGTGGGCTGAGATAAAGACAGTTTAACAGAACAGTAATGGAAGAGAAAATAATAATAATGGTAAAATAATATACAAAATAGGTGACGCAATACAATTGCTCACCACTCAATGATCAGTTGCCCAGCCTGTCCCCAGCAGCAATCATGGATCCCTGCCCTCCAGACAACCCCATCCGTACACTGGGCACGGCGTCTGTGGCATGGGATATTCCCCATCTGTACACTGGGCATGGCGTCTGTGGCACGGGATATTCCCCATCTGTACACTGGGCATGGCATCTGTGGCACGGGATATTCCCCATCCGTACACTGGGCACGGCGTCTGTGGCACGGGATATTCCCCATCTGTACACTGGGCACGGCGTCTGTGGCACGGGATATTCCCCATCTGTACACTGGGCATGGCGTCTGTGGCACGGGATATTCCCCATCTGTACACTGGGCATGGCGTCTGTGGCACGGGATATTCCCCATCTGTACACTGGGCACGGCGTCTGTGGCACGGGATATTCCTTTGGCAGCCTGTCCTGTCTGTGCTCCCCTCAGCTCCTGTGGGGAGCTGGAAGAGTCCTTGACTTAACATAAACATCACTCAGCAAGAACAAAACCAGTATGTGTTATCCACATTCTTCTCACGGGGAATCCAAAATACAGCAGCTACCAGGAAGAAAATGAACTCTGTCCCAGCTGAAACCAGGACACAAACACCAAAACAAATCCTGTCAGATTGATGGGAAAGGACATATCTCCAGAGAATCCCAAAATACAGCTGGATGCAAGTTTGGGTGAGCTCATCCTTACACACCACTGAAGATTTGCTGCTCCCTGGGGGAAAAATGTCCAGCTCCTGCTAGATCCCCACGGGACGCTTTTGATATTAGGGGGGAAAAAAGTTATTCTAGAAGAGTACAAAAGTACACATTTCATTACAAAGCTGGAATAAGAAGAAACATAACAAAATACACCATTAAAAAAATAAAAATAATCTAACTGGAAGCTAGAGTGCTTCTTGGCTCTTGCAGCTTTCACCACTTGGCTTCTTTGCCTTCTGGGCCAAGACACAATTTCAGCATATTTAACTCTGCCCAAATATTGGCCTTCTGACAAAGGACAGAAATTGGTTCTCTCCAAACTGTACAGATTAATACTCACAAGCTGTTAAGTGCAAATGAATCTCTTTAAACAGATCTTGGCTAAAAATTTGTGTTATTTTTCCTACAATTTGGTTCAGTGATCCGTGTTTCAGAGGAATTCCAGTCTGATGGTTTTTAGCTAAGCTAGCATAGCACCTCTGTTGGGATGCAAACCTACCACCACCGTTTTATCTGATTTTCAGTAACATATCCACCCCAGCCGCAGTGCACACAGGGTTAGGAGATTCCCACCTTCACCCTCCAGCATCTGTTCATAGCTGACCTACGCCATCCCGTTAGGATGATCTATTTTCCATGTTATGACATGTCATTGATCATCTCAAAATTATACAAATACCTATAAGCAACAATTTTCAGCTCCTTCCAGCCTCTAGACCGCTCACGCATAGCAGAAACACAACAAGCTTCACAGCAAGGGTGCTCAGACTGTGCGACACCCCTGCCTTCAGATACACACAACTATTTTTTGAAAGGAAGTATTTTCACCAGGCATAGCCCAAAAGAAATAGAAGCAAAAGATCTGGAAGTTCCTGCACAAAAACACTGCCAGTTCTTCACCATCTGCATGTGGCGCATGTGGATTACGAATCAATTCGGATGAGCAACATCCATGTTACCTCTGTGGAGGACCAGTCTGTTCTGAACACAAACGCTGCTGGACCACACCAAAAGCAGCTCCAGATGTTCAGAGCCAGCTCAATCCAAAGCAAAGAGGCAGAGGCAGGTCTGGCAGAGTTTAACTCTGCCCACAGTCTACACCAAAAACAAGAGGGTGAAGCTTCCCGACATCAGGAGCAGGAAGGAGAGACAATATGGACATACCAGGGAGCATTTAGTCAACTCAAACCCGTCTGGGTTTATCGCCTCTGGTTTACTGTTAGCTCTTCCAGACAGAAGTTGGCTCCCTTGGAGGTACAAACCTGGACTCATTAGCTAGAGAGCAGTGTCATGTCCATATGCATGGTCAGCTCTTAGCTAAGACTGCACCCAGGCTATTAACCCCCCCTAAAAATGAATAAAAATAACTCTGAAGGACAGCGGAGTAACCCTGGAGAAGCCTTAACGCACCAGGGAGGCTCTGCCCCTCTCCCCTTGTCAGGGTTTAAGCCCAAGCGGCAACCAGGACCACGAGCCGTTCACTCATCTTCCCCCCCAGCACGATGGGGAGGAGAATTGGGGGGAAAAAAAGGAAACCTCGTGGGTTGAGATAAAGACAGTTTAATAGAACAGTAACGGACGAGAAGACAGTACTAACAATAACGATAAAAAAGAACGGTGCAATGCAATTGCTCACCACCCAGTGATGGGTTGCCCAGCCCGTCCCCAGCAGCAATCATGGATCCCTGCCCCCCCGCCAGCCCCCATCTGTACACTGGGCATCGTGTCCGTGGTATGGAATATTCTCCATCTATACACTGGGCATGGCATCTGTGGCACGGGATATTCCCCATCTGTACACTGGGCATGGCGTCTGTGGCATGGGATATTCCCCATCTGTACACTGGGCATGGCGTCTGTGGCACGGGATATTCCCCATCTGTACACTGGGCACGGCGTCTGTGGCACGGGATATTCCCCATCTGTACACTGGGCACGGCGTCTGTGGCAC
Source organism: Fratercula arctica (assembly GCA_947846985.1). Taxonomy (NCBI): domain Eukaryota; kingdom Metazoa; phylum Chordata; class Aves; order Charadriiformes; family Alcidae; genus Fratercula; species Fratercula arctica. The sequence goes on along the minus strand of CANTUZ010000015.1, from coordinate 12,863,430 downwards.
GGGATATTCCCCATCTGTACACTGGGCATGGCGTCTGTGGCACGGGATATTCCCCATCTGTACACTGGGCACGGCGTCTGTGGCACGGGATATTCCCCATCTGTACACTGGGCACGGCGTCTGTGGCACGGGATATTCCTTTGGCAGCCTGGGGAGCTGGAAGAGTCCTTGACTTAACATAAACATCACTCAGCAAGAACAAAACCAGTATGTGTTATCCACATTCTTCTCACATGGAAGCAGCTACTAGCAAGACAATTAACTCTACCCCAGCTGAACGCAGGACACCCCTCTGTGCACACTCCATGCAGTATCTCCATTGCCTTTTTTCACAGCCTCTTATCCAGAGCAGCAGAGCAGCTGATTCAGGAAAAGTGCACATCATGATTGAAGTCAATCTTCTTGCTCCTTTGCTCACTAAAAATTAAGTGTGTTTATCTCCCTAGTTTTAAGCTGTATCACTTTCTAGCCCCAGACACCAGGAAAGCAGGCGCGGCACTCACCGGTTTCACCCGAGGCGCAGGTTCCCCAGTGAGAAGCTCTTACCATTCACCCCCGACACCAGCACAACCATTAAACCCACGACACACGGCAGCTGGGACGATGGCTGCCCGCATTTCAATCCAGCTCCCACCGCAGGGATTTAACTCACAGCAGCAGAATCAACAAGCCACAGCACCGAGGGTTTTACGTTAGGCTTTACCCCAACAAAACACACCAGAAACACTAATTACAGCACCATATCCCACTCTAATTAATCAAACAATGCGCAGAACCACGCCATGCAGAAATACGATGTCCTTGAAAGCCAACACATTGCCCCAAATCCCTACTGTAGCACTTACCTATTCAAGCTTTCAGGTTCTTTTCTCCGAGGGCAGCCGAGCAGAAGGTCAGCAACCACAGGCGGTCGGGAAAGAGAATAAGGACCCCGAACAAACCGAGCTCCGAGGGAAAGCCCTGGTGCACACCCGATAGCACCCAGACGGAAGAAGGTCACACGAAACCAGCAGCGTTTTGCTGGGGGGCGGGGGGCACGCGGTTCACTGTTGCCCTGCTTTCGGCTGGGACAGAGTTCATCTCCCTCTGAGCAGCTCCCGCGTTTTGGATTTACTGTGAGAAGAATGTGGATAACACATACTGGTTTTGTTCTTGCTGAGTGATGTTTATGTTAAGTCAAGGACTCTTCCAGCTCCCCACAGGAGCTGAGGGGAGCACAGACAGGACAGGCTGCCAAAGGAATATCCCGTGCCACAGACGCCGTGCCCAGTGTACAGATGGGGAATATCCCGTGCCACAGACGCCGTGCCCAGTGTACAGATGGGGAATATCCCGTGCCACAGACGCCGTGCCCAGTGTACAGATGGGGAATATCCCGTGCCACAGACGCCGTGCCCAGTGTACAGATGGGGAATATCCCGTGCCACAGACGCCGTGCCCAGTGTACAGATGGGGAATATCCCGTGCCACAGACGCCATGCCCAGTGTACAGATGGGGTTGTCTGGAGGGCAGGGATCCATGATTGCTGCTGGGGACAAGCTGAGCAACCATCACCAGATGGTAAGCACTTGTATTTCATCGCCATTTTTGTAAATTTTTTTACCATTATTATTATCTTCTCTTCCATTACTGTTCTGTTAAACTGTCTTTCTCTCAACCCACAAGTTTTTCCCTCTTCTTTCTCCCTCTTCCCCCTTGGGGTAGGGGGGAGTGAGTGAAGGGCTGCGTGGTCCTAGTTGCCAGCAGGGGTTAAACCACAACAATTACACATCTGTGAGACCTCCCTAACACCAGTAATAACTAATTCCCATTTTTCCAGGTAGTTTTATGATACTCAGCACCATATGACGGCTTTTCAGTCAGCCGAGATGGCAACTACCTCTGCGACTCTTAGGGACCATTCAAAAAGTAAAATGCGATTCCAGCAACTGCTGTTTTAAAAGCGTCTGATTTCTCTCATTCATAAGTCTGCATAACGTTTGCAAGGAGATATTTAAATTTGATTTTCGTTATTTCCAAAGATTCCAATATAGACCAACATGTAATCACGAAATTTTAGATAAAACAAAAATGTAGTGCCTAACTTTATACCTCACAAGGCAACTATATAGAAGTGAACATATTGCCCAGTTTGGAGTAGTTAAGAAACCATTAGCGTAAAAGACCATTTCTGTATTAAAGCCAGGCAGACTCGGGGAACAATTCACTTATTTTTTTTGTTTTTAAGTACGCCGTGTCCTATTGCAGCACCCAGGCATTTGGGAATTACAGTGAAACCATGTAAACAAAATGAAATATTAATCCCAGCAGTCCTGACCATCTGATAATTCCTGTCTTTACCAGTGTAATTGTATTTACTTAGTCAACATGATGATCATGTTGAATAGCAACTACTTTAGTTCTGCATGTCCATCAACACTTACACATAATATCTGAGAAGTGAGTAAGTCTAAACTCTATTGGTATTTATTTAATTACAACAGAATTGGTGCTGGCACATTTTCCAGAGTGAGAAATTGCTGTCCTCGCTACTGCGAGCTGGTCCTTTGGGTTTCTGTGTCATAGAACATATGACAGAGAACTTCTCTTTGCCCAGAGAAGCTGTGGCTGCCCCATCCCTGGAGGGGTTCAAGGCCAGGTTGGACGGGGCTTGGAGCAACCTGGGCTGGTGGGAGGTGTCCCTGCCCAGGGCAGGGGGTGGCACTGGGTGGGCTTTAACGTCCCTTCCAACCCGAACCATTCTGTGATTCTATATTGCAATGGTTACAGGAAACAAAAGGCTCAAATTGATTTAAGGGCAAACAAAACCCCTTTAATTCATCTGGGGTTCCCACAAAGAGACAAACTGACACTAAACAACCATTTGTGTTCTAACACCTTGAATAAAAAGTCATGCCATCAGTGTATAGCCGGTATCTGAAGCGCACACCTTTTCTCAGTAGCTTCACACACTGCACCGCACTGTGTCGGCACCGGCATGCTGCCGCCCAGCACTGCTGGCGCCCTGGGAACCTGCGAAACTCACCACCCCCCGCTCTTCAGCGGTGATCCATTCCCTTTAGTTGGTCACGTTAATTCCCTCTGCGCTTCCCTCCCTTGTTCCTATTATTGTATTTAAATAAATGAACCAGAACACCAATTTCCATGGAATCAATTACATGTGTTCTTCCTCGAATTAAAGCATTTATGTCAATCTGTTGTGGTTTAACCCCAGCCAGAATCGAGGACCACGCAGCCACTCGCTCACTCCCCCAGCCACGTAGGGTAGGGAGAAGTGGGAGAAAAGGAGAGGAAAGGAAAAAAAATCATGGGTTGAAATAAAAAGTTTAATAGAACAGTACGGAAAAGGAAAATAACAATAATAATATTAATGGTAAAGAATATACAAAATAAAATGATACAACACAAGCTGCTTTCACCACCCAGTGATCGATTGTCCAGCCCATCTCCAGCAGCAATCACAGATCCTGGCCAACCCCATTTATATACTGGAGATGGTGCCTGTGGTATGGAATATTGCGTTGGCAGCTTGTCCTGTCTGTGCTCCCCCTCAGCTCCTGTGGGGAGCTGGAAGAGTCCTTGACTAATGTAAACATCACCTGGCAACAACTAAAACAATATGCATTATGGACATTCCTTTCATACCAAACCCGAAACACAGCAGCCACTAGAAAGAAAATTAACTCTGTCCCAGCTGAAACCAGGACACAATCCTATTAGAAATTTCTCTCCACCAGCATCCAAGACCAGAAATAAAACTCAATTCCATAAGCAAGAGTTTGGGAATGCATCAGCAACTATTTGTCAGAAAATTACAAATTCACGGAGGAACACAAGTTTCAACCAAACTTCTGTGAAAAGGTTCTCACGTCCTGACGCATAAGACAAAGGGCTGCCAGGAGCCTCTTACCATGCTGTATAGGGGACAAACTTTTATGCTATCTAATTTACCTAACGGATTTGCAAGCCTTTCTTTTTGTTTATTTCTTTGTTTGGTTTTTTTAGATATGTTTTATAGGGTTTTGTTATTGTAATTGCAGAGTTAAAGTCAGACAAGCAGAAAGAAATATTTGGTATATTTAAAAACACAGTCTAAAAGTTGCTCCTTACTGTGAGATATTAAGCCAAAGATCTGTACACGCTGACAACAACTCAGCGACATGATCAGCCTACAAGGGGCTGGCTGCTCTCATTAAACAGTCACCACAATAATATTTCTCTTGAGCAATGTACACACCAAACCTTTGGTAAAAGAAGCCTGAGAATAAAGCACAGGAAACACAACAGGCGATACCCAAAATATGGTGAAGATTAAAAACGTTGTCATGAATCCAAGAGAGGCAGGTAACGTTACACACCCCGACAGGCATACGATTTTATCCCCACCTCCCTTCATCATCAGGATGAGGCTTCTGTAACAATTCTTTCTGCTGCCTGGGGATGTTTTTGCTGCCCGCCGCACTGCTGAGCACAGACCGACCATTGCCGGATCCCTGCCTCGAGCAACCCTTCTGCAGAACCATAGGTCAGAAGGGACCGTTAAGATCATCAAGTCCACCATTAACCCAGCACGGCCAAGCGACCACTGACCCACGTCCCTCAGCACCGCGTCTGCCCGGCTTTTAAATACCCCCGGGGATGGCGTCTCCACCACTGCCCTGGGCAGCCTGGTCCAGGGTTTGACAACCCTTTCGGTGAAGTTTTTCCTAATATCCATCCTAAACCTCCCCTGGCGCAACGTGTGGCAACTTGAAGCGCACTCCTGGATCTCTCCAAGCTCTCCTGCCCTCCCGCTCTTCCCCATCCCAGGTCTCTCCGAGCATTCCTGCCCTCCCGCTCCTCCCCAGACAACCCGCTCCCCCCACAGCTGGCTGGAGTGCAGATTTGCCGCCGGGGGGGTGATACTGAAGCACTAGACTGAATTCAGTGTTAAGTCATCTGGTATATGGAAGGGGAAAAGAATCCAAACACCTCTAGATTTTAAGAAAAAAATAAATAAAAATCATTCTGCTTACTATATGCAAGTATGCTCACCTGAGCTGCCTGCATGCTCCCCCCAGTGCTTGGGCACTGTCGACACAGGTCTGTACTGTCAGCACTGGTTTCAGCTGGGACAGAGTTCATTTTCTTCCTGGTAGCTGCTGTGTTTTGGATTTACTGTGGATTTACTGTGAGAAGAATGTGGATAACACATACTGGTTTTGTTCTTGCTGAGTGATGTTTATGTTAAGTCAAGGACTCTTCCAGCTCCCCACAGGAGCTGAGGGGAGCACAGACAGGACAGGCTGCCAAAGGAATATCCCGTGCCACAGACGCCATGCCCAGTGTACAGATGGGGAATATCCCGTGCCACAGACGCCATGCCCAGGGTACAGATGGGGAATATCCCGTGCCACAGACGCCGTGCCCAGTGTACAGATGGGGAATATCCCGTGCCACAGACGCCGTGCCCAGTGTACAGATGGGGAATATCCCGTGCCACAGACGCCGTGCCCAGTGTACAGATGGGGAATATCCCGTGCCACAGACGCCATGCCCAGTGTACAGATGGGGAATATCCCGTGCCACAGACGCCGTGCCCAGTGTACAGATGGGGAATATCCTGTGCCACAGACGCCATGCCCAGGGTACAGATGGGGTTGGCTGAGGGGGCAGGGATCTGCAATCGCTGCTGGGGACGGGCTGGGCAACTGATCACTGGGTGGCGAGCAATTGCATTGCATCACTCTTTTTGCATATTCTTTTACCATTATTGTTATTATTTTATCTTCTGTCACTGTTCTATTAAACTGCCTTTACCTCAACCCACGAGGTTTCCTGTTTTTTCCCCCAGTTCTCCTCCCCAGCCCCCGGGCGGGTGTGAGTGAGGGGTTTCAGCCCTGGCTACCACGACACCCTCCCGGGTGGTGCGGGGGCTGCCCCCTCCGTGCCCAGACCCCCGGACACCCCCCTCCCCTCGGTCCCATCCCGTCCCCGTCCCCGGTCCCGCCCCTCCGCCCTCAGGGGGCGTGGCCACCCGCAGCTCCTTTGCATAACCCCGCCCCATCCTGCCCGCCGCCCAATGGGAGGCGTCGGCGCGGTGGCAGCGCCCCCTCCTCCCCAGCCCCCGGGGGGCCGTAGCCCCGCCCCCCCCGCGCGCGCGGCGCTGAGGAGGGGGCGCCCCCCCCCACGCCCCCCCTCCCTTCAGGGAGCGATGGGCCGGGGGGGGTCTCCCCTCATGGCGCCGCAGGATAACGGTCCGGTCCCTCGCACCGGCGGGGCCCGCCGCCGCCCTCCCCACTCACCCGCCGCCGGACACAGACAGCCCCCTCCCGCTGGGCTGGAGGCGAGGCTGAGGAGCCGCTGCCGGGTGCGGCACAGGCAGTTCCCCGCAGCCTCGCGGCGATGGGCCCGGCCGCCTCCTCACGGTGTCGGGCTGAGCCCAGCGCCGCTCCAGGGGAGGGCGGACGGGCGGGGAAGGGAAGGGGGAGGTTTTTTTGTCCGCCGAGGCCCGGCCGCGCAGGCGCGCCCCGAGCGGGGGCCGCCGGGAGCTGCAGTGCGGCGGCGGCGGCGCGGCCGGGCCGAGGGGTGGGCGGCGGACTGCAGCTCCCGCCCTGCCCCGCGCCGCAAGATGGCCGCCCCCCGCCCCGCTCCATGAGCGCTTGCCCCTCCCGCCTGCCCCGCGGCCTGGGCCTGCGGAGCCCCCGGCCCGTCCGGTCCTGGCTGAGGGACCCCTCGGTTGTGGGGTGACGGGGAGCCCCGAAATGGCCTCCGCCTGTCGGAGTCGGTGGCTGCTTCCACCCGGTGCTGCCCCAGCCGAGGCCTGGCCGTGGCAGCCCTACCGCCTCCAGCCCCTCACCGGGATAAAACCATCCGGGCCCAACGCCCAGGGCTGCTCCCGGGACCAACACTGGCAGCAGCAGCCCCCGCAGGCAGCTGGCCTGCTTCTGGTTTAATAAAGAACTTCACAGCAAAATAACTTCCCTATTGCTGCAAGTTAGGTTATTCCTTTCCCCTGAAGGTGCTTAGCACAGCTGATCCCGTCTATGAGATCTGTTGCTCTGGGCATGGCCAGGCAAATGTGTTAGTGACATTGCTGTTACTGTCCTTTGAATTTAGGTTCGATGTGGTAAATGTGGAGGAAAGTTTTCCATTTGAAGGGAAACGTGGCATGTCAAAATTTGCTCCACCTGAAAAAGAAAACAAACCAAACCTGCTATTAAAAATAGCTAGTTTTTAAATCAAACTACCATTTTTGTAAATATCAACATTTTGTTTATAGAGTGTTTAGGACTGTTACAATGTATATAAAGCTGTTAATGGTATTTTCCAAATATTAACCCCTTTTAGACTTGGTCAAGAGGAACCACCAAACACTACAATTTCAAGTAAATCTCATTTCTAAAAGAAGCGGAAGTGTGCTCAGTTAAAAACATTCATTTTCCTCCTCGTTGCAATAAATAGCGATAAATCAAACTGGGACATAAACCTCAGAAGCCGTCTGCTGGGAAAGGGCCCTGCGGAGATGCTTTGGCTGTTCCCATACCTTACTGTTAAAACCAAATACAAAAACATTCCAAAAACCCCAAAAGACACACACACACACACAAAAAAAAGCCACCACCCACTTTCATCACCACCTTCACCAAAACCAGAGGATTTCACCCTGCGGCACGTGGGTGGTTCCTTTGTGCAGATCCCATGCAGGGAAAGGCTGAACCTTGGTGCAGGGCTGCAGCTCAGGGGACACCAAATCTTCCTCAGCAGCCACAACTATTTTCTAAATCAATGTTTCAAGTCCCTTTGCCATTTAGATGGCATTTTTTGAGGGGTAATGGCTTCAAACTGAAAGATGCTAGAATTAGACTGGATATTAGGAAGAAATTGTTTGCTGTGAGGGGGGTGAGCCCCTGGCCCAGGTTGCCCAGAGAAGCTGTGGCTGCCCCATCCCTGGAGGGGTTCAAGGCCAGGTTGGACGGGGCTTGGAGCAACCTGGGCTGGTGGGAGGTGTCCCTGCCCAGGGCAGGGGGGTGGAATGAGATGCTCTTTAAGGTCCCTTCCAACCCAAACCATTCTGTGATTCTGTGATTTTTAGTGGAAGGCATCACTCCACGATAACTACATGCTGTCCTCTCCCTGCTGTACCTCACCGCACACACAGCCCATACCGCTGTTTCATACGAATTTAGATGTCCTAAGCACACCCCATCCAGAATTGACTTGCACAAATCCTCCTGTTGGACAGGAGGGGTTTTACCTGCCTCTGAAATGGAAGCTCATTGCCAGGACCTCAGCCAGGAGCTGCGTCCAGCCCCTTGTCCTGCAGGTATGGGCTGTTCCTGGTGGTGGAGAATATGCCTTTTGGTTACACAGCATCACATCACGATTTGAGAGTCACATGTGGCAGCTGCTTTATGCTGGTAAGACCATAGTTGCTACCACATGGGTCTTCAGAAGAGTGGAAATTCGGTGTTTCTCCAGGACAAGCTTCTTCCCACTCTTCTGTATCCCTCTCTACCACCTGGTGCAGCCACATGAGCTGTGGAGCTGGATAAAGTTTAGGAGTTAAGTTAGAGAGTGAACTTAAGCCATGCTTTATGTCGGATAATGTTTACCCATTGTGGTTACAAGATGACTAACTGAAAAATTAGTTCCTTAAGGCTTCTAAATCCATCAGAGACATTCCCTGGGTGTTGTAAATCAATGCTCAGACTCGAAATAACTCGTACGTTTTTAGTAGCTAGAGTAATTAACAACTGTTACATATTACCATGGACTGCAAGAATTTCTCCATCGGTTCAGAGCCTGGAAATTCAAGCAGCATCCTTCTAGAAAAGACATCCAGCTTAATACACAGCCTCCGTGGATGTTTACCAGCCGATTCCTGAACTGACTGTTATATATAACAACTGACCGGTTACACTTGATACTCTTTCTAGGTTTAAAATTCAAGGTCAAGTCTTCTGTCAGGAAATACTTCAATCTAAATTCCTTGGTTTGGATTGTTTTTTTATGGCTTTGCTTTTCCCTCTACTAGTTAACCAGCTGGGCTTCAACTACAGATTGAACAAGGTTTTCACTCGACGAGAAGGCAAGCAAAACACTTCTCTTAAGTAAGGGAGCCAGGCTGTGAAACCAAAAATGCTGGAAGAGAGGAGCTGAATTCAGAGTTATTTTTATCATCATTAAAAAAAAAGACAAATTCAATTTCAGGTTCACAGTCATCTTTTGAAAACAAGTTGAGACCAATACATACAATTTTTCTTTTTACTTACTCATTAGTTTGGGGGATTATTCTGTGTCATCCCCAGAAACATGCATTATTCTCTTTAGCACTCACAAGAGTGAGGCTGTCGTTATCAGAAGGCTTTGTTTCGCTACACGCAAGAAGTTACAAATTTAACCTCAAGCTCAGTGTAGCATAGGAGATTTCAGTCAACTCGCCCTTGAAGTTTCTATGGGTAAATCTAAATACCCTTGACAACTTCCCTCTAACATCTGAGAGTCTGAAAACCTTAGCGTATGCTGGTTGAAACTACTGGAGTCCTTAAAAACTTATGAAGGGGTGAGGGCGAGTAGAAACCAACCTCTGATCACCACAGACCTGCTTTTCCAGGCAGGAAAACTTCGAAACCCCTGTAAAAACTTCACGTGTCAGGGGCGTTCGGATCCAATTTCAATTCTTCCCCCTCCCTTGACTGCCTTATCTTTGTCCAGCACAGGACACGTGCCTCAGGTTCCAGCCTTCACTGGGTGTCTTTGCCGTCTCTTTCTCAAAGTGCTTCAATTCCAGGAGTCACGTATATAACCTTTGAAGAGAGGGGAAGTGCAGAGGGGAAGGAATGAGGAAGCCCCAACCTCTCAGAAAAAAAACCAACTCAGAATTATGTGGTCTTTTGTATTTTGTGCAGAAGTCAGACTGCAGAGTCTGGAAGCTATGTGCAAATCTGTCAGACCCTCAGAGCACGGGGTTCGTGGTTCCTCACTGAGCAGGGTTTCTTTCACATGTAAATAGAATCTCTTTCCTTTTCCCAAATTATTATTTATTTTTTTTTTTAATTGCAGCTCCCAAACCTGTGTAGCCCCACTACAGCCCAGGAGCAGCAACATCCTCTTTGTGTCAGAGCACAGAAATGACGATGGACCAGAACAAGACTATAGCAATCCACATTTTTCCAGCACACGCTCCAGATATAAGCTTATTTCATGCTTCTTTACCAATTTTCCTTTGCTCCAGTTGTCTAGATTCCTCTGCAGTTCTCTTTTGCTAAGCTTTTTCTCTTTTAAATAGTAAATAAGGACATCCTGTATTTTTCCTTTGAACGTGGTGCATGTGATAAGGCTGGCAAACACGTGGGCAGTACAAACATTTGGCTAGTAAAAGCACAGGCGCTGCTTTCTCCTCTCATTTACTCCTCTGCCCTCGGTTAAGGATGTTGTGGGAAGTTTAGCGAGGAAGGATGCACTAGCACGTCTTGGCTCTCCCCTCTATGTACCCCCCGAGTGATGATCTTAAATCAGAAGCCTTCTATTACCATCATTTGTAATGACAATATGAAGTCTATAGAGCAGGCAGGAATTCTGCACTGGCTTATGTGCTGTAACTTTTCAAAAGAGGGAAGCATTTAAAAATAATTAAACTCCTGTGACAGAGGGTTACAGTGACAGCAAATATGCATTTTTCCAAAGATCAGGAACAAAAAACCCCAACTTGACACACTATCCAAAATTGTGGTCACAAGCAATAGCTCATGGGGCATCACTTGTGCATCACAAGAAGCACAAAAGAAGTTGCTGCTTTGAAAATACTCAGCAAATCTGCGCAGCAAGATGCCTCGATGAGCACAGCAGCTAATGGGGACATTAAAAGTATCCGCGGCTGCTGCGTAATTATTCCTGTCTCAAAATGGTCGCTGCCCTCGCAGGCACGGACAGATATTGCTGCGTCGGCTCCTGCTCCCCACGTTTTCCTCCCAGCCGCAGCAGCCGGGGACTGAGCATTTTGGAGATGAAAGCCGAGAGGGCTGCGCACAAGATAGCAGAGCGGGAGATGTGCCAGCCCCCCGCCACCCGCTCCAGCCGTGTCCCGGCACCGCCAGCGGTCCTGGGCAGCAGAAAGGACAAAGTGAGCAAACACGAACCGCGATAGCTCGGAGCTGGTGCAGGAGCGCTGCAAATTGATTCGGCTCTATAACAAAGATTCCCAAGTAACACGGAAGCCAGCAGTGCTTGTGCCTCGAACATTCAGCCAGTCCCTCAAATAAACTCAAATGACTTGTTAGCTATTAGAAATTAGATCAGGAGTTTACCAGCGATGCTTCACCACCCAAGAAAAGGTTTTCAGGCTTTGTTTTGTTTTTTTTTAGTTTTGGGGTTTTGTCCCCCCCACAGCCCCCATGCTCCTCACCAAGAAACCTTTGCCAGCCTAATTCCAGAGCCTAGATCAAACCATTGACAAACAGACCAGCAGTTTGGGCAGCTACGTGTTTAGTACAAACACCCACACCACCAAAGGCTGAAAAGGGATTCTTGTTTGCAGTTAAAGACGACAGACTTTTCCACTCAACCTGCATTTCTAGAAGAAAGGGGTTTGGTACCATTTTTGCTTTACAGAACGATTTCATTGGCAGCTAAACTGAAAAAAAACGTATTTATACAAAAGTAAAAAAAATCCCTGCAAAACCAACAAACCATTTAGGGACTCGCCTGTGTTCAGCTTACGGTTCCAGTCTGATTTTCCCAGACACTGCCCACCATCCCTTCCCCTTGCGTACTCCTGCCAGTACAAGCTGGGGGGGTGGCTGGGGACCATGGCAGCGAGGAGGTGGCAGCAGGCTGGCTGTGATGGCCATCACCTTCCAGGGTTAGGATCACTTCATCAGGGCTGCTCGAAACCTGCCCGTCGCCTGGCTCTACTCGCCTCCCCGGGGCACAGCACAACTTCTCCCAGGGGGCCAAAACCCACCTGAAAGCAGTGGTGAAGGAGTTTAAAACTGAGCAGCAGGGAGCAGCCTGGCGTTCCTAGCCGCCCTGATCACCTTGGTGGCAAGATTAAAGGCAGATGCAGTTTTCCTCACCTGCAGAGCTGGGTACCTTTTGTGCAAATGAACCATTCAGCATTCCTCACCGAGGGAGAGCACGTCCGCATCCATCACCTCCTTCCTGGAGAGGTGATGCTCCCGGGGCGGCGCCTGGCAGCGTGTCAGCAACCCGCACAGGAGCTTTCTCACACACCAGTGCCGCCCTCCGCAGAGTCTTCCCGAGGCAAACACCGGGCCATCTTATTTATTTTCGGCTGAACACAGGCGGCTGTCACTATCACTTATATGCTTCCAGATCTATTAGCGCTTCTAAATGTAATCAGCCTATTGCATCCTTATCTCCAATTATTCTGCACTCGGGTCTATCGACATTTGAGCATGAAGAAGAGGGCCTGTTTTTGTCCCAGTTGCAAGAGAAGACAGATTTACTGATGCAGACATCAGCAACATAACCAGCAGCTTAAAATGAGCCATTAAGATCCATAGAACAACTGCGAGGAAGCTCGCTTCCTTGGACTAGTCAGATGCACCTCTTTCCTGAGGATTTTATAATCCTTTATAAGACCTTGAGCCTGCAGTCAGCTCTCCACAGCTGACACCAGCAGGGTCTATCCTAAAGCTGGAGGTTTCCAAGCTGTCAAGCCAATGTACTGTCTTTATAACGAAGAAGAAATCCCGTGCCACCACATGGCAAAGCAGCGATGGTGCTGCATGCGGCAGTGGTGGCTGTGTTCTTAGTTCTCCTCATCTGTTTGGAAATCAGTTGTGTTGATTCAGAGAAACAGGGAAAGTGTTTTGGAGAAAGCCTTGGAGCAGGACAGGAGGAGAAATCGTCATCACAGGCCACGTGACTGCAGCCACTTCTAGCGGCTTTCCCAGGATGGGCCATGCCCCTGGTGCAGGAGCACCTGGTGGTCATCCCAGTGGGGATGCTGGATTGCACCCAGGCTCACCTCTGTGTAGGCACCAGCAGCAATTTCTCGGTGTTCACAAAACATAAGACCCAAGAGAACAAGCCTGGTGGGTCCAAACCAGCTCAGACATCTCAGCTTGGGTACAGCAGGACCAACACCAAACCAGAGCTGAGAGGCACAACCAAAGGAGTTCTCGTTGCTTTTCCCAGCACAGGTCACCTGTGACCCTCACAGCTCTTCCAAGCCCCAGGAACAGAATTGCTGGGCAGATCTGCACACACCTTTAGAGCTGTGTGTCCAGAGGACCAAGAAGAAGAGCAGGAAGCCTCCATGAAACATGCCTCCCTACCTAGAGCAAGCCCTGGGTTACAGCCACAGCCATGCTTGCTCAGGCTGCAGGGCTGATGGACACTCCAGTGGTTGTGCACAGGTGGCCCAAGAAGGGAAGAGGACAAGCACAGGCAACACTGTCCCAAGTACTCACCCAGACCCTGCTGTTCTGGGGAGGTTCCCACACCCGATGTGGTTTGCCAGCTTAGTAGCCCTCAATAGATCTTGCTTCCAACTTCTCCAGCCTTCCCTTGAGCCCACACAAACTTTCTGTGGTACCCTTTGGCACAGAGTTACACAGATGTCTCCCTGATCCTTGATGAGCCATTCCCAAACCCTTCCCCTCCTCCCTTTTCCCTGAAAAAGCTCCTGCCCAGGCCCTTCTCAGAGAGGTATTAATGTGCGTGTTAACGAGGAGCCTCGTTACCTTCCTGTGACCACCCAGCTGCTCCCAGGGGAGATGTCCATCAGTCTTCTCTGCCACCATTTGCCATTATCAGAACAGGGAGAAGCAGCAGAGCTGCCTCCTCCCTGAGTCCGCCGACGGCAGCAGATGTGCCACGGACCTGCGTCTCCAAATCCTGCCAGCAGCGAGGGAATCCCAGCCCCTGCCATGAGGACTATGAAGCCGTTTTAGTACGACAAATGGTTTTGCTGGGGATTCAGCCTGTCCCTTGTAGGAGTTTCATGATCTTATTGGGGGAAAAAGTTAATAAATAACTTTAATGATGGCTCACAGAGATTCATTCCACTTAAACATCACCCCTCAAAAAAACCCACTATGAAAAGACATTAATCTTCACATAAGAGTGTACCAGTTCAGTTCAGCTACATCAATCTGCCTTTGTACCCCACGGATCTGTTAATCTGGGCCTGAGAGAGCTGTTTAATACCTTCATTTAACAAAAGACTTAGACTCTCCGCTGGCAGCGTCCTCGTGAGCTACAGCACCACAGCGCCATCTCCCCCACTGACCCCGGAACCTCCAGCTCTCCCATCGGGCACACCAGTGGCCTTTCTTTCTCTGGATTAGGTAATCCTAATCAATAGGATTACCAGTTTAAGATGAATGGTGTTTGAACCAGTAACTGGAGAAAATAATCCAAGAGATGGCAAAGCACAAGTTGTATGTTATATACAAGTTGTAGGGGAGAGACAGAGATATATATACACAAGCTTTGTATCTATCTGTCTACCTACCTACCCATCTCCATCTCCATCCAAGTTATATGGGGGAAGGAAAGCCACGGCTGAAGGTCAAACAACTTGCAGACAATAAATAAATAAATGTCACTGCGGTGTCAAGCAGCTGCCACCCCTGGGAAGGCTCCAGTGTCCGTTGTGTTGGAGAAAGAACCACCGGAAAAACCTGTGTCTGCTTCTCACTGGGACGACAGATATTTTGGTAAGGAAGAGCATCCGCCGGGCTGTCCTCCCTGTCGCACCCGCCGGGACACGGGGGCAGTTACTGCAGGGAGGGCTGGAAAACAGCCTGAAACTTGGTTGTGTCTCAAACCAAGTCTGACTTTGGCATCAGCTGAATTCTTCAAAAATAAAACTTGAAAATACCCACCCAAAGAAGGAATGGAGACCTCGCGCCTGGCTGCATTAGCAGCTTCCGAGCCTCGCCGTAGCATCGGGGAAGGAGGTTTCCGCACGGCCCGTCGAGCTGCAGCCCACAACCCCTGGCTGCTCCGAAAGGCTTTGCAAAGTGTTTCCTCGCAAATGCATTCGGGCTTCTCTGAATAAAAGCCCAGATGCTGTTTATGCTGTTCTCTAGCATCTCGGTGCACTATATTTTTTAAAAATGATTTGAATCAAAGCTCTCATTCTTTAATTAAACTTCATTTATCTGCCATCTGCCTGGGATCAAAATGGCTTCATGTTTTGCAACTCTTAATGAGGATTGTTATTGGATTTGTAAACACATAAACAAGAAAAAAAACCCACCAAAGTCTTTGAAAAGTAATAAATGAGAAACTTGGCTCAAGTGTTAAGATCTGCATCTTCACTTGTCTAATTGTAATGGAGCGGATCCCACTCAGCAGATAATCACGTTATACGCAAAAACCGGGTATAAAAATACCCTGCAACTGCAGGCTCAAGATTAGGGAGACTGTGGGAATTACAGCCGAGGGAAAACAGTAATAAAGCGATATCTGTCATTTTTTCAAAGCGGGAAGGGTCAGCGCTCCTGGGTCACAAGCAAACACAGGCACCAGGGGAAGGAGTTTCCCACCCCGGTGATGGAAAATGAAAAGTGGATGTTGTAGCCCTGAAACTCCCTGAAATTACAGAGGGAAAATGATCTGTTACCAGAACCCAGCAGCCTCAAACCCCAACCTGGGGATAGCGGATAAGGCAGCCGCGGAGCTTCCCAGCCGAGCAGTGGGGGCCAGGCAGGAGCTGCCCTTCGTGGAGCGGAGTCCGAGGGCACATGGAGCTCCAGTTGATGGATGCAGACACTGAGGGAAGCAAACCTGAGCCCAGGGCTCTGGCTCAGCCCCTGTGGTAGCGGCACAGCCAGCCTCCCCCTGCCCTGTCTCGCTAACCCGGCTCTGAGCCAGGGACGCGCCTGCGGGAGAGGGAAGAGGCAGAGCGGGGAAACAGCCCTGCGCTGCCTCCCTGCTCAGCTTCCACCCCCCCTCCATTTACAGCCTTTACGATTGCATTCGGCTTTCTGAACTGAATCATTAGTCCCCAGCGTAGATCCCATGCCCTAATTTAACTCCGCTGCCTGCATTTGCCCCTGCCTCCCAGCAGCAGTAACGAGGCCCCGTGCGGGGCGCAGACCTGCACCCTGCCAGCAGCTTTCCCTCGTCGCAGGGTGCCAGGACCGTCAGCAGACCCGGGGCAGCCTCAAACATCTCCGCTCATTACCGAACCACGCCACTGCCTTCAGTTCTATGGCATCAGGCCTTTATTATTTTTAACGGGGAAAAAAAAAAAGTCAAAATATAATGAGCGTGCCCTCTTAGAAGACACCTACTCGGTGGGGTTTGATCTGCGAATAAGCCCCTTTCAGACATTTTGGAAGAGAAAATTGTATTTTTACCTCCAAATCATGTTTCTTTGTTTTCTAATTGGAGATGCCACAGGTTTGAGCATCAGGCAGAAAGATGAAAGGCTTCAGATTTTGATGCCAACTGCTCAGATGTCAAACCGTATCTCTAATTGGGGTCACTGATACAGATCTTTGCCCTTCTTTTGGCTGCCGTCTTTGTGCCGTCTCCTACATTTGTTTGGGCTTTTATTATCTCATGTGATCATTGGCATCTAACTCCACAGCAAATGCAAGTCCAGAGCCAGAAAATAAAACTGCAGCTGCCTTGAAATACTTCTACCCGCCATCAGAACCCTCCAGTGGCCTGAAAAGATCGTGATTCAAGTGGACTGAAGTCCCACAAAACAAATAAAGCGGCGTGTTGCACTCAGAAAAGCTGTCACAAGCGACTTTGATTCTGCCTCTGCTACCACCCACCCTCCAGCACACCACGCTGCTGCTTTTGGGGCAGGTTCGCTCCATGACAAGGCCGTCACCCTCCTGCGGCCTGGAGGGACGCCAGCAATGGTCACCCTACGGGGACACCGCGCGGTGCTGCTTGGGACGACACCAAAGCCACAAGGCCCAGGGCGTCTCGCTTCACTGGTGGCTGGTGCTGGGCTGCATTTACCTACACACAAGCCGGGACGTTTCTTCTCCTTGGCTTCTCACGCCGGCAATAGCTCCCGCCACATCTCGCTCAGCAGACACAAAGCACTCGTTAAATACGCGCAGTGGTTAGTAATAGTGGCCAGCGCCATTAGCTTCTGCTGCCAAGCTCTACGAGTGGAATGGAAGTAAAATTGCAGGAATTTCAAATAACATCCCTCAATTTACTGGGTTGCTTCTTACATGGGGCAAAGTGGCCCAGGGCTCCCTCGGACATGCTCAGCAATGCCACTCGCAGCTCCTGGTCCAGCATTATGGAACCTGTGGAGCATCAGCAGGATCAGCCTGTACTTACTGCGGGAGCTTTTCCCCCGTGTAAAGCATCAAAGCCTGTTAGAAAATCATAAATAGTGAAGAACTTCACCAAATGAAATGCTTTTCCTGGTTCAGAAGCTGGTTAAATGCACGCAACCAAAACTGCTTCTGTGGCTTTCCAAGTCCGGGGTGGCAGGAGGCCAGACACAAGACGGTTTGGGGGGGAATCTTGCTCCTTGCGGGGCCTGAAACCCCCTTCCCACTTCATCCAAACCTGCTTCTGCTCCAGAGCAAACGGGACTTGAGGGCACAGGTCTCTGATGCTCGGAAGGGCTGGTTCCCTCTGTCACAGCACTGCAATTTGGTACCTCTCCTCCTGCAGCTCTGCAAGTAAATTTTTACGCCTTTGATCTAAATTGAAGAAATCAGTAGCAAATGGAGCATTAAAACGTGTCAAACCTCTTGGTCTCAAGCACTGGTGACACGAAGGATTTTACTGAGCAGCCAAAGCACGACAAGGTCTGTCCGGGAGTGCCCCTGCACTTACTCTTACCTATGAACGCTACTTACCAATAATATACGAAATAAAATAAGTACTTTTAAGAGCAAGGCAACACTTTTTATTTTTATTTAAAAAGGCCTTGATGGCAGGAATATAGTGTAAAAATCATTGGAAAAACTAAAAGGCATTGATACATATTGGAATATACACTTTTTACATAAATTACATTTATTTATTTATTCTTTCGTTTGAGGTTCTTATTCGGTATTGAGGTCTAATAGTTAATAGGTCCTGGGATCTGGACGTTTAGACCACCATAGTCTAACATGTACATGTTCATGGGCCATTGCTGAAAGAGAGGGAGAGAAAAAGAAGGCAAAAGTCTCTGTTAGGACACAACACAAAACCATGCATACATCAAATCTCTGACGTGTTCCAACATGAGTGAGAGCTGTTGCTCTCACTTTCCAAAGAAGATAAAAGAACCAACCCCAAACCAAAACACCACCAGCAAACCTGACAAAAAGAAACTTCTAAGTTTGTATTTCTCTTGTGCTTTTTTTTATTATTATTTTTTAGGAGCATTTGGTGTCATCCACAACCGAAGCCAAGCCCTGAGGGAGAGCAGTTGGATGCATCTCCCTGATTTCATTTCCTGTTTTCCCAGTTTGGCTGCACGCTGGAGCTCTGCATTGCTCCCGGCCGGAGCTGGAGCGATGCTCCCGGCGCAGCACAGACTGCGGGGGAACCGTCGGGTGCTGCCGAGGGGTGCCATGGGGCTGGGGTGCCGCCGCCAGCACCAGTGCTTTAACCCAGTGGGGTCGGGGGATTTGCGGGGGCCTGTCCCCTGTGCGGCTCCCGCTAACGCTGCACATCCCCCGAGGCACTCAGCAGGATGGATGCGGGAGAGCCCCGAGAGGCAGCGAGCGCTTTGCTCTGCTGACCCCCCCAGAGAAAGCTGGCAGGAAAAGGGAGCCCCAGAGCTGCGTCCCCCTCCTTCGCCAAACCTGCTTGTGCCATTTTACATCACACTTTACAGTGTTTGTCAGGCGGAGGGAGGTGGTGACGGTTCGAGAGCAGAGAGCAGCATCCTGAAGCAGAAAGATAGGTAGGCAGTAACCCCCCTAATATTTGGAAGGCTTTACCACAAGTGAGATCTGATTTGTTGATGATGTAGACTCCATATTGGAAGAGGAGGAAGACGAAGATGAGGAAGAGGAAGATACTGAGTTCCCTTCGGATATCCTCTTCCGCTTCCGTTTGGGAACACTGGTGTCTTTCTCTGCAGGGAGAGAGGGAAAGCATGGGGTGTCCGAGCCCTGAGAGTGGTCCCTAAATGTGGGGATCCACCCCCCTGTGGCCATCCACTGTGCCACCGTTGGTGACACGGAGCTGCCAGCCTTCCTCAGGCACCGGCGCAGAAAATCCCCCAAATAAACGAACCCCAAACTCCAGCACTTACAGAGCCTGATATCCCATAGACTTGTGTCTGTGCTGGATGCTGTGGGGTTGTGAAGTGCCAGCTGTGATGACAATATGTCCATATATATATATCTCTCCATATATAAAGTTTATCATGTGTCTCTTTTTACATCAGGTTGCAGGCATGCTCTTGCGTGCCAGACCTCTCTCCTCTACCTAGCCACCTATTTTCATAAATCTAATAGGTTCCTAATTATCTCTGGGGCTGCTAATTCTGACACATTTGATTAAAACTGGCTGAGATTTATTGGGGAGGATGGGACAGAGAGAGAAACTACATTTGCAGTGATCACAGAAACCTTGTTTCCTTAGAAGCTCAACTGCTAAACGATGGCTCAAATTAAGGACTTTAACCAGTGAATAAATTGCTCATGGTGAGTAAATTGCTAATGGGAAAGGGATAATCAAATCCTCCAGAATATGCTGAAAGATTGAGTCTAAGCCTGGTCTCTCCCCAGCTCACAGAATTGCAATTGTCTAAGAGGATGGTTTGCTCCTGAACAAACTTGCTGAGCCTGACTTTTCTTTTTCCAGGTAGGATCTTCTCCCCAGCCTCCCCCGGGGATGCAGGAGGTTCGAACGTCTCCCCACTGCCCCATCAGTTTTGCTCATATATTCTCTCTGCCACAGGGCAGGGAAAGCCGTGGTTATTTCTTAGCCCTCCGCTTACCTGTTTGTTTGGCCTCAGTGCAGATTTCGGCAAATGGCCTGCATAAGAGACAAGGGGGTGAGAATAGGGGGACGCCATTGTTTCTCCCCTGTGCGCCTGTCCACGCTGGGACACAGCCCAGACCCCAACTCCATGCTGCCTCCTCTGACACCCCTCTGCGTGGGGATGGGACACGGAGCCTCCCACCGCTCCCCGGAGGGACGCAGAAATAACTCAGCTGGGTCTCTGAGCTGTCCCGTTATCTGCCCTGCGCCATGCTCCTTCCCAGCACCATCACCTCAAGCTGTACAAGGAAGAGGGGATAAACCATCCCTGCCAGCGCTTCGCTGTGCCCACCCATGGCTGAGCACGTCCCTGCGGTGCAGGATAGCGGGTGCTGGGGATGGAGTGGGTCCTCCGTGGGCACACGGTGGCGTGACCCTGCTCTTGTGGCCCTGCGGTGACTTACCCTACTCGCGGCTGGGAAGCAAGGGCAATGCTTAACAAACAGAAACCTTCCCCGGTCACAGAGCTGGGGGAACTTACTGGAGCTGGTTTATAATCACCATCCGGATGCTCTCCCGTGCCTTCAGGATCTTCTCCAGCCGATGGATGTCGTAGGTATTGGGGTTTCTGAAAGGGATATCGTCCGGCAACCCGGTAACCTCCACAGCGTCAGGACTGTCCCTGATGAGTTTATAGGGCACCATGACGGGCCGGTTCAAGCCCAGAGCCTCTCCTGTAACGGCAGAGCAGAGGACAACGCACTGGCTTTACCCCACAGGGCTCCGGATCCAACCAACTGAAGGACCAAGACCCTGGGAGGACTTTGAGCAGCCATGGCTGCCGTGATGCCCGACCTTTGCTGCAGCCACGTCCCACCCAGCCATTTCACATCTGCCTGCCCAATTTATTGCCTGCTCCATTAGTCTCCATTTAGGATCCTGCCAGGAGCCTCAGGGAGGGCTGTTTTACAGCACCAGCACTTGCACAGCCACCTCTGCTCCGTGCAGAGCACTCCCATCACCACGCTTGCACCAGCCGGTGGCTGGGCCAGCAGCAGCAGCGTGGCAGACAGCCCAGGAGAGAGGGCAAACGGGAGAGATTTGCCCATCTCCTCTTGCCTCCGCCTGTCCGCAGGTTTGGGGGTCACTGGGGTGGAGATCACATCCATCACTCCACATCACATCACTCCTGCCCATTTTTTGTACCGCTGTATCCCTTTGGCCTCCACAACACCCTATGGCAGTGAAATGTCACAATTTAATTCTTTGCTGCATTAAAAGTACTTCCTTCTGTGCGATTTAAACCTGCTGCCCATGGCTCTGAGTACATTTTTAGTTCCTGCACCATGGGGAGCAGTGAATGTCCCTCTGAATGACCAGCGAATGTGCTGGTCCTGACTGCAAGAGCCTGCTCTTGCCTCGTGTCTCTGCAACCCCCAAACCTGGAGGTGTGAGCTGCCCCTCAGCCACACTCCTGGCTGTCCTTCCAGGGAGTTTGTCCCTGCAGCCTAGCTGGCATCTTGTGCTCCATAAACCATGCCAGGACCATGGGAACGCAGGGGTCTGCTGTGGGCTCAGCCCCGACATGGGCTGAGTGCTCTGAGGATGCTCAGAGCACGGTACCAGCCTCCCTGGGGGGCTGTGCCCATACGCTGGCACCTCCAAGGGGGCAAATCTGCCCCAAAGCAGTGAGTAGCACCCCAAAAAGACAGGGTTTACGGGAAAGATGAGCAGTCTTGACAAGGGGAAACTTGAGAAAGGAGGGAAATGACATTCCCTGCTGCTTCGCTGTCATTTTGTCTGTTTTCCTTCTCCTTCAGGCAATTATTTTGGGGAGAGAGGCGAGATGCCGCACCAAACAGTGGGGTGCGACTGAGCTGCGTGGCCCTGCTGCAGGGGTCTCACGGGTTGGCAAATAACTGCCCAGCATTTACACAAGTCATGCCCAAACAGCAACAGCCACGAGCAGTGGCAGCCCGTACTCCGCAGGGCTGAGACGGTGATGCCGCTCGGGGCTCAGGGCCGTGCATCCTGCGGCCCCCCCACCGGCTGCTATTCCTCCTGCGCCTTTTCCCAACACCGGGTGAAAGGAGGAGTTTGGTAGGCAGCACGAGGAGCCTGCAAATGGCATTTTCAGATCTTCTTCAGTCTCCTGACCTCCTTTTCTGCTGTGGCTCCGGCGAGCTTTTCCCCAGCTGTGCCCCATGTCGGGCTGCGGCTCCAGCCTTGCTCCCGGCAGGCAGGGGCTGCTGCCAGCAGGCTGGCGCAGGGCAAGCACACTCAGCGCACACACCGCGGCTCACGTTGAAAACACATCAAAGGCCAACACCACACTGAACAAATCCTGCTCCTCAGCTGCGTTTTTCCATCCTCCCTCCCCTCGCCAAGGAGGAGCTGTCAACAAGAAGGTCACGGTCCCACCTGCCGGGAGTGAGACTCGGGAGCGTCCCTGGGGACGGGCTGTAACGTGAAGCAGTGGGACGAAACCTGTGCTGCAGCAGGCTGCTGTGCGCTCGGCCTATAAATAGAGGCCTTCAGTCGAATTAATTTTAACTACGGCTGCTGTCAGCAAAAACAAACCCGCTTGGCGATGCGTGCGGACGGGAGACTCACCGTATTTTTCATTGAAAAGCTCTTTCACTTGCTCTCGGAGAATCACCTTCTCTCCGAGCCTGTTGGCATCATCCTCATCTGCAAAGCAAAAAAAGACAGGGAATAAAACACCCCGTTTTTTTCTCATCCCCTGGAAAACCCATCCCGCTGTCACAAGGCACGACCGTGTCTCTGTCCCCGTGCCCCCGGCATGGCGTGAGGACATCTCGGAGGCGGCTGCTCTGCACTTGCACCTTGCATCGCCTTTTAGAGCCGTGCAAAGTAGCTATAAAATGCTGCCAAATCTGCATTTGCCACGTGCTGCCACGGCTGAGAGCATTTTACATCCACTTTGCGGTGCTGTAAATGCCTGCAAAATATGCAAAGCAACGGAGACTCAGGCCCTCGGTGCCACGAATGCTCCCACAAGTGATATCAAGGAATGAGATAGCACTTTTATAGCTGGGCTCCTAAGTACAGTATTGTTTTATAATATGCCATATAATCAGCTTGGCTTTACTAGCTTTTTTAATTATCCTCATTGTGCCAAACAGTTTCTCCTCCATTCTCTCATTTCAAACGATGCGCCTATGGCAGTAGATTTTTTCCCCCAGCTATTCAGCATCCTCAAGGGGCTCCAGGAAAAAATGACTGGGGCCAGTACCGGCCCCCTTTGATGCTTTTTCATCCCACGGGTATAAAGCACTGACTGAATGAACCTCACCCACCTCTCGCTGGGGTCACCCCTCCAGCCCCGGGCCAGCTGGGGTGCGCGGGGCAGGGCCGGCTCGGTGGCGTCTCCTCCGGAGAGGGGGCATCACCACTGTGAGCCTCCCTGCACCCAAGGCAGGCATTTTCCCCCACGCCACGGGGTGGATCCAGGATGGGTATTTGAAACATCAAGGTGAGCGCTGCAAACCTCAGCATGAGGGACCCGAGCATCCTCTGCCCCTGGTCTGCAGCGATTTAATTTGATTTTGAGCAATCACATGATACTTGATTCTGATTTTGAGCAATCACATGATTTTGGTTTTGGTTTGAAGCAACCACATGGCTTGCAATTTTGTTTTAAAGGCAAGCTGAAAAGCTGATGTGAGTCCCTGCCTTCCTGCACGGGGCTCCAGCGCTCGGCAGCCCCGGCAGAAATCACGCGCCGGGGCCACGCTGCCGCTGAGAGTCCCGGAGAGAAGCTGCCACCCATAAATCTCTGCACCCTTCCTACTGCGGGGTACAACATTCAAACCCTCTTCTCCATGTGGAAAACAATAGCTTTGTCTGGATATAACTAGGAAAAAATAAGGGAGAAGTTTCTGTGAAGGAACCTCAGGGCCAAGTCGTGCTTCAAATCCAGAAATGGCAACAAAGCAGCTTGAAAGGCATGGAGCAAAAAATAAATAAAATAGAAGAAAATCAAATAAATGTCGCCAAGGAGCTCTGATTTCAGGAACCAAGACCTTGCCTTGCGGCCACGGCAGGCCAGCGGGGGCAAAGCCTGCGGGCTCCCTCTATGACTTCCTTGTCATTGATGCTCAGTTTCTGGGCTGTATATACACACCCGCATGGATGTGTAGCTGGTAGCAGACAAAGAAACACCAAAAATAAAGTGTTTTCACCCACTTAATTCTCTGTGACTGAAAAATGCAGCAGCTTTCCTTTCCGCTCATGCCCTGAGCAACCCAAGTGCAAGAAACAAGATCCCAAGGGGTTTTTTTTTTCCACCTTGCGGTGGGCAGGACTCCCAAATTCCCATTCAAGGACTCAAATGCCATGAAAAACCTGGAACTGAGCATGCATAACAGAGAAGCCAGAGAGGAGGCTCCGGCCAGTGGTGCTGCTTCCCGGGGACCTGCCCCTCCATCCCCAGGCAGCTCCAGGCAGGAGGGATCTCCATCTACCTTTGACTTTATCCATTTGGATTTGGGAAATAATCAACTCAAGGAAGCCACTGGCACCCCTGGAATGTGACGAGTCCTTCCCATAAAGCAGGTTCATGCATGCTGCTGGCTTCAGCTCTGGGTTATCTTTTGTTTTCAATTAAACAAAGCAGCCAGTTGATCGACTTATTTTTTCCCCAATCCTACTTGCCCAAAGTGAGGACCCCCGCGCTCCATAGGCACTTACATACAAGAGGTCACATTTTTAAAGCGCCATTTGCTCTTTTCCAATAGGTCTTGTCAGAGCTCAACATTTCTTTTAGAAACGCCTGGTCATACTTAGTAGTTATTAAAATTGGGGTTTAGGTGTCTGCTGTTGGACAACAGGATCCGAAACACTGCCTAGTCTTCTAATGACTTTAAAAAAACACAACAAAACCAAATCCAAGGTACTGCACGGATCAATAATCTGTCTGGGTTCACGATGCCACATGCAAAGCCCTGATCTCAGCCGGGCAGAGCCTTCCTCCTCCCCGTGCCACCACCAGCACCCCAGGGTGCAACTCCAGGTGATGCACGTCCTCCCCCTGGCCACAGCGCTCAGAGTAACACCCTCCTGTTAGCCAAACCCCCAGCGTGAAGCCTGTTTCAGTAGGGACACAGCCACTGCCCCACACATCCCACCAGGAAAGCAGCTCAGGTCCCTCCTTCAGGCAACCCCAGTTGTGTCAAAGCAGCCCCCGGCCGGGGCGGGCTGCTGACAGCGGCCAGGATCTGGCCCTGAAGCTTAAGAGGATAAATACACGCCTCTTCCCTCTTCCAGCTTCACGGATCACAGAATTGCAGAGTTGGAAGGGACCTCTAGAGATCATCTAGTCCCACTGCCCTGCTAAAGCAGGATTGCCCAGAGCACATCACTCAGGGCTGCACCCAGGCAGGTCTGGAAAGTCTCCAGAGAAGGGACTCCCTTGCACTTCAATGGGTGCAAGTCAATTACACCCCTGTGTAAATCCAGAATAAACCCCCTGACTCTACTGAGGCCATTCCAAAGTAACTCACGTTTAAATACAGTTTGAATTAGCTCGACATAAGCATGTTTTCAAAGCAGAACTATAAACTTGCAGGAGCAGGAAATTGGCAGCGAGACTCGCGGGCAGAATCCCAGCTGATGGGACTAAGGCTGGACCTGCTGGAGATACGCCGTGCCCCACCACAGGTACAGGCAGGCGAGCTCTTCTTTACTCCTGTAAATTAGTATATACGTTAAATCCCTGGAGCCTACACGACTGCACACCAGCTCTGTCTCAGAGTATGTGTTAAAGCAAAGACAAAAAACCCCAACCCAAGTCCATGCAAGCTCTCCTTGTGAGCAGCAAGCGGATTTTTTAAGAAATTAATTGCTTGGACACACGGATGAGCTGAGGGTAACGCGGCAGGTTGGTTTGTCTGGAGCAGAACCGGCACCAATGCCCAGGGACTGCAGCAACAGTGCTTAGAAATGCAGAGAGGATTAATAACAACAATAAAACACTGCTAAACACATCCTGCATCATTCAGTTCTTGGTATCACAGGGAAACAGAGCAGAGAGGAAAAAAAATACCTGAAATTTGGGGTTTTAAGACATTTTCATTCCCATATTAAAACGCAAGTGCATTTCTTGTCTGCTACCATCTACGATGCATCAACTGAGCTACGTACCATTCAAGGCAGCGTAGGCTTTTTCCAATGATGTTATCCGTCTAGGGGCTACAGCGCAAGTTAAAAGAAGACAAAAACAAAACAAAAAAAAGGGAGAGAAAGAAAAAGAGAGCCATGAGTGCTGCAGCTTGGTTTCTTGGTCACAGACAAAAGCAAAACCCAGGATGACTGTCCCTAGCAGCTTAAAATTCCTCCGGTCCCAAGGCCACTCGGCACAGAGTTGCTTTCGGTAGCTAAATAACTGCCCAGTGGGCTGGGCAGGCGGGCTGGGCTCTCCACCGCACACCAGGGACATGTTTTGGGATGCGCTTGAGCCCGTGAGCATCCCCTGAGCGACTCCTGAGCAGCTCGAGGCCCAGGGACACATGGCCGAATTGCAGCATTTACGGCACGTGCCAAAGCAGCAGCGGTTGTGCTGCGCGGCCGTGCCGGAGGAGGAAAAAAATATCTGAATGAATATCGGAATGAAGCGGCTCATCACGCCGAAGCCGGCAGCCATGGGGAGAGCTGGGGGCTGCGGGTCGTGGCACTGGGGAGGCACTTGCTGCCAAATTGCAGCAGACGGGCACCAGCAAAGTGGAGGGGATGGGGGGAGAGAGCAGGGGTGCGTGTCCAAATATGCTGAGCGGAGATATGAGTAATTTGAAGTAGCTCCAAATCTGCATCAAACATCTCAAGCAGGCTGAGGAAAGCAGCCGTTGCAGGCATTCAGTTCAGTGCCACCAAAGGAACAGAAAAGCCGGGGCTTTGCACAGGGCAGCTGCAGGCACCGCTGTTTGGGTGCAGACCGGGGTGCTGAGCTGGACCCTGCGCTGCCTGGGCTGCAGGTGAACAAATCCTGCCATAAGCAGCTGCAGCATGGCCTCTCGCTGCCAAGCAGCAGGACCCAGCCAGAAAATAAGTGATGCTGCCCCTCACCTGGTCCCCTGAATCGCTGGGTGACACCCTGCCCGGGCAGACACCCTGCGGGCAGCACCCACCGTGCAAAATATTTAGGCAAATATGGAATGCAGAGAGGAAGAGATGCAGGTGGGTCATGTCGGTGCAGGGAAAGCCAAGCTAGAGCCCGAGCCAAGAGGGACCAAGGTCCTGGCACAGCTCCCATCAAGGAGGAACGCGGGCAGAGCACGGGCAGGAGCGCAGGCAGGCGGTGAGGACCAGAGGATGCAGCAGGATCTTTCCAATAGGAATTAGAAACAGTTTAAGAAGGGCAGCACAGCATTTCATTTGCTCAGCGGCATTTGCAGCACTTCAGGTGAAGATTTCAAGGTGCTGTTATGAAATCACGCTGATTAAGAAAGATAATTAAAATTTCTTGTCCTGGTAACCCACATGTGCTGCTCAGCTTTCAGCAGCATCCCACCAGGCTCATGGCCGCTGCGCTGCGTGGCACGGAGCGCATCCCTAAGTGCCGGACCACAGCCGGGATGGAGCTGCACCCATCTCAAAGAGCACCCTGAAAAAAAAAGGGGGTTTTGGGGTCTCTGAAGGACACATGAGGATATAAGGCTGATGGGGAGCGGGAGGGAGGCAAGAGCAAAGCAAACACGAGGGCTGGGATGAGCTGGGTGAGGGTGCTGCCTTCCTGTCAGCACGAAGATGCCATGCATGCAGGAAAAGGAGACAAAAAACAGGCAAAGAAAAAGGTGGTTGGAATGGCAGAGGTGCTTAAGTTTTTAAGGCTTTGAAGCTCCGCAGCTACTCACACTACCTGCTCGATTCTCCACCTTCTGACTAGAAACACTAACCAGCTGAACACTGAAAAATCATTCACTCCGGATAACGGGAAGGCGGATCAGAAGGAAAAACAACCTGGCTGCTCCCGCGGGGGTTAAACGTCAGGGCTGTGGAGTGAAGGGATAGGGGCATGGACCTCAAAAAGCAACTTGGTGATGGAGCTAGATGTGCTCTGCTCCCATCACCGCCCCAGCAAGTCCGTTCCTCTTTTGTTTTGTTCTTGCTAGGAGTTTCCAACGCGAGGCACATCTCATCAAAGTCTTGAGGAGGATTGTGCTCTCGTGATTAGAAAAAAAAAAAATATAAAAAGGATGCCTGGATGTGTGGTTTTTTTAATTAAAGAACACTGCCTGCCCTACTTTATTAATTGGAGTATGGGAAATAATCTATCAGGATGGTAGAGAGTTTGGGGAATAGGACAGATGGAGCTGGTGTACATTTTCAATCAAGGCACATAAAAATTAACATACAGAAAGATTTTTTGTGTGTGTGCGCTAGATTACTTATGCTTGATTTTTTTCCTTTTTTTTTTTTCAAAGGCTCAAATTAAGCCTGTTTTGTATCTCTGTGCTTCAGGAAAGAAGAAAAGAAAGGAGAAGTGCTGCGTTTATAGCGCTGGAGCTTCACCCCTGCTCTCCCACTTCTGGTTTAATGCCGAGAGATCGTTCTGCTTTTAAAAAGGGGGTTTGAAGGTCTTTTTCGCAGAGCAGAGACCAGTGGTGGGGAGAAAAGAAATTGGAAATCAAAAGGAAAAATCTCTGGAGACCAGAAGGGTTGTGTGCCCAGGTCAAAGCCCCCGGGGGCCCATGCAGGTAAAGTGATGGCAGAGGCACCGGTGACCTCGGGGCCATCGTCCCACCTCAAAAGCGGCTGCAAATCCACACTGCAGAAGGCGGCCGCAGTCACTGACCTCCTCCAGGAGCTGGGCAGCACTGCCAGCTTTATTCTTCCTAAAAACAGCCTGATTCCCCCCCAAAAACACCTCCTTCTGCAACCAGCATCCCTGCAGGCACACACCCCCCAGCTGCCTCTGCGCCAGCGCCTCACCCCCTATGCTGCAACCCATTAGGGGAGAGATACCATCTCAACAGAGAAATTACAGATTATCTTGAGAAAAAAAAAGCACGCGAGGTGCTTGGGATATATTGAAATCCTTTTATCTGTTTCCGTCGCACTTAAAAAATGGGTGTCCCCAAAAGAGAGAGATAAGGCCAGCCCTCCACGGTCCCGCAGTTATCTGGGATGCTCTTTGCAATGCAGGAGGTGCACAACTTGTTTAAAGCAAATTAAACCCTGGAATTTAACCTAAAGGCAACTCAAATCACCCCAAAGTGATTTTTTTTTTTTTTTTAAATTATGTTAAGTTTCCCTTTTCCCTTAAAATGTATACTTTTCGTGTAATTTTTAGCCAAAATGATGCACAAAACCCGTATTTTCCCTTATATTTATACAGTCATCTCCTGGACTTTCCAGATTTTAGACACCTTTGCAACGCCATCCTGCTTGGGAGTAACTATTGCTTTCATTTTAACGCTCCTCTGCAAAATAAAAGCAATTTTCATTGATTTTTGTTTTAATGCCAAGCACGCACTTCTGCTGCTGCTCTTCATTTTACGTGGCAGGACTTTACTACACAAGATTGAGGTAAAAAGAACACTCTTAAATTTAAATTTTTAATGATCTATGACTAGTTGGAAATCATTAATTGTGTTAAGGCAGATGAAAAGCGATCAAAGCCAAGGCAGTGAATGTACCACTGTGTTGCCACCATCCACTTTGGTGTAATGGGGTGGAAAAGCAGACGAGAGGTTAATTGCTGTCAACGGGGATTTTTTGGGGGGGCAAAATACAAATAGCCTCTTTCTCAAGGAGACATCCCGGTGGCAGTCTGACTACTAGAAAATAATTATCAGTCCTGGAATTGTCTCCAAAGATTTAGCAAATATATGAAATAGTCTATAACAAATTGAGATGTCAAATAAGAAAACCCCCTCACCCGTGACTGCTCTTATTTAAAACCCCCATGGGAGGAGAGGGAGCGAAGCCCCGAGCCCCGCAGGGATGCTGCGACCTCCTCCCAAGCCTGCTCGGGTACCACAATACACAGAATAAAATACATCTTTGGGTTTGTGCTAGCATGGGCTAGCCCGTGGTGGGAGAGTTCAGCTGGAGAAGGAGGAAAAAAATGCGGTGCATTGAAAAGAAAATCAATTTCCTCTACATCTCTATCTATCAGGCTGCGTTTCCAAGCCAGCTGGCAGGTTGAAGTATTTGCCTTCTGATGTGCTCCTTTGTTAATGGTGTGATTTGTGTCAGATCAGCGTCTCTTAACGTAATTATACCGATTACGGCAGAGGAACGGGAAGACAAGATGCGGCTGGAAGAGCGGATATATCCTCGGCTCACTCCGGCGTTATAGCCATGTAATTCCGTGGAAAACCAGAGCTCGGCAAAACTTGCATTTCATTGAGGGCTCGTTCAAGGTCCAGCTGATGCCAGCTGGCACCTTGCTGCTTAGGACTGAAAGATAAAAAGTCTAAATCCAAGGTCCTTGGAGGTCTTGGGGACCTCCCCATCACTTGGCTGGGCCATACAAGGGTGCAGAGGGTCAACGCTTGGACCATGCCCTGGACTGAATTTCTCAGACAGCTCGCCTTTTGCCAGAGCCCCCACGGGCGTCTAACACCTTTTTGCTGTTCCCAATAAGGGCATATAAATGTTTTTGTTTCTGTCGTATTTGTCTTCCCCAAATCATGCCATCCCCATGGAGGCTGGCCAAGGAAATGAGAAGCCATCAATAAAGACGACAACACTTTTTGCACCCATCTGTGCTCTCCCAACAGTTGTAATTACAGACATTTAAAACTGAGACAGGTTCTGACAGCAGCTCTCTTTTCTGGGCAGCCTAGAAGCGAGAAACAGAGCTACCGCAGCCATGCAAGGGGAAGGATGCGGCTCCGGGGTGATTTCTGCACTGGGTACGGAGCACACCTGGGATACCCCGTGCTCCCCTATCCTATATCTCCCCCAGCTGTTTCCACATACGGGACACCCACGAGCCGGCGAGGGCTGTCACTGCCATGCTGCTGCAGTCCAATGCAGACCCGGTGGTTAATCAGCCTCTTCCCAGGACCCTCCCTCACCACTGAGCTCATTGCAACACTTACTTATTTTAAGAAAACACTTAAGAAAGTGAGTGCTTTCTTAAGTACAGAACGCAGATCCCTGCCCTAGATTAGCTCTTGAAAAATGCCGTCGTTTCAAGGCAACAGCCAGCTGTCTCAGTCAGGGGAACTTCAGCAAACACACCAAACAACAACAAAACCAAAGTGGGAAGCCCAGGAAAGTGAAGTCAGGGACAACCTTCCTCCAGCTGATAGAAGTATTGCTCGCCATCCACAGCTTACAACCCCCGACCACCACTAAACGCTTGGCAAATGCATTGCTTAAGCAAAAAGGCATCATCTCTTACCAGGTTTGGGGATGAGTCCTTGAAAAGGCCTGTAAAAAATAAGGAAAAAAAAGAAATTTAAAATGAAACACCACTGGGAAGCCAACATGCCTGGACCAAGCGTCCCCCTGCAGCCTAGGGAGTGTTAGGGATCAGCCTGTCCCTCGCACCCTGTGCCACCGCTCGTGCGGGACCAGCAGGAGCTCTGTGGGGACAGGGTCCCTGCGGTCCCCGGGGACACACGCCCTGCTCAGGGCAGCACGGGCCATGTCGGTAAGACAGACAGCCTGTCCCAGCGAGAGGGTGATGGAGCCACTCTTAAAGCCTGTTTTACCCCTGTCTCACCTTACAGTGATAATTGTCTTTCCCCTCCCCGCTTGTGTCCACCTCATTTGGCTGCAAAACCTGCAGGACCCCCAGCGAACGGCCGGTGCCCGGCACCTCTCTGGGCACTGCGGGACCCTGAGCACTGCATTTCACCAGCAATAAACTGAGCGTTTCTCCTATCTCAAACCATCTAAAAAGAGGGACTGGGGTTTCTCTGCCCATGCATCCATCACACCAAGCACCGTCTTCTCCCGCCCGTGCCTTCCCCACCACCTCCCTGGGCAATGGACAGGAGGAAAGAGCAGAAGTCTCTATTTTATGGTCCTCTCCTTTCTTTCAAACCATTAGCTGCCAACTTAATTGCTGCCTTGGGGGCTGGGGGCATTTATAGTATTTACAGTCCTGCCCCAATGGGTCTGGTAGAGCTGGGGGTGCATTGAGGTCGGGTCCCTCCTCTCCCCGTCCTGTCCGATAGGGTGGCTGACGCCTCTCGCCACGTACCTCGTCACGGTGAACTTGATTTTATCGGCCACGGCCAATATCCTCTCCAGGTTCTGTGAGCCAAAGGTGCACGGCTTCCTGAAGGGGATCCCGGGGGGCAGCCCCTCTATAATCACTGACCCTGGATTGCTCTTGATCCGCTTGTATGGCACTTGCACGGGGTATTTAATTCCCAAGGCCTCACCTGGGAGAGAAGCGAGTGGTTAATGAGCGGGACACCAGGGATGCCATTTCTGCCACGGGTCTGGCTCCACCCCCAGCCCTGCCAAAGCACAGTGTGGTGTGAGCGGGCTGCTCGAGGCACCATGTCAAGAATTAGATCAAGAACCAACATTTTCAGGCTGCCTCCATGATGGGAGTGGAGGGGTCCCAAGGCAACCACTAGTGCACAGCAGAGCTGGCGGGGCCAAGGAGAGACACTGCCTTGTACGATGATGCCCATGCAACATGGCAAGAGGGATGGAAAGCTGCTGCACTTTGGTCTGGGACATTATTTGGAGATAACTCCACAGGCACGTTCCCTCTCTGACGTCTGGCTGCAGGACCAAGGCTACATATTTTCTTGCAAGTAATCGCTCTTGCGGGTACCTGGGAACCTGCACAAGTCTTACCCCTGCCTCGAAAATGGGGACAGCAGCATTTCCCTGCCTTGCTGGATAACGAACAGAGGCTGGGGCAGGCAGGCAGTAGGAATGCCCTGGGGACAGGAGAAGCAGCACCTACTCACTTCCAGACACTCCTGCAAGTGCTCACTATGGCCTCTCCTTAATCCCTTCTCCACCTCCCGCCACCCCCAGCGCTCCCACAGCTCCGCAATTCTCCACTAATGAATGTACCGTCGTAGTTCTTCATGGTGGGGGCATTAGAAAAACCAAAGTGTGGCCAGGGAGGGCAGGCAGCAGGAAGGGCTGCAGCATGCTCCCCATCACGGGCTCCCCCGGGAGCGGCCCACGCAGCGAGCGTCTGCAGCAAAGAGCACTGATTCCCAAACCCACTGTTCCCTCCCCGGCCCCGCGAGGTGCTGGTAGCCCAAGGGGGAGGCGAGAGAAAGCACCTGGCAAGGAGGAATCAGGAAGAGAGGGGAGGGATAGGGAGCAAAAAATCTGTGAGGAGTAAGGGGGAATAAAACCGACTCCCACCCTGGTTTCTCACCATATTTCTTATTGAACAGGTCCTGGACTTGTTCCCGCAGCGTGTTAGCGATGTCTATTCTGGAAAGCCTGGCATCATAATTTTCTGTAAAATAAAGAAACAATTATGGACTTCTGCTGGTAAATTAAAAGGCACTCTGTGACTTTTAAGTAATGCCATTTTCTAATTATAGGAAAGTCCTTATCTTGCAATTAGCTAATCTCTGGAGTGGCCCATTCAAAGTCCTTAAAAATAATCTAAACAGAAATATGGGGTTTTTTTCCCCCGCCTGTTTGCTAAGAATAAAAGCCGCATGAAATCAAAGATTCAGTTGCAATAATTACCGGCGTTAAAATAAAATGCACTCCAAAACCTCTCTGAAAAGCCAAAGCCTTTGAAAAGCCTCCGTCCCTCTCTGCAAACCCTTCCAGGCCCTCGTGGCCCGAGGAAAAGGGATGCTCAACCAGGGCAGCACTTGCCTTCCTGGCCCACGGGCTTCTCACCATCACTACCTTCCCAGATGGAGCCACTGTGCCCTGGATGGGAGCGGTGTTTATACAGACATCACCCAGGTGGAAAAAGACCCAGAAAAGGCAAACTCCGAGGCTTGCAAGACTTAATTATGCATCTCGCAAGGTCAGATGGCAAGATAATCAAAGCTGGTTAATTAGGGCACCATCCAGACTGCTTCAAGCCTCTTCCTTGGACCTATGGGACTGTCCGCCCTGGCTGCACGTCTTGTCTTCTGGTTGTCTGTCCTTCCCATCCTTTCACCCCACCTCCTCCTCTCCTCTCCCTCCCCTCCGTGCCTTGCTCCTCTACCCACCCACCCATCCCTGACATCCCACACCACTCCCTTCTCACATCTTTGCTCTACGCAGCCTCGCAACAGGCCAGGGACTCTGCCTCAAACCCCCCTGAGATGCCTCCAGGCCCTCACCTTGAAAGCCCTGTCTCTTCACAGTGTCCTCCAGCAGCACCTCGCTCGAGTCCCTCTCACTGGAGGCTGAGACAGGGGACATAAGAGGAATTAGGATTTGCGGTGCTGCCAAAAGGGATGCACAAGAGGGGGTTTTCAGCCAAAAAACAAGGTGGGGAGGGAAGGCAAGAGTCGCACTGTAGGAAAATGCTCTCACTCCTCTCCTACCTAGTCCTTAACGGCCCGGCTGCCGGGCGTCTCGCAGCCTACCTTTGGCTGCCGGGCTGTCCGACGCTGGCTCCTTTACGCCTTCTGCCAGCAGCTCCGGTCTGGAAAACAGCAAGAAGCAGAGGGCACGTGAGTGAGCTCCCCGGCCAGCAACACCCCGCTGCTCCAGCATCCCCTAGGACAACACACCTACAGCCACAAGCCACTAGCCATGTCTGACTAATGCAATTTTAAAGCTCTTGCAATACAGCTGGGGAACTTTGGAAGTAATTTTTATGCCGACAGACTCCTTAGTGAACCGATATGATGCTCCCTGGGATGAGATTAAGCTGGCGTCCCCAGGGGACAGCCGCCCCACCTGCCTTACCTTTTAATGACAAACTGGATGTTGTTGCTCGCTTGCAGGATCTTCTTCAGCTTGGCAATCCCAAAGCAGTTAGGACGCCGCAGCAGGATGCCCTCTGGCAAGCCCACAACAAACAGGTCCTCAGGATACATCAGGAACTTGGAGTAGGGAACTTTAACTGGCTCTGATATTCCTATGGCTTTCGCTGCGTGGGGACCAAATCTTGTTAGTTTGCTGGATCTCCACGTTGGGTCAAAACAGCTGCATTCCCAATGCTTAACCCTGCCCAAGAACATCCTGACTCATCTCCTTCCCCCCCCAGTCATGATGGGCTCTGGCAGCCCAGGGGCCCCAGCTCAGCTGCCCCCAGGTTTTGGGGACTTCCAGGCAGAGTCACATCTCCTGGTCCTGCCAGCAGCAAAAACTTTCTGCCAGCTCTCAAAATGCACTTGGATTTTTTCTGGGTTAAACCACCTTTCTAAAGGGGGAAGAGCAGAGCATGCCGAGTGCCAGCCCTCAGCACCAGGGTCCCACCAGCCTTCCTGGGCCATGCCATGTCCCCCTCAGGTGGAAAACCCTCTCTGATGTTTCAAACAAGTGATGGGGGGGAAACACTTTGGTCCTTCCCTCCGCGGGAGGAAGGCTGAAGGTTACAGCAGTGATTCCTGGGTTGCAGCCAGCAAAAAGGCATCGAGGAAACCAAGGGGAAGAGCTGCAATAACAAGGCCCGGGGAGATTTCAAATACATTTGTAAGCCCAGCAGACAGCAAATGAACAAATTAGATTGCACCTTTACTCAGCTGCTGGTTTGGAAATGGTAGGTGACATTTCTGAGCAATTAGGAGCTCCCCACGGCAGAAGTCGGCACTTGGCATGATGAACGTGTGTTAATGATCATCTTACCATATCTCGTGTTGAACAAAATTTCAACTTGTTTCCTCAAATGACTTAAAACGTCCCCTATACCATCTGCAAAAAAAAAAAAAAAAAAAAAGAAAAGAAAAAAAGAAGAGAGATAAATTCTCTGAGAAACCAGCTGCCTCTGAGGCAAGCAACGCACGGTGCAGGTGAGCAGCCCCCGACCTCCAGCAGAGCCAGCCGCACGCTCTTCATGCCTCCCAAATCGGTGCCAGTCCTCTGGCAGCTACCTCCAAGCTCATTCCCAAGTGAGGAAGGGCAGCGATGCACCTGCCACCGAGCTGTGCTAGTAGCAAGGAGGAAAAAAAAATAAGGGAAAAAGTAAATCCAGGCAAGAGAGGGGAGGACAGAGCCCAGGAACCTGGCTGTGCTCTTCTGGGACAAGCTTTTCCAAGGCTGAATGATGAGGTAGAAAGCCCAGGAAACCCAATGTGAAATACATTTGTGTTCATCCATCCTTCCAAAAACTTGAAATGATCAGGCGATGCTCAGGGTTCGTTGTACACTCACCTGATCCCTCCATCTGCTTTTCTTCATGTCGCGACTCCTCGCTGGGCCCCTTCTCCGTCCCTGCTGAGGAAGAAGAGGGTTAGCCATGGCCAGTGCCAGCCAAATCAGACCAGACATAAGCAGATCTCCAGGGCCCCCACAGTTACCCAACGTCCCCCTCCCCTCACTAAGCTCTGAGCACACATCCCAGTACAGGCTCAGGCTGGCAGCATCATGCCAGGAGCTGCATAAGTGGAATAAGCCCATCACCTACATCCAAGAGGTCTGCCCGCCCTTCGGCCTGGGCATCCTGGAGAGACAAGGCCCAGCACTTGGCATGAGCGAGGGCAGCCACAGCGCTGGCACCAATCCCTCGGGGTAAATCCCAGTCATGAGCTGGGCAGAGGGTTTGCAGTAAACTGGGACTGGAGAAAGTGGGGAAGGAGCAGCGGTGCTGGAAAAGCCACCAAAGCATCTATCAGAGCTCCCAGATGGCCTGGTTGAGGCCACGACTCTGGAAGCACATCCCGACTCCATCACCTTGGCTCGTAAATGGCATTTACTCATTTCTGACACATGCATGAACTCCCGTGTCCCCGCGCAGTCTCCCGGATGCTTCATTTCTGGTACCTGCTACCGTTTCTAGGATGTAATTCGACTCCTCCGAGGCCATGTGCGTGGGCACTGGGTCGTGCATCTCATCTGAACTGGGCGATCGGTCTGCGGACAAAACCCCATGGGCAGCTTTTGTTTCAGTGATGGGGGTGCCGTTCCCAAAACAGGGTTCAGACAGTCCTGGCCCATCAGCAAGGGCTGCAAGAATGGCCCCCCTGCTCCTGGGAGCCCCGCACACTGCGGCCCCGCACCAGGAGCTGCTCTAGGGGTGCATCTGCCCTCTTCCTCCCCAGGAAAACCCAGAGCTCATCCCTGAAACAATCCCAATCTCTCAGCCCAAGGGAAAGGAGCAGAAGTGTCTTCCTAACCTCCACGGAAGGTGAAGAGCAAAAATAGTTCAAAATTATTTACCTGATTTAATTCCATCTAGACACTCAATTTTGGTTTAAAAAGTTAATGCTGCTTGACTTAGCTACTCCACCATGGGAAAACTATTCCACTAAAAATGTCTTCCTCCCCAAAATCACACCTCCTTGGGTTTCCCTTACGTAATCTGTATGACCTCTTCATTTAAACCTGCCTGCCCTAATGCTGGGCTCCCCAGCGCCCTCAAAGAGCTATCCAAATTCAGCTTTAAACAAACCTTCAGCTAGTTTAAATACTTCAATCAGGTCACTTCTTAATCATCACCTCGCAGGATAAATAATCCAAATTTCATCAGTTTCTCCCTGTAGGTGAACATCTCTTTTCTATTAATCCTCCTCCCTGCCCTCAGCTGTACTCCCTCTGATTGAACTCCATCTTCAAATAAGCTAAGAAAAGGTGGACTCTGGACTTGAAGCATGATCTACCCGGCACTGGAGAAGTGATATCTCCTCCTCCTCCTCCCCACACACACCACCAGCTCACCACGTATTAGCTTTCTTCTCTTCCATTAGCTGTTGAAAATTAAGTTGAAAATTAAAATGTTTGATCTACTGCTATACATGCTATATGCTATCTCCCTCCCCTGTATTAACCATACATTAAGTCCATTCTATGATAATCCCGGAGCAACTCCCCAAATATCGCTGTATTAAGGGGAATGCTGGGTGCAACAGAGATTGCACAGGCACAGCAGAGCTGTCCCCAGCATCGCTGTCCTGTTGCTGCCCTCATTCTGGTGAGATTATTAATTAACGTTTGTAAAGCACACTGAAAATGCAAAGTGCTAACTATCCACTTATTAAACCCTGGGGATCACCCTACCCTTTGGTGTGCTATCCAGGTCAGTTAAGTGGAAATTGACTCTCCCAGCTGCCCCTCAAGCACCCAAGCGCTCACCTCCATCACCACCCATCACCACTGAACTCTGGGGGCAGGAACACGGGGAAACACCTCAGCATCACCACTTCCAACACGTTTTCAACACGTGCTTAACATTAAACCTGTTCTTACGAACTCTTCATAACCAGGCTGGTTTTCTAAATTAAGCACCTCATCAAAAGCATCCTGCACTTGATACCTGTGATCCTCCAAGCCTGCGCATGAAGGAAAGCAGGAAACAGGCTTGCTTTCTCCAGGGGAAAGGCAACTTAGAAAAGCGAAGAGAAACAAGAGCAAGCCCTAAAACACCCTGCACTACCACCAGGAAACCCACTGATTCCCGATACAACCCTTAGTATGACCTTCAGTGAAGAAAGGCCAGTGCAAGGGTGACCTTCCACACCGGGAGATACCCCATAAACTCCTCAAAGCAACACGTCGAGATGCCACGCAGCAGCCCAGCCTGCGCAGAGGCTACTGCCCACAGCTGGTACCCCACCACCTACCTGGCACAGTGATCTGGATGATGTCCAGCTCATCCGGCTCAATTTTGATCTGCCTGATCCCACCCAGCTCTCCTGAGGTACCTAAAAGGGAAAGACAACAAAAAGCAATCACCAACAGGAACCAGAGATGCCACATCTGCCCACCAATGTGGGCAGGGAAACCATGGCCGGCCATGACTTCAGTGCCAGCCGAGCATCCCACAGCAACAAGGCTTTGGCCAAATAGCCCACTGGCATCGAGCCCATGGCATGGAGGTACCCAAAGGATGTCCAAGGGCACGGCCTCTGCAAACAGCTCGGCTGGCAGGAGTTGTTGGTGCCCTCAAACTGGCCGCTGGCCCTCATTACGTGCTCATTTCCTGGCTTTCTTCACTTAAAATGAACTGGGTCACCAACAAGCATTGGTGGGGATGCAGGAGGAGCCATCTCCAGTGAGTGCTCCTGGCATTTTTAATGCTCCCAAACTGTCGTGGTTTGGC
The DNA here is from genome assembly GCA_947846985.1 of Fratercula arctica. Classification (NCBI taxonomy): domain Eukaryota; kingdom Metazoa; phylum Chordata; class Aves; order Charadriiformes; family Alcidae; genus Fratercula; species Fratercula arctica. The sequence continues at coordinate 12,824,443 of CANTUZ010000015.1, read as the reverse complement.
CTCAGATGGCAACAAAGAACCACGTGTTGCTCGCCCAGCGCTTCCCGGTACGGGAAGGATCAAAAGAAAAAGGCAAAACTCTTGGGTTGAGACAAAGGCAGTTTAACAGAACAGCAAAGGGAACAAGAAAACAACAACAATAACACCGACAGAGAAATATACAAACGCGATTACGGAACCACCGCTCCCCGCCGGTCCGGCCCCGGGACTCGCCAGCCCGCTCCGAACGCCACTGCTCGCCCCCTCCCTCCTTTTAACCTCAGGGTGGCCGTGGCTCACATGGCATGGAATACTTAACCCTGTCCCTGCCGGAACCAGGACACAAACTCATGTTTGGGACAAGCCGCTCTGCAGACTCGTGCCTTAGGAGGGCCAACTGCAGCTGCAGCACATCAGGGCACAACCACCTGAACCTCGCCAAATGGGAGCCCGTGCTGGACCAGACAGCCCACAGAGGCCACCCCGGGAGGACGCTGCAAGTGGTGCTCAGCCCAGCTGCCTCTTATCTCCAGATAAATTTCCCCATTTAGGGTGGGACCTCAGCTGTCAGGGGGCCGAGTCACAACCTGCAGCCCGGGTGGGCAGGACAGTGAGGCTCAGTGTGGCGTTTCAATGGGTCCAAGCCCCTAACCCTGGGGAAAAGCGTTTCCTTCTCATTTGTGATGCTCAGAGCACTGACACCACTGATTTCTTGGTGACCCGATAGTAGCAGTTTTCAGGGAGAAGGCAACTCAAACATCCCTTTTTAAGCTTATGCTTAAGTCTTGCCATTTCAATTTATGCACTTTTGGGACCCAGCTGGAGGGTCACAGGGTAAGACCCTTCATCTCTGCATCTATCAAACGGGGATAAAAGCCTGAGAGAACTGCTCTGTGGGGCAACAAGGTACCTGGTGCCACATGTTGAATTTACTTTGCAGGCAGCTTTCTCTAGTGCCCCCCGCCCAATATCACTATTTTGCAAGAAAAAATGAATTATTCCTCACCTGGTTCACAGCTTTCAGAAACGCTACACTTCTCAGACCTGGAAAGGAAAAGCAGACAAGAGAGGTGGTAATGGAGCAACCAAAGAGAGAGCTTAAAACCTAGTGATTTTGCATAGGACTCATCCTGGCAGGAGGGAGAAACACCACAGCCCCCTGTGATGCCAGGCAAGGGCTGTGGAGGGCTCCCCGGGGACACTGCACCCACTGTCCCAGCAGCAGGACGGCATCTGTGGCTGCAAGGTATAGCCATGGTCTGCGGGTTCCTCTGCAACGCAGCTCTGCTCTCAAACTCTCTCTCCCCTGGCGTCAACCCTGCTGCTAGACACCGATGGGTGCAACCACAGCAGAGAGCTCCTGAAAGCAAGAGGGGTTTTAGGCTCGAAACTCCATCCCTTTGTGGCAGAGAGCAGTGCATAAAGTGTCATTACAATGTGGTTACTCACGGAGCTAAAGCAAATAGGGAGAAAGGAAAAAAGTCAATTGATTTGGTAAATATTTATTCTGCCCAATGCTTTTCTTCCCTGAAAACTGGGCGCTATCCCAAACTTATCTACAGTTAACTTTGCATGCTCAGGAATTTACCCAAGGTGTTCAGCATCCAAATGAGATTACTTTGCATTCTCAGGACGTATCTGCTTTCTGTCTCTCTCCTTCTTAAACAAGAACAACCACGGTGCTTTGGCAGTGAATGATGAGAGGAACGGTGCTGGAAAACACACTCCTCCACAACACTGGTCCTTCAGGAGGAAGGAAAACCCTTCTGAGCCAGCACCACATCCCTGTTGGCTCAGGGGGGATGTTCAAAAGCACTCCTCGCTCGCCTAAATCCACTCAGCAGCGTCAGCAGAACAAACTACAGGCAATGCGAAGGAAACCAGGAGCGCTCTTGAAACGTTATTCCTAAATGTGGTATGGGTAAAAAGGATCTCTAGTCTAGAGAGTACTGTATGGATTACCTAGGAGCCTTGGCAATGGGTTTTAAACTCTCCCACTTCAGGTCAAATTCAACCTTTCCCTAGGGAAATTTGGGAGGAGGCCTTCCCCAGGGAGTGCGTTACCCCCCGCAGTGTCTGGCCCTTCTCCCTGGAGTATCTGGCACTGCCCTTTTCCTGGGGCTGGACTCTGACCCGGGGGGACCTCTGCTATGGAAATGCTCTGCTCCTACCAGGGAACAGAGGTTCCTCATTTGCTGGAAGAACAAAGTAGGATTTGAATATCTGCGTATTTTTTCCTGCAGATAGGTGTTATCAATGTGCTGGGTGATTTGGGGAGATTTAAGTTTAGCCCTGCAGCAGGCAAAGCAAGCGGTGCACCACCACTGCAGCTCGTGACTCCCTTGGTAACCAGAGGTGCACATGAACCTTGGGGTCCATGGCCCGATTCAATATGCATGCACACAGCATAAATTAGGCACAAGGCATATAAATATAGATATAGATATACGCATGCACAGAGTACACACAGGATAAATTTGAAAGGGACCCCAGGATGATCTTCAGGTTGTGCCACATTCACACCAGTGGAAAGTTATCAGCCTGGCCCAGCCCGCATTACAGCACCACCGTGGGGCGGGTGATCTGAATCTGGCTGGGTACAAACCACCCCTAAAAACCCTATTTTTTCCCCATAGGGTCTTCTAAAGCAGTTTTACTGCACTGTGCAACCCTACCTGGCCCACAGCTGGAGTGTGGTAGGTGAGACACGGATGGCACAGCATCAATGAGGACAGTACGGGGACCACGAGCTGCCCTCAGAGCTCTGCAGTGACAAACCTCAGCTCCCACCCCATCCGCATGCTCCCACAGACATGCGTCGGCTGATTATCTACCTATTGCTTTGCAGAAACCAGCTTGGCATCCCTAATATCCTGTCTTTCCACAGGCCCTCGTGGGGTGTGATTCCTCCAACCCGTTTTAAATGGTTGGAAAGAGCTGACTCACGCGGCGCGCTGAGCTCGCTGCTGATGAAAGCTGCCGCAGTGACTCAGCCAGCCCTACTCCGGCAGGGATGCCCAAAGGCAACCCTCCATGCCAAAGGCAACCCTCCATGCTGCCACGGCCCTGCTTCACCAGCACAGCATTTGGAGTTGCTGTCTGTCCTTTGGGGGTGACACCTGCACGCTGAGCACTGACCATTTCAACCCATGTACAATATCAAGGCACAGAGCAAACCAACGTCACCCACAGAGAGCTGGTCCGTGCCAGCCGACCCAACCAGCCATGCAGCTTAACCCCTCCCCATGCCCATGGTTGACTCTGCCTTGCATCAGAGCTCCAGCGCGGCACAGCTTGTCTTGGACTCACAGCCAACGGTACAAGGAAGCGTGGCCAGCCTCTGCAGAGAGCAGGCAATGTCACCGTGGCATAGCACAAGGCATGAGTGGTATCCATGGGTGCTCCTGGCACCCCATCCCTGGCAGAGGAGAGGACAAGAAGAACTTAGCTTGTTCCATTCAGCAAAATGAAGCTTGGGAAGGGACATAGTGGTGTCCCGCAGCAGCGGGGTGGCAAGAGCCATCCCAACCCCAACCACCCCCAAACCCTCCTTTGAAGATTCAGATACCAAGAGGGCTGGGGGACAAATGCCAGCCCCGTGGACTGGGCCACTCAAGAGGTCTCTGCCCTCTGAAGCTGCAAGACTTCAGTGCTCAGCACACCACCAGCTCGCTCACTGCTTGCTCTAACACTGCCGATGTGGCGGGTTCACCCACCCAGGGTGAGCACGGCTTTAGGGGCACATGGCAGCTGTAACCAAGTGGATGAACCTGACACAGCAATGGGGAGACCCAGAAGGAGACTCCAACCTGTTATGGGTTCACATCAATGAAGAGCCAAGGAGGGAACGGAACCCCACACATAGCATGGAGGAGACAGGGCAAGTTACCCCATCTCCCCATCCCAGCCTGCAGAAGTTACCGACCCCATAGCATGGTCCGCGGCACCGGCTGGTGGAGGTGTCAGCACTGGGCGGCGAGACTTTGTGCTGGAGAGGCTGAGGAGCGCTTGTGCCTACAGCCCTGCTCCTGAGCCCCCCTGCAGCCAGTGGCCTGCAGCATGGGTGTGAGGACAGACAGCCCAGCAAAGCTCAGTTTAGTGCTTGTAAACCTATCCGTGACTGAGCTGTCTGTGCAGGGCAAGGCTCCTTTCCCTGCGGCACAGCCCGCCCGCGAGCACCAGTTATACTGCTATAAACTGCTGCCCCACCTATGTAAAGTGATGTTAAAGGTAAATGTTGGGGCTAAATATGGAGGAAACTGGGGCTACACGGAGAAAAATACCTTTTGGATTTCCCAGCCTGGGTTGGAAAGCAGTGCTATATGCTCCACAGGCACTGCCAGCATGTTACGGACCAGTCTATCTCACGGCACACTTGTACCAGAAACAGGTAGTCTCATAAAAAGCCTCCTACCCTGCTGAACTCTATAACCCCACCTTTATTAAAACATCTGTTAATACGCTATTAGTCTCCCTGTGAGCTTTATAAACAAGTAACGCTTAATTAGCAGGATGCTGTGTTATGCTGCTGGCTGAGGGTGAATCCTTAGGCCGTGCTTTAACACCGGAGACTGTTCCTGCAGATAATCCCAGCCTGCCCAGGCACAGCCCCAGTTTCATCAGTTTTGTACAAAATCAATGATTCCAAACTTTGCTATTTTGGCTCACAATAGGACAGGGGTGCTTGGCCTCCTCCTGTGCCAACCAGCTGTACCATCGCAGTGGGTTTTTAGGGAGGCAGGAAACAAATGCCCTTACAGCCGCTCACCTTCCCACCACGTTACCTACAACATCTCCCCAGCACTGCAGTTTACCGAATTGCACCCATCGCACCCTCCTGCACCCATCCTTCCCGGCTGGCGCGCACAGCCATAACCCGCTGTGCACATTAATGCCCCCAACATAACTCTCCGAGGGACGTCACTTGGTGGTGGCTGAGGGACAGGAGTGCCACTTACCTGCTGTTGGCCTGAGAGGTCCCCGCCAGGTCCAGCACGGCCCCGCGGTGTGGCTCGGGGGAGATCTCCCCAGGGGGGCTGGAGGGCTCCAGCTTGGTTGGATCTTTGGTAAATTTGCTTCCTGGTGCCGGGTGCGCAGGGCAATTTTGGAAAGAAAAGCAAAACCAGAATTAGCAACCAGAAATGCCCACGATGCGGCTCTTCCACCTCCACTTGTTCCCCTCCTAGTCCCAGAGCTGAGGTCAGGGTGGGGGATGGGTTTTCAAGAGTCGCCCGCTTGCAAAGAGAAGGGTGCAGATTTAATTAGGTTTACACATTAAAATAATAGCAAGACACTTGCTTAAAGCTCTGTATAACTAGGAGTGTGCTGGGAAAGCCGTGCCGGGGATGGAAAGGGCTGGCTGCTGAGAGGTGGGGACTGGCGTTGGGAAACCCAAGCAGGGCCAGGGCCATAGACCAGTGCTGCAGGAGCAAGCCCCAAAGCGGGGAAAGCCCTGTCCCAAGGGAGGGGACAGGAGCTCAGCAAAGCCCAGAGCAGCGCTGACATAAGCAGCTCTGTCCTGCAGCTCCAAGCCCCACATGCAGCAGGAGAAATCTCCACTGCAGCTACATGGAGAGGGACAAAAGCATCCTGTCGCCATGAAAAACCCCCTCTCTCCCTTCCCTGTTCCTCAGCAACCTGAAAGGAGCTGAAATGAAGCCTCGCCAATGGCCTTGGAGGTGAAAAGAGTGATCTGAAGGCAGGGTAGGAAATGAAAATCGGGCAGGGAAGGTGAGCAAAGAGCTGAAGGATTAGTGCTGGGGGAAGGAGGGAATGAAATTACGCCGCGAGGCTGCAGAAACACGTAGGTGTCTTGTTAAATAGCTGCTGCCAAAGGCCCTTCGCTGGTCTCAAAGTGCCATCGTGACATCCCCACCCTTCCAAAACACATCCCGTCTGTGGGAACACAAAGTTTTTTTCCTTTCGGCTCCAGTCTGCAAGGAAGGGCAGGGCTCTGGCAATGGGACCAGCAGCAACATAGAGCCTTAAAGACACTATTTATCTACCGACAGTCCAAAAGGCTCCTTTTAATTTGTGCTTTCTATGGACCAAATCTTGTTCTTGCAGCAGTGAAGCCTCCCTGAAGCTGCTACCCAGGGGAGTAGCAAAAATAGGTTTCCTAGCAGTGGTGGGTATTTTAATTAAAGGGTGAGCAAAACTGTACGAGGAAGCTTTGGGATACTTTGCAGTCGGCAATTTAAAATACAGCTCCGCTCAGAAAATAGTGTCTTTGCAAAAATGGCACCTCCTGACTCAGCAGATGCTTTTTTTTTTTTTGCACAGTCAGATGTGCTGATGCGAATCACAAAAAGCCAGGTTTAATGTGTTTTGCTTCTGGGAGCCCTGCAGGGACCAGGCAGGGGAGGGGGAACTGCCACCCCCCCCAGACCTGCTGGGTTTGCTTCCTCATCTCATGATTTCCACCTGCACCACCACCTGCGATGCAACCCCCCAGCTCATAGTATGGTGCTTTCCATCAGCAGTTGATGTACAGACATATGTGACGTCTCCCCCCAGATACCACGCAACCCTGATGGATTTGCAAGGAAAATCCAAGCATCCCACGACACAGTTCAGTGCTCCATCCCTTGGGGGTGTGCTAGAGCTTAAAAAACCCTTTTCTTGAGAAGAAAAAGTCATTAATGGGACTGGAGACAAAGAAATCCTCCCATGGAGGAGGGACCCCCTCCAGGCTCTGCTGGAGGTCCCCTTTGGGTGGGTGGCTTCGGTGTCATCATCCCCAGGGAGCATCCTTGGGGTTGGGGCCACAGGGGTTAATTTAGACGGCGAGATGTCAGAGGAGAAGGTGGTGTCTTTCGGGAAAGCCACCAGCGTGGGGGGTTGGCAGCTTGGGGAAAAAAAAAAAACCAACAAAACAACAACCCCAAAACGCGTCTTTACTTGCAAGCCAAGCCCAGGCAATCCGGGAGGGGGGCTGGGCGGTGATAAATTCGGGTGCAGTGCCATAGTTCAGGCGAGTATCAGGGTGGTGGGCCAGGGGCAGCTGCTGGAGTGAGGGTCAGGTCAGACAGCACCAGTACCCGTCTCATTTTATTTGCCAAGAAGCACTTAGCCTGGCTTCTCCAGCTCAAACCAAAAAGAGTAAAAACACGAGGCAAAGAAAGCTGAAGAAACCCCCTCCCCAGGGGTTTGTCACTGAAAAAAATTAATTTTTGTTGTTTTTCGTTTAAAAACAGTTGGCAGCTGGATGATGCTAGCACTTTCCAGCCAAAAAAAAAAAAAAAAAAGAGAATAATTTACCAGTGAGGAACCCAGCAGTGATTTTTCTTCCTCCTGAAAGCACAGAAACATGCTGTGCGCTGCCCGTAGCTGCAGCTCAGCCCAGTGCAGAGAGCCAGTCCAGCTCACGCACCAGGGATTTCTCGCTTAAAACCTTCAAAACACTATTTAAGGGGCACACAATGCTTGCGCCGACACCAGGCGAAGGCAATCTCCGCACGCCTGGGTGTAGGGCACAGACCAGGCTTCTCCTCACTGAGCATAACTGCACGTGTCCTGCGCTTTTGTCGTTTACAGGTGACATGATTTCAACTCTGCTTCTCTGGATAATTCAATTTTGTGGGCACTAAATCAAAGGCCGTGGAGAACATACCTGTGAAAATTCTCTCGTCAAACATCCTAGGAGGAAAGGAAAAAAAGAAGGATTAGAATTAGGTGCTTCTAATGGCTGAATTTTAGGTTTTATTAATGAAGAGCATTAAACCAAGTCAAAACAGTAATTCTATTCATTCCCAAAAAAAGGAATGAATTTTTCAGCTAAGAAAAAAAAGCCTTTTAGCCTGTTGTGCAACCAAGCAATCTTGTAGCACACGCTTTTTAACTAAAGCACCTTTAAATCTGCTTATAAGTCATTCTCTTCATTTAATTAACATATTAAATGAGGCTGCTATAGCCTGGCTTTACCAAAAGAGACAATGGGACTGTTGCTGGACCTTCACAACGTTGACCTATCAACCAGATGTCACCTGTCTCCTGAATATCGTATTTTGGTGCCACCCACAACTTTGCCCATGGGAGCATGTCCTGGGGCCTGATCCAGCCCGGCGCAGCCCAAGCAGTGTGGGACAAAGCTGCTCCTCCACTGGTCGACATCTGGAAAGCTAATACCTTTTAGGATGCCCAAGTCCTGTTGATGTCAGTGATTTTAGCCCCCTTGGGAGCCTTAGCCAGGGTTTTTCTGCACCGTAGTTTCACACCTCTAGCAGGAGAATATCAAAAGTGCTGCACAGGCAGGGACTGAATAAATAAATTATAAAGCAGATTTTCCTGATGGAGAAGCAAAGAGGGGTTGCACCGTGCAGAGATAACCAGGAAAGCATCCACTCCTACTCCAGTGTAAACGAAGACACCAAGACACAACACCCTGTCTGCAGGCGATACATCCTCATCATCGTATACACAGGATGTCAATAAGTGATCACCGCAAAAGAAGGTGGAGGGGAATCCCCATGTGGCATGAATATGGATGTGCCTCCTCCCACCCAGAGGCCCCGCTCCCATCCGCCACATGCCACTGGAGAGAGTCGTGCTGCGATCGGAGGGTCCTGATACCATCCGAAACGTTGAGGGTGGCACCAGCAACGCCTGCACGGGCTTACAACAGGGTGGTGGGGCTCAGGGGTGACTGTGGTACAGCCAGTCCTGCCACATCCTCGCAAAAAGGGAGAGTGTGATGGAAAACAGAGATTTTGGGGAAGGGTAAAGTGAATTTTGGGTGTAAAAACAAACCCTGTGATCACGGAGGGAATGCAGCACTCGAGGCCACGCACTCTCCCTTGCCTTCCTCGCCACCCACCTTTTGATGACAAAATGGATGTTGTGCCTCTCCTCCAGTATCCGCTTGAGTTTGGGGACACCGTAGGTGCAAGGTCTTTTGAAGGGAATTTTGTCCGGGATGCCGATGATTTCTACCGCCTCAGGGTCGCAGGCAATCTTCCGGTACGGGACAGGGACCATGTGGTCTAACCCCAAGGCTTCGGCTGAAAGGTGAACACATGGTTTTCACTTAAACACGCACTTTTCCTTTCACAGACGATAAAATGGTGTAAAGGCTTGAACTCAAGCAGAGCAAGTGCCTCCTGCCCTTTTCTCCTTTGCTTGTCCCAGATGATGAGCCCCAGGAGCAGCTTGCTCATGGGAGATGGGACAACAGGGAGACGATGCAGCAGCAAACACAGGTAACGGTGTCCTCCAAAACCCACAAACGCACCCGGCATTGCTCAAACCAGGGGCGAGCTGGCCCACATGCTGTCCCCAACCTCCCCGTGACCCCAGCAGGTCACTGAGCTATATAATTCACAAGTTGCCTAGCACATATACAGTTTATAAGTTACAGGGCTCATCTATAGCCCATATATAACTCACAAGTTACGTAGCACATATTTATAGCCCATCTGTAACTCAGGAATTACACATCCTGATGAGGATGGAACAGGACACAACAACCAGCCCATCAGCCCATTTCTGAGCTCACAGCGGCCCGAACACCCAGGAACTAACCCAAAAATGCTGTGCGTGGCAAGGAAAGTGCCAACGACACCCTTAAGTCATGCAGGTGGAAAAAAGCAGCTGCAATAAGGACAATTTTCTTTTTTCCCCTGCCATGTTAATTTAAAACGGCTGCATGCCATCACTCCCCCTCGCCTGCAAGCGCCAGCAGCACCCAAGTGCTCTGACCCGGCGTGCCACGCTTCAGACCAGGGCCGTTTTACAGCCCAGTTATAAATTCCTCAGCGGCGCAGGGGGGCTCCAAATGGAAATATTGACATAACCTTCAGCAGACACCCGGAGACTGGGAGCTGCTGGGCTAAATGTGTTCGGAAGAGAAGGGAGCTCTAGCATATGGCTTCTGCTGCTGTGTTAGGGAACAAAAATGATTGCTATATAATGATATGCAAACCACAAGTGCTGCAGATGCATAATGGGATATTAACTCCTACTCACCATATCTGCTGTTAAACAGAATTTGCACGCACTCCCTAAGGGTGTTGATATCTTCAGTTTCTTTTATAAAACTGTCCCACTTATCTATCAAAACAAAATATAAGAAATAAGGAACTTCCATATGGTTCATCCACAGCAGATGCACTTTTCTCGCGCGAAGCTCTGGGAAGCAGGAACAAGACTTTGCTTCTTTAAAAATAATGATTTCCCTCTTCCTGAGCGGATTCTGCCAGGCTGGCAGATAAGGTCTGGGCTTCCCAGCCCCAGCCCCAGCCCCAAGCAATCTCCTCTGCATGTGCAAAGCAGATTCCTGAGAAATGACCCCATAAAACTTCTCAACCCTGAAATGAAAGACCCTGCGGGACAGAGCAAACTCAACCTGAAACGAACCTTTGAAAGGCTCAGCCATTTCACAGAGGAGCTTTTTCCATCTCCTTCTCTTTTCCAGCTTTCCCACCCATATTTTTTCTTTTTTTTTTAACACAGGCAGGCAAGGGTTTTCATGTAAACACGTCAGCATTTTTAGGTTGCATTTCCCTTGGGTGGGGTGGGAGGTGGGGAAATGGCAAAGTCTCCTCCCCATTGCTGATCCCCCCGGGCACCGCTGCAGAATCACGCCGAGGTTAGTGGGTTTCAGTTATTTTGAAATAACGCCAAACATTCGGCGGGTATTTGCTGTTTGCAGCTTGGGCAAACGGCCTCACCCAAAGCCACGCCTCGGTTCCCTGTGCATGAAGCCGGGAGGGGATTTTGCAGCCGGCTGGCAGCGCTTGAGGATCGGGTGTCTTGGCAATGGCAGGTATGGACCCAAGCAGGGATGAAGGTCTTGGCGGTGATGCTGAGATGTTGCAGCAAGTAAAGGGAAAAAAATACCCCACTGCAGCATCTCCAGCGCTGCTGGGTCCCTGCAGAGCATGGTGATGGAACAGGTTGCCCAGAGAAGCTGTGGCTGCCCCATCCCTGGAGGGGTTCAAGGCCAGGTTGGACGGGGCTTGGAGCAACCTGGTCTAGAGGGAGGTGTCCCTGCCCAGGGCAGGGGGGTGGAACAAGATGAGCTTTAAGGCCCCTTCCAACCTAAGCCATTCTAGGATTCTATGATGGCTGGGAGACCGCTGGGAAACCTTTCTTTAAGAGGTGGCTGCCAGCCACCTCCAGCACCGGAGCGAGACACAGACCTGTCTTGTCATGGACGATGGAGAAGAGGATGCGCTTGGAGGAGTGCACATTCTGGATGAGGGGACCTCCAGAGACCGACGATTTCTGTCCTGGACAAGAGGGGAGACAAGGAGAAAGGGCTGATGAGAGCCTGACTTATGCTCCGGGCATCCGAACAAGCCCCCGGCTGCTGTCCCCTCGCCGGTGATGCCAACCCGACCCCACTGGCTCTCCTCCATGCAGCCTGGTGGGGTTCTGGCCAGACTGAGTCCCCATCGATCCCTACTCCAGCCTCATGGTGCAGCATCCAGTGTTTCAGGGCAAAAATGGAGGTGCACCCTGTTGGCACATCAGAGGCACCCGGGGAAGGGCTGCAGTGGTCACAACATGGCAGCGGGGGGGTCTGCTGATCTCCACATGGGCCAAGCTTTGCACCGATTTTCATCCAAGGACCACCAAAACACCGGGGCCTGTCCCCGGTCAGCGCCAGGGGGGGGGGCGGGCTTCACAGCAGGCCCTCGTCTGAGAGCAAACTCCAGGCTATTACCACAGCAGTCGCTGTACTCCTGTGAGGAAGGCACCTTCAGCTCTCCCGCCGGCCTGGGCAGCAGCGCCTCGCCGGCCGCGTTCGGCCCAGAGGACGCCTCTTGCTTTAGGTCGACGGCGATCTGGGTGGGCAGCGAGACGCCGTATAAGAAGTTGGTGACGGCAACGGCGGAGGGGGTGTCTGGGCCGGCGGGTTTGGCCATGGGGCCGTTGGCACCAGAGTCCCGGCCGCCCTTGGAGGGGAGGGAGGTACAGGTCAGCTCGACGCTGGGGTTCGGCTCTCGGCTGGGCTCGTCCGCCGGCCTGAGGGCAAGGAAGGGAGAAGAGGAGGAAAAAACCAGGTTCCTTTGGGTCCGTCAAGTAAGGATGTGGAGGGGGAAGGATAGCCATGCCCGGGAGGGTGGGACAGGCTGCACGCTGGCTGCCGGGCTCTTTGTTTCAGAAATTACAGCCATCACCCAACCTCCTCCAGCTTCTTCAGGCACCTGCACTGTTTTTGTCTTCTTTAAGTGGAGCAGGTTGGTCTTATGGCAGTTCAAAGCATTTATATTAGCTAGGGCAAAGCTGCCTAGCTCCACAGCCCAGTGTGTTTAAGGAGTAAAACAATTTGTGTGACCATAATCACTTGGCTCCATTGCCTGTCCCAGCCCCCAGGAGCCATGGCACATTCAACAGGGACCTCAGTCAGCCCAGGGATGAGCTTCAGCCCGAGGAAGCCCACGTGCTTGACATGAGACAGGCGGCCGCGAGCTCACAGACAGCTCGAATTCTGCGTGTCCTACTTTTAGCTGTCTCAGCCTGATTTTCCAGAAGTGCCGAGACTTCAGAGGAGGTATTTGGTGGTGCTCAGCATTTCTCTGAATGGATCCGAGGTGCCACCAGCCAGGCAAATGCAGAGGAAACGCACCCAAAACCGCCGAGCCCCTTGCGAAAATGTGTCCAAAATGGAGAGTTCACCCCGCTGCAGCCCCCCACCTCCCTCCTCGTCTGGTGTTAAAAACCCCATCTCAGCCTGGGAAGAAGCTTGCAGCATTTACACTGGAAACCCCTCTGGAGACAGAAAAGCACTTAGCTTACCGCAGCGGAAATTTTGGCAGACATGTAAAGTGTTGCGGTTAATGCGCACGTTTACACACGCTTATTAAAGGAACGAGTCCGAAACAGTCTCGAGCCATCTGACAACAATGAACCTCCATGCAAGGCTGGGTTTGGCATGGCTGGACCCAGGTTTCTGGGTCTGGGGGAGAGGTCAGGACATGGGAGGGACCCTCCTGCCTGCTCCGCACGAAATCTCTGCCATCCACAGGTGTTTATAAAAGCCACCATCCCGAGGGCTCACTGCCCTCCTTCCCCTTCAGAGATCCCCAAAATTACCTTTTTAGCCTGAAGCGGATGCTGTGGCTGTGCTCTAAGATGGCCATCAGGGACTTCACATCGTACTCCATGGGTTTCTTAAAGCTGATCCCCTCGGGCAAGCCGGCCACCGCCAGCGAGCCCGGCTCTTTCAGGAACCTCTCGTACGGCAAAGGGACCACACTGCTCTTCCCCACCGCTTCACCTGGGGAGGGGACAGAGTTACACACCAATGGACATTCCGTGCTCCTGGCCGCAGCCAAGCCGGGCTGGCGGAGTAAATGCAAGAGCAGGAAATCCCAACAGAAACGCTATGAGAAGAGAAATGCTTCCTAGCTCTGTACTTAGCATGCAAGGCCCTCCAAGCCCATTCTAAAAGCACCAATTAATAAAAAGCTCACAAAAGCCAATAAGCAGATGTCTCATCTTTTGGGATGCACAGTAAAATCCTTGGTTGGGGTCACTTGGCACAAGCCCACCCCCTGGGAGCGCCTGGATCCCTGCCAGTGAGGGATGTGGCTGCCGGCAAGCCGAGAGGGAGCCGAGGGCTGACAAAGGAGGCTGAAGGGCTCGCGCTGATTTGTGTCTCATGTTCACTGAGATATTCTGGGAACCTTGTTTTCAGTCGGTTTTCTTATTTTACCTCCTGGAAGAATGGAAAGTACTTTGATTGCTGGTGCTGTCAGGCAGCCTGAATGCACTTTGCGAGACAAGAAAAAAAAAAAACCAACAGTCTTCCTCCATCCCACCATTTGCAGGCAGCATGACCATCGATACGCCTGACTGCGTGATCGCCTCCAGCAGCCCAGAAATCTCACCCGCTCCCCTGGACGATGGGCACAGAGTCCCCCTGTGCCCCCATCACACGGGGTTGGCTCCGTTGTACCTCTGACACCAAACCACAACACTCCCCAGGGAGTCGGGAGCAAACTGCTTTCCCTTCCCTGGCAGCAGAAGACAACCTGCGAGCATCGCTGTTATACAGAGATTTTTCTAAACTGGCTACAAAGCCCATGTACCCAAACCAGGGATGCTTATGGTGCTCTCCAGGCAAGACACCATCGGAAAATCAGCCCCTTCTGAAGGGTTTCAAGGAATGACCAAACCCTTGAGCTGCTCTCTACGGAAAAATTACTTTGGAAACCAACCCAAGTCACTGCGACCAATAAACCCAGTGCTGAAAGCATGAAGTAGAAGAAACAGCCATGCAGGAATGCGACCTGTCTGGCAAAGCAACGTCCAGATGCAGAACATCTGGCCACATGGCAAGGTGTCTGCGCCTTTGTCTCCAGGTTGAGGGGCAGGCAGAGGAGATTATGGAACTTTTAAATAGCTGTGGGATTTTATATGGTTGCTTTTCTTTAAAATCGTCTCTTTTTTCTCCCTTCTTGAAAAAAAAAAACCACCAAAAGATCTTAACAGAAACCCTGAAAGTCTGTGGCATTGTCAGCAAGTCCTTATTAAATGTGATTTCTTCAACATGTTCTTTGAAGTAATGCATGACAACTAACGACGTGCAACTTGCACGAGCCATCAAGGTTCCTTATATGCAGGATGGATAATGTTTTAATTAAGCCAGTAGCAGAAGTTTCAAACCAAACCTTTGCACCACAACACTACAAGTACAAGCCCAGAGAGTACTGACAGTTCCTCTGCCCCGATGTACTGGCCCTAGTGGCTTTCCACCTCCCTCCATCACCTCTCTTCATGATGGGGAGAAGCTCCCGATGCCCATGGTGGCTCCTTATCAACCCAACACTCAACAACTCCCTTAACATATTTTTATGGGGAATGCGTTACTGTCAAAGTGACCTTCACCAAGCCTCATGCTGCCGTGCAGAGGCTCATGGTTTAGCTAAAGAGAGACAATAATAATCATTAATGCCTGTTTAATAGAAGCCGGCGGTAATCAGTCATCCCGTTGGTGCGGAGATTACCCAGCTCTGGAGGGAATACGCAATCTTTTTGACTGAGAATTCTCTAAGATTTTTGTTTCCAATCCCTGTTGATGGGAGGAAACTGAAAGGATAAGAAAAAAAAAAGCCCTTAAGAAAGATAACTGTTAATTTCTGACAGTCCTCTTGGTGTTGGGAACAGAATCACCCTGGGGCACCTACTATCTCCTGCAGTATTTCTCCCCACTCAACCAGGAGAGGCTCTTCCTGGTGGACATGCCGGGAAGGGAGCATCCGCCCAGCGGCTCAAGGATGGAAACAGTTGATCCTACTGAATCAGCAGCAAAGGCAGAATTACACCCAATGCCAGAATTACACCCAAGGCCAGGCCAAAACAACCGGCTGGGGTATGCCCAGCCTCCTCCTGCCATGGCAATGCCAGCCACTCTGGAGTGGGGACCTGGCCAGCTTGTCCCCACACACGTCTGTGCACCTCAACAAGGTAAAGAGCATCACAAACTCATCCTGACGGTTGGGCTGCCTAGTCCGTACACCCCACACAGGTGCACCCTAGTCAAGCATTTTTACGCAATTATACTTTTATGGTATGTCACACATGAATAATTCCCATATTCCTAAGAGGCCTGTAAAGCCTGGCGCTCTCCCAGCAGCAGGACAAGGCCTGCAGCTCAGAGTAGATCCAGCCAGCACTGAAACAGCCTCACCACTCCATTCTTTGGCTCTGCTGTTTCCCCTTCCTTCCCGCTTGGGCCCAACCTTCGGAAGGCAGCGAGAGGATTTGATTACCCCCATTAATGGGAATATCACCTCTAAGTCCTCTAAGTGGTTTCAGAAAACCTCAGCGACTGTTCATACCCAGGGGAAGGGCTGCCATCTCCCCTTTCTGCCTGTGAAGCCCACAACAGGCGCTGGCGAGGAGAGGGCTGAACGACAGCCAGCAGCAGCAAATCCTGCACGTGAGTCCAAGGCGGTTGATGGGAGCACCCCATTATCCCCCTCCTGCTGTGGCAGGAGAGCCTGTTCCCAAACCCAGTGCATAAACAGGGGCAACGTCTGCACGTCAGGCTCAGGGAGACCTGCACGGCCCTGTCAGGGCTTGGTAGCACCCCTCAAATCCCAAATGGTGATGGGGAGCTGCACCCAGGAAAGCAAAACACCTGGTTCTGCAGCTGGTCCAGCCACACGCCCTGAACTCCCCCAAAGCATCACGCTGGGCTAATGCAACCTGCTGAGCAGCACGGGGGAATACTGGGGCTCGCCACCCCATTCTCCCAACCCAACCTCACTTTTCCTGTGTGGGCCAGCACAGCTCCAGAGGTGCTGCCGGGGGACGAGCCCAGAGCAGAGCCACCACCTCCAACCGCTCCGCGGGGGCTCCAGCGGGGACCTCCTAAGCGAGAAGCAGGTGCTGACGCCGCTCGAGCCTCCGCAGATTGGGCCCGGAGGGAGCTCTGCAACCCACTGGGTTACATATCAACAGCCATATGGTCATCTACATTTTAATTGCAGAAGCTTTATTGCCGGGGATGATGCATGTGCTGGAACGGCACCAGCTCGTCTCTCGGAGCCGGGATTGCGGGGCTGCCTGCTAGAAAAATCATCCTTTTTCTTTTTAAATAGACTTGCCAGGGAAAGGGGTGAGGGAGTCTCTGCAGAGCCCTGACCCAGCGCCTGTGAAAGAGGTGCTGTAGACGCAGCGTCAGGGATAAAGGCGTGCTTGAAAACCACACTCAGGGCAGGGCAGAGGCTTCCTTTGGCCGGGGAGACAGAGGATGCTCCCCCCAGCATGGGGATTTTTTTTTTTTTTTGCCCAGTTTGGGGCACTGGCAAGTGAAGAAGCAGTGGCCAAATCCCATTTTAATGCAACGCTAACCCTACGCAGGAGCAGGTCCTGCCACGCTGCTCCTGCCAGGCACCCGCTCCCTCGCTGGGGAGCCACGCTGGGGCCAAAAGCCGCATCTGGCGTTGGCGCCAGGCAGCTCAGCGAGCCCCGGGGGCAATCCAAATCCCCAAATGGAAGCGTGAAGGTTCTTACTATAAAGCACATCAAACACTTCCTCTACCATCTTCCTGAGGAGGTACACGTCTGATCCCTGGTCCGGGGAGACCCTGAGCACGCTTCGCCCACACTCCTTTGCCTTCTTCTGCACCTCTGCGTCCTGCTCCTTCCTCTGCTGGACTCCTGTGGGGGGGAGAGGAGAAAACGGGAGACGCTGCGGTGAGAAGAGGGTTTATGGGCGATACTGTGCGTGCTTTTGAGCGGCTGCGAAGCAATCAAACCTACATGGTTATGCCAACTTCAGCCAGGACTGAACAAACTGCCCACCAAACCTCATGCAAGATGAGGGTGCCAGATCCCTTACTGCCCCCATGGTGTTAGCAAAGTCCCCTGGCAGGGTGCCCCAGGTCTCCCATCCACCCCAGACCCCAGCTCAGATGGGGCCACGGCACTCAGCAGCCCCCAGCGTGCTGGGGAAGGCGCCAGCATGGGCAGTGGTGACAGTAGTGCTGCCAGGAGCAGGGCTGGTCCCCGCCAGCCAGGGACATGCTCATCCCGTGCGTGCCCCCCCCTTCCCTGGTTTTACCCACTCAGCTGCACTGAAACTGTTGTGATTAATTGGGCAACGCATTTCTTTTCTCTGGTTTCAATCTGCTTAGCCTTCAATCTCTCAGGAAAAGAAAATCCGCCTTTCTTGGAGGCTTTTTTACCCTTCAGCATCACGTAGCTCAGTAATACCAGCTATTTCCTGCTAATTTCCCCCATTAAACCTCAAATAAAGCATATCTTCGGCAACGACTTCCTTGCATCTCTAAACGCACAGAAAATTAAACACTACAAGTACATTATTGCTGTTCTATCCAAAGTGATTCGCAAGGGATTTTCGGTGGCGAAGGACTAATTCCTTCATCATCCTCAACAGGCTGCTGCTGCTGATCAGACCTGGATGCTGCCTGGGCACCCAAGGAGGAGCTCGAGGATCCCTCCCGTGGAAAGAGCCCATGGCTGGGACATCACTGAGATGGGGGAGAGCCACCTGGGGTACCCACAGAACTAGACGTAAGAAAGAGGACAGCCACCCAACACCATGCAACCCCTGGCAAGCTCCGCACCCCTCCCATGGCGTGGGGAAACGCGCCCTGGAAAACTTTTTTGGGGTGTTTTAGCAAGGTGCTGAAATGCATCCACATCCACACCCTCCTCCAGCTGACTCTCCCTCTTGGCTGGGTGCTAACTCTCCTCCGTTGGCATTAATCCTGATCACTGTCAAGTTCCCCCCGTGCGCCAGGAATGGCTGAGCCAGAGGTTCAGATAAAGGAGGGCATTCAAGCGAGGTCTGCACGCCCAGAGAGATAAGAGGCTTCTTACATCTCCCAGCGATGTCTGCTTTAGATTATTTCAGATCCTTTCTAAGGGGGCAGCTAGACCATAAATCAGAGGCACTTCCAGGGATGCTTTCCACTGCGTGCCAGTTGTAAGAGCTTTATGGAGCGGAGTTGAGCCTGGGCCATTTATAATTCAAGACAGAGTTATCACGTTTCACCCTGTCTCCAGCATCAGCCACTTCGCCTGAACCCCATCGTCAAGATTTTGTGCTTTCAACCAGATGTGACCACTTCATTCTGACAAAGGTGTAAATGAAACCAAAGGAGATGGAAATCAGGATCTAATGCCAGGTGCCTTACCCCAGCACAGCAGCAGGTCACCAGTTAGGAGATAGATATATATATATATTTCTAAAAGTGAGATTTGCAGATGGTCATCAATATTGTGAGCTGTAGGGAGCCATAGTTGGCATTTAACACATAACAGAGAGCTCCCTCCCGTTGGTCACCCCGCTGCCATCCACTGCTCAGGTACCTCCCTGCCTCTCGCGGGTGGTGGGAAGGGGAGGCAGAGCTGCCCGCAACACAGGAAACATCCCCAAAATTCCTCCTGTCCTGCAAAATGCTACGCACCAATGCGGAGAATAACTAATGGTGGCTCTCCCGCGTGTGTGGTGGCAGGCAGCTGCCCATGGCAGGCAGGACGGAGGGGCAGAGCGGAGCCTTGGCAGGGAGCTGCTCCTGCAAAGCCGGGCCGGCTCACCTCGCACACATGCAGCGAACAACCCGAGCAGACAGCGACCCTGGCAGCTTTACAGCGCTAATGTTTTCACTAGAGCGAACCCTTCCTGAGCAATCTCTCCGACGGATTAAGCACCAATATGGTTTCCATCAACACCATGTGTGTGCACGCACAGCCAGGTCGTTTCTCTCCACCGACATCCCACTGCAGGCAGTGTGTGTGAGTGGATCCGGGTCTGGGGTCCCCCCAGGTCTGGGGTCCCCAGTACCACCAAAGCCAGATTCTGTCCCAGCTCCTGCACAGAGCAGGGAAAGCAGCACTTGGTGCTCCAGGGATGATGCCACCCAAGAAATGCAGGTCTCCATTTACAGCATGGCTCCTGCCTTCCCCTCAGCTCCCAGGCTGTTTTCGGGGAGCTACCAGTGGCACGGAGCCCGGACAGAGGACTGGGTGCCAGCCTCACCACGCGCAGGGCTGCCACCAGTCACACACGTCCCTGCCATACCAGATCTGAGACCTGGGGGGACCACGGCTCTTGTTCAAGTCATCCTTTCACCACTGTTAGCCCTTCAAAAAAATAAGCAGCTCCACAACCAACACTCCCAACTCCCAAATCCATCCCTGTTTTTCCAAAACCAGGAAAAAGGCCTTGGCCCAAGAAAGTCTCTCTGCTCCTGGGCGATCACTAGGACAAATTATTTCTGCTAAGTCCTCAAAAGCCACTCCAGTGCATCACAGTGTGGCCACAGGCTGAGAGTGACAGTGGCACAGAGCAGCCATCCAGCCCCATGCCACCCCAGGCATGCTTTCGGAGAGGAGAGCTGGGGCTTGCAGTGCCCTCCCTGGCTCCGGCCGCGGTTCCCATCTGCTTTCTCCATCACTTAAAACACCGCTCAGCCCCCTGGACAGACAGCTCCGCGGTGCCCCCCGGACCACAACCCCGCTGGCACAACCGGAGCACCACCCCAGCACTGGAGATGACTGCGCTGGCGGGGATACTCACTGCAAAACTTCTGGAAGTCGGCTTGCAGCTCCTTGCGGGCGCTGAGGAAGACCCGTCCCTTCTCGGTGCCCACCACGAAGGCGCTCTCCTCATGGATGGCGATGCAGGCCACCTCCGCGTTCAGCTTGGAGAGCGCCGAGCACTGCGGGGAGGCACCGGCTCAGAGCGGCCGCGGGAGTACCCCCGCTTGCCACCCTCTGCCATTTTCCAGTGGGATTTTTTTCTTCCCATCAAAAGATTCCCCCATCATAAGCAATATTCTGGTTTGAGTCAGCATTTCATGGGTTTTATGCCATCCCCTAAACACTTCAGTGACTTTACAGCTCCAGAAAGGTATCCATCTGAGCCGTGCTTTGCTGGAAAACAAGAACTATTGACCCATCATTTCGCTTCACTTTTTCCTATCTTAAAGTAAACATTTTAGAGTATTTCTTGAAAAGAAAGTATTCCTGTAAAAAAAACTAAAACCAAAACCAACAACAATTTGTATTTTTCCACCCAGCTCTAATGAAATAAGGAGCACGGGAATCTTATTTCAGCTGCGGAACACTAATATGGTCAAAGTCTGGATTAGTTGAACGATTCTTCTTGTACAGTTATGCAAAACATTAAAGAGATGGAAAAGACTTCCTCCATTAATCCATTTTATGTAACGTGAGCTTCCTGCTCTACATAATACACATGTATATGCGTTTTTTATTATTATTTTTTTCTATTATAATAGTTACGCAGTGCTGGCAGCATGAGTCATATTCCCATAGCTACAGCACCGACGCTATGAAGACGCTGTCCCCAGGTCACGATTTAAATGGGTAAAAGACGAGGGATTTTCCTATCGGCAGCCCCGGTTAGACATGTCGCCTGCCCCCGGCATTGCGGAGAGGCCAGAGGATGCTGGTGGCCAGGGATGGAGCAGGACAGCAGATGCCCATGGACCAACCCCCCGGAGCTACCTTCAGCTCCCCACATGCATTTACAGCCAGTTCGATTTGCGTGGGCTTAAACCAGTCTCTATACCGGGTCATTTTGCCTCCTGCCTGTGTCCTTCAAGCAGAGGGTATTGAATCACATCCCCCAAAATAGATATTTTTAAGAAACCTCCTGATATTTTTAAGAAACCCAGCAGCAAATCAAAGCATTTTCCTCCAAATACCTGACACCCAAAAAATAGGTATAAAATCTAGGGGATGTGAGATTTGGAGGCGGACCAAATCCAAACCATAAGCCCACTTGGCAACGTGCACATGGCCCCGTGGTTTATTTATCACACACAGCTGGGCTTCCGGTGCAGAGCCCGGCCCCGGTGAAGCGCTGGGATAAAGGCTGAATGTCAGGAGCAGCCTGGCCTCCTGGCCCTGGTGTCAGCACGTATCGAGGACTGCGGAATAATGTATATTCATTAAGAAGCCAAACTACGATAACACGATTTGCTGTACGGGATGGCAAGTATATAAATCATCAACGCCGCTTGGGGTGCGTCAGCTTTGGAGAACCTGCTCCTTAGTGGGGCGGCGAAATTAGTATTCGTGAAAAAAAAAAAAAACCCTACCTGAGTAGAGAAGAAGATGCATCCAAGATAAATACACTAAATACGACTTGGCTTTAAAAAGGGAGGGCTATTTAGCATGTTGCATTGCATTAGATATTTGTTACTACACACCCGCTTTCCCTTCTTGATCACATTCACAGTTAAAAATAAGATTAGCTCTGGTCCACGAGACTTAATCCAGACAGTTATCTTGTTTATGTAAGCACGGCTGACTTAGGCAAGGTTTCCACTGGGAATTCTACGTCAAAAGATATGAAAGTTATTTTCTTTGTTCTCGGAGATAAAAGCTATTGTTCTCCTGTTGTGTAAAAGCTCACGGTAACATTGGTAAAACATCAAGAAAAAAAAACACCCAACCACCCTACATTCAGTTGATACCAACATAAATATTAATGGGAAAACAATACACATCTGAGATTAACTTGGGCTGACTTTATGATCCTTATGGCTGTCAGGGCAGGAGAGGATTTTTATTTCCCAGCTCCGGCAGCTCCCTGGGCTTTCCGTCAGCAGAGGGGAGTGGGATGAGCTCGACAGCCCCCCCGCTCCAGCCCTGCTCCCAGCCACCCCGCTAAAGAGAGGCGAAAGGAGGGAGGGGGACGGGGATGCCACCGGCCTCTTACCATGGAGTCTAAGGCAGACATTAAGCTGGTGATGATTTCGTCTTTCTGGGGAAAAACCATATTCCACTGGTCAGCTCTGGAGGTGCTGAGAGTCACGTCTAAGGGCTTCCCTGCCAGGGCCATATTCACCTGGAAATAGAAAAAAAAGATATATATGTTGCTGTTACTGACGGAGAGTTGGTGGCGAGCATCACCAGCATGTGCTGTGGGCTATGGCATGGCACTGGTGTAGATACACCAGGGAAACTGAGGCACAGAGAGAGGCCAGGGCCAGCCTGAGCCCCATGTCCCCCACGTCTCCTCTGCTAAAGGCAGATAATTGTGGACGCTGCTGAGCCCTAATCAAACCCCGGGGCTGACGCTGCGTGTCCCAGCAGTGGCCAGATCACCTCTGCCCTTGGGACTGACCCCTGGGGAGACGCCACCATCGCGTGGGGCGCGTCAGACCAACCGCATGGTGGGACACCCCAGACAAGCAGGCTGTGGCCACGCCAAGCAGGAGGATGTGTGCTGAAGCAGACGTGGAAGGTTCCTGTGCCCGAGCTCTGCGGGCAGGAGAGAGCAGGGGGTGATGCATGCGTCCCCGCAAGGACACCACGCCGGCTCTCCCCACGCCTCCCTCCCTATACCCTGGGCGAGAGGAGAGCCCGGCACCCAAAGGTGTCCCTGGAACAGGCCAAAACCACAGGATGCTCCACCTTCACCCCACGGGAGAGAGGCAACTCATGGCAAGGGGCTCCATCATCAAATCATCCCACCCCACAGCTCCTGGGGGACCGTGCTGGCAGGAGCAGCACCAGGCGGCGTGCAGGGACCTTGCACCTGAGAAGGGACTTGGCCCCGGGACCTCCATCCCTCACTGCAAAATGGGGAAAAAAGGGGGAAAAATGCTGGGGCCTGGCCACACATGCAGCAGCTGCGCCAGGTCTCTGCACCCCGTTGTGCACATCTCACCATGACCCACAGCGAGAAACTGTGGGGGAAACTGAGGTAGGGGCTCGTCCTGCATAAATCACCCTGCTCCCATGGTGGGGCACCCACACCTGATACAGCATCACCCCCCAGCACCCAACACAGTCACCCCCAGCGATCGCCCCTCCATCCACAGGGCAGTGTCGCGCCGCTTAGCTTTAATCCTGCCAATAAAGGGTGGCAAATTAGCCAGCAACACTCGGGAGCCACTCAAACCAGATTGTAAATCATGTGCTCGAAGCCGCAAGCAGATAAAAGAGGCCGGAGAATTTCTAACGAGGCAAGACCAGCAGGAGCCGGGGAATATGAATGAAGCTGCCCGCGCCTAACTTGATTTGCGGCTCAGCCGATAACCGCAGCTGCTCGGCCCTGCTGAAAACAAGGGTGAAAAGTCAACAGCAAAAACCCAAATCCACCTTCCTACACCCGTGTCCAGGCAGAAGGAATTTGCACGCAAAGCGGGGCCATGCTGCCCCTCGCACCTGGGGAAAAGGTGGATTTTGGCCCAAAATAACAAGTCCCCCCCACGCCAGCGTCTCTGCAGGTGCCTGAGCAGGCACAGGGCATGGGGCTGACGAGCGTCGCTGCAAACCCCGCTGTTATGTGGGCACGCAACACGCCAACGGCAGTGCAGACAACTCCGTGTTAAACAATAACGACTGAATTTCAGAAACCGCTCTCATCAGGACCTCCGGGCCCACTCTTAACAGCACCGACTGCCCAAACGAAGCTGATGGCTGAGTCTTCTCCAGAATGATCTTGGGATAAAAAAACCCCAAATCACGCATCAGCTTGGAGACTAAAGCAGGAAACTGAACACAGGGTCCTGCAGCCTGGGTGCTACTGCACTCCGGCACAGCCCCCACGGACGTCCCCATGCTGGGAACGGGGCTCTGCCAGGCACCTCCAGCTTTACCATCACCAAGGGTTGCAGCAACGCTGGGAAACGGTCCGCCTTGCTCCAGTCCTGCTGTTTGTGCATGCATGGATGGATGGGTGGATGGACGGATGGATGAGGGACCACTTCACGTGCAAGCTCCTGAGCAGCTCCCTGTGCACGGACAGCCCTGTGGGTGCAGGGAACGCAAGATTCCTTCTTTTAATCGCTGCTGTGTTAATAAGAGGTGCCTTGTTGCAGCTGGCAAGGAGCAGCGAGGCAATGGCAGCCGCTGAGCTCTCCCTGAGCCACTCTCCCAGCCCGCAGGACATGGGGCAGCCCCAATGCTGGGCTGGGACCAGCCATCGCCTGGGGGCTGCCGTCAGGAACGGACTCGGTCCAGAGAGTATCACTCCCTTCTTAATCCCCCCACGAGCACTCACTTGGAAAACAGCCTTATTCTGATGCCTGTACATATTTTTGAGTGCCCTAATTATTATTAAATATGACTACTATGACTTGGATGCTCTTGTTGACTTCTGGCAGTGTTTTGGAGAGCCGGTCCCTGCCTTGGTGGGGCTGGTCATGGCCCCTCGGAGAGCTCAAACTGCCCCAACCTGCTCGGCCACGGCCTCCCACGGGAAGAGATGCTCCTCCCTTGGCTGCAGAGAGCAAAGCCGTGAGCTGGATCCGGCCCCAGAGGGGGAACTGAAGGGAAAACACAGGATAACATCAGTGGGAAGTGGGGCAGGGTCTCTGCACCCCCTCCCTACCCACTCCCTGCTCTGCAAGAGACCGGCACAAAAATAATCCCTTTCACCTGGCTGATCATTTAAGAAGGAAAAGGGAGACTCACTCAAGGAGAAAAAAAAATCATAATAAAAATATGACCCAAGTAATACAACAGGAATTTAAGGGATGGGGGGACAATATTCCTGTAAAGCTTTTAATCATTTATGGCCACGAAGAGCAGTGACAGCAGATTTAGAAAAGGGGGGAATAAAAGGGAGGAAAAAAACTTCACAGCAAGCGCTAGGCTTATTCAAATCAATTTAAGACATACGGCTTGAAGTTGTTTGTCTAATCAAAGGGAAAGTGATCTTTAGGAAAACTGGGGTAAACCATTCTCACAGCAGTCAGGGCCAGCAGCAGGGAGCGAGGTGGGCAGGATGGGTGCAGAGCATCCTACCCCCCCTTCCCAGGGCTCCACACACCAAATTCCACCCCAGGGCACACACCAAGGGGTCAATTTCCCCCTCCTGGAGCATGGCGGGGAGAGGGGGCTCAGGTCCAGCCCCAGCCCCATCCCACCTCCATGCCCTGAGTCCCGTCCCCAGAGCACAGGGTGACTCAGGGACTGTCGTGCTGCTGTCACAGCAAACGTTTGCAGATGGCTTTATTATTTTTTTTAATGTAAAAAAAATAAATAAATTACTTTATTATTTAATTTTATTATGATTTAATTATTTCTCCCTCCCAAATGAGTCTCGCAGGGACGGGACAAGCAGCGTGGGGATGGGGGTGCGGTGCCACAGCCGGCGCGGGATGCGGGCAGGCAGCCCGCATGGGCCATCGCCTGCTCTGCTCTTACGACACCTCCTTCCTCGCCTCCCTTTCTAATCCTGGGAAAGACTATAAATTTGGCCCCAGGGGAGTTTCGCTCGTGAATCACCTGGGCTGCAGCAAAGGAAAAACCTGGCGCGTGCGGAGGCTCCCGAACCCCTGCAGAAACGGCAGCGGTCCCCCCCAAACCCTGCACCCACAGCAGGAGCATCCCATCTCCATCCCCCCGGCCACTGCTGCGGGGCAGCATCTCTCCCCAAAATAAACATCCTCCAGTCTTGTGTGCTGCGTCACCATTTCCAAAGTGTTCGGAGCAAACAAAACAGTTAAAAAAACCACAAAAAACCGAACAAGCGAACAACAAATCCCCAAAAGAAATTTCCAAGCAGAAAAACTGTGTTATTATATCCCTTAAATTATGAACGGGTTCAATTAGGAGAAACGGAGGGGAGTTTATGGGAGCCGGCAGTTCGCACAGCGCTGCACCAGCATCGCCTGCCGGGCTGGGGCTCGGTTCCTGGCAAAGATGGGTGCTGCGAGCTCCTGGGGCTGACTTTTGTCCCCCTTCTTCTCGCTCATCTTTTCAAGCCTCACAGCAATTTCCAGCCCCGTGCCACAACCAGAAGCAACAGTATCTTATTTATTAAGCCAAGCTGGTGTTTCCATACTGCCATGGCGGAGCCAGGAGAAGGATCTCCACTGCCATCGTCCCTGCTGCTTTCACCTTGCTGTGTACAATAAACCTTCTTTAGCATAAACCCCAAAATCCAGTTTCCCAAAGGGAACCACACACTTGCCTGGGACTCACAAAACCAGGCTGAACTTCTTGCCGGCTCCCCCTGTGCCCGCTGCTCCTTTGGGCCATCAGGAAAAAGGCAATAACCCCTTTTTTGGGAATTACCCAAGGCCAAACCCAGCGCAGAGCAGGAGATGCTGTGAGACGGGAACAGCCAAATGCCCAGGAGGGACCGAGGACATCTCGCATCAGCTCCTTCTTACGTTGCTTTCTACCAATACTGGTTTTAAACTGAATTTAGTGATTGATTTCTTTTTTTTTTCCTGCAGCTCTACTGTATCTTACAAATGTAACCCCGGGGATTTTCACCACACGAAGCATCTCCCATAACGAGAACGCCAGACCACCCAAAACCATCGCAGGGCAAAGCATCTGACAGCCAGTGCCCCGACCCAAACCCACCAGCGCTGGGTGGGTGCAACATCTTCCAGCTCAGCCCTTAAGCCACCAACTGCACCCACGAGTGACAAGAGGAGGATAAGCTGGAGGACACCGGCTCGGCCGTAGCACCAAGGAAATGCCATCGGCACAGAGCGAGTCACGGTCTGATGACAGCAAGGGAGAAGGGAAAAGCAGGGGAGCAGCATAGAGAGTCACCAGTGCCCCCCCCCTCGCCCTACAGACATCGCAGCATCACCACGGAAATCCCCCCGCGCGCCCGCCCGGGATGTTTATAAAGCCTCCAGCCGCGTGGGCTGGCTCCCAGTTCGGGGAGCCAAACAAGAACTGAAATTAATGAGAGCTTTGGCCGTTCAGCACATTGAGGAGGGAAAAAAAAGAGAAGAAAAAAAAAAAAAGACTATCACACCAGTCCTGCCTGCAGCTCCACACAAGAGTGGCTGGAAATCATCTGCTTATTCATTTTTCCAGGAAAATTCTGCCTGTTACTTCAGCGGTGCCGGTGAGACCATGGAAAGCCCAAACAAGCCAGCCTCAATTCCAGCAAAATGTTTTAAAAAAAGAAATAAATCAATATATATTGAATCAATAATAAATCAGTATCTATTGAATATATTCAAATATATATATTAGAGGTAGGTCTTGACATGGACTTAGAGGCCATGTTCCCCCCGGGAGAGCAGGGGCAGCCTGGGGTGCACTAGAGCAGGGGAAGGCGCTGCTGGGGGCAGGGGGGGGGTGGGGATCAGGCTACCAGGCACCAAAAGGACTTCTGAAGGTGGCATTTGGGCTTCTTGGCCACCCAAAACACTCAATAAGCCATGGGACGTCGGGTGCCACATTTGGCCATGTGCGACACTGCACATGGATGTAACGATGACCTGCACATAACGACGAGACGACAGTGATTTTATTTGTAATTGCCTTTTTACTCTGGGAGGGCATATTTAAAGAGGATATTTAAAAATTACACTGGTCCTGGAGGACATTTAAGCAATTAGCCCTGGCTATCATTAAACATGCTTAAAATCCATCAGGACCTGTCCTGATAAGAGCCAGAGGGACAAATAATGTCCTTTGCTAGTGCCGGGACAGCATCCCCCCTCCAAGTGAGGGGACCATCGCCCGTGTCCCCACTGGGGACATCGCTTTGGGGCAGGCAGGACCCGTGCTAAGGGTTATCTCACTGACTCGGGAGGTATTTCTCTGCCCCTCTCCATCTCAGGGACTTTTGAGGTCCCTTTTTGAGCAGGCGCCTGTTAGCGGCGAGGTGCCCGGCGAGCTGGAGCCACTTCAGCAAAAAACCCTGGAAACCGCATCAACCACAGCAGGGCGAAAGCCAGGGGTAGGGACAAGGCTTGAATTTCAACTTGTGGTTTTTTTCTAATCACTTAAGCAAACACCGGTATCAGCGGAGCCGGCAGATACGACCAAAGCCGTGTTAGGTGCGGGAGCACCGCGGCACAGCCCCGCGCTCACCAAATAACCGGTTTTTGCCGCAGCGGTGGAGATTTCTGCTCCGTCCGGGTGACTCACTCGTGGCATGATGGCTTTAACCTGCCCGTGCCACCTGGCTAAACCCTAATCCCTTAACCCGAATTTGGCACCAGCCCCCGGCCCCCGCGGCTGCACCATCTCCATCCCAAGCCGGCGCAGGGCAAAGCCACACAACTTATGCCAGGGTGGTTTATTGCTTCACTAATGAAGCTTCGTTAGCGGGCGGTTGGCGAGCTGCGCAGTCAGCACCGCTGCTGGTGGTACAGTGGGTAACTGCGGTCCTGGGCACTCGCAAAATGCCCAGAAATACCCTCAAACATCTAAATGCCCCCAAAAGCCCAAAACCTCCTAATCTCTGCCCCATGTGCAGGTGCCCCTGCGGCACAGCCCTCCCGAGGCAGGCGGGGGGGCTCTGGGTTTTGGGGACCCCAGGTGCCACCCTGCCGATGCACCCGCTGCCAACCAGTGCCCACATCTCCATCCCCCAAAGGCAGGTGCCAGTGCACCCCCAGCCCCACAACCTGGTCCAACTGCTGCCCCACAACTGCTGCCACGTTTCTCCGCGTATCCACAAATTCCCTTTTTTTGGCTACTTTTCAAGCCAGTATCTTTTTGCAAAAGCCTGAAAGCAGCAGAGCTGGGGGGCAAACAGCCCCCGGCACAGTCTGGGGCACCCAACCGCTTGTGCCCACGTCCTCACCGTGCTGGCAGCCCTCACCCCACTGTGTCTGCCAGTTCCCCCCAAAATTTTTCCCCCCTGCTCCTTCCAGCCGTTTAGTCCCGGGCGGAACAAGCCACCACCACCAGACACCTCCTCCCTGGTTTTATTTTACCAACAAACCCCAGGGCACCTGCTGGAAAAGCTCCTCACGTACACGCCGGCACCACAACATCCACCGGCATCGCTGCCTCAGCTCCGCTTTCCCGGATAATCCGGCGCCTGCCGTGGTTTAGTCCCACTTACAAAAGAAGCAAAGAGCAAATCGGGGGCTCTCATAGGGGGACGTACCCGCAGCAGGAATTTAACTTCCCCCCTGAAACCAGGGCGTTGCATTCTGCTGCCACCTTGATTTTCTTAAGCCTGGCCTAGGCACGCACACAAATATAATACAGTAAAATTATAGTAGGCTTCTGTCTAGTGCAAAGAGAGACGGATGAGGATCAAGTGCCCTTCAGAAGCTGCGTCTCGTCTCCCCCAGGATAAACGCTTTCATGTCACGGCGGCTGCTGGGGGGGATGGCTCTGCCTGCGGAGCCCGAGCAGCGCAGCTTTCAGCTCTAGACAAGTTTCCACGCCGCAATCTCACGGCAGGCAGGCGCAGAAGCTCTCGCTTCAAGCAACTGCCTCTTCATTTATTAAATAAAAGAAAGAAGAAAAAAAAGGGAGAAGGGGGGGATAAGTAAGTGTTATTCAGAGCGTTCCCACCATTGCAGGGAAGGGATGCTGTGAGCACTAGGCATGGGAAGCGGCTGCAGCTGAGCCAGATCCTGCACCGGTGGTCCTGCATGGGTGGTTGGGGGCGGTCAAGCTGGAGATGAGCATCATGGTGCCTGATGGGTGACCAATGGCACCCAGCCATGGGGACCTGGGTGCCTGCATGGCTCCCAGGGTCGAGCCTCCCTCCCCGGGGGGATGCCCAGCACCCCTTCCCGCACAGCCCGGACGCCACCTGGTGCTCTGCAGTTCCTAGAAGGAGAGAGGCGGGCAGCGGGGGCATGGATCTGGCGTCCCACGCATCAGGGCTCGGGTTGCACTTCCCAGAAGCAGGTGACCGGGGGGAAGCCAAAATTAGCAAGTGACTAATTCTGCCCCTCGGTACATCCCCTGCCCCAGCGACTGCAACAGGGAACCGCGCAGCTCCTCCATCGCAAGGAGATGCCAGCAATCCCTTGTCTAGAGAAAAAAACAAGCTGAAACGAGCCCAGAAGCCCCAGGACAGGCTGCAGCGAAGGTCTTGGGGTTGCACCGACCTCGGTGCCCAGACCCGTGTCCCCTCGCACCCCTCTGTGGATACACAGGTCCAACTCCGCACACCCCAGCGGCCGCCGGGGCGGGGGGAAGGAAGGGAGATACGGTTTCCAGTCCCTGGTTCGGCGGCGCGTAAGCTAATGCTGGGGTTATTTAAAGCCCGAGTTTTAGCAGTGTTCAGCTACTGGTTGCGTGATCAGGATAAAAAATCGCAATCCTAATTCCTGGCCCCCCGGTGCCTATGGCAACTGGTATCCGTCTCCTTGGAAACTAATCTCGTGGTATTTGAACAATGTACCAAGGGCCTTTAATCTCCCAAACACTGTAAATCTTTATTCTAGCCTGCTCTCCTCCTACCCCAAGAGCCAACATAAAAAGCCTGTTGTTTTCCGTGCAGTCGCCGAGAGCCTAACTTGAATTTTATATTACATAGGCACATGCTTTTTTGCCCTTTTTTTTTTCCGTTCCCTTTTTTTTTTCTCTCTCTAAATTAAAGAAAAATCCCACGTGTACGATGCCCGCAGGTGCTGCAGTGCCAGTCCCACATCCTGGTACGAGATTTGCTTTCTCCAAATGGTGCCCAATGCCCCGTCCCAGCTGTCACCCTGGTTTGTGTGACCACCTTGCGTCCGTCTAACTGGGCGCTGCTCCAGATAATAATAATAATTATTATTATTATTCTTCTAAATTATCTAGCCAAAAAATCCCCAAACCGCAAATATACGAAGACACAGCGCCTGGGCTGGGGGCAACGAGTTTGCAAGGGCGCAGTGGAGAATGCTCCACCCCGGTCCTCCTCGTGGGAGCAGATGCTGGTGGGCACCTCGTCTTCCTCCTCAACACTCAACCCTGATGCTTTTTAATTTCGCAAAGCCGCTGTTGATGGCACGAACCCCCCATCTCCCAAGCAGGGCTCGGGCGGCCCCGTGCCCCGCACGCTGACCCCAGCCACCACTGCTCATCACCCACTTTCTGCTCTGCCCAGGTAATTACCTCTGCGTAAGGAGGTCTCTGATAGAGAGCCGCTACCTAATCTCATTATGCTTTAATTTTATCTCTAATATTTCTCTCTGGTTGCCGGTGTGTCAGTATCGAGTATTCCCCGTGTTACAGGACAGGCTATTTGCTGATCCCAGGCCTGACTCTATGCCACATAAATAAACTCAATAAAAGAATAAAATGGCTTTCTAAGGGGATGAAAGGAGGCTGGGAGACGGCAGCATCCCGTGCCCTGAGGTCCCTGCTCCTGCCTGCTCCCTTCTCCCTTGTTCTGTTTTAGGGGATGAGTCGGAAAGGTGACGGCATATCCTACGTGGCCCCAGCGCTTGCCCTCTGCTCTGTCCTGGCAGGGGGGAGCACTTTTGCCAAGTGCCAGTGCCGGCTGCGCCGCCTCGACGCCTGCCCAGAATGGGGCATCCCGCGGGGGCCGGTGACTCACACCAGCAATGGAGGACTCTTCAGTGAAGCCTCCCTGCGCCCGCCCTGGTGTGACCCTCCAAGGGAGCTGGGCAGTGCCGCCGGGGAGGAGGGATGCTGCCGGCAGCTGCCTGCCCCAGCTGGCTGGGATCCCCATTCCCTCCCCAGGCAACCTCTGGCCGTGGCACCAGCCCCAAACCTGCTGTTTCTCATCCAAACCCCGCCATTACTGTGGTGCTATCAGGGCTCGGCATCACCGCCAGCTGCCAGACACAAACAGCCGCGGGTGCTGCGTGGCCCCCACCCACCCCGGGCAGACATCACCCTCCCTCAGCACCGAGCTGACACACCAGGAGCTGCCGGGTCCGGCCGAGGACGGCTCTGGCTTTCCCGGGCCCTGGCATCATGACCAGTGCCACAACACTGGGTCCTGCCATGCTGCTCCTGCATCCCGCAGCTCCACAGCTGGGGGGTCCCCAGGGGTGCCCAGCCCGTGGTCGGGCTCCCCGGTGGCTGGTAGAGCCGTGCACCTCCAGCCGAGGTGTCCCCACCGGCGTGACCGTCCCTACAGCCCTTGGGGAGGAGATTCGCTGGTGTCTAATATAGCTTGGGCACACATCATGAATTTTCCCCCCGTCGTATTCACGGGGGGCTGGGGTTTTTTTTAAGCCTAAGCACCACGAGTGGTGCCACAGCCCTGCCACGCTGGGTGGCCACCAGCCAGCAGGCGAGGGACCGGCAGACAGACAGACGGGGACAAACCCACACCCCGAGATGGTGATTACACACTGTTCAAATGGCCGATTCCCCAGTGACACCTCTGTTCCTCGGGGAGCTGCCCATGTCCATCGGGTGCCTGTACCCGTGAAGGGCAATGCAGCATCCTGGGGGGTGCCCGCTGGTGCCGGGGTCCCGCCTGGCCCCCGGCAGGGTTGGGGTGCGGTGGGGTGGGGTGAGCGGCAGGCGTGGAGGCGGCAAGAGCGGCTCTGATAGCCAGCGATTTGAGTGTGACTCAAAGGCCGGTGCCAGGGCTGGCCACAGGGAGCCCTGCGAGGGTTGCCCTGGGCTGGGCAGGATCTGGCCCTAAAATACAGCCGGGGCCTCTCCCACATGCTTCTGCTCGGAGTCACTCCGGGACAAGGTGACCCGGACGCTGCCACCTCCTCCCTCCCGGGACGCGATGGTGCTTGGGCTCCAATGCAGTAGCCTGGGCCAGCAGCTCCCTTCCCCTTACGCCTTGACCCTCCCGAAGTACACGAGCCCCTTCTTTCCCAGGGGAAAACTGGCCCTGGACCAGTCCCCGTAACCTCGGGGGGACGCCGGGTCCCTCCCCAGCGTGTCGGTTCAACTCTCCCATCCTGCAGCCGACCACCCCTGCCCTCTCGTCTCGCTCACCCCGTTTCAGGGTGGTTCAGCAAAGGGAAATCGCTCGTTAGAGGTGTCCCCCAACACCAGCAAGGAGTCCCCCAGGGACGCCGAGCCCCAGCCCCAAGCCCCCCCGGCGCTGGCACCGCCATGACCACGACACGGCACATGGGCACGGGGCCGGCGGAGCCCGAGGTCTCACAGAAACACATGTTCCCCCCTGCTAAATTCCAGCTTAATTCTCATTTCCATTGTGTTATGAAACACATTATCTGTTGAAACTAAGTCAACAGTTGTTTGCATTTACGTGTAAACACAGCAAATATTAGGAACGGGGCCAGCATTATATTTGCATACGAAATGCTGCCTGCACTGCCCTCTCTCCCTGGCTCTTCTCCATCCCTGCAGACAGAGACACCAGGATGTTGGGGAGATGGCAAACCCCAAGACCACAGCAGCCCAAGAAGCAAAAAAACCCTTGTTTTTCTCCTCTCTATTTTTATTTTTGTGCAGCAGGAGAAAAAACCATCCCTTTAAACCCACATAACGCACCAACATGCGCACCCCTTCATCTCAGGCCCAAACCGAAACCGCTTCAAATTCCTGATGATACGCATATCTTATCGGGCCTGCTTTGCATAGCGCATAAATATTTATTTGCTTTTAATCCTGCAAAGGAAACCTGCCTCATGGCACGTTTCCCTTAATCGGCAGCTCTGGCACCCGACAAAGTGCCAAACGAAGCAGCGTCCCAAATTTGGAGCCTGCTTTAGGTGCGAGGGTGGGGAAATGAGCACCCAACGCCCAGCACCCAACGCCTCTTGAGGTGCCCCGGGCAGGTTCGAGGGGTGCCGAGGCGGCTGGAAGGCACCCCGGTTCCTCGCCACTGGGAAAAGCAAGAGCCCAGCTCAGACACCCATAAATAGCAGAAAATAAATATATGTGCATCACGGTTTGGGTGCGGGAGGGTGCTGATGTAGCTCCGGGATGGTGGTGCTTCCAGGAGAGGTGATTCCTCTCTGGACCAGCCCCTCAAAAAAGAAGAAAAGAAAAAAAAAAGAGATTTTTGGGGGCTGTGCAAAGGGAGAGCACCTTGTCATGGGGAAGGCAGAGGGCACACAGCTTACTTTTCAGGCTCACAGCTTATTTTTCACGTGTGCACTTGTCAGGTTGAAAAATGGAAACCCTCCGATGTCTTCATCCAGGAGATGGGAAACAAGTGACTGCACTGCTGAGGACCGTCTCAGGCTCTCCATCACCACAACTCAGGATGCCACCGAGCAGGGACCCGCGCTCCAAACCCTGCCGAGACCCCACAGCCTCATACGCCACAAAATTTATAGAAACCCACAAAAATCTAAGAATTTTCAAATACCAAATCACCCCAACACCAAAAGCCCCTTAAGTACCTCTTGCTTCAGCCAGAAGGATGGGAAGCAGCGCACTCGCCCGCATCCGTCGCTGCTCCGCCGCGATCAAAGCATTCAGATCGGGACCCACGGAGCCCAAGACTGTGAATTAATTTCTTAATCAATTCTCCTTAATTGGGTGGCAAACAATTGGAAAGTGGGTGCACATGGCCGGGCAGTGTGGGTGGCGAGCCGGGGAGGCCGGCGAGCTCCGGGCACGGCTGTTCACGCCGCACACAGCCGCGGAGCGGGTAAACACGGAGCTACTTTATAATGGGCAAGTAAATATTTAAATAGGCGGGTTTATTTCGGCTGCTGTGCCGCCATGCCTCATCCGCTGCGAAATTGCTGACCCGGGCGGAGCCCCAAAACCTGATTAAAAGCAAAATGCTGGTTTCCCCCCCCTCCCCGCAAGATGGGAGGAATTGCCTTAACCTCTCCCCAAGGACGGTGATCCGGGACCAGGAGGAGAAACTGCCCCAGCCACCCTACTAGAGGCTTTCCCTGGGCACCAAGTGTGATCCCGCATCTCTCCAGCATCTTCAAGGAACAGCCCAGAACCAGGACCCCTGGGATATCAGCACCTCCAGGGAGAGGTACCCCTCCACCCCCACCAACGCCTCCACCAGCCCCCCGGCCCATCGCCTCGCTGACGGGGACACGACGCCCCCCGAAAAGGCAGCCCAGCTCCCCCCCAGCATCTTCCCAGCTGCTCAAAATACCAAGGGCAATAAAGAGAGACTCGAGCAGAAAGCAAAATCAATAGTGAGAAGGAAGGTTCTGGGCTTAAATGCCTTTCGTAGCATTGCTGGTGAAAAGCGGGTTGGTGAAGGGGGGGGGAAGGACAGAAAAACCCTGGGTGCACCCATAGCACGTGGGTTTAAGAGGGACGGCGTTTGCTGTGAGGTTTTCCATAGGCATCACTGCCAGTTTCTAGGCGGGGAGCACGCGGGAGGGTGCAGACCCAGCCCGGCACCCCCCATGCCTGACCTGACCACAAGTGAAGAGTTATGGGGAGGAGGAAGAGGAGGAGGAAGAGCAGGGGGACCCTGGCACCACGTCCTGGCTCCCACCCGGGCAATGCCGACGTATACCCCCACTGCTGCCATTTTGCTTTTGGGGGGTGCGGAGCTGCAGGGAGGGGGTACACGGGGACAGGCAGTGCTGGGAGGACAGCCACCCTCCCACCGCTCTCCTCACCCGCCGCCCCGACGGGAGCCATCTCCCTTCCTGCTCTTCTGGTCCTGCACCCCCAAAGGGCCAGCTCCGGCTGCCGACGGGCATCGGCTTCCCTGCCCCAATGGGGAAAGCAACGGGGGGAGCCAGAGATGTGCCACGGCAAAGCCCACCTGCTGGCCCGGGTGTGGATGAGACCCCCACGTCATGGGAAAGCCAGCATCCCAGAGCATCCTCCACAGCTGCTACCCACAGCAGAGACAGCCTCCGCACTATTTTTAATTATTGGGTTTAAAATAATAAAGGATGCCTACGTGTTCCGGCACATCAATGGCAACCCAGCACGATCCCAGCTATTAAAAATAGCCTTTTGCAGGAGCACGGATGCCAGCCACCCATGGGCACCCTTGGTCCCATGGGACAGGTGGTCTCCGCTCCATCCATCGGCATCACCACGACGGTTCCACGGCGCGCCGGAAGGTCAGCGAGCATGGAGTTCTGCATCTTACATATAGAACAAAAATAAAATAAATCAACCAGAAGCCAGAAAAATATCCCAATTCTTCTGAACACTGCAGAAACAGTACCTATGCTGCTAGGGGAGGAAGAAAAAAATCAGGAGAAGGACAATTTATGGGCGATGAAGCCACAACCTGCTTTCAGGGAGCATTTAAAGAGGAGGGGATTTGTGTGCTACAAGGTGCGGGGGGGAGGCAAGCATCGCCCTCGCCGGCAGCTAAAGTAGAGGAAACTTTTGCATCGCTGCGGCAGCGCTGGAGCCGGCTCTTATCATCGAGAGCCTCGCGCGCAGGCAGCGATAGGGCTGGATTTCGGCAGGTGTAATTCCCACGGAGATAAAGACCTTGTTTTTCAACAAGCGGCAGCATCGTACATAAATTACAACAGCAAACATGGGGAAACAAAGAGGTTTTTCAAGAGAGCGCGTAATCCTTGGAGGGGCGGCTCAGGGAAAGCTGGTGGCCGGCTGCGGGAAGACGATGTGGGAGAGATGCGAGGCTGATCTTGTGCTCTCCCACCCCCCCGAGAGGATTAAACCTTTGGGCAGGTGGGTGAGGAGGGAAATAACCCACCTGAACGATAAGTATTTGAGGGGCCCAGGATGGAGGGGAGATTTTTCATGGCAGATGCTGGGTGCCAACTCTTTCCCGCAGCAGGATCCAGCAAGGAGGCGTGGGAAGGGCATGGGAAGATGCTGGATCCATCCTGGAGCCAGGTCTTTGCTCCGGGAGCTTGCACGGGGGGGCTGGGAACACACCGCACGGGATCGGTCACCTCACTGGGCTCTCAGGTCACGCTCGCCTCTCCTGTATCTTCCCCCCCTCCCTCTTTTTAAATAAAATAAATAAATACAACCTGACACTAATTCTAACGGGTTTAATAAATGTTTAATGTCCTGTTAAAGGTCGGCCACCGCCTGCTCCTGCCACAGATCTGTATTAATGGCACAGGGGCTGCTCATTTGAACCATTTTGGGGGGGTTCCAGCACCCGGTACCCTCCTCTCCCCAGCCAGGCATCCCCACCGGAGGGACAAGGGGCCGCGTGTGCCACAAACCTGCAGCCAACCCCATCTAACCCCCCTGCTTTCCACACAAGCCCCCGGCCCAGCTTCCTCAGGGGGCAACGGGGGGGTGTTTGCATTTTTTTGGGGGGAATAAAAACTACCAAGCTCTAGCTCAGGGTAAAATGCTGTAATTTCACTTCAGCGGTTTCTAGGCATTTTTTCCCCAGAAAGACGAGATGAAATTACAGCCCAGTGATGCCCCTAAAGGGTGCGGAGCAATTTATTTTCAGTGATCCTCCTCTAATGAAGCTAATTTATAACCTTGTCAGAAGGCGCACGCGGACTTGGGGCACCGGCGCGGCTCCCTTCCCCCCTGCCTGCCTTTCCCGGGCTGAAAACCTCCAACCCAAACCCCAACCAGGATGTTTATTTAAGGCCCAAAACCCCAAAGGCACTTTAAACAAGCAGAGTTCCTCACATATTTTGCCGACCGAGCGTGATCCTTCCTGCTGGCGATTGCAAAAGGGCTTCCAGTGCCTGGGGGGGTGTGCAGGGGGGTCCCTGCTGCCACCGGGACAGGGTTGTCCCACCACTCAGATGGGAGCAAGGATGATGCTGTGGGACCCACAGACCTGGTGGCATCTTGGGGTGTGCCTGCAGACCAGAGCATCCCCACGCATCGGGATCTCCACAGCTTGGCAATGTGGTGGCCCAGATTTGGGGGGGACCTTCCAGTGACCCTACCACCATCCCAACCTCCCCACCGTGCTCCGGTGGGAATCGGTCCTCACCAGCTGGAAGGGTTCAACAGCTCATCCATAAAAGGGAGGAAACCATAAGAAAAAGCCCTTTCCCCATCCAAACCAACCACCCGTGTTTCTCCCAGGACACACAGGACCCGTGGGGGACACGGCAAGGAGGAGCTGGGGAGAAGTGGCGCGGCAGGCAGCTCCCACCACGCAGCAGCGCTTTAGCAGATGGTGGATCGTAACATCGTTATATTTACCTAACGAGATTGCTTTATTGTAGCCCTCCAACAATAAAGCCAGAGCGTCTAAAGGCGGCAGCCAACTCCTGGGCTTTGACAACCCAGGTGCCAAAAATGTATATATGTATTTTAAATCTATATATAAATCACAGTTTCAGAGGTCATGTTAATACACTGATTTTTCCCCCCCCACACACTAAAACACATGTGACTCATATGTATGAAAAAAGACATGCAATTCAATGCTCTAAATCCTTCTAAGTGCTGGCGAGCGGAGTGTGATAGCAATTCAGGCGATGCCGTGTGTGCTCAAAACCCCGATCCACCCGGCCCAGGACACGCAGCGGGTGTGCCAGAGACTATATCCCCCCGTGCAAGGGCTATCATTCACCGTTTGCACCACAGACAGGGGCCTATCTTGCTAAATACTAATGCAACACAAATAATAAAGATAATTCTCACACATTTAATCATTACCAGAGCTCTGGGTAGAAATGATAATCGGGCCCTTACCAATTAGGGAGGCATAATCCTGCCTTTCCGACAGGTTTTTCCATCCCTGCAATGAAACAAGCAGAAAACCAACCCGATGGGGAGGAGCGTGACTTGGATGGGAGACGGAGACTCAAATGGGTCCCAAAGCCCGACCGCAGTGGGGACAGCCCCGTCCTACCGGGGATGGGGGAGATACGCCAAAATACCCCATCCCAGGGGCTCAGCTCTGGTCCAGCCCCGAGCACAAACCATCCTTTGGGGTTCCTTTTGAGAAGGTCTGAGCATCCATCCAGGGAAAACCCTACCACTCAATGGGGTCCCTGCCCTGCGGCGGGGTACAGAGCAGCAGCCCAAAAGCTCATCTCAAGCTTCATCCTAAGCCTTTCGGCATCCCGGAGGCTCTCCCCGATGGCTGGAAGCGAGCGGGAAGGGCAGCGCCTGCCTCACCGGCACTGCTCCCAGATGCCGTCATCGATGCAGCGTGCCACGGCTCCCCGGCGCCGAGCCCTTATAAAGTGGCCAGGCTTAATTTCAGGTGCGAGGCTTGTCACTAATTAGAAGCGGGGCTGGGTTCGCCTCTTTCATCTGCGCGTGCCAGCGTGGGGGGTTCTGCCCACCTCCAGGGAGTCACCTCCATCCCCGGCACGATGGCCGGAGCCATCCCCACCGCCCAGGGCCAACCCTGCAGTGCCACCAGGCTGGAGCTCCAGCAGCTGATGAGCAACGCGGTGGCCAGTGTCCCAAGGCAAGGTCACCTCACGCAGGCAAGTAGGGAGCGGGTGGTTTCCCAGGCAGGAGACACGTCCACGCAAATGCAGCTGGAGGGAAAGGCAAGACAAGAGCTCTGCCGGAACATGGGAGCACAGACCCACTTGTCCCCTTTAAAAATGGGTGAAGCACCTTCTCGCACAGCAACTGGATAAAACCAAGGAGGTCGCCTTCACCCACAGCAATGGTTTCAGTTCCCCACTGTTATCTTGCTCCCAGGGACTCCTTCTCCACTCACCACGAGTTTTCCCTAAGCCAGACTAACCACCTCTATGTTCCTCTAACCAGCAGTTACCAGAGGGGAAGCTTTGAGGGTTTTCTTGCCTTTTTTTAGCAAGGGAGAAGGAAGCCAAGGGCTCCCTGATGGCTTCCCCACTGGCACAACCCATGGCTGGGATCCCACGTGTCCAGCCCCTGCCTCAGCCAGGGACGGGGCTTAGCTCCAACCTCTCTACCAAACGCCTCTTCTCACATAAAGGGACTTCTCAGCCCCACTTCAAACTACCCCACAAAGCTACAGGTTGTCAGGGCCTGGGCACCACACGTTTCTCTCGGAAGGGTGCAAATCCCTCTAACCTCTGTCCACCCATGACAGGGGGAGGTTTTTCCTCCAGGATCATCCCAGATAAGCAGGACACACAAACCCTGGCAGCGACCAGCACCCGCACACATCACCAATAAGTGCAAGAAATGCTCCAAAAAACAAAAAAGGTTACAACACATCCTGCCCACCAGTTTTCCTCCCGGCCATCCCCAGAGGGACCCACGCCTCAAAGCACCCTCCGAGCTCCCAGGTTTGACTCTGCTGTGGGGCTCCGGGAGCGGAGCAGCAGCAGGTCCATTGTTCCCACCACAAGGATTTGCACCCATCCACTTGCACCCACTGCTTGCATGGCTCAGGGGGGCAGGACACCCGTAGGGGATGTCACCCACAGGCAGGGGATACCTGGGTTTGTCCCCTTCAATCTTCTCGGGCAGATGTTCCAGGCACACGGGCGGGCGCTGGATGACACATTTCCAGGACCCCTCCTGGGTCCACACCGACCTCCCCGCTGGCGTTTGCTCCTTTGGATGTTGCAGATTTAAAGCAAATGAAGACAGACACCTCATCCCTCACAGAAGAGATGGAGATCAGCTCTGAGGGGGGAAGCCCTGGTAAAGGACGGTGACATCCGTGTGGGTGTGCAGCAGCAGAGCGATGCTCCTCACTGGTCCCCTGCTCATCCCGCTGAGACTAATTCTCTTCTTAAACCAGCCAGACCAGCCACAAGGCAACGTGAAGCCAGAAAACTCAAACAGAAGCTGTTTGCGTGCAGGAATATAAATCCCACCTTGGTAGAGCCTGCTTGCGAGGAGGGGATTCGTGTACCGAGTGCTTTTCTTCATGGCATCCTACCTATGGGAAAGCCTTGCTGCCGCCAAAGGCAAGTCCCTCCAAAATCATCACCGAAGTGTTTTAAGATGGCATTTGGCAGCGGCTCCTGAACCGGGACGAGACACGGGGGTGTTCCCACAACAGCGATGTCCCGGCTGCTTTGGAGGATTCCTCCAGCAGCAGCCCCCCAGCCCAGCCCATCACCGCCCCCATCGGGGACACCATGCAGCAGGGACGAGCTCCCACCCCGACTCACTTGACTTTTTTTTCTTGGTCTCGAAGCAAATTCAACCAACAGGGCTGCACTAAGAAATGAAGCATGGAACTGGTGAGCAAAATACCGCCAAATCCCCCATCCATAAAGCCCACCTGGGGTCTGGCCACCACGCAGCCCTGAGCCTCCGGCAGCTTCGGGCCAGACCAAGGGCTCCTGACCTCTTTTTAAAGACAATGCTTCAAGAGATTTAAATAACACATGTCCTGTGAAGGGACAGGTGGCAACAGGGCAGAGCACAGTCCCAGGAAACCTTCCTGCCTTCTGCAAAGACCCGCTGCCCCCCCAGCAAACCTCCGTCTGGGGCTGCTCGGTGCCCCCAGCCCCGCGCTTGGGCCAGCATCCAGCTGGACACCAGGAGGCCATTCCCTACAGCTTCCAGCTGGGCTCCTCCCAAGAAATGAATCAATAAATACTTTTTTAGCTCCTGGATGGATATCTCCACCCTTGGAAGGAGCTCCCAGTAGGTCCTTTCCTCTACTCCTCCCTGTCCTCGAGGAGGAGGCTTCTAGTGGTGGCAAATCCAGCCCACATGCCTTCAGCATCTGTCTCTGCTCCCCTGAACCCCCAGAGGAGGTTTGTCCTTGCCGACGAGGTGCAACACACGCAGACGCAGCCGGAGGGCCAGGAGCAGCAAGCGGGTACCAACACAGCCCCTCGTCCACACATCCCCTTCCCCAAACCATCACCCACCACCTACACCCAAGCCCAGCCATCCCGGGAGCAGCAGTCCCCATCCACACCTCTTCTTCCACGGTGAGACACCACCACGTCCGCCCGCCACAGGCATCTGCAAATGGACACCGGTGGCACAAGGAACAACCTCGCTCATCCGCCGACGGGCAGGGCAGGGCTGGGCACTGCTGCCCAAGCGGGGGACGGCTGGCACCGAGCCCTGCGCCCACCCCAGGGGTCAGCCCTGCAGCGGGCAACTGGTCGGGGACGAGCCTGGCCAGAGTCCCTCCGCATTCCTCCAGCCTAGCCGCCGGGGTTCAGCCGACGACATTCCCAAAGGAAGTACAGGGCATTGATAATTGCCGAAAAAAATCTGAGCTATTTCCTGCGGGAGCAGATGGGAATCCCCCATTAGCTCCAAATGCAAGAGGTTGCTTGTTTTGGTCTGAGATTTTTGGGTTTTGGGGTTTTTTTTATCCTTCCTTGAAGCAGAGCATCGCTCGAGTCATACATGATGCACATCATGTGGGACAACCAGACCTGTCTCCTCTGTGCTGGCCTGAAAGGCCACCCTCCTTGTCACCTCCTGCCCCAGGCAAGGTCCCATCGGATGCCTGCTGGCACCAAGCTGGGCTCCCAGTGAGGGCACCACGGCTCTACCCCAGGCTGGTAGGGCAGGTTGCTAAATACGTCCCTGAGCAGGTTCTCCTCTCCCTGCTTCTCATTAGCAAACCTAAACGAGCTGCGACCCGCAGCAGCACCAGCAGCTCCTCCACCAAGACATGAAAGCCCTCCCGGGAGGGACAGCAGAGGGAGGCGGCGGTCGCCAACAGCGCATGTCCCCTTTGTCACCCCCCAGCTCCTGCAAGCACCCCATGGTGTGGTTTGCATGGACCACTGACCCCAGTGGTGACACATCCTGGGCAGGTTTCACCCCAAAAACATGGCCTTGAGAGGCAATGCCAGCTTGGACGGCAGCAGTGCATGGGAAAACCAGTGGCACAGCCCTGAACCAGGGCACCCCGTCCCCCAGGTGTCACCGGGACCCCAGCTCAGGGGATGAAGGGACAGAGCAGGGGACCCGCGGGCAGACATGGCTTAAAGGCAACCCTGACACCCGATCGGCTGCTTGGTATCGCTCTAACGGCGACACTCGTTGCTGTGCCAGGGCTCGCTGCTCTGGTGGCGGGGACCCGCGGGATGCGGCAGAGGCACCCAGCCATGGCCTTTAGCACCCCGGCCCCTCGGCCGCCACCGCCGGCAGCTCTGATGCCGGTGGCCACCGCACTGCTTTCCCATTTCAGAGTGAGCGCTGTGGCCATTTCCACAGGAGTAGGAAATTCCACGGGCTCCGACAGCCAACATAGCAAGTCTGGCCGTGCCAGTGGGGACCAGAGCTGCAGGACCCTGTGGAATTAAAGGTGCTCGCGACTGCAGGATTATTTCCCAGTTGCAGCACTTCCAGCAGCTCCTCCGGCGGGAGCGGCGCGGGGAACAGACCCCCCAAAGCTGGGCATCCCGTCACGCGAGGCTCCACACCAACAGCCCCAGGTGCTCCCTCTGTCCGGAGCTTGCACGACGATGGGCGATGGATGAGGCAGGAGCGACCGACCCCGAAGCGCCGCGGTAGCCGGCCCCATGGCTCTGCAGCGATGCTCAGCAGCATTGCCGCCTCCCTGAGCGCTCTCGCCCAGGCGTGCCCGGCACCCACCACGGACACCGGGATTACCTGTGCGGCGCCGCCGGGGCCAAGGCTCGCTCTGGAGCAAGACATATTAATAGGATGGCTCCAATTTACAGCTTATCCCAGATAAACCCACCGCCAGCCCCGCGCACTGGAAGGACAAGGGCACTGGCTCCCTGGGGATCAACTTTCTCCCCACCACGGTCGTCCCTGTGCACAGAGAAACCTCCGCTCACCCCCGCCAGCCCCGGAGAGCCGCAGAGGATGTCTGTCCCTCCACCCCGCGGGCCGCGGTGCCGAGGCCGGGTTACCAGCCCAGCCGAAGCCCCGAGCGCTTCGTCAGCTCAGCCCAGCGTTTCTATTTCCAGCCGCGCTGCCGCCTTTCCCCGCGCCGATGGAGCGGGAGGCGAGCCCTGGCAGAGCCCGGCTGGCAGCTCCCCTCCCTGCCCAGCACCGCCAGCCACAGCCGGGGCAGGTGGTGGCCCTGGAGCTGCCGTAGGGACATGGGACACCGTTGCGGTGGCAGGCACCAAAGGCCAGCCCGACATCCCCTGCCCGAGTGCCCCAGCACCCCCCTGTCCTGTCAGCCCCCTCCAGCCCTGGTGCTCCCCACATCCCCCTGCCCTACCACCCCAAGCACCCCTGCAGCAGCGTCACCCCCAAACCCTAATGCCCCCCCCCGGCCTTATTGCCTCCTGACATCCTCCCCAGCCCTGATGGACCCCACCAACCCCAGCCCCATCATCGTCCCCAGCATTTCCCCCCCCCCGCCAGCCCCAATGAGCTCAACAACCCCCAGCTCTAATACCCCCAGCACCTCCCCCAAGCCCTATAGCCCCCCAATATCCCCCCCAGCCCTATTGCCCTGCAGTATCCCCCAGCCCTAACGCACCTCCAACAGCTCTCAGCCCTATCGCTCCCCAGCTCTATTGCCCCCCCTGCATCCCCCAGCACTGCCCTCCCCCAGTATCACTATTGCCCCCCTGCACTCTCCCAGTTCTGGTAAGCCTAGCATTCCCCCCAAGCCCTACTGCCCCCCACCCCTAACACCCCCCAGAAGCCCCCCAGCCCTGTTGCCCCCCTGCACTTCCCCAGCCCTATCATCCTCCAGCATCCTCCTGCAGCCCTGATATACCCCCCTGCGCTCCCCCAGCCCTAATAAGCCAAGCTCCCCCCAAGCTGCATCACCCCCCAGCATCTCCCAAGTCCTAATGCCCCCCCTACACTCCCCCGGCCCTAATGAGCCCAACATCCCACCCAGCCCCATCACCCCCCAGCCCTAATAAGCCAAGCATCCCCCCCAACCCCA
The DNA here is from genome assembly GCA_947846985.1 of Fratercula arctica. Classification (NCBI taxonomy): domain Eukaryota; kingdom Metazoa; phylum Chordata; class Aves; order Charadriiformes; family Alcidae; genus Fratercula; species Fratercula arctica. The sequence goes on along the minus strand of CANTUZ010000015.1, from coordinate 12,779,760 downwards.
TCACTCCCAGCATCTCTCAAGCCCTGACGCCCCCCCTACACTCCCCCAGCCCTAATGAGCCCAACATCCCACCCAACCCTATCACCCCCCAGCCCTGTTACCCCCCCGCATCCCTCCCCAGCCCCAACACCCCCCTGCACCCCCCCGAGCCCCCTCGTACCCAGCATCCCCCCCGACCCCCACATCCCGCCCGCCGGCGCTCCCCACCACCGCCACCCCGGGAGCGGGACGGGGATGGGGGGGAACCGTGAGGAGAAGGGGGGGGGGGGGCAAAACTTTTTCCTTACCGCGGCGTGTGGGGCGCGGCGCTCCTGCCTCCCCCGGCGAGGCTGCGCGGGAGCGGCGGGGGCGGGCGGGCGGGGGCCGGGATGGAGCCGCCTCCCGCCGCCTCCCGCCGCCTCCCTCCTCCCCGGGCGGAGCCGGTACTGCCCGGTGGGGGCTTGAGGGGAAGAGAAGAGGAAGGGGAAAAGGGGCGGGGGGGTGTTTTAAAAAAAACCCACCCAGGCTGGGAAGGGAGAGCAGCTCTTTGTTCTGTAATCCCAGTAAAAGTGCCAGCCATTCGCCCCGCCGCTAATCCCAACCCCGCTCAACGGCACCATCCATTGGCTGCCATTTACATACGGGATTAACCAGCCCGATAACCGGACGGGGGGGTTTAAAGGGGGGGGGACGAGCCCGGTTGAGACCTTTCATGCCGTGCCGAGGTGGTGCGGCTGGGCACGGCCCCGCTGCGGTCGCCCAGTTGGGTGCTGGAGGGGCTGTGGGGGTGCAACGGGGACCTGTCGCCACCTGTTGGTGTTGGCACGGCTGGGCTTGGCACGGTTTGGCATGGTATGGCTTGGTCCTTGTATGGTTTGTCTCAGTTTGACTTGGTATGGTACGGCTTGGCGCGGCGTGGCACAGCTTTGCTTTGTGCATCTCAGCTAGGTATGGCGTGGCATGGCCTCATCCTGCATGGATTGGCATGGCACCGGGTAGCTTGGCATAGCCTGGCCTTGCATGGCTCAGCATGGCACAGCATGGTTTGGCATGGCACAGCATGGCTTGGCATGGCCTGGTCCTGCATGGCTCGGCTTGGCACAGCACGGTTTGGCACTGCCTTGCCCCACATGGCTCAACTCAGCATGGCATGGCTTGGCATGGCCTGGCCCTGCGTTGGCATGGCAGGGCTTGGCACAGCTCGGCTTGGCACAACCTGATTCAGCATGGCACAGCCTGGCCCTGCACAGCTCAGCATGGCACAAGACAGCTTGGCACAGCCTGGCCTCATACAGCTTGGCATAGCATGGCGTGGCTCAGCATGGCATGGCTCAGCACAGCCTTGCCCCACATGGCTCAGTTGGCTCAGCATGGCATGGCATGACTTGGCATGGCATGGCCTTGCACAACTTGGCATGGCACAGCACGACTTGGCGCAGTCTTACCCCACATAGTTCAGCTCAGCTCAGCACGGCTTGGCTCGGCACGGCACAGCTTAGCACAGCCTGGCATGGCACATCTCGGCACGGCACAACCTGGCTCAGCGTGGCCCAGCCTGGCACCGCACAGCCCTGCTCGGCACGGTATGGCCTGGCTTGGCATGGCCCACTAGGGCATGGCTTGATGTGGCAGAGCTCGGCACGGCCTGGCACCGCCTGGCGCTGTGCAGCCCAACTCGGCCCAGCCTGGCTTGGCATGGCCCGGCACAGCCCGTCATGCCCGTTCGGAGCACCCCGTTCACCAGAGCCAGGCGGGTCCCGGCCGCCCCATCGGTGCTGCCACAGTCCCCAGCCACCCCTGCCCCGTGGCACAGAGGCCAAGGCTGCGGTTGCCAGCTGGGAAGGACAACCTGCGAGGAGGAGATGATTATTTTCCGAGTTCCTCGCTGCGTAGTAAGGAACGGCAAATTAAAACAAATGAAAAACTATTAAAAAATAACTTGACAGCGTTTTAACCTCGAAAGTTTGGAAACTGCTGACAGTTTTTTTTTCCCTTTGAAGCGCGCACATTATGCAGCTGCTCCATTAGCTGGATTTTGTTTTAAATAAGTGATGATTTATTACCGCTCCAGGGCCACAGGGAGAAGAAAACATTTTAAGAGAAAAGACTTTATTCCATTTTCTGGAGGAGCAGGGAAGGGGCTTTTCAGTGCTGCCGAACCCCACGCAGGCACCCGGCACCCCCCGCATCCCTCCCCGTGGCATCAGGCCCGGCAACCTCATTGCACTGGTGGTGGCAGCACAGGGTCCCAGCAAAACCCAAAGAGGGATGAAGGGTTTGGTGGGATGGGGCTGCTCGGCGCAGGCTGGGGTGGCCGGAGCTCGTCCCCGAGTTGCACCTGGCATCAGCTGTCCCTGGGAGCAGAAATGGTGAGTGAAAACACACTCGCTGAGTGATTCAGTGGAAGATCTCCAAAGAAAGAAATCAGGGCATCTTTTGGCTAATTATCTTAAAACCAGACCCAAAAAAAAAAAAAAAAAAAAAAAAAAATCCACCAAAAAGAACTTAATTAGGTCACTCAAGCGCAGGAGCTGAAGGAGGGGGAGCAGCCTGCGGAGGACGGGCAGGTTTCTGCGCCGGGCTCTGCTCTTGCTGTGGCTCTCCATCACCTCCAAGGCACGTGTGACCAGGGAAAACTCTGCAATTTTAAAAAAAGGGGGGGAAAATGTGTATTTTGATGCAACACTCAGCTGCCTCGGCCCCTGCTCCGCGCACCAGGAAGGTCATGGCCCCCAGTGCCCGTTGCAGCGGGCAGAGGTTTTGGGGGTCCTGCCTGTGGCCACGATCAGGTCAGGTTTGTGCTTGTCATTGTCCCCAAAACCTGCCCTCCCAGGGACTGGCCCCACAGTCACAGTCCCCCGGGGTGTCCAGGGACACCAGCAGCCCCAAGGAGCAGCTACGGACCAGTCAGAGAAACATGGTGGTGTCGGTATTTGGGGAATTAAGCACCCCCCAGCATGTGTTCCACTCATCCCGCTGCAAATACGCTGCAGGGCGGCACTTCTTGGAGCCCCCCGAAGGACACCGGCCCTTGGAGGGGACCTTGGCGAAGAGGGTTTCCAAGGTCCTTTGGCCAAGGACCAACATCTGACTGGCTCCAGAAGCGCAGGGAACCGTCCTGCACTTCGGCTTTGCTCCAGCAGAGACCGTGAGAGCTGGTGGCAGGGCTGGGACGCCAGCGCTGAGCCCCATGACGGCACCCTTGGGGACCATGAACTGAAATAAAGTTGCAGACCCATGGGTGCCACCTTTGGTGGCCGGTGTGTGAGTGGAGAGCTCAGCTCCCGTGGCCGGCAGCAGGTCCCAACGGAGCCTCTGTGTCGAGTGCTGGTCCCCATGTAGGGCTGCGAGCGCTTGGGAAGGGGAGAGGCCAAAATGGGCCTGAAATCTGGAGAAGGAGCCCGGGAAGATGGAGGGTGGGCTCGGGCTGAACCACACGAGTGCCACAAGGGACGGGCTGAGCCGCAGCTCGGCCGCTTGGGGAGGTCTCCTGGGGCTGCTGCCAGACGGGCGCTATGGACTTCAGGGGGGAGGTGGACCATCTGGTGGGATCCCAGATGTTCTCCAGATGTTCCGCTGGAAGCAAGTCCACACAGGTGAACTCAGCCCCTGGAACCCCCATCTCCCGCTGACTAAAAGGCTGCTCGGTCCAACCAGGGGATGGATGCGATGGCTTCAACGCCCTCTTGCAATTTCCACATCCACGCACGTCTCTGAGTGAACCCCCCGCAAGAGGATAAAAGCGGGGGGCAAGACATTTTATTTGGGGACCGAAACAATGAGCTGCACAAACCTGTCCAACGAGGCGGACGGCGGGAGAGGGATGGTTTAATCTGCTCTATCTGCAGCAATAAAGAAGTTCCTTGTCACGGCGCCGACGAAAGAAAAGGCAACATCACCAGAAAACAATCCTATCTGCAGAAAGATTTCTTTTTTCTTTTTTTTTTTTTAATTTGTTAATTAGTGACTGCTGGGCATCACAAGACTCGTTGTTTTCTCTGATATGCTGATTTCTTCTGTCTCTCGGTGGAATTGGAGATCACAAAAATTAAAAAAAAGAAAAGCTGCTGCTTTAGCAGAGGCAACGGGAAAAAGTTTTAGTGAGGTCAGGAGAAATTTAATTGAAAGAATGAGTTTATTTCTTCTTTCCTAGAGGGGTATTGTGTTCTTTTGCTAGAGCAAATTGCTGGTTAAAACAGCGGAGGCAAAACAAAATGGTTTTTAAATTATAGATCAAAGAGCGGGACATTTCTGGAAGCCCCCCCACTGCCAGCTCAGTGCTGCCGGCCACGGCTTGGGTGAGCGGGGGGCTGCGGGGGGCTGGCAGTGCCCGCGCACCCCTGGCACCCACGGCACCTGCAGCACCCGCAGCACCCGCAGCACCCGCAGCGGGGATGGGAGATGCAAAAACCGCCTGAGGAAAAGCCCCGAGGAGAAATGACTGGGGTCTGCGGCTCTGCGTGGGAAGCTTTGGGGGTCAGAGGGGGGAAAAAAAAGAGCTTTTCAACCCAGTTCTTGCCCTTGGAGCAACACAGCAAATTCACCACCAATTTTTCGGCTTTTTTTTGCAGCAAGTCCATCCTGCACCGCAAACAGCCATTGCAGGGAGAGCTCTGTGCCGAGGCAGCCCAAAGTGGTGTTAATTCTTCTGCAAGATATATGCTAGTGAGAAAAACTGGCAAGGAATCCCAGCAAAACCTCAGCTGGAATCTCTTGGTCCCAAACATATTTGTATAAAGATCAAAAAGAAAAAGCCCCTCTCTCCGTTCCCTGCCTGCTGGGGCATAGCGGATGGTTTATAGTGAACATTTACTCTGCCTATCTGCATTTAACATACCTATCTGTGGTGCCAGCTGCCGGCAGTTGTGCCGTCCTTTGAACGCCGCGCTGCAAAAAGAGTTTGCTCCAGCGCAACAGATAAAATGCTTTTCCAGTTGCCGTGTGTGCGCTCGCTGGAATTATTTCCATGCTAATGAGAGCCCGGCGAGGCGCTGCCGAACCGGAGCCTCCGTACAGCATCCTGGGGAGCAGAGCGGGGAGATTTCCATTTTCCACCCCCTCCGTCCTTGACAGCTCTGTGTCACCTGGCAGGAGGAAGGGCCTGGAACGGGCTGATGTTGTCACCGGGGTTGGTTTTGGCTCATCAGTGCAAGGGACGGGGAATCCTTCGCACAGGACACGGGCAGGAGCACTGCTGCGGGTACCGGCAGCATCCCTGGGGGTGTCCAACAGCCCAGGCCTTGGCCCTGGGGTCCCCTCTGCAGACTTCGGGCATCCAAACGGGACCAGGGTGGCCCCATCCATTGAAATCCCGCTCCCTGGCATGGGATGGCAGGCGCTGGGGCTATCCCTGCGTCGTGTTTCGGCCGAAAGCATCCTCCTCCCACCAGCAGGGGACAAGGGGCTGCCGGGGAGCGCCGCTCCAAGCTCTACCCGAGGTCGGGCTGATATTCACATGTTTTTAATCAAAGCCGCAGCTAAGGTTACAGCCCCAGCCTTCGAAACCACTGGGTAATTTTACAGCTTTGCCCATCGGCATCTTCCCGGCGGGGCTGCAGCCCCAGTGAAGCTCCTCGCCCCCCATCCCCTGCCCAACCTGCTTTCGGCCCCGGATTGCAGCCCCCCAACTCGCTGCCCGGCAAAGTCATCCCCACTGGAGCACCCTCACAGCCCACCGGCTCCCCCGCCCGGGATGAACCGAGAGCATCGGCTCTCTGCAGGCAGGGGGTCTCGTGCCCTCACAGCACCCGGCACAGCCCACCCTGTGCCCACCTGCTTGTGCCCTTCCAGCGCTGATGCCAAGGGCAGGAGGCATTGACATTCCCGCTGGGTCCGCACGGTGCAAAAGTAAACTTAACAACGTTATCCACCGATCTGGTAATTAATACCCTGGATGCTTTTCATTGGAGTGAGCGAGGGCCAGGACATGCCGGGGGTTTTAATGAAGGCCCTGCCAGAGGCGCGCATGCCCCCAGTTTCCCCTGGGAGGGGCTGTGCTGGGGGGATGCCAGGGGGAGGTTTGGGGTCTTCGGGAATGCTGTGCGGAGGTTTGGGGTCCGGGGGCTGCGTGGGGTGCCTTGTGCCCCGCATCGGGTGCTCTGGGGTGGTCGCAGCCCTGCACCCACCTCCCCAGCCCGTGCGCCCAGCTCTCCCTGCCCCTGCACCACAGCTAAGGGCCACGCCGGACCCCTCTGGGCCTTTTTTTTTTAAAGGAGATGCTTTCAAGATCTTTAGATATTAGATGAGGAGCGTTTTCCCAACCTCTCGCTGCGCCACGCTCCACGGCGCCCGGTCGGGGCAGGGAAGAGGCAGGAACATGCTGCCCGGCACCGGTGGGGACACGGGGACCGTTTTGCTCCAAAACTGCTGTATCTTTCATTGATCCTGCTGCTATTTTTAATACAGATGCCTTATTGAGATTCAAATGAATGTTTCAAATCCTGGCTCCTTTGCATAATTCTTTTTAATTAACACTTCAAAGGTTTGAACACAAGATCTGTGCTATTTCCCTAACGAAGTGGACTGAATCTCCTTTCCCCCAAAGCTCCCCCGCGACGTTTCCGAGGGCTCAAGCTGGGGACAGGCCTGTCCCCCGTGTCCCCTGCACGGGGGGATGACGGCGTTTGGGCTCGGGCGCTGCAGAAATGGGAGTTAAGGGAAGGGGGGGGTTGACACCTGCGGTGCTGGGCGGGGGCTGCCGTCACCCACTGCCCCGGCCAGTTTGGCACATGCCAAGTGGCAAAAGAGCCTGAGCTTGGCACGGGAACGGCATTTGAAGGGAATACGGTTGAGGCCACCACTCCGCCATCCCCGGCCCCAGCTGCTGCTGTAACACAGCTGTGCACCCCCCGGGTCAAACAAACCCCCCCAAAAAAGAGCACCCTGGCTCCAGGGTGCATTTTGGTCACATTTTCAATCTTCTTGGCACCTGAAAGGGCCTAGATCTGCCTTTCTTCCTTCTGAAATTGTACTTTAAAAATAAAAACCAGAATTGCCACATGATCACGTTCACTAGCGAGAGCTGGAGCTTCTCCTCGGCCATCCCGAGGGCCGGGAAGGATGCAAAGCCCTGAGGCCATGACAGACACAGGAGAGAAAAAACCAGCCCAGGTCCCCGTCCGAGCTTCCCCCCATCTCGAGTGAGCCTGGCTTGGCAGGATCAGGGCCCTGAAGAGCAGCGTAGTGCAGTGAGCAGGGAAATGAACTTCAGTTTTAATTCCTGCAAGTGCCGAAATGATTAGACACAACAAAATTGTATAATTAGTAGGATTTAATAAGAGACTGTCCCAGACATGCAAAAGAAGTAGGTTAGACAGTGGCCTTTGTTCAGCTACAAAAGACATTAATTTGCAAATACTCTTAATATTCATTTTTTGTTATTTATACTGATATTTTGAAAGTCTCCGATAAAATAAGAAATCTGGACTAAGCATTCCAGTTGCATTTCCAAGCACAGGAATCCAGCTTTGATGTTCCCCTTGATAACATCTTTTTAGAGCCTTGACTGCATCAAATTAAATTCTGATTACCCTGATAGTGCAATACAGCTTCCAAATGTATTCAGGTGACTTTTTGTTCTGGAAGGAAATTAGCTATTTTGACAAGGATGCTTGTCAAAAGAGATGCAAAGAGATGGGGAGGAAACAGCCTCGCCAGGGAACCGGCACGTTCCTGGCCCCGATTCGGGCCGGGTTCAGTGACATTGGGGCCACCGCAGGGAGGGGACATGGGCAGCCCCTGCAAAAGCAGATTTGCACCTTTGGTGGCCCCCAAGGCCTCCCAGCACCAAGCAGAGAACTGGTACATCCGCCCCCTCCAGAGGGGACAGCCCAAAGGGACATGCCCTTGGGCGGCAGGTGCCAGGGAGCACAGCCCATGGGTGGACGTGTGGTTAGAGCAGGGCAGCCATGGCCACGCAGAGATGTCATAGAATCACAGGATGGTTTAGGTTGGAAGGGAGCTTAAAGCTCACCCAGTGCCACCCCCTGCCCTGGGCAGGGACACCTCCCACCAGCCCAGGTTGCTCCAAGCCCCGTCCAACCTGGCCTTGAACCCCTCCAGGGATGGGGCAGCCACAGCTTCTCTGGGCAACCTGGGCCAGGGGCTCACCCCCCTCACAGCCAAGAATTTCTGCCTCAGATCTCATCTCAGTCTCCCCTCTTTCAGTGTAAAACCTTCCCCCTCGTCGTCGCTCCACTCCGTGATAAAGACTCCCTCCCCGTCCCCTCTGCGTGTGTCCCCATGCAGAGAGGCCACTCCACATCTCATCCCTACCTCAGCCCTGGGTTAAACCCATCCCTGAAGCATCCATCCAGCTGTGGGCATGAGCACAGCATTCCAGGGGGATGAGGTCCCTTACGGGGATGAGGAAGGACATCCCACCCATCGCCTCTGAGCGACCCACGATGCCCAAGGAGCAGCTCAGGGACCCCGTGCCATCCTCACCCCATCCATTTTCGTGCAGCAGTGCCGCTCCCCGGCCCTGGCTCCACTCCTTGGCTGGATGCTAGGATGAAAATAAAGTGCAAATATTATTGTTGGCAGAGATTACCAGCTCCCCCACTGTGATTTAGGCATCTTTAAACTTCATGTTTTATTAATCCTCACCATACGATTAACAGCAGTGAAATGTGATGTCTGCAAACAAAGGCATGAGCTACAGCGTTATCTCTATGAGATACCAGGGCTCGGGCACTTGATTGTAAATATGCATGGTAATGAATTATAGAGTGGAACTACGTAAAACATGGAGCTGAAGTCACCTGCCCTGAGCAGGGACGTGGTGGTGATGGCCTTTGCCTTCATCCCCGGGCAGCCAACCCCTGCCCAGAGCCCAGGGGAAGGCTGGCGTGATGGAAAACGTGCCGTTTTTTGCCATCTCTCCTGGGGAGAGCCTCCTGTCCCCAAAAGCCTGTCCTTCCCACGAGCATCTCCCACCAGGAGTGTTGGCTGCAGAAGGGAACTTGCTTGGTGGCCTCGCAGGCAGCGTGGGGACAGCTCTACAGCTGCCAACAGAGCGGTCCTCTCCCTCGCTGGCAGCGAAGAGGGGACGGATGGAGCCAGGAGGCACAAACCTTGGAGCAGCTCTTTGGGGCTGAGCCATGACAGTAGGGTCACACACGGGAGCCCGGCCCCCCGCGCTGGGGACAGGATCCCACCCTCCAGCACTGCCCAGCACCTTGGGACCTGATGGTCCTTCGGAGAGAGCAGCAGCTGCCTCGTAAAGCAAAGGGCAGGGAAAATAACGACTCCATCAGCTCCTGCCCTGTGCTGGGCTGAGCCTGGGTGGACCTTCCTGCGTCCGGAGATTTCTCCCAAGCAAAGTTCAAATAAATTATTCTCCTTCCAGCCACTGGAGGACAGTGAAGCACACGGCAGCAGCCGATGCCATCAGCACCCACCCTACAAACAAGTGACAGGGTGACCCAGGGACCCACCATTCCCACCCAGCTGGTTTGGGAGATCCGGAGACTGCACTGCCCAGGGCCAGGGAGCTGGTGAAGAAACAGAAGGTCTGAAGTTATTTGGTTTTGACAGCAACTCTTACACACCTTGAAAAACATAAAATAGCAGGATATCCCACCCCGCGCTGTACAGACCATCTTACAGCTCTGCAGTAGGACTATTGCTAGTTTTCATGGTTTTATTGTCAACCTCTAATTTTCTTGGGGCCTCCTTGTGGAAGCAACCCCTCATCTGCAAACTTGAGCAGCTATCTGGAAAGAGTTTAAAACTTTCAGGGAATTGTAGGAGTCCAGGAAAAGAAGCAGCCAGGAAGCAAGGAAAAAAAGCACCCCAGTTTTTTCCTGTATCTTAAGGCAGCCGACAACACCGGGAAACCCCTGCCTTCCTGCAAAGGATCTACAGCCCGTGGGTGCAGGAAAGCGCTGGAGGAGGAGATGGATGTTTCGTTGCTAAGAGATGCTGTACCATGAAAAGCAAAGCACCAAGCCCTGCAGTAAATTCCCTCAGTCTTGCCCCAGAGGGGACAGCATAACCCCATGATCCTCGGAGCATCCACACGGGCATGCGGTGGGAGCACAAGGGAAGAGGCTGGGGAGCAGCATGGCTTACCTGGACCCGCACCGACACCAGCAGCACCCACGGCTCACCCTGGGACTGATCCACAGCAATCTCTGTTCCCTGAGCTCTAAAGGTCTGCAGTAAATGAGCGGGAAGGGATGAGGGTGACTCAACTACCGTCTCTGCCGCTGCAAAATCAAGGTGGCACCGCTCAAAGGGGCGGGTGCCAGTCTCGAGGTGCAGGGAGGTGGGCTTAGCGCAGGATGGAGCTGAGCCCTGAGACAATCCTTGCCCCGGGGTGTTGAGGATGGGTCAGAGAGGGGCTGGGGGGATTAAAGAGAGAAAATAATCACAGATTAACAAATAGCACCAACACCCCACGGCGCAGGAGATACCCGAGAGCAGCAGGCAGGGAGAGCCGCCCCAGGAAGGAGCCGACGTCTGGGCTGGTTGTCCTCACCTCCAGCGCAGGGTGCAGAAGAGCTCCCAGGGCATCTCTGCAGCATCCGGCTGTTCCCCAACCCCGCTCTCGACAGAGCCCAAGTGCTGATGGCTCCACACTCAGGTCAAGAGGGACTTGCCAAAGCCCCGCATTTGAGCTGCGAAGGGAAAGCCCCCGCCCTTGCCCTCAGCCATTTGGATTTTGGCTTCTGCACTGCAGAACACCCCCAACACACCCCCAGCAGCCCCTGGGTGCCCGACTTCAGCCACAGATTTTATTGTTTAGTAACGAGCTCACCACACCAGCAAGCCAGGACGGGGGTCAATGGTACATGAATACATATCTGTAGCAGTTACACAGACGGAGATTTGTACAGCTTTTGTACAGAGGAAGAAATAAAATGAATCAAATAACAAAATAGACATTAGCAGTCAAACCTTTTTTTTGTCTTTTTTTTTTTTATATCATACTAACAAAATCTGATAGCCAAAAAATGACTAAGCTACAAAATTGTAATACATACTGTACGGGTAAAAGGTTATCATCCATTTATACATCTAGTATCGTCTTTATTCTGGTAACTTACATGAGGCCTATAGGATCTTAGTGTATTAATAATTCCCTACAAGATAGTGTTGAGCTGCTAAAGCTGCCGAACAATGGAGTACTGGAATTTTTGTTAAGACTTACAGTGTCATTTGCATCGTTTTGTTTTAATGAAACCCTCATGCATCTCTACTGCAAGCCAGAGGAACTGCTGGTGGCTGGGGGTAGAAGGCAAGAGCTGTAAAGCCTCGGCTGGCAACGTGGCACCCGTCGTTCCTTGCTGCCCCTTGCTCCAGCTCTCCGGATGCTGTAGGAGGGATAAAGCTGAAATCACCAACCAAGACAAGATTCTTTTCCCTTTGGTCTAGAGGGTTAGAGAAAAAAAACACTAAATATGGAACAGTCTCCATGTCGAAGACTTTTTTCACCGGGTAACGTCTCAGCTGTCAGCAGAAGAGCATCACTAACCGTTGGGGCTGGCCGGGAGGGCTGGTCTCACAACCAGGGTGCGGGTCCTTCCCTTGGTGAAGGGGCCTCCCCACCCGGCACTGCTGCTCCGAGGCATGATGCTCGGAATCTGGCTCCAGATGTGGAACCAGCCTGGCACACACAAGCCGGGAGAGGAGCTGGGCTAACACTGACACCCCCCATCCTCCCCGTACCAGCTCTTGGGGACTGAGATAAGAGCAAGGCTGAAGCCGAACGGGGAGTGAAGGCACAAACAGGAACCAGTCCCTGACCGACGGCAGGAGGTGGCTGCATCACTGCTCCAATGCCCTTGAAAATCTCCCCCAAAAAACCAAGCCAGTAAGACCAAGTATCATGAAGTACTTTATATACCACCACATAGGCAAAAATAGCACTTAAACTTACAAATAAATAGAGGGGCTTGGGGAATCTCCTTGCCCTCTCCAAGTTTGTCCCTAGTTTGGTCTCTTACAACCTCAGAGGGGCAGCCAGAGGCAGGTGTCCCTGGGAAGCCTGTGCCAATTTTGGAGAGGGAGGACACGGCTAGTGTCCAAGCCCATCCCCGGCCACTTCGCAGGGTTGAGCTGAAACCCAGATGACGCGTGTGATAACCTCTCCTGTTGTCACTGCAGCCAGTCCCATTTGGGGAGAAGCTCCCATGGACCTGCACCCCAGGGCAGGGTGGGGACACAGGGGACCTGGCTTTGTCCCACTGCCTGTTTTGGTCCAGCCTTGCAACACAAAGACAGCACAGGCTCCGCAGAAAGCCAAGAAGTGCCATCAGCTCCTTGGCTGATCCTTAGGGACCAGCACAGCTATTTACAGCCAGAGAAGACCATCAGCACCAACTTTAAACCTGCTCTGACCCATCTGCTTCTGCTCCGCCCAGTCAGCTTGGGTGACAATGAGGAGCCACAAGTGTGAGCTGCTCACAGGGGATGGTCCCTGGGAGGAGACAGGAGCCAGAGACTCCTCCAGCCTGAACCACCACCACCCTGACAACTGTGGATCTGATTAATGGAACAAAATACACGGTCCCCATAACCACTCCTGGGGGATCCCACCCTGTGCGGAGCCAGAGGTTCATCAAAGGAGTTGGAAAATGCAGGTATCTTTCCTCTGTAGACAAAGGGAGCTGGTCACAAGTCACTAGAAGACCTATCAGGGAAAAGAAGTTACAAACCAGAACAGGCTCTCCCACCTGCAGGTGCTTGGGAAGCCCCGGGCGTGGAGACAGGCAGCACTGCAAGAACCACTCTGTGAGCTCCACTCAAGCCAGCAGGAGCTGCAGACACGACTTCAGAGACCATGCAGCCAACAGGAGCACTTTGGGAAACACCAGCCCTAAATTCTTCAAAACAGCAGCTCCCAGTGAGGTATTCACTGTTGTGGGCTGTAACAACAAACACTCCCTTTGGGATTTTCCCAAATCACTTAGGAGATGAATACAACAACCAAGAGGATTTTGGAGACCACCCCTATGATCCCTTGGGAAAGTTCCAGAGTTAGGCAGAGATGTCACAATCTTCACAGTGATTAGTGAGAGCTGATGAAACACTTCTACAAGGCAGGATGGGATCCCATTTGAATTATTTCCAGCCAATTAGATCCCAAGCTTGCTCTCCCTCCCCCTGCCATACACCAGATTTAAGCTGTGGTTTCTGACCTGCTTTATTCCCCTGAAGTCACCTTCCTCTCTCATCCTCCCTTTGAATGGAGGAAAATCACCAACCATAGCCCAGATTCAGCAACATCCTCCTCATGGCAGAATTGCAGCCAGGAAGCCCAGGTCTTTCCCAGGTTGCTTCTGGCTGTCCATCCTTCAAGGAAGTAGGAGTCTGGCAACCCACTAAGAAAAAGTAACTCAACTTTGTAGGAAGTCAGGGCAAAAAGCCACGAAGCTGACATGCCATGATGTTAATCTGCCTGTGGTCTGGCTCAGATCTCTCTCAGTGGTCTCCTTCTGTCTTGTCCTCTTTCACAGATGCCCCATCATAACACAAGAGCTTCTGAAGACTGGAGGAGTTGGGCACTAACTAGGGGAAGTCTGATAAATATTGCTGTGACCCTTCCCTGTAACTGAACAGTGAATCTGAACTGGACTCTCTCACACCTTTAAGACCATATTGTCTCCTTCCTCCACCCTAATGTCCCCTTGGGAGCTGTGGTGCAAAGTTAAAGAGAAGACTTCAGAAGAAGGAACAAACCCTTGCCTGGGCCTGCAGCACTGTGTACGGACACAAGGGCTGTGTGGGCTCCAGTCTTGGATTCCTTCTGCTTCAAATGCTCACACTCAGGTCATGCACAGGATTTCTGTGCCCACCAAATACAACCAACCACTACCATGTGAATGCTCACAGCAGCACCTTGGCCTCCTCCGTACCTGGTCGTAAGGGATGGGCATCACACTGAAGAGCCAAGGATAGCTCTGGAGAATGGCCAGGCACTCCCTGACTAGCTGTTAAATTAAACAGGCAAGGAGGGAGCCATCTCCTCAAGGCATCTGTCACACACTGACTGCAGCCAGCGTGGAGCCCTCAGGCTGGCAATGGTGAGATCCAGCCATATGGGGAGTCCTGTGCTCAAAAGAGACCCAATAAAACACAGATGAGTGAGGGGGACCAGGCTGGGCAGCCTGGCTGTGGCCCAGGGCATTGGAGGCCTGCTTAGCCATCTCTCTGTAGGAAGAAAGGCCAGCCACACCTGAGCGAGGTGTGCCTGTCCCCAAAGCCAGAGCCACCACAACTCCTTCCCAAACAGCAACGGGTGAGAAACGAAAAAAATATCCCTCTGAAACCAGATTATTTCCGACGACATGCTGTGATACGAGTTCTAAGTGCAGCCTCTGTGCTCTAGAACAGCAATGTCTTCTACAAGGCGAGGAGGGAAACACGTCCCCACACCCCGTCTTCCTCAGCCCACGCACGCCAGCATGACCAGTCAGCCCAGCAGGTTTCACTCGCTTGTGCAGGTCTTCAAGACACCGGGGCGGGTGGAAAGGAAGGGACAGACCACGTGGGAAGTGTGCAGCCTCTGGGCACGCACTTTGGAGCTGAACACCACAAGGAAATCCCTTTGCAGCTCCTGTGGGGTTATTGGGACTCGCTGACACTTCAGCCACCGTTCGGGGCAGCTGCCATCCAGACCACATCAGCTGGTGGGACCAGGGCAGCTCACGCAACACGAATTCCACAGTCAAAAACCAATACAGGTAAGAAAACCAAACCCAGAGAGATCTTTCTGCTTCCTCCTGGACCAACGTCTGCCTTGGAAAACTGAAGGCCAGGATTGTCCTGATTAAATCAGTTAGTATATTATAAACATTGTCCTGCTTTAAAGTGAAAATACTGTGTCTGGTCTTTTGGAGGTGCTAAAGCCAGATGGGGGATCGTTTTTCCTGACTGTGCACAGGAGCTGATATTGGCGTGAAATGATCCTCTTCACCTCTTCTCTATCAGAGCTTCTCCTGGAAAAAAAGAGACCTTGTTAAGCAAAATGAAGGCAAGCACAAAGGTCTTTTTACAGAAGAGGAAACTGAGGGACAGTGTGGGATGTCACCAGGCCTGCCATGTCCCGACCCGCTGCTCTGCCCAGTAAGCCACACTGCCTCTTCCTCAGGCTGGCCACCCTGCCTGTAAGGAAGTGAAGTCTGAGCCTACGGATCCTGCCCTACATCATGAAAATCATGGGAGATGAGGACAGCACGTCTCAAAAATGCCACCCATGTAAAGGCGGCAGTAGATATCTGAGACCACACAAGTTCTAGCTGGGGCTGCCAAGAGAGGAGCTATGCAGGCACTGACCCAGGAGACCGAGCGGAAACTCCCTTCTCCCCCACTTCTCCCAGAGCAAGCATGCATCGCACCTCAGTGTGCATCTCACTACCACCTTCCTGATGGCTTCAAGCAGTTTAACTTTTGTTAACTACTCTTTTCTTTTCAACTCCACGGGCTTCTCATTTTGATCTGTATCTCATCACCCTGCTGAGTAGCAAATGGATCCAGGTAGCTTCAAGATCATGAAGCCAGTATGATCCAATGAGGGGGATTTTTTTTCTGGAGAACCTATGTTTTTCTAGGACATTGATCAGGCCCCTAAACTCACTGCCTGAGGTGTTAGGATGCAAGGGTAGCCCTGGAGGGGTTCAGGACCAGGTCGGTCAGGGCTTAGAGCAACCTGGGCTGGTGGGAGGTGTCCCTGCCCAGGGCAGGGGGTGGCACTGGGTGGGCTTTAAAGTCCCTTCCAACCTGAACCATTCTATGATGCTACGATTCTGTGACGCTAAATGGTACAGCGAGGTTCCCACTGTGCTGGGAACTGGAGTTGTGCAGAGCCCCTTGCTTTCGCTGTGGGAATGTCAGGGTCAAGCTTTGCTGGCCAAACTGCCCCCATCCAAGAGCTGTCCCCAGCACAGCAGGCAAGAAACCACATGCAGTAGTCACTCTTTTAAACAACATTCTGCTTAAGATTTACCTCTTGCTTGTGGGATTTATCCTGCTGGTGAATCCCGTTAGCAGACCCAGAATTTCCAACAGTCTGCAACAGAGAACAGGCAATACTGAAGAGGGACACGGAGCCTAGGGGTTTTGCCTGCAAGCGCTGAGATTTGGCAAGACTGCCATCTCCTTTCCCTAGCAGCCCTCTCCACAGAAGGAAAGGAGAATGCAAAAATCCCACCCCACTTTTGGCAAGAAGCTTCCTGCCCTCTGCACCATGGCCCAATCGCCACATCCCAGATTGCATCCTTCCCAGCTACAAAACATCCCCCAAGTTCCTTACGGACACAGACCCACTCTTCACTTCTGACTCTTAAATCCCGATAAACAAACCCTCAGCCAAGGGCAGTGTTAGCTGCAGAACACTGCACCGTGAACATCCCAGCAGTGAAACATTTGCCATTCCCCATTTCCCGTCTCTGGGGACAAGTCTGGCAGCCAGGACAGGCTGTTCTATCTTTAGAAAGCACAAGAACTTTGAAAAATTTATAATGTTTCTTTAGTAGGGATAATATGGAGCCCTTCAGCTTCAAAATGAGAGTACAAGCGGCACAAACAAGAGAAGAAAGCTGCAGCCTGAAGTCACAGCGTGCCAGATGTCAGTTGCTTGGGTCTTGGCAATCAGATTCACAGCTGTTGGTGAATTGCTGATGGCAGCAAAACCAGATATTATGGGGAGAAAAGACTGCAAGGTTTAAACCCCATCGTTAGGGGAGTCCCAGCTCCCCAGCTTCCATTCTCACTGTGACCATGAAGGTACATAATCAACCCTATGGGACAGAGGTTTAGTTTGGGCAGAAAACACAGAGATTCAAACTGAGCTCTGCTTTGAGAGCCCAAGCTGTTTGCCAGGCAGCGAGTCCTACCTGGATGGATGGTCAGAATAGTGCCGCTGTAGTGACCCGGCTTTGGGTCTGCACCCACAACCACAGGTGATTCAGACCTAACACAAGGCAATATATCCTACCTGCAGCACACCCCATCTGTGCACGAAGCAGCTATCCAACACCACAAATTAGTTTTGAAATTTGGTCTCAGTACATCACCATGATAATGAACGCAAAGTGGTGTCATTCATTTGAGATTAAATAAAAAAAGCTCCTGGAGCAATCACTGCAAATTCTCCAAAAAAAATGCCCAAGTGCCAAATCCTTCTCATTTCCTGCAAAGCTGCAAGATCGGGGTCTCCCAAGAAAGACATGGAGAAGGTAAAGATCCTCTTCCTCTATTTCAGGACAGATACTTTGCAGCTTCAGGCGTGGAACCATCAAAGCAGCAATTACTCGACAAGGAGAAGAAGCCAGAGTGCCATTTTGGTCCCCCAGCTCCTGCACCTCCTCGTCTAACAGCAAGGCCAGCCACGCACATCACGGGCTGCAGAGCACGGTGGCTGACGAAGCCTGCGATGGGAGAGCAGCAGCTTGCGGTAATTAGAGATTTCCTTCTGCAGCGTGCTGTGAAGTGAAGGCTTTGCAGACAAAGGGAGAGCGATGCCAAGGCAGATCCCTGGGCAACAGCTGCTGCTGTCAGAGAGGAGAGGGAGGTCAGAAGGCAGTGCAGAATGGGTTGCAGCAGAAATGTGGCTTCTGGGGAAGAACCATCAATTCCCTATTGCACCAAGATCTCTTCAGGCCAACAACATCCTCAGGCTCAGCCTGAAAGCCCCTGGTTAACCACGCTCCTTCACAAGGGGAGGGATGAACAGATATCATACTGAAACTAGGGAGCTTTGATCCAGATTCCCTTGTAACCAGGCATGTTAAAAATCTGACATCAATAGAAGTTTGAAGCCTAGCTTCCCACAATAATCCTCCGTCTGTCTCTTAGTACCACGGTTTGTAGTTGAAGGCGTAAGACTATCTTGTCGTATCTCTAAGATTTCTTAAGCGTGAAAGTATCAAAGTAATACCAGGGATAGATTAGCTGACCTTGTAAGGTCCGTTCCAACTCACTTTATGTAAGATTAGTTATTTTCTACAGTTGAGGAAGAAATAATTACCACCTGGAGACAGGAATGCAAACGGGAAGATTTCCTGTTCTCATGGGACTTAGCATTAAAGCAAACAGAGAATAACTTTCCCCACCCTCCCATAGCTTACAGCAGATGAGGCTGTCATGATGCATTTTCATTTGACACACAGCAATTACAGCAGAAGCCAAAGTCACTCTGGAGGTATCGACAGGATTATAGTATGTCTTGGACTGCCACAAACTTGTCATCACAACTACAGCTGTGCTGTCTGGTGCTGGCAGACAGCTGCTGCCGCTGCACTGCGGGATATGAAGAGACTGTCTGCAACACACAGATGTGCAGCTTAGCCAGCAGAGCTTTCAGGGCTGCAGTTTTTGCCATGCACCCTCCTCCTGACTGCCTCCCTGCAAGTACTGCAGCACTGCAAACAGCCATTTGGTGTGTCTGCAAACTGTGCAGAAGAAAATGTCACGGGAGGAGAAGACTTGACACCCCCAGATTACCTACCACAACATATCTGCACCTGCATCAGGGAAAACAAGCTCTCTGTGCATTCTCCCGTGCCTAGGGGCTTGTTCTGTACTATCCTAAGGTATCTGCTTGAATGTGAATTGTAGCTCATTACTGCGATACTGAGACATTTTTCAGTTAAGAATTTAAACAAGCGAGTACAAGAGAAGCACTGGTGGCTCTGAAAGCCATGACCTGGTTGCAGACACAAGAGAAAATACAGCTGTAAGAGTGAAAAAAGGACATGAAGCACAAAGCTTGGCACGGGGGGCAGGTCGCTTCACAAGGAGGAATCAGTCAGGGTGGAGACACCACAGGTACAAGACAGAAAAAGTCAAATGTGCAGAGTCAAGTTATTTGCAGCCTTCAATTTCACAAAGAAGGCTGCAACACAAACAATGGAACCAGTTTTGCCTTTTTGAGAAGAAACAAGGAAAGATCTAAGGACGCTGGGAAGAGAAGATAGCAACTGGAATAGGAACATTCATAGCCCATTAGCAAACCCAAATCAGATACAGAGATGTCTTCAGGAACTGGTTAGAGAAATGGAAAACATTTTCCCAGTCACCTCCAAAGCTTCTGCTTATGGCCTGCAAGGAAATAAACCTCTCAAAGGACAGGGATGGCAGAAACCCTCAGCTTTAATATTATACAGTTCCTGTACGCAAGCATATGCAGTCACACATCATTTCTCTGTTCTCTACTGTACACGTAGAGAACAGTTATTCTTGCTGTAACCTTCCCCAAAACACCACATTTGGCAACCAGTCTTGCAGGGCACAAAAGGACCTGTAATTACCAACTAGTGAGGCTTATCTTAGGTTTAACATACCTGTGTTTTTTCAGAGGAGAGCCTCATCGCTTCCATGAGCTTCTCCATCTGGTGGCCCTGCTCCAGCGCATTGCGTAGCACATCCTCCGTGCTGATGAGTCGGTGCTGCAGCCGGATCACTTCCGACTCTGATGAAGGGTCGATGAGGGAGTATCGCCTCTGATCCGTTACAGATTTTTCCTTGTCCTTATACAGCAAAGAATGGGAAAATAGCATGTTAGATTAAAACCACTAATTACAGACACTAAGCAAAGCAGAAATCCACAGTAACTCATATAACCATCTTTTGATTTCAACAGTAGATGGGGTCAGAGCACAACTCTGAAGGAAACCCTATCAAATGCAACCAGCAGCAGCTCTAATTTGTTCCCAGCTGAGTTCCAATAAATTATTCACATTTCAACCACTGGAGGACACTGAAGTACACAGGAATTAGAGCACACTGCTTATTCCTAGATCAGAGAATGTGTAAAACAATGTGGGGTAGCTGACAGACCTTCAGTTTCTCCTACAGATTTTAGCCCTATTTAACCATGGATCTAAAACCAGTGGGAACAGGGAAATACTGGAGAAGGACAGATGGGACATTTTTGCCGCTTAATGAGGTGCTGCTAAGCCAGGCCACAGCTCACAGGCGCTGTCAAGGAACTTCCCATCAGATGCTCAGTAGCACAAAAGAAAGCATGAAGACTTGGTCAGAGTAAGGGTGAAGGGCTAGAACCCCCCCACGAGCAGCACAGAGCCCTCCAGCCCCCAGGCCGAGGCCAGGAGGGGTTTTGATGCCCTCACCAGCACAACTAGTTTCTCTCGCAGCCCCTTGATGTCATCTTTGAGCTTCTGTTCCTTCAGCCGCCACTCGGCTTTGTGCACCTCCCGGCTCAGGTCCCGCTCTGGCCCAGGGGAGTGCCGGTTCGCCTCCAGTAATAAGGCTCTCAGCTCATTCAAGCTCCTGGAAGAAGCAGCACAAACAGGTGAAGACCTTTCCAGAGCCCCCACACCACTGCAGTCCTGCCATGCTCCCTCCCACCTTTGTTAAAGATCCAAAGAAAGGCCAGCGAGAAAACCTGACACAACTCCCACCACTTTGGGGGCTTCAGCTCTCCTGTGCTCCCCACTGCACCAGCTGTAGAGAGACTGGGACTTGGACTGGGCACCAGCTTAGCTGGCTTGTAGATGACTTCATTCAGCATCTACATGGGCACCGAGCTGTCTTGCAGCTCCTGGCAAGCAGTGAAAGGGCAGTCCCTTTGACAATTCACCACCCCTAATTTTAACCCAATGCCCACATGGGCATCTCTAATGAACAGGAAAGCTGGGGCTGGACTTCAGCAATTTAACCTTCAGATTTCTTTTGCTGATAAATTACAGCACCCTGAACAAACACGAACACGCACACAGCCCCCTCTCTCCAGCTCCGTCCTTCAGACCTGCAGACTGACCTTTCCTTCTTGAGCAGCTCCTGGCTAATCAGGACCAGTTGCCCTGAAGCATCGTGTGTTTTCTTGGTCAAGGCTTCCAGTTCACCTTCCAGCCTCTTCTTTTCTTTTAACACTGAATCGGCCTTCTTTTCTGCTGTTTTGCATTTATTTTCCAAAGCTAGGAGAAGCAGAGGATACAGGGGGAAGAAAGGTCACTTAGTCCTTTGCTTACATTCCTGCTTTTTGACTTTTCCCAATTCCCACTCCTAACAGCACAGGTCTGATTAGCTCTGGATCTAACTCTATTTAAGGGGAGATCTCGGAAACAACACACCCAGCTCTATTTATTTCTGCTTCTTTCAGCTTTTGACATGCAATGAGCCCAAAACCCCCTTTCTCACAGGATACAAATACCTTCTGCAGGGTTCGTATTCACCTCCTGAACAGAGACCAGAACTCCTGAACTAATTTTTACCAACAATGTCCACTGACAGGCAGTGTCATGTTTTATCATAGAATGTGTCGGGTTGGAAGGGACCTCTAAAACCCATCTAGTCCAAGCCCCTGCAGTGAGCAGGGACATCTGTAACTAGATCAGGTTGCTCAGAGCCTCGTGCAGCCTGGCCTTGAATGTCTCCAGGGATGGGGCCTCCACCCCCTCTCTGGGCAACCTGGGCCAGTGTCTCACCACCCTCAGTGTAAAGAACTTCTTCCCAATGTCTCATCTAAACCTGCCCTGCTCTAGTTTAAACCACTGCCCCTCGTCCTGTCACCACCTGTGCCCTTGTTTAACACCAGTACAGAGGAGGAGCAGGGAAACACCTAGTTCCCACCAGCACTGGATTAGGGAAACTTACCACTTACTTGGGCCCTTAGAGTTTCAGTCTGGGACACCAGCGATGACACCTCTTTGTCTCTTTTACTCAGCTTGTCTTGGAGGTCTGTGGGAGAACGAAAAGACAAGACAAAGATTAGAAGCCTGGAAAATGCTTTGTGCAAATCAGGAAGGTATTGAGTGTACAGCATGGGTCGGGGTGTGACAGGCACAGTTGTGGTGCCCTCCGTCGGCAGCAGGAGACAGAAACGGGTGTTTCTCACTGCATCTCACCACCATCCAGATATTAGGAGGCAGGATACATAGCTGGGAAGCCACATCACACAGGTTTAAGAAAGCAACCACAAGCGGAGGGAAAAAAAGGAATAAAACATTAATAAAAACCACAGAAAGGAACTTTCAGCACATTTCTTTGTGTTACCTCCTACACTGGAAGGCAGAAACAGTTTTAAAAGACGTGTTTTCTGGAAAGGATGCATTTCCACACTTACAGAGGTAGATCTGAAGTGCGATGCTTTTGTGGCTCAAGCCTGAACTGGTTGTTTTTAGTACATCTTCTATGTGGCTTATCCTGTGTGGAAACGTGAGCACGGGCTGAGCAGCCTTTTAAGAGCAGTGGCTGATGGACCTAGTTATGTGATGCACTCCCAGGGCAGGAATTGCCTGTCAATCAGCATACGATTTGGCATAGCATATATATATATTTATTTATTTTTAGAGAGATATATATATATATATATATATATATATATAAAATCCTGTACCTGCAAAGACAGCGATGAGGCTGATGACAGTGCCTAGCTAGCATTCAGGGCAGGTGGGAATAGGACAAAACACCTCTGTCTGAATCCACAAACAGCTGGAGGAACATAAACTAAACTAAGGTTCTATTAAGCAAAGTTTAAGGCTGCAAAATCCCCTATAACCTCCGCTTTGATGGCTACATCCTCAGCAGTACTTTAACAAGGGCTTTGCAGAGAACAGAGTCCTTAGAGGTGAGTGAGAAAAAGCTATGCTACCATAAGCCAAATGCCATTTGAAGTGAGACAAGCCAGTTCTTTAGAGATCACCTTTGTGATCTACACTGACGAGACTTTTCTAATAGAAAAAAATAACCTTAAGGAAGAATGAAGAAAAACGAGTCTCCTGGGAACAAGCAAAGGAAGACACAATCTGGAAGCACCTTGCGTGTCTTGGAACAGCCCTGAATCCTTCACGGACACCCAAAAGCATATGCCATGTGCAGCGATGTGGTAGGACATCGCTCCCAACAGAGGCCATCTGGGCCATCCAGCTCCAATCTTGCCTGTCCTGCTGTTGCTCAGAGGCGGGGTTACAGCTTCCCCTCTTTGTGAGGAGGCTGAGTGCAATTCAGTTTCCAAGCTACATTCTACAAATTTTCTGAGTGCATAAATTCTGCATTTTGTTAAAAGGATGCATTTGATTTATAGTAAGCTTAATACAAGAAGTAACCCCCATTATCTTAAGCCAATCACATTAGTATCTACCATTAGCAATCCCCTCCTAACAATGAATTACATTTAGTGTCTGCATTTCACCTGCTGTAAAATCAGTGATGGGATGGAAGCGTGCCCGTTTCCCCAGATCTTGTCTCCAGCCTGCACCATCCGCATGGTGAGTGTGTAACACAAGACCGAAAACATCCACCCCTGCATTTGCTCAGCTAGGTTAGAGAAAGAAAAAAAAGCCAGACAACAAATGTCACCCAGCAAAATCAGAGAGATGAAATGGCTTCCTAAGCCCCTTCCACACAGCCGGCCCTGCAAGAGCAGAAAGTCAGAGAAAAGGAAGACACACGAGTCACTACAACAGAGTGCTCCAAGACAAAACGATAAAATTTCATACCTTCCATAGTCTGCTTCATCTTTATCTTTTCTTCTGAAATATCATTAGTTTCAATCATCTGAAATAAATGTAATATATGAGATGTAAAACAGCCCTTTATCTAAAGATGAAAGCAAAGTTAACAACCAAAGCCCCATCCAAAGCAGAAGTGTATCCGGTACCCAAGTTTAGGATGTTTTACATCCTTCCTGCGAGGGCAACACAGGCTTTTGAGGAGTCAGTTCTATAGTTGGGTACTACTGAAGGCTAACGGGTACCATCTGGGAGTGTCTACACACAACAGGCAGCTGAACACAATGGTGAGAGTCACCCGTGAGGGAAAAGACACCAGGCTTTCCCTGTAAGCTCTGGTTCCAGCTGTCTCGCGCCCAGAGTTCGTGCAGGGTGATGGAAGGGCTGCTCTCCTTCGGACCAGTCTCCTGTGGTCAACCATGGCAAATATTCAGGTGCAAATGCTCTTTAGCATTCAACCTGAGACCTAGATGACAACAAGTTCCTCAACTTCTGAAGAATCTAACTGTGCCCGAATTTACAAAAACAGTAAGAAAACATTAATAAAATAATAATTATTAAAGAATTAATATATTAATTAAAAAATAATAAAAAGCAAATGCTGGTCTATATAGAGGATTCTGCCTTTTCCCCATCCTCTTTTGTCTATATTGCAACGAATTGTGTAAAGCCAGCAACCACAGAGCTCATGGCCAAGCTTTCCATTGCAGAAGCCACTATTCAGCCCTTCAAGCCTCTTCACGTCCAGCAGCCTTTGGTGGGCTGCTGTGGCCACTGTCACTGAAAGCCCCAAAGTCAGTCCCCAAGAGCTTGAGTGGGCTGCAGGATGCTGCTGAGAGAAGCAGGAGCACACCCAAAGGGGAAATACGCTGCCTGATGTACTTTCGGTATGGAAGAACTATGTAACTGCTCTTTGGAAGCACAGTTGTGGTTCTCCCTTGAAGGTCTAGGAAAGATAGCACCATTCATAGCCACAAGACATCCGTTTGTTTAAAATATTTGGATAGTTAATACTGCAGCCACATTAAATCAGCTACGACATTTTAAAATAGAATTTGTCCCACGACACTCAGAGGCTTTCACCCATGCATTTCTTCCCACATTTTCCTGATTTTAATCAATACATAGTTAAAATAATTATTTCAAGACTCCCTGGTTCTAATCCAATATCAACGTCCCCCAGAGCCCTCACTTATTTAAAGGGCTCTGGAACAACCCTCCAGCTTCTTTTACATTCATTCCTGTTTGAATATTGGCTATAACATGTGACATGTAATAACAACCCCCTTTTCCCAGGGCCCTGGCTGTACTTATTGTTCACGACTGTCTTTACTAGATGAAACATGTTGAGCAGCCCTTGAAACACCATTAATGCTGTAGATTCCTTCTTGGGCTTTTGCCTCTCCTGCCCAGTTGAGCGGGCCTTTTTGCAGGCGTGAAGCTCTGACTTGGCCAACAGTAATTCATGGGCTTGAGTTCACTGCCTAGAGGTGAAATGGGTTTCACCCCGATTCCCATGGGGCTGTTCACATTGACAAATTAAACACAGGCATTGTATTCACTTCACTGGCACCTCAGTCTGGAATAGGGACTACATTGCCAGTGACAGATTTCAAATGAGTATTCTTAAAATGTGCATATTTTATGGTTTATTTTTATTTTCTGCATCCCCATGGGGACAAGTCGTAAGTTGGCTTTTTGCTCATTTCTCATGGAAAATCCAAACACAAGTAGGGGTCCAGCCTAGAGCCACGAGTAGCAATCTCCACCCTCACCCTAGTGCAAATGCCGTGTGCCACGCCATGAAGGCAGGATGGCATTCTGTCACAAGTAGTCAAAAAAAAAGAAGATTATGTAAAAAGACACAAAGGCCACAGAAAATTGACCTCTTTGTATTACTGGTGGTTTTATTCTAGCCTTCCCTGGGAGGCTCAAGACTCGCATTCAATCAGGCATTTTATTTGCCCAGCCTGGTGCCATCCTGACTGTTGAAAGCAGTTCTTCCACTACAGTCTTCAAAGTCATCATTTCCCTGTGTCTCTTGTATACGCTGCGAAGCCTCCCCACTGCCTTTGCCGCATTGCTGACCCACACACCCACACCTCCCGCTCAATTCCATCAGCTCAGTCCCCTAACTGAGGCTCTCAAACCACGCTCCACGTGCTCTGTCTCAGCATGGGCAATGGCTCCTCTTCCACCCTGTCCCTCCATCTACCCCCAAAGGGCCTCACTCAATAATACACTACGGCTGTTGCAGCTCCTTGGAGGACAACAGCTGCATTGTAGGAATGATGCTTTTCCAGCTAAGAACGTTCTACTTGCTCAGGATGAGAGCCTACCCTGACAAACCATGATAGCCCTATTCTGCTGCCACAGCACTCATGTGCCTTTAAGCCCAGATGTAGCCCACTTGCTTTTCTTGACTCTTATTTCCTCTAATTGTGCCACTGTAGTGGCTTTCAAGGGTGGGAAGACGCCTTCAGCATGGAGATGCAGAGTCGGAAAAAGCACTATAAATGGAAGGTAAAAACATACAGATACTTTGAGGCATAAAAGCCTCAGAAAACTGCACAAGGCAGCAGCTGAGGGCTACTCCTAGGAAAGGTAACTAACAGTGATGATAAACAAGCAAAATGACCCAGAAGTCATACATTTGCGTGCTGAGAAGGATGCAGGGCCTCCATGGACTGCAGCTTGTTCTCTAAGACAAGCACTTTTTCCTGCAATCTGTGGATCTCCTGTTTGCTCTGGGCTTCTGTTTTCTGTAACGTTTCATAGTCCAACATCTTCTTCTCAGCCAAAGAAATCTGCTCTTTCAAGAAAGCTATCGCTTGTGTCTGATCTGTATATTCACTGTGAAGTTTCTCCAGTTCATGCACCCTCAGCTCAGCATCTCGACACTTGTCCTTCACATCTTGGAGCTCAAGAAGGTGCTGATTGCTTTTGGTTTCCAGTTGCATTTTCCAGTTGCTGTTGCTTTTTTCTACTTCATCCACAGCCTCCTGCAACTTCAGTTTGAGACTCTCTTTCTCCTTTATATGAACAGCCGTCTCAATGTCATGCTTGGCTTTCAGGTTCTCCAACTCAAGCTGGTGCTCCATCTTTATACTCTCCACCACCGCCTTCAGTTCCACAATCTCCTTGTGCTGGGTGTCGGGGCCGGTATTTAACGTGGCTTTCAGATCCTCCAGAGACTTCTGGTGGTCAGAAGCTAACGTGTCCAACTTGGACTTCCAGTTGTCCATGAGCCCCATGTTCTCATTAGTGGCTTGCTGAACTTTATGCTTTAGGTCAACGATTTCCTGTGAATACTTCTCATTGACAGATTTCAGCTTCTCCATCTCCTGCTGGTACTTCTTTAATGTCTTCTCGTACTTCTCCTTTAGCTGGCTGCTCTCCTTCTGATGCTCCTTGTTGGCAGACAGCAGTTGATCTCGTAGACGAAGGGCCTCTGACTGCAAGCCGAGGTTATGCTCGGGGGTCTCTGCTTGGTGAGAGCTCCGGAGGCACTGCCGAAGCTCATCCACCTCGCTGCGCATGAGGCTCAGCTCCTCCTCCAGCTGCAGGATTCTGGACT
Source organism: Fratercula arctica (assembly GCA_947846985.1). Classification (NCBI taxonomy): domain Eukaryota; kingdom Metazoa; phylum Chordata; class Aves; order Charadriiformes; family Alcidae; genus Fratercula; species Fratercula arctica. The sequence goes on along the minus strand of CANTUZ010000015.1, from coordinate 12,752,784 downwards.
TCTCTGCTACCGTGGTTAACTGCAACATGACAGAGAAGACAAAGTCAGTCCCCACCTCTCATCGCTGCATCCTGCCTTTTAGCACGTGCGCTCCAGTGGAAGTAAATCCAAAGTACATTAGTCAAAGTTCAAATAAATAGGAAAAGAATACCCAGCACCCTCCAATCTGAGTACAGTTTTGCACCAGGGTAACCATCACCAGTAACTCTAACAGTTCTTACGTCTTTGTGCCAATTGCAATTCTTTTTTTCCAATACGAACCTCTCATTTTCCACAGGGAAACACACATCTTTGAAACAACCCTCGAAATTCGCTGGGGAGCAACAGTGGCTTATGAAAAATAATGTCCTGAAAGGGCATTGTATTTCCAGACTAGGCATCTTGCCAGGTGATGCACAGAGGAAACGTGTCTGCACATGCAGGAATGTCACAGGCATTGAAACCAGCATTAAGCATATCATGTTTCCTTTATTGCTCAGCAATCCTCTGCCTACAGACCTCTCCTCTGCATGGCAATTTGTTTACCCTGGTGTAAAAAGGAAAAGGGATTTTTACACACGAGTAACTGTTAGAGTTTATTAGCAAAGTAAAAATAACGTAGAAGGCTAGAGGATGCAAAGCAATAAATCTGGCCATGGTTAACATTGAGCATAAGGGCCATGGATTGATCTCTTACGATCTGAATGTAACCTGACAGGGCTGAACTACCTGCTGGTCACAGGGAATTTGGGGGCCTGCAGCTATAGATGGAGAAGAGGAGATTTGACTAGATGAAATATTAGGAAAAGGCAGAAGAAACAAGGAAACCAAGCCAAAACACAAGTGATCAATTCCATTTCATTTCAATTGCCATTCCCCTCCACCAACCATCAGCCCTGGAGGCTGGGTGGTTTTTATTTTAGGCGAGCAAGGAGGCATTCAAACCGTTTAGCCCTTTTGGAGAACCTCACGTTTGTGTTTTCTACAGCTCCGGCAAATCTACTGGTGAGGAGCAAGCTCGCTGTAGGCCAGCTTGATGCTTCCCACACCACACCAGCATGAAAAAGCCCCTTCCGCATCTGACTGCTTTTGGGTTTGGGCACGTCGCTCATTTGGGCAACCTGTGCTGCTGCAGGCCTGGCCAAGGGTCAGAGCTGGTCCACCTGCACTCACCAGTATCTTCCATTTCAGACGGCAGCTCCCACAGCTGGAGGGAGGACAAAGGGAATGCTGATTGCAATGTTATTTCCCCTTACAGCCTGGGGGAGCCTCGAGGCAGAATGAATTGTGCAGCAGGGTGCAGGTATTATTTGGACATGTTAACTGAAAGATGAGTTGTGAAGAGCTCATGTGTCAAATGGTGGCATGGGGCAGAGAAGCAAACTCAATCTGAGAAACAAGTCCCCACACAAGAAGCAAAGCTAAAAATTATGTTGTACTACCATTTCCAGGAGGGAGAGCAAAGGAAAAATCAAACAAAAAAAAAATAATCAGGGAAGCCTAAATCCAAGCCAAAAACCAATCAACCCCACAAACCAAATTAAAAAAGAAACCCAAAGCAAGGCATCATGAGCATCAACGCAGGGGGCAAGCGCGCTGTTCTGCAGGCAGGGCAAGAGGGGGTCGATTACCCTGGTGTCCTCTAATTCTCTGAGGAGTTTTTCAGCCTGTGCCTTCTCAAACAGCAGGCTCTGCTCGAGCTCCCGTATTCGGGCATGCTCCAACTGCGTCTGAGTCTGGTCACACATAGGGAAAAAAGAAGAACAGTGGAGATGGGAAAAGGGGAAGGGGGAGAGAAAGAGAGAGAGAGAAAGGAAAGAGGGAAAAGAGAGGGAAAGAGAAGGCTGCAACATCATCTTCAGTGTACAAGACAAGGAAAGGCAGTTCACAACAGGAGGAGAAAAAAGATCCAAACAAGCAGGAAAAAATCCAACCAAACAGAAAACAGTCACTACGGGATTTTACATGGTACTCGGAGTGGCTATTCACAAGAGAATGGAATCTGTGATGGGAAAACATCCCTCTGCACTAGTGTTTTCCTGCATCAAGACCACACTGATGACACTTCCTAAAAAGCAAAGCTCCCAGCGCTGCAGACCACCAGTACAAGACCTTTGCATCCCATTAGAGACTGCAAAGACCTTGCAATGATTCTCTGCGTCTCTCCTCTAGAGGAATCACAAGGTAGACTGGAAAGAGTTGGAAGTTCCCATCCTCTTTTTGCTCCGGAGACAGCTTGAACCCTGCACTAGGTGGGGAAAAAAAAGCAGGTCATACTGTACACAGCATGTTGCTAAAACCAAAAATACACTGCACTGAAAGCAAATCAAGGAAATTTAGATACCAAACTGTTATATAAATCAGTGCTTTCAGTTTGAATAGGGCTGCTACGATTTCAAAGCGATTTTTGCATGCTAAGACTCTAACAGCCTCGTACCCAAAACAGAACTATATTTTTGTTTGTTTCGGTTTTGCTTTTTTGTTTTTTAAACAGATGGGTAAATTAAGCACAAGAAGTTTATGTAACCTGCCAAATCCAGGAGCATCAACTCAGGGCATTGCTTCGGTGCCCTTCACTTTTAAAGCAGAAGTACCATATAGCTGCACTTGGTGGCAAACCTCAGGACTTTGTAATGACCACTGTAATATCATGTAAAATTTCCCATAAATAACAGAGGAGAGGAGACATGGGAAAATGCATGCAGACTCTGGCCTTCACATTTTTTTAGCTTACGAAATCAACATTTTCCTTTGAATTAAACTGGACCTACCAAAAACCAAACAAACCTTATCAGAACTTTTTTTTTTTTTTTTTTTTTAACACCCCCATTTTCTGCCCTTCGTTTTACAACTAATTATTTGCTTCTCCCTTTTTCTATTGGAATGAGTTTTAGGTATTTTCTGCCCTTTCCTACAATAAAGCAAGCTTTGATTAGTTGTGTACAAACAATGGAAACTGAAGTTTGTAAAAATCCATGTTTTCTCTTATGGCTTGAATGTTATCATTATATAGAAAATTATCTATCTATTAACAGATGGTCAAGATCTCAACTGCCAGTATATTCAGACTACTCCGTTATTTTATGTGGTCTGTTTGACCCCTGAAAGAGGAAAAAAAAGATGTGGTCTCAATAACCCAAACATTATCAAAACCACCAAATAAGATAACTGAAGTGCAAAAGTGGGCATCCTAATAAGAAAATAAGGAAATTTAATTTTGTACTGAGTGGCTTCTCCCACTCTCTGCAAAGCTCAAGGATGCACATCTCAAGGTGGAGCTCCAGACTTGATTTGATTTAAGGGGATAATTATTCCATTGATACCAATGATTTTTCCTCAATTTACACTAGCTCAAAAACCCCAAGTGAAACTTCAGCAACAAAAACTTTTGAAGTTACCTTACTTGTGGCAGCATGTCAGATATTGGCTACCTGAAGATGCTGACCTATTACAAAACTAATCTCTGAATTTCTCAAAGAAACTCTCTCAGGACTCCTGAGGCTGACACTCAGCTTCCCAGCCAAGCTTGCTCAGTATCTACCAATCCTCCTTTTTTCCAAGTCTGGAAAAACACATGAAAACAGAGGAGAAAAATTAATCAGGGAAGAAAGTTAGATCAACTGTTTTACAGTCCTTAAATGTAGCTTCACTGAAGATTCGCATCAATTTTTGTTTATGCAAATTGGTTTGCTTAGCCAGTGGGACTCAGAGCCTCAAATCCAAAGTTTTCCCGCACTTTGAGGAAGTTCAGATCTGAATTTTAGACTTACTTCTTCCTATTAGCCTTAATTTACTATTCACAAATTACAAACTGACTTCCCACTGGTGTTCAAGGTATGAGGTAGGTTCCAGGAGATGAGCATGAGACAGTTCCTTGAAGAGGTTAATATTTCCTACAACAACACAGTCTGCCACCATTAAAAGTCTTTCTTAAAAGGTTTCGTTTTCCTGCAATTATTTTTTGCCTTCCAAAGCACTACAGCACCAGCATTGCCCACCAGGATCAAAAATGGGTTAAATTCACAACTACATTTCAAGGCTAAATCCACAGTTCCTCCTTCTTTATCAGAGGTCCAAAAACTGGGCCCACATCTGCAGACTTCAGACACATTGATTTCTTTGACCAAAGAGCTTCTAGTTATGCTACCTGACACGCTCTACACCCTAGAGTCCCAGCTTTGTTCAAAAACTACATGATATTGTGAGAAATACCATGGGACTTAGCCTAGGCTTCAGCAGAAACCCTAGATCCAGGGACCACAGAGGAGATAATCTTTTCTTACCATCGTGACTGTTACTGGCTGTTAAGTGCAAGATAAACATCCTTCTCTGAGTACTCAGAAGGCGGCTGTTGACCAGAGGAGGGGAGACAGCTGTCACTGGGTTTTGCTTTTGGCATTTGGGTGGTTAGTTGAGCTCTAGCTGGGGATGCCAAGGGCTGTGCTAGCAGCCACTGGCTGACCTCATTGTGACTTTACATGAAGAGTATCAGGGACAACCATTTCCCAGGAAACATACTGCAACACGAAGAAGCACTTATCCCCCTGATTTCCAATGAGAGATTTTTTTCTTTAAGTGAGTTACTTGCTTCTGGAAATCCTAACTGTCTCCCCCACAAAGCAGGAAGGTGAGAATTAACTCCAGTGGGTCAATCATTCAGTCTGAGCATCCAAATTAGACAGGACGGAATGTAAAAACTGACCACAGCAAAGCCCTCTGATCGTGTCTGTGCTGTCACTGGTGTTGGACCCGCAGGAGAACATCCCAGTTCTCTGGATCACAGGAAACCAAGCTGCTCCATGACTCTTTCCTAAGATTTGTTCTTCTGTACAGACAAACATGGAAGCGGGGACAGGCCCCTGGCAGCCTGCAAGGAGCTTGGCTACATCCCCATTGCAAAGCAACTCCTTCCCAGCCCAAATGAAGGTCAGATCTATCCTCAGTTTGGGACCTGCAGTCACAGGAGCACTTATGTCACAGCAGCTTACCATCTTCCTAAAACATCGAGGTTTTTTTTAAAAAAATATATTTAAATATACCTGCTAACTAACCCTGGTCCCACTGCCATTACTCCATGGCCAGGCTTAAACACTTAGGCAGGGGCAACTCACTGCTCTCAAAGGAAGTGATGGAGCAATCACCCTTCTCTAAAGCACTGGGGAAATCTATCATCTAAGCTCAGGAATCAACAGAAACCTGATTTTGCACCCACACACTAGGCAGAAACTGCTATCTTTTAGCAAAGGTCTGCTATCAGCACGTTGCTGATTTATACCCTGTCAAACACATAACTCTGCTTCAGCTTCTGGATAAAGAGGAGAGGTTTATGCCAAGAAGGTCAAAGCCATAGCAACATACTCCACTGCCTAGTTTTCCCATTTTCCTGGGCTGTTATTGATATGACCTACAGTGAAGCACAGGAGCAGGTCCCTTGACATTTCTGGCCATTACTAACCTCGCACTCTAGCTAAAGATAAGGGAAACTCCCAATTTACACACGTAGAGCAGAGCCTTGCATTCACAGAAATATTTCCTTTTCCTTTTCCCCCCCAGAGAAAAGCCTCCCATTCAAGTGCAAGCTCCCATCACCGCTTCCAGTTTGCACAATATTCACTGCAACAGCACTGCTCTGAGCAACAGCCCTTCCCAATGACAGGGTATCCCAGTGTCAAACCCCGCGCTGGTGGGCAGACTCCAGATGAGGATACCGCAGGTCAAACAATACACAGCATTTCAGCTGGAACAGAACAGCATCCAACTGGGAGACTGTGCGTGCCAATAAACTGCTAATAACAGGACACTGCAGGGGCAGCGACTGAGCAGTCAAATAATTTCTACAGTGGAAAAACATATGTTGAAATGCATTTAGGTACAGTCAGATTTTAACATGGCTTGGCAACTAACGGTGACTTTTAAAGCCAGGCTGGCTGCGTGTGATTAATTCTAGGCAGCTCCAAGCGTTATTAGTCACTGGGCAACATACCAAAGAATAATCTTCACGGTTTATAGCACGGTGTTCACGGCAGGTCCGAAACCATCAATATAGGGAAAGTATTGTTTAGAGTTGAGCAAAAGATGGCAGAAATCACTCAAGTGAGACCCCACATGCAATTTCAGGTTTTGACCCCACATTTTGGTAAGGGTGTTAGGAATTACCTCCAGATCCCCCTTCGTGATGGATTCTTCCTCCACACGGAACTGCAAATCCTCCACTTTCCTGGGGAGGGGAAGAGAGACAAATAGCAATCAGTAACACTCAGATCAGCATCCCATTCCTAAGCAGCCATTGCACATGGGCCTCCCCTGCACAACCAATGTCTGAGAGGAGACAAATACAGCCAACGTTTGTATACAAAGAGCTCAGCAGAAGCTAAACAGCAAGAATCATGGAATGGTTTGGGTTGAAGGGACCTTAAAGCCCTCCCAGTGCTACCTGCCCTGGGCAGGGACACCTCCCACCAGCCCAGGTTGCTCCAAGCCCCGTCCAACCTGGCCTTGAACCCCTCCAGGGATGGGGCAGCCACAGCTTCTCTGGGCAACCTGGGCCAGGGGCTCACTCCCCTCACAGCAAAGAATTTCTTCCCAATATCTCATCTAAATCTCCCCTCTTTCAGTGTAAAACCCATTCCTCCTCGTCCTATGTCTCCCCTCCCTGATCAAGAGTCCCTCCCCAAATTGTCTTGCTCCCCATGGAGCAAGACAGTTAATAAAGAAGTTTTCCACATCGCAAACATTTGCCTTCATGCAAAGTCCACGCTTGCAGACGTGCTGCTTCTGCTGCACCGCCTCTCAGCAAGCACAACTGCTCTTCACCCACACTGGGATCCTGAAAACATGAAAGTCACAACTGGATTTCACTGGTTTTCTTGTTCTGTTATCCTGCAGCTGAGCACTGGGCAATTCCTGTGCCAAACACACAGGGTCCATACAAATATTCCATGGGAATCGGAGCCTCTGCCTTCTTGGCAGAGGGTGGGAAATGCTTAATGGTTCCACAACATGGAAATGGTGAGCTACCCTGGCAGAAAAGCCTTCACCAGAGACTGTACAGGCCAGTCATGCATAAATGCACATAAAACCACACACACAAACACAGACATGCCTAGGACTTTCTTTTGCAAAGTCTGAAGAGAAAATCCAGTAATGATAACAAAATAATTCAACCTTCTGCTAAACTCACTCCTCTGTTCTCTTTACTGATTTGAAAATAAGGCAATGATGGGGATGTTGAGCTGGTAGCCAGATGTAAGGACTCCGATTCCATTACAGTTAAAAATAGCTGTGAGTGTACATATCTAACTTCATAAACAAGCTTCCTTGTCTAAACCTCCTCTAATTAGAGGAGGCATCTGTTGATATTTAGGAAAGAACTCAGCTGTCTTGGGTTAAAGGGCCTCCTGGAGCTGGGAAAGTGAGCTGCCTACCAGGGGAACAGAGAGACTTGTGCACGAAAGAACAATTCGTCCTCAGGAGGGGCATCATTCAATTGAAATCAACACTGTTTTTGGTTACTTAATACACAGAAATGTCTTTCTATTCCCACCAAAAAATTTAATTAAATATATGGAGCAACTGGACTCCAAGAATGACACGTAGATCTTCACTCTTATCCAGAGAGGAAATGTATGCATCTTCATACGTACACGGATGGGGCCTCTGGGATGTGGGGAGATGGTGAATCACACTACAGTAAGGCTGTACTCCAGTTTGATTTCCCTTCCTCAGAAGGCATGTCCTTAAGATCAGCACATCACGAATAGAGGGGAAAGAAGTGGTTTTTAGCAAAGCCAGGTTGTAGAGAAAGGTTAGGGCTCTGGGATGGCCCAACCCACGCAGTTCTGTTTATTATCCAGTACTGTTATTTTAATACTGTACCCTTAGCCAAAAACACCTGAAGGCAAGGCTTTGTCACTGTCCACACCCTTGCCATGAGTTAAATCCACCTTTACTGAGTAGTTCCATTTTACACAGTGACACAGCTGAGTTTGGTCAGGGCATCAAATCTCAGAGTAACTGATGTTACTGGAGCCCTTCGTTCCTTCAGGCAAATAATGCTGCTTCTCCCTGCTTTCTGTCAGGAACCAAACAGGGAAGATGGTTGAAAACCCTCCCTAACTTCACTGCCCAGCTGGAGACCAAGACTATTTGGCCTTCTACTGGCAGTGGTAGATCAACTGTTGGCCACCATTGTATCGTCAATGCAACATTTGCCGTGGTCAAATGCTGTTGGACTTGCAAATAGCCTGTCAAATATTTATCAGGGTCATCACAGAAGTGCCAGAACTTATAGCCTTGATCAGGAATGGAAGCTGATGGTGCTTTTGTTGTTTTTTGGTGGTGGGTTTTTTTTTTTTTTTCCTTAAAGAGTGCTACATGCATTTGGCTGGAAAGCACATCAAATCATTAAAACTCCTTTTGTCAACAAAACAGAGCTGCACCTAGCCCAAGCGGGACCTGCCCTGGCTGGATGCTTGTCTTCTGCCTTCCAATTGTGTTGCAACAGCTGGGCAGGATCAACTGAGCATATTCAAAAAACCCGAGACTGCTCATGCCACAGAAATTATCTCACTGCAACGCCACCGAATGCTACAGCATCGAGTCTCCTCTAAGAGCCAGAAGACACAGGAACGCACAAGACTAACTGGAAGTACTTCACTGCTCAGTTGTGATCAGCAGCAGTTCGTCAGCAAACAAGGGCAGTCACAGTACTGGGTGCCCAACCCTAGACAAGAGTCACATCAGACATATAACTGCCGCAAAATTGTTCTAAACTTCCCATTACCTGAAGCAGCACACCCCTTCCCCACTTGCAGGAGAGCGAGACACAGAGTATTTGAAGAACTGGAAGACATCCAAAGATGACTTTCCCAGTCACTTTCTTCTCCTTAGAGCCAATGAACAATGTTCTTGGGTAAGAGCCTCATCTCCCCCATGACTTCATCTCCTCCACACCCATCCACTCCTGCTTTACCTCTTCTCCTCTTCCAGCTGGTTCAACAGCTCAATCTTCTCCTTCTGCATCCCATCCACCAGGGCTCGTGCTCGCTGGAGGTTTCCTTCTGCCTCTGTGACGTACTGCAGTATAAAAAGAGCCCAAGCCGCAAAAGTTAACAATGTTTGAAGTACAGGATTGTTTAAGAAAAGGATCAGAACAAGGGAACAGAAGGTTTTGATGATCTATTTCAGAGGATGCTATGGTAAAAAGGTAGATTTTTCCAAAGAGCCCAATATGTAGGCATCAAAAAGAATAAAAATTGCTCAATCTCCAGCAGATTAAAATTTGATCCATGTTTTAGTGCCTCTCTGATACGAACCCTTTGGAGAACCCAGGTCTGATTAAGAGTTAAGAACTTGAAACCTGAACGGTTTTGAAAATCTGGTCTGAGGTTATCAGGTGCAATTCAGCCCTGGCCATGAAGCAAGAGAGATATTTCAGACTTGCGTTAATTCATTTGTTACTGGTAATTACTGGGAAATACCATTCATAAGGAAGATGTCAGCTTGCAGTTGATTTGCCAATTTTTCCTGCATTTCTGACAGGCAGGTGTCACCCACCACACAAAGATATACAGTGCCATCCCTGCTCCCTAGTAGCTGACCGGGGCTTATAAACATGAGCAAGGAATTTAGGGCAAGAATAGTCACTGAAGAGCCACATATTGATGAAGAGCAAACACGTATCTCCTTTCTTTAAACATCCAAGTGCATAAAATATCATTTGCATAAATGCTTGTGCAAAAAAAACCTCATGTGATCAGCCTGTTTTCCTTACAGAGCTGACTACATTAACGTGATCAAAAAACCCTCTCTGGCAGGAAAGCAGTGACACATGAATTGAGCTGATGTTCTCAGCAGTGTCCGACAGCATCAGAAAACCCCACTGCAATGCAGTCACAGCCAAGGTCAGACTGGGTGGTCAAGGGGAACAAGTTTGCCCTCCACTTGCATTTCAGCATTCAAATGTATTGATCCACCAGACAAACTCTCTGCTGTCCTTTTTCTGGAACAGCACTTTTTAAGCTCCTGGCTTGGGGCAGAGCGAGCACACTGGCAGGAGCGGGGAAAGAGACTCAGCTTAAACCCACCACACAGGAAGCCATCTCCACATGAAAGACAGAAATTCAGAGCCCAGGTTTCACATCAGGAAGCTAAACACAGGTAACGTTATTATGATCTGAAACTTTCAGAGGATGACAGATATTTGCATGCTGGCAATAAAGCCACATCACCTCCTACCTGCTCGTGTTGGGCCTTCATGATGGCAATCTCTTTCTCCACCTCACAGATGTGGCTGGTGGCTTTGGCAACCTCAGCCCTCTCCAGGTCACGCTCTGCCAGTAGCTGTTCAATGTGCTGCTGCTTCTCCTTCAGTGCCTCCTGGAGAGCAGTGGTGCCAGAGATTTTTCGGGCATATCGAGAAGAGGTCTCTGTCAGCTGGAAAAAGAGTCAAAGAGAGACGGGATAAAGCTATGTCCTTCCCAGTCTAGAGCAGCTTAAAGTCCCCTGTAAAATCTGGAATGTAGCTCACCTACTGATCCTAGAATGGTTAGAGCTGGAAGGGGCCTTAAAGTTCATCTCATTCCACCCCCCTGCCCTGGGCAGGGACACCTCCCACCAGCCCAGGTTGCTCCAAGCCCCGTCCAACCTGGCCTTGAACCCCTCCAGGGATGGGGCAGCCACAGCTTCTCTGGGCAGCCTGGGCCAGGGGCTCACCCCCCTCACAGCAAAGAATTTCTTCCTAATATCTAATCTAAATCTACCCTCATCATTTATTAGGCTATACAGAGCTGCAGTTCCAGCTCCGGATCCTACAGGTGGGGTTGATAACTCTACAAAACATCTGGACACTGCTTGCAAGCTCAATAGCTCTGCTATGCTGCAGTGAAAGGACTATTTCCCAAAGGACAGGACATGGGGTGGGAACTGGGTCAGGAAAGTCTATCATGCATTGTATCATCTGCCTTCATAAATATATTTTATTGATGACCTGCAGTGGTGTAGTCCCAAACAATGAGCTCAGCTAGGAGGACTGATCTCAGCTGGAGACTGGTATGGGCTAGTTGGATCCGCTCCCAGTGACGGATACTGCACTCTCGTCCCCAGCCAAGACGACTGCAGGTGCTATGCAGCACACACTACGGCAGTCAGAGCTCTGAATAACATTGCTGCCTGCTATGCTGTCCACCTTCTTGAGTACCTTCCAAAGCACATGGCATGCGATCCAGGACAGTGTCACCCCTCCACAGCAAAACACAGTCATTGCAGGAGCTTTCTCACAGCTGTTCAACACAGCAGCACGCTGCTACACAACCACATGGGACAAGAAACAATGGCATTTTTCCTCAGGGATCCTATGTCAAGCCTGCTCTTGATAGTGGAGCTGAGATTTGTCCCGCTGCAAATAGCAGTTCGGGCTCTTTAATGGTCACAAACGCTCAGTGTTTCCTATAACTCTTGTGTCCATGGGGGAGTCCTGTTTGTAAGGTGGGTAATAGTATTCCACTCTCCACTCCCCTCATCTCATTGACGGTGAAGGAGCAGCTGCTGAAACAGAACCCAACCCTCCTACTTCCTAGAGCCGGGTCACGGAAGAAGTGGACCGAGGCTGCAGAGTCTGTAGAAAGAGCCACTTACCAGCCCGCTGCGGCTGGGCCTGCCCCCGACAGACGATGCCACAGAGCTGACAGAGCTGATGGAGGAGCTGCTGGGGCTGTGGGTTAAGGCAGACACTCCCATGGCCATTCGTTTGCTCTTCTTTGCCTTGGCGGGGCTAGTTGACGGGAACCCGATCCGGATCACCTTGTGGATGGGAGCAAAGAGGCCAAACTTGGGAGGGCATTGAAAATACCTGTAATACAGGAGATGCACCAAGTCAGAAGCAGCAGAGCATCCATCTCACCCAAGCCTCGCAGAATTGCATTGCTAAGCAATATGCGATCCCGGCCCTCAGCCCATCTCTTGGTGCTTTGCTGTGACATTGTTCCCCGCATACAAGCGGTTGGATTATTCTCCTTTCCTGCCTCTTAAGAGTAGTGGTAATCTCCATGTTTTCACTTGTGGTGCTTACGCAGGGAAATCCGAGATAATTGCCACGTACTAGTTGCTGCACACTTTGATGAGATGCCAGGAAAGACCCATCTGGTGGCGTGGATAGCACAAAGATCCCAGTGCAGAAACACAGCGAGAGCACACGCACTCCTTCCTTACACCAACAAACCGACCTTCCCAAAACCCTCATGTATTCTCTACCCTGCTCTGCAAGAAAGTCACAGAGCAAAGTGTGTTGAATAAAAAGGTCTGTGTAACACAGTTCTGTATAAATGTTCCTCCCAAAACAGAAGGGGAAGATGGCAGCTCCTAACTTTGAAGCTAAAAATACCACTACAGCAAACTCCGTGTGTGCCATCTCCTCTGTGTGGCAGAGAAAGAGAAACTGGTTCCCACGCAAACAAATTTAGAAAGAAGCAAGCATAAAAAAAGGGAGGATCAGATAATTACGATGCAAGCTCTTTTCCGCAATTGCGGTGAGCCTAATGATTATGTCTCTCTGGAGCCCTCTTTCAAAATACAAATGAGCCAAAACCCAGTGTCAAACCTTGGAAACTCCTTCAGAGCTTGGGTCGACCAGCTCAAGGCAGGGTTTATCTCTTGCTGGCCAGCTGCACTGCAGCGAGTAAAACCAGATCATCTCCAGGCGTCGCATCCCCTTGTTTCAAGGGAGGAGTCAATAGAAAACTGTCTCTGTCAGGAGTTCTTTCTCAAAGGCTTCACAGCAAGGTTAGGGGAAAATACTGGGCCATTAGTCTGTCTTATGTTAACACAAAAACCAGGTCCTTATGAATAAATGACACAAACCCAGCTTTGCTAGCACAAGTCCCTCCAGCTGTGAGCAGCTGCTTCCCCAATTCCCTTTTATTTTTGGGTGCTGGCAGCCACACGGCTGTGTCACAGGCCGATCTCTGTGTGCTTGGGAGGCCAGAGAACAGCCTGATCTCCAGCCAGATGAGAAAGTGATTCGTTTCAAACATCTGCTCAAGACCAATTTTTTTTATAGCAATCTTTAAAAAAACAAAACCAAACCCTCCACAATCCAAAATCACTTCGCCCCCTCTGCTTGCTGTTAGCGCAGGCTCTTGGGTTTGCAAAGTCATACCGCAGGTTGACCTTGCTACAGAACAGAGACCCAAGGAAGAAAATCAGCCTGACCTCTTGCAAACCAGCCAAAACCCTGCTCAGCATCACATCCTCAAACTGAAGAAGGCACAGCCCCTTCCTCAGGTGGAAGCACAGACTGGTACTTGTGGTGGTACAAGGCCAAAGTCCCTCAAAAGCCCCCTGGCAGCTCTTCGCAAGTCCAGACTTGCATCACGCTACATCTGCTCATTTTCTTTCATTCCAGACTGGAAGCGGTTGCAATTAACTTTTACAGTTCAGAAGCAGGAATTGAGTCCAGAACACTTGGCAGCAAAGGAAAAAAAAAAAAAAAAATCTGCTTGAAAACCAAAAGCTGCTCTCACTGGGTGCTAAGGAGCTCTGTATCCACATTACAGCAACGGAACAGGGAAGGAAAAGTGGCATTGTGATGGCAATGCAAGCTGCAGGTGGGAAACCGCACAGGACATATTGAAATAGATAAAAAACCCAAATCTTCAGTGTCCAAGGCCTGTAGTTGACATGTTTTAGACTATGTGAAAGCAAAGGCATGAATAGTTTAGTGGGCAAAGATTCCCGTAGGAACAGAGGCAGAGAAGAAAGAACAGTAAATATGCAAGTAAAAGTTAATATACCAGAAATGAGTAAGTGGAACTTGTTTGTCTTTGGGGATAGGAAACCAAAAAACCACACCAGCATCTCTCTAGTCTCCTACACAAACAGGAAAGCAGATGCAACAAACGCCAGTGTCTCAGCTGCACCCATTTGATGTAGGGAGAGGGGATCACTACCATGAAATCCTTCTCTCGGGCACTGCTACTGAACCACAGCCTGCAGGCAGCCTCCACCACAAGCTGCTCAGAAAATCCCGGCCCTTCATCCTTCCCTTGATGCACAACCAGACCTGGATGCCCTTCCTGAACCTGCATGAGAATCACAGCGACCCTCCTCAAATTTCAGGTGATTCATCACTGACTCAGCTGGAGAACTTACAGCAGCAGAGATGATGACAGAGTCCTTTGCTCGCTCATTTGCCCACATGTTTGCTCTCCTACTTCCACCAGCCTCCGCTGTCTCGATTTGCTGCTTTGGACCTGACTCTCCTGCTGTAGCAGACGGCTACTGCAGCAGCAAGCACTGGTCTCCGGCAGCCAGGCGAAGGATGCTCACTAGATGGCAACCACCACCAAAGCAGAGAGACTCCTGAGCCCTGGGTGTCTCTGCCCAAACTGATAACAAGGCCAAGAGCAGGGTCCTGCATGTGGGTCAGGGCAATCCCAAGCACAAATCCAGGCTGGGCAGACAATGGATTGAGAGCAGCCCTGAGGAGGACTTTGGGATGTTGGTTGATGAGAAGCTCAACACGAGTCAGTTATGTGCACTGGCAGCCCAGAAAGCCACCTGCATCCTGGGCTGCATCCCCAGCAGTGTGGGCAGCAGGGCGAGGGGGGGATTCTGCCCCTCTGCTCTGCTCTGTGAGACCCCCCTGCAGCACTGCCTCCAGCTCTGGGGCACCAACAGCAGAAGGACACGGAGTTGTTGGAGCGGGGCCAGAGGCGGCCCCGGAGATGCTGGGAGGGCTGGAGCCCCTCTGCTGTGGGGACAGGCTGAGAGAGCTGGGGGGGTTCAGCCTGGAGAAGAGAAGGCTCCGGGGAGACCTTCCAGCCCCTGCCAGTCCCTAAAGGGGCTCCAGGAAAGCTGGGGAGGGACTCTGGAGCAGGGAGGGGAGCCATGGGACGAGGGGGAAGGGTTTTACACCGAAAGAGTGGAGATTTAGATAAGATATTGGGAAGAAATTCTTGGCTGTGAGGGTAGTGAGCCCCTGGCCCAGGTTGCCCAGAGAAGCTGTGGCTGCCCCATCCCTGGAGGGGTTCAAGGCCAGGTTGGACGGGGCTTGGAGCAACCTGGGCTGGTGGGAGGTGTCCCTGCCCTGGGCAGGGGGTGGCACCGGGTGGGCTTTAACCTCCCTTCCAACTCTAACCATTCTATAATTCTGGCAGGACAAGCTCAAGGCAGTATCAGGAAGCCCATGCGGCAGTGGCAGACTTGGGGAAGACTGTCTGAGGGGTGTCTGCATGCACCGAGGGAATCACTTTTACTATGTTGGCTTCTCCTCCAAAACCCTGCTGTCGAAATCAGCACATGCTATAAGAAAATCAGAAGATTAGATGAAGGCTCAAACAGGGACAAAGCTGCAAACCTGCATCCAGATCCTTGGTGGACAGTGAGACCACGTGTATCACTGCTTTAACAGCAAGTACCCGTTATTCCTAGAAGATCTGCAAAATCAGCCTGGATGCAAAAGGCAGGGATGTCTTGCAGACTTCCCTCAATTTCCCCTGTTTAATCCAAAACTCTTAATTTGCTCCTGCTCCCCAATCCCTACGGTGGGCCTCAATTTTTCCTGCTCTTGATAAAGCGCGAAACAAAAGAGAAGCCTTGCAGACAGGGCGTGTACCATAACAACTTCAGACAAGATGCATCAGTTTCAGAAGACAAATGACTTCCAAAAGTTGGATTTTCAAAACACAGCAACAGAGGCGTGAGGACGAGAGGCAGAGTGTGCACCCTTTCACTCACATCTGCCTTCCACGCCTTCCACACACACAGAGACAAGAGATCATTTCTGAGCACCCTGAAGATTAAGCTTAGAGATAACTTATAGTGTATGATAAAGCAGGGGCTTGGATTCCCTCCATGACTTATTCTCTACCATCCTAGTTCTTTTCTTTTGAGAAAAGGCTGGAACTCAGCCATCTGCTGCCAATCATTTTCTACTTTCTTGTCCTGACATTGAACAAGGCAGTGTTTCTCTTATTTTAAATGAAAACACGTGGCTACTGACCCATCACAAGAAATATTTATTACACAACCTGAGATCTAACAAGGGAGGAACTCTCAGTTCTTCAGTTTCAAAGCTAAATCTCACCTCTAATGTAAGATTCCCTTAAGAAGCTCCAAGAAATCAACAGTATTTCGCACTGAAGGAACTTGTGAAGGACAAGGAATCAGTTCCACCTGTATTTGAAGCAGGGTCAAAGTGCTGCTGTATAATTCATCCCCAAGCTCACGATCTGAGGCTGGGGGTCATTCCCTTCTCTAACGTCCACATAAACAGAAACAGGTTCCCAGCAAGCCTGCGAGATGTCCCTGCCTAGTTTTATGGACACTAATAAGGGCTTTTTTAAAAAAGAAAACAGTGGAGGTGCCTATGGAGTCAGAGGTGGTACGATCAATCGGCAGATAGCTGTCGTACTACAGAATTAGTATGAGGACAGACAACGACCACCAGTTGTTCTTTCGGATTTCTGGAAATCTGTTCCCAGAAAGAACAGAACAAGCCACATTAAACTGAGGGGAAAAAAGAGAGTCAAATCTTTATCTTCTATAGTTCTGACAGGGTGAATTAGAGCACAAGCAACAAGTTTATGAAGGGAATGTATAGTAGAAAGCAGAGCTAATACAATCACAGAATCAATTTTAGCAAAAATTAAGTCCCACCATAAGTCATCTTCCCTCCCTGCTCTCTCCTGTTTCCCGAAACCACTCAGGTTGCTTCTTTATAGACGTTATCTGATCCTACTTTAAAATGCTCCAGTGATGAGGTTTCTATTGATCTTCCTGCAAAAATAGCCCAAGGCTTAAGCAACTCCAAACTGGACTCTTCCTCCCAACACACAACATCCAACCAAACACAGCCACATGCAGCCCTGAGTCCTCCCCCCAGGTCCGTTTGGCCCCTGGCTACCCTGGAGGCGTGTAGGACCCTATGCGCCCCAGGCTGGGTTTGAGAGCACACAGTACCTTGTGCCAGCAACAGCCCCGTCGTTCTTCCCCAGGGGTTCATCCAGCTCCACGCCACACCACTCTCCTTTGGCAAAATCCGTCTCTCCCACGTAGCGCACAACTCCTGTCTTTGTCCCACCAACCTGTAGGAGACAAGATGCCGAGGATTAGAGACAGCAGCACTGGCACTGCCACAAGGGGACTGAAGCTGGGATGGCTATGGAGAGAGGAGGGGGGGAAGAAAAAGAGACATCAGTATTTTCTGTTTCAGATCTGATGAAACCAGAACAGATCATTTTCATATCAATTTCTCCTAACACTAAAGATGTCTCTCCAATAACTACAAGCAAGTTGACAAACTCCCACTTTTGGACCTGCCTGCCTGGAAGGTGTCAGAACACATACAATGAAAATGTATTTCAAGGCGTCAACTAATTGCACAGTTACTTGTGAGGCCACCAAGCAGTTTAAGCCCCCCAAGCGCAGCTTATACCTGCCTTCTGCGAAGAACCAAGATCTGCACTAATGCGGTTTTGGTCCTGTGCTACCTGCACTAATGCGGTTTTGGTCCTGTGCTACCTGCACTAATGCGGTTTTGGTCCTGTGCTATCTGCACTAATGCGGTTTTGGTCCTGTGCTCTTTCAGATGGTGGCTGAGCAATACTGGGACAGAACACCAAAGGGACAAGCTGAGCTAGGAAGGCACTCATCACTCTTCAGCTTGTCCCCACGCAGGGCTTGCTAGGATGTAGCGAACAGCCCTCCTAACAAATCTGTCAAAGTAGAGGTGTTTTGTATAGAAAAAAACCAAACCCTTCACTTTTACCTGCACATCCTACACCAATTCACAGCGCTAGCGAGCTGCACGGGAAAGGGTCCTGGCTCACTGCTAGGCTTCCACTAACACAGATTTATTTTTTTTTTTTCCCCTCCATGGAGAAATAAGAGTAAATCACACCTTTTGCTCCGTGTGTACGCTTACAGCTTTCAGCGGGCTAAGTAGACTCTAGGAGAGCACAAGTCAGGAATGCCTGAGGCTGTGTTTTGATCACTTCCATGAGAGCACATTTCACCGAGCAGCAGCTGCCTCTGCGCTAAAAGCTCCTACATGGATACTTGTGCTGAGAAAGGAAAGGTGGAAAAGTAGGAGGGTGGTTCTAAAGGTTCACACCTTCAATGCAATCAGCATATGATTTAAACCTTTTTTAGCCTATCTCTGCTGAAGCCTAGGTTCAAGTAAGAAAGCCTAAAAACTAAGTTTTAAATTAAATTTGCAGCTTTATCTTGAATGACTTGTGGTTATTAATTCTCTTAATATTAGATATTACATAAACGTGTATCAACAGAGTAATATTCTCCTACAGAAACAGTGATAATTGAATGCCAAAATCTCCAGTTTTGTGTATTCCGGGGTAGGGATGTTACAGATTTGTGAGTTCTGAGTCCCTTAAAATTCTGAAAATTGCTTATCCAAAGGAGAAAGTTTTCCCAGCCTAAAAATAACTGCACCCGAATGGAGGAGAGAACACAGCTCTGGGTCCCACCTCGAGCCCTGGGAGGCTGCGCTGCAGAACGCAGCTTGAGTTACTCTTCTGTAATTTCTCTCACTTAGGGATTCAAAGTGCTACTAATGGAAAAACCTTTGTTGATGTCGTTCTCTTTGCTATAGGAAGGAGGAAAATATTTGCCAGCAGGAAAAGTCTCACAAGAAAGCTTTCTGGTCCTACACTGCTCCCAGGAGTAAAAAGATAATTCAGTTTCCATGTGAGGTACTTGGCATGTTACAGATTTGAACAGTTGCAGTGAAATTCTTTACCTATCACTCACAGTCAGATGGTAGTGCCCTTTTTGATTTATTTCAGTTTGTACAGATTTAGTCTCTTAATATTAATGCAGCGATTTAATGCCATTCTAATATATTTCTTTAGCTGCAAGTTGAACTCAGTATAGGTGTAATTCATCTTAACATCATTTATAGGACCTTATTGCTGGTAAGCTCCCTCCGTTTTACTTTTATTGCATTTTAATTACAGATATGGAGCCACATTTCCTTTACCAAGCCACCTGATCGTCCAACTCCACAGAGCCTCATGTAAACACCTTAAAAACCTGACGCGCTCCTTCCATCAGCATGACTCTTTCCACGCTGTTCTGGGGCCTCTACCAGAGGACCACACGAAGAGGATCACTCCTCTGTCCACACGAACACCGCTCACTTGCATCCCCATAGATATTACTTATTTTAAGAAAGCTGTTTCCAAGCAGGAGAAGAAACAGCTAGCCCTATTAACTTAACATATGCATATCTAATTGCACCGATACCCGAACTGCTCAGTAAGAGAGCAGGTCATGCTCCTACCCAAAAGCTGTACATCAGTGAAGATGCTGAGTGCAGATCAGGTCTAACGCTTCCCCAAAAGGCAATATGATTCTCTGCTTCCAAAGCAACGTATTTTATTTTCTCTTTCAAGCATTAATTATTCTGCCATCTTTTCTATAAGATACACCCTTGCCATACAGCATTCTCTTCTCCCCCAGGGCAGAACAGACACATCTGCTCCCTGCCAGCCCGGGCTCCCCGCATCCCGACAGGCTGGCAGTACACTCAGAAGCCAGTATCGGGCTGTCACACTCACATACTCTTGTTGAGCTTGCCATCCCTTGGCAGGCACAGAGAAGCTCTTATGGATGGAGAGCCTAGAAAACTAATCCGACTCAGACATGCAGATTTATTCAGCCCTGATAATCTGCTAATGCTGCTAAAATAATGCGTTTTGGAAAAAGCCAGCTGGCAGGTGCATGAAACAGCCTCATCGAAATAGAAGTGTTTGTTTCTATCAGACCCTTCAATAAATCAGAAGTATCACCTCGGAAGGACAAAAGGCAGCTTGTGAAAGCCAGGGAGGGCAGCAATTACAGAGATAGCAATAGATAGAGATACAGCAATAACTCACGGTAGCTCCCAGCCACCCCTCCTGCCCATGCCTTGCTTTGATACCATGCTCCACAACCTGGGCACGGATGGCTCCTACCGCACTAACATGGCTGCCATCGTCACACTAGAGACCAGAGGATTTCCATCCCATGAGCATCTCGGCCTGCCGTTACCACCAGTGCCACCCTGAGCCACGAGTTTCTCTACGGAAGACCATCTGCATCTCTCAGCCTGGCGCAGTGACCAGAGCCACAATCACACCTTCCACTTGCCGAGTGTTGGGAGTTAAGCAAAGACAAACTGGACAGGGAACCCCTCCCTTTGCTAAAGCACAGGACAGCACCGAGTTAACGAGGCTGCTGACGAGCTCACTATACCCCAGCAGTTCAGACACACCACAGCTTCTAGAGTTGGCAAGTTTCGTTCAAAAATGAACAGAACTCCCAAAGCTTTTCTGAGAAGCCTTTAATAGTTACTTTACCAAAACTATTACTGAGATTATTCACAGCCAAGAGAATGGGATTTTACCAAGTGTAAAGTGTATTTTTTTTATTTGTAGTTGGTTTTGGGAGGAAAAAAACCCAAACGAAACAGCAGCAAAAAATAGCTCTTTCTTGAAGCTCCAAAAAATGGAAACAGTATTGACATAATGATATAAGCTTTTTGTTTTGCAGGGTATTTTGACCACCATCAACATTCCAAGTTCATCTCTTTCAGGTACAAACTCTTACAATTAGCTTTAAACAAACTCATGGTGGTCCAGCCTCTCCAGCTGGATTCGGGCAGCCTCAGAGCCACACGCTTCTGGTCTCTTGGAAAGTTCAGCTCCAGACTCAAGTTCTCTGCCTCGGCTCCGATGCCCTTTTCATGCCTTTGACTAAGGACCATCTTCCTGACCTGGCCTTCCCTCAACGAACGATCTCCAACAGTCTTAAGAGACATTCTTGGACTTGACCTTCACAACAAAGTGAAGCCAGGAATATTTTAAAGGTCTGTGTCCTGGCCGGTGAGTCAGAGAAGCAACGTGCACTCGTAGGACATCCATGTGCCTTCCCTGCTAACTGTAGTATCACCGACATCATGTTTTACTATGGTTTCCCCATCAAAACGACAAAATTGGATTCAGACCAGTATCCCAGGGCTGAAAAGACAATGATGCTAATCCTTCCAGACACTGTCTTCATCAGAGCTGCTAATATATCATTTAAGCAATTTACCGAACTAGCACCAGGCTGTATTCTCAATCTGGCTGCCGCAAGTCAGACTCTCTCCAGCCTGCGTTTGCTCTTTTTCCCATATACCCTCCCTCCTCGGCCCACAGCAGTTTCTTGCTCTCAGCAAGAACATCCTAAAAGCTGTCCTCAACCCAGGGCATGTGGGCAACACGCTGCTTGCAATACACTCCCACACTGCTCAGGGAGAAAAGAAGAATAAAATTCTAAGTGTCATTCAGGCCAACAGGGACTGTTCCCCAGTACGTCATACACAGTTCAGGGGTCAGCAGTGGTTGCAGATCCCTGCTTTAGTCTATCCCCAGGCAGAAACCACAGAGACGATGCTGTGCTGTCTGATGAACATTGTAATTTACCCATCTAAATTTATTTTCTCAGCTGCTTTCCAAAGCATTTCCACAAGACTGTGCTGCTGACCAGAGGGCGGAGGTGGGAACGGTGACTGCCCAAGCGCAGACACTGCCATGCCCCCTCTGAGGGCTCCCCTGTCTCATGCTGGGTCCTGCCGGAGCCCTGAAACTCCTACTGCTCGCCCGTGGGAGAGAAAGGAAGAGACGGTGGGGAGAGGGCAGACACGGACACGTTCTTTAAAAGTAGCTGAAGGTCCTCAGAGTAATGTGCAGCACAAAAGCTTACTCTACACTGTTAATGTAACAAGTAATTCTTGTTACAAGAAGCTCCTAATTCTTTTTATTTCTAACAAGAAATAGGAGCTTACCTTTATTGGACAAGTGCTGCCTGCTCCAGTTTGAGCTGCAGGCTGTAGCCAGCACGTGAACTGAAGCAGCATCCTTTCCCTTGGGGGAAAAAACGGTGAGGTTTCCCCCCCCCCCCATGCCCATCTGCCCAGACAAGCAGCCTATTTCTACCTGAGCTGAGTGTGGTAGAAGCTGTGTTTCCCCACATGCTCCTGATTTAGCCCATGTGCTCTTCCAAGCACCGACGGGATTTAGCTCTTCCAAGCACTGACGGCAGCAGATTATCGTACAAGAGTTGATTTACAGAGGGTGCTTTTTGCAGCAGCATGGATGTTTGGGTCCAGCCATTACAGCTGACGTGAAATGATGATCTGTAAGTACAAGGGGGTAAATGTGCGTACCCAAGGGAAAGGCATGCCATCGCTTACTGGGGCTGTGTCCCAGCCGACAGCAAGCTGGTAGTAAGGTGGAGATCTGGACTGTGGTCAGGTTTGTCTGTAAATACAACTTATTTCAGGTGGCATCCGACCATCAGCAGTTTCATCTCACTATGCCATCTCTGAATGCCAGAACTGGCTTTTAGGGCGACGGGAGAGGCAGCCAGGAATTACAGGACAGTCCTCCCTATGTGAAGCAACAAGAATTTTTATAGTTTCTTTTAATTCAGCCACTCATCTCTGTGCCTTCCCATCCCCATAGCACAACTCGGCGTCGCACAGGGACGAGGCGGACAGCACTGCTGACGCAAGACATTTGTGCACATTTATCTTTCAGGCACCACTGAGAAAATAATGTCCTCGGGATGTGGTGCAAGAGGAAAGCCTAGAATTACAGCATCCCCTCCTGAGGCTATCTCCAATACAAAGTCCGCCCACATTAATAATACAGTTTGCTCCACCACGGGCCATTTACAACTCCTATTTAATGACAGATCTTGCACACAGAAAACAAGGACTGGCCAATGCATCAGCCCAAATGAATGGTTAGGAGGGTGTGCTCACGCACAAAAAGCCTCAAAGGGTTAATGCGGCAGCAGGGCAGTTGCTTTGGGCAATTTATTTCCCCTTAGTTTCACTGCCGTGACAGGCAACACTTGTTCCTGTGAGAACAGCAGTCACGCTGTATTTCACACCATGCAAGGGCAACAATCTTCTGTGGTGAGGAAAGAGCTTGGACTAGGAGACTTAGATGATTTCCTGTCTCTCGAATCCTGCAAACAACTGGAAGACTGCAGTTCCCCCTGCCCATCACAAACCTCCATAGGGATGGACTTCCATCATTCCTACGCTCCCAGGCAAGGTCGTGGCCTCTGCTGTACTGCTGTGTTCTCCAGCAGAGAAACAGCAATTCCTGGTCTCCTTATGGGCCAGTGGCTGCTGAAAGCAGGCATGAAATACTCAGAATACTGTCCTTGAAAACACTGCCTTGGTAGAACTACGGAATAGGAACCTTCTTTCTTTGCTGCCTGGTTTGTGATCAGGAAATACATCTTGTGATTGTTCTGTACGGCCCATAGAGGAGCATTGTTGCACCTCTAAAACCCCAGCAAGCTGGGAGAGCTCTGATGGTTAACCCGGACAAGAAAGAGCACGGATCCTTTCTTCGGGACACCTTTGCAATGGAGCAAGGCTTTGGTCGCAGGACAGTCCTCCCTATGTGAAGCAACAAGAACTTTTATAGTTTCCTTTAATTCAACCACTCATCTCTGTGCCTTCCCATCCCCATAGCACCTTCAGCAGCAGCGCAAGTGGTTGTCTCTGCCCAAGGAGAAGGGCTTAGGCTGCAATTCTCCTCGCCGGGGAGCTTCTAAAGAAAACGATTTCCCACTCAGGTGGTTAAAAGCTTTCTGCAGCTTCAGGCTGGCAGAGCAGGGCTGGGACAGGGGAGTGCAGGGGGGATGTTAAAGAAAAGGACATGATGAGTTTATTCATGAGAATTTTCTGTCATTTGCCAGGAGCCAGAGGTTGCAACACACCGCAGGCAAAAAACACTTCGCAGCGTACAAAGGAGAAAATTATTAAAATTGCATGCTCGGGGGGGGAGCCCAGAGTCTATTCCACCCGCCGCAGCAGTCCTGCCCGTCTGTCGGAATCTCCCTGCCAGTGCCGCCTCTGCTCTTCCAGCATCGACTCTGGTTTCAGCCACCTGCAAGTTCTAGCAAAACCACAACCCCAGAATCCATCCAAAGGGTATCTGGGGCAACAGCCCATAGCAATACAGTCAGTCAGCCACTGGGATATAACCTGGCCCTTAATTAGTCTTCTTATTACTACATTTCAGTACTGAAGAGTGCATCCCAGGTAGGAGACAGAAGGATGGCTGATGGGCAGAATACCTCTATTAAGAGGAATTTTACATAATTTTTTTAAATTATTTTTTATTTAAACTGACACAGAGAACAGCCACCTCCTTCCTGTCCTTCTTCTGGAGCAATCTGATCTAGCTGAAGATGTTCCTGCTCATGGCAGAGGGGTTGACTAGATAACCTTTAAAGGTTCCTTCCAATCCAAACTATTCTCTGATTCTTCAGAAAGCGACCACATCTAGGGTGGAATGAGCTCAGCTGCTGAGAAAACCTCCCCCCCAAGCACGTAAAATACATTTTCTTAGGCAAAACACACACAGCAGAGATTCCTCCCAAGCAGAAAATGCTCAATCGCTCCATTTCTCTGTTTCCATCCCTTCTTTCCCAGGAGAAGGGCAACAAGCCAGCCTCACATTACCAGCAGCACTCCAGCGACTATCATCCTCTGGGAAGCTCCATTCTTACTAAAGCAAAGGTTAATTGTTCCACATTCATTTGCCAGACTTCAAGAGATGTGTTCTACAATATTAGGGTGGGTTTTTCATCTCTTTAATGCAATTTTTGCATCTCTGGGAAAAAATCCGAGTCAAAAAGTGCCAAAGGCAAATATTATCTAATTCTTCTAATGGAAAGCTTCTAATGGAAAGCTAAAAGTCACTTTTCGCAACTGCTACAGAGTCAGAAAGGGTCTCAGAACAAAGCCATTGAAAAGCAAAAATGTCTTCAAGCTATAATGGGCTTTAATGAAGTTAAAGAAAACCACTGGGAGGAAACGACCAGAATGCAGAGCAGCCAGGTGTCCGTCTTACAGACCTGGAAGGGCCCCTGCAACCTCCTGCTCCATCCACTGAGCAATCACAGAAGACACGTGTCCTCCCCCTCTTGAAGAGCCTTTGGTGGATCCCATCTGCCTAAAAGCCATTCTCAGATAAAAAGATAATCTTTCAGAAAAGCATGGACTGAGAGTAACGAAGACAACTAAAACAGTACCAATCCGTAGAGGACATGAGCAAAGATTTACTCAGAGAATTTGAGGCAACTCAGGTTAACCCAGAATTACTGTTTATGTATTCAAACACCAAACATGATTAGCTGACATCTCCATTACTAAAAAAAAAGCCGTCTGCCAAGCCAAAAGCACGTGTCACTGAACCATAACAGCAAATTATTTCTTCATGTTGTCATTATCTGTTCTTTTCCTGGACCTCTGCTACTGAATGCAAATAATTCCTGATGTTCCTGTAAGCTGAGCATTCCTGCTAGAGCCAGTGAGATGCTGAGCTCATTCCAGATTAGCTCTTTTGGAGCTATTTGTTACATTAACAAATAATAGCACAAATTTTATCTCATAATATCCGATGTGCATAAATCAGCAGGCAGGGAGGGTGGGCTTTTAAGGATGCACCTTCATTAAAAAGAAACAAAAAAAAAAAACAAACCCAAAAAACCCCAACCAAAACCAGCCCCAAAACCAACTCAAGAGAAGCCAAGAGGAGAGATGCGAACAGTTTGTATGGCATGGGTACGCTGAAGTCTCAATCTGCATGGGTCCCACTGAGGTAGGCAGAGTACTAAGTGGACAGACCCTGCCTCGGTGATCTTATAGCCAGGAGAGGAGAGGGGTTAAACAATTAAGTCCGGAGAACGCTATTCCATTGCCTGGCTGGTTCAGAAAGAACAGAGCCAAGTTCAGCATAGACGTTATAGACAGACAAGCAACAAACCTTTGGAGCAGCTGTCAGCTCCTGCTGTGACACAGAATGCAATGCACATTTTGGGGGCAATTTGAGAATATAAAACTTTCTCATTTCTTACAGTTAAGTCTACAAGCCCTTGTGTTCACACTAGATTTACTAAGTGTCATATCCAGCAGGCACAAGCAGAACCCATCTTCACTTTTTCTCCTCTGAAAATAAACGCACTTAAAATTGTTTTAAATTTTATGTAAATAAAGTGAAAACCATTGGACAACCCAACAGTGTTTTAGTGTGCAAGTGCATTGCTAGCTTCGAAAGCGTATTTGCAATGCCAGAGATGCCTGACATTTGGCCACAACAGATCCTGAAATCCTCAGAGCAGGTTGTGCCACGTGAAGCTTTGCCTCAGAAGACACGTGTGGCCCATCACAGCCACTCGGTGCTCCCCAGCCACCTCGGGGAGCCCGTGGGGCTGCAGAGAGCAAAGGAATCAACCCCATCAGCTTGAACTGGAGCCTGCCCAAGGGTTGCTGCTATCACCAGCAGAGAAACGCCCTCTCTGAGAGCACAAAGGAGATTTGAGACTGCCTCTGACACACACTACCCCCCCGCACACACTCCTGATTCACATCAGCTGCAGAGCTGAGTTCTGCCAAAGCCCTGTTATTAACCAGATGGCAAGTCTGTCTACACTTCCCTGCTACCTCTCTTGGTATTGGAACCAGGTGCCCCAAAAAGGAAACGCTACATGGCTAACTTTAAATGGGAGCCAGATTGCCCAGGGTGCGCAAAGCCCAACCCTCTGCAACCTCCCATCGCTGTTGGTCAGAGCCACCTTCATCTTTTAGCTCCAGGGATATTACTGGGGATACAGTCGCAACAGATCTGTGCCCAAATGCTCGGCTCTTCCAATATTTGATAGCACAGTATGTACCATATACACTAAACAAAACTAAACTCTCTCTTACAGAACTGCAAAACTAAACTCAGTTGTCCCATGTTTTGATATATTTCTTTGCCTTCTAAACCTCCACTGAAAGCACTGCTCCTTTGCTAGGACACAAATGGTGACAAGCGTGATGGCAAACTTCCAGTAAGCCATTTTTAGCCCAAGTGTGGCATTTTGGCTTAAAGTCATCAGGTGCTCTATTCTAGATAATGAAAACAACAAGAGAAATCAGATGTGGAGAACCCATCTATCAGTAGAGCTGATCACCCCTGAAGTCCTGCCCTTTTATAAAACTAATTGCAAGTTCCTGTCTGTACAGGAGAGGAGTTAGTGTCACATCCAACATATAAAAACTGGAGCACCAGAGGGGGAGTGACTGGCTAGGAGAGATTCTTGTAAATACTTGCAGAGTATGTATGACCACATGCAACAAGACACTGTGTTTCAAGTTCCTCCAAAGCCCCGATACACACTGTTATGGGGAGTATCACTGGATTAGAAAATAATAATGGACGATTTTTCTTCTATTTCCCTCCCTTGTTTGAGTTGCTCTCTCTGACCTCACTCTACTGCTCAGGACTTGTCCAATACAAGAAACACTCTGGAATATGTTCTCTTAGATCAATGTGAAAAAGAGAGACGTCTCCAGAAGACACAGCATCCCAAATAACAGTGAATGCAGCAGTTCAATGCCCTTCCAAGGCCACGCTCTCTCCCACACCTCACCACCAACTCTCTCCTCCTTCTGTTTTGTCCTGAGCAGACCAGGAACACTTAGTGAGGGGACAAATCCTTGTCCTTTACCTTTCTAGGGGGGCCCCACGATCAACTCACCAGCACACGATCTCCAAGCCGTAAGTCCTTCTCCCCTTTTTTCACAGACCCACTGTCCGAGAGGTTAGATCCAGACTCGTTCCCCGTCTTCATGGCGCTGTTCAGGACGCTCTCCCGCAGGGGGATGACGCGAGTGGAGAGAGGTGGTGTGGCCGTCCCCGAGTGCAGCGACAAGTTCTGAGCCGTCAGGGAGTCCACGGAGGGGGCGTCGCTCCCCGAGCCCTCAGCCACCGGCTGCCGGGTCAGCTTGGACGGTCGCGTAAAAATCCCCTGCAGTGGCTGGCACTCAAAGTAACGTACTCCACCGACGGAGCCATCATTCTTACCCACCGGGTCATCCAGAACGACCCCTGCCCACTGGCCCGGAGCAAATTGCGTCTCCCCAAGATACTGGATCACACCTGGCTTCACTCCATTTACCCAGACACGTTCGCCCACCACAAAGTCTCCCAGGAAATCATCGCCCACCTCGGCAACCTTTGAACCCGACTTCTCGGCGCTGGCGGTGGAGGTGGTACCCTGCTTGTGTAAAGGTGAGCCTGTGAATCAAGGGAAAAGAGGTTTTGGTATGAGGAGAAATCCTAAAAGGCAGCCAAAACACCAGGAAAGGGCATTTACACAAAGGAAACATCTGGGACCGTGACTTGGGTTGCAGGTTTACACTAGGTGAAGGTTAAAACCTCAGCGACCCCGTTACTTACACATCTTCCTTGGCAGGAAAGCGATCTGCACAGAAATCCCTGTATGCTGCCCAGTCTCTGCAGGTCTTGCACACAACACAAAGAACAAATCCTACGTCTTCATCCCCCTTTATAATGCCCGCTTACCCCCCGTCTCATCACAGCACCAAAGGGTATTTTGCCTGGCAGCACTAATGTGAATAAGCTCAAAAAGACAGGAGTGGTGGTAAGTGCTTCAGGATTAAAAGGAGACCAATGAACTGCTGCTTTGAAGAAAGATGCCAAAGTCATCTTTTCATCTGAAAATAATATATATATATATATATATAAAGAAATAACTAAGTGAGGTACTGATGTTTTAGTACCTAGTGCTATGAGAACTCCACATGTCTGGATTCAGGCAGACAGTTAGTTCAAGCATTAGGAGTCCCACCAAGGGCACTAACGACTCCTGTGGGACCACACAGCTGCCTTTGCAAATTACTCACTTTTCCCAGCTGCTGGTATGCCCTTTGCTGGAGCAGAACCCAGCAGCAAGCAGACACCTGTGTATGTTCAATACAAACAGCATATCTATAAACAGGAAGCATCTACAGCCCCTTCCACGCACAGCCGTCCCGGGGCTGACATGCCGTGCGCTGAACTCGACAAAACCTGCAACAAAGAACACTCTTATTCCAGCATCAGCCTGTCGAGCCGAAGCCAGAGCTCCAGTGATGCTTCGCTGTGCTGGGAGAAGGAAAACTGCAGGTGATGCTGGAAATTCCCTGTCCCGCTCACACTTCCTGGCACACCCTTGATTGGCCAAACTCTCTGTAACACACAAGGAGGCCCTTAAATATGTCACTGGCGTCTGAAGGGGAACAAAGACAACTCAAGCAAACGAGTCAGCAGTGACCTCACTCTTGCTGACCCCAGTGTCAAACTCCTATCGCAAACTTCAGGCTTTCAGCCCAGGCCCCAGGGGAGTGAAAGGACATATGGACTTCATTAAACCTCTCTGAAGGCTAAAGCAGGAGGTTAAATAAAGCCCTAAAAGAAACCACACAAGAAATTGGGGAAATAATCTTGCAAAATAAGATCCAGCAAGTCATATAAACTAGACCTTGAGTCATCCTCAGCTCTTGGTAGCACTGAGGTCCCAAGTGTGCTTGAGGTAGGCTGTGTATGCATGAGACCTGGTCCTACACCTCCTGCGCTCCAGGAAAGCCATCTGGACTCTTCAGCCAAACTTCTAGCTGCAATTTCTGGGTGCCACCAACCAGAAAAGCCTAAAGCACACACAGGAAGAAATTTTTCTTTGCTACCAGACCAGGCTGTCAAAGAAAAAGTCTAAGCAGCTGCAGAGACAAGCCAAACTTGAATGCTTATCTGAAATGAACTGTGAAACTGATTCAGCCTCAGCCATCACTATTGCTCAGCCTGCACTATTTCTAGGGCTCTTTCAGAAGTAATGGGCCTGACAGATCAGGCTCAGCTCCTAGAAAATCTTAAGAACGTAAAAGCTCTCAAAGCAAGATACTTCAAAGCTTCGCTAAAGGTCTAATGTCAGGGGAAAGCAAAGAGCACCAGTGCTTCAGTACTAGTATAAAGAATATACAGTTTCTGCAAAACTATCTGCATTAAGAGGGACTAATATTGACACTTCGGTTCTCATTTGACTCCAGAGTCTCCACTTTTGACAAACCTCTATGGCACAATTGCACCAGTTTGTTTGTGGCTCCTGGAAGACAGCAGCACCTCTGCCTGGTCTGACCCTGATCCGCTCTAGGGCACAGCAGCGGTTAATCACGATCATACAAACTCTATGAACAGACTCACCTCCAACCTGCTCACTAGGCTTCGGCGGGAGCTGGATTGAGAAAGTTAGCCAAAATGGGCATGTTCGAGGCCCATCCCATGGTGGGCACAGACGGTGCAGTAGCATAAATACCATTCCCAATGGAAAAGGTCAGCAGCAGCTGAGTCCGCAGCGCTCCCGGCAAAGCCGAGCCAGCTCCCCGGGAGAAAGGGATGCGCTGCAGTCCTGGAGCTGCCTCCTCTTGGCACTTAGGCCCTGCTCTGAAAGCTTCCTCAGTCTCACATGTTCTTCATTAACTAATTTTTTTTTTTGGCGAATGCCTGGCTTTCAAGCCTGTCTTACTCTCAATCTTGTAAAAGACAGTGTCTCCAAAGGAGTTCCATTAGGGGTATGGCACTACAACCAAGAACCAGTTTCACCTTAAAAACTGAAAACCAAAGGATGCTTAGAGCTTTTGAGCTTTACACAAGACTTTAAATAAAAAAAAAAGGAGGGGGGTCAGGGGGAGGAAACAGGAGTCCATCCCCAACGAACCATAAAGACAACCATAAGCAGAAAATAAGGCAACTATTTTCATTTCAATGCTTAATAGCACAAGACAGTAAAGCAGTTAGATTAGGAACCAACAAGTTTCTTTTTAAAAAGACTTTCCATTTAATAGCCAGAGAGGACTATAGGGGTTTATCACCAACAAGGTCTATGATATGTGTATCTCTTCTTTCATGGGTATGAGGAAAAAATTAAGTTAGAAACACAACTTATATCCTGGTTTCATGCTCAGCAGAGTGCCGTAACACACAGATCTTGTGCCACTGACACATTTGCGACAGATATGTGCAATGTGCCAAGCAGAATAGCCAAATTCAACTTTACTGAACAGGGAACTACAAGCACAGAAATTTGGGGGGGCTCTGCATGTGTATTCACAAGAGATCAAAGGCGTTTTTCTAGTCCTACTGGAGCCTGAGTTTCAGCACACTAGCAGTCTTTATTAGGGCTGTTAGTTAACGATCCAGATACAGGTTACATTAGCTCTCACAAACACCTCTGCAACGCAGCTGGGGTAAGCAAACCCTTCGGCAGTCAGGCTCAAGCAAAGAAAGGCAGGAAGGCTGCCCAGGGCTGAACAAACAACGCAGCAGGATTTAAAACCACATCTAGACTCTCTGTATTCCACTGCAAGAGCAAATACCTTCAAAAACTGATTCGGAGCTGGGGGGGAGGGGGGGGTGGGTGGGTGGGAAGAATGGTTCATTGGACTCTTGGTGTAACATTGTGTTCCCCATAGAGTCAAAATTTTAGTAGGACTTTATACGCCTGGTTCCTTTTAGGTGCCTGTCTGACAGGCAGGGCTGCCAAACTACAGTAATTACACCATCTCAGGGAAACAGTCTAATTAGAGGCTCCTGAGCAGAGCAGTGCAGTCAGAAGCGTTGTTATTATTCTTCAGCATGAGACGAATTATTCAAAAGATAAGATTTATGTGAGGAACTGCCAGAAGATTCACCTTCTTCTTTATGGCCATGTCATAGAAACTTGTGCTTTACATGACCTTCATTATCCACATATAAAATAACAACTAAGCCACCAATTTTCCTACAGTGCAGCTAACAGGCTTTGGTGCAGTAGGTTTTCAGAGAAGCCAAGAGTCACTATGATCAAACTAAATCCATTCTTCTTGGCTTCAGGTCTGATGGACCTGAGTGGACTAAGCTCCAATCCTCCCAGTTCGGGAGTCACCATCCCTTCAGATGGCCAAAGGTGGTGATGAGCAGCTTGTCTTCAGTCCCATGAGTATCTTAGGATAGCTGAAAACAGACACGAGATGGTGGCATTGCTCTCCAAGACCTGACATCTGGAGTCACCCACTCTCCAAGCAGTTCTTACAGCTTAGGGAAAGCCACTCAAGTGCCTAGAATTCCTGAGCTTTCTCCAGCTTAAAGGCACCTACAGAGCTGGTCTATATCTGTGTCGTTTGGACTTGCTATTTCTGGAGAAGAAGAGTCTTGTTCTAGTCAGACTCGCCAGTTAAACACCAACAAATTCTAAGAAACTCGCTAATAGCAACGCGAAAGCACAGATCTCAGATACAAAGTTGAGAACACAGCTACACAAGAGAAACAAACCCAATGAAACGTAGACTATCCCTACTCCAACCCTGCCATTACCTGATAATGCTGATCAAGAAGCCACACGAACTCTTTAAATGTCACTATTACTCAGCAGCTCACCTGGAAGCCAGCAATGGGGAAAGCCCTTTCCTCCTCGGCCAGGAGGGTCTCCCTCTGCCGCCCTGTCCAACGCAAACCTCGTTCGCTAGGCAGGACTGCGACGCAGCCTGTCCCTCCCTCCCTCGCGCTGGCACCAGGCTCCAAGACACAACAAGCAGTAAGCAGGATCTCTTCCACTTGGGCTTTCCAACTTCACAACCCTATTGTGTTCATTAGCCAGCTCATTCTTTTCGGTTTAAATGGTCTTCCTGTAGGTCACAGCTTTCAGGGCTGAACAACAATTTATAAATCAAAGTCATACACAGCATCTACTAAATGTACATCTTATCCAAGTCTAAATCTCTGTTTTCCCTTTAGCTTTTGTAAAGCCCATGCATGACGCATTAATAACAACCACGGCAGACCTGGTGCTTAGGGGCCTTTTTGCAAACTCGTCCCATCAGTTTTAGGGGCCCAGGGTGACAGGGTACCCCACACTGACAGGGCACCGACACTTCAGGAGCCGAACAAATTCCTGTGAGCCAAGAGCTGGAGAGGTTAAAGGTTTTACTTGAAGTTTCAGCCTGTCCACATGGCTCTCGTTACCATGTCAATGAAAGCCATGTGTCTGAAATCCCTGGAAGCGCAAGGACTTCTGCAGACAGGAGACGGACTCTTCCAGCTCTTGGAAACATCTGCTGTAGGAAGGAGTGAAGAGACAGCTTTGTAAGGCTAAGGAGCAAGAAACCTCCCTTCAAACAAGCTCTGAAAGTTGAAGCAGGAGGAACAGAGCACTTGCTCTGCAGCATCAGCAGGAACAACCTCTGCAGGACCCCGGATGAGATGCTCAGCCTCATGCTATGCTTAAGTGCCATCCACGTCCAGTGAAACCGTGCATCCGCTCACTCCCTCCACATCTTTCGACCTCCCACAGCACTTCAGTTGCTCATTTCTTATCACCGAGCCATTGAAACAAAGGGGGAAGGAAACTTGTTCTGAATGGGAGGAGGAAGAGGAAGAGAAAAATAGTTTAGCCTGAGAAGCAGTGCATAGTGAGTGTTGCCCGTGTATTTCCTACTCCCCGCAGAACCCTTTTGTAACATTACTGCTCCCCTGCCACATGCCAGGCACCCCAACTGCCAAAGAAATCAGAAACGCAACAGCCTGTGGTGTTGCCATGGGAATCAGGAGACAGGCAGTTAATTGATAAAATGAAGGCATGTTAGATTTAGAAGAAAGAGGAAAAAAAGGGGAAAAAAGAGATACACCAGAGTAGTGTCTCATGCCAGGAAGGGAGGGAGAAGTGAGAAAACACATGATATTTACAAAAGAGCTTTACAGTGCCCCCAGGAGAGGTCTTTTTCCTTCTCTATTTTAATTTTCAGAGGGTTTTTTTACCCTCAAATCCCACCACACCACAAGACAGCCTTACACACAGCACAGAATTGCCTGTCCAGTCCCTCTCCATGGCAATCAATGAGCTTCTCATCCACTAGCCAGCAAGAGAAGCTGTACCAGCCTGGCAGAAGCGTCACTGTCACAGGACCTGAAGACACTACATCCTCATCTCACTGGCCCACGCTATAGATGTCACTAACCTGTGACAGGGCAGCATGCCTTGCAGCTCGTGAGCATCTCTCGATGTGCAGCCCTGCAACCAAACAAACTAGTCAGAAAACTCCAGTACTAGCTCTGCTCCCTCCCAGTCCAGGCAGGGCCTCAGGACAGTCCTGTGACCAGGGGATTGTAATGCCCATTTGAAGGCAAGAGATCTTGTCAGCTAGAAAACCCCACTGCTGGTCACAGGGGCAGCTGCTAAAAGGAATAATACATGTTTTTACTGTCGCAAGGACTGGGTATGAGCCTAAGAGGCATGAGAGCAGCCTGGCTTTCTATGTGGTTGAGTGCTCAGGTGGTGATGCAGGGACATGGTCTCAGCTGGGACATCAGATACAGCCCCTGTTCTGGCTGTAACTCAGGGCACCACACACTTGTGGTGGATGATACTTTCCCACTCAACAGACCACCACCCTCTAGTAAGAGTCAGAGGTGTAGAACAGCAGTGTGTTGCCTTTACAGCCAAGTACCACCTCCTGGCTCTGTGGTTTTTACCCATTGCTCTTACATTGCAATTATTGTAAGCCTCTCTGGCTCTGCAACACCACTTCACCTCCAAGCATAACACTACAGAAACCCACTACATGATGGACAGCAGAGCTGATTAGAGCTTCCCCTGCAGAGAGGGGAACGAAGGACAGTCCAGAGTATCCATTGCCAACCTCAGTCCCTATCAACTACAGGAGATGGTCTACTGGGCAAGAGACAAGGAGGAACAACTTCCTTGGAGGCTGGAAGGAGGGCAGGGAGACAGGGCTTCATTTGGTAGGACAAAGGCTAATAGTTTTAAACTGAAAGACAGTCGATTTATATTAGGTCTTAGGAAGAAATTCTTTGCTGTGAAGGGGGTGAGCCCCTGGCCCAGGTTGCCCAGAGAAGCTGTGGCTGCCCCATCCCTGGAGGGGTTCAAGGCCAGGTTGGACGGGGCTTGGAGCAACCTGGGCTGGTGGGAGGTGTCCCTGCCCTGGGCAGGGGGTGGCACTGGGTGGGCTTTAACCTCACTTCCAACTCTAACCATTCGATGATTTGGCGGCAGCAGCCGCAGAGGCTGATGAGCTCTCAAATGGGAAAAGGGCTTGGTGATGGCGAGACCTCACTACATCTATTTCTAGTTTCCCACACAGGGACAGGAGCATCTCAAAGCGGCCTGGATTGCATAAACATGACGTTGCTGGCAATCAGGTGAAAGCCAGCCCACTCCCCCATACCCGAATTCAAATTATGGAGCACAGCAACAAAGCAGCTGTTTTCTGAAAGATTTATCATGGCCCTTTCAAGCTGCAGGATAAGGCAGAAAGAGAGAGGGAAGAGGTGGCTGTGAGAGAAAGTAATGCTTTGCAGGCGATCGCCGAATGCCTGGCAGCACATTGTGGGAGGAAGCAGCCCGACAGATTTATGGCCAACTTGGAAACAACAACTGAAAGCTCTGTAAGTTCAAAGCTGAAAAGTTGGTGCTGTAATGCCTATCCCATGGGACCTAAATGCAATGACTGGCACAGAGAAAAGCTCTGCATCTGGCACCCTGGAAATCTATTGCCCCTGCTGTTCCCTTGAATAAACCCTACAGTGTGATATTAAGATCTTCAGCATCACTGGCTCTGGCTGCTTTGAAGAGAGGAGACATACCTAGAAAGAAACCTGCAATGAGGAGGAAGGAAAAGAGGACAATAAGAAAGTGAACGAGAATTATGAAGCAAAAGCAAATGAGAACCACTGCAAAGTCGCTTTGCACAGAAAGCCAGGAGATGCCCATTGAGGCAGATATTTGTGTTCACAAGGGCAGCTGGGAAGGGCACTGAACTCAGACAGACGTACTGAACAAAGGCTTTCTTATAAAGGTCTCATTCAAGAGGCTGAGACTGGTACAAAATCTGCTCCACCATGGGCGAGACATGCATTCTTGGTGCCCGCTGGAGACGGGAGGGACGGAGGACCCTGGGACTTACCAGCTATGCTAGATCCAGTATAATTCTTCAAGGAAACAAACAGCAAAGGTATGTATTTGTTATGTGTGAGGATTTTAAGTTTTTCAAATAAACAATGGTATTCAACAAAATATGCAAAGCAAATAGGTTTTGGCAACACAGGGCACTGGGGAGGCGAGTGACTAGTAGAAAAAGCACAAGATTTCTTTCACTGAGGGATAATTAACTTGCAGCATATGGATGGATCTATTCATCTCAAGATTACAGTCTTAATTTTTACATAATTATTATTTTTAAAACCATAAGTATATTCTTGCAGCATTCATGTTTCAATACCCTATTCAACATTTTCCAGTCTGAAAACAGGGCCCATCTATCACAGCTCTGGAGCAGGATCCTGTTTTCCCAGAAAATAATGAAAAAAAAAATCCCACAATTTGAAGGGTGTTTCAGGTTTGACAAAAAGAACGGAGCACCCATGCCTTTCTCCCCAGCTTGTGCCACCCCCAGTCTCTAGAAATAAGTCACAGACACATCTGAAAAAAATAATACTACATTAAAGTAACCCCTCGTGCATTACAGAATAATACAGGCTTCATTCTTTTGTAAATAATAAAATCGCTTCAGCTAGAGAATACTCCACTTCGAAGCATTATTTACTTTATTCACCATAGCTTATTCTAACTAGAGGATATATTTTGCCATTTAAACAAGCCCTTAGCTGTAAATATTCAGTAAGCCCTGTCCCACCAGCCCCATGTCCAAACTGGGTTACCTTCCCAGACCATTGCAACTCCTAAAAGACTTAAGGACAGAAAGGAGCGTTAGAAAGCAGCCCGCTACAGTGGTAACCCATGAGACAGCCCCGAGAACACCAACTGGGGGAGATACACTCACACGGATGGCTCCTGCCCTGCAGGGTGAGCTTCCTTCCAGCAGCCCAAGCGATACGCCACGAAACACAACCTCCCCTCCAACCACCAGCACGCACTCACACGCCTCCCCGGCTGCGTAGCTGTAATCACACCATATGTTCAGCTTCTTTATACACCCAGCACAAAGCTAACTTCTTAGAGTCTTTTCTTTTCAAAGAAGCACGGAAAAAGCTTGGGAACCAGTGGGATCTAAACCCGCCATGGCTGCAAAGCCCAGCACATACATACGCGCACAGTTGTCCGCAGTTTCTTAGGCTGTGGGAATCTGTAAGGCACAAGTGCATTCTCGGGGCCGCTATTACGGAAGCGAAGACAGCTGCTCTCAGTGAGCTGATCCGATGACAAAAAGAAAGAAAAGGAGGCAGACACAGGTCTTTAATGGGACATTTATAAACGATTTCCCAGGCAGAGCACTGGCACTAGCACAGAGAGAGGAGCAGTCTCAGGACACCTCCTGAACTGGAGAAATTTATCTTGGGTACCAAACATTGTAAAGAGCAGCCAAGCAAAGCATAGTGCTTTCTCTCCACCAGAAAAGCAATCAAGCAGCAGGGTTTTGAAATTTCACAGTGTTTTTAAGTGCAGGATTTTTACTCAGGCATCATTCCCACATAAAACCCACTCGGATGGACACTGGTGCTGTTCCTAACTAGCTATGGCACTAACGAGAATTACTGAAAGAGATTAGCAGCCAAGCAGCACATTGCTCAAGCAGATGCACACAGAAAGGCCATTGACATATTCACTCAGAAATGATGGAATTAGCTCACTACCAATAAAATGTAGAAAAGAAGGTACCAAAAAATAGCCTTGCTCCATCAAGAGAGTAATTACTACTTTATGATCAGACTGGAGCCTGACCAAGAGATCAGCAGCTCCAAGAACAACAGTCTGTACCAGGAATGCGATGCAGGAGAAGTTGCTGTGTGTGCGTAACTCAGGATATTTACTCACCGGACATAACCTGAGCAGCCACGTGCAAGCAGAGTGGATGTACGGCTACCAATCCAGGGGAAAGGAAGGTTAGGTGACCAGGAGAGAGACTAGTTCATCTCTGACCTTGGCACAGACTGCCTTCGGGCATAGTACTTACTCCAGCTATAAAACAAGCATTATAGCCCTCTCTTAGATCCTTGCAGTGCTCAGATGATCTGGTTACCCCATTCGAGTCAGATTAGCTCTACTGTAGCACAGCATTTTGCCTGGCGTGACAGCTGATGGGCCATGCCGCTCGTCCCTGGGCTCCTGCCGCGCTGGCAGCTCAGGACCAGCAGCACTTCAGAGGCCCACCTGCCCACAGCTCAAGCTTCAGGCGTCCTTTAATCCAAACCAGGGGTGCATTTGCGCAGCTGGAAGTTGCAAGCTCAGGCTATGAGAGCTCTGGTGGCACCTAGGAGGTCTTCCCCATGTGAAGGGCTAGACACATCGCAATAGACCACATCAGTAAGGTCTTCCCTACCCTTTCTCTCGAGTGATAACAACTTCTCATTTCTACCTGCTGAACCTCAGAAACATTTCCTAGGTACAAGCACAAGCTTTTCTCCGAGTTTCCAATATTACCTTGCTCTGCTTCCCTCTGGCAGGAGTTGGGCTCATCTTCCCAGTGATTGCTCTTCGCAAGAGCTCACAGCCTGCAGCTGTGAAAGGTGCTTTCTCATGCCCTGTCTGCAGCTAGTCTTGGCAGAAAAAAATACAAAAATTTAACACCCGAGATGTAATAACAAAGGAGGATGCCTGGTTAGTGCCCTGTCAGCAGAGTTAAACCACTGTTAATTGAAGCACCGGGATGCTAGCAGCAGAAAGGCAAGCGTCGTGCTTTCTGTCTTCTATGGAGGTTTTCCCCTTCTCAGTAGAAACATGACAGCAATACAATTATACCATCCCTCTGAACCACCCATCCGACTTGCCTGAAAGAGGGATGCCTTAGGGGCCATCTGCAGCACCCCCAGGATCCCAGGGGAACCGTAGGAGAGGTAAAGACCAACATCCCTTAACTGCCAACCCAACTTCTGCACAACCCCAGGGCTGCACTCTGCTGAAACACAGCTTTGACTCATTACTTCATCAGCCATTTATTTTTGCAGCCACACATCCACACACAGGTCGCACAGACTATACATCTCCTGCGAAGGTCACACAATAGCCTGATTGTACACAGATCCACGCTATGCAGAATGCAGAGTTTGTTGGGCTGTTTGTTTTGCCTAATCTTATAAAAAGGATATTTGAGAGCAGATTAACACTGAGTCATCTACTTTATTCCAAATATCTGGCTTAAACAGCTAAGTACCCAATTCAAAAGGCAGCGAGCTGTACATGAACAGGCACTATTTGCAGAAAATCCAAATCACCTATGTGCAGTGGATGTCTAATGTGAAGTACCCCTCTCTTTTATATCACTTCCTCAGAACTTTATCAGATGATTAGTTTTAAGCTTTTATCCTCTGAACGCACCTGGCCAGGGCAGCAGTCACTCAGTGAGGATGAAGCCTCCAAGCACTTTTTTTGGGGTCAGGATTTTCTTGACATTATGCATTCCTTATTTGAAGTTTTTTTGTACAAGGTCTACATCAAGCCTTTCTGATTTCTGACAGGTTTTTTTGAGCAAATACCTCCAAATATAATATTCTGCAATAAGCAATTCTGTGAAATAAATTATACAGCCTGTCATAAGGCTCCTGTCATCTTCAGTGATGGGAATCCTGAACAACTGTTGGGATTTAAGGGTGAAATAAGACAAGCACACCCCAAGTGCAGGGCTCAATGTCTGTGTACCCTCAGCCAAATTACAAATGCACTAACGCTTACAGACGCAGCACTTTAGTCAATGAAAAGGACTACGGGAAGCAGCGTCAGAGGGGGAAGCCACTGCTCCTGGTGCCAGGACCGGGAGGGCAAGAGGCCAGAAAAACCTGCTGGCCAGGATAACTCTTCCACTTTCACCTCTGACTCACAGGATGAGACAGGGCAAGACCTAGTTAATTTCTCTAAGTTGCCTTGTGTGGTAAAACCTGGAAAGTGCTCACTTATCTCAGAGCCCCAGGCTTCACAGGTGGTGGTGAAGCATTCGGAGGGTCTAGAACAGAGGTTTCATATGTGCATAGCAGGCTTATAGTTACAAAAAGTGAGAATGACTTACAGCTCATGTGTGGTAGGAATTCATAAAGCAGCTTGGGAATACTCCTGGAGCAGCAGTTAACGCCTGCCTAACTGTGCCCTGCAAATTACAGCACCGGATTGCACAAAGCAACTCCTAAATTCTTGGTATAGGTTTGGTTTTTAAGAGGTTCTCACAGCAAAGTCCGTCACTGCCTTCCTTTACAACCACTTAAAATCCTCATGCACTAATATTTCCTTTCTTACAAAGAATTCTGTAAACAAGACCATGCGAGTAAAGCACTCTGCTGCATCCTCCAGGCCATCCCCGACCCTGGCATAGCACACGGGACACACATTTACTCTGCTGGAAAACAGCACTGCAGGAACAGCCACATTTTGTAGTAGAGAGACCATCAACTGTGTTCTGGAGTTGCTTAAGCCACACAGCCCAGTTTTGACAACTTATGATTTTATAATGAGTATTGTCATACATGAATTTTTCTTACAGACCTCACTATCGCATAAAAAACAATTTCTTTCTTCTAAGGGGATATTAGTTTCTAGCATCTTTATAAAAAAAAGTAAATATCCTACTGAATCCAAAATAAATAGAGAAAAATATTGGTTTTCCAAGTATTTTACGGGTTTTGTGGAGACCAGTTCACCCATTTAACTGCTTACAAGGAGGATGCTCATGTGCAGGGTCAGTGTGTGACAGTTAAATCCAACCAATAGCCAATACTATGTAGCAACAGTCTGATGCCGCTGTAATGCTATGGATTCTCATCCCAAATCCATCTATGCCAAAGGGAATCCTTCCTTTGATTTCAATGAATATTGGCTCAGGCCTCTAATGATTAATCTGCTCTTGCAGGCTTAGTTCAATTGTTTGAAGCAGAACATGCAGGAGCTGATTCTGCCCTGAAGCCACACCTTTACTCCAATAGGTGTAACTGCAAGTGTACCAATGTTACTGTGGACTTACACCAGCCCGGCTGAATAGGATGTGGTTCATTATATTCAAACCACCATAAGCTGACATCTGTGGGAAGCAGATTTCCTTTCCCCACTGTTCTGTGAGGAGCTAGAGACAGAGAGAGCAGGAGGGCACCTGACCTCCACATGCCTTCAGTGTGTGCTCGCATCTCCTTCTACGAGTGTGCCAAATATTAAGGATTAACTATATCAAATCCTTCTAAGAGCATCTAATGATTAAGACAATTAAAATCAGACTCCTGGTTGTCTCTAGATGCCACCTGTAAGCTGATTAAATCAAGATGGATTCAATGCCCTCTTATATTGCTCGCAATGCACCAAACCACCTCTCCTTGGGAGAGGAATGTTGACAAAGGTCCTTTCCCTCTTCAAGAGGGGAAACAGAAGGGGTGGGGGAAACACCATCCCCAAAAACTCCCTAGAAAACCCAGTACAAAACGTATTTCAGACTGCAGGATGGCAGACAGAGCGACTCATGAAAGGGACACGCGAGCTGAATACAAGCCCTATGTAAATAGTCAAATGGTTGGTCCACAACCATGCCGGAAAGCATCTGGCTTCTGGATAGGCAGCAGGGACGAGAAGCAA
This sequence comes from Fratercula arctica, assembly GCA_947846985.1. Classification (NCBI taxonomy): domain Eukaryota; kingdom Metazoa; phylum Chordata; class Aves; order Charadriiformes; family Alcidae; genus Fratercula; species Fratercula arctica. The sequence continues at coordinate 12,711,366 of CANTUZ010000015.1, read as the reverse complement.
ATGCACAGGGTCTCACGAGAGCATCAGTGTCCATGAGCCAATGGATTTGTACAGAGGGATGTGACCTACGCACAGGGCCCTTCAGTCACCCCACAGTAATGATGAAATAACACACTCAGCCTCTAACGAGCATTCAACAAAGCTTCTCCGGTGGTTGCCGCAGTTCCTACACCTCGGCTGTGCTGACCATCAGCCACCACGGTTCCTCTCCCAGCATCACTTCTCCATTTCAGCTGTACACCAACCCTAAATCAGCAAACCAGCAACTCATTTGCAGTTTTTTCCTGGGCAGCCCTTGAAAACACCCTCTTGTTTTCTTTCAGATATCTGATAACGTCTTGAACAGACTACTGTGTGTACGTGGATACCCATAACTGTTACTACTAATTGCTAGATAATCTGCTGATACCATAGTAGTCAGGAGACATTTGATCTTCAAACACGCTCCTTGGCACTGCCCAATTCCCCTGGGAACCGAGGATGCTGCGCACACAGACCCATTAAGATAAAGCAAGACCTAATCAAGCCTCACAGACGCCAATGATGTGTCTCCAGCAACAATCACTGATGTGACTTGAGGAGTATCTGCTCACGCTGGCAGTGTGGATGTAACTGAGGACAGCGCTTGGATGAGCGCTGACAATACTGAGCGCTCCATGAGGCCTGAAGCAAAATGGCAAAACCCAAATGTTTGCTAGAAATAATAGCAGCCTCTGGCCTCATGATGTGGGGTCTTTCTCTTGATTCGCCAGTGCACAATGCCACAAGTTAATATTTATCAAGAGCCACAAAGCCTTTGAATAGACAAGAATTAGCTCCCTATGTCTGTGGCAGTCAATCAGCTGCTCCGGCCACTACAATCCCATTTCTTTTGTTTCAGACAAAACAGTAGTGTCTTTCATATTTATTTGGGAATGAAAGTTAGTAGATTGATACAAAACTAGGCAGCTTCAGCAATATTTCTTGCAGCTTAATAAAAAGCTAAGTCACTGCCAAAACATCAATGCTTACTTGAGAATAAGCTACCCAAGTTCCCTCTTATTACTGAGGCATGAATTCCTCATCAAGGACACCTTACCTCCCTCTGGTTTACTGCAAAATAATCCCAGAGGCAACAGAAATTGCTTCTTATTGCTATACATCCAGCCAATTTACCCCAACAAAATCCTGGGAAAATTTAAGGACAAAAAACTTATTTCCAAGTTAATTTACCAAGATGCTGCTGTTAATCCTGTTGCAGATAAATAAAAAAGAATGAAGGTTTCCCACTGAGGAAGGTAAGAGCAAGGCACCAATCCTACAGAGGAGCTATGGTGGTGGTGAGATTTACACTCCTCGGGCAGAATTCTTGCAGGTATAGCTCATTAATGATGGGGCCCAGATGTACGCGAAGAATCTTTTCTGTATAGAATTGCTGAGTCTCTGAAATTAGAAGCAGCCCTCAGAAGGCAGCTGCATTTCTAGAAAACAAATCAGAAGACAAAGTTAACTCCACCTGCCCCAGAAGACTCAAAACCCAATTCAACCCTGATAAAATGATTACACCACATGATTTTCACAGGAAGCCTCCTTTAATTGAACAAAGGGACCCGGGACATAACCCATGCAGTCCAGTCTGTTCGACCCTTTGTTGGCCTTTTCTCCGCAGTCTCCGATGCCAGGAGTGACTGATCCTGCTCAGGTTGGAGGGATGGCTCCGATCACGCATCCCACCTAGTGCAAACTCAGGGACTGCACCAGCAAACCCATCCCAGCGGAACATCGCCCCACCTGAACCCAGCCCTCAACAACATCAAGCTCATCCCTTCAGCACACAGGAACTATGCCCCAGGACATAACCAGCCCCAGCTGATTAGGAACCAGAAACCAACAGCAACTAACTACCCCAATAACTAGCACAGCTCAGGCTTATAAAACCCTCATTTACAACATACTTAGTTTAATTACCCTATGGAGCCAGTCACCTAGTGCTCTTTAGTGTCCCTGTGAGAGTTCCACTCCACTTTTACTTTTAGTGAACAAAGGCGTCATGCAGTGTTTCCAAAGGTGGACATTATGCCAACAAATATTAATAGCTCTGTGCATTTATTTTTCATTAAAAATAATGTATGTACACTTACATGAAAATGTGAGGGCATTCCCAGGCTCCTAGCAATGCTGTATAGTTTAGCTATGAAAGCATGTTTTTTTGGCAATAAAACTGGGCACCCACTGAAAAACAGTTTTGATACTCATAGCCATGCCTAAATATGATATTCGGGTCCCAGATACTCACACCTGCCCGTTCAGAAAGACAGGATCCATCTGTAAAATTCAAGATCTAGGCTGGATTCAGACTGGATATGTTTCAGTTTCACAGAAAACGTAGCAGGTTCGGGCTTTTTTGCCTGCAGCACTGAAGTCCCAGTGTTGCCCAGCTCCATCTGCAAATACTAATTTTCATTTTTTTCTCGCCCTTCTGCCAGAATCCTTTAATTGAAGGAGGGATTTAAGAACCATAATAAGCGCTGTAAATGAGCGCCAGAGCCAGCTGACAGCAAAATGCAGTGTGAAAGGCAAGACTTTCTCCTCTAACCAAGTTACTCTAATGCTGCTCTGCGCAGACAAAAACCCCTCTGAAACGTGAACGCTTCCCTTCCCAGCGGCTTTCACCTGTTCCACCAGCTGGGAGGGCTGTGTGGACCCATTCATCACAGCTTCCATTCTCTTTCCATCTTGCAACTCCAGGCAAAAGCAGGCTTTTCCAGGAGGAGGGTGGGAAAGAAACCAAGACACATGAGCTTTGTAAGTAACAAGAAATCCAAACATTGCATTGAGCCCTTTACCAGTGACCCACACCTTCTGCACAGAAACCTCTCTTGCACACAGGGTTGAGAGCAGTAACTTTCTTTACTTGAAGCACAGGACATAAGCCAACGGATTTGTGGGAAATCCTCTGCTGAGACAGTTAAAGATGAATTTTCAGTCTGGTTTCAAGGAAAAAAGTTACCACAAAGCAACAGAACTTATTTTTTCCATTGTTCCAGCTTTACGGTAGAGAAGGGAGGGGTTATAGTCAATGTGGACACCACTCATTGGGGCTAATGATTTCCAAGAACCCATGGCAGGTGCCAGTCCCCCACTGACTTTCAGTGGAAATGACCATTTCAGCTCTCCTTCACAAAAAACCCAAACCCACAACAAGCCAATGCACCTACCCCAAAGTAGCCCACAAAATGCCCTTATAGCTCACGGGTCTTTGAAAGAGCCAGCTGACATAGGGACACAATAACTCTCCACTCCAGTTCAAAGAGGACGCTCCATGACCTGGTAAGAAACAGGGGCTCTGAACAAGTTTTCAGGAAAAATAACTTGGATATACTGAGCCAGCTTGTCACACACACTATGATGATATCATATGTGGTCTCTATGGCAACCTAAAGCCATGAATTGTGAAATTATACACACAGCATCATACATCTGCATCAATCCTCTTTTCTGCTACATAAGATGCAAGTTATCAAGAGTACATGGAAGTGTTTAACACTTCCATGAGGGTACATCTCCACTGCCTGGGAAAGGAACAGAGATGAGAGACAGATGAGAGACACTTGACTTTCTACAAAAGAATATGAACAGAGTGTGGGGGAAAAGAGAAAGAAGAAATCAAAACATCTTTCTGTATTCCAGGCTAAGACTAAAGCAAAGTACTTCTACTTGTACTTTTGCAGACAAGACCGATCATTTTATGGGAGGGTAGGAGGAAGAAAGACTGAAGCCTTCCAAAATCCATTTGCATCTAATGGCTCTCTGACAACTCTCCGGTGCAACTGGAGAACAAGCACCTTCTTTTGACGCCCAATCTGGAAGATATAACCTAGATGCAGGGTCTTTCTGAGCTAGCCCCAGTTTACCATGGCCAAGAGACAGCTCAGAGCCAACAGCCTGTACAGTGTTACAGTTTAATTCTGTACTTTATTAGATTTATGGTTTTCTTTTGCAACTATATTTCAAGCTTTTGAGATTTCTGTCTGTCCCTAAGGTAGCAAGTTCAAGAAGAGTTGCAATGTTGCAGCTCTGCATTTTATAATCCAAAGCACAGTGGTTTTCCTCCATCAAGCTGCAGGGCTCAGGTGGGTCACCAAATGCCTAAGAAAACTGAGAAGTCTCTTTTGGTGTTTCTGGCAAGAGGCAGGTAAGTGGGGAGGCAACACATGAGTTCAGAAAAATCCAGTACTCCGAGATACCCCTGGAGCCAGGCAAACCCCAAGAGTCTCCCAGAAGCACTCTCAGTCCACAGAGCTCACGCAGGTGTTCAAAGACAGCACAGAGCTCATGGTTTCTGCAATGCCTTACATACAGCCTCCTTCATGCAACTTTTGAAGACCTGATGTAAAGCTTGGTATCTTTAGATGATTCTTCCATCCTGTATATCACATGAGAGCACTTTCCTGGACAGTGACAGAAGAGGGAAGAAAAGCAGAAAAAGCGCTTTGCAGCATTCACATTAAACACACAAAAGAAAATTGTTTTCACAGCCTCTCCATCTCTGCCATTGTCCCTCTGTACGTTAGAAAGGCCCCAACACTGTGACACTAGGGAAAGCCCTCAGTGCTGACTGCAGACCATCAGATCTAACAGCATACAGCCACCTCCTCCCCAGAAGGCTGGGTTATCAGCACTGCCGTGAATTAACAGCAGTGATGCACTCAGAGGCCAAAGGCTGAGTGATGCAGGTCAGCAGGACAGAACAGGGAGGATGTGGCAAAGCTCCATCATCCTCCTGTGTCCCAGACCTGAATAATCCCTGGAAAGGTAATGAAATGCAGTCTCCAGGACCATCCACCACCAGATCCTTTGGCTGCAGGTATCCTCTAAGTTTACTTCAGTGCCTGCTGTGGTTAGGATTTTAGTGATGTGGACATTTGGCTCTGAAACAGAATTAAGCCACTTTGACAAAAAAAAAAAAAAAGAGTATTTTCTCTTGGAGTTTCTCCCTGCCGAAGGCTGAATCCCATCAATGTCTGTGCTGTGGTGGGCCCCACAGTCAGCACAGATGCTGCTGCTCTCAGGGAGAGGCAAAGAGGCACATTGGCAGGATTTTGGAATGCGCACTTTGCTCACCATTTCAGATTATCATTGGAAAGGAGATAAGCAAAAGGCAGCAAGGGGCTGGCCAGGCCTTCGGAAAGATTTGCAGGAGGAAGAACAGGTACAGGCCATGCACAGACACAGTGGTAGCTCTTGTGCAGGGGACAGAGCAAGAAGATGACAGCAGGGATGATGTCAAAGACGATGCTACAAGCCCTTTCACAGCCATCCACCGAGTACATGCTGGGTAAACAGACCCATTGTGCTCTGTTCTCACCTTCCAGGTAGGAACGGCTCAGTATTGTGACTGCTCCAGCAAAGCCCCCTGCACCATAGAATGGTTTAGGTTGGAAGAGACCTTAAAGCTCATCCAGTGCCACCCCCTGCCCTGGGCAGGGACACCTCCCACCAGCCCAGGTTGCTCCAAGCCCCGTCCAACCTGGCCTTGAACCCCTCCAGGGATGGGGCAGCCACAGCTTCTCTGGGCAACCTGGGCCACGGGCCCACCCCCCTCACAGCCAAGAATTTCTGCCTCAGATCTCATCTCAGTCTCTCCTCTTCCAGTTTGAAGCCATTATCCCTCATCCTAACACTACATGCCCTTGTAAAACATCTCTCTCCAGCTTTCTTGTGGGTCTCCCCGGAGCCTTCTCTTCTCCAGGCTGAACCCCCCCAGCTCTCTCAGCCTGTCCCCACAGCAGGGGGGCTCCAGCCCTCCCAGCATCTTTGTGGCCCCATCCCAAGAGATGGGGAAGCAGCAGTGCAGGTCACAGCACGGTACCAACCCACCATCCCAAGACTTCTCTCCTTCTCCATCCACACATTTTCACAGGAATAAAACTCATTTTAGAACTTCTCAGGCAAAGGTCAGACTCAGTTTGTTGCAGATTCTGCCTACGCTCCACCAGCTTTGCTGCACATCTATCAGTGACGGATGGCTGTAGCCGAACAAGGGACAAAGAAGCTCCAGCAAACAAGCGCTGCATTCAGCTGGAAGGCTCCATCGGACCCCGGTGCTGACCATCAGTGCTGACTAACTCATTCATACTGCGACACACGCATCGCCTGTGTTTGCCAAGACGCCTCTGTGCAAAGCCTCCAAGGGGAAGACAGGCCTGGGACCTTTTCTCTCATTTTTGGATGGGTTTGTTGTTTTTTTTTTTAAGTGATATAAATCAACTGAAAATAAGCCCACACCACACTGCAATTATAAATCCAGCATGAAGCACCTTGAGAGGTTCACAACTGGTAGCTAAATAGTCACTTCACTGGAGTCCTTAATTTCTCAATCACAGCTAGGCACTAAGAGAAGCAAGGCAGAAATACAGAAATGGGTCTGGGGGAGAACTTCAAAACAAAGAGCCAAACCTATAAACTTACCCTAAGAACTTCCTTTGTCAGTTTGTGCTTCCCTCTAGCAAACAGATATAAGGAAGCTTCAGTATCTTTGATCTGGATATCAAATTAAGAAATTAGTCTTTCTAATATTAAACCCCACTCAAACACAGAAGAGTAATTCAAACGTTCCTCTTTACAGCCAGGGCCAAGTCCTCAGCCAAGAGCAGCATTGCTCCACTCCCTGCAACGCTGCATTACACTGAAAGAGCTGGAACTCAGCCCATGATCTCATGCAGCAACTGGTCCCTCAAACAAGACTTCACACATGAGCAAAAAACAAAGTTAAAACTCCAGCTTTTACAACACCGTTCAAGGAAAGAATGTACAGAGTGGGAGAGATGATATATATGCTGTCACTAAAAGAAGAGACAGCTCAGCTGAAAAAAATCCATGAGCAAAGCCGAGCCTCTGATGTGTGGTAACGGAGCAGAGTCAGGGTCGCTCAGCAGCAAGTGGGGTCTTTGGATGGCAGTCCTGTGCGGAGGTTGTGCCTGAACCACCCTCTCCATGGAGGATGTTCATGGGACAACAACACATGCTCCAGCACAAGAGAAACTTCACAAAGTTAAACAAAAAAACCTAACTAACACTTCTGCATTACTCTGCCAACTCTCATTGTTGTAGTATCATGATCACAGACTAATTTATCATAGTATGCTAAAGCAAATGTTGTCCGATATTATCCGAGATGTCTGACAGGTACAAAGCTTTCCTGCATCTGCCAAATGCTATATAGTTTTGGGATTGAAACATAAAGCAAAGTAACCAGGCATGTGGGCAGTAGCCTGAATTATTGTGGGACAAGAGGTTGACAAATCTCAAGAAGCAACCAGTGACATTGTCAAATGGAAGCGTAACATACAGAATGTACGAGTGATTGATAGGATATACATCATCCTGATGTTTCGTCAACATACAAAACATACATAACTTTACATAAAAAACTTGCACCTGGAATATTTGCTAAATTATATCTAAATAAAAAATAACCCAGCAGTCAAAGAAGCCAGAAAAATGAATCCTAAGCAAAACATCTAAAACTCTTTTGAAGTGTTAATTATACTGTATAATGGCAGTCTGTATAGCTTATGTATACACTAGATATAGATCAACGGACAGTAAAGCGTGTGTATGTATGCCTATGTAAATCGTTATTAAAATCCCAGTGCGTCAAATTATTATCTTCAAACAAAGGCACTAATTTGAGGTAATCAGCACAGGACAAATCACCTTAAGCACCTGGTTCTTGCTCTTGCATTATCACAGGCCAGAAGCAATGGCTATAGGACAGCATTTAACAAGATCATGGGTGAGATTTGCATCTCCCTAATTACTACCAGCTCTTCAAATATTAGTGTCTGTACAGGTATGCATATGCAAAGAAGCAAGACAGTAGGCAGCAACTCTCTGTCAGCCCTAAACACCAGAGGATCCATCTGTCTCCCACCCACTCCACAACCTGACTGGTTTGTGCATTACTTGGGAGAGGGAGGCCGTTTATTCACCCCATTACACTTGTTTTGATCCATGCTCACAATCAATCTACGTGCAGATGGGGAATTTCACATCCTACTGAACACTGGCACCATTAGGCCTCTGCCTTTAAGGCAGGTGATCACCCGGGTCAGCTCATGCCCCTGCTGAATTAAGTCCTTACCTTCTTTCGAACCAGTGGTGACAGCAGCTGCAGTGGTCCCTGATGCCCGTCCCACCGGGCTGGAGTGCTTCCCAGCCCTGCCGGGGATTTTAAGTCCACTTGGCTTCAGCATGTTTACTGTCTCCTGTATCTCAGGCTCCTATTACCAGTGCCTCAAAGAGCTGTCCTGGTATCACCGTTCAGGCTTCTCGATGATGGACCTCTTCTTCCATTATCACAGATCTGGGAGAGAGGAGCACAAAGAAATCAGATAGCGAACGGATGGGAGAGCACCAAACAGGCTCCCAGAAAGCAGTGCCCAGCTGCCTCCTCACATCTCTAGGAGGGCTGGGATCTTTCATTTCTTCTCCTGTAAAACAAGGGTTATCGTTGCCTCCATCTCCCATCTTAACGTTACGTTCTTTTCCCCAGTCTTACAGTCTCACTTGAACCCTGGCGTCCTGGACCAAAGCTGAAGCCTCCCAGAACCACCAAACAAGAATTTAAACTCAGTTTTGGATTTGAGTGACAGACATTGTTGACTGTTTTCAAATTCTAGAATCTCAGCTCATGCATCAGCCAAGACCCAGACTGCTGCTCTGTGAAAGCACTGTCAGAGCCCTTACCGAAGGCACGCTAACAACCCTCAGCACAAGACTTTTGGCCCATTTTCACCAGACTTCAAGGCAGCCTCTCTAAATTCACAGGAGTCATCGTCCAAGATGGGGCTTTTCAGATCCCTTCATTAAGAACAAATCCAAAACCTTGTTACAGAAAAAGGGCATCTGACCCCACAGATTTTCAGTAACACCAAAAAAAGCTTTCCAAAATCTAAGCATGACTCTACCAACTACTCGTTAGTGAAGTCACGTAACTCTTCCCTATGCCATTCCCTTCCCATAAGGCAAATGGAATAACACCTCCAAATTTCTTGCAAGGATGTTGCATTAACAAGCACACAACTCCTCCAGCAGAAAGTTTTATGACAAGAAAAATAAAGGAAATGACTAAGTTGCTTTAAAAAAAATGCAAAAACACATTCCTAATGGATAAAGAAAAACAATCAAAAAATTGAGACTATCAGCCAAAAGGAAGCTAAGGCTGGCTGACTGAGCAGGCTGGGATGCGGAGGGAAGAAGGTGTGAGCCAGGGACAATGCCAACATAACAGAGGGAACTGCAAGGAGAGCAAACCAAGGACCAGCCAGAAGCCAGGGGACACCCAGACCTGCCTCCTGGGCCAAGGAAGGAGGCAGCACTATGGAGAATTAACGTAGCAAAGATTTACAGATGCTACAAGGGAGGAACTGCAATAGCGGGGACAGGAAGTGAGCGATTAAGGCATGAGTAAGGATTTCAACACAGGCTGGGTCAGAGCGACGGGAGGGCTGGCAGGGCTCCAGGGAAAGCTGCAAGCAGACAGAGGAGGAAAAGCCACAAGGAGAATTCCAAAACTCTATTCCTGAGGGCTCATAAATATCTGAGACACTGAAGAGTGTTTCAGCAGTAAGAGTTGGGCGTCCCACACTGGCTTAGAGAGACAAAGAAAGGAGAGATCAGCAGAGACATCCAGGGAGGGAGCCCGAGTGAAAACCCAAGGGCTCAAGCCCTGTCTCTTCCCCATGTCCCCCACAAAGGATGTTCAACGCCCCTGGGGTGGCTTCAGACACTTGCAGACAGCACCAACTGGGGAGCATTTAGCTTACACAGAAGTCAGGGCTGTCTATGAGAAGCGGGATGCTCAGGTCACATCCCCAGCAGCAGGAACAATGGACAAGATCAAGCAGCTCTTGTTAAGGAAGAGAAAAACCAGTCTTCCTGCGACGGAGCCAGCGAGGACCAGACGCTGTCACAGAGCTGGACAGGAGGCTGCAGTTTCCAGCGCTATTTAGCATAAAATAGGGAGACAAGTAACAGAATTTGGAGGTGAGAAATGTTGATCAGCCTGGTTCCTCCTATTTGTTGAGCCATCAGATGTCTCCCTCCCACCCTCTCCATCTCATATGACACATTCTGCCCAGGGCTACCTTTGATTTTACAGACCAACTTGATTTCTAGCACTTCTGCTGGCAGGTGATGTGCTCTACCAAGAGAGCTCACCCCATCTCCACCCCCTTCAACCTGAAGGTCTGCTCTCTTCACAATATGCCCTTCCTCCAAGATTTACACATCTCATCGCCTGGTCCTACCTTTTGGTTACAGGGTTTGATGCTGTACTTGCGATTAAGCAACCTGGGGATGCTGCTTCTTCCAGATAAAACATGATGGTTGGTTGAATCCACAACCGGGAATGTGGATGGGGGAAGCATGAAAGGACACAGGGGAAGGATAAAACAGCAGTAGATAAGAATTTAAGCAGGAAAGGGTGCCAGAAGAATAAAAATATTTTCTAGTTTTTCAGGCCTCTGTTAGAGGGGATCTCTGGATCCCTAACTTTGCAGCCAGAACCACATAAACTTTAGGGAGACAGTGAATTTGGTCTGTTCCTCTATTTTGCTGCTCATCTATGGAGAGATAGGGAACTTCAGTTCATTCTACCTCCACTACTCACTATCCCCGAAGATCAGCTGGCCACACAAGTCACAGGATATTGTGATATTCTGCTCCTTCTCAGCATAACTGGATTTTATTTTTTACACAGGGGGAGAGAACTAAGAGGAAATGTATTCCCACTGCATAAAGATTTCTGCCAGAAACCTTTATGCAAACACATTTGCTTTCAACATACTAATGCTGAAAAACAAATGAACTCCACAGGCTCCTAATTAAGCTACCCTCGGAACACATAGCTTCTTTTATCCAGAAATACAATCAGCACAACTAGTTGATGGCCACCCTCCCTGGGGGCTCTGCACCACACACCAGACTCAACAACTTCCGAAGTGCCACCCTGCAGCACAGGCAGGCCCCGCTGCGTGCCCCGCCACGCTCCCTTCATAGGGAAGTCCGGTGGGGGATAACTCCGGTATCTAAAGTTCATTCTCAGCTCCAAGAGCTGCAGGGTGAGCAAAGCCAGGAAACAGGGACAGCTGCCCTAGCGTCATCCTGCGCACTCATTATCACACAGGGAAATGAAGAGGAACTTGAGTAAATTTTACTATGAATGCAGCGTGTTAGAAATACATAGATAAAACCGGACAGGATAAAACTTGACACTGGCCCAGGTTGCCCAGAGAAGCTGTGGCTGCCCCATCCCTGGAGGGGTTCAAGGCCAGGTTGGACGGGGCTTGGAGCAACCTGGGCTGGTGGGAGGTGTCCCTGCCCAGGGCAGGGGGTGGGACTGGGTGGGCTTTAAGCTCCCTTCCAACTCTAACCATTCAATGATTGTATGAAAAATAAACATCTGGGACATTTTTAAAGAAGTCTGTGCCTGCTGGTAGGGACAGACACTCCTTCTCTGTCACTAGTTTCTCCTCCGCTTCAACATAAAAACATTTGAGCAGATTTTTAGGAAGCTCTACATGCCGAGCACATAGCTCTTCGAAATTACACCATTAGGTCATCTTTACCGCCCAGAGCAGCGCTGCCCTGGGCCATCCAAGTCCCACATTATCATCCAATGGACTGATGCAGCTTTTCTGCTGCAGAAATATCCTTGGCCTGGGACACAGGCCAGCATCTCCACAGGGCACTGCCCTGCTCCATTAGAGATAACAACTTGCTCTGAGCTCCTGTATCGTACCCTCAGCATCCCAACAGGCTCTATTAACACAGCCCTTCTGAAAAATCTGGTTCCAGCAGCAGATGCTGAACAGAACACAGGCAAATATGATGCCGTGTGTGGCGTAAAGAAACACATGAGCTATTTTCTTTTTCCTACTCCCTATATTACCTGCACAAGCTGTAAGCTTTGCCTTCCCGTATAACTTCATGGAAATGTTACTTTCTCCAGACACACTGTAAAAATCCCCATCTGCCCCTGTGGATACTCCAGGGCCACCAGCTCTGCTTATTTTGTTTTTCTTCCTTTTCCAAGATGACACAGATCACAAGGATTTTCTAGATCTCCGCTAGATTGTCCCTGCAATCTTTTCATACTGGGATGAATGGTTCTGTCTGTTCCCACAACCAAGAAAAGCATCCTAGGAATGCACAATATGAAAGCCTGCTTCAAATGACCAAAACATTCTGTTCTCCATCTTTCCATCGGAAAAGGGGACAGCTGGATCTGAGTTACCTAAGCTCAGATTCAAAAAGAACAACAGTTCTCAACTAAGTACAGATGCACATCCAAAAAATACCTTTCAGCAGGAGCAACATCTCTGGTTACCCAAGCATCCACAACGTTGGCCAGGCATCAGAACAGCACGCATTGAAAAGAGAAAAACAACTGGAGGTGCTTAGACCTCAGTTATTTCTCAAGTGGTGTGGTAGGGGAATAACACAAAACAAGGGCTGGAAGCAAAAGCCTCTGTCAGTCTTGGCAATGTATCTTATCCTTGAGTTTCTCTGCTTCAGCCATCCCTCCTACCCTCAACAAAGCACTTGAGCATGTGCTTGCCACGTGGAATGCCATCCCATTCAAGATGGGCATAAGCAACAGAGCAGACTCCCAAATTCAGAGCACATCCCAGAAGAAAGCCCCCATGGGTATGTGCCAATCCACAGATCTGTTCACCTCAACATACTGACTGAAACAACCGCAAGACACAGGAACAGGTTTCCAGACACCAGATTGAGTTGGCCTGAATCCCATCCTGGGCCTGGTGCTTCCTTCTGGATGGATCTAGATGCAAGAAGTGTTTACCCAACATGAAAGCCTCGGCAAGGCACAGGGACCTCATCGTGAGGGCAGACCCAAGTGGAATTTAGACCAGCTGCATCTGAACACTACTGAAACAGTTGTGTGTATACAATATTTTGTGAGGAAATAACTGCCAATTTCTTAAAATTAAATACATAATCAAAAAAGTGGGTACCAAAATTTAGGTTTCTAATTTTCTAAATTCAGAATTCCACATGTAAGAAATGAAATTAAAAGTTTGTAGTCATGCAGACGCTTTTCAGGATAAGGGCCCATAAAAAAAGATAAAGAACAGCATCTAGTAGTCAGACTGAAGGAAATCAAGGTTATCATGTTGTACGGAAGTTTGATGATAAACAAAGACAACATAGAGAAGCAGTAAAAACACTTCTTTTTTTTTAACAATCTTGACACATGCAAATAATCAGTGACTTCAAAGCCAACTATTTGGATAGGGAAAGGTTTACACAATAAAGTCTTTCTGTTTTTACCTACTCCATCTAAGATAATCTTTTGAGAGCAATTGTTTATACCTTTATTTAAAACACTATGCCAGTTTTCCTCATGTTCATACCAAGGATGAGGAACACGAGCCCTACAGCAGCACATCTGCGAGTGAACTCAAGGGGAGTTCATCCATTTTCAGGGCTATTGGAAGATGAGGTGGAGGTGTGGCTCAATCTGCACAAAGACTCTTGCATTAGTAATAAAGATACAGCTTGGAAAGACCAGGAATTCTGTCTGCAGCTGCTCTGACAACGTAATAACAGCGACTCCATACGGAGTAGTGGAAAGCGCATTTTACGCCTGCAAGGTAAATCCCCATCCTCTACAGGGAAGAGGAACAATCCCACACCATGTGTGGCTGGGGAAGGTCCGACAGCACTTTGGTTTTGATACATCCTTTGCGTGCATGTTCAGGAGAGTCAAACATAAAGAAGGAACTTAATTTTCTACCCATGTTCTGTATTTTTATTTCAGAAAGAGTACAGAGCCTTAGGCAGGTTTTGGGGTTCGGTCCCCTAGCCTCTGTCATTTAAGAGTCTCTGGGACTCTGGACAAGGGTGAACCTCCCTTAGCTCAGCCCGAGAACAACCCCTGCCCCCCACAGACACACAGCTGCCCGTTCCAGCAATTCATACTCACATGTGTTGCACTCCCCGTGCAGCATCTTCCCCTGAAAACAGCATTACTGCTTGCAGAAACCTCCAGCATCAGGCACTGTAAATGCTGAAAACAATACCTGGAGCCCAACATCTCCCTGAAAACAAACTGCTAGAGAAGAATTTGGTCCACTGATAGCTGGAGGAGCTCTTCACTCCAGCAATAACCACACAGAATAAAAGCAAAAAGCTTTCAGTGCCAACTCTGTCATTCATTTATTCGGCCTTATACAAAACCTTTACTGGCCTAAAGATACTGATTTTTTTTTTTTTTTTCTTTTTGAAGTTATGTGAAGTTATTTCAGTTCTTGTTTCTGAGCATTTGGTTGTATCCCCTTCATATTTCCAAGCTTTTCTGCAACTTCCCTGCTCTGGGAAAATGAACTCGTCAGGCAATAAAGTTCCATCTCCTGCAGTCATCCCTCTGGGACACGTTACTGCCCAACTGACCCCAAGTCAGAGGCAAGGACAAGTAAAGCTCTGGTGCCCCAGGCTTACAACCCCACAACATCGGCCGAGCTGCAAAGGTGGACCAGGGATTTAAGAACAGAATTTTGCCTTAAAATCAAAATCCAAAGGCCAGACTCAGATCTCTCAGTCTTCTGCAAAAGGAACGGGCAATGAATCAGATCAACACAGCGACAGGACCTGATAAAGCCAAACTGCAGTTTTGCTAATAGAGACAGAGATTATGCTGAGAAGGAAGGGCAATTTTATCTTTTAATTCCTTAAGATGTTCCATCCGATCCACGGTAATCATACCATCGCCTTCTCACTTCTCCGATTAGTTACTCCTTCCAACAAGCAATCTGAAACCCATTACTGAAGCACATGGCAGATTAGGATTAAATCCTTTCCCTTAATTGAAGTATAGAGGAATTAAGATACGCTCATTCTTAATTAAGGTCAGCCTCCTCCCCCAACAAAACCTTTCCTTCTCCCATAGAGGGAACGGAGGTAGAGTTCCACAGGAATGAAAGAAAGGAGTGTATTGCCTTCAGTTACATGGATCCTTCAGTTACAGAGGATCCCAGTATCCCCCATCAGCCATCACGGGTTTTTTTCTCCCATGCAGCTGAAGAATTCACATCGGTTCTCCAGCCAGGAGAGTAGTCTCCCTCATATATCTGAAAGGTTCTTAAGCTCTAAAAAATCCCGTGTTTAGTCATCTTTCTCACTCAGGTTTTGTAAGTATTAGGGAAAACCTAGAGGCTTTTTACTTAAGAACTTAGATATTTTTTAAGCTAGTTCCAACCACTATGATAGACTAATCATCCTGTGGTTTAGTTATAAAACAATGGTTATCAAAACAAGAATGTACAAAAATATTCCATTGCACTCTAGCTAAAAACCACAGTGCAAAACCTGAGGCAAAAATGGGAGAAAAATGCCCAAAGGACATTCATGGAAATCGTCATACACAGACTGGGGAGTAATTATGGGCTTGCTGATGAGCTCACTCTCCCCATGCTGGCAAAACGCCTACTGAAGACTGACAATAGTAGATAGCAACAATTCTGCACTAATTACAGAGCACAACTAGCTCTAATTTGTGGGAAAAATCCTGGGGATGATCTTGGAGATCCTGCTAAGGAATTCCTGTCCCCTGGCGACAGGGGACAGTGACCTACAGAAATATATAGGGGCACAACACCAAAATTGCACAGCTCACATGGAAAGCAGACAGAATACACACAGAGATTTCAGAACTGCCATCCTCCAGGTCAATTCAGACTGATACAAAGGCTATTCCATTCCATGAAAGGTTTCTCTACAATTCAAAGGGCTTCAACAAAATCCAAGCTTCCTGCTCACAGAAAGTGCTATTTGTCATAAAACAGTATCTGGAAAAGAAACATGAGGGGAGCAGACAGAGTGCAGGAAAGGCAATGATACATGATAAACATATTGCATTATAGTGGCTTGGTATTTTACTATTGGAGAAACAATTTCTTTAATTAAATATGAGCTACACAATAACTCAGCCGTGCTACGCACCCCATGCAGAGCTGCAGAAGGATCTGAACTTTTGGAATTTCCTGGCTTTTGACTGCTTTAGTGCAACATTAAAGTTCATGCGGGCACTTAATCTGTCATTCACCGGAGCTCAGGTTAAGGTATAGATTTTGACTTGTGCGCTTCTGTAATCTAACTTCTGCCCTGGACTTTGATTATGAAACAAAAACAGGACCCAGGTCTCTCCCACCCTGGTTTTTCCCCCTTTTTACAACCTACACCTGCAATGAAGACTTCTTTGCAGGCCAGCCCTGGTTTGCTGACTGTAACTGAAAGGCAGGAGCAACAAAGAGCTGAAAATAGGTAACAACTGCTCATGCTGGTTTTTTTTCCTTTCTCTTTGCACATTTAAGTTTTTTGAAACTAGGAATTTTGTTTTCATTTTCAGTGCACTGTTATGACAGCCCATCTGACCATAGAGCAGTTGTACCAGTTTAAATTTGCAGATTATTTGATTAAAAGACAGCAAAGAAAACAAATAGGAGTGGAATGCAACATGTTTGTGGTGTAATAGAAGACACCTTGGGACACCCTGGACACGCCACTGAAGCCCTCACTGTGCTCCACTAATCCTGCTCAATGTCTACACGCACTCCCAGGTGCATTAGGATAAGACATGCTATTAATTGCATTTAATGCAATTCCAGATGCGCTGGAGACCTCACCATTATAGCAGGAAGAAGAGCAAAGCCCATCCCGGGCCATTGGTCCTCCAGGTGTAAGGTCTGGCACAGAATGCCTTTGGAAGAGCCTCAATGCAAACAATGGCACGTTAAGGGACAACTGACCCTGCTTCTCCCCAGGCTGCTGACACTCAGGGAGGGATGCAGGATAGGAAGGGCTCACCCTGCACCTGATGCAACCCCTCTCATTTAGTTATAAAGCTACCTTACAAGATTTTTTCATTCCTGCAGTTCAGCAGTGTTAGTTTCAACCTTTCCTGGCTAGGAATGCCCCCCACCAGTTGCCAGCCCAGATTTCTTCAAGCCGACCTTCTGCCCATGTACCTGCTCTGCCCTTTGCACAACTCTGACACTCTCCCACTGTGTCCAACCCCATCTGACAGCTTTGCCCTTTCTCCGCCTTCACTATGTCATTTTGAACAAGCCAAGCTCTCCTTTGAGATGTCCTGAGATAGAAGAGTCAACAATTCCTGGTTCACCTTAGCAGACCTTCTCTAAACCTCCATCACTTGAATTCAGTCTGGTTTAGACACGGGCACACTGCATCCCAGGCCGCATCTCACCAGACCTTGGACAAACTCTGTGCCAAATACTATAAACTAACACAGCCTCATTCCTTCAAAGCAACTGTTCCCAATGGCTGAAATGGTAACACATCTTCATGATCTGACTGTTCAGAGTAAGCTGAGACACAAGAGGAGGTAAGCTGGAAAGGAGATACAGACCATCGTCTCATGGTTGAGATGCCGCACTGACAGCCAGGAACCCTGCTTTCTTCTTCCACAGCGGTCAGGAATCTCCTTGACACAAAAAGAGGGGTGACAATAGCACCAAGCTTGAAAATCAAAGGGTGGTACACCAGGAGGGTTACACCACTGGTACCCATTGAAAGATCCAAGATCACCAAGCCAAAGATGCTCTGCAGAGGAGCAAACCCACTCTCTCCCAGAGCACCAAGGCACTGTGTGTGCCGCATCCCCTCCACCCGCACTCAAGCATCCTGCTTCCCATCACCGCGCTGGCAGCAGCAGAGCAATGGTGGATGCAGTTGTTCCCTGGAGCACCCTCCTCCTCCTCCCTGCCGATTCACCAGCCTGCACTCAGCCTCCCACTTAAGAAGCTGACCCCTGGGCTACGTGCACTAATTATTGCTTTCTCCTGCAGTTTCCCCGGACCCCAGCTGACACTGACATATCTACATAACTGCCACCAGAACCCGTGGTGGAGACAGGGAGGCCAGTAATCCAGAAAGCTTGCTTTCAGCCAGTGTGTGTTAATCATGGAGTTTCCTATGTTACCACCTGCAACCCCAGTACAAAGGTGCTTAGCAAACCTAGGAGCTCGCATAGCTCACAAACCTTATAGTATGAGAAGGTACATGTTTCTTATTCAGATTACACCCTTATCAATGACCAAAACCATAATCATTTTGGTGAGTTATATCAAATTGGATCTTATCTGTCAACATAGTTATGTTATTCCCTCCTGCCTTGCGGTTTTTCTCACCCACACCTTACCATCTGCCGGGCAGAGGCTGCAGAGAGACAGATCTTAGCACAAAGCTTCTAGGCACTGAGCCACACACTAAGCCGCACCAGCACCATAGGATGGCCACCTAGTGCATTACACCAGAGGAGGTTAGAGATTGCAGTTTCTAGGGGGTGATACAAGAAAACACCATCCCACGCAGTCAGATTGCAAGGCAGGCGGAGACTGAACATGCCCAATGTGCTGCCCATGCTCCAGTGGGACTTGTTGGGCTGGTGAGGACACGAGAGGCTGTCACAACATGGATTGTGCACATCTGGGAAAAGCTGTCAACCCCAGCCTCCTCCAGCAGCAGCAGAGACCTTGTAAGAGCTGTACCACTCCACAGCCTGGTTTTAATCAGCATTTCCAACTATATGCTACCACACCCTTGGGAAGTACACATGTGCTTGATGTATAGGTGCTGGCGGCCAAAAGGAACAGGATTGGTTAGATGGATTGGTGCTAAAATGGGATTTAATGTATCGTATCCCTGGAGATAGGAGCAATGCTGAAGGGATGAACCCAGCCTATGTGCAGGTAGGCAGGACAGATGGATCAACCCACCACACTCCTGGAGTGGCGCAGCACTACACGTTCTACAGAGCTTTACAGAGCCACCACGTGTCCCTAGCTGCCCCTTCACTTCTTACAGAAATGGGTTGTTTCTGTAACGCAAGCGTCATTAATCTCTTCTCTAATGCAGGCAAAACCACAGCCATGATTTTGTACGCAGATCAAGATATAATCTCATCTAGCCAGGCAAGTAGAAAGCAGTTACAAGCAGCAGCTTGAACATATTACAATGCAGAGTGTTGGCATGAGGTCTCTAATGCAAACAGGTCTTGTTTCAACCAAAAAGGAAGAACAAAAAACAAATTATCACTACTTCTAACACGGACAATCAACGTTTCCAGCACCCTAAGGTAGAGTATACCATACCATCCCACGAACTTGAACCACATGATCACCCAAAAAGCACCCATCTGACTTTGACACTTCCATGTCCATGTCCTGGAAGTACTCCCACACCTTCCTACTGTCTAGCCAACGTGCTCGGAGGGTGGATTCAGAGATAAAAAGGGGAAAAGTGCTGCAGATGCTTTGGAAACATCAAGATTAAGCTCACTGGAGGCATTTTTATTGTCAGTATAATTTACTAGAAATCTATATAAATACACAAACACATATAAACATAAATTTTGCCTATGGAGGAGATTTAGCAAGTTCAAAAAGCTACTTCCTAGACCCCAGTAAAAGGCTATATAAATGGACATGTGAAATATGAGCTGGGTAAGGCAAAACAGCTTCCTCTGCCTCAGCAGCATATTCCACACGAGCCTGCCTTTTTGTGCCATATTGCCCATCATTAAATCTCCATTAGGAATGGCTGGCAGACTGGTCATCAGCTAGAATGTCCCAACCTTACCAGCTAGGAAACGGAAGATCAGAAGAAAAAAAAAAAAAAAAAAAGCACTTCTTCAAGGTTGCAGACTGACCTACTCCAGTTTGCACAGTAAGGATCTCAGTTATAAAACAAACAGCTAGAAGCTAAATATAGCTAAGGAGAAGACTAACGACCATGATAGGCCTCATGTGGAGGGCTGACAGAAGCCACTGAGGTAGTATAGCACACAATATATGACAGTCAAATATGAGGCTAAAAAGCCCATTAAACACATCTAACGATGTAACTGCCTCTCCACATCTTCCAGGAGAGGCCTCTTTTTCTAAGGAGGTTTGTTCCCCAGCCAGGAGGACATCCAGGGGACGCGCTTGCAGGCCATGAATGGGAGTATTTGCAAGGGATGGGAAAGTGCTGCTTGTTTCAACAGGCAGCTGCTTCTTGCGCCTGTCAGGATTACTGAAAAGTTTCCATCACTAATTAGCGGACACAGAAGTTTTCAGAGCATGATGCAACAGATAAAGGGGGAATGAATACACCAAAGGAAGAAAAAGAACAGACCAGCCAGAGAAAACCTTTGTTAGTGACTATGCCAGAAGCTGGTGCCTTGGTTTGGAAGCTTTCCTTGCCCCTCACGCTGCAAAAGAAATTGTGCTGGTTTTGTCAATGAAACACCTTTGTACAATAGCAGGCAGACACACAAAGTGACAATGACAACAAATAAGACAAAGGGGAAGACACACACTACACAGTTCTAACTCCAACATTAGTTCAAACTGTCTAGAGACATTGAAGAAACTTCCTCATTGGCCACACTATTCTTTAAAAACTAAAAAAAAAAAAAAAAAATCTTCAAATCTCTGCCTTGAACAACAGAGATGAAAACCAACGTAACCAGGAACAGCCAGACCAGATGACCTCTTGAAGTTTCTGCGACCCCAAATTTTTGTGAAGTCCTTTCAGTGTAACCAATATCCGTGTAGCCTTTACTACACAACACAAGTTATTCACCAAAACAAAATAGGATTAATTTTGACCAAGAGCTCTGGCACAAGCAATACAATTTTATTTGCATTATCTTTTTAAAGGAATGGTGTGAGGCAGCACAGGAGAGGGACTAAAATGCACCAAGAAGTGATTAAAAATTTCCAAGATCCAAATACCCAACATCCACAGAGCATTTCATTCACAGACCTCAAAGGAGGTCAGAACTGCATCACCAATTTTGTACCTGGGAGAAACAGATACAGAGAAGGAAAAGATTTTTCCCAAAATTACTCAAAAAACAGCATCAGAGATAAATAGTTGCCTGACTCTATTAGGCATCACTATCTCGCTGAATATCCAGAACATCAAAGGACTTGGGAAGTCTTTCTGAAGTGTTTACTTTATAGACACAGAGTATAAATACTTTTCAAAAATAACTATTTGGCTTTCCCAGGCACAAACGGAGTTATCAAGGGAGTCAACATCAGAGTTCAGAACATTAGCGCTCAAAATAAACCAAAGAAACTTCAGATTCCCTTTGTGCTTCAGCACAGTGTGGGGACTCCACTGCTGGCTCAGAATCTGCAGCAGGGCATTTCGCTAGTCCGTGCCACATTTCTCTACAACTGTCCAGGTGGGTAAACACTAGCATAATAAAAATAAATCACTGAAAGGAAAGTACCATCTAATTCAAGTGCCAATTCAAGTCAGCATCATATTTTATTCCATCATAGTGAAGTAAAAAAATTTGAACCATGACAAAAAAATATGACAATGCTTGGTTTTATTGCTTCACACATTTCTTCGCTTATGCTGCATCTGAAACAACCACGGCTATTTCACAGACACAGCTTCACTCATTTAGAGGGAGATAACAAAACCAGTGCCACAGCATGGGAATGATTTCTAAAAAGTCTGATGCAGAAATATTGTGGGTTTGGGATTTTTTTTTAATAGGGTTTCTTTGGGATTTTTTTTTCAGGAATAGCAGTAAATATCAGTTTAAGGTGCCAGACTCAGAGTCACATGCAATGAAGTCATTTTTCCACTGGTAGCTACAGCAAGAGCTACTGCACAATCATATAAAAGCAAGCAATTAAATCCAACTATGAGGAAAGCGAATTTGCTTTGTCTCCTTTAGCATCACAGTTCCACTAAGTACAAAAGACAAACACAGCACACAGGGTCCTCAGCAGAGCAGGGGGAAATGCTCCGAGCGCGTGGTGGTACTGCAGAAAAAGACTTTGTACATCATGCACAGACAGACTTCTGTGTTTCTGTGTTAGCACCAGCCACAGAGACAAGAACTTTCACGTGGGATGGGAAGGATGGCCACATGGAGAAGGCAGGATTAGAGTGGGACTCAGGAAGACCAAGGACAATTCCGTTCCCTAACCTGGGCTTCTGCAGTGACCTTGGACACTTTGTTGTCTTTATTCAGCAACTTACCTAATTTGGTTGTTTTAGAAAACCGACCAGTAAAACACAGCCCCAGTCTTGCTGGGGTCTGACATCACCAGTACTATCAGCCAAGGTGCTCTCCCAGGCAAACACCACCTGAAATTCTACTCTAAATATCACAGGAACAGCGATAAAAGAACAACAGCCAGAGATTGTGGGCTAACTCAGCAATAGGGCAGCAGAAAAGCCGCTTTCTCGACCCATGTCAGCAACTTCCTTCATCATTCTTGGGACCCCTTGGGAGATGGAGGAGGAAACAGGTCACAAAGTATTTATAAATAGTATTTATGAAAAAAATAGATATCTCTATAAATACCTATAGATATATTTATAAGTACCTATAGATATGTCTATAAATATCTATGGTTATCTCTATAAATTGGATACTAGTGTCTAACATAGGTGAGCAACAAGTCATGTTCAGGTCTAGATACCTGTACCTGGGCTTCCCCAGAGCTTTAGAAGTATATAAACCTTGCCATGCACTGTATACACTCAGCAAAGTGGTACCAACACCACGTATCTGGGGGATTTAAATTGCTTTGTGTATTGTCTCTTGTCCTCACTAGAATTA
Source organism: Fratercula arctica (assembly GCA_947846985.1). Classification (NCBI taxonomy): domain Eukaryota; kingdom Metazoa; phylum Chordata; class Aves; order Charadriiformes; family Alcidae; genus Fratercula; species Fratercula arctica. The sequence goes on along the minus strand of CANTUZ010000015.1, from coordinate 12,688,703 downwards.
TGACACACACACCCCAAATTAATAAATTTCCCTGAGTTTCATGGACAGAGGAAGAATTCTGACAAGTAAAACCTCAATCAGGAGGAGGAATCTGTGCCATTACCCATTTTACCCACCCAGTAACACAAGAGAAGAAGAACTGGCATGCGCACCCTTACATAGCTACATCCCTTGATACTGGAAAATCCCCCTTTGGGTTCTTCATCGTTTCTTCTACCACAGCAAAAGCATGTGAGAAGAAAGAGAAAAGACACCAGGAACTGCTACTTGCTGGAGTAAATTATGGCAGCCTCCAAGGTTAGAGGTGGCAGGAAGCCAGGCAGAAGAGGAGCACATACCAACCCTTCAGCAGCCAATCCAGTCCATACTTCTCCCAAGAGCATCTCCCAAAACACATAGGTTTTCCTGTAATTGTAGTCAGGCCTCACACACAAGTGCCCCTGAGATGATTCCAGCACAGCTTCTCCCCATCGTGCCTGTAATGGCTGGTGCTAACTTTTAACTTGTGGTTTGTCTCAGAGCTGAGCCTTTGAAGTGCTGTGCTCTCAGTGATATCTGGCAGGCACAGTGACACATTTTCATGAGAACACAGCTGCTTGATGCAGACTCTTTCCTTCCTAGCTCTGGCAGGCTCTAACAGCAGGCAGGTAATTTCTTAAAATGCCAAATCCCAGACACAGGTTTAAGAATGGTCAGCTGCACCATGTTTAAAGCATCGCCTCGCAGCAATGATGGGGCAGGACTGACCAGTGCTGATTAAAGGGGCTCTCTTGGAGCCCTGCTGGGTAGAGGGATGCTGCCTCACAGGCAGTGGGGCAGAGGCTACAGCCAACAAGCCTGGCCAGGCACCCCGAATATCTCTCTGTCCACACACAGACCGATTCTTCTTAAATTGCAAGTCACCCTCAAAAAAATGCTTCTAGCCAACAGTAATGGATGGGCTAGTGAAACTTGACATCCATTCCAGCAGGATGAGCTTCTGAGATGAGGTTTGCAGTCCTATAAGACTGACGCTCAACAGAGCAGCAAATAACACTCGGTGCCAACACAGTGCTTTGTCTCCCAGCACTTCCCAAATGCTGCTGCAGCCTGCTGATACCCCGGAGATAACAACGCGTGCCTCTGCCTCTGTCCCTGGATGCTTCCCAAACAGAGCATTTACTGGTTTGTACCGGGAGATGCGAGGGACAGGGACCTGCTCCATCCGCCCTGCCATTCACACCCTGAGCAGTACGCAAATGCCAGCAGCCCAACCCAGCCGGGCCTTCCTCAGAAGCACATCTCCTTGCCACAGACAAAAACCCTCACCAAATCCTGCAGTGTGTAGTTAATGTCAATACCCGGCTCATTAAAGAGCAAAACGCCAGGGAGGAGACTGAGCCCAGCAAGCTGCCCAGCTTCCCTGAGACAAAAGAAAATTTTCCTCCCATTTCAAACGCGAAACTCGCCAGGCACCGAGAGATCGGTGCTGCCACCCCTTCTCACCTCCATCCTCCCCGCATCAGGCCCCGCTTCCCCAGCGGCTCCCAGCCAGAGCCGGTCGCTGTCACCCCGCGGGTCCGTCCACCACCAAACCCCCGCCCAGCAGCCCCCCACTCCCACTCCGCCACCGGTGGGGTGCCAAGGCAGCGGGGACCCGTCCCTCCCCCGACCGAGGACAATGCTCTCCCGCGGCCGAGCGCCGGCAGCGGATGGCGGGGCTGACAGCGCCGCACACGCCCGCTCGCCCCGGGCTCTTCCCGCAACGCCTTCATTCATCCCCGCCTTTGTTGCCGGCGTGGGCTGGCAGAGCCGCTCCCCCTGTCCCCGCAGTCCCCTCCCCGCGGTGTCCCCCCCTCTCCCCGCGGTCCCCCTTACCCTCTCGCAGCCCGCCGGGGAGCGGAGCGGGAGCCTCCGTGCCGCCGCCGGCTGCAGCCCCTGGCAGGCGGCCGCCGTGCCACTCCCTGCGGGGCCGAGCCGGGACGAAGGGAGCTGGGCGGGACTGGCGGAGGAGGAGGAGGAGGAGGAAGGATGAGGATGCGGGAGCCGGCGGTTCTCTCCCTCCTTCCCTCCCTCCTCCCGGCCGCCGCCAGCGAGGGTACGGCCGGGCCCTGCGGCCCGCGCGAACAAAGGGGCCGGGCCCAGGGCCGCCCCGCGCCGAAATCCTCTTGGTTGTCGGGCGCCGGCGCCGCCGGAAACCGGGTGGGAGGGTGGAAAGACAGCGCGGAGGCTCCTCCCGGCTGCCTGCAGCCCTTAGCGCTCATTCCTTAAAAAGAAAAAAAAAAAAAAAAAAAAAGGAATAATCACGAAGTTCACCTTTTGCTCGGCTGAGATACGGCCTCCCTTCCTCGCTGCTGTGGGTCTGGTCTCTAGAAAGGAGGAGCTCTCCACGCACACCTGAATTTACGTGGTAGCAAATTTGATTGATACGGGAAGGGCAGGAGGAGCCGGAGGTGCTTCCTGGAAAAAAAAAAAAGGAGAGAGCCCTAATTACCAGGGATTTTCTAGGGAGAGAAAGCATCTGCAGCCTTAGGAACTCAGTCATTCAAGGCCAGGAAGAGTGTGCTGAGTTGATAACCACCCCTGATGCTTCACCACCTCTCTGCTGGTAACTCCCAGAGCTGTACCTGGGCTGACACTGGATGGAGACATAACACGCCCATTAATTTGGACAGGAGTGGAAGTGCTTCCTACAAGGACCACGACTGTATCCAATATACTCTACCGACACCCCACATTCCCAAACAGGCTGTGATTTTGCCAATCAGACACTACGGTGGGAGGCCCCAGGCCACACAGTAACACAGAAGGGTCCCACCTGCCAACAGTCCTGAAATTTGGTGCTGTGACTCTGCTCCATACCCCCTGCCTGAGCCCGGGAAAGCACAACAGAGACGCAAGTGGAGGAGGTGCAGGCAGCAAAGCAGAGAACAAAGCTGAGGTCAACTAAGCATCATCCAGAATATGAGATTTGACAGAACAACCCAGCCCCACGAGGCAGCCACAAGCATCCTCATTTTCCATCTTGCCGAGGGGAAGCCAAAGCAAAGGGAAGGGAAGGGAAAGTCAAAAATAGAACCCAAAGCACCTGACTCTGACGCCTCTGCTTCAACTGTTGGTTCACTGTCTTTCCCTGATATTTTCCCTACATCCAAGCTCAAGTCATTGCTTTGCGGTTCTGGATACACGATTTTTTGTCTCTTCTCTAATCCGCAGTTGCCTAGGGAGACGGTATGTCACCAGGAGAAGAGCTAGATGAGAAGGTGCCTATTGAGCCAGGCTCTGGGCTCCAACAGGAGGTTTCGTTTCTCCATCCAGCTTCACCCCAGCTTGCCAGCTCGGCCAGTTTCTATCCTTAGTTCCGAGTTTCTTTCCGTATCTAAATGGTGATGGAGCAATGACGGTGACCTCCCTTTGCAAGTTCCAGAGGGACTATCGAGAAGCGTTACATACATTTTGTAAGAAGGAGGATGTAAATTTAAAGCAGTTTTGAAAAAAAAAAATCCTCTTTAATGTTTTCAGGTGCTTCAGGGTAGGATTTCAAATCTGCTGTTGCTCAGAAGTTAAACCCTCTCATTTTTGATCAATGGCACCATTTTATGCTGTATCTTATATACGTTAATTTGTTCTCATTACAAAAACTTCCATATAAATGTTTAATTTACAGCTCTACATCTACATTATGACAGAGAAGGTCAGCCAGTCCGCGGTTCTATTTTGCCTGCCAATAGTCTGTGGTACACGCAGCTCGATGCCCTTTCCTGTGTTCAGTCTCGAGTCGTTGAAGGACAGGGCCCAGGACCGACACGCTGTGGTGCAAGCTGGCACCTTTCTCATCGCCTCTCCATTTCAGCAGCAGCAGTCTTGAATTTTACAAGCAGTCTTCTTTTCTTCTTTAGAATTCAGTCATCCCAAGGGCTCTGCGTGCAAATAGTCATATATTGTAAAGACAATACATATTTTTTATATATATATATATATATTTACATATATTTATATTTTATGCTCCATCAGTGACTGGAGGCATCCTAGCCGCTGTGCCAGGCACTGCACGCTCCCTGGAGAAGAGACAGACCTGCACCACGGAGTCGGGTTTCCCTCATGCGTTCTGCAGCGCTCATACAAAAGCCTGCTGGCTTCAATAAGATGAAGCTGGAAAAATTTCACAGCTCTTAAGTCATTTCCTTGAATCCTTTTGACAAATCTGCCTCTCTGACTAAACTTTCTCAGGGGAATTTCCAGGGAGAGAAGGAAAGATCATCCGAGGCCAGAGCACTCGTGGTGATGTGGCTGAAGTACCCCTAGACTTGAATTTGTGTCTTTGCCATCAAGCGCCGCCCCACAAAGCTATCCTTCAGCTTCTGTTGTACCTGCTTTTCACAAAGCTTCAGGATGAAAATGAATGTTGAGACCCCGTCGTTCTGCAGAGTAGCACTACTACTTCCCAATAACTGTTTATCATTCACAGGGCTGCGTGCAGGCAAACACCCCTGCACTGATGATCCCAGACAAGAAGAAGCACAGGAGACACTTCAGCCTATGAATATATGAGGACCTGTCAACTCTACACAGGTGAGCAGAGCCATGACTTTCAATTACAGCATTATGTGTAGAAAACTGGTCTGCAATGTCTGTCATCTCTGGTCTATCACATTTGCCTGATAAACCTCTTGCTATGTACTACTCTCCTATTTTGTGGATATGATATATATTTTGTTTTGAAAAGCGGCTTCTCACAGGTAGTCAAAACTGTCTCCACTTGACTGATCCATTATTCTGATTTGGTAAGTATTTGCATTAGCTGCCGGGATCACTAAAAAGCTTCACAGCTGTTTTCGTTTAAATTATCCTGACAAACTGAAGCATTACACAGACAAAGTAATGTAAAAACCAAGGGAATACTCACACGTGCATCTAGGGGAAGAGAAAGAGCAAACATTTTGTGTTTTGCTGTTATCTATATTGTTTGAATAAGGACAGCAGATAAGAAATGGCCAAAGTGTTCAAGAATCTTTCCGTTTTATTAGCCAGCAGCAGGAGATGAAGCACCTCTCCACAAAGAGCCGATGAGACACTGGATTTGTCACATACCAATAGGTTACACTTCCTAAAGCCCCGACCCTGCACTTCTTCCCCAAAGGCAGCTACATGTGAAGGCTCCAGAGAGCAGATATAGGCCACATGAAGTGGTGACATCAAGACCTCACAAGTCAACAAAAGATTCAGAGTTGAATCCTTTCAGTCTTTTCCCTACCACGTGCCTAGAAATCCCTGCCAAAGACATCCCTTTGCCCTGCCAAGGTACTGTGGGAACTGAGTGGTGGCAGAAACAACTCGTCTTTGAAAATATTGTGTCAACTTACAGTTACGCAATTTCCATCATTTCAAAGATGCAGCCACAACAAGAGCATAAGTTCTTACTATTCATTCAATCTGACACCATAAATAGCCTCCTGCATTTGGTGGCAGATCACAAAATTCCAGCATTGGTGGGAGAAACAAGATTAAAGCAGCGATGTAAAGAAAAGCTGTTTTTTTCCTTTGATTACAAAGCTGCTTAAAGAACTTCTTATCTTGAGGATCAGTGACTGCTTTAGGCCTTACCCATTCTAGGCCAAGACTAAAGTTCAGAAACATCTTCTAAACAGCTTTTAAACTCTTAATACCTCACACGGTTGCAATGATTCAGCCAAGTGGCGCCATGTTTTCAGGCCTTTGTTATCCAACTGAGAGCCACTGCAAAGCCTCTAATATCCAGCAGATTCTGTTATATCTCCTTAGGTGGAGAAATCTCCCATCTGTCTTCAGACATCTACATCCGAGCCAACTGTCTAGACTTCCTATATAATGAGTGCGGAGAAACACACACTGGGGTGCAATTCTCTTCATCATATCGCAGACATCTAAACTGGATTAATTGCTCTCTAACAAGGCTCACTTCCACCCATGAATTACAGGGGTAGTTGAGAATTAGGCCAAATGAGATGTCTGAAGTTAAGGGATATGAATTGCACTCATCTTCCTTACAGAAATGTTCAGCAGAGCTGACGATGCTTATTTGGGTGTGTGTAGATCAGACATGCGCGTTAGGTACGTTCTTGTCTCAAGGCCTGACTTTGTTCTGTTTCACTGAAAGAAATTAGGCTGTTGGCCAGGATTCAAAAGGGGCAAGATCTGGCTCCAGGACCCTTCAGGAGAGCACACATGCCTCATGCAGAGTGACGGAAAGTGCTCTGAAAGAAGGCTTTCTACTAGGCTGGCTGCTGTGCGTTCCTACACACTTGTTAACATAAAAGAAAGTGTGGGTGGAAATATGTTGAAGGATCATGGCAGTTCTCATTAGTTACGAAGATCAAGAGGAGCTCTTACCGCTTTTTTAGTGTATTTCCTATACTGAAATTAGCGCATTAACTGTTACTTAAACTTCAACCATCAGTATAATTTAATCATTAGCACAGTCTGGTTCCTGTTGTTCTACATTTTTAAAGTAAACTACTTTGCTGCAGTAGCAATGACTCTGAGGAATGTGGGACCGCGCAAATGCAACACAGTAAAATGGACCCCACTGCATGATTGAAGAAATAGTGTAATTTTCATCACAAAGACTGTTCCCTATCCAGGAACCTGAAGGCAAGTGGATTTTCAGAGAAATTCAGCATCCACTAAGTGGAGGCCTTCTGAAATTCTGTCCTCTGGTACCATGTTTGGCCAAATGACCTACACAAGATCACACTGGCAGTAGAGAACTTGGAACAGCTCTTATTTTAGTCAGTAGATTATTGCCAATCTTTCATCCGAAGATGAAGCTCCTTACAGATGAAGTAAATGAATCATGGAGAGAAAAAATAACATATCTGTGATCATCCAGCTGAAACAGAAATATGCTGGTGGACATCTACATTTCTGTGTTGAATATCTACAACTAAGCGTGACCAAAGAAAGTAATGCAGGAGAATCAGAGCATAGAGAGATCGAAGGGAGATTTGGCACTGAGTATAACATCTTATTCATGGGGGGTGGGGAACAACACAGCAAAAAACCCCAGAGGTTAAGTAGTGGATAAGCCATTCTGAGCAGGTCTCCCATCCCAGCACAGTACCACATAATTATTTTCATTTTCTTTGTTATTGCTTGTTGCTTGTCTGAGTCGAGACTAAAGATCAGGCTGTTCTTTGCTTAGTCCATTTTTTAAAGATTGGGACAATTGACAGTTGTACTTAGCCAGGCTTGCACAAATGAAGGCACTTTTATGCTTACTGACCTCAAAGGTGAGCAAACATCACCTATATTTTGTAGAGCTGGGAAGGGATTAGTTTGTCTTCCCAAGGCCCTCTCTAAGGTAGCAGCACAACTGGGTGCAGAACCAAGCTGGCCAGGCTCTGGGCATTACCACGACGTACTTCCCTCAGTTCATGCATTTCTTTTTATACATATTCAAGTCAGAGAAGAAAGCCAGCCTCAGAGCTCCCAGCACGGCGTCCCATACCCTATTCATCAGGTGAAGCTGCAGCCTATTTCATAAAGCCTCTGGTAACTCTCTGTATACCTCCGTGTAGCTCAGTGTATCCTCAGGAAAATACAAGCAGACAAAGATCACTCTTAATGGGGCATCTCTGCATTTTTCCAGTTGTCAAAGCATCATATATACCAGAACCAGTTGTTTGCAAACCACCCAAGCTCTGTCTCTGTGCATCACAAATCAAAATTACTTATGGCTCGCTTACTATTTTTCATCGTATGTCAAAAAACTATTCTCCTGCTGCTGCTCCAAGTATGTGCCACCAGACTTTTCTCATTGTTGTCAGGGGTGTGAAGATTTATTGTTTTCTCTGACCTGGCTGAACAGGGTCTGTAACAAATTGGATCCAGCCTGTACTTTATGAAAAAAACAGTCTATTTCCCTGTTGTTTGGGCCCTGACACAAACAGTACTTCAGACCAAATAGCAGCACCAGACATTTTCTACTCAAGCTACAGCATGCGCAGCGCCTGTGAGATGCAAGAGAGTCCCGTCTCCTTTGCATGGACTGGAGCGTGTAAGAAAATCAAAGATGAGGGACGGAAGCCAGGATGCAAAAGCTTCCTAGAACTTGAAAAGATTTCAGTACCTACAACCAAAGCTGTGTTTACTGGGGAAGAGGAGGGAAACGAGCTCCAATTTTGACACTTAGAGAAAAGCCGGACTTTTTAAATGTCTCCAGCAGGCAATGCACAGAGCTGATGCGGACAGCTGCCCTACCTGTGGGCACTGAAACATCCAGTCCTGACACTTTGGTTTCTTAGCCTTTAATTCTCCAGAAAAGCAAGGCTATCCCTAAAAAGGCACTGACGCTGTAATTTAACATAGGGCACACTTTCCCAGAAGATCCCAAAGCACACATGAAACAATCTTCGTAACAAGTTGTAGATGAGAAATCTGCAGCATAAAGAAGTCAAATGACTTACAGTCCCATGCAGGATCACCTACAGTCCACAAATTTCCAGTCATTAAAGTAGCCAATAAGCCAGCTTTGCCTCCTGGGTGAGACATAAGCCTACATCAACAAGCTCTGCTGGCTCCATACCGAGGTGTGGAACATTAGCAATTTTCTTGTATAAGGCAGAAGGAGTACAGAAAAAGGTAGGAGGCCATCCACAGTACGACTAGCTGCCCTCTACTTCCTGCAAACATATGTATGCTTTTGGTTAAAACCTCTCCTTAATTAAAGACCCTGACCAACCTAACTTAAATACCACAGTAATGAGCACAGGACAAATACATAGCTCAAAACTCACAGCACATCTTGTTTCAGCGTTGATGTAAGGGAATGGGCTGCTAGCTTGTCTCTGGGAGAGCGCTGGATGGTAATTAAACTGCATTTTGTTCTCTTTCCACAGAAATGTCCATGCAACAAAAGGATGCTATTCTGGTACAGAAGAACTATCTACCATAGGTTAGAGTTTCAGTTTTCCCACCTTAGCGTGTTTCCACCATCAGCCCCTTCAACCATCCACTAATCCCAGCTGTCATTTTTCAGTACAACATTAAAAGGTTTAAAGAATTAGTGTGATGTCTTTATAAAAAGGAGATTATTTCTTTATGCAGAAATAACATGTCTTGTGATAGCAGAGTAGAAAGATACCCCAAATGACCTCACTCACTGACTGGATATTGCTGCAGTGACTGCCAGGTGGAAAGGCCAGTCAGGACTCCCAAAAATCCCAGTTTTACTAAAATTGATAAAGGTTGAGAAAGCCTGGTCCTTTGCCAGGTGTTCATTTTCATTTATTACAAAAAATCCATTATAATGTGGATTTTGAAGTGCTGGAGTGTGTCCAGAGGAGAGCTACCGAGCTGGGGAGGGGTCTGGAGACCAAGCCATATGAGGAGAGGCTGAGGGAATGGGGCATGTTTAGTCTGGAGAAGAGGAGGCTGAGGGGAGACCTCATTGCCCTCTACAACTACCTGAAAGGAGGGTGTAGAGAGGTGGGGGTTGGCCTCTTCTCCCAGGTGAATAATGACAGGACCAGAGGAAATGGTCTGAAGCTGTGGCAGTGGAGGTTCAGATTAAATATTAGGAAGAATTACTTTACTGAAAGAGTGGTCAAGCACTGGAACAGGCTGCCCAGGGAGGTGGCTGAGTCACCATCCCTAGAGGTATTTAAGAAATGTCTAGATTTGGCATTAAGGGCATGCTCTAGTGACAGAGATTGTAGGGGTTTTCTTTGTGTGTGTGTATGGTTGGACTCGATGATCTCAAAGGTCCTTTCCAACCATGAAAATTCTATGATTTTGTCTGTCAAATGCCATGATAAAACGCAGATCCAGGAACATGCACACACTTTGTCAGTTTCCTGCCAATTTACTTTTAATTAATTGCACTGCACAAATTGTATTATATGTTCCAATATGTAAGAATCACCATGAGAATGCTGCCAGTGTGGCTTTCTATACAGCACTGTATGGGAACACGTGACAACTGGACTCTAGCCTAGTTTCTGGTTTTACTGCTGGTGTAAAGTGGAAACTCCCTCTGTCTCAACAACTGTTTTCACTAACAGCGAAAGAGGAACAATGATACCGACCTGATCTGTAAAGTGCTTTGAGTTGACCAGACTAATGGGGAAGGTACACGTTAGATCAGATTATGCTGCCTACTCTAATGTTTGTCTCAGTCCTAAATTCTCACAGACAAGCTCAATGAATGCTGCAAACGCTCAGTCCTCCTCAGTCCTGACAGAACTGACAACTAGCCCTCATCTTCAACGTGCACTAGAGTCACTAGCCCGACAGTCCTCACAGCGCCTGTAAAGCACACACTAAATCCCTTTCATAACAAAAGGCATGCAGCCACACAAGAACCGCGTTTAGAAACAGGAGATGCAGTAATTACACCCAATATTCCTGACCAGACTATGCGATGTGTCCCCCTCTGCAAATGTCGGGGCTCAGTCATGCCAGCATGCATCGCAGTCACAGCTTCACACAACAAAAACACGCTATAGGTGTCTTGGGTTTGTCTGGGGGAAAATACCAACTTCTTAGCCTTCAGGACATAAAAGAAAGAAAGGAAAGGAGGTAAACAGCGTGTTCTTTTACCCTTTTTAGAAGAAACGGAATCTGAGGAGCGTGGCAACAAATATATAGTTAACAAGTGGAAAAATCCAATTAAGGTAAATTAACCTGTGTAACTCAATGCCAGAATATATTAAAGGTAATTAAGATAATTATATTGCAGCAGTAGCTACGTTAATTCTAATTAGAATAAAAAAGTATGAGACAGCCCTTAACTCTTGATGAAAAATAAACTTCTCTGAAGAGATTCTATAATAGTTTGGTATCACACTTAAGATTTGCCTCTCTTGTCTTCCAGCCTGTGATAACAGTCAGCTTCTCAGAGGGGATGTTTGCTTGAGCAGCTTCCTGGCCTGTTCCAGCAGGTAATTCACCTCTTACGTTTTGTTTTATATTCTTTGCAATACATCTAAGAATGCTTTTGGCAAAAGAACAGAAATAGCAGATGAGTATCTGTGATACTTATTGAAGAAAGGAAATAAGAAATTAATAGAGTCTTTTTTTGTGAAAAACACTTAAAAATATGAATTAAGCCATGTCACACCCATCTAGCATGCAAATTGTATATATAGCTAAAGAAAAGAGATGAAGATCTTCCAGTACCTGAAGAGGGCCTACAAGAAAGCTGGGGAGGGGCTGTTGGCAAGGGCATGTAGCGATAGGACGAGGGGCAGTGGTTTAAACTAGAGCAGGGCAGGTTTAGGTTAGTCATTAGGAAGAAGTTCTTTACACTGAGGGTGGTGAGACACTGGCCCAGGTTGCCCAGAGAGGGGGTGGAGGCCCCATCCCTGGAGACGTTCAAGGCCAGGCTGGATGAGGCTCTGAGCAACCTGATCTAGTTACAGATGTCCCTGCTCACTGTTGGACTAGATGGGCTTTGGAGGTCCCTTCCAACCTGACACATTCTATGACTCTAAGATATTTGCAAACTGGGCTTAAAATGTCATGGAAACAGCTGCCATCCCAACAGACTGAAAATTCATTTCCTTGTTGTATACAGGCAAGTATGGCAGAGAAACCCACCCACTTGCATCCATACCTACGTGTCACACCAAAAGCCATGATATTTCAGCAGACTATAAATGCTAACCAAAAATCCTAACAAATAATTGAATCTCATTGGGGTTTTTTTGCAAGTGGGCTTGTTTTAAGAGATTATTAATACTTTGTGACATCAAGGTCGTAAAACAAAGCCAAGACCATATTGCAATTCCAGAGAAAATTGCCTTGAGAATGACATAGTGCAGTGACCTTCAGGTCCCAATAGTCAAGGAGCTGAAGTCTGACAATTTCCCTACTTAGAATCCCCAGCTCATGCAGATCCCCCTTCACAGGGCTGCCACGACTGATCTGGGGAAGAACAGCCCAGGAGATTTTCAATGCAGGGCTCTGCCCGGCATTTGTTTCCATAGAGAATAAAGAGGATATTAAATGTTAACCCCTCTAAACAACATTTCAAACTTACAGAGCAGTTTCACTCTCTCTATCCCCACATTGCAAAAACAACATATCACTATATTTAATGAACAGTTTGTGTACCTGGTATATCTAGAAGCACGTAAACAAATCAATCTGGGCAGCATATGAAAAGAAACTAGAACCTTGTTGGATTCATTCCATCATTGCTGCCTTGAGACTGCATTGTTTTGAGAGGTGTGGAGTGCACAAAAAAACATTGTAAGTCTGTATCACAGAAGCAGACAGAAGGGTGAAATACTTCTCCTGTATGAGTGTAGGCTTGAAGGAGGCGGGTGTCATTCCCTACACAAAACAAGACCTGTCCCACAACAATTTTGGCATTTGTTTTCACAGGAACTGTGCCTGCAGACTGCCACAGCCACTGGCTTAGCTAGGATGTGCTGGCACCCAGCTCTGCTGGAAGCCAGTCCCTGATCACCACAGCAGAAGATTATTTGCAATCATTTTCCACCTCCACAACCTCTGGCCTACAGCAGGCTGTATGATTGTGTCCGTGAGAAAGATGGTTTTGTCACCCATTGCAATGAAATCGCACCCAAGCACCCAGTGCTGGGAAGCACATAATGCTCCCAGTCTGCCCATTGCAATAGGGAACAGAGGCTCCAATTTAGCAAAACTCCTAAGTGCAGGTTTAACTTCACATGTGGGAGCAATCCCTATGAAATTAATTAGACACATCGCAAAAGTCAGCTCCATACCAAGTGCGCACTGCTGTACTGTGGCTTGCAGGTACACAGACCCCTGTCAGGATCAGGCCTTTCCCTGGATTATATTGTTTTGAGATAGCAGAACACAGGTGCAATGGGATGCCATCAGAGACAGCACTAAGCTTTTAGCTTGTAAATCCTTTATTTCTTCAAGAAAGATCCACTTTGCTGCAGCATTTGATTTTTCAATTATATTCCTGCCTTTTACCCTGTTTTCCAGCTGCATAAGGAAGTCAAATGCCTTGCTCAAGGTTACACTGACTGATGTACTGGGGAAATAAAGACTATTTCTGGCAGCTGAGATGTCTTTTCAATCATTCATTTCCATAAAATTCCAGATCTAATAAACCAATTTATAACCTACAGTCCTGCCAGATGAAGTGTGTCTAGTTCATCCATACTGCTTTCGCTCGATGTGCACGTGTATGCACACTATGTTCTGTAGCACCTTTATCATGAGGTTATTTTCAATAAGTAAGAATATTTCCATTTGGAGATGAGATTTACTAAGCACAGTTGTGTATATTACAACGCACTGAAACAAGGGACATCCTTATAGGGCGCTTTGCTGTGTTCTGTCAAACCTTCACATCCACTAACAGTTAAGCCCAATGAAGCGGCTGACTGATAAACCATGCAATCAAACCCATTCGTAGAGCTGCTATAGACTCATTTTACAAGAAAGATTGTGTGTGTGGCTCTGTCTTTCTCTATTCCACTTCAACACGTCTCCTAAGCTGAAGTAATTCAGTGCAGGTGGCATTTGTATTACTGTGTCATCTATCTACAGGAGATGAACTCCTGAAAGGCAGAGCAAGCCAACAGCTCAAGCCCAGCTCCTATTCACCCTAATGACTGTATGTAAGATTTTCTGGCCTTTCAGCACTGTTAGCACCTGATGCAAGCATGCATTTCAGAAGGTTGTTAACTAGGAATTCACCAATCAGACAAAGAAGGTTGTCTCTGAAGGAGAGTATAGTCACAGAAGAACTTACGGCACATTCAATTCATAGAGCCCTCTCTGCTTGGGAAGCAACACATCTGATTAAGAATCCTCCTGTAGTGCAGCAGTAACCAGTACCTTACATTAATGACAATTGAATCACTGATGGAATAACCTGAACAACTGCATTTGTTTTATTTTAGCACCCAGGGAAGTGGGTGAAATAATCGAATAATCATCAAATAACCATTGTAGGGGTGGCGGAATCTGTGTTTCATGCCTAGGGGTTAAAAGTAGTATTTTTCAACATCTAAGACCTTTTTCTGAGCTACTGGTCAGTTTGTATTTATACCAGTAAACTTATATGGTGTCATACACAAGCGTCCTACATGTAAAAACCTGTAAATACTTGCAAATAGACATGTTTATTAACATGCAAAAAACCTGCACAAATGTAATTGTGTAAGTAATTGAAAGAAGTACTCAATAGAGTGGACAAAGGCCACATTCTAGGCCAAAACTCACTCTTCTTGGGCAAGACATTTCACACTTTCCTGTTTCAGTTTCACTATCTGTATATCGACAGTATCTTTTTTCCAGCAACTATGCTGCCTGGATGCATAAAGTTTTTAGCCATTCAGTTAAAGATTCTATCAAAATATTGCTAGTAAGCATACATGCAGAATTGGAAAGCTAAATCCCACAACAGACTTGGAACTATTGTAAGAATATACTTGTAACTAGCAAACTGGCCTGTTCTCAGCTGATATGAGTACTGAATTCAGGAGCTATGTTAAAAGAATCATGAAGAGAGGGAAGCAATAATGGTGTATGAATCCATCTCTGTTCTCAGCTCTGGTACCAGTCTGATAGTCAAAAGCAATACCTGCATGAAAAGCTTTGCTTACCAGCCTGGAAATCTCCAGGACAAATGATGTTTAGGGAAATAATAGTTCCCAAAGCCCAGGAAGAACATACTAAATACTTTTGTGGGTAAGACAACGCATTGTTATTTACTCATATGGGTAAGAAAGGGGCATTCAGCACCCCTTTACCTCATCCATTAAGTCCTGTCTTCAAAGTATGGGAGCATAAGTACAATCACCAAGAGACTAAATGCTTTTATTTGACACTATTATATGCATAGCACGTCTATTAAGTCTGAACAAGATGCCAAGTTGGGAGGAGCTGCAAGGAAAGTAGAAAAACTAAGCTAATGGAAAATAATCTTGACAAATTGTAGAAACAGACGGAAAAAACATGATGTGATTCAGCTAAGACAAGTGATTGTACAACTACATGTTCATCTGGACAAATACACACCAAAAAAAGGGGAACATCAGGGAAATATCTGCTGGTTACAACAGACTGAAACCCCAACATTAGCCAGTGATGTGGTCTGAGCAAAAGATAAATCATGGATAATTTCAGTTCAAACCGAAACATTTAAATTCCTCAGTTGCAAACTGCTTGAAACAAGGTATTACAAAGACAGCTTTCCTCAGCCTCAGCTCCAGGCAGCCCAGTTCACACTGGAAAGAGCCCCTAGACTAAAGCCTGGGGCTGTTTCCTCTCTCCCCTGGTACCCCTGCCTGCGAGGGCGGAGGCATCAGCAACCACAGCAATAAAAAGCAGTGGCCACACCAGCTGGCAGTGGTTTCCTCCCTTCATGGCTCCAGGAGAACAGCTCATATTTTATTCATGAAAAATGAGGCCTCTGGAGGTCTAAGCAAACAAAAAAAAACCCCACCAAACAGGAAGTAAATATTTCTTCAGGGCACTCAGTTGTGAGCTGGCCAACGTCCAAGGCATCAAGAAGGAGAGGCCAGGGGTGAAGGGTGGAAGCATGACAGCTCCCTTCCTACTAACCTTCCTGCGATGGTAGGAAGGAGGATGACAAAGGATGATCTGCACCCTGAACATCCTGTGTGGTGATCGAGTGCAGCAGGGAACAGCCCCGGCTGGTGTCTGCAGTGGGGGTGCTGCAGGGAGTCACTGCACCGCAGGGGGATGCATGCTGCAGGGTTGGTGTGGGCGCACACCAGGATGGGATTGCTTCAGAGTTTGGTTTGGAAAGGCTGATATTTCTCACAGTCATTTGCATAAGCTATTGTTTTAGGATCTCCAGGTAATCTCTCTCCCCACTTTGCCACACTCCTTTCACATCCTAAAGCTACATCATCCTAAAGGCTGTTTTGCACATGCTTTCAGAAAAGCACCACATCTGAGCTCAGAATAAGCACCTTCCTGGGAAAAGAGATCTTGTTCTCCCACATAACCAGACAGCCCTCTTCCATTTCCCGGTGCCCCCAACAACAAAGACCACCCTTATATTAGTAGAGAAAACAATCTTCTGCAATCCTTCACTTTCCTGAGAAGACCAACATGAAGCCGGGGACGTCATCTGTCAGCCACTAACTGGAGACACAGAAGTGCCCTGTAAGCTCTGTGTGCAGAGGAGCAACTGTCCGTCCCCTCGCAGCTCAAACCTAACACAGCACTGGCTGTTCCTAATTTCATAAGCCTTACTATCAGGGTTGACTGTTTCTGAACTAGTTATTTTGCACAGGACACTATAACAAGACCTTTCTGAGAAACCTGAATTCCTCCTTGCAGGTTTCTGGAATCTGCAGGGCAAAAAAGAAGATACCTATTACTTTCTGACAGATTTCCTAAAAGATGATGCATGCAGGAGAAGATTTATCTGTTGAAAATTACAAAAGAAATTTAGCATTTTACATTAACATCCATCCTTCATTGTTTTAATTACTGTCTAATGAATATTAACCCTCAGAATATCTCCCCTGCAGGGCTAAGCAAATGAGAAACAAGTCATAGCAGGGCATTTCGAATGAAAGGAAAGGAAAAAAACAAGACAATAAAAAACCCCACACATCAGGAGAGGCAGAAAAATGTGCCCTGGTATGCAGCAACTGAAACTCATTTAATAATGTCAACATTTTATATGCAAAGCTTTCCTGGGTGGCAGTAAAACATATGGATTAAAAATGGCTTGTGGTGGGATTAGATAAAAAATAAATTAATATTTAAGGTGTTCTTTATGGTACAGGGGCAAGAGGAGGAAGAAAGAATTCTCTACGAGTGCAAGCATCACCTAAGATTACTGTTGTAGAAATTTTGAAAGCGACAAAAATCCCTAAAGATCGTCCCTAAATTAAATCCTGGTTTTACTCAAGTCGGCAGGAGTTTTCTCCTACACTACCATAGGACTAGGACGACGCTCATTTCTCATTAGTTAGCTTATTTGGAAGATCCCACCCAAACGTATCCAGCTACCTCCAGCACGCAAATGCACAAAGCCCACTGGAAACGGAAGTTCAGGCAGGCAAATTCTGGGTTGGTATCAGAAACCTCAGCCTTCAGAGCCAGGACGCTTCTCTGCTCCTCAATTACTGACAGTTTCTCCCTCAACAAAACTCAGTTGCAAATATCTGCAACAGAGACTTAAAAAAACCACACCACCCAATTTTAAAACTCCCAGAATAGCAGAATAGTTTAAGCGCTCTAACCAGAAGCCAATTTAAACAGACAGAAAACTCTTTGTCCTGCGACTTGCAGTGTGAAAGCTATAAAAACAGCTGAAGAAGCTGATTAAGCACAGCTTCTATGCAACCAAAGTGCTTTGGATGCATGAAACAAAGGAGACTGATACAAGGATTTTCCCTTCCTATAGTTAAAGCTGCTTTGAGGAAGTGCAGGTAAAAAAACTACAAAAGAAGCGATATACGAGTAAACGTTTAATTGATTAGATTAACTGTTAATTTGGCACACCATTAAAGCAAGTTTTACTGGATACTAGACAAGACAGGCACACTAATCTCATCTGAAATATTCTGTATTGTTACATAGCGCTTAAATGCGGTATCAATGAAGTGACAATTTACTCTGCTCTTAAATGGAACTCTCTCAACATGGGAACTCACTGCCCTTTTGTGTTGGGTTTGCATTTCAGAGGACCATCACCTTACAACAGGTCAGTAGAAGAAGAGCAACCTGGCTGCACGGAAATCAGGTATTTTCAGGGAAGTCACTACACACTAGGAGATACTCCAACCCGACTGCATTCAAACCTGCAGATGTGTCTCACTTATTCAGTAAGGTGCACTCTGTATGACTTTTTCACTTGGAAGGTGGAAACTCCACATGACTAATGCAGGAAATAAACTTTTTCTCTCCTCACTCTCATTTCTCAAACTCCTGTGATAACTTCAATACTGTAACACTAGCAACAATGAACAACAAATATCTTTAATGGCAGGATATACTGAACCTAATTAAGGCAAGGGAAATTTAGGGAGGCAGCCCTAAATTTAGGGAGTTATCTCAGGTGGAATGGAAGATGGATTGCAGGGTTAATATCCAAAGATTTACCTCCACAGGAGTGTCCTATCACATCTCATTTCAAGGATGTTGCCTGGAGCTCTAGGGTGACCTGGCACCATGCTGGACTGCAGCCAGCTCTAACCGTACAGTGCCAGCTAGTGCAGCACCTGGGTTTCGCTGGACTTTAACCCCATAAAACAGAATACGGCTTCACCCCATAATGCAGGACTGCTCCCTTCCATGTTCTTAGATTAAGGAAAGTTTCACAAGCCATTTTCTCTTGGGACAATCAAAGTCTGCGAGCATACATTGGTATACATAATATATATATATCATGCTCTAGCCTTAATATAATATACTAAGTCATCATTTAAATCCCAAATTGATACACAGCCACTAAAACAAATCTTAAGAGTACAAGTCCTATTTTTCATTGCCTACCTAGGCAAAACCACACCAAACATTTGGAGTAAAATTCACCCATATGCACAGAAGTCTGTAGATAACAACCACATTTTTATTTTTGTCAGATTTTTCTCACTTCCTCTGTCATTAGCACCCTATAGTCAAGCCAGACTCCACTCTTACCATAATCTTCTGCTAAATTCCTCCTTTATGCTTCCTGGTTTGGAATACTGCAGCTCTTCCTTCTGATATTTCTAAATCCATGCTCTGCAGACTTGAAGACATCCAGAGTGCTACAGCCTGATAATGCCTAGGCTCCTGATAAAAAACAATGTTATTGCATTTTCATCTTTTACATACAGAAAATGAGCACAATTGAATTTTATTTATTTTGTTTCATTCACTCAAACAAGGACTCTGATCAAGTTTTGTCCTGCATTTAAGAGGCTACATACAACTGAAATGGATTGCCTAATGTCATGCAGTACCAATTAGGGGCAGTCAGTAGAGAATATTACCAGACTGCTGACGTTAGGAACAGACACAAGAAAGTACAAATGTCAGATGCACTAAACAGAAGCAGTACGCTGTATCATGGTTGCACTGTGCCTGACCAAAACTCAAGCAGCACTGTAACTATTAAAAAAAGAAAATCCATTTTTTATCAACTTCATCACAAATTTCTTTTGAAGTTTCTGATAAACATCAATTGAGTCAGTCCAATTCCCATTGTTATAGGAAACAGAGGCCACAGAGACCAAGAGGGTTACGTCTGAAACCACAAACTAAGTGGCATGCTGGTAAAAGAATGAATGAACCCAGATTGCCTACCTCCATTTCAAACTATTGGGTGATACCATTCATCAGAGCTTAGCCCTCAAATCACTCTGGTTTTGCACCAGCTTGGGGGTGAATCTTCAAACAGAAGGCTCACAGAACCATCAGGTTTGTTCTTCTTCATCAAGATCCTTCCTCATACACAAGGGAGTCCCAGCAAGGCGCTCACCGCTGCAGGATGCTCTTTGCAACATCTACATTTGGCAACAGAAATCATGCACACAATCACTTTCTCACCTTCCTCAGTGAAAAGGGGGAGTCCATGTCCTCCCTAGAAGCAGGTGTTTGTGCAAACAGAACCCTGCTATGGTCACTAATGGTGACACGAGACATGGAGGAGAAAAGGTGCCGCTCCATGCCAGGCCCAAGCTGCAGGTGCAAGCGTTCAAGTGCTCACAGGGTGACTGTCACAAGGAGAAAAACAGGGCAAGCACAAAGGATCATTCCCCTCTCCTACATTTCCAGCTTTATCCACAGTGTTAGTAGACAACAGCTGCATTTTGGCATCTAGGAAAATGTATGCTTAAAGGAGTTACCTTTTTTTTTCAGACAAAAAAGGAATTCTATGAGAAAGTCTATTCTCTTGGCTGTCACAGGTGACCCTATGTGGCTTTTAATACAGGTGTCCATACTCCCTCTACTGACTAAAGCTGTAACCACATGGCTGGTCTTGTACGGGACACTCATTGTTCTCTATCATATTCTTAAAAAAAAAAAAAAGGAAGTTTCAATTACATTGTCTTAAGCATCCAAAAAGCAGGAGAGTAGGACTAGCAGGTCACCACTCCTGAATCTTTTTCTTGTAACCTACTGTAAAGCATTCAACAAATTATAATTTGTCCCTCAACACATGCATAAAAATCATAATAAAGCTTCTCTGGCTTAAAACTGCGGTGATCCAAATCCACTCTTTTACGTATTTTCATATGCTTATAGAAAAGAATTGTAAATATTTACAACACTAGAGTCTCCTGGTAGCCATAAGCTGAATTTGATCTTTCCAGCTGCTCTGTCACCATGGTCTGTGACTTGCCTCACTTCTAGCAGTATGAGTTTCCTAACTACAGACTAAGACAGCAGTAAGATTAATGCCTATAATTTCGTGTGACAGCATTAAAAAAGCACAAAACATTGAAAGGTACTTAATGAAAGTGTAAAAAGCAATGAGATGCCATAAACAAAAGCACTCAGGTAACAGGGTGGGCAGATGTCACGCTGTATTTACCCAGACTTCTGGTGAGCTGTCATTGCTTTGCAGCTCCTAGAGATGGTAAGGAGAGAGGAAGGATAAGGCAGTGGATGGGGAAATAAACTAGGAGATGGCAGTGTGCTGGTGGAGAGCGAATGTGTGACCTCAGCCATTACAGTTAGGAAGAAATTTTAAATGGCACACATAACATTAGCTCAGATCAGACTGTACCTCCCAGGGACAGTGTATGGATAAATACATGAAAAATGCAGGGTGCTACAACACTACAAGAACAATAACAAATTAATAACCTGCGTATACTGTCATCCCCAGTTTTGCTCTTCGAGCTCAAGCACAGCAACTCTATAGGAATCAGGGCCCCTGTCAGTCTGGGTGCAGACATGTCAAGCCCACAGAAACACCCAATACAGTGATGCCCTACTTCATAAAGCACCAGTGCAGCCTCCCTTCTAACCATCCCATCATTACTTTCAGTCCTGGTATTCTTTGTACCAGCTTTGCTTTATGCTTTCAGCATCAGTGAACACCAGATAAAACAGTTGTTAGCATCAGAATTCATTCCACTGTCTCCAACCTAACTGTGTGAAAGGGAGAGAGCGCGATCAGGGATGAGCCTCAGAGGGGACTGCAGACTCCGCATTTCCCTGGCAGCGAGACCATCTGTGCTACGTGACCTACTTGCGGCTGCTGAACAACAGCATGCGGCAATAGGAGGTGGCAGCTTTAACTGAGACCACAGGGCTGGTGGGGACGGGGAACGGACAGCCGAGGGAACTGTACGCTTAACACTGTGATTTAAGATCTCAGCCCCTAGCCTTTTAGACCTGCTGAATAACGTACATCAGTGTTAGCCCTAAAAATAATGGTAAGCTGAACTCACAGATTTAACCCAAAAGCAAAATGACCTTGAATGCTGAACAGTTCTCCCCTCCCTCCCAAAACCACATATAAGAATTTTTTTATTTCCCTGTACTGAATATGCAGTACAGATACTTCCACTAATGATTGCCTAAAGCTCGTTTCTTCTCTGATCTTTTATTTCTACTGCCTTCTGGATTTTACACCTCACATCCCCCATCATAATTTCATCACTGTTGCTCTTCACTGTCTACTACTGCCTCAGTTTCAATATCTTCTCTGATTTCAACTTCTTGTTCAAACTCAAAACAAGTTATCCTCAGTTTCACCAACTGCAGCATACAAAACAGCATTTTTTTGCCAGAATTTCTGCATTTACCCAACCCCCTGATGAAACCTGCCGCATTGGGCTTTAGTTTCCCTGTAGGAGCTAGAGCATGAGCCCTTGACTGGAGCTGACCTGAGAAGAGCCTCCATACAGTCTTTAAAGGACCCGTTCCCCACGTCAAACACCTGCAGCTGGGATTTTGTTGCTCCTGGGATGACCACAGGATCACTATTTACTTCTCTGATGGTGATCTCCATTACTAGTAGCACATGCCATTTGAATACACCAAGAGGAGCTTTCCCCTTGCTACCTAAGTCATTAGCAAAAAGCCTTTATCTGTACTCTATACTAATTACAAATACTTAGTAAGCTTTTTCTATAGATCTTTTGGGGTGGAAGGGACAGGTCAGAATGTATAATCTTGAATTCAGGGTTATTCTCCTTTCAGGATAATACATGCTGCATGCATGTGTATTTGGGCACTGTTGATGGATGACACATCAGAAGAGTTCTGCCATTTCAGCACTGAATTTGGAATTAATTTTATCCTGGATCTATCCTGTGTTCTCAACAGACACACTACAATATAAACAGTTCACATTTTCGGACAGATGTTTTTTAAAACTCATTTAGGCTCAGCTCTGCCTATCCACCTGCCACACATCCCTATCAATATTGTTGCACCCTCAATAAATACTTGTTCCATGCTTGGTTAACTACAGAACCACTATGGGTAGTGAGGAGTCACTGCCTACACAGGGGCTGCAGCACTTTAGGAGACTGTGCTCCAGAGAAACACACATTGCAACTGGTTTGCAGAAACATACCACAAAAGCTGTTATCAGGCTCTCTACAACAATTCTTATGAATAGCCTTTCTTACTGTCCTTTGGGTGCTTATCAACAGCAATCCTGTATATACAGTGAGAGAATTAATGCCAGCCAGAAAAACTGTATCTTATCTAGAGGCTGGTACTTCCTAAGAGCATAACAACTGTTTAATTTGTCAAGAAACTAAAGCATGTCCGGTGTGCTGTACTGACAGACTTTTATGATCAGCAGCGCTGTATGCAGCTGCAGTATTTCACTGTCTCACGCTGGGCTCTGCTGAGTACTGCAGTAAGTTAAATCCAAAGACTAACATATTAAGTTTGAGGTGTTACAGGAACAATGTATTCATCCGGTATGCATGCTACAAACAGTCTGAATACCAAAAAAAAAAAAATGCTAACTGCCTCACTCATATGCCACGCAATCGTGCTTTTTAATTTTCTACTCTACCTCCGCCAGAGGCGAAGTTAATCCACAGTTAACTCAGCCAGCCATGTAAAGGCTGCAGACCATTTACAATTCACTCTTACGTAACACTAATCCTAAAACCACTAGGAACCACGTACAGTTATTAATAAAAAAAAAAAAAAATGCAAAACAAGATTAAAGCACTGACCACCCTGCCTACATAAAACCTCAGATATGAGACTGCACTGTGCATAACGGAAACTTCACCCCCCCGAGTTTGAAAGCCTTATGAGAAACCCAGCAAACTCCACCACTGTCAGGCCGCAGGCTGAACCAGTTCCACAGGCTGAAGGCAACGCTCACATCTGCAAACATTCATCTGCCAACCTCAAAACCCCAAGTAACAGGCACTGACAATAATATTGGAATGCAAATGAGGAAGTCACTCCCTTAGAAGAGCATCACTGCTCACACGGGGCTTCAAATATGATCAATTCCAAGTTCCTGCCTTGCACCAATCTTAAATTAGAAACACTCCCCAATGAATCAGAGCCCAGACTGAAGGGCATATCCTCTGCTGACTGAGCCAACACAAATGTCATTGATTATGTGAAGCATAAGCAGCGCTTAAAGATACATTAAGGCCCCAGTACCTACCGTAGTTTAAAAGTAGCGGTGATACCCAAATTCTAACACTTGCACCAGAACCACTCCCCTCCCTTATAATCTTTTATTCTTTTCCTTTTACAGGGGGAAATAAAGAACACTTTGTTTCTTCTTCCACAAGAAGAAACAAAGGCTTAGACTCCTGAAGTGCCAAGATACTACTGTTTTTATTAATTACCTTAACACTTAACGAGTCAGCAGGGCAGGAAAAGCTGCCAGACTCCGCCCAGCCGAGCACCAGCCGCCCCGCAGTGCCGTGAGCGGCCCCAAGCCTCACCGCCAGCCCCCTTCAGCAGAGCGCAGCCCCGCCGCCCCAGGGCCCGGCCTGCCACTCCTTGCCTCCCCTCAGCGGCCTCAGAGAGCTGCCGAGGCCGCGAGGCCCGGCGGCGGAGCGACCACCCCTGGGCAGGTCGGGCCGGGAGCGCGGGGGAGGGCCCCCACCCCACCGGCCTCCGCCGTCCCGCCCTGCGAGGCGGGCCCGGGAGCGCGGCCCTCCCATCACGGAGGCGGCAGGGAGACAGGGGCCGGGCCGAGCCAGCCGCCACCGCCACGATGGAAATTGAGGCGGCGGAGGACGAGAGGGCCGGGCCCGCGGCAGGCGAGAAGCGGGGACCCGCCGACCCGCCGGGGGCCGCTGGTGCGGGCCATTACGAGCTGCCCTGGTGAGCGGCGGGAGAGGCGCGGCCTAGCGGGGGAGCGCGCATGACCCCCAAGCGCCCGCGACATGGAGTCGGGGGCGGGAGGAAGGGCCGAGGGCGTGCGGCCATTGGTGGAGAGCGCGGCGGGAGGCGGGACATGGCGGGGCAATAGCCTATGGAGCGAGAGAGGGGCGGGGCGCGCTAGTGGCGGGAAGGCGGGGGCGCGCGCCGCGCCATGGGGCCTGTAGGCTGGCATCCACTGAGGGGATGGCGTAGGCCCCGGCCCCGGCCCCGGCCCCGGCCCCGGCCGCGGCCGCGGCCAGGTCCCGGTGCTTAGCGCCTTCCCCCCGTGCTCACAGAGCTGCAGGAGCTGGGTCCGACTGGGAGGTGGGGGCTCCTGGCAGGGGTGAGGGCTCTGGCTGCACCCGGGCCTGTGAGGTGGGAGGGGGCACCGGGCAGCCTGGCATGGAAAGCACGGAGTCCCTGTGGGGTCCAGACAGAGTCAGCCCTGCTTGTGTTAATCACGGAGATGAGACAGGGCATAGACCCACACTTGAGGTTTCCAGTGCGCAGGGCAACATCTCCCCTTTGCCTTGATAGCAGAATGAGCCACCAAACTGCTCAGTTGAGCTTTTTTCCTCAGAATGATGGAATCATGAATTGTCCAGGTTGGAAGGGACCTTTAAGATCATCGAGTCCAACCATCAACCCAACACTGCTAAAGCCACCACTAAACCATGTCCCTCAGCACCACATCTGCCCATCTTTTAGATACCTCCAGGGATGGCGACTCCACCACTTCCCTGGGCAGCCTGTTCCAATGCTTCATAACCCTTTCTGTGAAGAAATTTCTGCTAATACCCAGTCTAAATCTCCCCTGGCACAACTCGAGGCCGTTTCCTCGTGTCCAATCGCCTGTTCCCTGGGAGAAGAGCCCGACCCCCCCCGGCTGCCCCCTCCTTTCAGGGAGCTGTAGAGAGCGAGAAGGTCTCCCCTCAGCCCCCTTCTCTCCAGGCTGAACACCCCCAGCCCCCTCAGCCGCTCCTCACCAGGCTTGTGCTCCAGACCCCTCACCAGCTCCGTTGCCCTTCTCTGGACACGCTCCAGCCCCTCGGTGTCTTTCTTGTGGTGAGGGGCCCAAAACTGGACACAGCCCTCGAGGTGGGGCCTCACCAGTGCCCAGTACAGGGGGATGGTCGCTGCCCCGGTCCTGCTGGCCACACTGTTCCTGACACAGGCCAGGATGCTGTTGGCCACCTTGCCCACCTGAGCACACTGCTGGCTCGTGTTCAGTCGCTGTCGACCAACACCCCCAGGTCCTTATCTGCCATGCAGCTCCCCAGCCACTCTGCCCCAGGCTTCTGACACTGCAGGGCACTGTTGTGATCCAAGTGCAGGACCCAACACTTGGCCCTGGTGAACCTCATACCACTGGCCTTTTTCCTTTTCCTTTTTTATAATAATAGAAGTAAAACAACTTTTCAGGAATTAGTGTTGTGGAATGCTGTGCTTAGCAGTGAGGGGGTCCCTGCAGTGTCACTAAAGTCACTAAAGACTCATCAAGTCATCTTTGTCCCATGCTATCTTAATGTAATCCTCCTTTTCTGTCAGTGCAAAGCACTATTAAAGTTTTAATAGATGTGCTGAAGTGTGTGGGGTTTTGCTTTTACAGGGTGGAAAAATACAGACCCATGAAACTATGTGAAATAGTTGGAAATGAAGATACTGTGAGCAGGTTGGAGGTGTGTAGCTGTCCCTTTGGTTTTTTAGGGGTTAGCTCAAAAAACATAATTCTGCACAGATGCACAGACTAGTAAAAGCAATTTTGTATTTTTACATCCATATTTGAGTATGTGGGGAAAAAAAACCTTTCTGATTTACTTAAGAAATCATACGTTTTTAGGATATGTTTGAGTGGTGTTTTAAGGAAATATGCCTTCGTGAATTGGGATATTGTTTAAATTGGCTCTGTTTTGATACAATTTAGAAAATCTGTAGCTGTTATAATCATATTGTTTCAATGAATAAATATAATTTATATAAGAACAGAAAGAAACATAAATATAATGTTTTTCTGGAAGAAAAATATTTTCCTTAACCAAAGTATTTTGTAAACACAGTATTTGTTAACAGAAAGTTTATACTAGCAAACATATAACAGATGCAAAGGAAAGGCAAGAGTAGTAAAGACCTGTGGGATTAAGTGCTTTTAAGATTCTCCATATTATTTTAGGGACTAACTTCTTATGATTCAATTAAAAAAAAAAACAAAAGCAGCAAAGCCCAAAAAAATGAAAGCAGGAGGGAAGAAAAGAATGGGTTAGCTCTGTTTCTCATGCTTAAAATAGAATAGAATTGGAAACTATTTGTTCCCACTATTTTCTTATTTAATTTTATTATTGTTCTTTCTTAGGTCTTTGCAAAAGAGGGGAACGTACCAAATATTATAATTGCTGTAAGTATTGCTGTGTTGTACTATATTTCACTGTGTTGGTTTCGGCTTCTGAAATCTAGCCACAGTAGCCTCCCAGAATAGATTTGCATTGTGCCTGAACGTATGGTAGGAGAGAGATTAATTGTATGGTCACGGAGCAATGTTCTTGGGAAAATACACAAGAAATAAACAATCTTCTGGTAAAAACTTACTTGCCCCTTAGGTGCCACTTGAGGCACAACTTGTGCTTCTCCCTGTAGCGTTTCTCTCCTGTTAGAGCCGGCATCCTGAACTCCTCTAGTCTGATGTTCTCTGTATAGGTCCTCTGTTGCAGCTGTTCTTCATGACTGGGAAGCACTGTAGAGAGTACAACTTAGAACACGACATTAAGCTTACCAGCAATTGCTGCATTTTTCATTTTTAGGGTCCCCCTGGAACAGGTAAAACCACCAGTATCCTCTGCTTGGCTCGTGCTCTGCTTGGTCCTGCATTAAAGGATGCTGTTTTGGAGCTGAATGCCTCAAATGACAGGTGAGAATGAATAAACCTTACTCAGCTTTTAATGAAGAAGCAAGTATATGTTTTTATTTGTAGTTCAACTCGGGCTGGCTTGATAGGCTTAATGCTTTATTAAGGCTTTTAGTACTTATTTTAATGCAGTTTTTCCAGCTAGAAGTTAGGCAATCTTTGGTGTCCAACTATGAACATAGATATTATTACTTGATGTTTTATACACTTGATAGATACTTTCATGTACAAAAATAGAAACAGATGGAGTGCAGAATCCATAATGGTGCTATTTTCTCGAATTTACTTTGAAGAGTTAAGCTTCCTGCATTCATGAAGATCATCCTAAGAATGAAAAGTGAGCACAGTGTTTGTAATGAAATTCTTCAGTGCTTAGGAAAAAAGTGAAGTGGTAGAAATTAGGGCTATAAGTGTAGATGGGGATTAAAATATAGGATAAGGGTGTTAGGTTTGTAGAGGACACTGACTCTACTCCAAGGATCAGGCACTAAGGACTAATTATGTTTCCCAAGTTCTGTAGCAGACCTGTCCTGAATTATTCTGAGGACGTTTCCTAGGGAGTTGTTTATGAGTACAATACATTTTACCTGCCTTTGTTAATATCAGTTATAGAAGAGCTGTAGAATCACAACATTCTTTATCTAAACAGAACAAAAAAGTAAAATTCTTTATTTTTAAAAGGAAGTCTTTGTTGGAACTCTGTCTAGGAAGGAGTCCATGTTGTACTAAAATGGTGCAGTTTATCCCACTGTTTTCCTTAAACCATTCTGAGTTATAGCTGGGTCTGTGGCTGTGTGAAGCACTGGCAAAATAGCAAAGCAGTTTTAAATGCTTCTGCCTTTGCTCATTTGTTACCCCTACCTTTTGCCAAACATAAGTCTTTTTATGCTGGTACTGTAAGTGAGATTACTGATATATATATACACTGATAAATTATTTTTTCAAAACCTCCAAAAATGAGGAGTTAAATCTGCGTCAGTTGGGCAGCCTGGTTTATAACATGGCTTCACAACAGTTATGCTGGCACAGCTGAAGGGGCAGGAACAAACAGCGGGAGAATAGGGAGCTCAGGAGCACTTCAGCCACTGTGGCTGATGAATAAAATCTATTATGTAGTTTCACCCAACTGATCATTATTGTTCCAGAGGCATTGATGTTGTGAGAAACAAAATCAAAATGTTTGCGCAGCAAAAGGTCACACTTCCAAAAGGTCGGCATAAAATAATCATCCTTGATGAAGCAGACAGGTACGTTGTTTTTTTTCTTGACCTCGGCTACTATGTGAAATGCATTGTATATGTCTGCGGAGCTGCTGTCTTGGACAGTCTTAGATGTTTCTATCAGGCTACCAAAATTAATTGGGAAGGAAATAAATATTCATTGAACAATGTTCTTATGAGATTACACATATCAAGCAGAGGTCATTGCTTCAAAGATGCTAAATATTGGGGTGAAAGACTTGGAGATTTAGCTGGTTATGAAATATTATCTTCCAGTTTACTGGTTCTTTCTCTTTGAAAGGAGTCTGGCTTATCTAGACAATTTCACTGGATGAGAACAGAACATTCACTCCATCTGTATACAAGTAGTATTCTTAGCAGTATTCTTCAGAGTATTAATGGTTTAATTTTGTGTGTTAATTTTCTGGAGGTCTTGGTGACCTGCATTGCAGGGTGATTTGTTCACATGACTAGAAAAATCTACTTAGTTTACCAGGCCAGAATATCAAGTAATTTACAAAGCACTGTCTAATATCAGTAAACTCTGAAGCTTGTCTAAAAATAGTTATTAGGCTGCACCTATAAGTCAATGAAGGGCAAAATCTGTCCTAACTCCTTTTCTCCCTCAGCATGACAGATGGAGCACAGCAAGCATTGAGAAGAACAATGGAAATTTATTCCAAAACAACGCGCTTCGCACTGGCATGCAATGCCTCTGATAAAATCATAGGTAAAGTGCTGGTAGTCCCTGGGCATTTTTGTCATCTGTTCTCCATACTGTTGGCTAACTTCCAAGGCAGTTTGCAGAAATGCCTCACTCGCTTGTTGCAAGAAACCACGGTACTTCTGAAAAATCAAACCACCTTTACATCCAGATAATAAAAGAAAAGTATATTTGTGTAGCTGGTGAACCCTCTGAACAGCTGTTTTTGATGGCTGGTACTATGCGTGACTGCAGCAGATTTCTCATACTTTGGGCTTAATCTCCATCCAACTCTGCTACAGTTTAAGATGTTTGATGTATTGTATAACAGGTATTGAACGCCTTTTGTTGTCCTGCTTTCTGAAACATAAAAGTAATACATTGTACACCTTTGGACTTTTCTTATTTAGCAATGATAAACATAGAAATTCAGAAAACCAGGAGAACAGAAGAAGCTGAGCTTCATATATATTTGTACATATCTGGGAAAATTCAAGTAGCACATTTGGGCTCAAGTGAAGGACTGTAACAATTGTACATGTATATGTATAATAAGGAAATTCTATATTCTGTCTGGGGCTGATGTGTTCTTTTGCTTTACAAGAAAACAAATGAAGAATTGGAAGCTGAGATAGCTTCTTCCAAGATGAAAACAAATGGTGGCTTTTTGAGGAAAGAGGGAAATGCTAATTTCACATCTCTGTCCTCAGAACCTATTCAATCCCGGTGTGCAGTGCTGCGTTACACCAAGCTGACAGATTCACAAATCCTTGCAAGGCTGATGAAAATTGTTGAGAAAGAGGATGTACCGTATACAGATGACGGACTAGAAGCCATTATCTTCACAGCCCAAGGAGATATGAGACAGGTAAAAAAAAGAAAGGCAATGAAACAAAGGGTTCTGTTTAAAGCAAAAAAATCCTTGAATTGTGACTCTCGAGGATTTATCTTTGGAGAGGTAAAGCAAAGGGAATGTGACCTGTGGCACAAGAGTAACTAAACTATTTGGTTTCGTGAGGTTTTAAGGTAGATGTGCTCCTTGAAAGTGAATTGGTGGCAACTGGATCCAGAATCCAGAACTGGTGGGAGGAAACAAAGTCTGCAGACATTTACGATTTACTCTGTTGCTTAATTGAGAACCGCTTATTTAGCATCATTTTCTGAAAAGTCTATTTCATCCTGAGGAGGGGAGTGCGAAGTAGACCACTTCAGAAAATAAATAAGTCTTATTTTTTCTTTCACAGGCATTAAACAACTTACAGTCTACATATTCTGGATTTGGCTTTATAAACAGTGAAAATGTCTTTAAGGTTAGTAATAGTGTAAAACAGTGATGCTAGAAGTTTAGCACTACAGCTATGCGAGACCTTTGGTCAGATATCTAAGCCTTTGAAAGTGCTTTGCCAGTTTGCAAACAGCGCTATGTATGTAGCAATTACAGCATTGGGGGGTAAAAATGCGCATGTGCCTTTCGAAAAAGGAGAGAGTGCTCGCAGTCCCTAACGGCACGTCTGAGACTTCATGGCTTTCCAGCTCTCTCAAAGCACATGAATCACATAACTGCTGGGAAATTTCACAGTGATAACTTTTGAATCTATTGCTTGGGTGTTCTCATTTCTTGCTATTGAGTCTGCCACGGCAGGGTAGCTGTGTTACCAGAAAACTCACATTACTTAAAACTTAATCTGTATTATGGAATGCGTCTGATGCAGTACGTCAGCTGTATAGAAGTTTGGTGAAAACACCAGGGGTTTAATGCGGAGTCTTCTAATATTTTGAAATATAATTTTTCTCTTTGATATAGGTATGTGATGAGCCTCACCCTCTGCTTGTGAAAGAAATGATACAACACTGCATAAATGCAAATATTGATGAAGCATACAAGGTTGGTTTTCCTGTGTTGTGTCTGCTTAGATAAGACACTTTTTCTCTACAGAAGTCTTACTTGTTTTGAAGAATTCACAGTATGTGTTGTTTTTTTAAGATAAGGGCAATACCATGTAGTTGAAAAATTAAATCCTTTTTATGCAGGGGTTTGTTCAGATGAATAAGCCAACAAGCAAAAAAGCAAGTTGTGTTGAAATTACTTGCTAAACAATTGAGGTTAAATCATTTGATAAATAGTACATGCAGTTCCAGTAGTTATATACTGCTGTTCCAAAAGTGAATATGTTTGACTCACCTGATAAGTTTTGCAGATAAATGTAGGATTATTCTTGCCTGCACAGATTCTTGCCCACCTGTGGCGACTTGGATACTCTCCTGAAGATGTGATCGGCAACATCTTCCGCGTGTGTAAAACCTTTCAAATGCCAGAATATCTGAAACTGGAATTTATCAAGGTTAGTACTAACCTAGCTTCTGGTGGGGTCTTTTGGGCCTTTTTAAGAAGAGGATGTGATCCCTAATATAGGGGCAGCCTCAGGGTTTTCCCTTTGAGATTTGCTGTGTATTAGTGCAAAAAAGTATTTCTTAACTTCTTATTACTGCTGCCTTTCCCACTCTGCATCATCGGTTTGTCAATAAGAATGGCCACTTGAAGTTAAAGTCAAACCACCCACAGCAGTGCCAAAAGTCACTTGAGTTATCAACTAGAATTAATAACAAACATAATGCTGGCTGAATTTATTATTTACATCAAAGCCTCAGATAACTCCTTGAGAACTTTCTTCAAGCATGTACTTCCAATATATAGTAAAACATTAAATTATATTAACAACCAGTTGACAAATGGTAAACTGGTGTAATGGAATCACTCTTCAGATTTAAAACTTGTCCTCAAATATATGCACCTTGCTCCTTACAAAGGAAGTGGGGAAATACAGGCTTTGATTTTTAAAAAAAGAAGAAAAAAAACCATTCGAGTTGGTCTACATGAGAAGATACACTTCTCTAAAGTTCAAGCGACTTGGGAGTTGGTCTCTTAGCAGTAAGGGCCACGTTTGATTTAGTCAGTCATACTATATAGGCTGTGGGAGAAAACAGGAGAGCTTACAATGTCTTTATCACCAGGAGATCGGGTACACCCATATGAAGATAGCAGAAGGTGTGAACTCACTTTTACAAATGGCCGGACTGCTGGCCAGGCTGTGTCAGAAGACGGCAGCCCCTGCGGCCAGTTAGCTCTCTCACCAGCAGTCACCCACGTTCCGGAAGGTGAGAGCTCGGTGGGCAGGGACAGCAGCTCCCTCTGTGTCCCCAGTGCTTCCTGCAAACAGCCTGTTCCCTCGGGTTTGCTAAATGGTGGAAAACTAACCAGGTTGTATTGTAAAAATGGTTTGTACTTTTTTATTTAGACCAATAAAGCTTTAAAATCTACTTTAACCCAAGAACTCTCACCTGTTGTGTAACTGAGAAGAGAGGCCTGTGACAGTCCAGGGCAATAAGGTCTGTCTACTGCACTCAACAAAACTGTTCACGTCAGTGGTACTGAGACCTAATGATAGGAGAAACAAAAATTGAATCCTGTTGTTAGCCTGGTCATGACTGGTGGTCTTACCAAGACCAAGAAAGAAATTTTTTTGCACAAAATAAGGCATTTAATGAAGTTACAACTGAGATGTGCTGAGCAGGTGCCACACCTGGGTGCTGTGGGTAAGGAAGATATTTTCACCAAACATACACAGGAGGAATATTACACATTTCTTAATGGTGCCGGCTCTTTATTTTGGATATGTCTTTTAAAAATTTAACAAATTGTGGGATGCTCTACATTTGAGTTCCCTTTTCTGTTCTTGCTGTCCAGGTTAGGTAATGTCATTTTACTATAGTTTAAGCACACCAAGAAGCTACAGCATCATGCTTTCCTGTCTGTTCAGCTTTGGAAACCACCTTGCCAGTGCGGATGAGCAATAGAGTGCGAAATGCAGAGCGAAAGCAAATATAAATTGAATTTGACCACCTCCATATCAGAGGCGAGATACATGTCTCCAAGCAGAGCTATCTTGGTCTAATTAAGTACATTCTGATCATAGCAGTCAAACAAAGCAGGGTAGAGGTACAAGTTATGGCGCCTGCACTTCACTCTCCCCATTCTGGTGAAGTTTTCTTCCACAAGTATTCAACTGCCCACACTGCAGCGGTCTTGATGCCAAATTCATCTTCACTGGCAGCAAAAGTCAGCTGCAGTCTAAAGACTGGCCCTTGCACTGGTTACAACCTTCGTTTCTCTGACTTGGCCACCAGGGTAACGAGTTTGAGCAGCAAGAGCTGGAGCACCATAAATTGCCCCATGAAGGCTTTCTGCTGCTCCTCAGACAGAGTTTCAATTCAAAGTGTGGGCCAGCAAGTTAATTGACAGCTAAAGCACAGACACATTGGGGCTCGCTCCCAAATGGAATAAAGCAAACGGCTCTTAGAATAGTGGTTGTAATACTCAAAAATACATTCTTCCTTCACTAGATATGTATCGAACTTACCTTTTGACTCCCAGCCAGGGAATTGTCACTACTAGCACAAACATTGTTAAATATATGATTAATAATTTATTACTAAGGGGCTTAAGCTGCTGAATTCTCTATGGACACAGCATGACAGCTTTTGTCCCTAAAAGCTTAAATAAGGCCCATTTAAAGAGCAGGTTAATTTTACTTTGGCTGTACATCCCAGCCAGCGTACTCTGTTTTTGCTTTCTAGTTGAGTATGTTCAGGGCTGAGGGGGGAAGGAAGAGGTGTTACAGCGGGGGTGTCAGCACACATTGTGTTAGGAGGACTCAGGCTGGTCCATATCCCCTGGATGTACCTACCTGTGCTTTGGGGTGCTGATGCCAGTGGAAGGGTGAGGAACACGGAGGGTCACAGTGCCTGTACCTACCTGGTTTAAGTGGTTTTTTTCTTGGCTGTACTCAGTAGCTGCTTTTCAGCTCCATTTTGGGGCTGATTGTTTGCTGGGCTAATCCTCTACAGCACCAGGGGAACATAATCATTCTCACTCTTCCTGAGAAGAGGAATAGTATCGATGCGAGAGGCCACCAGTGCAGCCTGTTCTACCAAAGTACAGATTACTGCTTTCCAGCAGCAAGCTAAGGCTCCCAGCTGCATCCCAGAGCCGCACCAGCCGTGCCAAAACTACTTTGCTAATGCATCTTAAATTGAAAACAGGAAGCGAATTGCTCACTTGGCTGCCTACCTGATGTGAGGGAAGAGGCACACGGACCCAGGGGAGATGTCACTGCTCATTGCATTACGTTCAGACAACATGAGTCTGGGAATTTTGGTTGAGCACCAGAAATCCTTGCACACCTAAAAACGAGTCCTAAAAGGACAATGTGGCAGTGAACACACTCACACGTGCATACTCAGTCCTTGCAAAGAAAAAATGCAAGGTGTTTCAGAACAAGACCATTAATAACGTCGATGAACGTTCCCATAACAGTCCCTGGCTATCTTCCAGCATAATGAGATCACTGGCTGAAAAGTACTTCAGGAGCTTTGCAAAGCTGAGAAAGGATTTGCCCCTCTCTGCAGGAAGTTGTTCTGGAGAGCTGCAAGGGGCTCCTGGTAAGAGGAGGGAAGATGCTCCATAGCCAGCTCCTGCCCTGCCCGCTCCAGCTCCACACCTCTCAAACTCAGATTTTGGCAGTGGAGGAACTTTATAGCAGGAGGAGGTCTGATCTGCCTCCCTGGCTTAGCGAGGAGAGCGGTAAAGCTTGTATTTTAATGTTTTGGCTGCACACTCACTTAACAGCTAGAACGTTCTGGGAGTTCTCTGGCTGGATCTATTACCGCGTGCTAAGGATCTTTTACTGCTGCTAATCTCCTCCCAATCGTGTAATGGCTCCCTCCGTTTACCAGGTGAATCCCCAGTAGGTGTAACATCACCGCACATCACTGAAAACAGAGCTCGTCCTTCCCCTCCAGCAAAAACCCCACAGTCTGCAGCACTTCGTGGACAGCGGGACTGTCTTCAGGTGCTGAGTTAGTCACCAAGGACGAACCAAGGGCGACAATTCCATGGCCCTGTGAGGGCCGTGCACACTGTTTCACTAGTGAAGGCATCTCCTCGTTTCCTTGCCTGCCTGTGAGCCTGTGCAGAGCCAGTGCGGGCTGTGGCTGCCACTGTGTCTGCGCCAGGCTCTCTGGGACACCAGTGTCCCCCACCTGCGCAAGGTTTCTGCAGAGCCTTTAACCATCAGGAAACCAGCGGGCGGGAGCAGAAGCTGGGCTGGGGCAAGCAGAACGGCAGGCTGGAGCCGAGGGCCTGGGTGTACATCCCTGGAGAGATTGTCTCTGTTGTCAAAGTCCTGCAGCAGCTGGAACCAATGCACTTGTAGGAGCTACGAGTAAATCTTCTCCTAAGCCACACTTCCAACCACCCTCTGCATCAGCTACATGAAGGGTGGCCACCCTTGGTCTCAGCGATTCTGCTAAAGATGCAGCCAAGCCATTTGCAGGAGGAAGCATCCGCCATCCCCTTCTCCCGCTCCAGGGCTGGCTCGCCCTTAGCTCCACTCCTCTGCTCACTCCTCCCCATCCCAGAGACACGGCTGTGGGCTGCATCCCTTCTTGAAAGACAGTTTTCTGAACTGATTTGGAGGAAGAAGGCTTTAGGGAGACTCATTTTCTCCCCATCAGATCCTGCACGCCATTCTGTGTCACCTCACTCGCTCCCTTCTCTGCCTCACCCAACCATGCAGACAACATCTGCATCACAGCAAACCATAAGAAAACAACAGATTTTCTTGGGAGGCTTTTCAACTTTAATAAATAAGTGGTACAACGGTGCCAAGTCTGTGCATCAGGGCTCAAGAGACAAGGGTTACGTTTCAGGGCTGGTGTTCCCTGCGGCAATGCTGAAAGACTGGAGCAGTTTCCAAGGAGGCTGGCAGCTGTGGCTCGGATCTTCTCAGTTGCTGCGGGGTCTTTGTATCGTTACAAAACGGATACTGAAACCCAAGGAAAACCGCGATAGACAGATAGTGTGAATTACAAGCTATGGATAAGGTGGGGATTTAATCCTCTTTAGTCTTCAGCTTTTGTGAACAGGTTGGTATCTCATTTAGTTCCAGAGAACCACTGCTGTTGTAAAAGCAACCTCTGCCTTGCCGGTTCTTCTCTTGTAGGAAACTGCTTCTGTCGAAGAGCATGAGATACAGAACATAATCCCTATGTCTTAATACCATCGTGCATGAGTCACCCTGACAAATTAAGTAGCTGGCTGCATTACTGCTCAGCAATTTAAAGATTCATTTCATGCTTGACAGGAGAAAACATTGCACAGACCGGCCACCCTCCCTCCAGTACATGTGGGGGGAAATGAGATGGGGTAACGAGCTTTCGGCTTGCCCCTGGTCGCTGCCGGGCAGAGCGCTGTCTCCAGTGCCAGGTTTGCAGTTGGACTTTGGTGGGACTTCAAGCAGAGCGTTTCTTCCTTTCAGCAGCACCCCTTCTACGTGGTCTTGGGCACCGTTTGGAGAAAAGACCTCACTGAGGGATCGATGTCCCCCCTCTCCCTGCGTGCCTGCTCGCTGGGTGTGCTCTTACAGCTTGGCACAGCACTTCTTCACACCTTATGCAGAATACTTGAAATAAGAGGGGGAAAAAAAAAAAAAAAATAGTGAGTCCACTGACTTTTCATCTCTGCTTTCAACTTCTTAACTCTGCTGCCTGTTACGTTTTCATTCCAGGGACAAGCAGCGAGGTACACTACAGAATGGCCATGTCTAAGCAGAAGCCCCAGCCGTGCTCCCGGACGGTGATCCCTGAGCAGAGCAGAGGGCTCAGAGGTGCCAGGAGCCTAAATTCACCCTCCCTTGGTGCAGAACTTGTGCTGGCATTTGTTGGCTGGACATGGGGATTTTGTAGCGTTACTCTGCTAGAAAGGCTGTAACAGGCATCGTTACAATGGCAAAAAGTGCACTGGCAATTTTAGTTTACTTGCAGAGCTGCCAGGGGCTATTTACACATACAGCCACGATGGCATTTTGCTAGGGCTTGCCAATGGAGGTTTTTCCCAGAAAATCTGCATCACCAGTGCTTTGCAGGACAGATATCCTCCCTCTTTGACCCTCCCAGCATCATTTACCACTTTGAGGCTGGATTTATGGTAGCCCCTGTGCTGCTTTGATCATTGCTCTCCACCAAATGAGGTGCGGTCATTGCAGCAGCTTTCCTAAACGTTTTGGGCATTTATGGGCCCTGATTGTTCCTGTCCCAGCTCCGAAGGCCGTGGGCACCCTCCCCGTTACAAACGGCAAACGGGGCAGTCTGGTGTGCCCGGTGTCACTATCAGAGCAAAAAGCAGGGCCACACTGTGACTAACGCAGAAACGTGATCCCCTTCTCCTCGAAATTTCTCTGTAGAAGAGGAATAAGTGCAGAATTGCTTATAAAAGTTACCATTTAACACCTTTCATTTTTTCATGGATAGCCTGGCTTCCTCCCCTCCAGCTGCTTAGCCAACACAATGCCTGGCTACTCCACAAACACCTTCCGAAAAGAAGCAAGTTTCTCTGCAAAAAAGCAAGTTTCTCCACGACCCCATCTGAAACAGCCCATTTTTGGGCTATTCTCTTGTTTTTCTCCAGCTCAAGCACAGGGAGGTGCCTGGCAGCGAGGTACCGCTCCCGGCAGAGGCTGGGGGTGGATGTTGGGTGTCTGAGGGCAGGGGAGACCTTCACCAGACCGAGTTGTATTTGCTGCCGGCTGGACCACCTGCGTGTGCTGTCGGGAAGCGACCTGCATGCCACCAGTGCCACACACTGAATCCTTGACCAAAAAGCACAACCCACCTCTGGAGCGGCTTCCCCGCCAGCACAGGCTTTGTGAGTGAGGGAGTGAGGGCCAATGCTGCCGGGACGGGCTGCTGAAGCTCAAAGCGAACGCTGCAACGTGGAGAAGAGGGTGACTGTGCTTTGCATGGTGGGGACAAATCTTAAATACTTTGCACGACTTCAAAAATACCCAGTTTTTGGGGTTGCCTGCCGGTGGCGCACACAGTCTGGGGAATATAAACCCCTGTAACTGGAGCTGCCAGCCTGTGGCATAAGGAAAATCCCGCTGGGTCTCTGCAGGGGCTCCGAGAGGAAAAACCCAACAAGGAAAGTGATACTGGTCCCAGTCCCTCCCCCAGCTGGAGTCCTAATCCAGTCTGGAGCAGGCTGACCAGGACTACAAGCTCTGACCAGCGTGTAGAGAGACCACAGATCTATACATTAGCACAGCAGTGATTTACTTTCCTCTTCCCCTTTCTCAGTGATCCACATCTGCCGAGAACTCAGCCAGCATTTGCTGCAAGCTCTCCGCAAAGCCTCCGAGAGCCCATTTTGAGCTGTAACAGCTAAGGCACAACCTGTCGCTGCATTTGGTGTAGCTGGGGCTGCTTTTCTTCCATACACTGATTACCAGGCATTTACCGACACTGCGTTGTATCGCCCACTGATTCAGTGTCATGCAATTTTCCTGCAGCTCTCCGCGGGCGGATTTTACTTTAACTGCCTTGAGTAATTCTGTATCACCAGCAGTGGGCTGCTGCCGATAACGGGGCAGGATACGGGATGGCAGCAGAGCAGGCAGGGCTCAGCTGAGCCCAGGGAATCCCTCATGCCGCTCGGCCTCTGGGCTGCACAGACCAGGGGGTTTGGGGGTTCCCGGCTGCAGCACGCAGCAGCACCAGCTGAAGCTGCTCTGAAGCGGTTTTGAGTTCCTGTTGGAGGATGGCGGCGCTGGGACATGGACTTTAACAAATTTGTCTCAATGGTCAGTGTAAAGTCAGCTTGGCACCAGTCAGAGCCACGGCACGGGACAGGCTGCCCCTTCTCCGGGCTCCGGCTAGTGCCAGGGGCAAAGCTCCAGCCAAGCTCTCCTTGGCATAAACACAATCCTCCCACCCTTAAATAAATCCATCAGCCCTTTGCTCTCTCTTTACCTTTGCTTTGACAGCGGGGCAGGGGCCGTGTTGATGTAGTCTGGCTC
Organism: Fratercula arctica; assembly: GCA_947846985.1. Classification (NCBI taxonomy): domain Eukaryota; kingdom Metazoa; phylum Chordata; class Aves; order Charadriiformes; family Alcidae; genus Fratercula; species Fratercula arctica. The sequence goes on along the minus strand of CANTUZ010000015.1, from coordinate 12,649,721 downwards.
ATCGTCCGGGCTCTCTGTCTGCAGAGCTGTGTGTGAGGACGGGAAGCACTGATCAGTAAGCGGCTTGATCTAAAAACACGTACATGCCATAGACACGCTGTGCGTCCTGCCAATACTTAGCCTTTGGTGCCGACATGTTTTTGGGTTAAGAAACCTCAGAGCACAGCGTCAAGGTCTCCTTGAAGGGGCTTCAAAGTGGGCACAGCAAATTTGCAAACACTCTGCGAGCAGTGAGGGTGGATGGCTTTTTGGAGCCAAAAAAGGACAGATTTAGATTTAATCTAGGGAGTGCGCAGACAGGATAAGAAGAATCAGTTTGCTTAGGCAGCTTCCACACCAGAGATGGAAAGCTCTTAGATATATATGCATAGTTCACCACTATCTCCCAGGCCAGACTACCCCCTGCGCTGCACAGGAAGCCACACGTTACATTGAACTGCTGCTTAAAGGTTAGCTTAAGAAATACACAGCCCCGATCACCGCAGGAGAACCGCCGGCTGACCCACTGGATATACGGCACATTTCTTTGTCGGGAGGGGATTACAAGGCTGAGCTTGCACCAGGGCAACTTCAAAATGTAAGAGGATCTAAGACATGAAGAGCCCCATTCTTCTGTAGCATCCTGTGGTCAGGGTTCAGGTACAGCCACCGATGTGGTGGCCTTTCAAGTACTAGAAACACCACGTCCCATCAGAGCAGCATTCAATTACAAGTGTCTGTAGCATTTTGCACGTTGCCTTAGATGTTCATCAGGGATGACTGGGGGAAAAAAATAACTCAAGACAGGGGCGATGGCTCTGTTGCCCTGAGCATGGTGCATACTGGTCTATACTGGTCTAGCGTGAAGGGCACCCTGCCCACGAGCCCCATCCCTAAATATAAACAACTGCTGAGAACATACCTTCTGCTTGATGGAGTTTCCATGTGTGTACCGCTGGGCTGTTCTCGTAGTCTACAGCATCATCTGTGACTAAGAAGAGTTTGGACAGGATGACGCGGAACAGCAAATGGACTAAAAACGGACCTTTGTGAAACCCCCCTCCTACCGCCGCTCCCCAGCTGCCCCGTGCACGTGGCTGAGTTTCCAGCCGGGCGGCTGCCGTCCTGCCCCGGGTCTGCTGATGCTGCCGCATCTCTTTTCCAGCCCTGACCACGCGCCTGGATGTCTGCAGGCATGGATGGGGACCAGACTGGTCCCCGCTGCTCCTGCCTCCTCTGACCACTCCGTACAAAGCCAGGCAGGAGCAGGACAGGCTCTAGCAGTGCCAAAAGCCTTGTGTTAATTCACTGAAGGAAACCAGCTTGACTTCCTATTTTGATTGCAACATCCCAGGACAGGAGCTGGAGGCCCTTAAGCAGACACTGTGGTCCAACGTCATCCGCCAGCAGCTCACTGCCTGCAGCCTGCTTGGGCTGGATGGGGTGATGAACCCACGCTGGGGGCTCAAACCACAGTCAAACTCGGCTGTAACAAGACTGAAAGACCTAGAGAAGCAATGCAGACCCCAAAGTTCCTGAATTGCTGCAAGGATCTCCCAATCAAAGGGATCAGCTAGGAGGTGAGCTCTCAGCCAGTAAGGTATCACTGCATGCATTTTCCTGCAGAAAGGGGAGATGCTCCACGTCTCCTCTGTGCCTGCGGCAGCCCCTGCACCCCGCTCCGCCGGCGTGGAGCTGATGGGAAGAGCTGAGCCTGCGAAGGAGGGGTGTTTCCCTCTCTGCGCTTCCAGGTATGTTTGTGCGACACGCGCGGACCACGAGAGCAACACACCTACCCGGATCAGAGCCGTGAGACACTCCAACGATGACGTTTTGATAGGAATGGGAATCCTCCTCTTTCTCTGGCAGAGACAAGAAAGAGAGGGGGAAAAGGGCTTAAGGGACCATAGGTGACCTGGGAAGATCCCTCAGCACCTGCTTCCCACAAAAAAATGCACAGGACCTAAAAAATCGTTATTCTTGGTGACAGCCTGTGGTGACCCAGGGATGGGGCATCCCCAGCGCAGTGGAACGGGGCCGTCGCTGCCCCACGGAAGCACCATCACTGATGCCGTGGAGTGTTGGCTGAGCCTCTCCGGCCACAGCACCACCCACAGAGCTACCCAAGGGTGAAGAGCCAAGGGGACCGTGACTTTTCTTACGAATAGGAATAAAAGCCAATAAGCACAATTACTGGCCCTCCAGCAGTGCCTCAGGCGAACGGGGGGTCCGGCTCTGGCAAGAGGTGAACGCCCAGCTGCCAGCTCATGGCAGCAGTCGGGAGCGGGTTTTCCTTCCCAATGAGCATTAATCTTGTGACTGCAGCATTTTCTTGGGCTTATGCTCAGTTTCTGGGGAGGAACTGAGCCCCAGTCCAAGCACAACATCTGCCCAAGCCCAGTACACAAATCTATTAGCATCTAGAACCAAAACCTGCTTAAAAGAATTAAGAAAACCCAACAAACCCAAGCTCTTTGTTCTGTTGCTGGTTGTTTCAGCTCTCTGGACAAGCCGGCGAGTGGCTGAGCCACGTGAGCCCCTGTATCGCTAACCTCAGAACCTGCCGCCACCGCTGCCGACACCCGACAGTCGGCGCGGTCACGGCCCCTCAGCTGGAAAAGCTCGCAGAGAGCGCAAGCTGCTGCCCACCCTGCTTCTCCAGGGCTTCTCCAGAGCCGCAGCAAGGGGAGAGGCACCGAGCCCAGCACGTCCACCGATCCCAGCCCCTGGGGGCGAGGGTTGTGCTGCCCAAACCCGCGGCGGGCAGGAGGGGAGGGCGTGAGCCCCGCCAGCCACCGGAGCAGCTCTGCAACAGCTACGCACTGACACTGCCTCTAGGCAGCCCTCAGCCACGGGGAAAGCACTAAAACTAATAAGGGGTAAAAAACACCAAATTCATGTTAATACAGTCAGGTTTCTCTTTCTTCGCCCACTCCCGCCTTTTTTTTTTTTAATAAGTTCGATTTTTTTGGTAAACAAGATATTTCTTCTTTTTTTTTTTAATCTTTTTTTCCTCCCCCCAGTCTCTTTAAATAAAAAAATAGGATTCACGTTTTGAAATTCATTTTAGATAAAAATAGATTGATGTCTGAGTCAGCACAGAAAAATGCCGAGTACCCAGGGGAGTAAAAACGTTTCATAGATGCAGTATTTGCCTTGAAAAGATGCATTTGAATGGAGCGGTGTATTTCATCCACCTTCATTTGCTAGGCTATAAACCAAGCACACAAAATATTTGAAGGTGCCCCTTTGTTAAAAGGCTTCTGGACAAGGACATGCCCTTTCCCGCACATCTGGGCAGGACCCTGAGGGGCTGCAACCTCCGCTCACCCAAACCAGATGGGCTACAAGCAGGAAAATGGCCTCATTACCCAAGCAATGGATAATTCGCTGCTGCACAGAGATGAAACAAAGTAAGAACAAAGTGTTTTGTGCAATCGGAGCCATGGATGAGTTTGGGCTGTCCTGATTATAACCAAGGGATGGACTGATGGGGCTTGGGCATCCCTTGAGGCACAGGCCTAGGCAAGGAAAGCCTGGTGGGCTCCCTGGAGCCACGGGACAGCCGGGCTGGCAGCTGGAGAGGAAACCCGTCTTGCTCGCGTGGAGACCTTACCGTTGGGTGGTGTGGAGAACCTGACACAGTTGTAGTAATCCAGAGATATGGGCTCCCTGTGAGAAGAAGAGCCACCTTTAGCTCCTCCTGGCAGCCCATGGGCTTCCCAGACTGAGCTACAAGAGAGCCAGGACCGCACTGGGACCAGTATGGCTCTGCTTGGCTGTGCCAGTGGTACCAACCAGCTACTTACACATAGGCAGCGTCCCCTCGCAGGCAGTCCTCTGCAAGCACAAAGGGTTTGCTGTCAGCTCACCATGCCGTCGTAAACTCAAACCACCATCCCAAAGCACAGCCGGAGAAATTCCCCCAGCGTGGCTATAGCAGATGTCCCCGGCACAGCCCCGGAGCCACCCCATGAGCAGAGCCAGGAGGCTGGAGCAGGGGGAGGCAGCCCCCATCCACCCCCATCCCTGAGAAAACCAGGGCTCACCACTTCTCACAGACAGATCCTGCCAGCTGGCAGGGAGATCGGGAATATCCTCCCGTGTTTGGGAGAGGAGAGCACAGCCCCATGCGCCAATAATCCTCTTAGGGCGAGTGCCGGCTCACGTGGCCCCGGGAGGGAGCCGGGGGCTCGCAAGCATCCTGTCCCCCTCCGCTCTGGCCCTTAATCAGGTCAGCGCACGTCTTACAAAGCAATCACTAAATTAACCAAGCCGGAGCTCCACCGGCTGCAGTGTTGTCTCCCATCCCCGGTAACCTCCCATCGCCCCGGCAGCCATCTCTCCCCACAACCCCGGCATGCGGCGCCCGCATTTACCTGTCAGGAAATTCTGGTACCTGGGCTCGGTCCCGCTCCCTGGGGAAAGCGGAGGGGCACGTTACGCTCGGGCTCAGGGTGAGCCATGGGAGCCGTTCGATGGTGGAGCCACTGACTGTTTTGGCATCAGCAGCTCTGCCCTGCTCAGCTCTTTGCTTGGGGCCAGGGGACATGGCTGCAAGGTCAGGCACCCCTGGGACAGCCAGGGATGATATTTTAAATAATCTGGCCCTGTGGCTCTAACCAGGACTGGTCACCCATAGCAGCATGAGCACTGGATTTTAAACTCAGACCCAGGCTAGTTCCTAAGAGTATTAAGTACTCCACCTGGAGCACTGCCTCCAGCTCTGGGGTACCAACAGCAGAAGGACACGGGGCTGTTGGAGTGGGGCCGGAGGAGGCCCCGGAGATGCTGGGAGGGCTGGAGCCCCTCTGCCGTGGGGACAGGCTGAGAGAGCTGGGGGGGTTCAGCCTGCAGAAGAGAAGGCTCCGGGGAGACCTTCCAGCCCCTGCCAGTCCCTAAAGGGGCTCCAGGAAAGCTGGGGAGGGACTCTGGATCAGGGAAGGGAGCCATGGGATGTTGGGAGTGGCTTTAAACTGGAAGAGGGGAGATTGAGATGAGATCTGAGGCAGAAATTCTTGGCTGTGAGGGTAGTGAGCCCCTGGCCCAGGTTGCCCAGAGAAGCTGTGGCTGCCCCATCCCTGGAGGGGTTCAAGGCCAGGTTGGACGGGGCTTGGAGCAACCTGGGCTGGTGGGAGGTGTCCCTGCCCAGGGCAGGGGGTGGCACTGGGTGGGCTTTAAGGTCCCTTCCCACCCAAACCATTCTGTGATTTTATGATTAAGTGTCACTGTGCAGACCAGCCACAAGTGTCATGGGTAGGTGCTAATAACAGCAGTCAACTTTATCATCACCCAGCTAGTTTCCAGGATAACCCCCCACCCTGTGCTGCCCGGGGTCCCAGCAGTGTGTAACCAGCCTCTCGAGGGTTGTCTTCCCAAAACCCATGGGAGCTCCCAGCCGGCACCTACACAAACAAGTTGGGATTTGCAACATCCCCATTTATGAATTTTGTGGTAGGTGCTTGCCCCATGGCTGCGGGGATGGGGCGAGCAGTGAACTGGTGCCCATCCTGGGGGAGATGCTCACCGTATCCAGTGCGGCGGGAGGCACCGAGCTCCTCGGTGGTTTTCCTGAAAGAGAGAAAAGGGAGCTAAAAGGCCAGGTCTGAGCAAACCCTACCAGTGGTTACAAACCACTGCAATGACTAAGCCAGAAGGACCATGTGTGAAACCTCCCCGTGAGTTTACACAGGAAACACATCAAGCAATGGGAAATTAAGAGTTTGGGTCAAATCCCAAAATGGGAATAGCTATGCCTGAATATTGCTGCAGGGTTAGTGTGGCTGTGTAGTTCTGGGGTGTTTTGGTGATGGGGAGAAGGGGATTCCTCATGTCAAACTGCTTATAAACAAAGAATGGCCATTTCTTTTTCATGACGTACCTATTACAGACAGCCACAGCTCGTTTCCTTGGGTTCAATTTAAATGCTTGCCAGTAGCATGCAGTCAGACTGAAGAAAATCCAGAAGTAGTCTAAACCCACTATTGACCACGCAGAAATTAAGCAACCTGATCTAGCTGAAGATGTCCCTGCTCACCGCAGGGGGGTTGGACTAGATGACCTTTAAAGGTCCCATCCAACCCAAACTATTGTGTGATTCTAAGCATACCCCAAGCCACATCTATAGGGTCCAGAACCCCATCCCAAACATTCACGTATGTTGAGTGACTCCATCCAACCTTGGCTCTACAGCTAGATTTTGATAGGGTTTTTTTACGTACCTCGCTATTGATAAGTTTGCAGTTTCCTTAATTTGATCCAGTCTTCGGGTTGCAGCTAGCACCAAGAACAAAATGAGATGTTAACGATTACAGCAGCAACAGATATTTCAATGAGCACAGAGCATCCACCAGAGAGGATTCCCAGGTACTGGCAAGCATTTTTCTAATGCATCCCTAAACAGCTTCCGAATCATTCCTCAAAAGTACATAAATTGCCAAAATGGGAAACATAAGAGGAAAAGCTGGTGTCTATGCAGAGCACAGAGCGAGCAAACACACAGCGGAAGAAGCTACAACCCCAACCGCGGCTTTATTTCCTATTCTTGCCTAAACCCGCTTGATTTGGGAACCTTTCCCATGCCCAGCACCCTTCCCGTCACACTGCGAGATGCCCTGGTAAGGTCGTGGGCTTTGGTCAGGTTGGGCCGAAGCAAAGGCTCATAGCGGGGTTTGTGGGGCTGAGACCGGTCCCAGGGAGAGGAGCGGCCCCGCAGAGCCCGTCTGCAGACAGTGACATTTAATACAGACCCCATCAGCAGCTCGTTTCAGGATAAAAATCAAAAGGTCAGCGCCTAACCCAACTTGCCGCAGGAAGCAGCGAGAGGGTGATGATAAATGAGTCACTCCTATTGATTTGGGTTCACCCACACTGCTTTTCACAGGGTGAGCGGGGCTGTTTGAAAGCCCAAGTTAATATGGGGTTGCATTTCAATGACATTGCTTCGGTGATTTATTTCAATGCGAAGGGAGATTTTTTCCTAGAGCTCACAATTCACATTGCTAGAAGCACCTAAGGTGGCTTTATAACTAAGCTGGTGCCACCAACTAAGGTGGCAGTCTAATATAATTTCACAGCCTGGCTTCCAGGTGACCCTTTTATTTTTCCTTTCGCCCCATTCTGTGCATGCACGTCCCCCACCCCGCAACGCAGGAGCCCCGTGAAATGTTCATACTCACTGGAATAGGATCGAATCACCTCAAACCTCTGCTGGCTTTCGAGCCTGGAAAAAATAGAGGTACAACCTGAGCTGAATTTTGGGTTCTATGCCAGGGAAAACAGATGCCAGAGACCTCCCTGTTCGGTGGGCGGAGGCAGGAGAGCACAGCCCCCACGCTGGGCTTGGTGGATGCCGAGGTGCCTCGCTCAGCGCGTCAGGCAGGACCCACACGAGCTGGGAGCAGTTTCATGGACGCCTCTTTGACTCTTTAAAGTCACGATGTGCTTATGGACCACTGGCAGAGCAGCCAACATCAGCTCAGGGAAGGACCCAGGGATGAGGATCATATAGGATAATTTCTACTCTGACAAGTTATAGGATCATAGAAGCGTTACAGTTGGAAGGGACCTTTAAGATCATCGAGTCCAACCATCAACCCAACACTGCTAAAGCCACCACTAAACCATGTCCCTCAGCACCGCGTCTGCCCATCTTTTAAATACCTCCAGGGATGGCGACTCCACCACTGCCCTGGGCAGCCTGGTCCAGGGTTTGACAACCCTTTCGGTGAAGAAATTGTTCCCAATACCCATCCTAAACCTCCCCTGGCACAACTTGAGGCCATTTCCTCATGTCCCATCGCCTGTTCCTTGGGAGAAGAGCCCGACCCCCCCCGGCTGCCCCCTCCTTTCAGGGAGCTGTAGAGAGCGAGAAGGTCTCCCCTCAGCCCCCTTCTCTCCAGGCTGAACACCCCCAGCTCCCTCAGCCGCTCCTCACCAGGCTTGTGCTCTAGTGATGCAATGGTTAAGGCCAGAAGAGCATTTTCACCCACAAAAAACTGGGTGTTCACCCATGAAATGGCTTCAAACCCCACTGCTTTGCCTCCGCTGCTGTCCCTGCCCCCCCAGCATCCCTTAGCATCAAACTGAAAAAAATAACATACGTGATCAATGCTAAAAGTAACACACGTGCCCAATAACCTCTTTACTTTTTAGTTAACAGGGGAGCTGCTCTTCAGAGCACAACAGGATTCAATGGCTCTTCTACTGCAGGTGCATACAGGTACTGATTAACTCTGATTTTGGGACCGCGAAAGTGTCCCTTCCCCCCCCCCAACTTTTCATTCGTGTCACCCCCCCCCCATCCCAAGCCAGTATTCACGGCACAGGGCTGGTGGGGAGATGAGGCGTCAGGCAAAGGACCTCACTGCAAAGTCTGCACATATACAGAGTTAAACCACTTTGCTCACAAAAAGCCCAAACTAACCCAAAACAGATCTCAAAACAGAGCACACAATACCACGAGTCTGAAGCCAAACCGCCCGCCCCAGGTATAAATTTAAAGAAGTGGGGATGATTCAGTGCGAGCCCGCGGGGGCCGGAGCCTGGGCTGCCTTTTCCATGGGGCTCCCGTGGCCCACACCAAAGCCTTTCCCCGGCCCCGGGCAAGCAGGGCAGAAGGAAACACCCCGACCCCACGGAGGCCTGCACAGAGCCCCTTTGTACCATGTTTACTTCTATATCAAAGGTTACAAGCCAGTTTTTTGGGTTTGTTTTTTTTTTTTTTAATATAATTTAGCTGTGGTTTGTCTGTTGCTGAAGGAAGTAGGGGGGCGTGCGTGTGTGTACAATGCGTTTCCTTTGCTGCCTGTGCCGCGGGCCGGTGGTGGCTCTGGCACAGGGTCCCAAACACCAGCCAAGGGCAGGGTCTCCTGTATGAAGTTCCCAACCTCTCCACCTCATCTCAGGGCACAGTGGGACGGGATAAGGACCTGCCCTTCCAATTCTCCCGGACTTTTTTTTTCCTCCAACTACTTAATGACTCACAGGCATCACGATTAAAGCTTCGGTTTCATTTTGGATTATTCTTTGTAAAGGCATTAACCCTTTCAGCAGTGCCCTGGGCAGGGGCACAACACCCTGCATGCCCCATTCTGGGATTATTTTATTTTACATAAACCCAGATTTCAGCTGTGAGGGATGGAGTGGGTCTGGCTCTGGCCAGGGTCTCACCCCGGGCGAGAAACGCGACTGTGAAAGGCAACTTACGGGCTCCTCCGCTCACTCGGCTGCTTCTCTCGCTTGGTAGCTGAAAGATAAGGGGGAAAAGAGCTCTCAGAAAAGGATGATTTAGGAGTTAATAAAACACATTCACAAAACTTCTTCAACTGGGAGCACCAGAGGACAGCGGAGGCAGTGAGCAGCAACTGCGATAGGGTTTTATTTTTTTTAAACCGTGTCTAAAGTGTAGTAATCGTGTCAGCCACCACAAAGCAAGCAAGCCATTCCTGTCCCCAAAACCCACCCAGCGCTCAGAGGTGGGCTCGAACCCCCACTGGGGCGGGTGCTCGCCCCATTCCCTTTGTATTTAGCATAACATGAATACATCCCCCAGGCTCTCCTCCCGTGCCTCTGCAGGATCGGCGTGTGCAGAGATGCTCCTCCTGGGTGGATCATCCCAAAGCCACCCACCACGGTGCCCATGGAGAAAGATCTGCAGCCCACGGGGATGGGAAGCACCCCAGGGAAGGGGTTCTGCAGGGTCGGGGTGTCCTTGCCCCCAGCTGCTCCCTGGCCACCAGCAGAGACCCTTCCCGGCTCAACCTGCTGGGAGCATCCCCGCGAGGGCAAAGCTCCCGGTGGCCGAGCAGGACCAAACCCGCCAGAGGGGACACCCCAAGAGGAAAGCACCTGCCCGGCGCGACCCCCCCAGCCCAGCCCAGCCCAGCCCGGGAAGGACCTTACCGGAGAGATGGCACTTGACGCAGAGGCTGACGGCGGCCCCGAGCAGCATCAGCGCGGCGGCCGCCCACAGCAGCTCCAGCTGCGCCATGGCCCGGCCGTGTCCAGCCTGAAACACAGCGACGAGGGGAGCCCCTGAGCGCGGGGGGGCTGCGCACCCACCCCGCGGGGAGCCAGCACCCCCAGAGAGCTGGGGTTTGCTGAGGATGCCAAAGAGACTGGAGGGTTGTAGGGCTGCGGACGCGCCTCCAGCCCAGGAGGACCCGAGCAGACCCCAGCGCCCACCCCAGGGCCCACCCTCCACATCGCCGCGGGAGGGAGAGGAGGCTCACGGGGTTTCCCTTGGCACAAGGAGGAAAAAAACCACCTGGATTTACTCACTCCCAATCCCATAAACCACATTGCCTTCGTCAAACATCATAACAGATATTATTTTTTAATATTCAGAAGAAAGGCAAGAAGGGAGGCACTTTGAAATATTCAAGACCTTTGTACGAGGCACTTCGGCTATTTCCCTGCAGTGCAGAATCACTTTAAATGTTAAATTCCACACACTTTTTCCTGCGTTGGGCTGGCTCAGACACCAGCTCTTCCCCTCCTTCCCACGACAGGCTCTTCCTCAAACAGCAGCTAACATTTTGTAATAATCAGCACGATTTGGCTTCAGTTTCTTCCTTTAAAATACAAAACATCCTATAAATACCACGGAAAGCTGCCTGCTGGGACTGGGAAAGATTGTTTAGCTCATTCGTATTCCCCAGGGCCAGATTTTCTTTACTTATGGATTATTTTAATTTGTTTTTGTTTTGCATAAACTTCTTTGGCCCCGAGGGATGGAGATGCTTCAACTTGCCAAAGGCCAGTACGTCGTTGCTCTGCCTGGTAGGAAGCTTTCCTGCCACCTAACCTGAATCTCCCTTATTACGATTCATGACCGCATTGTATTGCTACAGCCACTGTGGGTGAAAAGTAATTATATATCTATAAAATTAGTAACTAAAATAATTAAAAATCTTTAAACAAATATCAATAACAGATGATAGAGAACAGCAGCCTGATTCTGCCCCACTCAGCACCTTCTGCCTCCACTTGTGTAAAGCGGAATAAGTAACATTTCCCTGCCCAAAGCGCGAGCCACACCAACAGCCCGCTCACACGGGAGAAAACCTGAAGGTCTCGCTGCAGCAGCTGAACCTCCCGGTGCCGAGCAAACACCCTCCCGCCCGTGTGGCCAAAGATGCCGGTGGGAGGTTTGGGGTCCAGTTTGGCACTGGAGTCCCAGTGCTACACCAGTGTCCACTGCGATGGCCGGACGGGACGGGATGGGCTGCCCGGGGTTTGGTGCCAGCATCCTCTCGGTGGTGCCCGAACGTGCTCTTGCTACCCAAAAGGGACCCTACAGCCGGCAGGACATCGGCTTGGCTTCGAGACATCTCTGCTTGTGGCCAAACCGGGGTTATTTCTACCCCCTTCGAGGCTGCCCGGGTCCCAGGGACATGGCAGCTCCGGCACTCGCTCCACGGTGGATCTGCTCTTTGCAGACCCCCCAGGGCCCTTTCCCTGGGATGAGTCATTTTAGGTTAATGACATGCCCAGACCCCCACGGATCCACCCCGGAGAGGCAGGACCAGCACCCTGCGACCAGCGGCCCCAGCCGGGAGGTCGGGGACGGAGCCTGGTCAAAACCATGTGGTTTCTCACATCTCACATGAGGCATCTCAACATCCCCCCTGGAAAACATGAGCTGTGGATCATCCCTAAAGCATCTGCAAGAGGCAGCTAAGGGAAGCTGGCCCAAAGCTGGTGACCGAAATTCAGCATACAAAGGGCTGTAACATTGCTGGTTTGTGGGGTTTTTCAGTTATTGGGTTTTTTTGGGGGGCGGGGATGGGGGAGCAGCTCTTTTTTTTCCCCCCCTCCTTTTTTTTTTTTTTCTTTTCTTTTTTTTTTTTTTTTTCCTAAACACCCCCCCCCCCTTTTTTTTTCCTTTTCAGTAAAGGCAGGGCAGAGCTGAAGGCACCTGACAGCGCTGACCTAGTTTGTGCCTTTGTAGGACAGACTGCTGTCTCCCTTCCAGACCGGGTTTATTTCGGCAGCAACGCAGCAAACCCCGGCTGCTCCCAAGCCCCTCGCTCACCAGCGGCACCAGAGGTGGTTATTCGCAGGGGCTGCGAGCTGGGCACCGCATGTCCCATCCCCATCCCAATGTCCCCAGCATCCCCCGGACACGCCGAGTCACAACAGCAGCCCGGGGGGCATCGTTTGTGTTCACCACACACCCAACTCCCTGGAAATCCCCCCTTTTGGCACAAAACCTCCTCCTGTAAGGAGCTGGCGGAGGAAGGGGATGAACAGATTTATGACGAGCAGAAGGCTGGAGGCACGCACTCACGGCTGGTGGGATATAAATAAAATATTTGGAAGGCTGAATGTGCTTTCCCTGTTCTCCACCTTGGGGAGATGGTGAGGAGGATAAATAGGCTGGAGCCACCGAGGGCTGCGATGAGGCCGCAGTGTACGCGAAAGGCGCACCGAGCAAACGACCCGCTGCTCAGCCCCGCTTTCGGGATGCTGAATTCAAACACGGGGAAAAAAACCAAGTTCCCATCTGGTTCCAGCTCCTCAGGAGTAAAATTCAGAGAGTGGCAAAGTGCCCTCTTCTCTTTATACACTTCTCTGTTCTCCTTTTATATATATATATATATATATATTTTTTTTTTTTTTTTCCCCTTTTCGTGCGGGCAGAAGTTTCTCCTCGCAGGAGGAAGCCAGCTCGGCCGCAGCTCCGTGAAATCCCCCGGGAGCGAATCCTGAACGAGCGATTCCGGGGGCAGTGAGACGCCGGCGGCTGGAGGGAGCAGCGATGGCGGCAGCGCGGCCCCTCTCCTGCCAGGGGGAAGCTCCATGGCCCCAGCGGGGCTGCGCCTTTCATGGCCTCGGGTATTTTTAGCAGTCAAAGAAACAAGGGGTTTTTTTTAAAAAATGGGAAGAATTAATGGACTTGCAAAAGATCATTTGCTCCGTACGTGCTAGGTCGCATCAGCCCAGCTGCTGTGCGGATGGTTTCTAGTCCTAAATTAAGGATTAAACCCAGTAACGGGGCTCAGCGTACACAGCCAAGGGAGGGAGAGGTTGTTTTACCAGGGGAGACTGAGAAGTCTCTCGCTTTTAGGTCTCCTAAAGCCGAGAGTGAGAGTACCTGGCCATTCACTGTCTATCTGTCCAAGAGAAACACAAAAGCGAGAAAAATTAAACTTAAATAAGACAACACTGGCATAAAAACAAATGGGTACAAGCTGGTTACGCACAGGCTAGAAATAAAATCCCTAATGGATGGAAAGTCTGGAAGAACTTTCCAACAGCAGCAGAAGAGGCAGAAAGCTCCCTTAAAAACCCTTTAAGAGTACTTAAAACGTACTTAAACTTTTTGCTGAAAAACCAGGCGAATGAGGAATGCGTTGATGCGGCATCAGCGAAAACGGCTGGTTTTCTGGCACACCATTTCTGGAGTCATTTTACCTCTGTCAAGCCCCCCCCCCCACCAAGTTCACACTGCAAGATAAAGACTGCAATTGCAGGTTTATGTCATGTATTCAACGTATGAATTAAAAAAAAAATGCCCAAAAGGCAAATACAAACCAGTTTTATCTCCCCTCCAGATGGTTTTGTGGTCTGCACCAATTTGCAATAAATTAAGGACTAATTCGGACTGATTGAGTGAGTCACTGGCGTGAAACATAAAGCGGAGAGTTTATTTAAAAACCTCGCCATGTGAAATTTAGCACAGGGCCTTGTTGAACAGATGCAATGTTCAGCCTGACTCAATGTCTCTAACATTTCTAAGAAAAGAAACACTACTTTCTGTTTGTCCACGTTGCACAGATTGCCGCAGAAAGTCCCGTCGCTTCAGAAATTCAAGTCTCAGACCAAGGAAGCTCCTGCGGCTGGAACCACTTCAACAACTAGCGCTGAGCCTCCCGAAAAGCTCCTTCCAGAGGTCTGCACATCCCATTTCCCACCAGATCTTATGCCAGTGTAACTTTTCTTAGGAAAGCCACCAGCATAGATAAAGTGTGGTTTGGGACAGCTATTCATGCTCTGTTTCATGCCAGAGGAGCAGTAGATGCATTTTGGTAGAACATGGGACAAGAGGGAAAATTGGAATTGATAAATCAACTTTAAGATAAATTATTCACTTTGTAAGATGCTTAAAAAAAAAAAAGCAACCCTCAGGTAGAAAATCACAAGAAGCATGGCAGCGTAAGGAGGTAATTCACAGAAATATCTTATATTTGTCCGTAATCTCCCCTGTCTCAGGCAGCAGCAAAGACGTGCTCCATCCTTTGCCACCGCCGAGTCCAGGGGGACGCCACATTCGGAACTGCAGATAGAGGCAACACGCACGTATGTAGCCAACTATTCCTATTACTCCAGAGCAATGAAAACGAGCCAATATCACACAAGATTATCCCATAATTATCCTGTTTTGCTAAAGCGTCTACCTCATGGCCCATATTACACTGAACATTGATCACAAGAGAAAACTGATGCAAAGACAAAGCACTTTTCTACCTAGGGGTAGTAACTGCAAGCACTTATACGCAGTAAAATAAATATATTCATATGCACGATGCCAGTCAGCCCTGAAACCGATGGAAAACCCAGAAAGTGTAGTTAAAGTCAGCTATTTCGTCAGATTGGGCTTTGGGGGGGGAACCAGCATGGGCTGCAGCACTCCCAGAAGCTACAGGCAGGAGCCAAAAGCGGGACCGAACGGGTTTGGGATGAGGGCAGCTCAGCTCGGCTCGGCCTGAACCTTCCAGAATTTTTTTAGTAGATGTGAATGCAGAAATAATGTAATTTTAAAAAAAGCCATGCCGCCATCAGCAGGTGGGGTGGGGAGATGTAAAGAATGGTGTTGTAAAATGGGCAATATCTGGGTTGTATGGGACAGACTCTGCCCTTGGTTCCCCAGGGGGGCAAGTGCTGCTGAGAAGGGATATTTGGGAATTTTCATACCTTGGAGCTCGTCAGGTGACGGCCATGAGCAGCAGCAAGGAGCAACCTCCAGCGTGTTGCTTTTCAGAGGGGTTTTGCAGGGATGACCTTGAACCCTCTTGAAAAGGGTCACTGAGATCTAACCTCGGATCTCTGAGCCCACCGAAATCAGTGGGACACCCCACCTGCCCCAAAGCCTTCAGAGGAACCCCAGGCACCTTTCCGTCCCCATCCCTCCCTCCCTCTCCCACCTTACCGCAGCCTCAGCCGCTCGCCCCCGTCCGTCCCATCTCCTCCTGCCTCTCACAGCTGCAGCCACCGGCGCTGGAGCCGGTTCCTCCGGGGCTTGTCAGCCAGTTTCTGGTTTCCTGTCACCATCTGAATCACTAACCCCAACATCCGCCGCCCGGCCGGTCAGCGCCCCGCCGCCTCACGAGGGGGACCCGCCGGCGCTGCTCGCACAGACCCAGCCCCGCAGCCTCGGGGTTCATCTGCCGCGGGGAGAGGAAGGTGCTCGGGCGGCGAGGGACCACGCAGGCCACCACGCTCCCGTCCCGAGCGGCCCTTGCTCGAGGCTCAGGCGGGGCCCCCAAAAAGTTCAGGTTTCCTTTTAAGAAAGAGCCTTTGCAGGATTTAACACCACACACTGGCAAAACTCATAGCAGATAAAGCAAAGAGCAAGTCCTCTCTTAGTTCAGGTTGTTTTGGTTTGGGGTTTGTTTTTTGTTTGGTTTGTTTTTTTTTTTTTTTTCCACAAAAGATTATATCAAGCCTCAAAAAGGGAGCAAATAGCCCGAGGTCACCATTGCTAATGGCCAAACCCACAGCTCTTGTCCAGAGCTGTAAGAATAAAACTATTTCTTTAAGAATAAAACTATTTCTTATGCTTCAGCGATCGCAGTTTGCAGATATCCGGCATAATTTCACTGAGCTCTTTAAAAAAAATGATAAAACTTAGTAGCTCATTATTTTTTTTGGTGCTTGACTAGAATAAGGAGGGTTTATGAATTACTGGGAGTTTATCCACTGGCTGCGAGCTCTGTTGCAGCACATGGAATTCGTGTCCTGCCGTGGGACTCGGAAAGCCAGCATGCGCGCACAGCAGCCCGGTACGGTTGTAGCTACAGCCAGCCGGGCACACGCTCTGCTGCCGCAAACTAAAGGACATTTCATGCTGCCTCTCACCAAGGCTCTATAACACCTCTCTCACATACGGCCATGTAAATTATTCCCTAAAGGGGAATTTTTTTTATATTTAAGTTAGGCCACTCTCAAGCTGCCACAACCAGTCATCTACATCCATCTCTCTCCACGACAGAGGGCAACTCTTCTATCATAAAAATAATAAAACAGCCAACTGTTTACAACTGTCGCAACTCCGGGATGGGGACTTGGCGATCAAGCTCTCAGAGGAAACTTTGCTTTGATAAGGTAATTAACCACCGTACGGGCAAACACATCTAGACTTTCTCTCTTCCAGTTCTAACCTGAGATGCGAAAATAATTGCTTGCCTGCACCTCTCGGAGCCGTTCCCACAGGAAATCTGGGTGCAGAAGCCTATCTTGAGATCAGTAGATATAATCTGAACCCAAGACCAGAAGAGAGACACCCAGCTTTGAGTTGCTTGCACGGTTTCTGGCTGGCCTCTCTGTAAGGAACACTACATAGCGAAACGCTTTTCTGACTGCTAAACAGTTGCTACAAAATTGGCATTTCTAGCAGAGGTCATAGCCATAAGTAGTTTATTAGGGGCTTTCTAGCAGGTTTTTTTGTGTATTTAAACACAAGCTGATAACAGAAGCTTTACAAAAGAGTTCTTTACAGCAAAACTGATCCTGTGAATATATGCTGGAGACAATTACAGTTTGTCTTTCACATCAGAAATCTCTTTCATTAGGAACAGCCGCTGCTAAAAGGGCACCACGCATTTGCCTACAGGTTCCCCGGTGGGTCTCACAGCTTCAGAGATGACTCAGTACCGCAGCGCGGACGTTACCACGGTTGGCAGGGGCTGCAGCGGAGGCACCTCCTGTCTGTCCCCCGTCGCCTCCTGGACGGCGGCAGGCAACTGCGCGGCTGCTCTAGAGCAGGTGGAGGCTCCTGCCGTGCCCGGGGAGCAGCGCTGGGGTCACCCCCCGAATGCTACAGCAGCTCTTGGGCAGAGCCATGTCCTTGCAAGACATCAGTCCTCTAGAGAGATCAACCACCCTGATTTCTAACTGTGAGAAGGTAACTACTGCGGTAATACAGACGGGGTATAGACACCATCTCCCTCCCTCGTATCCCTCAGGAGAAGGGCTGGATGTAGAGGTTTGGATGAGAGCCCTCACTCCGAGCATTTACCAACACAGCCACGAGTTCTGCTCCGCGCGAGGCCAGACGGCCCCCTCCCTGCTGCACAGGCAGAACCCCTCCGACATCAAACCCAGCTCCTCACGCCAGGCTTTGCCCATCCTCTCCCCCCCGTGACCCCTGTCCCTCACCCAGACCTGCTGTGAGAAACCATTTCTGGCCTGATAAAAGGTCAAAGACAGAGAAGCATCACGCTTTTATCTACTGCAATAACTTACATAAAACGCCACATTACATTTTCACCTTTCCACATCCATTTCAAAGCTTACCCATTTCAGTTTGGCTTTGTTCCACCACCACCCCCAAACACACAGCATTTACTCCCTCAGTCAGTTTTAACAGCTAACCAAATCCTCTTTTTTTTCTTTTTTCACCTTTTGATACGTAGCCAACCGGCTGTGGAAAGCTCTCTTCAGGCCCGCAGACGTCGTGAGACGCCAGCTCCCACCCTGCCCAGCTCACCTGCTGGCGCTGGGAGACGCAAAGCCCCGGGGAGCCCTTTACGTCCTTTCAGTCACAGGTGGGGGCTGCTCAGAGACCAGCTGCTTCTGCTGCAACCAGGTGCTGTGACTAACGCGGAGCAGAAATTCCCAGTGAAAGGACAATCAACAGCCAGTGTATCATCTAAACCTGACCTTTCTAAAGAAACATACCCGGTACTGAACATTTTGAAGAATGGTTTCCGAGCTCCAACAGGCTCTTTCTCCCATAGCTCAGGAGCTTTGGGAGTCAAGCCTTGCCAGCTCTGCAGGAGACCAGCCTTCAAATCCCCCTTGCTCTGGGGCCGGAATAAGCACACACCTCATCCCAACCGCTAATTATTTGCTTTGCCAAATTTTCACGGCAGCATTAATGAAAGCCGCGTCTCGGAGGCAACGTTCTGACCCGCTAAGGTGCTGCACGCGCGGTTTTGTATAGACCGAGAAACGGCTTTCCTCTCCGCTGTGGCCGCGTGAGCGTGTCTCCGCTGAAGGGGAAGTGCCACCTCCTCCCCTGCCCCAGCTGCACGCCCCACTGCAAACCCCACCTCACCCCACTGACACCCCGCGCAGCCCCCGCGCGGCCGCAGCTCCCTGCCGCTGCCGCCCCGCGGAAAGGCAGCTCGCAGCCAGGACTTCTGGGCGCTCTACAAAAAATTTGGGCTGGTAAAGTTTGCAAAGGCTAACCCTGCACATCCCTATGGTGCTGTAAAGCTGCTTCCCATTCCTAACCTGCTTAGTTCATCCTCGTAGACACCATAATTCTTGAATTGGAACACAAGAACCTAGAAGGTTTGAATGCTTTTATTTGTTTTTATACAGCAATACAAATTTTACAGATTTGTTACAGTACAGATTTTGCAGGGGTTTATAGAGGTACTTCGTGATTTTTTGGTTTATTTAAAAGGAAGAGGCAGATCTTGGGAGCACGGTGACATGAACAAAACAATCTCAATGTAGGAAGCAAATCCCTACCGTGCTGAACATTAACCTAGCTGAAACTTACTGAGTGGAAAGGTGGTGGCAGCATTCCTGGCAGTAACATACCCAAAACATCAACCCTGGGATCCTCTAGAGCTTTACACAAGAATTTGTGAGGTTACGGGTAAGCAGGCTGCATCTGTAACAGTGCTGAATATCCTTAAAGTCCTTGGACGCGCTTTGCTGGGAAGGGCACAGAAATGAGGGAAGCTGATGTCAAGATGAACCTGCCGTGGAGCAGACAACGTCATGTAACAGCATCGCTGCTGCTGTGGAAAAGGAAACCATAAAATGCTTTAGATTTAGTCACCCAAACAGCTACAGTAAGACGAGGAACATGATCTTAGACCTAATAACAGCGACAGCATCATCCCACACTGCCCTGGGATGGCGAGTCTCGGCCACAATCGCTCTCTGTCATAACCAGCCCTGGGACACCCAGCAGAACTTCGGCAACACAATGTCAACTGTGGGGACTCTTTTAGTCGTGCCAGCACATCTCAGCAGTAGGTTTACACCTTGTTGCTACTTTAGGAAGGCAAGAAAGCCACCCTTGGGGGCACACATTTAACGTGACTTTCACAGCCCGTCATTTGGCTACATGAATACTCCCACCTCCTTCTTCAGCCGTCAGAACAACGTCCATGACGACAAGCCCAAAGAGCCCCCTTGGATGCTGCTATTGCACGGCCCAGTGAGTTGGCAACACACCAGTGCCAGCACTGGGCTGCTGCCCTCAGAGGGCTGGGATTAGCCCTCCCGGGGCCACTCCTGGGGTGGGGACCTCAGCAGGGTTTGAGTTTTGGTGGTGGGCAGGGCAGTTTTGCAGCACATGAGACGCACGCTGCTCACTCCTGCGCATTGTCCCACAGCTCCTCCAGAGCCACCCCACCTGCTACCTAACCCGGGGGGACACCACAAAGCAATTCCTACAGTAGCAAAGCTACGCCTTAATTCAATTTCCCTTCCAAAAACCATCATCTGCTACATTTCTGACTTCAGTTTTGTCTATTTTTTTAAGTTCAAGCTTGAAGAAAACTCCACATAGCTAACCGAAATAACTTGGTGAGAGTGAATTATCCATTTGCTACCACCGCTGGTAACCTCTTCCAGGCTTTGTCATGGCAGGCTCAGCTTGAAGCTGCAGCAAAAATTAAGCATTACAGTTTAAGCCTTAACTGCTTTTTGCTGGTGGGAGGGGGAAAAATAATCTTGCTTCCTCCTATGGAATTTAAATGCCACATTCAAATGTTAAGTATAGTTTTGTCAACTGTTGATACAAACTTGTTTGATATGCTTCTGTATAGGGAAATGTTAATCAATTAGATTTTTGAAGGGGGAAAAGAAAAAGGAGTAGAGGAGTCTGACCCTAAGCCACACAAGATGCATAATGCTCCAAAGGAACCAGGCAATGCATTCATGTTTGCATACAAAGGACTTAAAAAATATATATATTAAATAATATTGGCATTAGGCTGCATTCACTAGTGGGAAATCCTTGACCAAAAAAATATTAAGAGCTACAGAAAAGTATTTATAGGAATGAGATGAGCCATTTCCTATCTCTCTACTGTTCTCACAAACGGGTGTTACTTTCCTGCACAGAGTGATGAAATCAGTGCTTCCCCCGCCAGCAGGTCTGACAGAGCAGCTGTGAGCACGCCTGGCGGCAGCAGCTGAAGCACAGTGTCCCCAGTCAGCCAGCCCTGTCCCTACACACCACACTCACTCGGGTGCTGGCACACACAGCAGCAACCAGCTCCAGAGCAGGATTGGGAGTCTCTGCTCAAGCTGCCA
The DNA here is from genome assembly GCA_947846985.1 of Fratercula arctica. Classification (NCBI taxonomy): domain Eukaryota; kingdom Metazoa; phylum Chordata; class Aves; order Charadriiformes; family Alcidae; genus Fratercula; species Fratercula arctica. The sequence goes on along the minus strand of CANTUZ010000015.1, from coordinate 12,629,234 downwards.
TCAGAGAGCCCTGAGGGCAGAACACTTCCCACCCCTTCATGCTATGGAAAGCAGTAAAAGCAGCAGGAAGGTCAGAGCTCGCTTCCTCAATAAAAACATGGCTCTCCCTCTTTGCACATCCCCTGCAGTACGCACATACTTCAAAGACACAGGGCAACAGCCTCATTAACAGTTACATCTAGTGGGAAACAGGGCAGCTCAAAGAGTTGGGAGAACCTGGGCAAGACAGCAGCATTTTTACTTTGTCTTGCCACAAAGACTGCACGTGAAACTGCTCACTACTCCAAGGAGAAGGACACGCATTTAGCCCTGTATCGGGGCAAATTCTGGTCAGAGCAGAACTCAGCTGGCTGGAAACGGCAGCATGAGCTGGATGACCTGCAAGCCACAGGACTTACAAATTCTGCCTGTCAACCTTAGAATATAACTGAAGTTACACTGAAGCCACAGGACTTTACGCTCACTTCCACACACACACAATTTTTACTTCACTGTGCCCTGCATTTTCCAGCACTTGTTTAGGTTAGATTCCTCCCCGTTATCTTTTCCTCCTCCCTCCCCTTATTTATATAGGGACAGGTTTGGTACAGCTTCCCCAGAAAATTTAAGGAAGCAAATTTCCAAATTAACACAATGTTTGAAGACTGGGGGGGGGGGGGAGAACATGCTACAGCAGACTCAAATAAAGACCAATGTTAAATATTACTTAATGTTTTCTTTTATTTAAAAGATCATTCACAAAATACCATATCCATAAATTTATTTTGTTATGAAGCAGAATGTGTTAAGTGTTTGGAATTCTCTTTTTTCCTTTTTTTTTTTTTTGTTTTGACATTTAAAAGTCAACTGTCTTGACTAGAGGTGAAATTTTATATGGGAATTTGTTCTTAAAAATCTTTTCCACATTGAAGATGTAAATAGGTCAATTATTGGTTTGGAATACCACCACACAAATGCATGTCTGTCTTAAATTAAGTATTAGTGTTAGACAAATGGTTCTTATCTCAGAAGCAGATTAAGTGACAGGCAGAAGGAAGGAAAGAGTAGTTCTGTAAGTTGCTGGGACTCTGACATTACAAAGGTAACTTTAGGGAAGAAATTCACTACTAGCAGTGATGCTGCTGGTAGCGAAGCAGCCATGCTTCCAAATTCCTCTTGCAAGTGCTCTGGTGTGCTGGTGGTTTGATCTGAAAGCTGTCAGCACTAGCACTGGGGGGCCAAGATCTTCCCATGCACTGGACATATCCACACATCAGTGTTATAGATTCAGGTTTTGTTTTTACACATTAACGACCTCTCTCCTTTTGCTCCAGTCTCCCCCTCCCCTCCCTCCAACCACACAACACTGGCAAGAAACATTTCAAGTGAAGAGAGATGCAGCAATTAGAGATGCTTTTTACCCAAACCTCTACATGAAGAGAATCTATAGCAGAATGATTTCTAATCTGCTCATTTTCAAGGTATTCTGAAAGCAGAGGTCTTAAAACTGTACACCACTGGGCAAAGAAATACAGGGGATAATGGCGATTACATACTGCATGGCAAAGTATACACTCCTTAAACAAAAATAAAAAAGTCAATTTTATTTGTAGAAACTTTAAAAATTTACCAAACATGTAAAACCCAAAAAAAAAGTAAGCAGAAAGAGCCAGTGAGCAGTTGTGCTCAAACAGGCACATTTTTGCAGCACTAACCTTGAGCTCAGAGGTATAGTATCACACCATTTTGAAGTCAAAAGCCAGCCACCAGCGAGTCTGCTGGCAGAGGCTTTATCCATACTGATTCCACCCCCTACTCACCAGGCTTCTTGTCAGCCAATTTTATTTGCATCTATTAAATTGATCCTTCCTGGTAACCTGTGTGAAAGGGCAGCTTTCCCCCTTAGTTTTGTAAGGGGCTCTGCTGTGTACAGTAACTAGCATCCAATTGTCATAAATGGTATTTCACTACTTGGTTAGAACTGTAAATTTCTCTGTTCAACTTATCTGGACTCTCCAGTTTTCCTCTTCAGAGCCACAGCAATACAGAACAAGACATGCAGGTCAGAAGAGGAGCACTGAGGAAGTAAAAGGAAACAATACAGGGCAGTAACTAAGTCTAACCTGCGCTTCTAAAGTAAAACAAACCCAGAAAGGAAGAAGTTGAAGCAGCACCTTTGTCCAGAGACCTCCACTCTCGTGGAAGCAGCTACACTGCCTTATCTACTGGCAACTGTGCTGCTTGGAAGGAAACAGAAGAGGGAAACTCAGCACAAAGCAGGCACTAGATACAGCAAAGCCAAGAACGTACTAAAAACCACTTGTTAACAGCTGACATGCATTCACAAGCTCTGTGTTTTCGGTTTCAAATAGGACAAATGCCAGATGGCAGGAATGGTAAACTGCAGGGTTGACATTCCAGCAGAGCTAGTCACTCTGTACTGTCTTGCTTTTTCTCCCGCCTCCCCATTCCCTCTCAACCCCAAACTCAGTCGTGCTCTTTTACTACTTCCTCTCGGGGCTTGGCTCCACCGAAGATAGCAGAGTTTGGGTTGGCTACTTGATTGAGGGGAGTAGCAACTGTTCGAGGTTTGAGCTGAAGTCGGGGTCGCTGTGCTCTTTCCTCTGGAAGAAAAAACATTAATGTTTTAAGATCTGTCTGTCAAAGGTAGTAGCTTTAACCTGACAAAGAAAGCAGGAGTCTCCATCATGAAGGAAGACTGAATTACGGAAGATATAAAGAGTTCACCTTCTGTTGGCTCTCTGAAGTCCATGGAAGATCCACGAAGGGGAGGCCCATCTCTGAAGCGACCAGTGCCACCACTTCCCATTGAGGCACCTGGTGGTCGCCGATCTCCAGGGCGGGTTCCTCTACCCCGGCCTCCCAAGAAGTCATCATCTTTGAATCCTGAAGACGGAAGATAGTGAATTTAAAGAGCATATTTTGTGATACTTTTAATCTAGATTTTTATGCGGGTGACTGGAAAACCTTGCAAGTCACTGCTGTCAGTCCAAGACGATGCACTGAGAGCCTTTGTCTGCAGACAAGATTGCTTCACGGATCTCTAACATGTTCTAGAAGTGTCATACAGACTCCGTTTGAAACCAAGTAGACTATGCCAAGTTCAGAAACTGCTTTATCCACCTAGATAGAGGCTTATTGGAGGATTGGAGAGTGGGTGATCAAGTGAGCTTAAAATAAGAGCTTCAGCTGCAACTTCAGTCTGCTAACACCATTAGCTGAATTCAGAGACAACACTAGAAGTACCCAGAGTGCTTCTGTAGCCAGAAGATCACACTGGCTACAGCCTTAGCATGAAGTCTGCAGGAGCAGAGCAAATGGGAAAATAGCTAGGGAGTAGTGAAATATACAGTCCTTATAAAACAAAGCCTTTGAAAAACAGAGCAAAACACCAAGGCTTTTAGCTTTAGTATAAACTGACCAGTCATTTACTAGACTAATCAAAGAGATGGGGTGGGGGGGAAAATATCAGACTTTAAATATGAAACTGACTTCATTTCTTCAGTTTATGAATCAAAAAAGTCAAGAACTATCTGTCACTGGCCAGAGTTCCATTCTGTACCAATTACTATCCTGGAGTATCTCTCTGAGCCCCCATCATCTGCAGTCAATGGGAGGAGGATACTTCAGGCTATCTGCACATCCAAGGGGCATATACTCAGTTTTTCAAAAGCTGCCTGGAAGAGAAAGTTGATGTGCATCCATTTAAGATTTTCCTTTACATTTCAGTATTTGGTGGAGTTGCAGAACTGTCCCTTACTTCAGTGCCAAACCACCATCTTTAAAGACTTGATCCAGAGCAAGGTTGTACAACCTGAGAGGAAAAGCTTCTGTAGCAACTAAGACCCAAATGCTAAACTTTTGGCTCACAAATCAGTCATCCAGCACCTAACAAGCTGAAATGCATCCGCATTTGAAGAAGCTGCCAAAAAAAAAAAGTATAAAGCTATCACACCAGAATGCTTAGCTACAAAGGCAAATTAAGCGCAGTGCTGTAGCAAGCTTCCTCTCTCCAGCACCATTCTTCAGTTTCATCCTAGTGGCAAGGGCACACTTCGTTACCACTCCTTCCGCTTTGTCCATTCCACTCACGCAGAGACCAGACATTGCAAAGTTGCACGTGCCAACATCTCCCCAGCAGAAAATGGACCAAACCCACGATTTCAGAGGACAAAAGCAGTTGTGTTAATGTCACCCTGGATTCTAATAGCTGGAAACTGACAAGAAGTGAAGAGCTAACTTGGTGGCTCCATCACTACCTTCCACTCCGCAAGCTCAGTCATTTGCTGCAACTTGCATTACTGTAATAGGTCTAAAAGTTTAGGAACATTTTGCATTTAGAAGTGCTTTGGAACACTAACACATCTTTGGAGAAGTCAGTTTCAGGATACACATATAATGATGTCACATCTCCTTAAGAAGGTGAAAGCCTCTGCTCTGAAAGAATACAATATCAGTTTTTCCACAGGACCTGTCTGTTTCTGCTACTATTCAGAAATGTACTTGGTCTCATGTTTGAGAAATGCCTAAATTCTAGACACCATAGGCTACATGTGAACAAATATTCTGTCATTTAGGATTGTTTCACAAAATTTACAATCAAGACTCTTTCCTCTGTTATAAGGCAATGGAAGATTCCCCTTGAAGAATCCCACTGCAGCAGTAGGACATCCAATATCGGCATACATTAGATTCAATCAAAACAGTAATGGGGACAAACGCAGCTGACATGAAAACGTGAACATTTCTGTGCCTTTTAGGCTGCCTATCTGTATAAGTGTTAATACTGATACCAGAATTGAAGTCATCTCTGGAATCCCATCCACCTCCTCTGGATTCTCGGGGACCTCCTCCCATTCCTAGGAAAAAAGCCACAATTGTGTTCAGGTCTGAAGCTGTGGGAAAGACTGATCAAGGGGATACCAAACCAAAGTTTCAGTCCTTCCATGTCCAAAGTCATGCTGCTGGAATATCCTTTCATTTTGGTTCTACCACGTTCCATTGCACAGGAACAAAAGGTCAGCTTAAGTTAACCAAGAGTAAGTGATCAGAAAAGTTTCTCTAACACACATTCAATAGAAACCTCTAGTGAGTCTAGTTCAATTAAGCTTCAACTACAAAGCCTGTTTTTACACTGGAACAGGAGATCAAAAGTCCAAAATAGGTATTTTTCTATTTGTGCTCACTTAACTTGCTCACTTTTCTTACACCATAATAAAATAGTAGCAGATCAGACTGTTGGGCTTATGATTGTCCTCTGCAAGACACTGTACGTTACTAAGGGTGTTGGTCTCACTTCCTGGGCCAGGAGTGACAACATGTTCAGTTTTTGGACACAAAGCACATCTATTCCAGACATTTCAGGAGCAGCAGTAGCTAGGTTAGAAACGTGTATATACACATAAAATTCCTCCTTCCTACATAATCTTCATGTTTACTTGCATGCCTTGTCTTAGCATTAGTTAGCACCGGAAGTCATAACTACAACCATTGTATTTTTCTGAATAGCTTCTTAAATATAAGTCACCTCTGTCATCGGGCCCGCCACCTTTTCTGAAGCCAAAGCCACCTTTATCCTGTTTTCTGCCTTCTGCTATGTCCACTCGGAGTGATCGATCACCCAAAAGCTGTTAAATAAAGGGGAGAATCTCTTCAGAATGTAGCACATGGGCTGCCAAGAAGTTTGAGACTTGTGCTTATCTTTTTATTCACAAATTAATTGCAATATACTTACTGCACCATCATACGTAAGAGCTTCCTTGAGTGACTCCACTTCATCGAACTCTACGTAACAAAATCCTAGAAGAAGAACCTCACAAGTTAATGTCAGCACTTTAAAAGGCCTCTGTAAGAAGCTACTCTTCCTGCATATCTGCTAATAGCCTCCCTTCTCTTTCAAAGATGAGCTACAGTATGATAAGTGCAAGACATACACAACTCAGACACCAAACACCATCAACAATGAATGCATTTACCTATGCCTAATAATGACGGGGACAAATACTGAAATAGAACTCTGGATGGGCATGATACAAATGCCAAGAGCCTGATTAATTCCCTTTACAGGGATTTATACAGTTGTCATTACAGATTAGATTTGATCTATGCCTTTAGACAGTTCAGCTGAACATTGACATTTGGTTACTAGTATTTTTAAACAAGAAGCTTAAGTACCTGCTTGGCCAGCAATCTGATTTTGTATCATCACATCACATTTAGTGAATTTACTCCTTCTCTAAGACCCTCTGTTATCCGAGTTAAGCCTTTCCCCCACCCCCCACCTCAGAAGCAACTTACAAACATACTCCCTTTCTGCTGGCCAATTCCAATGGAAATTAGATTTGTATCCTCTAAAACAATTATCTGTATGGCTTATCTACTTGCTTTTTCCCTGTCTACTGAAAAAAGACAAGAGCTGGAGCAACAGGAGTCCTCTGAACTAAAAGGTTGTTTAAGTACTCAACACTTAAGGTCATGGATCTTAAGTGGGTCAGACACTTCAGTTTTGTACTAATTCACACAAGACGAACAAGGTTTGAGAAAGTGCTTTTATGGCAAGGCCAATATTGACTCTTGTCGCTCAGGTTAGTCTGTATCTTAAGATGATGGAACTAACAGTGAATCTCATTCAAATGAAACGTATTTGTTAGTGAATGAGAAATCTGCATAAGTCAACGAAAACCTAAACACAGATCAACAAGAGACTGAAATTCACCTATTAAAGTGACTGTAGAAGTACCTCATTTTCTCCTACCAGTTAGCCATCTACAACCAGAACAACTCTGAACACTCACCTTTAAATTTGTCTGTTTCCTTGTCTCTGACTAGTCGTACACTCCTTACGCTGAGATCCTTGAAGATGGCATCTATGTCGCCTTGCACAGTGTTGAAGGGTAGATTTCCCACATATGCTGTGAAAGGGGGTTCTGTTGGCAGCTCTTTCTGTTTGCGGGAACCAAGGCCACCACCACGAGATCTGTTGAAAAAAGCACACTGTTGACTCCCAACACAGCCAGTAATATAGTATATAGCACTGCTGAGGTGCTGTTTGACTCTTTGGAAGTGGATTTTTCCACAACTTTGGTTAATTTTTCCTATCCCTTTGCCTGTACCTGCCACCTCCACTATTGGCCAACTCCCTTCCAGTACTACCTGATACAGTACTTCAGTCAGAAAAACAAATGAACAATATGTATAAACACATTACAAGAGAACTCAGTAACAAAGTGATGAACAAACTTCTTTCTCATCCCACAATCCATTATGAAAAGCAACATAAGGTTATCTCTACTGTCCCCTACTCAAAAACATTACTTCTTAAAACACACATCCTGGAACAGATTTTAAGATTAATTAATGGCAGTGAAGAAATACTTGCATGGCACAGGCTTGTCAGTTTATCCTGAAATTAAGCTGGATACAATGCTTTTAATATGGTTTAATGTTGATAGTATATTACCAACATCCACTCCACAATCACTTAAATTATTTCAGCAGCATTTAGCTTAACATAAACGTCTCCTAACTGAAGTTCTTGCCATAATTGCCACATATCTGGACTGGAATGCTTTGAGTTGAACGCATGCTAAAAAACTTGGTTAATCAAGGTGTTCTAAGGCAGAGAAACCAATTTCAGTGCTATCTGGATGTTTACTTCTTTGCGTCTCATGAATTACAGATGGAGGTAAACTAGGTTGTCTTTTCCTGTCTTTCCCCGAGTCTCAGTTAAGGCTACTGACATCGGTTGCTGAAAGAGACTGTACCAGCTAAATTCTTTACTGTATTGATGTAACACATCGCTGCGTTAATTTCCTGTAGAGCCTAATCTTCTAAAGCTAACTTTGATCTCCTTTACAGAGAGCAAGATTTGTACTGTGGGCACAAGGCAACCTTAAATTACAGCTCCAGGATGCCACTGTCACTGGTTCCAACACCATTTGCCCCAAGCTAAGCAATCTTTGACTTTTACCTGAGACGCCTAGCTACTACTCTGCCCATGTTTCTTCAAGGCCTTATTTTTAATGGGCTTTCTTCATGTCAGCTCCCTTTCCCAGAGGCTCACCATGCATTTAAAAGCATGGTGGAACACAAACTGTACCAAACCAGGATTTGCTAGGGTGACATGGACTAATTAGATTTCTGCAGAGTCCTACGTAAAATACAGAAGGTTAAATCATTTTATTATTTCCTTTTATTCTGGCTAGTTGCATGCAGCCAGAAAATCCACTGGAGAAGCAAAGTACTTGTTTGCCTCTTTTTCATTCCAGAATAAATATTTTATTACTAATAAATCAGATAATACAGGAATCTTGAATAAGATTCCTTAATTCTTCCTAGGTAAGCCTGTCACTTGTGCCTTTTCATGGTAGCAGCTCCTTGCAGGAGTCATTTTTCACCAACACTATCAGCATGCTGCTAAATGTACTTGAATCACAACCTACATATCTTTAATTAGTGTCCACCCAGGTTCATATTTTAGCATTTTTGGCAATATTCCTCATATGCCTTTGTCTCATTAACAAGGCACAGTCAAAAACATACCAGAGAACTAAAGCTGCTATAGTTGGGTGCCCTGTATGTACAGCACAATTAGCTTTAGTCACAAGACTAAGTTTTAAGGAGGAACTCCAAGAAAACGGAGTTGCTTTTCTAAAGAATTCCACAATATGTAGAATCAATTCCCTGCCTTTGTCCTTGATTCTCATCTACAGCCTTACAAACAGCTCTTAAAATACCAGAATATTTAATTTGCAGCCAAAAATCTTAGGTTTTATGTTCTCTAAGAACATCAAAATCACTTCAGCTGAGTTTAAAAGGAACATTCCCTGCTTCTACACATTCTCACCAGGTTTCTTGGACTGCTAGTCATCTGGCTCAGTAAGCTGATTCACCTAAAAAACTCACCCTGAAGTTGAATTCTCAGCCAGATCAATAAGGTGATATGGACAGCTGCAAAGAGCGCTCATGCCAACACAGACAGGAGAATGAAAGCAAGGGCTGGAGCTACAGCTTTCAACAGCAACCTCCACTCAGATCAATTTGAGCTGCTTCTGAAACCACACCCTCAAGTCAGCAATCCCCAAAAGAATTTTTTGTGCTACAGACAAACCTTGTTTCTATCACAGCATAGAACAACTTCATAGGATGCGTGTGTGGAAATCCATGCCCTGTTGTGCAATCCCTACTGATATGAAGTCAGAAAATGAAGTATTCTTTTTGAATTTGATCCATTAAGGCCTTAGTTATCAAATATATAACTATATATTTGGTATTTTAGTCTTCATTTGAAGAACAGGAATGGTCAATAACTAGGTTCCAAACTAAGTTTCCTACAGAATCCAGGTATAGCAACACAAAAAGAAACTGTTTCTATACTTCCCTACAGTTTTTCAGCACTGTGGGGGGGGGAAAAGGGAAGTTTTACTTCAGTAACCAAACAACGGGATTTTAAGATGTTCTTATTTGTAACAAAACAGCACAGAAGTCAACTATAATTAAAAACATCTCTGAACTAAGTGAACTGGGTCACACCAAAGCGTTAAATGAGTATCTGCATTTCCCACTCAGTGTAACTTTTGCTCAGACACAATTAGGTAATAATTATGGCATCTTAATGTGGGAATCTAAAACACAACTATTTGATTTCTTTTCCAAAAAGCCAAAGCAGAAAACTAAAGAGGAAAGCTTGGTTCTAGCAAATGCAGATGCAAACATCCCAGTAATTAGACTTACTTTTTGGTGGACTGAGTCAAATGACATCATAATGCCATATTAGGGTGAAAGAACAACAAACTATCATTTTGAAGTTACTCTTTCAGAAAGTTTGGTTGTTCTCTCCAGAGAACAAGATCTATCAAAAGTTCAGAACAAAGACTATTTTGAAAGCTAGTATTTGAGTTTAAATAGCCTTTCACTAAGGATTAAAACAATAGCTCAGTATTTATCTTTTTGCACAGCACAGAGACAACAGCCTAACTGGATTCCAACATTACCAGAGGCAACATAAGGCTCAGCAGGATGCAAGTTTTGTCGAGGCTCTCCAAGACCACAACTCCAAATACACACCCAATTTATTCAAGCAATCCAGTACATCTCTACAGTAAGCATAAGATTACAGTAAACAAAAAGCTTACCCAAGCCTAAAAATTAGGAGACACTTATTAACATTAAATTGGTAAGACACAGGATCCAAAATGCCAGGAATGAAGACTATCTCTCCATTTTCACTTACTTGTACAGCACTTCAGCAGATGAATCTTAATCTTTGAGTAACATGCCCAGCATTAAACCCAGTGCTTAAAGCCACACCTAAATAAACAGCCTACCAGCAAGTCAGGAGTGATAAATATTCAGTTTCCTTCAACTTTGAGAAGCTCTGCAGATGTTCAGGGAGTTTCAGGTAGGCCTCAGTATGCTGAAGTACAGATTATTTTCTTTGTGAAATTTTGGGCTCCAAAACACTTACCAAAAAGCTTTTATAGTAAGCCTTTTGTTATTAAAACCAGCAGCACATTCTGCATCTGGAATAAAGTGACTTCTGCATACCATAGTATTATATGCTTCAGTTCTTTATCAGTGCACTAGCAAAATCCCCTGTCTTGTCACACCACAGTCATATTCTGTTGCTCTTCCACCATAATTCTGAAGAGTATTAGAAAGATACACATAAATATATATATATCTTATTTATGTTAGAACTTGTGGGGCACTGCTGTTTTCTGTCTGGCACACTTAAATCTCACGCTTACTCTCTATACAAACCAAAGGCTATGCAAAATGCAACTTCCACAAAAACTATTATATCTCAACTGAGTTTACACTATTTTTTACAGTCCTTGAGCACCTAAAAACGAGTAGAAGTCACTAAGTTAACAGAGATTCTTTAATCGGAACCTTCAAGAACAGTCATGTTTTCGCTACACTACACATATTACAAGACTTCATACAAAGCAGAGACCTGTTAAGGTCTGAAATTGTGAATTAGCTATTAGTAACTTACTAGTAATAGTGATAAAGTTGCACTTTAATAGTAGCATCTGAGGCTTAAAACTACAGCTAATTCAGAATAAGTACATGTTGTCATGTGCAAAGGCATCTACTAATCAGCAGGATGCCTTTACTTCACAAAAACAAGTATCCACATCTTGCCTCAGAGAAAGTTTGAGTACTCTATTAAAGAAATCTGAATATGAAAGTAACATTTTAACTTTACTTTTGTTACTTCATAGAATGTGCCCACATTGACTAGGGCAGACTGAATAGTAACATCTGAATTTATTATGTGCATCAAATGCCACTTTAGGCTGCTGTCAAGGTTATTTGTTACAGAATTTAAAAAAAAAATATAACAGAACTGCAAGTTCTCATTACATTCCTTAATATTTGTTTGCAAAGACAGCTTATTTAATAGGTTTTTGCCTACTATTTTATTTTAGCGCACACACAAACTTGCATGGCACCAGCCTTCAAAAAAGTCAATTGTTAATTGCATCTTCCCAACCTGATTTAAGACAAACTTCGTAATTGCTGGTTATTGTTTTTGTAGCTCCTCCCCCATATGTACTCTCCAGCAAAGAAACAGAAACGAGACAAGCCTTATTCCGAAGGATCAGGGATTTGGAGTCAGCACCCTGAGCCGCGGATAACGCAGGAGGGCGGCCCACAGTCCTCCCCGGCTGGAGGCACCACAAAGCGTTCCCGCTCCAGGCATCACAATGCAGCCCGCTCCCGGGGCACCTCGCCGTGCCGAGCTCGTCCCGCCCGAACAGGGGCTTCTCGCTCCCCTACAGTCTTTCACGGGAAGCTCCCTCCTCCCATCTCCCGGTCTGTCCCTGCAGGAGCGCCTCACGGCCTACCTTGGCGCTGGTCCAGCATCTCCCTAAATCTGCCCCCCTCCACTTGCCTCCGGGCCGGCGGGAACACAGCGACACCCTTTTTCTTTTCCTCCCACCCCTTCCCGACACTCCCAAGCCTCCAGGCCCTAAACCCTGCGGCACTCGCCCCGCGTAGCGAGGGGACGGCCGCTTCCCCCTCCCGGTACACCATAGCCTTCCTCCTCGCCTTACAAAGCGTGCCTGCCAAGGCCGTAGGGAAACGCGCCCCGCCGGCCTCACCCCCGTCACACGGAGATGGGGAGGCGGCAGGGCAAGACGGACCCGAAAGGTTCCTAGAGGCAGTGTCGCCGCGTCCCTCTCTCCGCCCGCCCCCCCGCCGTGCCCGCCCGCCATCCCCACAGGGAAAGGGGCAGGCTAGGCCCCGCGCGGCCGCGCCCCCTCCTCGCCCGGCCGGGGGTCCGCGGACCGCCACTCCCTCCTTCCCTCCCCGCCCCGGGGGGAGCCCTCGGCGCTCCCCAGGCCCCGGCGCCGCCCGCAGCGCCGCGCTCACCCCCGGCCGCCGCCGAAGCTGCTGTAGGCCCGATCGTCGTAAGGATCAAAATCCGCCATCGCCACCTCAGCCTCCTCCCCGTGCGAGCGTGACAGGACCGCGCCCGCAGGACCCCGCGCCGTTTATATACGGCGGAGCCCGGGCCAGGGCTGCCCCTGGCGGTGCCTGTCTCCAGCTCCCCGCCCCGCCGGGGCTGCCCGCGCTACTGCCTGTCGGGAAGGCCCAGCGCCTGGGCGCTCCCCCGCAGCCGCCGCCACAGGCGCCGGCCGGCCCGGGACAGCCTCCGGTACGGGCTGCGGGGCTCGGGGCCGGGCGGTTATTGGTGACACGAGCCGAGGCCTCTGGCTGTGAAGCGTGCTGCAGCTGGCCCGGTGTGTTGGTCGCTGTCTCCAAATCGCCTCGGAGTCGCTGCGGGTACCATCAGAGGCAGAGGCAGCTGGTGCTGAGGGAGTTAACGCTTGTTCTCTGCGCTCGTGCGGCCGGCGGGAGAGGAGAGTCTGGAAGGCAAGCAGTAAATGGGCACATTTTTTGCATGGCCGCTGCAGAATAGCGCTGTATTTTATTGTAAATAAAGACAATGGGCTGATTCCTTGAACTGATTTGTTGCATTTTCCTAGGCCATTTATTTCAGGCTTTATAGTAAAACTACCAGATGTACAAATTCTCATATGACAACTGGTTGTGCCAATACACCTCAGTGTCCCTCATACCCCCCTGGGATGGAGCATGGGCGATGAGAAGGGAAATATGACACTAGGGGAACGTGGGGCTGAGGAGATGCTGTGGGTATGAGGAGAGCCCGGGGCTGATGAGGGGACTGCGGGGCTGAGGAGAAGCGTGGCCCTGAGGGAGTGAGGGGCTGAGAAGCCATGGCGCTGAGGGAGCACAGCCCTGAGGAGAAGCCATGGCACTGAAGAGAGCCTGTGGTTGAAGAGAAGCTGCATTCCTGAGGGGAACACAGGGCTGAGGGGAGTGCGGGGCTGAGGGAGCGCGGGGCTGAGGGGAAGCTGCGGCCCTGAGGAAAAGCTGTGGCACTGAGGAGAAATCGCGGCGCTGAAGGGATGTGGGAGGTCGCGGCTCTGCGGGGATGAGAGGCCCGCGGCGCTGAGGAGAAGCCGCGTCCCTGAGGAGAAGCCATGGCGCTGAGAGAGCGCGGCGCTGAGGAGAAATCGCGGGGCTGACAGGCTCATGGCACTGAGGAGAAATCGCGGGGCTGACAGGCTCATGGCACTGAGGAGATCTCGCGTGGCTGAGGGGACGGGGGAGGCCGCGACCCGCCGGGGCTGACAGGCCCGTCCCCGCCTGCGCCCCGTTGCCCCGGAAGAGGCGGGCCGGGCGGCGGCGGCAGCACGTGTGGCGGCATGGCGGAGGGGGAGGGCCCGGGCTGCGGTGTGGTGTCCTACCCCCGTGGGGTACTGCGGCAGGGCCGCGTCTTCCTCGATTTCTTCTGGGACATCGCCAGGCCAGAGCAGGAGGTGCGGCTGGCGGCCACCGAGAACCTTCTGCGGCACCTGCGGGAGGGCAGGAAGGTGAGGCGGGGGCCGGGACTGGGGATGGGGCCGGGGCGGCCGGAGGGGCTGCGGGTTCGGGCGGGGGCACGGCGGGGCGCCGGCCGGGCTTGCCGCGAGGGGAGCCCGGCAGCCCCGCGGCGTTCGGAGGAGCAATGGGCACCGCCGGAGCTGGGGGTCTGTTTTTCAGGACGATGAGTTGAAGTACACCCTCAAGCGTCTGGTGGAAGGCCTGGGAGCCACCCGCAAGGCTGCCCGCCCAGGCTTCAGCTTGGCTCTGGGACAGGTGAGTATTTCCCAGAGCAGAGCGCTCTGCATCCCCTCACCAACCCCGGTCAGTTCCTGAGGTCTGCTTTGCTGCTTGTAAGGAGGCTGGAGGACTCCCATGTGGCAGCTTCTACATGTAGATGGCAGAGAAGGCTCATGCAGCAAGCACAGGAAAACTGTGCAGTTTTAAATGGTGCTAGTCTCTTTTAGAAGCACTTACAAAGGTATAAGCTATACTAATATCACGCTCATGCTACAGAATTCTGTCCTGCCTCAAGAACCATCCTTAATTTGCAAACTTTGACCACCTTTTCAAATATACTGCATTTAGAACTATCATGACTTAAAATTGACTTGCTCCTGGTGTTGGGCTGTTTATGTGGGAGATCAGAAAAGGCAACCCTTTAATACACCCTTCAAAGATAGTTTTTTTTATCTCCCTGTAGTTTGAGTCTGTAACATAGCAGAGTCTCAGCAATTGGGATCACCAGTGGGATCTGACCTGATCTCACCTCGGAAGCTGATGATGCAGATGAGCCTGTATTCTTCCTGCTTAGATCAGGCCTTGCTCATGATCAAGAGTTTCGTTGCTTCTGTTACAGGGTCTTGCAGTTGCAGCAAAAAGTTCTTATTAGTAATCCTGATAAGTCATGTATAGGGGAAAAACAAAAAGGAATACCAGCAGGTATATTTATGTCAACACTAGTTCCTATTCTGACACATCCATTGATTTAGTTGTTTCAATTCTGACCTAATAAAGCAGCACATCTGCTGCTATGCTGAACAACTGTGCAGCTCTATTTCAGTTGCACTTGATAAAACTTCATAAAATGGAAGAACTGCAAACTGAGCTATCCCATCCATCTTCTCAGGTTTTACAAGCTTTTGAGGAAATGCCGTTGTGCACTGTCCTGGAACAGATAAAAGAAAAACACAATCTGGAAAAGGTGAAAAAGGTGAGTCAGCTCATAGCAGCATTGGCCAACAGCTAGTTTAAATTTACCATTCTCTCTTCTTTGAAAGCTTGGTGCCCAGATACTGTAGTTTTGGGCTTCTTGCTAAAGCAAATGACCATAATGAAATAATGGAAATGTTTGTAAAAACTGGAAGTTGATGACATTGTCATCTGGCCCTGTTCTAGCTGAGATTCATCCGTGTGATAGAAAGATAGTCTAGGATAGTTCTTACATGTAGTGCAGGGGCTTGCTTTTCTGTGTGTTATCTTATGTCAGGGTGTTCAACACTAGATCTTCCAGCAGTCTTGTTCCACTGATCAGAGCTATAGCTGAATGTGAAATCTAACTGCTCAGTGAGGTGGATTTTTAGCCCTTTTTTTTTTTCCTTCTCAGAAACTTGTGGAAAATGCTGCTTTTGGAAACTTTTTTGGAGTTATGGCTCTGTTTCAATCTGGACGGCTTGTTAAGGTAACATTATCGTTATGTTTGTCAGTGCTGGTTCTAGGGCTATCTGAAGTGAAGAGAGGATCTAGAGAGAAAGGCTGGGTCATTGGCTAATGGATGAGATAGCCGTTGAAGCATCAAGTTTGATTCATTTATTTTGCATTATCCATAGCCTTTTTGTGCTTTTTAAACGTTTGTTCCTTTCCTGATTAGAACGTAGGAACTGTGTCAGATAGTACAGGAGGTTCCTACCTCTCCTGGAAGGAAGGGATCTGTTGTCATACACAGCCAGAAAACACTGTTTTGGGGAAAGTTGAGTGGCCTATCAGGAAGAAATTGTGTAGATTTCTTATTACAAGTAGACTTAAGGGTCTCAAGAGTGGATTATTACCTGAGCCTTCAGTTTAATCTTTGATACATTTCCTCTGTTTTTGACTTATCTTTCGTTTCTAGGACCGGAAAGCTTTGCTGGAGAGCATCCAGCTTCTCCAGCAGCTGGCACATCACCAAACATACCTCAGAGATCTCCCTCGCAAAACTCTTATTGACATCGTCTCTGAGGTATGGCCACAGCATGTGGTCGTTGGGAGGAGGGAGGACTTTGCTTTGGGGACTGCTTTTTCTTTAGTTTGTTTGTAGTTAAAAGCATGTGTGTGTGTAAGAGTGAGTTTAAACTGTGGGAGCCGTCTTCTGTTTTATCTGTGGGCAGATGCTTTTATTCGGGGAAGGATGCTCTGGTTTAGCTTAGTCTGAGTTCATTATGGACAAACCCATAGCCCTGTTTTTTCCCAGTTGACTTGCTTGGGTGGTACATTAGACCTGTGTTCTTTTGAATAGAAGTATGCTGAAAACTCTGGACAGCAAAACTTCTTTTTCAGGCACCAAACCTGGGCCTAAGGTTGAATTTTGGGCTGTTGGGAGTGAAAGGATGTAGGGACATGGAGTAAAGGAACTCTGAGTATGTAATAAAAGAAGAGAGTTCATTTACAATTTCCTTATTTTTTGTGGATGTTGTTTGTAGTCAGTGTTAAATTAAATAATGCTTTTACATGGGTCATTTAGCCTTGATGTTAGGTTTAAATGTATTTTGAAGCCAATCTTTAGAAAATGCAAATTAAAGCAGGCTTTGTGCATTTCTTATTTTATTGATGAAAACATGGTATCCAGTTTTCTCTAAAACCATTGAACACAGTTGTTTACCAGCAAGTCCTATTGAAACAAGTAACTTATTTTTGGGAAATATAATTAAAAGCTAATACAGAAGTGTATCCTCCTCTCTGGGCTTCAACGACTTTACAGACAGGAGCAGTCAGACAGCAAAAGAACAATTGCAGCTGGAATCAGTTGACCAGAATTGCTATCTGATGACAACATATTGTCCTACTGCACATGGCTAAGCACCTGGGGACTGTATGGCAGTACTGGACACATCCATTATTTATTTTTGGTTGTTTCACCATACAGACTATTTCTAAAGTTTCTAGAACACTGCAAGCTTTTAGTAAAATGCCCTACAATGCAGGTATTTTAATATACTGCACAGCAAGTTAGTCAGATGCCCTCAGATGCTTCTCATACACTCTCGCCTTCATTCCTGTCTAGGTTCCTGAGACTGTGTTTGAGGAGGTCCTGTTTGGCATCTTGCAAAGTGACCTTGCATCAGCCTTCACGTCTCCAGATAACCTGCACCTTTTGCTTGTGGGCATACAGAAATTCCCTGGTGTTCTGAAACCTCAAAACCTGAAGAAGCTCTTTGGCTCATCTACTGTTGTAAATAAGGAAAATATTCCCAGGTAAGTTCTTAAATAAGGAGCGTTAAATGCAACATTCTCGGTCTCTTGGCTAGCAGTGAGAGAAATGTGGCTTTCATTCTGATACCTCCCTGTATTTGCTGCTGCAGGTGCTGTTAAGGGTTAGGCGCCAACTGTTACGCAGGTTCCTAAATTATAGCACTCTCATTTCTCCCAAGAGGCACAGCCTCCAGTACTCAGGAAATGTTCTGTGTCCTTCAGCAGGATGAATTTGGCCTTCAGCAATCCCCTTCCAGGCCAGATCTCTCGCATTACTTTCTTTCTTCTTCTAGACTTGTAGAGCTTCTGCAAAGTGTTGCCAAGTCTGAGAAGGAGGACAAGAAATTGCCTAACGTAGCATTTGATTTGCTACAAGTTTCACTGAAGGAAAATGCCTTTGAACTGTTCTGGAAAGAAGGTGTAGAGGATGGGCTGTTGAAGGAGAAATCGGGACCTGTGAGGTTTGTTTTAACATGCATTGTTTGTTGTTTTCCATATTATCCTTCTATTTCTTACTCCAGTCTTTCTGCTGCTGCCCGGTGGTAGGATGGAGCATATGGTTTCTTATGAACAATGTCAGAACACTTGCTTTTGGTTATTTAGATGTTCATGAGAAACTATAGGTAGCCTAAATCTAGGAGTTAGTAAGATTTCTCTTAGAATTGTGACATATAACAAATTGGGTGAAATTTAAGTAGGACAGCACATAAAGGTGATGCACCTCATTGGGCACAGAGGTGTCTTAAATCTATAGCTTGCTCCTAGAAGACTTGTCAGAGGAGCTCTACTGTCCCTTTCTTTCCAAGTGGTTGAGAGGTAGAGTCATTGGACTTTGTTTGTGTGATTTAAGAAGCCAGCTCCTGTGTGAACAAACCCTAGTTCTGAAATTCGTGTCTAGTACTGCTGGACTTCTGCTTTGTGGGATGGACTGAATTAAAATGCCTGGATATGTTTGGATTCTGACACGGTCATGTTTTTAAGTAGGATATGGCTGTGGCTGACATAATACCAAGAGCTATTTCAGCTCCTTTTTCAAGTCTAATACTATTTCTTAGTGGGATTATTCAAGTTGTCTGTTGAGACTCATGCTGTGTAAAAATGTTGCAAAATCTGGAATACAAATCTGTGAGCATTTTGGGGGAGCATAATTTAATTTGGACCATAGCAAGGCAGTCTGTGGCCAGGTGTAAATCTTTCTTAGATCAAGAGTTTAAAAGTTGTAGAGGTGCAGCTACAAAACATTTTCTTAACATATTACATGAGTTTAACAGTGAAAGGAAACCATTTTCAAAGTTTGAGCAGTTGAAGTCTTGTTTTACTTGGCTTGGGTGCATCTGAAAATAGCCTTTGTATGCTCAACAGCGTTGCTTTTTTAACCTGATTTCCTGCAGAAACAAGGCTAGTCCTGTCCATCTAATAACTCCTGAGCCCATAGGGCAATTCTGATCAAATTTGACAGCAAGTTGCTGTCAAAACTAAGTAAATTTGCTTAATCAAAACTAAGTAAGTTTGTGTTAGGGGCATGGAAATAAATATGTGGGGAGAAGAGATCCAGAAGGTGGATCAAGGAAGGAACTGCTGGTGAGGACTCATCTTTTTCTAGACAGTGGAGGACCTGCTACGGGGAGAGATCTCAGCAGCTATACTAGTCAGAAGAAGTGCCTTGGACAGTAGGATTTTTGAACACAGGATCCATGAGTTTTTGACTTCTGCCTTCCTGCATGCTCCATGTAGCCTGCTCCACCACTTCTTCTCTGTCTTACCCTTGTGTGTGGCTTTACTGCTGTGCCTGTACCTGAGGGAATCTTCTTTGTTTCCACGCAGTTATATGTGCTACCGGTTGCTGGGCAGTGCTCTCCCCTTGTTGTCTCTGGATCAGCTACAGATAGTTCTCAAAGGGAAGGTGATGCAGCACTATGGAGAACACGTGGTAACGGCTCAGGTAGGTCTTCTGAAAGTACGCGTGCTCAGGGCTAAAGACCCCATCCTGAGCAGAAGCCCCCTCTGCCCTCCTTTCTAGTTTCACATTGTCTTCTATAAAAAAGTTTGTGTAATTTTAGACCTTGGACTCTTCCTAAAAGGAAGGTTATACTACTGGTTGCAGTGGGCTGAGTATAGACTGTGTTTAATCACCATTACCTGTTTGCCTATTTTTCGTTCAGACTTTTTAAGAGTTTTGAAATCGTTCAGCACTGACCTACTTGCTTTCATTGATGTTGCTGAGAAAGTTCTAATGATGGGGGAAGCAGAGGAAGGGCAGCCCTCAGCATATTGACAATGTCATGTGTCATTCTTTAACAGTCCTTTTGATTTTCCGTGTCCAGAAAGTCCTTTTTGTCTGTCATTGTGCTGGCTGTTGCATGAACATTTGAAGGCAGAGACAAAAAGGGACAACTCATGCCTTTCTCTATGTTAGTGCTTGTTTCAATAATCACATCTGAAGTTTAAGCACAAATTTTATTTGGGAATTGGATTTTGGAACTCCTCTTTCTCCTTTCCTCCTGGGAAGCCAGCAAACAACACAGCCCTGCAATAAAGGGAGGAAGAATAAAAGGGGAATACTGATAACAATAGACTTTGGCTTGGCTTGTTGTGGTAACGTAATCCTAAGCCTCCTCATGTGGGCCAAAAATCATTGCTCTGTCTTGGGAGGAACAGGACTTTGCAGTCTTTCTGATCTGGTATCAAAGCAGCAATAGATAGGCGTGTTTGCTCTGAAAATAATGCTTATTGTGGTGCCTCCCTGTATGGACCAACTTTCTCCAGGTTTATCCACTGACTTAGTTGTTTTCCTGTTTCTTGCTTTTTATGCTTGTTCCACGGTGAGTTAGGCTGTGTTCTTCCATGTACATAAAAAAATTTGTTAATTTAATTCCTGTCTGAAACGTACAAATCCACTGAAGACAATGATTGACTAAATGGAAAGAGAAACCCCTAATATTGTTGATGATGAGGAAGTAGAGAAAATCTTAGTTTTAATTTGTTGGTGTTGTTTCTGTGGGTTTGTTTTGTTCCTTTACACCAGTTATTTGTTTTGGAAAGCAAATACTGTTATCATGTACTATCTTATGGGGTTCCTGTTGTTGTTGGAGATGGAACTAGACAAAGCTTGAGTCTGATATTTACTGACAGTTATTTTCATGAATCCACTTTTTTCAACAGGGGAGCCGAAGTACTTGATTTGCTTTTGTTGAGAGATGATTGTTGAAATCCATGTTGTGAGTTATTAGCCTAATCACAGCACTCTCTTCTGGAGTTTTTCTCCCAGCTTTCATACTGGTGCACAAGTATTGAGTTCTCCAACAGTGGAAGCGAAAACTTGCTAAGTTGTATTTTGTGTGAGATTTCATGCAGGGATATGGGTATTTATGTTATAATTGGATGGATTTGTAGTTAATTAGGAATTTATAGCTCCTTTATATAAAAGAACATTGTTCCCTAGATTTTCGTTACTGTTTCTGCTCCCGCCAGGTCACTGTATTGATCATGACACTATAGCAAACAAGTTGTTTTATTAATTTACGAAAGTTGCAGTGCATTTTTGGAATGAAGCCACAGCTTGAGATTTCTCCAGTTATGCTTTTGGTTTTTTTCCATAACAAAAGAGCAGGATTGAATACTGAGGGCTCTGAAAGAACATAAGGAAATTGAATGTGTGGTGAGATGGGACATGTCCTGGTGGATGCCTTGTGGATCAGTGGCAGGACTGAGGATAGGAGAAAACAACACCACCTCAGGATATAGTTTTTAGGTTAAACATGTCAACTCCCCCACCTTTCAGAATGCCTCAACACTTCTGGGACACCAGGGAGAGGAGGTGGGATTTGTTCTACCCACTGTACGTCAGCAGGCTCCAAGGAATTGAGACCGGAATTGATGTGAGGGAGTTTCCAAATTGAGGGAAAGTCTAAGGCAGATGATGTGAGAAACATCCTAGGCTTTTATTCAAAGTAAGAGCTGATCAGCCTAGGACCTTAGCTGCACTGGCCAGCATGTGGTCCAGCCTGCTGAAGCTTGACTGTTTGGGAAAGTCCAAATTAAAGGGTTGAAGCTGGTACATGATAGGTTTCTCTGGTTCCTTACAGTAGTCGCTCCTATATGAGGAAGACCATGAGGTGAAATTGATGACCTGCTGTATTTACATATTGCAGTCAAATCTGTAAAGTGATTTGTACTTACAAAGACACTCAGACTCAGTGTGAGATTCCTAACCTGCTTGTTTGGCCATGTTTTTCAGCTTCCAAAGCGATTTAAGTTTGCTCCAGAGATGGAAACATATATAGATGAATTTCTGAACAGCTGTGATGACTCGGAGAGGCAGCTGGCAGTGATAACCGGCTTCTCTACTCTCACCAACCAGGGCAATCCAGTGTTTCCTGGCTCTTCCAGGCTAGTCAGACACCTGCAGCCAGTGGCACTGCAAAAATACGTTGACTGGCTCAAAGACATGTTCCTCAGGCCAGACTTGGACAGTTGTTTAGACTTCTCAAGTAACTGGCAAAAGCAGAAACAGGAAAACGTAAACATGTGAGTCTATAGATCATACACCTTCCTCTTCTCTTTCTGTTTTGTGGTTAGAGTTGCTGCCTGTGTGAAGTCTGGTTTCGACAGCAAATGTTTGCTGGTTCTTTTGCCATGAGTTGACAGTTGTCATCTATTCTGTTTTTTCTGTCCCAGAAGGTTTAGCCCTGGCATCTGACTCTTTTGCTGGGACAAAATTAAATTCTGCAAATAGGAGGAAACGTGGTGAGAACCAGCCAGCCTGACCAAAGCAGACTGGATGACCAAAGAAGCCTTTTCTCTTGTCTTTCTAGCCCTGACAGCTCCTTTGGCAAAAATCTCTAGTGGCTTTCTTTTTTAATACAGACTCTCAGGTCTTTGTAGGAATTGTGCATCCCTTTTACCTGACTATTAAACTGGCCTGAGTGCTGTCATCTCCTTGGCCCAGAGCAAATCACTCACTTCCATGTCTCAAGAGTAGCCTGTAAATACGTATATCCTTGAGAGGCATTTGTAGCAATTTCTAGCTCGAAAAACTTACCAAGAGAAAGTTCTATCCTCCTTGGCACTGCTGCTGGCTGAACAGCCACAGCTTGGTGCTGCGGGTACCAAGTTACTTGCGGAGGCCTCTTCCAAGGAAGATGTAAGCTGTTACTCTACTGACTACTGCAATTCTTGAAGTGCTTTTTGCTAAACTGCAGTACCTCAATGGGGTAAATAGACTGTCTTTTGCGTAGTAAAAAGCAACCTTGGGAAAATTATCTCTTCTATTATGTGCCTGTTGCTTTCTTACTAAATAACTTTGCCACCATTAGTGTGAAGCCTCTAAATATCTGAAAGTCACCTCTTGCTGTAGTGGATTGTGTGGTTTGTGTTTATTTCGAGATAGTGTTCAAACTACTGATTGTGTCCTCTTCCTTATTGAAAGAGCACACCATAAGATTGGTCGATTAAGAAAATGGGTCGTGGTCCAACTATGTAGCATCATTGAAAGTCCAGTGAAAAAAGAAGAGCACCTTGTGATGGACGTTTCTAGGTGAGAATGATTTAAAGACTTAATGCCACATGTGGTTGGAATAATTCTGTTTAGCTCTATATCAGTATTCAAAGCAAGCTGTCCCCATGACACTAGGCAAATTAAGTAGTGGAAATATTCCATAACATAAATCATTTAGGAGACTAGGTTCTGTTTTCAAAATACCATCTGCAAATTTTGACAAACTCTTGTCATAAGTAGTTCAGGCACTTAAAATCACCTTAGTTCCATTTGTTTTTAGTAAATTTTAGGTTCCTGGTTACCTAGACTGCTGGAAGATACTACTTGTAATCTTTGCATCAGATCTTAATAAGTATTTATCTGTCAGTTTAAAAGTCTTGAAGAATATGACCCGAATATGACCCACATCTGACAGTCTGAGTATTGTATTGTGTGGCATCAAGCATTGACACTTCACTTTTGTGAAATCCTTAGCATCCTTCTGTCTTCTTCACTGTGTGTACCTTGAGAAAAGGGTCATCTTATAAATAGTTTTCTTTTTTCCAGTGCATAGACATCCTTGAATAAAAATGTGGTCAATATCTGGTGCTATTTGGTTTGCATACATGGATTGTTTTTGCTTTGTTATGACTGATCTGGCTCTTAATTTTGTCCTTGTTTCCGTCCATTCTAGGTTTTGCTTCTTCCATGCTTTCTTTGAGGCTAAGAAAAAGACTGCCCAAATACGTGAGGCAAATGTCCTTCCAGCAAAGCCCCTAGACGAACAGTTTCATTCAGTTGCAGAAAACTGCCTCTTTGGGTAAGGATTTTCCTTGCACGCCCTAAGCTTGGAAATTGCTCTTTTATCCTGAGGATAAGATCAGCCTACAAAGGGCAGAGCAAGAGGGCTGTGATTGTGAACTGCTATTGTAGCACTTTTTGACTCCAGGACTAGAGAATGGCTTTTTTTTAAGGAGATCCTAGATGGATTTCCTGAAGATCCTTGTTTTGTCCAATAAAAACATAATTTTACATGGCGAACCTGCTGAGTATGTTTATGGTGATCAGGTAGGTGTAGAGTTGAGCTCAGACTGCTTTTTCTCATAAGGTTTCCGTTGCCTCTGTTGCAAGCTAGAAGTGGAAAGACCCAAGAGAGAGGTGGTGGGGTTGTGAGTGTTGCTGTTGGCTTTCTGTCTGCTCTGCATGCGAACTGCTGATGGCTCCGCAGTCCTCCCTGTAGTAAGGGAGATGGAATTGGTAATAATAGATGCTTCTGGGTGACTGCCGAAGCGGGTGCTCAAGCCTCAGTAGAGCAGAGGACATGGTGGGACACAGAATGGGGAAACAACTGAGAGTAGTAGTCAGTGTCCTTGGGGGCACCACGTATGCTTGGGGACACCAAGACAATGAGCTATACATTACTGTGCTTGGATACAAGCATGCATTGAAACTTAGGCCCTGTGAGTCTGGGTTGCAATGAGTGACCAGAGCTCTGGCATGAGAGCACTGTACTGGTGGGTGTTATTTTGGACAGTGTGAGAAGGTCGTCTGGTTCCTCTGATGGTAACATGCTGGCTGTTTTTCTTTGCAGGATGCTTCATGCTTTAAACACCTTGACTGTTTTGGGGGATACAGCAAAGGCTGCAGCCTTGAGGGAAAAGCACATCCATGGTGTGACTGCAGATGGGAAGCTGTGGATCTGTCTCCTTGTTGAGTATGCCAATGAGCTGCTTTCCAGTGAGCATGTCAAAGCTGTGAAGCCTTTAACCAAGGGACAGAGGAATGCCTGGGAGAGGTGAGTTTTGGCCAATAAAAGAGAAATTGTGTTCTCTTATCCTCCTGCTGTTGTTCTGGCCACTGTAGCAGAGCCATTTCACAGCAGTGGCAGTTCCATTTATTTCCTTTGAGTATCCTGCACCTGGGTTTCAAGATGCCTCTCTCATCACCTCGTTCCTTTCTTTCTGTTCCTTCTGTGTGTTAAGTATGTGTAGGTGGCCATGTCCTTTTCTGTTTTTGCTCATAATCCCTCTCACGAACATGATTTTAACTCTGCTGATCTTTTCCCCTAATAATGCCTGCACTAATTTCTCAGTGACTCTTTTCTGGTGCTCTTTTCTGAGCTTGATTTCCCATAAAGATCTGTGCCTTGTCTGTAGTATTAGGAATCTCGCCTGTGCCCAAGTGCAGAGGTTTTTATAAGCCACACAAGATGAGATACTATTGTTGGGCTAAGATGGTATACTATATGTATGCCCAAGTTCAAGAAATTAAATGTTAAGTACAGAAAATAGTATTATAGGTTTGGTCATGTTTCATGTTTTTAGTCTGATTGTAAGAGAGGATTTGCTGTTGTAATTGTGAAAGACTCAGAAGGGTTTCTTTCTTCAGAACGCTTCAGTCTGTGAAGAATCTGCAGAAGAAGGAAAATAAATCAGATAGTGCCAAAGTCGTTGCTTTCCAGCAACTTCTGCTTTTAATGGCCATTCATCTTTTCAAGGTAAGACCTCTGAAGCATGTCTGAGTGACATAAAATGGGCTGATAGCTGGACTTTCTGAACGCGGAGCTGGAGAGTTTCTTTGTGTTCAGAGATTCAACCTTTCACAGCCTCTGGCTGCTAGAAATGGGCAATTGGCAGCTAATAAACTGTCATTCTTACGCTGACTATAGACAACTTATGAGGCAAAGCTTGGCCTGAGCATTGGTTTTGCCTTTGATTTGCTGTTGAGTGGAGCGATTTGTACTTAGATTCATATTTTCTTCTGCAAAGGGGTTGTAGTAGCTGATTTTAGTATCTGTACCTATTTAGAGAGGTACTTAGATTTGGGGTATAGTCTGTCTGTTGTTGTTGGTAGTGGGGAATTCAGAGAGGGTGTTTGCTGTCTGCTTGTAATCAACAGAATCCATCTGAAACAATGGATGTTCTGAGTGACCTTCTGAACTGCACAGAGAGGGCATTCAGTGAAGAACCTAAGAAGAAAAAGGCTGGTGAGTCCTTCCTGCGGAAAGAACTGGAGTGGAATTTTTAATGGTCTGTCAGAAGACAGAAGATGTCAGTTCAGTGAAGCATTCTGACTGCATCGGTTTTGGCTTGATGCACTTATCCCCAGGAGAATCACTTCTCCTTCATTCTCTTTCCTCGTCTTTCTAAATGTCTTGTCACTTGCTCCAGCTCTCTCTCCGCATCCTCAGTGGGTTGTGTTCCTGTCTGTGTGCCTGTTAGAGGGTAGGTGGGCTTCAGAGCTGGCCATTGTTGAGATGAGCAGTGTCCAAGGGAGTTCACTCTCTTTGAGTCCTTGTTCTGTGCTGGCCAAGAGCTGGCTTGAAGTGGTGGTATCTATCTGCCAAGGCAAAGCTGTGGGCTCTCCTAATAGCTGGCAAGCCAGAAACTTGCTACTTTCAGAGCTCATGTTCAGGGCAAACTAAATGTGTCGTGTGTGTAGGTACAGCCTGATCGCTGATTTAGGCTTGTCCTTGTTTAGGGCCTGCGGAGCTAGGTTTTAACTCGACCAGGAAAGAACCTAGCTTGGTCTTTTGTCTTCCTCTCTAACTACGGTCTTGTTGTTCTCCTTAAATATCTGTGTAAATTTGAGGGTGCTGTGAAAATAAAAGCTGTAATTCTGTGGTGGCTTGATTGCATGTAGATCAAGATTCACAGACTTTTGCACTGATGGACCAGTTTCAAATGTCAGCGCTTTTCACAGGCTGCTGTGACTCCTGATTTCGTTGAAAACACTATAAAATGTATATACTTTTGCTGACTAGCTGCTGATTGTTTTATTGCGGCCAAGTAGGTGTTGCATGATATGCAGAACTGCTAATCTAGGTAATGATTTAATGAATAGTAGGTTTTGTTATGTGGTAAGGCTTTGCAGTGGCCTAAAGACAGTTTCAGGCATGTTTCTCGCTATGGTTAGTAGCCTTTCAATACAGCTACAGTCTTCAGCTTCACACTCGATTATTTCTGGTCTGTGTTGCCGAATGAGTACTTCTAATAGTCAGTAGGAGGACTATTATCTTTTCCTTGGTGAATTTTTCTGCAGTCTGCTATTTATGTGCCAGTGCAGTGTTTTTACCTCTTCTTGTCATTGTTCCTGTGCAGACAATGCAGAGCCAGGATGGGTTGAGGTGATGGTGGAAATCATTCTCTCCCTCCTTGCCCAGCCCAGCCTACTCATACGTCGGATTTCCAGGAGTGTGTTTTTACGGATATGCCCTAATCTGACAAAGAGGGGCTTGCAGCTGATCCTGGATGTAAGTAACTAGCAGGGCGCTGTGCTGTTTGCCTGTCTGGTCCTTAACAGATATACAAGCATGTCTCTATTTTCTGATTAAAGAAAAGCCTCCTTGATTTAGAAAGTGTCTGGCAATGTGTGCTACTGAATTTTAAATGTACCTTACAGAGAGGTGTTTTTTGGTTATTTGTTTTTTTTTATTATTATTATTTGTTTGGTTTTTATTTCTGGGAACCTGAGATCTGCTAACTTGAAGCTGTATTCTTTGGTAGTTTTAGGCTGATGAAATTCCTGGGTCAGTTTATATAGTTAGTAGATTTTATATGTGAGTATAAATGGTAACAACTTCTTTTTCCTAGAAAGGCTAAGCATAGAGGTGCTAAAAATAAGTGACACTGAAAATCTGAATTGGTTGTACCACTGAGTAAGGTGGTGTCTTCTGAGAGAGTAACATGTGGATTGCAAAGATGGGCTGTCAGGTACTGTGTATGATGAACCTAATAGTTCCTTTGTAATAAATCAAAATGTGTGATGTCACCAGTCTCTTCAGTTTTCTCCACCTTTTTTGTTTCTTATAGAAAGAACTTAGCATATTAACAAACATGATATTATAAGCCAGAAAGTTGAATGCCCTTACTTACTGCTTCATTATTCAACTGGCTTACTGTGCCGAAATTCCTGTCTGTTGTACACAAGAAATGCATCAAAACAAACCACTGAGAAAACAAGTCCCTCTTTTGCAGGTTCTTGACCCATACCAGGAGCAAAATGAAGAAAGTGCTGTTGTTGTGATGGAAGAATCAAACAAAAAGATCAAATCTGCACATGACATGGTAATTGATATGCCATTGCCAGTGACAAATACTCTTCAAACCTTCACTGTTTAAAAATAATATTTCTCCTGATCTGTGGTAATAGATGGAATTGCATTTCTCTGTTGAGTAAAATGGCTATTAAGATTTATTTTAAAAATGCAGCACACAAATGGCTTGTTGGAAGTGCATGTTTATTAGTCTCTTGGCCTTGAAGGAAAACGCTGTTGTACGTATGGCTGTTTGAATAGATGACTTCCTGAAAGCAAATGACTGCATCCTGGAATTAGCACAGGCCTCTGTTTGCAGCCACAGACTGAATTGTTGCTGATGCACAGCCATCTGAATTCAAGATCTTGGATTTTAAGAACTGTAGAGATTTGAGTCACAAAGCATTACAAGCATTAGCAGAAAGGAGAGTCAGATTGGGGCTGTTACTTCAGATGTTCCTTGGAAGCTTCTTTTTGATACTTATTTAATATGACAGAGAAGTCTGTATTATGTTCTGCCTTTAGCTTTTGTGAAGATCCGGTATCTCATTATCTGAAGTGTCTTTACTTGAATCTGAGGGCTGGAAGCAGTAGGGTGAGGGGAGGCTTGAGTTTTTATTTCTAAACACCTGAGAATTGAGTAGGGCTTGAAGAACAGTGGGGTCAGGAGATGAATTTTTCTTCCTCAGGAGAAGGAAGGAAGTGAGGACTCCTCAGATGAAGATGACTCTGAGGAGGAGAATGACAGTGGAGATGAAGAAAAGAATGAAGAAGTTGATGATGATTTTCGCAGTCAGCTGATGAATGTTCTCCAAGCAGGGAATGCATTGGTACGTTTTCACTGCCTACCTTGATACAGATACCGGGAGGTTTGGGGTGGTGAAAGATTATCTAATACCCACACCCTATCTGAGCCCATGCAGTGATAACCCTGGCAGTCATCTTTGTAGGGCATTTGAAGCAGGAGGTCAGGATCTTCAAAGCAAGCTGTGGGAATAAATCACTTATTCTTTTATTTATTGTTAATATGTCTTGAGTGCTTTAGCTTGTCCAGTCTAGCCTGATATAGCTTGTATTCCTGTCTGTAATAAACAAGATTGATGTGAACTAAAGCACTAAGATACTGTTACATGGTGCCTGTATTGGCTGGCCTGTGTGGAGGAGTGTGATCTCTGTAGGCGTAGCAGCGTTGGAGTGTGGCTTAATGATTCTTATAAAGGCTACAGACATAGCAACATATTTACCTTTTTACTGAAGGAGCAGCAGCCCAGAGGGAGTGGGTGTCAAAACCTCAGCCTCTTCCCTCTCCTGATCTTTTATCGCTATGTGTTAGTAATGTGCAGCCAGGATTACCTGATAGGAAATAAGAGCTAGATTTCTCAGGGGTCTGAGCATCTGTTTTCCCTCCACATGTTCTTATTCTGGATCTAGAGGTAGCTACATCCCTACTGTGATCTGGTCTTGGCTGTGTTTTTCTTCCCCACTGTCTTTTTGAAGTACATGAGATGACGTGTTGTTTTTGCATTCTAAAAACAAAAGGGAGGAGATGAGAGTGATGAAGAGCTGGATGATGAGGCTATGATGGCTCTTGACAAGAACATCTCAGCCCTTTTTGCAGAGCAGCAGAAACGAATCCAGGCAAAGAAGGATGAGAAAGACAGGATACGGAAAGAGGCGATCCTACGGAGGGATTTCAAGATTAAGGTGAGAGTTAAGTGTTTGGTGTGAAGACTTCTGGCTTACTAGCATGTTAGTTGTAGCCTACTGCATGCCATGAGCTACTTAACACTGAAGAGCTTGGACATTTGTGTATGTCATAAGCTCCTGGAAGTTGAGTCTGGATTATTCTGGCTTTGTACCGTACCTTGCACAGTGAAGTGGTGGTCAGTGCCCGGGGCCTCACAGGCCTACTTCAAAACAAAAAGGAGGACTGTGCTTTCGAAAAGTGAACCATGGTTTCCATGTACTGTTCTGAAATGCTTCAATTTCTGAGATCCTTCCCCACACCTACCCAAAGGTAGGTGCCTGTCAGTTTTTGTAAACTGAACAAGCTTGATATGCCTTAATGTGACATGCATAAAATCCAGCTGATAATTTTGCAGTGTAAGCTTTTTTTGGGCTTGTTATGCTAGTAAAATCAGGAGGGTTATGATTAACACCCTGTCCTGGTTTGAGGTAGAACAGAACCGATTTTCTTTTCAGTAATCTTACTTTTCAGTAAAACTATGACACACCCCCTAATTATTTGTGACTGCAATACTGACTTCAGGCCACCTGGTGTCAGCGTGGACTGTCCAGGATATTCGGGCATCCAGGGACAGCTCCAGCCACTAATGTATGGAAATGTCTGGTGTCAGATTAGCCAAGATGAATGCTGAACGGTGTAGTGAGCCATTGGCTTTACTGCATTGTCATTCTGATGCTGTGCTCTAAGAGACTGAGTTTATGCTAATGCACTGTCTGGAAGTCAAGAGAGGCTTGCAGGGGCAAGAGCACATCTGTGGTGCTAACAGAGATCTCTGCCAAAGTGTAGTAACTGCAGGTCTGGCCAGGTAGAGTGATTCTCATAACTGCTGTTTCTAAATAGCGTCACTGCACAAAATAGGCTGAAGTCAATAGAAAGCCTTTAATCTTCTGTTTCAAATTTTTAATTTTCTGTTTCTCATGCCCTAGCAGTACAAATGATAGCAGAAGGTGTACAGATCTCAGCTGTAAATGGTTTTCTTCAGCCCTCTCCAGCTGCTCTGTAGCACACTGCAGTCTGAAGGAGCTGCTCTGGGTAGATCCATCATGTTTCCCTGTCTGCATTAGTTCTCACATCAGTACTTCGGTTTGCAGGTGCTGGATCTGATTGAAGCATTCCTGAGTAAGCAATCAGAGAACCCCTTGGTGTTTGACATCATTGAGCCCCTGCTTCACGTCATTGAACAATGCATGATCTCAGACTCTGGCAAGCAGGAGGTTGACTTCCTCCGGAAAACAGCCAGTATCTTCAAGTAAGTGTCCTTAGTCCTCCAGATAATAGGTAACGGCTTTTGATAGACATCAGCAGTGCTGGTTGAATCACAGAAGTTGGTCTTTCTAAGACTGAAGACAATTGCTATGCTTGTAGATTGTGTGGAATTAGATTACCAGTACCACACACAAACACAATGCTTAGTCATAAGCTGCAGGAAAAAAAATAGGATCTGGGTTTTCTAGTCTAAGGAACTTCAAGCGTCAAACCAATTTGCAGGTGAAAACCTGAAGAACAAACTTTGGTATTGCAGGCACGGTGCCATGTAGCTGAACATCTCCGCAGGCCTCTGACCTCCGAGTCAGGGCATGCAACAGCTCCTTGGGTTTACGGAGTTGCTGCTGTCGCTGGAATGAAACTCCCAACAAGTTATTATTGAGACAGGCAGAGTGCACATTCTCTCTGTTCATGGCCAGAAGTGAGGCATGATACAAGCTAGACACGGACATAATGCATGATGTGTGACATGATGTGTCTTGTGTATACCACTCCCTGATGTCCTTAGCACTGCTCTCTACATGCTGTTGAGAAGCAGTCTGCAGAAAAAGGGTTTAAGGCAGCCACTTCCCCTTGTGGGAGCTCTTGAGGAAAGTTGGCTGATGCATAAATAGGTGCTTGAGGGCAAAAAGTAGTAAGTTTCCTCACACTTCTTGCCACAGCAATGACTGCCTCTTTTGCTGCCCACAGCTAGCACCATTTTTGTTTGTGTGTCGCCCTGAGCCCAATGATAAGGGTTCATAGCCACCTGTTTCCCAGAGCTCTTTCTGTAGGTAATGGCTTTGTTTTTAATGCTCTTTCAGGAACTCATTGTGCAGAGCTAAGCAGTACTGTAAGAGAGTGGGTGCCCTGCGAGAAGATTTGCATGCTTTTGTGGAGAGGCTTGTGAATAAGGCCTGCAAGCACACTGACTGTTCAGTGGCTCTCTATTATTTCAGGTGAGTGTTAAAAATGAGCGTATCTACTTGGTGCTGTGGTCTGTAAGCAAGCATAATGTTGCATGTTAAAACAGCTCAGAGAAGCAAGAGATTCGATGAAGGCTAGGTGCCAGCATCTGTGTCTTACATGAGGACTAGTCAGTCATCCTGACAGTCTGAAGCATTTTCAAACAGATGTCCATTTTTTGGTGATCATCTTCTATGGGCTCTGTGATACGGAAATGGTCTGGTACAGCTTTGCTGATAATGATGGGAAGCGCTTCCCTGTGGCTTCATTGGGGAGTAATGGATTGTGTGTGATTCAGTGTTGGGAGGAGTGTAACTTACAGTCGCTCTGCAATGATTGTTTGGTAAATATAGTGGTTTACTGTCCCCATGATAGCACAATGAAGACAATAATGATTATGAGTTGTGACTGCACATACCAGTATTCATTTCTTTGCTGCTGAATACAGGTGAATTAAGATAAGCCATATGTGTATTTGTTAGGAAACATGAGCAATCTTGCAGTTTCCTGGTGTAAATGGGAGTGCCATTTACCAGTAGGCTCTCTTGGGACTTGCAGGCAGTTTCAGGAGGACTTTCATACTCTGTCTGGGATTTCTCAACACAGCTGTGTATGCAGTGGGTACCATGTTGCATCATCAACCCAGTGCCATTGGGCAGTGCTGGCTTTGCAGCACACGTGGCTGTGCAGGAGCAGTGGTACTTCCTGGCAACACGGGGCTGACTGTGTACTGCATGGCTCCCTGACAGCTTCCTGGCAGTGCCAGTCCTGAGTGGAGCCATGCCCAGTTAATACAACGTTTCTCAAAAGCAGCAGACTGTCTGCGTGCTCTCTCAGTTGATATGTCCAGGTTCTTCAGGCACACAGCAGCCTGAGCTGAGGGCTGCCCTGCAGCGCTGTCTGAGCTGTGCAGGCTTGGAAATCCTCGGCAAATGGCAGAAGTCCTCAAGCAGTGCTAGGCAAAAGCATGAGCTTGAGGAAGCCGGGCTGATAGAGGGGATGTCTGACTGCAGTGATAGATAGTGAAATGATGCAACCTCCTAGGATGTATTTGTCTTTAGATCTGTCAAGAGTGGGTTAGACTGAGAGAAGGGGGCCTCTCAGTCTCTAACCCCCCTTGGTACAGAATAAGCTGCTTGCATCACTTGGCCTCTGCCCTCAGGTGGCTTTGCAGTGGCACTGTGACACTGTGGTAACTGCTATGTTCACCCCTTTTCCTTTCGTTTTTTAGTGCCTCATTATACCTGCTCAGAGTGTTGAGAGGAAACACACCTGATGAGTCATCAACTTCTACCCCTCTGCCAGAGAAACAGAGCAGCACCATCCCTCAGGCTTCTCAGGTAAGACAGCAGGCTTCTCTTGAGGCAGTTTTTTTTTGTCAGTAAAGTTGCATTACCCCATTTCTCTGAGTGGACCTTGCTTATTCAGTCTCACTGTTCCTGCTGCCTCCAGATACCTGTCTACATGATTTCTTTTCCATAAAGCTGCCACCTTGCCCATCTCCTGGCCCTCACCCTCCTGCCTTTGTAGTGCCTGCTTGCCCATAGCCACCAGGGGCTGCTGATGTACAGTGGATCCAGGTTAATTGCTGAAGAAGCCTGATGTATGTTTATACTGCTCTCCTGGCTGATTTGCTATTTTTTTCCATTAACTTCTAGGCAGTCACTTTGAGTTCTTTTCCAGGAAGGTGCTGAGGAGCAGGGAGGCACAGGACAGTAGTGGATGAGAGTGAACTCCTATCTCGGGTTTGGGCTGAGTTATCTTGGGGTGAAGAGGGTGTGGAGCAGCCCTGATTTCAGTGGTAGCTGTTTGCAGGGAGTCTTCATCTGGTTGTGCTATGGGTGTCTGTTACTTGGGGAGCCTTACTGTCTGGTCCCCGTTCACCTGCTGTCTCTGCTGAATTTCACAGGTGTCTGAACTTGGTGAACCTATATATTGGGCAGCCCAGTCCAGTGTACATCACTAGAGACCTAGCAAGTAGTGTTTCACCAGCTAGCCTGATACTTGCCTCTGAACCTCTCAAATTGTGTGCAGGAATTAGTGCCTTAATCCTGTTGATGTTTTGTGGGGGAGGAAAATAAACAGGATTGCCTCGTGACAAGGGAGGTCTTGGAAGTTACAAACACTGAGATATTATTAGCAGCTGAAAAGGCAGCCAATGTTTCTCAGGCTTAGTGAGAGACTGCGAGTGCTAATCCAAGCAGCTCTTGTTCTATGCTGGGCCTTTCTGGAAAGAAAAACCAAGTGGGAGATCTGTGGGGAATATAAACATCATACTTGACATTGAGACTAGAGTGAGACATGCTTCATGGCATCCTGGTGCAGATTCACAGGAAAGGCTGCTGTTCCTGTGGGAACAGAGCTGTGGTCTTGACCAGCCAAGGACACAGCCAGCAGCTGAAGTGAGTTGCTGGTTTGAGGGAAGTGACACAGTTCAGTTTGTGGGATGCTGCTGGTGCTGACACTGTGTTAAGGCTGGCAAGGTTTTGCAGTGAGGAACCAGAGGCAAAGGTATGGTGTGTTTCCAGTGAGTAGTGCCTTGTGAACATAATCTGGAGCTTTTCAGTAAGTGGGAAATGCTCTATTATGCAGTGGACAAATTTATGGAAAAGCCTGTTACTATAAAAGAAACTTTTTACACTAAGCATCTGCATGGGAGGAGGAATAATTTTTTTCCCCTGCAGATGTGTATGTCAAATAAGTGCTAAGTATAGACACTTTAGTAGGGAACTGAGGTCTTATCTTTCAAGGTCCATCTCCCCCGTTCCACTCTAGCCTGTGTTGAGCTGTAGTAGCACCGGGAGTTTGACTTGAGAACGGGACACAACATTAACATGGCTTTAACTTGCTATGGGACCATGGAAAAATTGCTTAGGCAGAGGTCAGCAAAAGGCCCATCCACTGTTGTGAAGATCACAGCTTTGACCCCCTGGGCCTTAATTTTTCTTTCTTCCTAGAGAGCTGTGCTTCCCTGGCAATATGAGAAGAGTCAGGAATGTTGGGATGCGTTGCTCCACACGTAGCTCTTCATTCGCCCGTGTTGTTAGTTTAGATCCATATGGCCTGTGCAGGTCTCGGCAGGTTGCTGCATGTCTGGGTTTCTTGTTCCCCACCAGAGGGGGATATTAGAGCATTTACACAGTTCTGGGATTGCTGGATCCCTGATTGGAGCTAGGGCTTCTCTGCTGAGTACTTGGACATAGCTGCTAACTGTATGTAGATCTAGTTATCTACATACACTAATATTTACAGATTCAGATAGCTCTACAGCTGAGAACACTGTGTGCACAGCACAGCTGCTGCAGGATGGTCTGAGAGCTCTGTGAACCTAATGTGTGTTAGACATGCCCACCACAAACCTGGAAGCACGGTCCTCACACTACAGACAGTGTATGTAGTCTTACTGGAAAGCTGTGCTGCCCTTCACTAATGTGGTCATATGGCTATTGGTATTTGGGACAACATGTTTGAGGCCCACTTTATTGTTTCTTCGTGGTTCTGTGTTGTATCTTGTAGGTCTGTATCATGTAAACTACTCAAAAGTATCTAGTTATTGGAAAAATCTGTGTGCATTGGTAGAAATTAATTACTTGGGATCCACCCTTGCGTTTCACTGGAAACTTTTTTGCTCTGCTTTTTCCCTGTAGCTTTTCAGCGCAGGTTGTTTGGATATGGAGAGGGTGGCTGTAATATATCGGGAAGCACTGACACAACTGTTGACTAAAAGGAAGACTGCCATTACAAGCTCCATGTTCCATGATTTCTTCAGACGCTTCCCGGTAAGTGTTGCTGGTTGTGTGGTATGTTGTCTTCTGTTTGCTCCAAAGTATGGTTTTAATTCTGGGGAAAGTAGGGAGAGAAACTTCTCCACTTCACTGCAGGCTTTTAACACAGCTGTAAGGTTTCCTAGGACCTTCACCAGCTCAGACTCTTATAGTGTGTGTTTTGATAGCAATGCTGCAGAAGGCCAGGATCTCATTTCTGGTTTGGATTGGGATACTGCGTGGAGAACAGAGATGAACAGAAGGCTGCTCCTCAAAGCATAGCCTAAGAGGCTCTAATTTTTTACCAGTCTTCAAGACAACATGGATGAGCAAGTTTTGCACAAACGTAGAAGGGGCTGGCTTGTTTAGACAGCTAACGTAGCTCCTGTCCAGCTTTACTCTGACTGCATGCTCAGTTTATCAGTTTTCTTCCAAAACGATTGCAGAGCCTTAGAGTCTAATTGGAATCTAATCTGCAAGCTGGATGTTCAGACAGTGTCAGTGTCTGAAATGTTTGAGGTATTTCCTGCAAACTTGACCTATGCCTGGAGCTGGTCTCCACTATGAGGACAGCCAGTTTTTAAGAAACAGGCCTTGGGTCTGAATGTTGTACAGTTCTTCAGGGATTTTTTAGGTCAGAGTGAGCTAGAGGTAGTTGCCAGAAGCCCTTTCTCAAGAGCTTCAACCTGACAGGAGGGTGGGAGGAGACATAGGCTTGTGTAATGGGGGGAAGATGCTTTTGGACTCTGAGGGAATCCATGCAGAGTGAGTTCTTTTGCATACCAGGTTTCTTAGGACACCAGCCCATGCTGCCACCCACATAAGCTAGTGAAATAGGGGGAAGAGAAGGGCTGTGTGCTGCCCACATGGACAGCGAGCTTAAGATCCCATCTGCATTCTTCTGGAGCCTGTGGATTCCATGTGACTGTTCCTTGCAGAAATGCCTTTTAAAATCTTTAAACTCATCCCTTTTATAAAAGAAAGGTAATGATATACACAGATGCTGGCCTATTTAAAGCTGGGCTTTTCCCACTTGCTAGAGCTGTCTGTTCTTTTAGTAGTCTTATTACCCCAAAAAAGAAGCCATTTCAAGTGGTGTGGTTGGAATAACCATTTGCACAGTATGTCAGTGAACTGTGCAGCAAACTGCTGTCCATGCTTTGTCAGGGCCAGACCTTCCAGTGCCTGATAGACAACGTTAGAGGTATGCCAGTAAGGTATTTGCAGTCCAGATGCTTTCTCATTTCTTGTGTCTGGATTCCTTGTACCCCTCAGTTTGGAAATATTTTGCCTATAAACATAGAAATTGGTGGATTGAGCTAGAACAGAGGTTCATCAAACTTTGCTGACAAGTACCCCTCCTCTAGAAAAGTTGTTTTGATGAAGGGGAGAACTTTAAGGTAACCTGTCTCCAGGGAGGCTTTCCTCCTGACACAGTTGATTCTGGCCCCTTTAGCATGTGGGTTCACATCTTTCCCCAGGCTCTGATGTTCTCCAGTCTAACTCAGCGCGTTCTCCTTTGCCTCTGGGACTGTTCCTCTGTGCAAAGTGAACTAACTGCCTACCTAAAGTATCAGGCAGACGCAAACTTAAATCAAGAACCAGCCAGAACACCGGAGATGAAGTCTTTGCCTGATTTTTCCAACTTAAGAATTTTGCTGCTGATTTCCTTGTGATGAAGATTTCACTCAGGGCTGGTGTGAGCAAAGCTGTTAATTTTCAAATAAGCTGTTGCTGATCTCTGGGCACTTTTCTCTCTTGTGGCATTTTCTTCTCAAGAAGCTGTGAAATATAGACTGTTTTGCTTGAAAAACAAACCTGTCTGTCAGCAAACCACTAATATGAAACTGGGTCTTTCTTTGTTACAGATCATGTGTAAGCCATTAGCAGGTACTCTTGTCAAGTATATCACAGCGGGAGTCAGGCACCATCACCAGGTAAGAAGGAAAGCAAACAAACAAAGCTGTATAAAATAGTCAATTGGAGAAGTTGCTTAATCATGGCAGCTCAAAATGATGCTTATTGCTGTCTTTAGGGCTGTCCAGTTTTGAGAAGTGGGCTTCCTGGGGGGTAGAGCTTTTGCAAATGGTCTCTTGCTGCTTCAGGTATGTGACTGAAGTTGTGGAAGTAGCTTATATATTCACAGTCATGGGGGTTCTTTGGTAGCACCTCCTTTAAAAACCACTTGGGGCTTTCAGGGTTGAGGCCTGATTGTTGCAGGGGTTGCCTTCAGTCACTTACTCCTTGATTACGTTCTTATTGGTAAGATGTTTCTCTGTATTAATGCAGTGTGTTGTGATCCTTGCCTTCTAATGCTAACTCAAGGTTAGCTTCTTGAGTCTGTTCCATGCCTTGCCAGCTGTCCTGCATTTTCCAGGCCATGTGCTTCTGTGTTTAGTTTAAAACCACCTGTGCTATTGATCTGATTTTTGATGGTTGATTGCATGTGCCTGACTAACACAAAATTAGTGGAGCCTTATCAATAAAACATTGCAGGGTGAGTGCACAGCTCACTGTTGCATGAGCAGGGAATGAGACCTGTCTGGATTTCACTGCAGCATGCGCTACAGTGGGGCTGCCTTCCACACAGTTAATAACCAAAACCCCTTTAGGCCAGGAGCACCGTGTCTCAAACTTTCCCAGCCCCTAGCTGTAACGTGCATCTGTCCCCTGCAGAAGTGCATCCTAGATTGACCTTTCTGTGTCATAAATAGCTGTTTTATTGTTTCTGATCATTGGAGGGAATGTGAAGGGCTAAGTATGTGTTTACAGTAAGGCTGCTTTACATTGTCAGTGTAAATTGCATTTCAGGCTCCTTTACCCAACAGGAATGGCTCTGATTTAAAGAACAAAAAAAGAGAGTGATTTAAGCTATTAGTAATTTCAGTGGATAGAAATAAGGATGTTTTACACAAATAATAAACAAATTAATTGTAAGGCACATACTTGATCGTATCCTCAAGAGACCAGAACAGCATCCCAAGCAGACAGCTTCATTTCTGTGGGTATCTTTGCTTCGCCACAGGGAACAGCATTGTCCTTCTTTCAGGGCTTCCACAGTTATCTGCTCAAGCTTTGTTTCCAGAGCCTCTTACATAGGGTTGGAAGGGACCTCTGGAGATCATCTAGTTTATCTGTGGGTGGGAGGAGTAGGGGAGGATGTGCAGTGCGCTGTGTGTGGGAGACTGGATAGAGAACGTGGATATACTACTGTTTAAACAAAGGCAACATGGAGAGTAAGCTGTGTAAGGCCTGTGGAGTTTGGAGTTGCAGCTTTATGTTTTTTTGCACACTGCTTCCTTTTCAGGAATTCTGGCTTCCCCTCATCAAATGTACAATTTGGCATGTTTTCAATTAAATTTTCTCACTGATTCTCGATGCAAGTCTGCTTTGGTGGTATCCTGGCAGGTAGGGGGCAAGCTGGGGTGTGTGTGGCAAAGTGATGTTGTGGGTAAAGCAGGGGGATAACTTCTCTGGAGTCTGCAGCTTCTGGCAGCCTCTGAGGGAGTGAGGTGAAGGGGCTCAGCTACCAAAAGGGCTGTCCTAACTCAGAGTCCTGAAGACACCAAAGGTCTCCTTATACTCTGACTTTGGCCAGCCCCAATGGTGAAGAGGTAAGTGGGGTAGTCTCCTGTTTTCAAGCCCTGAATGTTGGCTTTTAGTCATTAAAGTAGCTTAGTCCCAGGGACATGAGGCTTAATTCCCCTTCTAACACTCCTATTATTAATGCTTATCATTCTGGCTCTGCCTGCTGCATCTGTATGTACAGCTAATCCCACTGTGATTCTGACTTTTGGCTCCGCAGATCCCTTTGGCAGCGAGTCCTCAGGGCCGTGCTGGGTGGGGAGAGCCGCGCTCTGCACGGGAAGGTGGAGGCTCACAGCTCTGGCCAGGTGTCTCGTGTTGGCTCTGGCCCAGCAGGGCTGCTGGCCACTCTCCCAGCTGGCCTGGGGGAGGCCCTTCCCGAGGGGGTGGGAGAAGCGTGTGCCCCTTCAGGTTGGGCTTTTAGGTAGTTTTGAACAAAAGGAAAAGTGGTTCATGAGGAGGGTGTACGGGTGAAACACCCTGAATAGCTGGGTGTTTGTGGGGGCAGCATGGAGGTGGGGGGGTCTGTTCCATCTCTCCTCTCAGCAAGAGTGGTCCTGGAGTTTTTTAAGGCCTTTAAGGCAAGATCATGCCACCGGCATAGGTGTCCGGCTCTTGCTTCAGGGGTCTCTGCTCTTGCTGGTGCCTCTAGGGTGAAGTCAAACTTGATCAGTAAGTGATTGCCCCGGACTAGCCTGGTTGAGGTGATGTGCAGCCTGTTTCCCTGTGTGCTCAGTAAGCTGCACAGTGTACAGCGAGGCCTGGACCTCCCTGGGCTCTTGTCAAGAAACAGCAAACCCGAACTGTACGTGAAATGCCCTGTGTTATGGGCTGCTGCAGATCTGTCGAACTCAATTTGTGGGCAGTTGTAACTGAGAGAGGATCCTTTGGAAAGGCAGGAGCTGTTCAAACGCTGCTCAGCTGGCGTTGGAGAGCCAGGCTGCTCCTCTCTAAGCCAGCCCCAGCCATTTGTCCTGACCCTGGGGACCTTGCTGTCTGCCTGGTGCCCAGGTGTTCAAGCAGTTACGTTGCAAAACAGACATGAGGATGATTTGGCTGAAAACTTACCTTCCCCTTGCACACATACTTCTTCCACCCCCTTTTGCTGTGTTAAAATTAACTTTGGTCAATTCACTGGTCTTGTTTAGGGCACAGGGATAGTCACTTCAGTTCAGGGTCAAAAGTGTGACTGATACTGAGTCAGCCCTTTTCCTCTGACAACTGTTCCTACATGCCTAAAGCAGCAGTAAGGTTGTTCACCTCCATACTGAAGTAATTTGGGAGATAAAACGAACATCACTTTGGGGGGTGAGAGCTCTTAAGGCAGTTTTAAACCTGGCTCGCAGTGGTTGGTTGGTAGGGTTTCCTAGCAGTAAGCTCAACCTGTATAACAAGTTTTAAACTGGAAAGGTGAATTTGCAGTGAAATTATTGAGACTGAACTTGAAACTGAAGCTTGTACATGTGGCC
The DNA here is from genome assembly GCA_947846985.1 of Fratercula arctica. Taxonomy (NCBI): domain Eukaryota; kingdom Metazoa; phylum Chordata; class Aves; order Charadriiformes; family Alcidae; genus Fratercula; species Fratercula arctica. The sequence continues at coordinate 12,588,598 of CANTUZ010000015.1, read as the reverse complement.
AATTTCTGTTCCTCTGTTGTTACTCCTGGAGCGCAGATGCCTGCAGGAGACAGTAATAGAGCAGTTTCCCTGGAAAAGGACAGAGTTGGAGAGATTGGTGTCATTTGTGAGTGGGGGAAGGATGGCCAAGGGATGCTTGACTAGGGAATGGGGAGGGTTGTTATCCTACCCTGAATTCACTTAGTACCTGTTTGAACCTATACGTCCAAAAGATAGAAGATAAAAGATCTGTGTGACAGTGAATCTGCAAAATCACCTTGTTTCAGGCAATTCATGCATCTGAGCTGGATTTCTCACCTTTTGTGAGACCACACTGACTGCAGGACACTATGAATCATATTCTGCCAGTTCACATGCACTGTTCTGGCAGCTGGTGCTTTGAATGCTCTGTCGGCTGGCCTGTTTTTCCAACTCTGCATTTCTTGAAGTGTGGAGCTAAAGAAGAAAGACTGCTGTCCCAAAGATGCCTGCATGCAAGTTAAAATGCTTCAGGCTTTTAAAAAATGAACACGCTAATGTTTGGCTGTCTTTCATTTATTGAACTGAGAAATCTGGTGGGTTTTGCTGTGGTTTGGTTTGTTTTTTTTTTTTTTTTTACTACAGTAGCAGTCGGGATCTTTTTCCTAAACTCGTGTTGATTCTTGCTTTCCCATATGGGTAAGTTAAACCAACATATAACTTAAAGCTGCACTGTCTTCTCAGAATATGTCCTGCCTTATGCCTGTGATGTGTTCTTGCACTCTTGTCTACTGTAGAAAGAAGTGGATAGAAATTGTATGAAATTAATCTATTGTAAGCAGCTACGATGAAGCTTTTCCAGAGGACCTTTAGTGTGTGAGAAGTGCTACAAGTTAAAGTAAAAAAGAAAGAAGGTGGTAAAGAATGAAATTTTTTAGGTAGTCTAATCCAGCTTGTTGGATGCAGTTTTGAGGACTGAGGTCCTAAAAATCAGTCACACTAACTATGACCTTGTACTTGCTGTAATGGCTGGCAGAAATGTCTTCAGTGGTAGGAAAATGGGACCGGTGCCCACATCACAATCTTTTTGTACATATAGGCAGATTTGATAGCTTTCTCTTACCAAGAAAGTGCTTACACCTGAGTAAAGTGTAGCTAACATCCTGTACCTGTGTGCATACCTGCATACGTACATGTGCTCTGAGTAGCTTAGGTACAAATAACAGCTAGGGATATAGTCTCCAATGATAAGACTGATATGGGAAAACGACAAGTCATCAAAAATGGAGCTTGTGTTATACCTTTGAGTTGACCTATTGCTAATGAATTGCATTAAGCTTCTGGCACAGATGATGCTGCTGACAGTGTGAAGCCTTGCAGTTAGCTAAGCAGAATGTGTGTGGTACTAACAGGTGGGGGAGACTTGTGCTGTTGTGTTGACTAAGGATGTTGCTGTCAGTCTGATGTTTTCCACAAGCACCAAACACATTCTCTGAAATTCTATTTAGAAAAAAAAAAGTGTGTGAGCTTGTTGTGTCTTCCTCCTTTCTTAAAGCAATTTGATCTTACTACTGCAGTTGTTTTCCAGGAGACGTTAACCTTCAAATTACTTCCTTGTGCCTTGTTTCAGTGGGTGCAGGGTTGCTTTTTCAATACACAGAAAAGGCTTGGGTTTTTGGCTTGTGCTGGTGGAGCATAAACCAGAGGATCAAGATGTGTTTAATTTAATCATTGTTGCATGACTCAGCTACATACCAGAACCCTCCTGAGCCTTAGGTGAGGAATGTCTTCCTGGTTTATTTTTAGCGGCATCAGTACGATGAGCATGGCTACAATAACAACTAGTTCTGTAACTGTGTGCGGTCTTGGGCTGTCCCTCTGATGCTGTTACAGCACAAACCCCTTGGTGGTGTGTTGTTAATTGTGATGAGGTTCTTACTGCAGTGCCCCCCCGGCATTCTCATACATGCTGGGGCTGCCAGAGAACTAAACGAGTCCACGAACTAATGCTTCTACCCTAAAAACTTCCTCTGTTAGTCTGAGAATCAAGTGAAGAAGGAAGATGCGTGGCTGGTTGCATTGCAGTGCGCAGACTTACTGCTGATGCAGGCTTCTGCAAGCAAGTGTATACTCCAGGTGCCAGCTCTGAACTGGAAACAGGCTGAAGCGCAGCCTCTCTGGAAGCCTGGACTGGAACAACCATGCTTTTCCCTGAGAAATCCTGCTTGTTGACCAGCAGTATTGGAACCAGTTTGGAAAGGAAGACTAGTAAATGAAACATCCACTGATACCAGCAGTAAGGTGTTTCCCCATCTCGTTTGCACTGGCAGACACTTAACACCACTTTAGTCTGTAACTTTGTCCCAGGGTTAGGCAAATTATTTGATACCTGTCCCTTGTTCTTTTCCCTTGGGAAAGGCACTAGGAGGGTACATTTCAACACAATTACTAAGAGTCTTTGCGATTATTTTTGCACTGTGGTCACACATCAGTTTGAATACATTCCTGTCTTCTTATTTACATTTAAAGCTGTATTGATTGAGGATGTTGCAGTAGCTGGGAGCATAATGATGCTATATCTGTCCATCAAGTGAGTTTATCTTCTGTGATTTGGCTAGAACTCTGCAAAGCTGAGCAGAGCTGTCATGGAACTAATAGAAGTCATTTTACTTAGTGTGGAGATGAGAATAGGCACTGAGACAGAGTTCAAAGTGTCATTCTGTGTCATATAGATTCATTAATATTTCAAAATGTGTTTTTATAAAGCAGTCTGTGGCAAGGAACCCTTTCAGATCTACCTAATAGAGAGTGTATTTTAGGTAAGTTGCTAATTAATCTTGGTGCTTTGGCAGTTTCCCCAAAGAGATCAAACATATATAGACATAATTTTACAGAACTGAAGCAATTCTGTGCCAGAGCTGCCATCACCAGAAGAGTGAAATATGATCCCAAAGTCCTGCCAAAGAGGTCTTGGCTGGCTGACAGTTAGACTTCTGAATGGTTTATGTCCTATGTAAATATCTAACTTAAGAAGTAATTAAACTTTAATACAGCAAGAACAGTAAAAGCGCTGCAAAGCATCAGAAGCCGGCACCCGTGAGTGTGTGTGTGTGAGTATTCCTCGTGCTGTGATAATGTGTTAATGCACCGTGCCTTGCCTGCATTCTCACAGAGAGCTTCCAGCAGGTGGTATAGGAAAGCCTTGTTATGGAATATTTTGCATACGCTGTTACTAATAATGAAGGAAAATAAACCTCCCCAGGTAAGTACCCTCACCAGTTCAGCTCTACCTCCTTTGCATCAGAACTGAGAACCGGGCTGCTGGTGCTAGCTAAGCAACAGGCCATGACTAAAAGGTACCGTTCCTTCACAGCATCCTCCGTCCCCTCTCCAGAGATAGGACACGCTGCGCCTGTGTCCTCCGTAGAGGTTTCGCTAGGGGGAGGGCTCGTCCCAGGGTCTGGTTGAGGTGAGCAGACCTTCAGAGGGTGAGTTACCCAGAGGCAGTGACAGCTTCTTGTGGGATGTAGTGTTACAGTGGCTGTTGCCTGCAGACTTCTTCCTTTTTTGTTTTCCTCTGTTCAGTACACACCCTCTCTTCAATGAAGAGAAATCATTTGCATCTGGAAAATATATGTCACACTGACATGCTTTGGTTCCAGTCAGCGTCCTGCTCCTGTTCCTGGTTTTGTTTTGTGTAAGGAGATGGTCAAGGAGATCCTGTGTTTTGCAAGGTAAAGCTGAACTATGGGTGGGCTCTTGCATACTTTTGAGCTATCTGAGCATGAGCCAGTAAAGCCCTGTGACATGCACTAGCTCTAGGTATGTAAACTGTCCCTCGGAAGTCAAAGGGGAAGCAGTTGAATGCTTAAGTGCTTTGCTGGGTCAGGGCCAGGGTGCTCTACATTTTTGTGTAGAGATTTTTCATTCCTAGACCTTTAGGATGGTTGTGGATGTGGATTATTGCATCCCAACCTTTCATTTTTGGGAGTGTTTCTTGCACTGGGAGAGCTCAAAGAAACTATCTTCCTTTGGCGAGTTGGAGGACATTGACAGCATCTATAAATGGCCTCTGATGTTCTTGGGAAAGGTGTCTGATGCCATAGTAAAATGCAGCTCTCTGATGAACTGCTTTATAAGCCATGTTTCTGTCTCCCTTTCCTCTCATTTGTGTGAGATGGTTGAAAATTTAAAAGGATGTTTAAATTTTTCAGGTCCTCCTGGCTGCATTTAAGCTGAGTGCTTGAAATCCCATGGCATGAGTTTTCACTTCTGTTTGTATTGAGAACTTTGTGTGCTCGTGGTGTATTTCAGTTGAATGAGGGACCCCTGTCACTGAATCTGCAGCGTCTCTTTGGAGCATCCTGCACGTTGTTAGCTGTTTATGTTTGTTTATTTTTTCCTTTGTATTGGTTCTTTCCTTGTAGTTCTAGGGGCCTTTTAATGGCCCCTGTGTCTTTTGCAAAAAGCGTCTAGCAGATAGATGCCTGCATTGCCCACATACAAATCCATAACGATATCAGGCATTAATTGACTGGCACAGAGAAACTGCCCTGTTAGCAGCCCCAGTCTTTACATTCCACCATACTCAGCGCGGCACAAACAGAACATGAAAAAGCTCCTACTTGCCTCTTTATTCTGATTCTGGTGATACACACTGTTTATTCTGCTTGCTACTGTTCAGCTGATTGTGTTGGTGATCATGTAGCAAATCCTCAGTAATGGAGGAAACATTCTGGTCTATTGCTGGGAAGAAATAAGAAAATTAAAAGGTCACATAGACTTTAGTTGTTACTGTAGACACAGCTGCTGGCAAGAGCTGTACACGATTGGGACTGAACAGTAGCATTAACAGCCCCATGTATCAGATGGACTTGCTGAGTTTGATATATACCATACTACAGTGATTTTCCAAGACTGAGTAATTTCCTGGCCTCCTAAATTAAACTTGCCATCTGACACATGGGGAGTTGATAGTTTTTAAAAAGAGAGTGAACCACCCAAGCGTGTTCTGCTCAGCCTGACAAACATAGCCCCTTTGACTATTTGATGAGTAGATATTTGTGTAGATAAGTGGGAAAAGTTCGCTTGGAGGCGAGGTCATTGCCATGTGTTTAATAACAGCATAACAAAAACAAGAGGGGAAGAAATGTCTGTGGTTGTGATGAAATTGGTGACTATCTCAGTCATATGGGCTCGGGTTATATTCATGCTACAAAACATAAAAATGTCAGGATAGAATCTTGTTGAAGTTTTGGGCAATGATTTCTGCTGTATTTACAGTGTTGTATTGGATCTTGGTTTGGAAATACCAGCAAGGGTGTTGGAAGGGTGTTTTGTTGGCAAGTGAAGAAAGATTAGCGCTTCTGCAGCATAAAATGAAGTGCCAACATGGGCTGTATTCACTGACAAGGGTGTTCTTAAGAGTTTGTGTAGAAAGTAGTAGGTCCCTTTTTGTTGTTGTGGGTGGGGGAGGAATGGGCTTTGGCTACTTCTGTTTCTGCTTTCCCTTGGCATGTATTAAAATGCCACTCTGCAAAGTTAAAGTACAAGGAGTTTGGATTTCTCAGCAACCTCCAAGCCGAACAGGGTCTGAAGCTGCGTCCCTCACCCCAAGAGCAATGTGCAGTCTGTCCTGTTGTGGTACTTCTCTCAGTGGATTCTGCAAAATGAGAAGATCTGCTGGTAAGCGTATGAATCAGTGAATCTACAAAGTTCAAGCCAGTACCATTTCCAACTTTTTTTTTTCTTTTTTGGCTTAGCAAAGCTGTTTATTTCAATGTTCCAAGCTAACAATTTTACTGACGTGTGAGTACTTTTTTTTTTTTTTTAATACTGCTTCAAAGCTAAACTTCAATAGTTGATGTTTGAGTGAACTGGAATTCTAATTTCTCATTATCTGCTGATAAATGTTCTCAAAAGATACAAACCTTTCTCTTTGCAACATCAAGACCCATCTAGTGAATTGGGAACAGCAGCTAAAATGCACACACAGCGCCGAGGCAACATGGTTTTGTGGTTGTTTTTTTTTGGATGCATGCTGCTCTTAAGTCTCCTGAATTATTAAATTTGACTTTAGCAAACTCTCTTTAAATAGACTGCATTATGCGGTAGCTGCCTTCTAAATGGCCTAAGAAAATCCTATTGCATGTCTCTCCTGAATTGAGGAAGATTGGCTTTGTTGTGCAGAGGAGACATCTGGCTTAGGAAGTGTTGGAGGACCAGCCAGGTGAGGGAACTGGAGGGGACAGTTGTGGTTTTGGTCTTACCAAGGTGTGCAAGTAACTTGAGGTGTCAGTGGAGCTTCTTGATGTTTGATAATACAATGTGTGTGTAAAATAAAAAATGACAAAATGAAAGCTTTGGCAATAGGTTGTTCATCAACAGAAACCAGGGTCAAGAGAAAGGATGGTGCCCCAGATGATTTCGCAAGAGGTTTCTTGATATTTGGTAATGTTTCTTTGAGCCTTAGCTACTGGGACGTTCTCTGAGAATCTTTGCTTTGATTTCTTAACAAAAGCGTATTTCTTGCTCTGGTGTTTAGAGTGAAGAGCTTGTGAAAGCAAAGTGGAAATGCTCCAAAATAAACAGGGCCATATTAAGAAACAAATTGTCTTATAATTTTAAAAAAAAAAAAAAAAAAATCTGACTTTGTTCTTAACTTGGGGGAGAAGTGTATTTGGGAGTGGAGAGGGAAATGGGCATACTTCCTGATTATTATTGTTATTATTTTTATGGGGAAAGGAGAGACATGGATGCATTGCACAGAGTCTGTTGCTGCTCTTTTCTCCTCTGGTGTTAGTATGCCCTACGGTACCAATATTCACCACCAATGTTTCAGTCCTCTAATTGGGGATTACGGAAAAAGCAAGAAAACATCAGTGCTCATGGGCGCTAATCTGTGTTCTGCTACTGATTTATCTTGTGTTCTCATGGCTCACTTAATTATGGCATCTTTTTATTTTTTAAGAATTTAGGATAATAAGATATTGACTTTTTTTTTTTGGAGGGAAACATTAAGACTGATTGGCCTTTCTGATGTGGTAAGTGGTTACCCCTGGGAGAAATGAATCTGTGTGTTCACCAAAGCAGCAGAGCAATATATGGATTGTTCTGTATGGATTGCCGTGTCCGGAGGGTCTGCTTGTTGGCCTCCGGTGAAAGAAGAGCACAAGGTAAATAATGTCTTCCCCAGCCCTGAATGCTCACTAGCTCTGTCTTTGTTGTATGCAAATGAAATGTTCAACACTAGTATCTAATACCATCAGCCAGGCCTGGCCCAGGAGCCTGGTGTGTTATATTATATGTTCATTGTTTCGACTGCCCAAATGTCCTGCTTCATCTCAGGCAGAAAGGCTGCCAGTGAAGCCCAGTATTTAACGTGCAGATACCCTCTGAAAGATTGCAGTGTCAGATCTTCTCCCTGTGTGCACTGGCTCATCTCTACTGCCTTTAAAATGTAGCAACATCTTATTTCTGTCACTAGTTCTTGTTAGATTGTGGTGACCATAGAAGGGAGCTTTGATTTTTTTTTTTCAATTTTATTTTTTTTAAATTACTTTTTAACGATTTTTTCCTCCCCTCCTTTCCAGCTGCCAACAGAAGAGTGCTGAAGGAAGCAGCTGTACGTGTGCCCACTTGTATTGGGCACAAACGTCATGTTGCAATGAGCAGGCTCTCACAAATGGGCTCCTCTGGTTAGGCAAGTGTAAGAAGGGGCTTTTGCTCTGACAAGAGCATCCTCGAGAGCACTGTTTGCAGAGGAATCAAGCATGGAAAAAAATCCACTCAGCAGCAGTGGAGAGAATGTGATTTGCAGAGTCCCTGATTAAACAAATTAAGTAATGATGTTTTAGGGCATGAGGAAACCTGTACGTAAGTGAATACTGCCTGGTCTGCAGGCAGGCTGCTCCAGTGTCTTGACTGCTAGTCCTGGGTTTTCTGCTGGCTCAAGTACCTTTAAAAAAATCATACTGGACTGACTTCGTCAGTGAAGGCAATGACTATTTTCACCTGTAGGGCTAAGGCTGACATACCTTGTTTAGGTGCAGCTGCATTATATAAACCTGCTTTCTATGGGGTGTAGCTCATTCCGCATTTTCAGCCAGATTGCGTGGTGGTGGTTTAAGTGCTTGTGCCTTGCAATAGCTGTTTTCATGTTGTGGAGAAGGAGGATGTGCCACCGTAGCTAATGTGATAAAACTTTCTGTAGTAGAGAGGAGTACTCAGTAGCAGCAGAATGAAGTTAACAGCCCATCTGATCGATGTGACAGCTGCTGTTCAGAGCCTTGGGAATAGTAGTAGAATTGTATAGATTTCTTAACTTCTCATTGCTGCTGCTTAAAGCAGGACATCTGAGCCACGGGTGAAGAGGTTTATGATGGATAATAAAAATAAAGAGGAAAGGGGAGTCAGCAGGAGGTGTAGAAAGATGGAGATTTCTTCACAGTCAGTTTTGTCTCAGTTTCTGTCTTCCAGGGAGCTTTGTTCTTTTTCAGTAAGCAAGGTAGTAAAACCTCAAATCCAAAACCCTCAAATTCCAAGAACTGAGTGCAGCACCACATCCTGTGCATTTGGTTTTCCCCTGCTTGCAGGCATTTTAGCAAGAGATTTCCACCATCCTTGAGTCTTTGGTGTTGAGCTTTTCTCATGGAGGTGAGACCCAATTCGCGTGCTACCTAGCAGGCGATGAGCAGGTGATGGCTTTTCCATTTTTTCTATTGCCGAGATAGTGACTGGGAAGTTGGCCCACACTAGGAATTACTGGGGTCATATGTTCCAACAGCTTAAGAGGACACACGAACCCTTGTATTTGCAAACTGCTGTTTAGCTTGTTTAGAAACTAGCTAGAGGGAGGGATGTTGGCTGTTTCAGCGGTTTAAAAATAAAAGTTTTTAAAAATAAAAAAACCCACAAACCCAACAGAGTTCGTTGATAACTTTTTGCACTAGAAGGCCTAAACAGATCATCTACATGATGATGACCAAATGAGCAAAATGTGTCTCATGTGTGACAGTTATTTTCAATGTGCTAATATGCAAGCTGTTGTGAGTTGTTTAAAGGTTCCTGGATGGAAAGCATCCTGCCATATCTGTGGAAATCTGCTTTTTTACTAGGAAGGAGGAACAGGTACAATCTACTTTGCATGAAACTGAGTTGCCGTGCAGGTTGGCGTATTCTAGAACACTGAAAATCTCAAGAGCTTGATGACCTAAGATGTTTGGTGGGAGTACACTGAGTAAGATTGCCTTTCTCGTCCGAGGTTGTAAAATGTGATTTAGGTGTCACTTAAATGCTTTACATCTTGTAATCAACTAGCCTTGCAAAATTTTTCGTATCCATTTGTTGCAGGAACTTAATTTAAGCTGTAAAATATCAATTTGTTTTGATCACTTTTTAGCAAGGAGGATTTTGTTCCTGGGCTCGTAAATCTCCTATTTGGTGTTTTTTTGGCAAGGCTGGGCTGAGGGAGGGCTAGGAGGAAACTCCATCTGGCCCAGAGCATGGTGTTCTGTGCAGAGGGAAGGTGTGGGAGCAGGGGGTAGCGGCTGATGGATGGAGGGGGGTTCTGATCAGTCTTTACTTCTGCTGTATTATTGTGCCTTGTCTGTTCCTGGAGGCAGAAGGGCAGATTTGCAGACTTGGGAACTGGCGCCTGGTAGGACAACTTCTGTGCTGGCCAGATGGTACCCTGCTCACGTTCTCAGACAACAATATTGGACCTTGTCAAGGCTGGCTGAGGGAGCATCTTGAAGGAGCTGATTGATTAGTCTTGAAGACGCTGGATTCAGGAAATACTGAATTCAGCTCCTGAGATGCACGATCATGCAGAAGAGAGTTTCATGGTCTTTCCTGGGCCAGCATGAGCTCTCTCTGACCCTGCTTGCAGGCACCAGGAGTCTGTGTAGTGACGGATAACACAGCTTTCCTGCTGAGACCCCAGCCAAGGCACCGCGCTGTGGCAGTGCTGTCACACAGGCCTGTTTTGCCTGCGTCCCTGCAGACAGGAGCTCGGCACAGGAGGCTTTCTCATCCTGGCTGCTGCAGCGTGATGCACAGCAGGGCTTTGAGCTCCGCCGCAGCCTGGCAGCGTCTCTGGGCTGAGCAGGACAGAGGAGGCAGCCAGGAGCAAGGTGCAGGAAAGGCACTCCCTGGGTCACTTCCTCAGAGGGGACAACAGGGAAAATCTGGGGTAAAAGTCGATGTCGAATTTAGGATGCTGCCTCGGAGCATTGGCAGCACATTTTTAAACCAAGAAATAGTTATGGAGATAGATGCTCAGGTGTCCTGCAGTTCTGCATAATGGAACATGCCGTCTACGTTGTTGTAAGTGTCTCATTTATCCCAGAAGGCGCTAGTACTTGCCACTCTGAAGCCTTTTAGATCGTGGCTAAATGAGAATCTTGGCTTCATTACATGTGTGCACCTTGTTTCAGCAGTGGTGAGGAAGTTAAAACTTAATTTTTGGTCTCAAAAATAGTTTTCTTAAGCCACAGCCAGGGCTTTGCCTTATCCTCCCTTCCCCTTGAATTTGAAACATGTATGGAACGTGTTTGTGTGCGCGCCATGCGTGAAATACTGGAGTTACAGCTTGAGGGTTGAGGAAAATTGATTTGGCAAGTGTTTCTTAATCACCTCTGGTTTTCACTTTTTACATCTAAAGCCTTCAAATAAGTTTTGTATGTTTTAAGTAAATAATTGGCATTTGATGCTTGCTCAGTGAGGATACTTAAGGATCTTGAAGGATAATTTTTTGTTTGTCCTTAACTTAGGAAAGAGTCCTTTTTTTTTTTTTCTCTCGACTCCCCCAGAGAGTTTTCAGCTTGATCCTTTTGAGGTCAACGGGCTGTGTGAAACTCCAGACTTTTAAGTTAGTCACAAGTTTAAGTCCTCTATTAAGTATTGTCATGACAGTTCCTGGTCAAGAAGACTGTCTTGCCCCCAGTGTTGGAGTGCTCGGTCTTTTATAATTCTGATGTGTCAAGGAACATTAGGAAACTTGCATGTATATAGCATGCATTGAGCTGCTGTTGCTTCTGTACTGCCTGCTGTGAACTTGCTGTACGGAACAGGGAGTGCCATTGTTGTGGGCCTTTTTCTTCTTTCCCTTTCATAATTTTCCCTTTTGAAAAAGCTTCTAGGCTGTCCTAACTTGGACTCTGCCTGCCAAACCATACCAAACAAACTTGTAGCTTATAAGCTCAGAAATGCTCAAATGCACAGAACAAACGTGTTAAGAGAAATGAAAAGCAAGGCCTGAAACTCAAGACTGCTCTGTTGGAGCCTTTCTTTCCAACCCACACCCAATGTAAATGTAAAAATAGAGTAGTTGTTTAGCTGTGGGAGCAGAAATGAGGATAGATTGGCACTTGCTTCGTGGCTTTGCATGCTATTTGTTTTCTTTTTACAAAAGCTTTGGCAGTAACTGGAAGAGATTTTGCTGTGGTGTTCTGGTTGTCCCGCCCTGTAGTAATAAATGACAGGTAATTCTATAACCGATAATCCTGTTAGCTGGAGCTTGCTGTGGCTCTGGGTTTTTTTGTGGGGTTGTTTGTTGTTTCTTTTAAGACATGTAACAAGTTGCAGGTAGCTGAGGAATTTGTTTCATAGTTTGACTATTTCTTAAAATTCAAAGCAAGCTTATTTAGAATTTCCCATATTCTTGGCATATGTTTTTTTTATCCCAGCTTTCCTGGTAGCATTTGTCACAAATGCAGTATGTGATTCATGTGATTGCAGTCTCAAAGGGCTTGGTAGGTGAGAATTTCTAGAAGTGCAGTTCTTTTTTTGCCATATCCCTGTGGTTGTAGAATAGTCTTAATGCTGAGGATTACATACTGAGCGCTGCTGTTTTATAACGTGTGCTGGCACTGAATCAGATGTGCTGGCATGTCAGGTTATGCTGTAGCTATGCTGCTGTAGCGCGTATGCCAGAAGGGAGACATCAGTGCTCTGAAATACCAGTAGCCTGTGTGGTGTGATACCACCTGTATATTTTTGTCTCCTGGACTTCCAAGAGCAGTGAAATGATGATAGCGCTAAAGCTCCTGATGCTTCTTCACTTCTAAAAATATATTTGAGTTGCACAAACTTGTAATTTTCCAGGTAACATTTTATTTTTATGTATATATTATATATATAAAGGGAAAAAGAAGATCTTGCCACGCTGGTGACATACTTCATCTTGCTAAAACTGTGACCACGGTGCAAAAATGATAGGCATAAGGTGGGGAAAATCCATCTTGATGTCTTGGGTAAGCATTTAAACTCCCAGCTGCTTCTGTTGTAATGTGCATGGAGGTCTGATGCAGCTCAAATACTGTCCTGGGTCAGACCTAATGAGACATCTCTGTCCTGCCATGTGCTTCAGACTTCAGTTAAACTTACTGCCTCTCTCCTGTAAGCTGGAAATGCCAGAAGGGAATTTGGAAGGGTTAATCAGCTGTAGCCTGCAAACTGCTTTGAGATCATCTGACAAAATGGCTGTGGGAAAACTCAGACTTGGTGTTTGGCATGTTGCAGTGTGGGCGCATCTTCAGATTCTTGCTCCTCGGATGGTGGCAGTGGGTGACTGCTGATTTCAGTGTCTTTTCTCATGGTAGTGTGTCTCTGTGGTACCTTTTTTCACTTGCTTGCAAAGCCACCTCCAGCCAGCCTCCTAAAACACTTGGGGCTGAGAAAAGTGTTTTCTTTTTGCATCAGAAACAAGTGTCTTCCTATTAACAGTGTGCTTTTCTTTGAAAAACAACCTTGAATTTAGGTCATGCCTTTATCCCTTCAACTTTGCAAACAGAATCTGTACGTCATTGCAAAGGCTTGTTTGTTCTTGGCTTTTCTCTTTCACAACTGCAGTGACTGAAAGACATCTTGATCTGTTCCCCTGTAGATGTTGAGTCACCTGGATGGCTGCTGTTCTCACCTCCATGGCTGCTACGGTTGGGCTAGATATTTGCTTTCAATAAGAAAACAGTGGCTGAATTGGTAGAGGTTAATCCATTGCTTGCCATTTTAAATAGCCAGGCTGCGTGTCATGTCCTTTCTTGTGAAGGGTAGGTTGTACATCCCAGCAACCCCGCCAGCTTGCACTCCTTTTTAGCATCTAAATAAGGTAGGTGAGCACATCTGGGAATTACCAGTTACTGCAGTGAGCACGTTTACTATTTCAGAAAGAAATCTTGTCCGTTTATACTGAATGGCATTTTGCGTAATCATTGTAGATAAGAAAGAAATAAACAAAGCTGGCAGAAAATCACAGGGTCAGCGCTGCAGTTAGTTATTGTTTGTTCTCTTCTCCCACATGGACAGATAATGAGTGTTTCTGCCTCATTTAGTCATATGGTTGATAGATATATGTGGGAGTGTGTAGATGTATCCACTAACCCTGCTTGAATAGACTTCACTTTTATTTATTTTTGTATTATTTTATGGTCTTTCTTTTTAAAAACTGACATTAAGGAGAAAATGTTTTGATTAGGCAACTGGGTGGCTCCTAGGGCACAGGATGGGCTGCAGGATTCTCTTCTGCCCTTAATAAAAAGCTCTAATGTGGCTGTCAACTGCTTGTAACTATTCTCACACATTCTCATTTCAGAGGTTGTGCATATGGGGGGCCGATAACTTTCTTTTCTGAACTGGACTGGAGTTTGGTAGCTGGGACTTTTGGGTGTTCTGCTATTTTTGTCCATTTGTGAAGTGTTGATAATACTTGGCTCTTTCGTAGGGCTGTTATGAGCACAGCAGGTTTGATTTGGCACTGAGAAAATGCAGAGAATCCTCTATGATATTCTTGGGAACAGTATTGTTCTGTCGGCCTCCAGAATTGCCAGCTGCTTGTAAGAAATTAAAAAAAATAATCAGTGATGCTGGGGAGGGCAGGAGGGAGAGGGACAGAACGGGGTAGTTGTTGAGCTCCAGGTCTGTGCTGGGTTTTGTGGAAGTACTTCCCAAACTTCGAATTGCTGCTGGTCTGTGAGGTGATGGTAAAACATGCAACTGGTCAAAAGTCCTGGTGAGGAGGTCGGAATTGGTTGTGTAAGGTCAGTGCCTCCTGCAGTGAACAGGTCCCAGCTGCTTCTGAAGAAGCTCTGAGAAAGTAGAGAAGAATCAGACATGCGATTTGTGTGTTGGAAAGTTTCCTTTTACTACTGTTTGTTTTTTCTACTGCTCAGCAAGGAGGGGGCTTGTGTCTTTGAGCACAAGCTTGTGAAATGCTGCTTGTTATTTTTTTTTTAAATGTGTATGAATGAGAATATCTTGCATGCTTGCATTCACGTAATTTCCTTGCACACGTGTATTTTTTTGCATGTATGCACACACACGCTAGAACCTCTGTTCCACAGAACAGAAAGTAGGTAGATTTTGTGACTTTTTTTATTTCAAAAGAATCTTTTTGGATTGCTAGTACTGTCACAGGAGCATCACCAAATGGTAGCGGTGTGTGTTTTCAGAACTGGCTAGCAACGGGAAGAGTCTTATTCCAGGAGATGGCTTGAAAAATCCTCTGAGCAGCCTCACTTTTTTTTTGAGGCTGTTTTCATAAAAAACATTGAGTGTCTATGCTCCCAAAAATCAGGCTAGTGTGATGTGTCGGGATGGGCAAGTAAGATGGCTTGTGGTATCTGGAAACTCCTGACTAGCCCTCTAAAGCAGGTGGGAGCAGGAGATGAACATTCACTTACAAATGCATAGATGTTCACGCTTCTTGACATGTCTGCTTTCAGCCGCATTGTATCCATTTATTTGAGAAGATAAAACAAGGAAAACGAACTGCAGAGAGAGAGCTGTTCCTTTGTGACCTCAAGGAAATGGTTCCTAGAGATCTGACTCGTTTTGGGTCTTTTCTTACTTTCGCAAAGTGCTCATACTCTTAGCCCCTCTTATATTAGGAGATAAAACACGCGTTACCTGGTGAAGCTCCTGCAGGTCATGAAAGCGATTTCCTCTTTGAGTGTTTAAAACCCCTTTGTGGGATTCCTGACAGGGACTGTTCTATGGGGAGCTGTTTCATGCCCTTCCAGCCAGTGGTTTGACGTTTCTCAGCCCTGTCAGATGGACTTGTGGCTGCAAAGCCATTGCTGAGGACTGTTACTTCCCAAAGTGATGTGGCAGCTTTGTGGTCCTGATTGTTTTCTCTGAGTACATTTACTGGTTAAGCAATCTTCTGATGATGTTCCTTTATCATGTGCTGATAGATGCTGTGAGCGAGGTGTGATGGCTGCACCTCTTTCTAAAGAAACTTGGTGCCCCTCCTGTTTTGGTTTGATCTTGCTGAGATGGGATGGCATCAGCGGGAGAAGTGGGAAGTGCTGTTTCTTGCTGACTTTACCCTTGGACTGGGATTGAAGAACTGGGTTTTAGGTTTGGTTCTGCCCCTGATTTTTCTGTCTGACTCTGCTGATGTCAGTTCCTCTCCCTGTGGTTTAACTTTCGCTATTTGACTGTGCAGTTTGCTCTGGAAAAATAGTCTGTGTGAGAGCTACGTGTTAATAACTAGATCTAGGAATAGAAGAGTCACTGACTCTGTGATGAATATGATAACCTGAAACTGCAGCACAGCATAGTATTGGGCACTGAGGACCTTGTAATTATTAGTGTCACGTTTGCTCTCTGACTGAGATGTTCTTACACCAAATTTTATTTCAACCAGCAAGTAAATATTTTATTTTATTTTTATTCTTTCAAATGAGAAAAGTTGTTCATGCTTAGTACTAAATTATCATTGGGTTAAAAAACAATCAGAAAACACATGATTGTGTTGAGTACAGCAACAGCAAAGTTTTAATTACGTGAAACTCAAAACGTATTTTCGCTTTGCTTGAATCTAATATACAGGCTGGAGTCGTGAAAGCTATGAGTGTGACAAAACTACTAAACAGTGATAGCACCAGCCAGGATTCTCAGATGACTGGGTGTTTGACTTCCTTGCTTATGACACACAGAAGCGAATATTTCATGGCTTTTTTTCCTTTATTTTAAAATAATTTTCAAGCTTAGTGCTTACTGAGGACTAGGTCCGTTCAGAGTCTGTTCTGTCAGTCCAGCATTTGAGCCTCAGGCCTCCAGAGCTTCTTGTTCCTTTGGATGGCTTTGATTTCTTTCCAGTTCTTTTTCCTCATTGACTTGCAGTGCTCCCACCCACTGCTGGCTGATGCCATTCCTGAGCAGGCCCTTATCACTGTTGCCTCTGGTCCTCTGTTTGCCTCTTGAGTAAGTCTGTAGTCCTGAGGTACTATCAGGGCAGCTTAACAGCACCCTTCTCTGTGCTTTGTGCCCACTTGCAGTATGAATGCTTTTGTAATTGTCAAAGAAGAGACAGTGCCTTGAGGTCTATGACCCTGCCTGAGCCTTTCAGAATGAATTATGGTCTTTCATCTACTCGGAGGGTCACGTTCTCTTTGTAATTGCACTGAAGTGACTTTCCACTGCATTTGGTACATGCATGCAGGCATGCCATAATTTGTTCTGTAAGACACAGCCCTCCCCATAATTACAAGGAATATGTAAGCTTGTCTGCCTCGAATATGGCATTAGGGTGCTCTCTCTCATTAAATCAACGTAAATCTTTTGATGTAGTCTCATTGGTTCCCTGCTGCATTTTCTCCCTCGAGTAAAGAACAGAATTTCTGTTTGTGAGTGAAAGCTCGCTCTATTTGGATAATTCTCTTCATTGGCCATACTGGTGCAAACTGGAGGTAAGCTTACATAGATGTGTGAATTTAGTCTTGAAACACAAATATGAGTGCTGGAATTATCTGGTGGGGGACCTGTGTTCAGTATCCTGTCCCTCCCAGAAGCCTGGAGTATGTTGTATAGGAAACACAGACCTCCTGAGCTTGTGTGGTGTCCTGTTGACTGCCTGCAATTTTGGATGGTCTTACTGCTTTCAGGAGATCCAGGGATTTTTTTCTCTTCCCTCACTTTGAATTCTTCAGTAAATAGTTCCCTAAAAATGCTCCAGTAGAAGCATGGGTACCATATGGCCAGTTTTTAGCCTCCTGCTACATATTTTCCAGGTTGCTTCCTTTGGACCCAAGGGGTACCTGGAGGCCAGGTTGGATATCACCAGGCTGCATTTTCTCGAGGCCTCTTAGATTTTGATTTCAGTGGTGTCTTTGATAAAGACTTTTACAAACCCTGCTCAGTTGTTTTCTGTAGGGTGGCTTCAGTTGCAATGTGTGGTTAAAAATGGCAGCCCTTGCTTTCTTTGGATGAGATTAACTTGATGTAGTTCCCAATGATTTTTGGTATTTGTGTCTGCATTCAATTTCCATCTGTGTGATGGCAGCTAGAGGCAACATTTTTTCTTTATGTGTGGGTAGAATTTGCTCACTAACTCCATGCTGCTACCAAAGTTTTTCCTTGAAGTCCTTTAATCTATTTGCATTAATTAGTCAGTAGTGTATTTTGTGCATTTCTGTCATTTGATTTTGTCTATTGCTGCGTTTTTCTTGTACCTAAGAAAGCCTTAAAATAGGAATTTTGGAATAAAAATGGAAGATTGCAGATTACTGTTGGTTTTCTCGTGGCTACTCTTTTCATTGCTGTGTTAATGTAAAGGCTTAATGAGCAAGTTTGACTCCAGGGCAAGGCCGAGTGCTGCTCTGAACAGCAGTTTCCATCTAGGGTTCCTTTGAAACGAAGCATTTGCTAACCTGCCAGCTTTTATTTTTGTTTATTTGTGCCTACTGCATTCATCGGGGCTTGGTAAAGGGTACAGTCACGCAAAGGGCTGCCCGAAGACTTTCGGAGACTGAAAGTGATACACTCAGAGCAGCTACTAAAGCATATTTTGGATATTAATGCTTAAATCTAGAAGCAGTATGATCTCTCCCCTCCAACCTTCTCTTTTAAGTATGTGCATTTGACCAAAAGCCACCACTTTCACTCCTGAGGAGTGACTCTATTAGGGTCTAGAGAATGTTTTCTAACCGAGCGACATACGTGTTGGTGAGGATATGCAGCATCTGTAACATGGCATTCCCTGGATGCTGGGCTTAGCTGTTTGCTTCAGCAGGGTATTTGCATTGCTAACACCTTCCCTACAGAGTGCGGAGTTTCACGGCTCCTCTCCCCTTTCTCTTCCAGGGCCAGGCCTGTGTGCTTCTCCAGAAGTCTATGCTACTTCCTCAGACGAAGCTCCTCATGACAGAGCAGGAGTGGGAGGAATTGATCAGAGAAAGCATCAGCCAAGTGACAGAGGTAACAAGCTTCAACATGTTAAACGTATAGATAGCACCTAATGGGTGCTGCTTTTACTGGTGTGGTGCTTGTTCTCCAAGCTGGAGTCTACAGCTGTGCAGGGCTTCATTGATCTTAGAGGGGTTGTGCCTGCTTGCACCAGGTTCTGACTAGTGTCCACCAGGATTACAGCATTCTTGTAATGCTGCTGTTTAGACGTATTTTCAGAGTGCAAGAAATGTACTTGGTACAGCTCAGTGGTGCCTGTGTATGGATCCAAGAGACGGAGCTCGAGTTTTAGGGATTACACTCATACAGATTAATTTAAAGGGGTTTTAAAAAATAACTTTTGAACTGAAAGGTATTGTGAACATTTATTTAATTTCAGAAAATGTTATGGAAGTTCTATATTTGAATGAACTTCAGGGCCAAGGAGACAGAGCTGAGGTGCGCTACACTTCTGACTCCTGGTGCATTGCAAGCCTTCTGGACAAGATTCCCTTGCTAATGTTGTTTGTCAGTGAAATCTTAAAATACATTGGAAAATAATTTGTACAGAAAAAATAGCGACAGAAATTGCGGGGCATCTGATTCAATGGCAATGGTGGATTGTACCTGAAGGCAGTTTTTGCATGCAGCTGTTACGTGGGAGGTGATCTGTGGGACAGGAGACTGAAGAAGCAAATACCATTCAATTATATGCTTGTGGATTGACATTGGGGGGACCAAGCAGCCAAATTAATGTTATGATGTGGTAACTAAACTTGATGACATGGGAGATTTCAGTCTTGGTGTTCTTGTATAACTGTAGTATTGACTTCTTTCTAAGTGTAGCTTTCATGCTTTGCTTACTTCTTTAAATGCTGGTTACGTGGTAATTTAGGCCATTCTGTAATTTACCGTATTGGAACAGAAGGATTAGCTCTGTTTTCATTTGTCAAGGAGGGACAAAATCTAAGCAAGTTTAAATCAAGGAATCGGAGGTGCTGTTTATAATTCTTGATGAAGCAGGTAATCCTGGGTTTCATTAAATAGCTTTGATTTAGTGGTTACGTCAGGAATCCAATGGGTGGAGATAGGTATGATTTTATTTTTCAGCTACATAAAACATGCCACTTCTTCCAGCCTGGTCATCTCCGTGTTTCTGTCTAGCAGCTGAATACCTCCAGGACTCGGTGATTCACAGGGAAACCACAAACATCTACAATGCCTTTATGTTGTTCTTGTCAGGGAAAGTTTAGCAACTTGCAGCCCATCCAGTATTTTAATGAGCTTTGCTACCAAAGCTTCCTCAGTGTCTCTCATTTCTGTGGTCATCTGTGTTTAAAGAAAAATTCCTGGGAAATATTGTCAGTTTGTTTGGGCTGTCCAAGGTATACCCTGTGGGCAGGAGGCCTCCCATACTATTAACTGGCAGTGGCATATAGGTGCTAGTTCTCTTTATGGCCTGAAAAAGCCCTGACATAACATTTTTACAGAGTGCTCTGTTGGTGGACGTGTACGTAATGGGTTTTGTCTCCCGTTCTCCTGCTCCTCCCTTGCACTAACACAGTTCTGGTATGGCTCCTTGGAGCTGGGGCAGCTGCACGTCTTTAAATGTTGCTGTAATTAGGAGGGATCAAAGACTTCGTATTCCATGTAACAGTTTTGATTCGTAGCCAAAGGCTGACACTTGTGCTGCAAAACTTTCTAAAGCTGCAAAAGGTATTCTGTGTCTTTTTGGTGGCACAGAAATGCTCACTTACCTGAGTAATAGCTGTAAAAACATGCAGTAGCTCTATAGTGTCGTCAAATCATACTCATATCATGACTGATCTCTTTTGGAGATGGTTAAAATCCCTTGTAGCAGAAGTCAGAGGCTGGAAACTGAGCAAGTTTAGAATCTGGAGAAAGTATGTATTTGTCAGAGAGAGTAACCCACCATTAAAATAACTTGCTGAAGAGTTTATTAACTCAAATCTCAAGGTGGAGATTGTGTGCTTGACTGAAAGAGGAGCTGCAGGTTGGGTGGAAGTTACGGGCTTGATGCTGAAATTATGGGGTGAGTTTGCTTGGAGTGTGTTAGGCAAGAACTTGGGCTAAAGGGTAGCGCTGTCTGTCCCTGATGTTCCCACGTGCCTCTCATTACCTGGAGGGCATTTGCAGAACTGAGAGTTTCTCCTGTAGCTCCGTCTTGTCCCTTTTCATCCAGTGGGCCATTCCAGCTGAGCCATGATTTTGGAGGTGGGCATGTAAGTAGGTAGTTGTTGGCATGTGAGTGCTTACCCATGAGAACCTCGTCTGAGAGCAGTGGTTCATGATACTGTGGAAAATGATAAAGTTTTATTGCCCTACCTCTAGTTGAAAGGTCTGCGTTTGCTGTCACTGGCCACTCCTGCCACCATCCCTAAGAAATGGCTGTTTTAAGAGGAATAAATGATAATGCAGAATTTTATACCTTTCTTCAACCCAGGGAGGAGTCTGAAATAACCTGGGAGGGCCAACTTTTTAACTGACTGTACTGATGTGCACTTGTAATTCAAGCAGCAATATTGTTGACAGGGAAGCTGTCACCTGAAGGCTTTGCTCTCTGTGTCCTTGGTCAGATTTGCAGCTATGGGGCTGGTAGCTCTTGAAGTGCAGGATTGTCGTTGGAGGTGTAAGGTGTAAGAGAGGATAGGATGCTATCTCCTGGTGGCTGCCTTCTCGTCCTGTCTTGCTCAGTGATTGCATTGCATACCTGCAGATCACTTGGTGTGGAGCAGGGAGCCTGGGATGGTTTTAGGCAGTGATATGTGCTGGAACCAAGAAAAAAGCAATGTGAGAAAACTGCGGTCTTGGATATCATTGAATTATGCCTGCAAAACTAAGAGGCATTTGAGGTAGAATCAACAGCCAGGAACTTTAAATGAAGAGACAGCTTCCTGAAATAGCATCTCCGGCTGCTGCGAGGCAATGGCTCTCGAGCTTACATAAGCTAACTTGACCTTATTTGTTCCCAAAATGTTTAAGCATGCTTATAAAACATATATCACAGTCATGAAGGATTCATGTTTGCCATCTCCTTACTGTCAGCGAGGGAAGTCTTGACATCCTAGCAGGAACTTTGGAGTCGACTTTTCCTTGTGAGAGCCCTGCTTGCTCTTGGTGCTCCTGGTGGCTCGTTCTGCTGGGTCATCTGGGCAGAAAGCCTTGTCCACAAGCCCTAGGACTGCAAAGCTGAGGAATCAGAAAAATAGCTCTGGCACGGTTTTGGCCTCCCAAGTCCTAAATAGTTACTTCACACAAAGCACAACCTTGCTACAATTGTTCGAGTTTATTCTAATGCTGGGAGTCTAGACAACTCACTCGTGTTTACAGTATAAAGAAATAGAGTTGCTTCATGTTGTAAATGACAGAGCTCACCTGAGATGGTAGAGCATCTGATAGAGACTTCTTCCTCTTCGAGAGCTTTGTTCTTTTATCAGTAGGTCTCAAAGCATTTTACAAAGGAAATTCAAACCAGTGAGTTGTTGATGTAATGAAGAAAGTATTTTACAGAAACCCAAGGGCTAATGTATTTAGTTTACTTAAAGTTGTTCACCCTGTTTTACAGATGACATGTTTGGCTGGGAGCTGAGCCAAGAATCAAACTTAGGTCTCCTGAGACACCCCAGAGACTCTCTTTGTGCATGGACAATCTGTTTATTAACTTGGCTTCAGAACAGCCCAGTGTGTTGGTAGCAATCCCTGTCCCTGTGTTATCTAAGGAGGATGCGGGTGGTTTGGAGTTCTGAGTGCCCGTAGTCGTGCAGTGAGGCCACTGGCAGAACCTGAGAGGTCCAAGTTTCCCATTTCATGCAGGGAACGGCTGCACAGTTTTGGTGAGGGGTCTCTGTGGGGCTGCTGGGGCTCACGCAGTCTTTTTCACTCGATGAAGCTCCTCTCGGTTTGGTCTTTCAGTTCTCCCAGTTGTCATTGTGAGCACATTTGGGTGTTTGTTCCCCTGTTAGATATATTTCTGTTTTCTTTCTCATATATTACAAAATTGCTGTCTTGGCTTTAGAGTGATCTTGAAGCCCTGCCAATTTTTTAGTAACTCATTGACAGATTTGGGGCAGGAAGCGCCTGGATCTGAATACATAGTTTCAATACCTTTTTTTGTCATCCCTTCCCAGGGACTGGCTTGCCCCTGAACTGAGGTGCTTTGTGTAACTCCCAACTTATGCTGAAACTCCTAGTTACAGGGGAAGGGGGAAAGGATTTTGAGGACTGTTTCAGAAAAAGTATATTTTCACGGCTGATCAACTTGAAAACAAAACAAACCTCAGAAAAACTGTTGGTAAAACTGCTTTCTCTGGCTTGTACACAGCAGTTTCCTGAGGGTTTCTTTTGTCTGTCTTCTGCAGTAAGTACCTCATAGAAAAGGCCCAACTTTACCACTGTTTTTTCCTTTGCTTGTTTTGTCAATGTCATGTCCTGCCTAAGGGACAGGCAGAGCAGATAGTGGTCAAGTTGGCTGTTTGAAGCCAAAATGGGATCAAAGCAGCCTGATATGTAAAAACACTCACAGAATCTGATACCAAACTTCAACGCAAGACCAAAGCACTTCCAGTCACCAATACTGGAGACTTTCAGATAAATTTACACATAATGCTAATGAGATGCCTGTGGTGCCTCCTAAGTGTAAGACTTGGACTGGGCAGGCAGCCACGTTTCTGTAGGAGGGCATGGATGTAGAGAGACAGGGGATTACACCGCCTGTGGAAGGGATGGTATAGATAACCCAAGACCTCTTTTCCAAGACTCACATCATTTGAAAGTTTTTGTATGCTCTCTGAAGACTTTTATTATATGGCATTAGAGGGTTTTGTTGCTATTGTGTTGTTCAGCTAGGGATTTAAAATAGCTAGCTGGAGCCACTCAGAATATGTGGGGGAGAGAGGGATGTACTATATAGCCTTCCAGTGTAGACATGCCCTTCATTTCTGAAGGGCATCACATTTGATTATCGGTGCCTTAATTTGTAGGGAGATAAATTATTAACAGTGACTTCATCAAATCTCTAAAAAAGCCATTCTTCAATTTTTTTCTTGAAGATTGCCTGAACTTTTATCTGTCCATCTTTATAAATTCTTAATTCATTGCCCTTTCTCAGCCTCTTAGCTTGTAAAATGAGGCCAGTAGTGATTTAACTGATATCTTCAACGTGCTTTTGGAGTACTGGATGTCTCTGTGGAGAATTCATTCTCCTCTGTTCCCTGCGCGGTCCTGCATGGTTTTCCCCTGCTGCGTTTTCATACGGTCTATGGAAAAGAAGTTAAGATCTTTAAACTTGGGAAATCGTTGACATTTTCTGTGAGAATAGCTTCTGGATTTTTGGGCTCCTCCCTCTAATAAAAGCCAAAATAAACATTGCAAAAAATGCCCTTTAGTTACACCCTTCAGCATGTGGGTCTGCTTAGTCCCCTACCTTCCCTCTCTCTGTCAGTCAGGGACAAGCAGAAGCTTGGTGGTTCCCTTCCTTTTATGAACATTTCTTGATGACTTGTTTCTGCTAGAGGCGCAAGGAAAAGTTTTGAACATTGACACTTTCAATCTTCAGAAATTTAGTGAGAGAACAGAGGGAGGAGGGATTGTCAATGCTTGCTTTCCTTCTTTCAGTGCTCTGGGCAGCAGCTGCTGTGCTGTTCAGAACCTCTCCTTGTGTGCTTGTGTACCCTCTGTACATGGAGTTGGAAATGGATTTGGCTCTGGATGGATGGAAACTGGTGTGAAGTGGCATACTCTTCTCTCCCAAGTTCCATTACTTAGCCTTTAGTTCTAGCTTGGGTTCTTCTATTGTAAAGTGAACATTGTCATGAATGGAATCATAGAATCATTGAATTGTCTAGGTTGGAAGGGATCTTTAAGATCATCAGGTCCAACCATCAACCTAACACTGCCAAAACCAAGTATTTGGGGGTGGCTTTTCTGGGTTTTGGGAAGCTCCGAGTTGATTCCTGGCCCTGGCATGGTCTGCGTGACTCAGTCGTGTTACTTGGCCTCTCCAAGCTCTGTAAAATGGAGGGAATGATGCTGGCTGATGGCTTACCTCTCAGGAGAAATGTGAGCGTAATTACAGGTGAGGCGAGGGTGCTTGCATCGGATAATAACAGGAGCTGTGAGCATACAGAATACTAAAATACTTCATTTGGTTGTCAGTTTGTTATTAGCAGAGGAAGGCTGTGCCCCTCCCAAACCTCTCAACTTTGTGTGTGTGGACACGGGAAGCCTTGTGCTTTGGCTCAGGTAATGGGCATGCTCCTGTAGTGCCGCAAACCCACTTGCTCTGGGTGTGACTCCACCGTAGGGACCTGAGCCACAACAGCAGCAAAATGCCAGCTTGGGGCGTTGCTCTGGGACCCTGCGTGCAGCATGGAGCTAGGGCAAAGCTTCAGCTTTCCCACTTAGTTTGAAAGCAGTCAGCATACTGAAATCAGACCTCTTAAGCGCTTTCTCATCATGACTGCAGACATTCAGTGGGGTGGAAATTTTACTGAGCTATTTTGCTGCTGGAGAACCTTAGCATCCTTGGGCTGTGCCGGGGGTGTAAGGTCGTGCTGGGTGGGTGGAGGTATGCATTTTGCAGAAGGCACTTGGCACTGTATTCAGCCATGAATCTGCACATTTATCCATCAGCATCGGGTCTGCTATGGGGGAGGAAGGAGGAAGGATGGAGATAGCACAGCGTGTGGAAAGAATGCATGTTGGCTGGGCTTCTCCAGCTCGCGGAGCAGTGATGGATCTGTCAGGCTGATCCCACAGAGGGGAAGGGCTGTTTGTTTTGAACAATGAAATGAGCTGAAAGACGTGCTGGGAATGCATAAATATTAAGTGGTGTTCAAACTTCCAGCTAGGAAATGTGCTTGTCTGTTGGTAGGAGAAATCGTCTCTGTACTCTTGAGATACTGCTGTGTCTTGTAAATCTGGGCTAAGTCTATCCCCCACCGTGGTACCTGTGAAAGCGAAAGAGGTACAGAGAGGCTGAGATTGCAGGTGGATGTGAATGTGGAGACTTCCAGAAACATTGCCTGGCTCCATATAACAGCATTTTACCATCTCCCCTGCAGGGAAAGCTGGGCAGTGGCTGGGGTGTTGACTTTGGCTCTAGATGCACATGCACCACTTTTTGCTGTATTGCAAGTTTCAGTGGGGTTTTGGGCTTAGGCTAAAATTGTACCTGGGAAACTGAGGCATGGAGCTGTGTGGTTAACTATGTGCCAGCCCTCTGTCCTGCTTGTATGACTGAATTACTGCCGGTATTCACCTGCTGTGCTCTAACAAACTTGGTTTATACTTTGTGAAGATGAAGAAATGCTGTGAAGTGCAATAAGAGATGGAAGGAAGGTTGGATCCTGCAGTAGCTGGGATACCTTCATGTGTGATGCAGGAATTAGGAATATAAGAAAAAACACTGATGGATGAGATGCTGGGGATGTGCTGTTCTTTTAGAAATCTGAGAAACAGAGAACTTTGGATCCATTCATGAAAACCAGCCAGAGGCTTTTGGAAGCAGCATGTTTGACATAACAAGACAAAACCATCTCTGCCAGCTGAATCCATGTAGGGTGAGGCAGGAACTGTAGTGCTGTGTTGGCTTGAGATGAGATGGGACTTCCAGCTGTGAAAACTGCCGCCGTATTTTTTCCTTTTGGAAAATGATCTGCCCAGATCTCCTAACAGCTCAGATGCACAGGCACGATTAGCTGCTGCAGGTATTACTGAGCTGGAACCGGGACTGAGATTTCCTGTAAGTGGGACTGGCTGTTACTGATGGAACAGAGTAAGAAAAGCAGAAAATGGGAAAAAAACCAACATAATCAGCAAGTGATGCAAGCATGGCTGTTGAATATAAACCACGTGGTCTCTCTGTTTCTAGTACTGAGTGATTGGGTTATGTGACTCTTAAGTTGGTAATGCTTTCAGAGGGCAGGGGAAGGGAGAGTTGGATACCTTTTTGAACAGCACATGGCAGACAATCACAGAACAGGTGGTTAGACAAGTTCTTCTGGGTTTTCGCTTAACCCTCCACCACTGACCTGTAGCATAGCTGGGAGCAAAACCGCTGCTTTGTGCCTCGGTCTTGCTATTTAAAAGGGAGATACTTGCCAACCTTGTGCAAGTATTTTGTGATCTGATCAGTGTTTGAGGCTCTCCTAAGGATGCTGCAGATGACCGAAATGCTACTTTTCTTTTTAAGGCACGTTTGCCATGTGTTGCAGTTTGCCATCTGTTACATAATAGCTTTTGCTTTAATTTTATGATTGTATTTTATACATTCCCCAAATGAAATCACGGTAGGCCTGTAAAATGATTGACCTACACAATTGGGGTGGCAGTGCTAATTTAGTCTTTCAGATAGCTGAGCGAGGGAGCAGACCAGAGCAATCTGCTGTGCGAACCCATAACATACAATGGTTGGTACCTCACATAGCAAGAAGTTATGACAAACGTTTGGGAAAGCCACTTTAGACTTGGGATTTCGTCGCCTGGGAGCAGTTCCCCAAGGCTCACCAGTAGCCCCAGTCCAAAGTCAGCTTCTTTTATGTAACCAGAGCACAACATGTTTATGTTGATGTCACTTGCTAACACAAATCCCAGAGACGCAGATGCTCGGCTGTGTACGCTCCCTGCTATGGGAGGAGGGGAGTGAAGCAATGCCTGACAGAAGATACCATCTCATGGAATGCGTAATGGGCAAGTACTCTGAGGCAGTGGTGATGAGATCAGGATAGTTGGTGATACTGAGCTGAGCAGGAATCGGAGTCAAGCCTTTAAGGAGGCTTGATGGTCTCAACCATACCACATACAGAGGTGCTGGCGATTTTGTGCTCTTTGGAGAAAATTTCTTTTACACCCTTTGTAGCAGAAAGGAAAGGGAAAAGACTCGTATTGAGAAATTGCAAGACTTTATCTGAATCCAGCTTCCTTAAAGCAAATCCATTCTGCTTCCAGACTAGAGAAAATTATGCATTCTGTAGGAATTAATTATCTGGCGTTTCTTTGCTGCTCCTGTGGCTTCTCCACCCACCCCCTCCCTCTTCCTCATTCCTTCCTAGTCTTTGAGAGCTGTTGTTTAAAAGTGATCCATTTCAGTAGGGAGCTATTTGTTTGCAGAGCACCTAAATTGTACCGGATTACTTCTGGCTATTTATGCTGGTGGAACTGTGTTTGTGTTTCCAGACTTATGCAAAATACTGCTTTTAATATAGATGCTTAGTCTTGCAGCTCTGATGTTGCTAGACCAGTGATATCTTCCATCTCCAGCTTTTTGTTCTGCAGGTCTGCATGAATTTGGTTGGGCACCCCAAACTAAATGCATGTCCCAATTTTCCAAACACTTGAAAACTGCTTACAGACTTCTAAAAATCAACCGCACAGGTGTTGTTCAGAGCTATCGAACATTTCTGTTGACTTCAGTAGGATTTATTTCAAACCCTTCAAAACATCAGGGCAATTCTGGGAAGCAGAGATGGCAGCAAGAACAGACAGAGTCAAGCCAGCACGATTTAAATGCAGTCATCTACATCGCTCATCCACAGTGAAGAGAAAACACAATTTATTTTTAACACCACCTTAATTCCAAAATGTTTGTATATTAAAAAGATGAAATGACAGTTGACTTTACTGTGGCTCCTTCTCACATTTCTGCCCTGGTTCCTCTTGCCCTGAAGAGCTGACAACCCATACTGATTTTCTCTCACTGTGAACTTGTACGCAACTTAGCAAAATCGGGATCTCAACTTAATAGCCTCTCTGAAAGCTGCTTTAACCGCAAGTAATGTTAGCCTGGCAATATCTCATTCTTCAAATTGCAAAGAAAATTTTTATGCAAATCAGACTGTTTTGTTTTCATAATTGCTTTGCTGATTATTATTATTATCATTATTATTATTTATTGTGGTAAGCCTAATAAATGGCATGTGCATGGCTCCGTGGGATGTTACATCCTACATGTGAAGTTTTTTTTTTTTTTTTTTTTTTTTTTTAAATCACACACCCTATATTTGTTTCTCATTTTACCTGAGAGACTTTAGAGCTGCTGAATTGTATGACCTTGTAGGTTAATGACAGCTCTGGAATAGAGTTGCAGTGCATCTATCTATATCAGGAGAGAGTAATTAGCAAGTTATTGATAGTCAGATGGAATTGCGGCATGAATTCCAGCCAGCAGAACACAATGGCTTTCTAATACAGGGCTTGAATGGACCATCCAGGTCAGGAAATAACGGTATCTTTATTATTTAAAAAAGGTACTCCCAAGGTGTGGAGTCCTGTATAGGTAGTAAATAATTCTACTTGAAGGCTGCTGTTCCTGCAGATATGTTATCTAGTCTCCCCACTTTTTTTGCTGAAAGTGTTCCTGAGACTCTTGCTGGCCATCACTATTTTTCTGTTGTGGGAGTCGTTACTGAAAAAGCTTGCTTTGGGGAATAAGTGTCTGTCTTTCTCTCAGTGTCTGCAAGAATTTTTACTTCATTTGCCAGCTCTATGCTGATATAGGTAGAGAACAGTTTTGCTCAGAGTCCTTAAAATTACTTCCAGTCTGAATGGAGCAAAAGCAATAGATGGTCTAAAGGGAGAGATTTCATCTCCTGGAGAATTATGACCTTCCACCGCTGGGTGCAGGTTTGGTGCTGAGACTTATCAGCGATGCGCGTTGCCTGAGGCACCAAAGATGCTGAGCCTGGGGCGGATCTGGCCCGTTGGCTGGGCTGGTGTGTTTGAACTCCAAGCAAAGGTGGGCTTGGCTACAAGTGCAGCCTCCTCTAGAGAAATAGGCTGTGATGGGGGCATGCCACTGTCTACAATAAGCTTGTCTCTGCAAATCCTATCTCATATTAGTGTAATCCATGCAAGCTGTGGGGCTTGCTGTGTGCATCACACAGGAATATAGTGGGGAAGAAAACTACCACGGAAGCGGGGCTGTGAGGACCAGCTGCAGGCAGAGGATCAGTACCCCTGAGCCCCTGGGCCACCTCTTTGATCCAGCTGCCTTTTTATGGCTATTTTCTGCCCTTCTCCACTTGTAAATAACACTGGCTTTTATTTGACCTATCTTCGGAGTGATTTTCCTGTAAGCCAGACATTTCAGTGTCTCAGAAACCCTGCAGCACATAAAGGGAACACAAAGAGATGAGATTTTTCTCTCAGTCATTTCAGTGAATTTAAGCTTGATTGACAAGCCCTGTTCTAGTGCTGGCAACTGGGATTTCCTAGGCGTAAGTGTTAATGGATTTTTGCATTAGCGCTTTATGTGTAAATCCCAGCTTCTGCAGCTGAGTAGCTGTTGTCCCTCAGGTGAGTCTGTTGTCTGGCAGTCTCCTGGCCTTTCCAGCGTGGGGGCAGATATTGTCTTTCCTCTTTTTTTCCAGGAGGCAGCAACATGTCTCCAGCTTAAAAACTAGGGAGAGCAGCAGGGTTGTGCCTTTGTGGTATGCTTGCTCTGATTTTGTCTACTCGTTTCTTAGTTAATCTAGGCATCGGCAGCTTCCACCATGTACCCTCCTGAGCATTTCCAGTTTGGTGAGTTTTGTATTCCAGAGTTATTTTGGTGTCAGGCTAATCCTGCCAATTGTTACTTGTTTTATGCCTTCTCCTGAGAAAAGTGAGTTGTTTCCCCATTTAATGTGTGTTCCTTCTTCATCTCCCCATTTAATGCACAGAGTCTGAAAATGGTTGGCAACTGTACGCTGAATTCTGAGAAGGAGAAAGTTGGCAAGACCTTGGACCTGTTGAACTTCCTCCTCAAAACTGTGGCGGCACAGGTGAGCGTGTGACCTGATGTGTGGCAAATGGCTGTTCTTCTGAATACCACCAAGGCCTCTTTTAAATGTCACGCTTGGATTTTACCTTGTTGACTGCTCCATTGATACATCCCACCTCATTTCTTACCAAAGGTACCTCTGGAGGGAATGCCTAGCTGGATTTGAGGACAGAAAGGCCCTCATGTCTGAAGGAGTGATCCATAGCTCTTGTGAACTGATCTCTAAGAGCTTGTTGAAGAATTTGTGCAGTATTCCACAAATGCACATGGCATCTTCTTTCTTATCAGCAGAAATACAGCCTGGGATACAGTGAGGATGAGCTGGGTTTTGTCCCAGATGATTGCTCTGTCCCCTTCACTGAATTCCAGAGATTTTAGTTTCTAGAAACTGAGACCTACTCAGAAGCTTTGTGAGCGGGAGTGAAGCTTTCTTCTGGGGCTTTGTTTTCCCTAATGAAAAATGTCCTTTTTGAACGTAAGATTTTTCTATAGGTGACAAAATAAGTCTCCAACATGGTCTTATTTACTGGAGCAAAATAATAGAAGCAGGAGAATTGCTGAAACCCAGTTTCCTACTGATAAGTGCTGAGCTCACACCACAGCCTGTTTCTTTGTGAAGACCTAATAGGAAAGTGGGTGGAGGAGAGAGATTATTTCCAAGACTTTTGTAGGAACTGAATAGCCTTTGAGACACCCCTTTCTGTCTGGTTTTACTGAAATTATCCAGTGGGTTACAGAAGCTGTAGAGGCAGCCAGAGGCAGCATGATTGTGTCCTTTAGAAACCAGACTGAAAATTCTGCTGCTTTTCTTTTAGATAGGTACATAGTTATGTGTCTTCTTTCCCCTGCTCCCAGCTATGGACCGAAAAGGAAAGAGGACCAAAGGACCTTTCAGTCCCTTTTATACCAGTACAATTCTAGCTGTTGGACTCATGCCTCTCATGCTAGAGACTCAGTTTTTCAAGCAAACCCTCTACGTAATGGCGTGGTGCGACTCACCAGTTTTTGCCCCCGAATTGAAGTGACGTTGCACATGAGCTCAGGGCAATGACTCAGGGAGAAGCTGGGCAGGATTGGTTATTTCTGCCACAGTCTTATGCCAAGGACGGCCTGTACCCTGTTGCTGTGAGTGTTGTTTCTGCCTTCACGCTGCAGATTGTCTGTTTGTGCTTGCCTCTTGCAGAACCTGCCTGTTAAGTTGACGGAGTTGGACAAAGTGCTGGTAGCAGCGGACTGGCCAAAACGCATTGGGAATTCGGCGCGTCTCGAGTCTCTCTACTGGAACGTCATGTCCTGTCTGAATTATACGTATGTATGCTCGGCACTGTGGCTTGCCTGGGGGACTGACTGCCTGTCCTACTTGTCTTCATTGATGTGGGGAAGTAGGAAGAGAGGGGAAGTCAAGGCACTGAGCTCAGGCTGGAGTTTTGAGTTAAATGGAGCTTCTGGGTTGGTGAGGTTGAAACGCTTGTTGTTTTGCTTTTGAACAGTTCTAGTCTCATTGTTCCAAGTGCTTATATCCTTAGGATTCGTCCTTGATGGGAAGGGATAGTAAGGCATGTCCGATATCTGATCGTGTCTTGCCAGTAGAGGTAAGGCAGCTGAGCACCCAAGGATAGAGTGCCTGCTGTCAGCAGTCCCAAGTAGTGGCCTGGTTTAAGAGCCATTGCCAAAGTTGCAGAGGAATTTCTAGGCTAGGATGAGTCACTAAGCCCTTTGCATGTCACTGTGGATTGATTCTGCAAATGTGAGGCTGGAGGGAGCAAGTAGCTGTCCTGGGAAGTGACTGGATACCAGAGAGTACATGCCGGGACCTTGAATCTTCTCCGGTGATTTTTTGGCTCCTTGGTGTCTGGATCCCCAACGTGATGCTTGGGGTTGTTGCCTTGCAGCCCTGAAAGCTGGGGAGCATTCAGTGTTTATGCTTTAGTGCTCCTGTGTTAAATGGCAGTTGGATTTGACTTCTGCTCCAGAGCAAAAAAGAGTGTAGGATCTCTTTCTCCTTTCTGTCAGTAGCTTGCAATCAGAACTTTTGTTTCCCCTTCCTGCTGACAGTATTTAGTGCAACACCCAGCATTAGGGAATGCTGGGTGCCCTTCTAGTGACTGGGAGCTGAGATCCCAGTGTGTGTGTGGCCTGGTCTGTGGTATCTCAGCCCAGCAAGAGGCTCTGAGGGACAGATTTGCATGTGGCTTATGGTGAGAGGGCTCACAGGCAGGGAGGAATCATACGAGGCAGCTGAAGCTGTTGTTGTGGCCCCTTCTAATGCCTTGAGCAGGTTTGCAGGGCACAGTGCCCTCACACAGCCCTAGATACAGCCCCAGGCCCTTTCCCAGTCTCACACAGGTCCCCTGGCATCGTACTGCCAGGGCTGGCACAAGGGTAAGACCTAGCTTAGGAGCTAGTAGAGACTGTGGCTGGGAGGGGATTGCTAAGGTAGGAAAGACTGAGCTTGTGCGTGCTGTCTGAGGACGGGATTGGGGTTTAGGGGTGCAGCCTGCTATCACTGTTGGTGCCATCTTACTATGACACCAAGAGATCTTTGTGCAGGTGAGTTGGAACAAGCCTACAGCAGGTGTGGTTTGTGCACAGGATCCTGATGAAGCTGCTGAGAGCCAAGTGCTAACATCAGGTTGTCTGGACAGTGTTTTTCCATCCTGAAGAGACGTGACTTGAAAAATTCTCCAAAAAGCTTCACGTTGAAAAGCAGGCCTGCAGGAATTAGAGCCTGGTTCTGTTTCAGGACTCTGCTATGGGGAGTGAGCTGGTGCAGAGCAGCTTAGATTGGGTCATGGCGAAGTTGCTGACTGACTCTGTTGGAGAATAGCAGCAGTGCTGGCTGTCTTGCATGCACACAAAGGCCGCCTAAATGAGACTGGAGTGATCTGCCAGGGGTTCTTGCTGGAAGACCTCATTGTTAGCACAGTGAAGGCCTTGCTGGGGCTGTCACGTTGGACAGACAGGCAGTGTCTCAATAGCCTTGCATGGGGCCACAAGTGGATGTGCTCGAGAAGGTGGTAAGTACAGCGTCTGGTCTGTGGAATGGGTATTCCTCCTCAAGTCTCCAAGTGCCTTCTTGAGTCCTGGTCCAGCTCCTGCTGTTCATTAACCAGTCGATGTGCAGATTGAGGACCACCTCCAGGACTAACACGCATCCTTGCAGCATGCCTATGCTTCCTGTACCTTTCTTGTGCTTCTGCCTGTTCGTGGACTGCCTGTAGCATGGATCACACTGCTCCCTGCCTGTAAACTAAGTTGGTCTTGATTTTTGATGTTCTGTCTGCAGGAAGCCCAAGAAAGAGAAGACAGCCAATAAGCCTGTGCAGGAAATGGAGACACTTAAGCGGAAGAAGAAGGGCTTCCTGCCAGAGACCAAGAAACGCAAGAATCGCAAGAAGGGCATCCAGGAGAATGGGGTAGCACCAGTAGCTGGTGAAGATGAACAATCAGCAGTCCCAGAGGAGGAGCAGCCCATGGGAACAGAAACCCTCAAGCAGAAGAAAGGCTTTGTGGCCGGTAGTGAACGCAAGAATCAGAACAGAGGGGTCAGGGAGAATGGGGTGGCAATGGAGGGCAGTGGGGAGGAAGCTGTTAGTGGAGGAGGTGCTGTGGCTGACAAGAAGAAGAAGAAGAGGAAGAAGAAGGCAAATATGAGCAGAAAAAGAAAAGGTGATGCAGGCAATGAAGCCAAGCAGGTTCCAGCTGCAAAGAAAACCAAGTGGAGTGTCAGCCAGGAGACCCAGCAGAAGCAGGGCAAAGCCAACCAGCAGAAGCAGGGCCAAGTCAAGAAGAAAAAAGAGAAAAAAACAGTGCTGCAGGAGTAAACTCCATGGACTCACGCAGGCCTGGCATGGCTAGTGTGACTCAGAGGACTGTTTTAATATCTTTTATAACTATAGTTTTTATGTCCTCCATGACTTCAAATAAACCTTCCATGATACTGAGCTCTAAAGCTGTGGGTCTGACTTGTGTGGAAAGTTCAGCTAGAGCACAGGGAGCTTTAAGAGGTCGCATACCCTCCAGGATCTGGTAGGTGCCCACATTCTCTTCTCTGGCAATGCCAAACAGCCTGTGCTTGGGAGCACAGGCTCCTGTCTTCACGATTTCCCAAGGCAGAAGTGAGATGCTTGTTTGGATCTCTTGGGGAGTTGCGGTAGGTGTGCTGGCACTGCTGACTCATGTGGTCAAGCCCTGTGGGAAGTTCAGACATAACCCCTACAGGCACATTTCTGTCCTGCCCAGGCCCAGCAGTACTCACCGCTTTTTCAGTCTGGGAGATGCTGACTCTCTTAAATGCCTGGAGTTAAATGGGCTTGGACATGCATATTCTGGGGACAAATATATCCGATTTGGCCACTCAGGTGTCATCAGTAACTACCATGATCTGGCTTTCTTGCCTTTTTGCTGCTGGGTGCAGGAGGGGTGATGGCCTCTGTGATAGCGCAAGGGACGTCAATAAAACAATGAAACAATTGAAATGGTTGTTGATTTCCTAGTCTGCCAGGCCAGCAGGCTCTGTGCAGCCGTGCAAGGCACCTGTTACCAGCAGGCTTACAACAGCCTATGAAGATGACTGCTTGGAATTGCATCTGCTTATTTATCCCCAAGCTCCGGAATGCCAGAATGCCATCACCCCTTTGGAGAGGCCAGGGCCAGGTTCTTGGATGCTTTGGGTACCTGGTTCTTGTTGAAGGCTGAATCTCGAAGTGTTTGAAACTCTACTCATGTTGTAGTTGCCTCTGAAGCCTCTTCCCTCCTTTCCTCACCCCCACCTGCTGACCACCTTTGCTCCTGGAGGCCAGAAGGTGTGGGTTGGTGGCTGTCCCTGACTCCTGTCCCAGCACTGGAGGGAGCAGGCTCCGTGAAGGCTCAGGTGCTCTCCTTCCTGCAGAGAGTTTGGTGCTGGCTCCTGTCAGAAGCAGATGGCTGCTGGCAGTGAGGGGTTCTGGAGCAGGGCTGTTCCTGCTGTGCCTTCGTCTCTTGTCCTGCACGTGGGTTGGTACCACCAGACATAGATAAGGGCACTGGAAATGTCATGTTGCTTTTGGAGGGAGTGAGAGAAGAGCTGCAAAGGGCTGTGTTTGCCTGTGGCTATTTGCCTGCCTTTGCAATGATTCTTTTCTCAAATGGCATGGAACTCCCTGGGAGACAGCTGCTGGCAGCAATGCAAACACGTTCAATTGCAGACCCCTGGGTAGGTGCAGCGCTCTTCTCATTTCCATGTCACAGCGGTGATCCTGCAAGGTCTGCTGCGCATCCTGAGGACTGCACTGGCTCCTGTTAGCAGCAGGTGAGGGGTGGAGTTACTGTGCCCACCTGCTGGCAGGGTTCAGCAGAGAATGTCCTTCTTTTCCCTGCCTTTTGCTTTCTGCCTTCACAGCTGACAGCTTCTGGCAGTGGAGGGAGGACTGAGGAGCACCGTCCTTGCCTTGGAGGATGCAGCCCTTGTGCATCCTGGATGAGGAGGAGCAGGCAGACCAGAGCTGGACTCTGCAAGTCAAATGCTGTTCAGGTAGTGGCACAAATTGGAGCAGGAGGTGCAGGGGAGCTCTGCAAGGTTGCCAAGGTCCCTTAGCGTTGAAGGGAAGATTTTTTTGCCCACGCTTGCTAGTTGTTGGCCTCCAGCCTCAGCAGTGTTTGCAGAAGTCCCTGGTCCCCAAGCAGGGTGGAGGCTTAGGCTGCGGGTAGGTGGCCAGGACAATGCAGATCAGACCTTCGGTGAAGTAGCTGGTGCTTGCATGTCTCTGTGGTGCTCCCACACTTAACTGAGCAATTTAGGGTCGGACCTGCCCTGATGGACCCTTTCGCCCAAGCCACTTATTAATCTGAAGGTTGTTGCAGGGTCTTGGGTGGAATGGCTGCTGTTGCAGCCTGCAGAAGAGCTGGAAGTCTTTGTTGCCAGTCAGGAGGTATTGGCAGTTATTGTTGCCAGTCTTGTCTCCAAGAAAAGGGGACCTCAGCTTCAAAGGGGATTGTTGGCACTGGGGATGCTGCCCTGCCTTTGCCATTTAACGCTGAAAGCTGGTTCATTGCCTCATTAAAACCTTAAGCCCAGCTAAGCTTCTCCAGTTGTCTCCTGAGTGATGGCTTTTCGTATATTATGCAAATGCAGCATACAAGAGGACCGTCGGTCAGGGCCATCCGTGTTTAATGATGCAGAGATGCTCTGAAGGCGAGCAGGAGTTTCAAATCTGAACACTGTCTTCACTAAAGACTTCTTTCCTTCTTTCTGTGCCTGTAAGTAGGACATCCTGGGACTTTGTACCACTGCCCCTGCAGAGCTAGAGGAGAGACAGCATGCAGGTGTGGAGGGTGGGAAGCATGGCGAGCGGACAGGTATGTGGGTGTGTTGGGAGTGGGAAGGCAGCGTTAAGAGTCCACTGGGATGTGCAGCAGGGCAGCAGCTTGATTGTGTGGTGGGAGCTGAGCCCACTGCTCACATCAGCAGGGCTGTGAGCAGCCTGAAGCAGTGCCAGGGCTGTGCTGCACCAGGCTCTCCAGTTTGGATGATGCCACCTCCCTCTTCTACGGGAACGTGCTCCTGGGCCTGGCAGGTGATGGGCAGAGAAGGTACTGTGGCCTCACAACAGGGACTTCTGCCCCTCTGAGACTTTACGGGTGAAGCTTTGTCTATGAGCGTTCCCCTCCTCAGCTGGTGTGGTTTCTGCCCTGCAGAGCATGCTGAGTTGTTTTAAGGACCGGTTGAGCTCTCCATCACTTGCAGGCTCGGAGATGCAATCACAGCCAAGCTGTGGGATGGCAGAAGGTCCTCGTGAAAGTAACGGTGTTCTAGAAAGAGCCTTTCATGGTGCTCTTGGCAGAGCTGCCACAGCAGGCTGAAGCCTACTGCCCCTGCACATGGCAGGGCCAGTGCTCTGACTCGGAATAGGCGTCATTTTGTGTATCTGCTCTTTCTAGATTGCTGCAGCCAATACAGGACTGATTTCAGTAGCAGGTTTTGACTTAGCTGGTGACTGGAGTGAGCTGGGTGAGAGAGCTCTCTCCAGGCAGCTCAGGTGGCAAAGGGAACCTTCTCCTGTCCAGGGAGCGCATCGGCGCAGGACCCCAGAGCCGCCACGCTCCTGCCGTGGCCACTGCTGCTGGGTGAGTCCTTGCCCACATGAGTGTGAGCTGGGTCCACGGAGGCTAGCTGAGCCACTCCGGGCTATCAGCCAGGGTCACAGGGGGTGAGAGGTCACGTGGATCAGTTTGTCACCATCATTCTGGGGAGAGAGCAGGGAAGGGCAAAGCACGAGGCCAAAGACATACCAGCCATTGTTTCCGACAGAGGGATGGCAACTGGGTAGTGCCAGCTGTCAGCTGCCAACCTGGAGAGTTGACTTTGACCTCCGCCTTGCCAGCATGGATGCGACCATGCTTGTGTGTGTTTAGTCATCAGCACTTGCAGAGCGGTCAAGGGGAAAAGGGACAGGAAAGCTGCAAGGCATTGTGTGAGCTGTGCTTTGGTAACAACTCGCCTGCTAATTTTAATCTGCTTTGATGCACAGTTTATAGAAAGCAATCACTAATCAGCCAAGTCAGATTGTGTTTCACCGGCACGTGTTTGTGCCTTTAACAATTGCAAAGGTTTCATTTTGCTTGATTTCATGTGCTGTCTGTCGCTGGACCTTTAGGGCTTTAGGGGATAGAGCACACTTTGATTTTAATGAAGCCTTTTCTTTTCAGCTGTCCTGGCCTCAGGTGTTCTTTGGCAGTGATGAGAGCTCAAGGGTTCTTGTGAATGCAAGAAAATAGCCACAGGCCCTGGGGCACTGAGCTCAAGGGAGCATTCCTCTGCCGGAGCACTGCTGGAGACTGGCCTTTATCCCAGGCAGGTGGAGTCCGGAGGAGCAGGGCTATGAACTGCCTTTCCCAGTCTGGTGCCTGATTCTTGTGTGAAGGCTGTAGGCTATTTTAAGTTGAAGTTGTGACTTTTTGGTCCCAAGATGTATTAAGACTCTCCCCACTGCCTGTGACTAGCAGAAGAGTCAGTGCTGAATTGCCAGTGGAGGATCTGGGCAGGGCATAAAGGCTGGGACAAGGCTGGCTTGTCTGTGCAGGGCAGTCCAGCTGCACATGGCGGTCAGGCGAAGCTGGGCAGTAAAATGTGCTTCCCTGAAGACTGGATTAAAAATGCACCTGTACCAAGCTGTGCCTGTGCTGGAACAGCCGTGTGCAGGGCTCTGTCCTCCCTCTGAATCTCGTCCTTGCAGATGAGGTCAGTCTTGGTCAGTCTCTGGCTTTCAAACCTCTGCCATGGCAAACGAGGCATGGTTTGTGGAGGCAAACCTTGCTCAGCCACCTTGCTAACAAGACGGGTGGGGAATTAGCCACGCTGTAGCAATGGGATCTTAGTGATGCAGGTGAAGCCCTGGGTTTTAGTGCCAGCACTGTGTTCCTGAGCGGTGGAAGTGTCATACAGCAGTGCAAAGCACTGGTGCTGATGTATCACTTGTGGCCAATATGCTTCGGAGCATCGCTGCTAAGTGGCAAATACAGTAGCTGTGATCAACTCAGCAGCAGCCAGTCCTCTTACAGAGAAAAGTACCTGCAGCAGCTTTTACTTTGAAGTGTGGGACAACACAAGCAGAGATTTTTCTGAGTTGCTCTTGCTGCCAAGATGTGAGGGCCAAGCTTATTTCCAGCTGTTCCAGACTTGTCTAAAATATGGCCTGGGACAGGCTCAAGACATACTTGGGAGACACCTAAAAGACAGGGAAGACACATGCCTGGTCTCGCTGTCTTCATAAACACTCCACTGCGAGTCCAGCATGCAGAACAGCGAGTTGTGCTTTTATTTTTCTCCCTTTCTCAGGCAAAGGAGAACCTGTCCTCCCCAAATCGTAGTGGAAGCAGCGCTTAATGGCGACAGTTCTCTGCTGGCTCTTCAAGGAGTAATTCCTTATAATCACAAGCCCTAAGGTTACAGGAATTGGCTCAAAGTGGGGTGTTAACATGGTTTGTAGTGTTCTGCTTTGTGCTGTGAGACTAGAGAAACCAGCCGGTTCACTGTTCAGCAGGAGGCCGCAGCGTGTGCTGGGGGTGGCAGGACACACTCAGTTGCTTGGTGCTGGTTTGGGTCGGAGCAGTGATGCTCCCGACAGACTGTCTGTGCTGCGAGGGGTGTCCTGGGCTGCCCAGCACCCAGCAAACAGGGTCACAATTATGACTCTTCTTGGCAGGGGAGAGCCTGGCCACAGGGATTTCCTCCTGACCTGCCTTGCAGCTGTTGTTCATCGCTTGTACTCACAGAGAAGGCTGAATCAACTGCTAGTGAGGGAACTGGTGTGTCCATGTAAGCATCTTTTAAAATGCTAAAGCTTTCAAGTTTTATTTTTTGAAGTAATGTACTATGATGTGTCATACAGAGATGTTTTTGCCAGAGATACCAGGAAATGGTTGCGGTGTGTTGATGAGGAGTGAAAGAGAGGTGACCATGCAGTCAGGACCTCTTTGTACAACCATGGCAAACGCACCAGCAGCCACACCAGGACACCTACAGCACAAAGGGCATCTGTTGTACAAGCCGGCTGGGGCTTCACAAGGTGACACGCAGGGCGGGCGTCAGCGTGGTGGGCATGGTCAGTGTGATAGTCACCCTGTGCCAGCCCAAGCAGTGGGGCTGTTGTCTGTCTCTCAGACTGCAGATGGCCTCGGTAAGAGCTCTACAGAAACAGTGTGGGGAGGGTTTATGAACAGGGAAGGCTGGGGGGGGCTGGAAAAGAGAGAGAGATTGTGTGTCTGTGTGTGTGTGTGTACACCCACATGTATGTCTGTGATTTTTTTTAAAAAAAAAAAAGTGAACAGTACAGTCACATTAACAGGAGTTGGTTGATGGAAGCTAAAGCTGCTGAGCTTCAAAGCTTAGCTGCTGAACATCAGAATTTATAAAATTATGCTTAATCAAGTCATTTACACAGTATGATTAAGCTGAAAGCCCCAAGATGCGCTGCCAAAAGGCTATCAGGGTTGATTGTTTAAGCGACGAATCCTCTACTTGCAGGGGTGTCCTGGCCTGGACACTTGCGCTGCACTGAAGGAAAAGAATACTGAAGGGAGGTGCTGCAGGGGACGGTAGGAGAGGTCTCTTCCATGGCAGGTAAGGGGAGACTCAAACTCACCTTGTCTGTGCTGCTGCTGCAGACCAGGGCAGGAGAGCTGGTGGGCTGCAGTGCTCCTGAAGCAGCAGAACCAGCTCCTTCCTCTGCCCACAAGCGAGATGCCACCATCCTGTGAAGCTGGCAGGCATGGCTGGTGCAGGATCCCTGGAGAAAGGGCAGCCTTGGTGCCTACCACTTCAGGATTAATTTCCTGGCCTGCTTCCTGCCCGTCTTCCTGAGCACCCGACCCATAGCTACCACATTAGCTGCCTTCGTCAGTGAGCTCCACCAGGTCTTTTAGCTCTGCCATGTGTCCATGCTGTGCAGTGAGGGGACGGAGCAGGGCCCTGCCTCGGTGCCCACCACTGACTCCTTCCCGCCCTGCTCTGATCCCAGGCTGGACCCAGGCAGCCAACTCAGAGGGAAAAGGAGACTTGTACACACCAGCCCTCTGCTCCCTCGGACCTTCCCTGCTCGTGGTGTGACTTTTTAAACAACCTCTGTGCAGGCTGGTGTCCGGGTAGGTTCACTGCCATCCACAGCAGAGTGTTGCTGGCAGGAGCTGTGTGGCCGGCGGGGCGCGGGGCAGCCTTGTCCCAGGGACCAGCTCTGCAGACGGCGGCCGCAGGAGCGCGCAACCAGAGCAAGAGGTGACACGAGAAAGGTATGTTTTAAATACTTTTATTTCTTAATTTACATAAAGGTATATATTTGGCTTATTTATCTTTTTTTATACTCTGAGATTCACAATCAATTGCTCTTAAAAAATAAAATAGTCATTTACTTCTGAAAAAAATCAGAAAACTATTTTATACTCCTCCCTTGTATAACAAGAAAATATACTATATACTCCCGTACATCACGTAGCAAAAGTGATTGTAAGTGCTGGTTTACCAAACAATAAAGCAAATGGAGAAGAAAACAAACAATTAGGACGGAAGGTGCAGAGAGGAACTCTGCTTTCCAGAGTACAGCCACTCGTTTATAGGGTTTAGTCACCCTGAGGTTCTCTCTTGGCTAGTCTGTGAAAGGGGAGAGGCTCTTGGGTTCACCCAGATCTAGCTCTGTGCGCGATGGCAGCAGGAGGCATTACAGTTACTTGGGTTGGCAGCTTGCTGCTTTTTGGGTAATTTTCTTGCCTCTCTGTGCAGTTCCCATTACCTCTGTGCCTCTCACTGTGTACAAGCCACCTAATTGCTACTGTAGTGGGTGCATCGGTGCAAATGCACTATTAGCTGTGGAGGGAGTTAATGTTTGTTTACAAAAAAATAGCGTTTATTGAGTGGAGTAGAAGGAAGCCCTCATGATTCACTGAGGGGCATCCTGGACCCCCCTGGTGCACTCTGGACACCCTGCACAGACCCTGATGAAGGCAGCAAGGCTGCAGCTAACATCGCAGATCCCACAGAGTGCAGGGAGACTGGAAGGAACCTGAGCCTTGAGGCAAACCATCGGCGATGGTTGACCCTGGAGCAGAGGTGGGGAATGGGGCAGAGCACTGGGAAGGCCCAGCCGCAGCCCTGAGGAACAGGGTGAAGCAGCAGGTACCAGGGAGTGGGGACAAGACATGGCAGCACCAGCCAATAACCTCAACACCTTTCCCCTCGCGTGGCTCCCTGGCCTGAGGAGATGTGTACGTGCTGGGATGAGAGGCTGTGAGTAGTGCTCCCTGCCTTTTGGTAGTATTTTCCCATGTTTTCAAATGTATTTAAGGGCTCCTGTTTGTCTACTACTAATTTTCAGACATTCACATGAAGTGATTTTGTGTGCAAGAGATCAGTGGCTTTAAAGGTATTTCTGTCCTTATTGGGACTATGTAATTTTGTGTTGAAGTTTAGAACCACAAAGATAACCTTGATGACCTGAACTACTACCCTAAATGATGGGCTGGAATCTTGCTTCATTCAGTGTGATGAATCCTAAAATACACGAATTCTTTATTAAAAACTAATTATCTTTTCCTATTAATAACCTTTCTTGATAAAACCAGAAATACTAATTTTAGCGAGGGTTGTTACTTGGCTTGGATATAAGTAATATACATTCAGTCTAGACTTCTGTTCTCGTTCCAGAAACACTGCCTATGAGTATACCAAAAATTGTCCACTGCTCCTACGCCGCTCCACAAAGTCAACAATGAAATGGCCGTAACGGCTTCCAAGCCTGGCTACGTCTACACCTCCAGCAAACGGAGTCACAGGGGAAAGCAGCGCTATATTGCACGCCAAGCCCAGAGTGCAGCACCGGTCCAATCCAACACTGTAAGTCCTTTTTTAATAATGGGGAACTTCTGACCTCTAGTGAAGTACAACAGTAGAAACACAACATCGCTTGTTTCTGCAGCATCTCAACAGCGAGTAGCTCAGCTTTGCACATAAAGAAACTGAGGCCAGGCAGTGACCTTCCTCAAGCCACACACTGGCAGAAACGGGCTGTTGTCCGGGGACAGGGAACGGTATGTTAGAATCCAGGGATGAGCCTTGTATGGCAACGTAGGTCTAGTTTCTGTTCGGTAATACATACATTTCATCCAGACTTGATGTACCTCTTATTTCCTTAATCTACAGACCCTTGATCTAATTGAGCTGGTTTTCCTCTAATAGACCACACACCTTTATGGAAGCACTAACTGAACAATTCTTCACAGCTAAAACAAGAAACGCAGCCTTTCAGCTTCTGGCCATTCCAATACGGGTCATCAACGTGTAAAGGAGCAGCAGCGTCTGCAGGAGGTGGAAAGGCTGCGCTTCCTTCCCGTTCTGTTCATCTCCTCTGAGCTGTCATAGCTGCTGCTTTGGCCTCCCTCTCTGACCCTGTGGGAGCAGGGATTCAGGGATCCCTTGGTGTGGAACTGCTGCAGGTAGGACTCACATCTCACTCCCTTGCTCGCTCCCTTCCCTCTTTCCCTGCTAAAAAGAAAACCACAGCACTTTCCTTCATATGCACAGAGGATAAAGCTGGCCTCCTGTAACAGCACTGTGCTCCTCTAACAAGGACTGGGGCTTGTCACCAACACGGAGAGCTGGTGAAATTCCAAAACACTCAAGTTCCCTTTTCATTGTTGATTCCTGAGAATTAAGTTTAAGGACAATTCGTAATCTCTGAACTTTAGCAGGAATGCTTCGTTTAGTTGACAGTAAATGCTACAACAGAGAGAGCCTATCAAAAAAGCCATTTAGGAAATGTGGCTAATCTTCTTTGGTCTCTGAGATGAAATGACGGATTGTTGGGTTGCTTTTTGTTTCTTTTTAAAGGAATTTCTTAATGGGAATCAGAAGTTCATGTGCCTTTAAAGCCAAGTGTTTGGCTCCTAGACTACAGAGGCGGTATTTCCCCTACGAATGTAAATAGTGGCACGTGGTGGGAAATGAAGTATTGTTTTGCATTTGCTTTGCTTTATTGTTTCTAGCACCCGCTTGCTGTTCTCCAGAGGATGCACAGGCACTCGAGGAAAATTTCTGGCTCTAGTTGTTTAGCCAAATCTTAAAGCTACTGTTAAGGTATTTTAGGTGACAGAGCAACCTTTGCAGAAGAGTCCTGTGGAGCTTGATGAGGAGGAAAGGCTCACATTGTGACAGGAGTCACCCTCAGAACCCATTTGCCTGGGCAGAGACTGGCTATGCGGAGTATCGACCAGTTCGCTGGGAACTGGAACTACCGACCATCGCCACTACAACGCTGTACTGTCAGCCCTAGCACATTCTGGAAGTGAATGGGAGATAAAACCCAGATTTATGAACAGTACCTTCCTGTGTCTCTGAACAAACTCGCATCACCATCAGGACAGGCAGCTTCCAGACTTAACTTGCATCCAGTCCCGGTTTGGCATTTCCTGTGCTGATTTAGTCCTACTTGCGGCCCAACCACATACGCAGAGGAGAGAGGTGCATCCACCTACCCGAGGTGTGTGCTGAGCTCGAGGGGAGTATCTAAACAGTGGGAGACATCTAAACAGAACAAAGGGAGCGGGGAGGTCGCAGAACCAATGCCCTTTCTCTGGAAGCCTGACTTTCTCAGGGCCGGTGCTCGCCTGCCTTCCCCACACTTGCAGCATCGAGGCGACACAGCATAAATTTGGCTTGTGGAGGTCAAGTGCAGGAAACAAGACTCGAGTGAAATGGCACTCTGACTGCCTTACAGACACACGCCTCTGCATTGGGGAATAACACAGTTCAGGCACTGGCCTTGTATATTAAAGATCTCAAATGCATCTTCATAAGGGTAAAAGTGACTGACTGACATCCCAGTAAGAGTAGTCTGGG
Source organism: Fratercula arctica (assembly GCA_947846985.1). Lineage (NCBI taxonomy): Eukaryota > Metazoa > Chordata > Aves > Charadriiformes > Alcidae > Fratercula > Fratercula arctica. Next base: position 12,544,334 of record CANTUZ010000015.1, on the reverse strand, counting down.
ACCGCGCGTGGGGTTGGGCGTGCATTAAACCTAAGCGCTGTTCCAAAGGAAACAGCTACGGTAGAGTATCAGCCACCTTTAAAAATCCTGACAGCAGAGAGTTAGCATTGACGATACGGGTGATATGATACGCGTGTAAACAAAGCATGGAGTCACTGGCACAGCAGTATTGCACTACCAGGCTCTAGGTAAAGCAATTCAGCCAGATGGATTTTGGTATTTTAAAAACCTGTGAACCTCCTAGGCAAGGCTGAATTTAGCATATTGAGCAAACTCTAGAGCCCCTAGGTATTTTTGTCCAAAGTTCTTCTGGGCCTTTCTGTAACAACCACCAGCATACCCAGTGCAGTGAAACTCTCTCCTCTGTCCCATTGCTCAGCCTCAGGTGACAGGTCGTCATCCACTGGAAGTTGTCCTACCGTGCCCTTGCAGGGCCTGGTGCCAGGGCACTGAGACGAGGGGAGTTGTGGACGTGACTCACGTCTGGTATGGCTGCACAGGCAGCTCCAGATTTTAAATGTTTAAATAAAAACTGTTTATCTAAATATATATATATATATATATCTATCTATCTGTCATCTAATGTCTTCAGCAGAGATAAAGCATCTTATGACTTATTTAAATAAAAATAATAATCTGAATTGAGCCTTCAGTGTTAAAGAAAAGGTGATGTACAGAATCGGTCCCCAACTAGTGCAGTCTCTGGGTGTGGGAGTGCTGACAGAACAGCAGCATTCGATAGGGCGTAAGTTGCCCCATAGATGATGTGGACTTTGTTGGCTACAACTAAAACCATATACACAATCTACAGTCACTCACTTGGGTAGCACATTGTGGGTCCAGCGGACAGTTGGTTTTGATGCTCAGAGGAACCTGTGAACGTCCTTATGCTCAAGAAGAACCTGTATTCCAGGCTGCCCTGCTCATCTCCTGGTGCCTGACCCTGCAGGCCGGAGTGGCGTGATTGATTTGCTGCTGGATAACCCTTCCAAGGCGGCGTGGGGCTGAAGGATCCACCGGTTTCCAGTACGGAAGGGCTTCGAGCTTGAGATTGGTGTGGTGGTGGTGGGAGCAGGAGTCCGCATGTCATTTCCTTCACTGGTAACTGCAGACAAAGAAGAGAGAAAGGTGGTTAATGGGTAGTCACAGGCACTGATTGGTAATGGTGACACATGCACCCCAGCTTTGTGGTGGAGGCCAGCTAAGACACACCTTGCCTCCATGCAAGTTGGACGCTAGTGCAGCTTGACCGGTCTGGAGGGAGCACTTTGGGATGTAGTGTAGGCTTTTGGAATTGGAAACACAAATGCACTGTAATCCAGGCAAAATCTGCCCAGGTGAACCAGTAGCAGGTTTAGACTCCTGTCCACGTTACTTAAGGGCATCAGCCATGTCTTGTTTATGTCAGTTGTGTAGGTACAACTGTATGTGGGTTGAAACAGCTCAGCGGACAGCAAGGTTAATTTTTGCTAGACTGTTCTTAACCCCATCAGTTCACTAAAGAAAACAGAGACTGCCTCTTGCCCTAAATTGCCACTTTTCAAAACTGCTGTCCTTTGGAGAGCCCAGTGTGTCGGGGGCTGAGCCCAGCATGCACCTCCCCAACGGCAGCGCTCAGCTGTCAGTATTGCTGCTGACAAGGTAGAGCAGACGCTGGCTTTCTGCTGGTGGTAGACGCTTGCTTTAAAGAGCAACATCAGCACCTCTGTTGACTGGTGAGATACCACTTGTGCGTGCTGCGCAATACCTAAGTGGCCAGCAGCTTTCCTACATTAAGTGGAAAGGATAACCAGTTCTCCCGCTGCAGGATTTCCTCTGAGAGGTTCTGTGCTCCATGTTATGCAGGAAATTGCCCGGACCTTAAAAATCAGTGACTGCTGGGTTATAGAAAAATTGCCTTTAACAATGGCCTAGTTTCTCTCAACCTGTATAAAACTGGACCAAAAGAGAAGAAAGTACAGTGAAAAACCTAGGTGTGCACAGGACCCAAGTGTTCAGTGTTTTATAATGCAGGTCTCAGCAATAGCACCTAATATTTGGTCACAGATTTTTGAGGCGCTTTTTTTAAAAAAACAACCAACACCGTTTTTCTAAAAGCTACTGATAAATGACAATGTGCGAGTATACCAGAATATATTCCCCTCTGTGGAAATAACACATCTGCTCTACTAGAGATTGTATTAAATCTTTTCCCCCAAAAGGCCATTCTTAAGTGTGGTATTGAGTTCTGATTTTATGATTAGTCTCTCAATGCATTTAATTTATGGGAAAGAAATATCTTCAAAAACCTGCTTTAATTAATTTTGGCTACAGTAAAATGCGAGGAAGTGTTTATCAGTCGTTGCAGCTCTGAGCTGCAATGCTGTGACTGCTGGCGAGTGATAAGAATAGCATGAACAGAAGGGAGAAGAAAGGGCAGCGGGCGCGGGACTCTCCCCCGGCTCACTGCCGAGGCCTTAGCTCCGTCGCCCGGGATCAAGGGTTGGAGTGGGGACAGTCCTCGCAACGTCATGCAAGTTCGTGTGCTGCCAGGAAGCGTTTTGCTGCAGAAAATTTGGAATGTGCTAGTAACGGTCATTCGATAGCGAGCAGATGTTGACCCAGAGCAATGCAGCAGCAGGTTTTATGGATGGCAGGAATGTTCTAAGTTCTGGCCTCAGACAGTCACACCGGCTGCTGGTCAAGTCAATAGGGGTTGCGTGGTCTTATCTGCTCAAAGCCGGGAGCACCAGGCTTCTGGAAGCACCGCAGTGCAATAAAGGACACTTGAGTTGACCCCCTGGTTTCCCTGTTCTTGACTCGCTCCGATTTGGGTTGAGGGTAGCAAAGGTGCAGACCATGGCTGTCTAAGGTTATCTCTTTCCAACTTATAAGGAAAGAAAGGGGTGGAGAGGGGTTGTGGAGTGGTTGGGTAGCTCAAAAATAGTTGCTGGTTTGGGTCACTCACCGTCAGACTTTCACAGAGGCTGGTGGCATCACAAGTTGATTCACCCTGGTGGAGGGAAAACAGAAGTGACACGTTAGAGCTGCCATTAGCCAACAAACAGGCTCCTAAAAGCATACCAGCCTATTAAAGCCAGGTTCCTGTTGCTTAACAGTTTCTAAAGAGATAGGACATTAACAACTGTCCTGCACAATGGACTAAAGCTGAAACCCTCTCCCAGTGGTGTCTGATAGCAGTTCTGACAGTTGCTGGAACATACCAAGTAGTGTTGCTGACACTAATTGACAAGGATTTGGGAAGGTCCCAAAGGCATTCAGACGTAGGAATTGTTTCCCTAAGCCAGTAACAAGACTGTTTATACAGTGGCTGTTGAATGGTGTCCTTCAGACTGGCAGCATAAATGTAAACAGTCACCACTGAAAAAAATTAAATTAAGAAAAAAAGGAGCTGTCTTTCTGTTTTCAGCTCCTGAAGACCTGCTGCTGTCCCAGACAACTGCTCCCAAGTGATGGATGGAGTCCAGCGGGGACGGCAGTGTCACCAGGCAGAAGCTGTTCTCGGCAACGCGCTGTCCTGCACCTCCTGCCGCTGGGGGCGGCGAGGGGCCCGGCCCCTGCCTGCTGCGCGGGGCACCCAGGGGAAAGGCAGTAATGCTTCCACAAAGGTCATCCCTTGGACCTGCTCCTTCTCATTGCAACCCAGCCTTGCTCCCCAGCAGCTCTCCTGCTGCAGCAGGTCACCGCTCCCCTCTCCCCCACGCTGCTCACGCCTCCCGGGGACAGGAGCCATCGCCTTCCATAGGGTTAAGCACAGCAGGGGGGACTGAAGGATGACAAGCCACCCTCGGACTCTAAGACCTTTGGGACTCGCTTGCTATCTCGGATGCTCGCTGACGTCAGTGGGAACGCCTGGGCTCTTGGTAACGACACTGGAAAACCCCCACCTCACTTAAGGCCCTGGCTTGGCGTTGCCCCGTTGGAGTGCTTTCCCCGAGTGCGCTCCAGCCACGCTTGGCCGCTACAGGAGAAGAAACATGAGTCACGGAGTCAGAGTCTTCTCACACCCTTTGGCTGTGCTAACTTCAAATCACAAATAAACTGAAACAGCAGTATTTTGTATCTTAAAGGATTGCAGCAGGATTTTGCCATCACAAGTAAAAGCGCAGCTTCTTTCTGACTCAGTAAAACTTGGGCAGGGTTCCTGGGGAGATCACAGGAACCATCGCTGCCTGAAATCCCTCCAGGTAAGAACTGCTCAGTGGAACATCATTTTCCTTTGGAAAATGCCGATTCGTTAAAACTCACCTGTGGCTCTTCACCAGACTTCCCACCTGACCCAGGACACTCTTTTATTGCTGAAAAGGGATAATGCTGGATTCAGACACATATTCCAGGATAAAAATTAACCAGTGGTTAGAGCACACCTTCCAAGAAATCTCTGCATGAGAAATTGGCCCAGTTCAGCCTACAGCTCGTAGCTTCACGCCAACCTCACAGAAAGTCTGTCTCCAAGATGCCCAGAAGCCTCTGTGCCTTCTCTGCCTTTCCAGGCGATAAACTGAAACGGTTTTGATGCAGGAGCTGACCCCAGTGTCTTTGTAGACTTACCATGCTTGGTAACCCTGCTGCATTGGACGTGACATTGTAGTGACCATTGTCAGCGTGCTTTAACTACCAGAGTACATCAGAGAGAGAAAACAGACGACCTTGTAGCGCTACAGGCAACTTCAGAAGTAGGAAGTGAACCACGATTTGTCATGGAGCTACCACAGAATACTGAAACTCCAGCTGTTTGAATGCGCCATAGTGTTGTTTGAAAGTCCTGTCCCTTAATGCGTAATTCATTCCACGTGTTTACAAGATACAGAATATACACAGAACAGGTTAGTTTTACCATCATTTTCTCTTCAGCACAGAGAACCCACCTGCGTTGCTGACAGATGAACTGTAAACACACACTCCATCTTATGTTACTTAGCGTTCAGCCTCCTCTGGGGTAAAACGTACCTTCCACACAAGCACTTATGTTGTCCCCAAGTCAGGAGAGTTACTTGTTCTTTGCATTTTAACACATTTCTTTCAACTTCCGCTGTATCTCTCTTTCACAGATGGGAACAGAGGCCTAGAGGGGCTCATCCTGAAATGCATTTAGAAGATTTCACGGGAAATTAGACCCCACGTGACTCAAGAACCTGCTGGGGAGAGAAGCGGCTTTCGGGGCTCCCGCAGGAAGCTGGTGGGCAGGAGAGGGAGCTGAAAGAGTCTCCCGGGTTTGGGTCCGTGCAGTCCCCCTCTCTCTGGAGCGCTGTGGTGCAGACGGTGGTCGCTGCCTTACGCACAGCCAGGTTTCAGTGAGGCTCAGCTGAGAGTGCCAGCAGGTCAGCTGTGAATTTTTTTATTTTTTTTTAAAGCAAACCCACTAATAATAAATTTTAGATTCTCATAGGTGGTAAAATGTAGTACACGGACTTAAGCTAACAAGGGTCAAGAGCATCTAAATCCCTGTTCAAGTCCCACTTGCCTTTCTAATAACGATAATCCCCCCTGAATAGATTGTTGCTTCCGATTTGGGGATATCTGCTGACTAAACATCGGTTCTAAATTGTTCTATTTTATCTGCAATGTTTTCTCAAGATTGTGAATGTTTTCATTCCTTAAAGAGAGCGGGGTGGGAACCACTCTGTTATTTCCTGAGGGGGAGGAAACTTACCCAAATTGCCTTTCAAGACCAGAAGCTGTACAACTTTTTTTAGTTTTTACGGGCTCCTCCAGCAGTTAAGAATGTGGCTGACTCCTTCTAACCCCATCATTTCCTCCCATCAAACCTAAATATTTCTCCTAGATCCTATCAAACTGTTGCCAGGTAGTGGGACAGCATCTATAATTCTGAAGTATTTATAAGATGGTCTGTTTAATATTAAACTACGTGCTCTAGAGCTGTTAAATATTTATACTATGTAAAATGGATCTAATTTCACAGCACCTCAGCCGGTGAGAGAACTGCGTAAGAAGACGACGACAAATCTAAGGTAACAGAGGAGTGGCCAGGGTGTTCTACCGGTCAGCTGTACTCCGCTTTGTTGCAGGAGCTGTGCAGAGATGACCCTCCAAATGCTGTGTCCCTTCAGCCTAGCCGGTCACCAAGCCAACAGATGCTGGAGATTACAGTTTGCAGTAAATCCAGCTCTGCCGAACAGCTCACAGCACAATCTGGGCCTTATGAGGCTTTTGAAAGAGGTTTTGCTGCCCACATCCAGTCCAAGGGTGCTCTGCTCCAGCCTGTGCCAGCAAGAATAACACCCAGATCTCCCGTCTCACCTGCAGCTCCGCCTGCTCCAGCAATTTAGGGTGAAGTTGTGAGAAGCAGTCGCGGGATATACGTCCCACTGACTTTCCATAACATACAGGCTGATGAATGTTTGAGCTCGGTGAATACGTCGTCTCTGGTCATGAGCTCAACCTCGAGCAAGGAACAGGACGTCAAGAAGGAGAAGACACTTTGGTATGTGCAGCACCATTGTGCACAAGGCTCCACGAGAAAGGCTGTGCTTAAATAAAGCGTGTGTGGATGCTGCCAACACCGTTGAATGTTAACTTTCAGATTAACTTTTTCAGATATAACGTTTAACAAACATATTTCAGTATCCCACAGCTTTCCAAAAGCCCCGTTTTCTTGCAATCTAAACAAGTCAGGCTCTGGCTTTTGTAACAGAGAAGCATATTAGGAAATAATGTCCTAATTTTTACAGCTTGCTGTATTTAACATCACTTAACATCACTTAACTTTTACAACCAACAATAAAATGTTTCGGTGGGGTCCTTCTAGCCTGCAAAGAACTCATTTTTGGACTAGCAGGAGCTCGTTCAGCAGACAGGAGCACTGGGGCTACGGGGGCAGATGGATCAGTGCCTCAACAGCAGCTCCTGCCTGTGATTAAGGATCCTTCTTCCTTCATTTCACTGGCGAGAGTTCTGTGCTTCTGAAGTACCGTGCAATGTGCTATAAAGTGCCAGTTTGAACCAGCACTTTAGGGAGGGTAATAGTGACCAATGGCACCCTGCCCCAGAGCCCCCCGTCTGAACTCTCCCAGATGCTGCTGGGGCTGTAACCCTCCAAAGGCCTGTGCACACACTGAAATCAGAAATTCCAGGTGATGAAATGCTTAAATGCACAGACATCCTTGAAAGGAGTGCGACTCTAAGGCCTTAAATCCATGAAAAACAAATCTTTTTTCAAATACAGCTAGTCAAAGGGGGTTTTTTGGCATCAAAGCACTAGAGCCAGTGCCACACTCCACCTGTGTATTGGTGACCATTAGCAGCACAGCCAGGTGCAAATCCCACCACTGAACGTCAGCAGCAACACTCAGTTCTAGTGTTGCTCTCTGAAACTCTGCGAGAAAAAGAGGCCGAGGTTTTCATTTACAGCTCCACACCGGTATGACTTTCAGAGGTAACGGTGAATTTTATCTACTGATAAATGAAGATGGGAAGTTACTCGCACACGAGGCTGGCTCATGCTGTAGTTATCGCTCTTTTCCTCCAGATCACGGAGCAGGAGAGCTGGGGCAGCCTTCCACACTGGGTTTCTTGAGCTTCAAATGCACACAACCTCGTCCACCAGGTGAGTTAAAACCCTAGGGCAGAAGTAATGCTGTCACTGTGGTCTCCCTGACGCCTGCAAGAGGACGAGTGTCATTGTAAGGGAAGAGATCGCTAAGGCAGCGCAGCACCAAGTGGGCTTGGGCACAGGCAAAGTTCTGTCCTGCACAATAACCACCTCATTTCCCAGCTGTGGCTCAGAAAGGGAGAAACGTCAGGAAAGTGTATGTTTTACAGTCCGGGCTCACTTCATCTGCCACCTTGTTACTGCAGGGATCAATTGCTTTAAATAAATCCTTGCTGAAGCCAATTGCCAAAACACATTAACATTTTAGTAAACAAAGGAGGGAAATGGACACAAGTTTACAGACCGTCCTGCTGGTATTTTCCACCCCTGTCTGCACAGTGTCATCACCCTCATACACAGTCGGCCCCAAGAGGATGTCGAGCTTATTGGGGTTGGCCTGCCAGCAGCACAAACGGGCAACGCAGGACCAGGAAACACCTTCAAAACAACCAACCGTGTTACCACACCTCGGTCATACGCCACACAGACCCTACTGCTTTGTCTCGCCGGCATTTCGGCACAGAGGGATTTATAGCTGCATTTCACTGGGATTTTTGTCACATTTCCCTTGAGGACTTTGAATCAAACTCCTAAATGCACCGAGTTTCATCTAGTAGCACACAATGCCAAGAGGGCTGCGGATGCGGGCACGGAGCTCATGCGAAGATTTCTGTCCCTGAAACAAATCAAAGAAGTCCGTGGTGATTCCGCTTTCTCTTATTTCGTCGCCGCAGCAGCCAGCCCCAGCTGTCGTACCCACGGCAGGGCGCTCCTTCGGCCTGGCTCTCTGCTGCGCTTGTGAGTACAACATACGCGTCCCAGCCACGCACGACCTTTTTGCCACACACTTTACCAAGAGGAAAACCAGCCGGCTGGAGACTCCAGTACAAGTGTGTGCCTTTTCTGCCCTTCATTATACGGAGTTTTTAATCAAGCAGTGCAGAATATAGATATGTTAGCTGTGACTGTCCTCCAGTAACGAAGTATAGTTGCCATTTTCGCCTGCCGTTGGAGGGAGATGGCTTTGGGTCCCCGCTCTACAACAGAGTGCTCCCGGGATGCTGAACAAGCTGCTGGGTGCACTCTGCTCCCTAAACAAACAGCTGCAGAGCATTTAACCGATCACCTCCCGAGCAGGGTGCGGGAACGGCCAAATCAAGGATTGCTCCCGGAGAGCATGTCCTGGTTTAACTCAACTCCAGCTATTTTGAGAGCGAAGTCAGTAACTTTGGGACAAAACACACAAGATTAACAACACGCATTACTGCAGAAACTCAGTGCTTTGATTTAAAAGGCTGCTGGTGCTGCACCTGAAAACAATGGCTGAAAGTGGAGATGCACAAAAGGTGAGCAATAATAATACATCAACCGAGAAAGATCCCAGCGAGCGGCAGAGGGACCGGAGCGGCACGGCTAAAGATAGCCCAGCACTGAGCTCCCTGATGCTTGGTGACAGGCTCATCCACCCCCCAGGAACAGGGTCTGCCTGAGGAGGCTGAGGCCAGTGTGCTAAAGGAAGAGGACGCTAAGCGGAGCGCTAACGAAACTGAACAGAAATCGGGCATTGGACCGGGAAACCATTGCTTAATTTAGCTCTGCCAGCTGCTCGTCCTCACTCATTTCTACCCAGAGAGGAAGCCTGGGGCTGCTGTTAAATTGGAAGGGCTCCAAACCAGGACCTGGGTGTGCGCAGCCTTCCTGGTGGCCACCGGCACGGCGTTGCCCTTCCCTCCGGAGACAGAGGTGGTGGCTGCGCCTGTAGCAGCAGCTCAGCGGGGACAGGACAGCCCGGCGCTGGGCTGAGAGGTGCTCCGCCAGCTGCGCTCAAGAGATGAATTGGCTTAAACCCCCTTTTCTTCCTGCGCGGCAGTGGGGTTAGCGACCGGAATGATAACCATGTACAGCAAATACATTTTTTCCATCTATCAGGAACAGCCCCTTAAAGCTGCGCAGACTCTGATAGCATTTTCCATCGGTTCGTTTAATCTAGGTGCTGAGCATATTTGCCTCCAGAGGAAGAAACATAGGTCAGCTTCTATTTTTTCCTCTTTCACAGATCTTGACAGAGGAGAAAACTGGCGCATGAAGCAAAAATCAATAACCTTTCCTTCTGTTTTTCCAGGCAGCTGCGACAGAGCAGCTGTGAAGACGAGCGGGTCAGAGCCCTCATTGGGGTATCGAAGCCTTGGATGGAAATGAACTCCGGAGCCAAGTCTGCCTTGCTGTGGTACGCTACTGGGGAGTCCTGAAGTTAGTGAAGATGCGGGGCTCTGCAGCCCTCAAAGCTTTGTGCCGGAGTCTGTCCCTGTATGTATAATTCCGCCAGATGATGGTGGTCTCAGAATTAAGGTGGTGGGATTTTTAGTGCCATAGAAGATGTGGGTAACAGCATACTCTCACGTCCACTGGAATAATGGAGGAAAGAGGAAGTGGAGGGCAAGACTGAATGGGAAAGGGGATAAAACATGAATTAAAAAGCGGGTATGATCCAATTAAATCTTTGAACGGAAAATCCTGTAGAACTTCCTCATGCCACTTGATTAGAAACAAACGTCTTATCCTCCAAAATAACTGCCTCATGCTACAGCTCTTTTCACCAGCCTTGAAGGTACCAGGTATGGGGAACCATCCTCCGCTTGGCTCCGCTGTACGCCTGGGCCAGCCCTGCCTGCCATGTGGCAGTGGTCTGCCAGCGCATTTAGGAAGGACCAAAACAGAGCACTTAAGACACTCCTTACTGCATCGCTGGAAGGAATACTCCAACAGTTTTGTCCCCGTTTCGCTAAAAGATGCCATTCAAGCCCAAGACCCAACTACCAGTAAATTACTGCAACACACCTACAGGCACAGCTTGCTGAGAATCTGCCTCGCAGATTTCTCCACATGACAAGGTCATCTGCTGTTGTAAAAGCCAATACCTTCGTAATATGTTCTGTGAGCATGACAGGCTTCAAGAGACAGACTAGCAGGGCTGAATTTTTCATGATTTGTTCTATTTCCTTGTGTCAGAAAGGGTTTCTGGCTTGGAAGGCTGCCTTCTGTTCACTGCTCCAGTCACCTGCGTGGAATCTGATCAGATTCCGTATCTGTGCCAGGGCAGCCTTAGCAAAGAAACTGTCTCAGCCCGAGTTTAAAATATCCTCCTGCACGATAAAGTCCCTGCATGCCAAGAACTGTCCTTTGCAATGACAATGCAAACTGACATATTGAAGCCATCGCAGGCGTATGGTTTAAGTGCCCCTTGTACCTTGTGAGCAAGTGCTTTTAATCCTGTTTTACCACTGGTGAGCATTTTAGGGATGGCATCTGACTTCCTGAAGGTCGCAGCAGAGTCAATAGCCAAGACAGCAGTAGGACTCCAAGTAGTTCTTGATCTGGTGCTTGTCTTGGCCAAGTAAGCTTTGCCTTCCTGTAACTTCAGGCACATGGAGGAATTACTGAAGTGCTGTTCTACAGCAAGAATGGAGCTGGGAATAGTCTAGGAATATTGTTTTCCTTTCTCGGTGGCGCAGGAGATGAACCTCAAAAGGGCAGTGTACGTGGGGAATTGATGGGCTTGGAGAACCACGAAGTTCTGCCTGCGGCCTCTTCCGCAGCTCGCAGTCAGCAAGAGCTGCGCCAGCACCAGCTGCCTCAGTCCTTCTGCCTGTACTTAAGCAAAGCTGCTGCTGCCAACAATTAACCTGAACAGCATATTTCAAATGCCATGAGCGTAAGGACCACAATTGAGCTCAAAACGCCTGTGAACAACCGAACTGACCTTTGCCACCTTCCTGCCTCACCTGCAGGAAATCCGCAGGGTGACTACAGCAACAGAACACATCGCTATATTTTTCTATATGAGACCATGTTTTCCATCTACATGAAACCAGCAGCTCCCAACCGAAGAAGCAAACCAGCGTTTAAAATTCAGTCCCAAGCCATTACGTTCTTACATTTGCTAGCTCCGTTTATGGAGTTACAAACGTGGCTAGTAAACAGGGGAGGAAAAACCAGCTCTGCAAGCAAGCTTTTTCCACCAATAATAAAACTACTTATATTTTCACTGCCTCTTCCCTTCACATTCCCAACCCTTCAATTCCATATGAACCGTCTAATAGTTTAATCTTATGCCATCTGCAGTCTATGCGTCTTTATCATGCCACTCTCGGATATTCAGAACACACACTTTGCCTCTTCTTCCATCATCACAGATCCTCTGCATCCTAATCTGGGCATTTTGCTGGAAATTCACGTGCCTTCAAAGGCCAAGGACATCTTATCTGGGCTAATAAAGCATTGTGCATTCATATTACTGTAGGAAATGTTTAATTATTGCTCTTCTTTTGTAAAGTAAAAAACAAACAATGCAATCATATTATTCTTCTTAAAGAGCTGAATATCAGCAGTGAGTGAACTGTTCCTCAAATGTCCCTTTATGGCAGTTGTTTGATTAAATCCACTCGCTGGCCCTGAAACCCTCAAATTCCAACTCTGCTTCAGCGCAGCGCTGCGACATCTCTCTACAGCAAGTGTCCAGCCTCTTTAAAGAAAACCCCGCAATCCATCTTAAAACGTTTCATAGAAGAAATACTCTGTTTAGTAATGCAAACTACCAGAACGGAAGGTGCTGCGTATCAGTCTGGCATGCCGGGTTAATACCTGTGACACTGCTAATGGAGGGGACTCTGTCCTTTGCTGGCAACAACATGAGGTTGTCTCCCGGGTCCTCTCTGTCTCTAACTGCTGCCACAGAAAAATCAGAGAAAAAGAGGGTTGCGAGCCCTTCCCCTGCCCCACATAACAGAATCTGCAAAGCAAAAATAAGGTCAGACACTTTCAAATTGCTGCAATAGGAGAACTGGGAGATCATTTTATATCTAGTTCTAGAAAAGGCTAAAAATAGGCCTGATGGGAGGCAGAAGACAGAGTCTGAAAATGGATTATTCTCATTTTCCCTGTAACGTAATTTGCAGATGTGCCATGTTTAAGAGAGCAGAAAAGGTGTTTGGAGTAGGGCTTGTTCTTTTTGTGGCTTGCACGATCTAGTCTGTAACGAGTGTTTTCTCTCTAGTGTTTGTACCCACCACTTTAGAAATGAAATGTTAATCAGCATTGCTACTCAGCAAGACTTCCCACACCTGATCAAAGGTGTTAAAAGCAATGTTTTTTTCATATTAAAGGTTTAATTTTAATTTTAGGAGAGAAGAAAAACCTACTAGAGCTGTTTAAATAACCTGATTCTTGTCATGTAACCAAATGGGTGACCCATTTGGGCTTGCAGGTCTCTGAAGTGCAGAGTGGTAGCTAGTTAAATACTGAAATTCTTTTATTCTGGCCAGCTGCATCAGTGCATCTATTTATTGCTGCTGGTGTCTGCGCCAGGGATACACACTGCAGTTGCATCCTGCTGCCTGATCTGCATTGCTGTATCTTTGGGGAAAAACATCCAGCATCTATCATGCAGGATGCAGAGAGGGACCGAGCAATTATGAAACTTGGATATCCATCCAGCGCACCTTTCTGTACCTCTGAAAGGTAAAAAACAGACAATCTCATGCTTCCAGGTTGAAAATCAGGGATTAAATAAAAAACATGATAAAAAAAACAAAATTTGAGGCGCAGACTATGCTACACCTGGTGTTTCTCAGGAAAAATCCAGGTGAGTTTGGGTTTTCCCTCAGGAACAACTGGGAGTGGCCGCTGCTCGAGCCGGGGCTGCAGCATCCCTGCGCCCGCTGCAGAGCATCCGTGGTGCCTCCGGTCTGCGCCTGGGCAGGGACACAGCGTCCTCGCTCAGCAACGCTCCAGGTGCTTCGCACTCACTGCCCGGAAAAGAATCATGCTGCGCCCTAATTACATTACAGTGATTTATACGCCCTGGCACCCAAAAGTTGTCACAGCTTGGGGAAAGGACTTTTTTTTTTCCTTTTCATAATAAAATCCCACATTCTTCCCAATTGCTGGTGAAGCCATTGCTTCTAATAAGTACACCGACGCTTCTAATAGGTACGCCGCTTCTCCTGCAGCACCCCGGGGTGAAGCTTTGTATCTTCAAGTGATGTGCGTTATGAGCGAGGAAGGGGACACAGGCGGAGCAGAGCTGCAACCTCAGCAGTGCTGAGCCTTGGCTTCCAAGGACTGAAGCACCTGAAGTACTCCTGACCTGGCAAAGCTGCCTTCTGGCCGATACCTGCCAAGGCTGCAGGCGTCAGTGATGGAGCTGGGGAATAAAAGTAAGGTCATCAGATTTCTGACCCGTTTCTGTAGGGCTCTGCCATGGCAAGATACTGGGACGTATCGTCTTCCAGAGCATCTCAAAGTATAGCTTGGGTCTCACAAATTTTCACCAAGCAGGTAAGAGGAATACAGTACAGAGTGCAGTCATGTTTGGAAATAAAATACGTCTGCTTTAACCCTCCACTGCAGTCCTACAGAACAGGAATGGAACAACAATACAGTCAAGTGAAATCACTGCAGGAACTGTAGTTGAGTGCTTTAAAAAAGAACTGAAGTATTTGTTATTACTAGTGTATAAGAGCTCTTACAGAAACCATTCTTAACCATTTTCTTATCACTTTGGAAGGGTGGGATTAAATCTGTATTATAAAAATTGCCCCCAAAATGATTGGATTATATTACAGAGTGATGTACTGTATCGTGTTCTCTGATAGTCCTAAATTTACTAAAAGCCTCTTTAAGCTGGCAGACTTCTGAAGCAGTATGAAAATACTTACAGAAGAATTGTCATTTAAAAAAAAAAAGAATTGCTGTATAAAGAAATTTTTCTCATGAGTGTTTTTGTGAGAGGGGCAGCCTTATTGACTGGAATTCCTGTGCTAAAAAGGCAACCTACAAAATATGCCAGGAATTGTGGCAGTGATAAAAGTAGTGTTAAAAAAAGGTCACGAGGCACTGAAAGCCTGGAAATTCAGTTTTTGAAAGGAAGTGTGGTGGAAACTGGAGGAAGCTTTACAGGAAAGAGGTTGCTATCCTGATACTCTGTCCTGCCTGGAAGAAGAAATTATCCCTCAGCAAACGCCCGGAGACCAGTACACAAAGGAACAAACAAACGAAAAAATCCCAGCAATAAAACCCTGAACTATTTTTCACAGAAGCATGGAAATTAAAGCGGGGGAAGCTTAACTTCCATAGGCAGAGCTGCCGAGAGCCGTGTTACGCTGCTTTGCTTCCACGTTAGTTCATTAGAGAGGTCCGTGACATCTGCCCCGTGTGCCCTGACCCTACTGGTGATGAATGGGTTTAATCTCTGGCGGGTGACACCAGCCTTTGTGATTCCCGCAGGTTAATTGATTTCTTTTGGCAAAGCCCATTTCCAAGTCCTGTTGTCTGAGCAGCGTGACTGGCTGCAGAGGGAAAACACGGCATCTTGAAATCCTGCCGTAGGCGGCGGTCGGTAGGGTGGGAGGGAGGGCTGGCGGGGCAGAAATCGATCCTTGCCAAAGGTGCGCAATGCCAAGTGCAGATGGTCTCCAGGATAGGTGGGAGCTGGACGCCCGATTTGGAGCCAGCGTGGAGTTTCAAGCTGCTAATAGCAAACCCCTCTGTTGTCTTTTCTCTCACGGGCAAACGCACAGCTCATAACAAACAAATCCTCCCCCACAAATTCTTCCGAGGAGCCCACTGAACCTGCCAGTGCCGGCATTCAGGACCCGATCCCCAGCACAGACGCCGCCGCACGCGGCAGGGAGAGGAGCCTCACCCCGCCGTTGCCAGCCTTGTTCCAGATCCCCACTTGCTCTTCAGTAAAGTGTCAAACCCGAATTAAGCTGCGCTCTCCAGGAATCTGACTGTAGGACGCCAGGGTATTTTTAACACGGGAGTGGGCATATCCCAGAACAGTGCAGCAGAAATCATTTGAGAGACACTCTTTTGTTAACCGTTACTTAAGACAACTGTTCTCTCTGTACCTGAGCCAGTTCAGTAGCTAAGTAATACAAAATTCATAAACAAAAGGGAATAACGCAGACCAGGAAAGGGAAGGATGCCGAAAGAGAGAGAGCAACCAAATCAGGTCTGAACCCTAGATATGTTTCTTCAAAAAGTGGACTGGTGACTGGCCGGGAAGCCGGTCTGCTCTGGACATGAACAGAGTACAGCCAGATCTGCTCAGGCGAGGCAGCAACAGACAAATAAACACTTTAATGCAGGAGAACGCGGAGCTGTGGGATGTGATCACCCCCCTACAGTAACACTGCTGCAAAGCTGGTCTTTTGGTGCACTGTAAAACAACCCCGTAAAACACAGAATCACAGAGTGGCGGGGGGTGGCAGGGACCCCTGGAGATCACCCAGTCCCACCCCCTGCCAGAGCAGGGTCACCCAGAGCAGGTGGCACAGGAATGCGTCCAGGCGGGGTTGGGATGTCTCCAGAGTTGGAGACTCCCCCACCTCTCTGGGCAGCCTGTGCCAGGGCTCTGACACCCTCACAGGAGAGAAGTTTTTCCTCGTGTTGAGATGGAATTTCGTGTGTTCCAGTTTGTGCCCGTTACCCCTTGTCCTGTCACCAGGCACCACTGAGAAGAGCCTGGCCCCATCCTCCTGACACCCCCCTTTAGCTATTGCTGAGCATTGATGAGATCCCCCCTCAGTCTGCTCCAGCTGAACAGCCCCAGGGCTCTCAGCCTTTCCTCAGCACAGAGATGCTCCAGTCTCCTGATCATCTTTGCAGCCTCTGCTGGACTCCCTCCAGTAGTTCCCTGTCTTTCTTGAACTGGAGGGCCCAGAACTGGAAACCGCACCGGCACCCGAGCAGAGTCAACCAGTGAGTGACCAGCCTGCGACCCGCAGTGCCTCCTGAGAAAGGCCTCTTCTGTGGGAACCCCCCTGGAGCTGTGACACCACTGGGGACAACAGTGCGCTGCCCGGTATAAAGGTCCAGGTGGGGTTAGACATGCTGAGAAAGACGAATACCCGAATACTGAAATCCTCCTTCACCACCTGAGATGCCGTCATGCCATGCTGCAACACACGCGGGGCGAGGGGATACATCTCTCCACCACAGGGTAAGTGGAATGAGCGCTCTCCCCTCTGAGTGTAGGGAAGACAAATGCTGAAGTTGTAGAGACAGGTGGGGCCCTGAGCAAAGGCTGATGCTGTGGCTACACAAAGGGGGATTTCACCCACTGTGTTGTATTACTGCCCGATCACTAAACAGAACTTTTGGCTCCTTGCAGCAAAAAAAGCCACCCTGAGCACCTAGAAACTTACGTTCATCTTGCCCTGTCCCAGGCGATCGCTGCTTAGCCTTGCACGTCCAGCTTCTGCGCACGATTACAGAAATAGGGCTGGAAGGCAGCCGGAGAGCAGTTCCCATCTTCCTGCCTCAAGACCAAGCCAGGGAGACCTTCAGAAACACAGGTCAGCTTTCATGTCTTCTCCAAATAATCAGCTGTAGAATTTACGTCCTCTTTCTCTCAGGAAGTTCTTCCTAAGACCTAATCTCCACTTTCACTTAAATTTGATTTAAAAATTAATTTAAAGCCCTTATATGCAGATAATAAACCAGGCACACATCAGTCATGTCACATCTCCAAAGCCACACTAAAGTTCAGCTGTGCAGGACTTAACCTCCGTACAGGATACGTGATGAGGTCTTGTTTATTCCACCATGTTTAAACACTTCATTATAGGGAGAATGTCAGAAAACCTTTCCTTTCCCTGGTATTTGTGCGTGTTAGAAATAGGAAGATGGAACTGCTCTTATAGGGCCCCAGCACCATCTGTGGCACTGCTTCCAAACCTCTTGTATCCATCTGATAGGACAGTATGAGCCAGAAAGTATCACCAAAACCGTTCACACACTTATGTCAACCTCCTAACACCTTATTTTCCTTCTGGTCATACTATGTCTAGTGACAGTGATAGGCCAGGGCCCTTCTCTTTAAGGTACAGCAAGGAATACTCTGCTCTTTGTCTGCAGAATTACACGGGCTGTTGACGTGTCTGCATTGTATTTTTTTCACCCCACATATCTACGTGTCATTAAACCAATACAAACCCTTGTACAGCGACATTCACGGAGGGGGAGCCCACCCATGCAACATTCCCACTGACGTGGATGTCTGACGCAGCGCTGACGTCACAATGGTGTCGTCGTTCTCAAACCAACGCAAATGGCTCTCACAGCCCAGCCACAGAAACGATACCTCCTCCTCCCCGCGGGAGGAAGGCAAAGGCAACTTATACTCAACACCAGACTAGTCACCTGCCCCCATATTCAGCACGACATTATACATAGATACTCTTATTTTTTGACAATTATGAGAAAGAGACTAACCCCAGAAGTTTGTATGTCATGTGGAAGCGTCTTCTGAATTACTGTAGTTGCCAACCGTGAGGTGGTCCGAATCGGTTTCTTTACTGAAAAACAGTAGCTTTTTTTTTAACAAGCTGCAATAAGGGACTGGGAAAGACTATCTTAAATACAGCGACCCCTGAGCACGTATGTCCCCACATACACAGCTTTCTTCCTCTGGCCTGCCGTTGCTGCGCATTGGAGCAGTGAGCGGGGCGCAGGGGGCTGGATGGGACTCTGCGGGCTCAGAGTTGACCCCCATGCTCTGCAGAGTATCTCTTGCTCTTCACCTGGCAGCCCGCGTGTTCCAGCACACAGCAACCCCTCACCACAGACGGCCCGGCTGTGGCATGCTCACCCCAGGGTAAAAGGTGACCTCAGATGCTGTGCTCCCCTCCAGGCCGAACGGCCAACAACGGAGATCCACCAGAGCAGAAGCGTGTAGAGGATGCCCAGCCAGCATGACCCAAGCCCCTGTGCTTCGTGCAGCCTCATGCACTCTGCCGAGCTGAGGTTCGTAACACACAACCCCACGTCCTTGACCTGGAAGGACCAAGGGCAGGGACAGAGTACGAGCATAACGTTCAAGAGAGAAAACAGGCTGCGGTACCTCCCCATTTGCAATTGCCAGGTTACTCACTGTTGTTCAGCTTTGGCTCGGTCACTGAGGAAGAAGAGGGCTGTGGCGAGGAAAAACATCCCTCCTAGGACGACGACAAACGGGCAGAGCATGAGCGCGTACCCCAGGCTGAGGAACTCCCAGACTGGGGACTCCTTTGTGCTTTGTCGTATTAGGTCTGAGATCTAGGAGAGAAGAGCAAAAAAAATTAGTCACTTCGATGAAAAAGAGACACGATGATGGTGAAGGGAACATGATTCCCTACACAATCGCCCACCAAACATGTGCATGAAGTTTAAAATGGAACAGTGTGTTCGGTAAGGGCTGAACATCCCTTGTCTGCTTCAGCCTTGCACATGCCACTGTGGAGAAACCTGGGCAAGTTGTGCTGCGAGCAGCTTGGTGGGGGCTCCCCTCTGCCCCTCACGCTCTTCTGGCCTGATCTATTATTCTTCCCACAGCCCTCTCCATCTTTTCCCTGGCTGCTTCAGTGGCCGCATCCCCGAGTGTCTAACCTTGCTGTACTGACCGAGCCGCCCGCAGCGCCGGCAGGGCCAACCCGGCATCGCTCGGTGGCTGAGGGAGTGATCCATCTTCTGCAATTTCTGTCAAGCCCTGCTTACTCCTGCACCTTCCCTACCTTTCTGCAAAAGGAGGGATTAAATTCCATTTCTGTGTGTTGAGTGGGAAGGGGGAAATGCTTTTGACAGAACAAAAAACCTGAGACCCCACCTGATTTTCAGAAACAGAACTCAAAGGTGGTTTTTCATCCCCATGTCTGAGGTGTGGGCCTCATTCCCTCCTCGAACCCCCTGAGCTCCTGTAATTGTGTGCAAGATGCGTCTCTGCCCCCCAGGCTCAGACCCCCAAGGTCTGTTGCATCAGGGCTGCACCCCCACCGAAGAACCACCGAGTTCATGGGCTACAGCAACCTGCATCTTCCCACAGCCAAAAAGCATAATTATATGAAAGTAAACACAAGTTTGCGCTTACGTGAAGGAGCAGTGACATGCAATAGCAGTATTTAGTTCATTGTGAAAAGCTTTTGCTAAAGCTCAGCAATATTTAACAACTGTCTGTAGCTAAACAATCACATTTTACTATCTGCTATCCAGTAAACAACTTTACTCTCCATAAACCCAACAGAGCAGCAGTAGGGGTGAGTCTCGAGGCATTGGGTATTTAAATGTCCGGCTCTATTTTAATCTGTGACATTTCATTGAGTCAGAAATACTAGTTTTATACCAAAAGACTGCAGGGAATTTGCAATGTAAAATCCTACTGCTGTGCACACACGCAAATCGGCTCCAGAAATAGTCAACGCTTGGGCAGCAACTTCTAAACTGCTACATTACTGCTAATGAAAGAGATGGTGTCAGACACAAACGACAAGCAAAATCTGACATTCAGGGCCTAAATCCTGACAACCAAGTGAGGAAATATCATATGCAGGAGGAATCACCAATTCACAGCCCTGCAGTGACCTGGAAGGCAAACGTGTGCCAAGAGATGCCTCAGCAGAGACCAAGCACAGCAGAAGGTCACAGGAGGATGACACTGGTGGGGACTCTTTATGAGGGAGTGGAGTGATAGGACTAAGGGGGAAGGTTTTAAACTGGAAGAGGGGAGACTTTAGATGAGATCTGAGGCAGAAATTCTTGGCTGTGAGGGGGGTGGGCCCCTGGCCCAGGTTGCCCAGAGAAGCTGTGGCTGCCCCATCCCTGGAGGGGTTCAAGGCCAGGTTGGACGGGGCTTGGAGCAACCTGGGCTGGTGGGAGGTGTCCCTGCCCAGGGCAGGGGGTGGCACTGGGTGGGCTTTAAGGTCCCTTCCCACCCGAATCATTCTGTGATTCTATGACACGGGTGAGCAGGTCGCAGAGGATGCTTTAGTGGGGAGACTCTGGAGCGTTGGTGGCCTCAGTGCCTTCATACCCACCTTACAGCTCAGCCTGGCTCCTGCCAGAGCGAAGGCAAGGAGCCGCCAGCCTGCTGCTGGAGCTGCAACCACTGCACACAAAAGGGCAAGGACCGCCTTTCAGGATGGAGCAGTCTTCAGCAGAGAGGAGTGAATAAATACAGGAAGAGTGTATCTACAGAAAGAATTTCCAGGTTTTTAGCCAGACGTCTCTGTTTCACTCCCTGCCCTTGAGAGGAAGAGGTGGAACTTTCAGTGCTTGGGGTATCGCTAAGGAAGCGTTCTGTCCTCTCAACGAGAACTTCCTTCACAGGGTGCAACACACGCAAGGAAAAACAAGAGTGTTGTGAACAAGTCTCATGTGAGAAATTATGGTTAAAAAAAGTCCTTAGACTGAAGGCAAGTAACAGTGGCTATTAGTTTGAGAGACTTATTAAAAAATAATAATGAGACCTGAATATGAAAAGAATGCACCCATCGGAAATTATCAGAACACACACAGCACCCAGAAGACAGGGAAATCAACTGGTAATTTATTCCCTCTTGTATCCAGACACCTTAATTCACAACATTTACCTGACTTGTCATTAAGAACCAAAATTTGGCATTGAATCAGCCCCTCTGCGTGAATAGCCAGAATTGAGGCTATTCTAAAATAGAAATTTAGAAATTCTAAACCACTTTTCATTTTTGGGAATGGATACAATTATCCTCCAAAAGGACCACACAATAAATCACTCCGCAAATTGATATGATAAATCAGCAGTAGAAGATGAAAAGCGCTCCCGACTGCTTTCTCTTATGGATGACATGACGTTTTTAAGCTAAAACCAGCTTGGAAAATGTAAAGTCTCCAACAAATAAAACTCCCAATGCAGCTTGCCCCACACCTTCCTTTCTAATGCATCATGTGGACATTTTATACCAACAAATCCAGTTAATATTGAATCTGCTACCTTTTTCATTTTTGACCCAACACATGTAAGAATTTTTACAGAAAAAGCAGCGTTTCCTCCCATCCAAGGTATAATTCTTCCCACCAAGCCAGCTGGGCTTTCTCATCTAGATTTCTTATAACCCCCTCATGTCTGCATAAGAGATGTCTGCATCTCTTAACTCTAAAACTTCATCAGGGCCCACATACATGTTTTTGCTGTTAATCTACAGTCAGCTATTCTCTGTTGTTTTCTTCCACCCAGTTACAAGCCACCTGCTCAGACTGGAACTTTGGCATCTCCTCTCAAGAGGACACAGGACATAATTACAGCCTTGGGCTCCAAGAACGACATACTGTCTGCCAAATGGTCTGCTCTCTGTTGCCAATTTTTGGCTTTCCAGACTCCTTGCAATGACAGCATCCTGGGTTGTCTAACTGGGATTTGGCAAGACCCAATCTAGCATCGTATTTGGTGTCTTCTCTCTATCATGAGTAACAAAAAGGGGGGTGTCAAGCTCAGCCAGTGCCAGTTCCTCAGCATGGAGTCACGCGTGGGATTCCTGTCTTTGTTCTGCCAATTGGTAGGTAGCAAAAACCTTCAAAACAGTTACCCAAAACTTGGGGAAGCCCTGCTGCTTTGCAGCCCAATCAAAAGTCTTTGATGACACCCGAACTACGGAAGTTCACGTCTTCTTTTCCCTCAGTGTGTTAACACAGATCTCAGACCAGGGGGAATGACTTCGCTAAATAAACTTCAGCTCACGGCGTTTTCACCACAGAATACAAATGGCATGTGCTCCGCCGGTGGCAGCCAGCTGGATGGACTCCAGCTAGAGAAAATGCCCACTTTCCGGAGAACAAACAGTACAGCGTGATCCAAAAACCCAAGCTCTCTGTGTCTCAGTCTCAGTGCAGAAGACAATGAAGGAAAAAAGGGAAACTTCATTACCTTTCTTGGGAAGCACGTGCTGTGTTTTTGGGAACACTGGAGCGGCTATTGATGCAGTAAAAGCTCGGGCGGGCTGGAGGCCTGGGAAGAGGCTTGTTTCTGTGATACTGTCCCTCCTGAACAGCACGAGCAGTTAAATTAAACTGATTTACTAATTAGAAAAAGTACTGGTAACAGCAACTTTGAAATCATCATTTCATCTACCCAGTCTCGTTGCTGAGTCACACATCTCAGTTCCTCTGCAATTGCTTGATTTTTCTAAATTCCTGACGTTGCCTCTTGGGCACAAATGTTGCTACATAAAAGGCGATTTCCACTGCAGTGTCTGGCACAAATACCTGATTTTCATTATCAGCAGTGTGATACAGGGCAGGTTCTCGCCGGCTCCTCTCCTCAGCACAGTTCCCTAAGACTCCCTGTAACCCCACAGTATCACCATAGTTGTCTGGCCTCACGCACTCCGCATTCAGAGATGCATGTGAAAGATTTCTTTGATTTTTTAAAAAAATCTAATATGAATACAAATGAAGACTAGAAATCAAACCCAAGGGATTTTATAAAGTAAAAGTAAACAAAGTGCTGGACCTGTGGGGGAGCACAAACATTTATACTGTGCTAAATGGCATGAGAAACACATTATAAATAGAGGAAGTAGAGCCAACTATTTTATGATGTTCATTCTGAAAGCCGCAGCAGATAAAAGCAATTATATTCTAAAAGTTATTTCAATTTTAACGTTGGCACGTTTGGGTGTTCCAGGAAAAAAAGCCAAACGCTGTTAATCTTAATTGTGTTCTTTTGAGATCGCAAACAAGTTTAACACTTGGCTGGTGACAATATCAACACCCTGCATTTGTGCCTGGGGCCCGAGTCCGCCCCAGCGATAGCGGCAGCAAGGATTCCTGCCCCTGCTCATCGCTCTGTGCCCCCCTGCCCCCGCCCAGGCTGCAGTGAATAAGTGACGCTTCCTTGAAAAGGCTGCAGTAAACAAAAAGACTCGACCAAGGGTTCCGCTTGCCACGCCAGCAAATGGACTTTGTACGTCTCCTGGCGTTAGAGCAACCTTTGCCTCCAGACAGTATTTGCCCTGGTTAACAGGAGAGGGCTGAAAATCTATTTTCTTCATGTCATTAACTGCCTTTTTCTGCAGGTCTGGCCTGTCCGTGGGTTTTATACGTTGATACTGGATTTTCTCCTGTCCCAGGAGGAGATCCCTTGTACCACAGGCAATGTGGAATCGAGGAACACAGCTACGTGACAGGGCACAGGGACTGAAATGTGTAGGGATGGGGAGGTGCCCACTTAGGTGTAGAGATAAGGTGTGTGGCACAGGACCACAGCTTGGAACATTTAGCAGCATCCCCGTCCCCAGGGAAGAGGCCAGGACACCCGTCTCTCCTTGCAGCACGTCCCTGGCGCTGTGTCGCAGGAGGAGGAAGCCATTCCCCCGACGCTGCAGAAATTAGACATCTCCTTCTGAAAGGTGCTCAGCACCATGAAATCTGTGTGTCCATACAGGGAGCTTACAGGGTCCTTGGCAGCTCATTACTTAATGAGATTTTTAGTGCATGGAAAAGGAGTGACAGAGCAGATGGGACAGAGCTTGAAATACTTGGCCGAAACAATGACCAGCTCTGGATTTCTGGGCTTTCTTTAATGAGATACTTCTACATACTTTAAATGTCCGTTTATCAAGAATACTGAGAACTTGCACTTGTAACCGAAGTTACGGGAAATGACCGGTGCGCGGCAGCTCTGGAAAAAAACCAGAGCAGGCTGAGAACCCTTGGCAAAGAGCCTGTTATATATGGGAAGTCTTTCCGTTTTTTTAGGGCAGATTTAAATCTTGTCTGTTGCTGAGTCATCAGAAGTGGGAAGCTTGCGAGCCCTTTGCAGTGAGGAGATAAATCCTCTGCAGATTGGTCTCCAGGTGTTTAATTCTCCTTTTTTTTTTTTTTGCAGCTGACAGCCCTGTCAAAGGTTTGGCCTTTCTGTGCTTTTAATTACTCAGCTCAGCCAGGACCAGAGAAATCCTCAACTGAATGCTGCTGCTTGAAGAAGCAGGTAACAAGGATGAGGGGCTGGGGGCTCTCTTCCTCGCAGTATTTCCCTGCCACACGCGTGTCACATGTCGGACTGCGAGGGTGAAGTCCCATTTTACCCCCCACAGTCTGGGCCATGTGCACGCATGAAGGCGGGGGAAGATCTCTGTGGGAGGAGTGATACCCTTAGGGCTGCAGAACACCCGTCAAGCAGCTGGCACTTGGTAAAGAAACAAAGGGCAATAAAAAACATGAATGTGTATCGCATTTCATCTACTGACTCCATCAGGTGATGGAAGATGCTGCCTATACACACTCACGTATACCATAAATATCAGAACACGTAACACGCTGCAGAAGACAAGACGACGGAGACCTCTGTTCCATCCTTAATCCCTCAACAGCGGTGGAACAGCTCCCGATAGTCCGTAGACCAGAGTGATGCTAGGAGAACAATTTGCACGTTTTTGTTAGAGGATACGCTGCCCTTTTTAAACTAAAGCTCATCTCGCCCCTTGCTCTGGCAGAAGGGCCAGCAGGACGTCATCCCAGCAAGCACGTAATGGGCCGCATTTGAGGAATGGCTGCACGGGTCAGGCAGGGACAAAAAGCCTGGACTGCAGCACCACGTCGCAAACATCCACTTTATTCCACTGCCCGGCTTAAGTCAGACAGCAGCGGATTTGAGCCCCAACAGACCGTGGCCTGTTTTAATCTAGGAAATGGAACTGGAAGAAATGTTACTCCAGAGTAAGCATGTCCACACATCTGCTCTGAAGTAGCCATAGCATTTTAAACCATAAAATATGATTTTTAAACCATAATACATGAATTCCACTTCCTCAGGCAGCCAAGTCTTTACATACAAGAACTACTTTCTATACAGATATATTTGCTTGATGGGTAAACACCTTTGAAACCAAATCAGCAAAAAGGCTGTCTGAAACTGGGACAAGGCAGCTGTGAAATCTGCACCTCCAATTATAACTTTCATTAAAAAAGTATCTTAATTACTGCATTTACTACAATTTTCCTTGAGCTGCCCCTAATCAAATGCTGATCTGCCTTCCCTGATACTCTGCACCAGCGATAATTAACACTGTTCTGCTAACTACTTGCTAAAGGAAGGTCATTAGCATTCTTGCTATTTAAGTAGCTCATTAGATCTAGTTTATCAACCTACTCACATGAGAAAGCTGGGGAAGGGAGAAAAAGTGAAGGGTGACGAGTCATAGGCTTATTCTTAAAATTTTTTCAGGTAGTATTAGGAGCTGCAGAAAACCCCTTCAAAACGGAACAGCTCAGATTTGCTAACAATCATGGAATCAGAATCGCTTTGGTTGGAAGAGACCTTTAAGATCATCGAGTCCAACTGTTAACGCAGCACTGCCAAAACCACTGCTAAGGCACGTCCCTCAGCGCTACACCTACATGTCATTTAACTACCCTTTTCCTAGAGGAGGCTGTTGGGGGAGAAGGTGCCTGTTCAGACACGTGTGTCTCCGCTGCCGGGCAAAGCACCACGTCTGGGCACCGCAAACCAACACGGCGTCCGTCGGCGGGGTCTGCCGAGAGGAGGCCACCAGAGACCCAGCCGTGCAGGTAACGCTGCCATTTGCAGAACCAGGGACAGGCAGACGGGGAGAACTTCCTTATGGCCCGCAGCACGCAGAGGAGCGATGGGGTCCCCCCTCTCACAGAGACGGTTGCCAGACCGTGGCACGCTGTCCTGACGCTGCTTGGCCGGAGCGGCTGGAGGTTGTGTCCCTCGGGCAAGTTGAAGATGCAGCAGCCCAGGAGGTCAGGATGGCTGGGTGCCACCACCAGCAGAGTACAGGGAGTAGCTTTTAGCCCATCAAGAGGTGCTGGTGGAGGAGAGCTATCTCTGGCACTTTAAAACACCATCCTTCACACATTGATGTTGCCAGGTGACAAGCAGATCCAGACAGGTTTCAATCCCTGGACATGATGGATGGTGGCACAGGGGAGATGAGACAGAACTGAATAAAGCATGGAGCTAAGAGGAGAGCCAGCAGCAGCAGAGCAGCCAGGAGAGCGTGTGCCCACAACAGCCATTTCCCTGGCACGGGTAGAGAGAGTGAAGCCTGCGGTCGGTGCCCGAGTCCCATGGCAGCCAGGGCGAGAAGCAAGGCAAGGATGGGAGGGGAAAGCACTGCGGCGCTCAGAGAGGAGGCAAACGACAGACCTGGGGGAAGGAAAGAAAAAGTACCAAAGCACAGCCTCAAAAGAAAAGAAGTGACTGCCTGTACTCAGTTTTCCTGAAGCACAAGAGGAGCGAGTGGGGAAGACCGCTGTTTGTGGGAAGGAATAATGCAAACCCTGCGCAGGGAAGACAGGCTCATGCACGCGTGTGCGCAGATGAACATGTAAGCACGGACTCACTGGCACTTCTTACAATTATTTGATTTTAAAGGGCAACGAAGTTATAACCAAAATTAATAACACAAAGAGCTGGAGCAGCCTGAGAAGAGTTAACGGTATTTCACGTTCTGCTGCTGGCTGCCTGCACCAGCTCTTCTGAGTTCGAATCGCTGTCTAGGTATTCGGACACAGGAAGGGCAGTCAGAAGACCTGTGTTTGATATTCAACATGAGCAGTGGGATTTGAGGTATTTCTCTTAACTGTTCTGTGCTTCAGCAACCGTGTCCGCATAGTGGGACCTTTCAAAGATGGGAAACTGCTGGAGATATTTGGGCATAATGCACTGAACAGGTGAAATTTCTCACTGACTACCTGAAGAATAGAGCACGGTGTTATACGCCAAGTTGTTAAACAGGAATTATTTAAACTCTGCAGGTTATCACAAAGGTCCTGAAAAAGTTACAGTTATCTAGGAATAAAAACTGTCTCATCTAATGAAATACTGCAGCAATGCTTATTCTTATTTGCAAATGAATAGGCTGCACTGATCTATAGTAATTGATCTCAGTGCTTGGCAGGTAGTAAAACCTTACCCAAATTACAGCTGCCACCCTAAAACTACATTTGCATAACTTCTTTGTAAGTCAATCTTAAGCCTTTTTACCATAATAATAGAAGTTGTCAATATTTAAAGAGACATAAAAAATAACCATGCACACATGCTTCCTTCCACTTAGCTTTTAAACACCACCATATATTTGGTGCTTTGGGGGATCGCAAGGAGCTGCATTGCAAGATTTGGAACTGGGGGGAGATTACAGAAAAAGCTGAGTCTGACCTTCAGCTCTTACGGCACCCACAGAGCAAGGGAGCAATCGCAGGCAGGAGGCTGCAGCTGTGAAGTACCTTCTACGTTCCACGAGGACTATAAGATCAATACAACATTTATTGGTATCCAGCAGAGACAACTGCCCGCGGCAGCTTAGTCCTACAAGGACACGGGTATCTGGTTCTTTATTAAGAGCGCTGCTAGAGGGAATCTCACTACGAACTCACCCAAACTATGTACAATTCCAGCCATATTTGATTAAAACACTGCTCGTTGTAATTCTGTAAGCAGTCAGAAGAAAGGGTAGATCTTCAGGATCTCAGATGAACCCTGAGTGATCAGGAGGCCGAGTCTCACCGACTCCGAGCACTCCTGTTACTGCAGGTCCGTTGACTTGTCCCACCTTCTGCCTCTCCCTTTCAAGACCCACACCCTGCTCTTGGGCTGCTTCATGGTAACTCTGGAGTAACAGCAGTGGGAGTTGTTGTCCTCAGGCTGGGGATTCCCAGAAGGACTATGGGAATCGGTACCCAAATTTCCCTTAAAGCCAACAGGAGCAGGTTGCTTAGCTCCAGTGGACTGCCTTGAAAATCCCAGTCATAATCCAAACCACTCCTGTAACCTGCCCAAGTGAGATTTCAATCCTGTGCGAAGGTCTCCATCCTGCAACGCAGCCGGACAATTCCAATGACAAACACCTGCGGTTTTCAACAGTCAAGTCGATGGCTTGTCTCGGCTCTGGTGGAGAAATCGGCTGGTTGTCCTTTTGCTCTAAATACTGTTTGTTTTCCCGTGTTCTGTGAAAGCTCAGCTGACCTTTCAGTCACTGTAGCACAGGGAGCGTGAGTCAGCCAGGCCAGTCCAGAGGCTACAGAAACGGATGCTGGTGCCTTCCGTGACACCAGCGCTTCGCTCCTGCCACACAGCCTTGTGCTTGAGCACTCTCCTCCCACATGAGAACTGCCCCACAAGTACAGCATTAGAAAAGAGTAATTCAAAATCATAATTAATATTTTCCCGGTCTAAAGAAAGCCTAAGGCAGCTATTAAATTGGGGTTAAGCATATTTCAGGCCAGCACCCTTAAGTAACTCACAACTTCCTTGATCTCTGAATACCAGAAGGGCAAGACACATTATTTTCTACAACCAAAGTGGGTTTTTTTGTTGTTTGTTTGGTTTTTTTGTTGTTTGTTTGGTTTTTTTAAAATCTGTGACACTAAAGAGCCCTAGGCAACTTTCAAGATCAATTGCAATCATTCTGGGTCCTCGCCGTTCCTCCCGGACATCCCTCTTATGTAAGAAAAAGGGCAAACGTGCAGCAGGGTCACCTGAGGCAGCCTGGCCGCATCTCAGACCCTGCCGATGCCACCTCAGCACCAGCCTCCAGAGCAGGCTGTCCTGCTTATTTCATTTGCCTCCTTGACATTCCCCATGGCGCCTGCCCTGCACAAACCAGCCCCTTCCACTCATTCCTTTGTTCTTGCCACTTTCAAATAATTTCTAAAATAAGATCCTTTCTCCCTGGGTACCCAGAATATTGAAGTAAATATAGGGTAAACCAAATTGTGCATATTTATTCTCTTGAGATATTTCTTATTTCTTTGGTCCATTCAGCCTTATGTGTATCTGTCTCTTCATGTATACTTCAGAGGGCTGCAGAGCAATTATATCATTTTTGGGAGCTGGCATTCAAGAATAAATATTTATGTATATAAAATATATATATGCAAAATTAAATATATATAAATAAATATGTATAGATACACACACCAGTGTCTATGGGATAAACAGATGAGAAATGATGGTTTTTTAAAAAAAAAGTCCAGAGCACCCATCAGCTGTGTCACACAGCAGTACTAAGATGGAAGAGCACATCAAAGTTCTCTCTCTCAGGTGATGGATTAGTGAAGATCCCGGTCACATCACTGGAAAACTGTAGCACCTTCAACACACCACCCGCAGTGCCACTTAGGGCTTTACATGAAAGCTACTACAGTTTATAAATGATGATCTGTGCTCTCTGAAACTCAGTGCATCAAACTCCACAGAGGGGTGCAAGGGAAAGAAACGACCCCAGTATATCCAGATTCTTTTCCTCATTACATTTCCCAGGCCTCATATTTTCAACTGAGAATGTTCTCTGATTGCCAGCTTTTGGAGCAGGTCTTGTTTTCCTCTGCACCAGGGTAGGGGTGGCATAATCAGGGAGATCTCCAGTCAGACCCAGGCCAACAGCTGCAGCAGTGACAGAAAGAAATACTACTAATAGAAACCCAAAACATACACACTAGAAAGGAATACTAATAAAAACCTCAAAACATGCGCACCCATCCTGCCATGGATTTTGCACCATGATTTATTATCATACAAAACAGATTCAAAATATGAGCAGGTCAGAACAGCTGCATGTTGCTACTCATAAATAGATATTTGGCTTACGAGACCAGATTAACAAACACACACACAGGAGACCGTGCCAATCTAATTTCTAATGGACCTACGCGCACACCACAGAAGTAACCACTCTCCCTTCACAGAGCTGCCCATACGCTTTACAAGTGCCCTGGGCTAAAAAGATTTAGAAGCTCACTTCTCGTGCTCAAGTGGTCCTTCCAGCTTTGGATTGAAGCCCACAGATAACATAAGCATATAAAAAAGTTGCATTGCACTGCATCGCTTCCCATTCTGCTGATAAATGCGGGCCTTCCTTCCCCAGCATGGTTCAACTTGGCATTTTAGATAAGCACTTAGTAAACAAAAACCATCACAGGCGCAAAACCCTGCCAAAACCTGCTGTGAGCACTTACAAATCCAATCAGATAAGGGCTGCCAGCGTCTCCCAGGAGGTGCGAAGTGAAACTCTGCAAGGCCACTGCGGTTGCACGGCGTGTCGGAATGACCACGTACTGCAAAGAAGGGAAAGAAAAAAAAATACATAAGGAAACTGAAGTAAAGAACGCGTCCAGCTGTCTTGTACTGCTCGGTGTATGCTCGGGTCAGGACAACGTGCAGAAGGTCCCCCAGAGGTCGGTGGCAGACACAGCCCATGAGTGGCTCAAGCGACTGGGGAGCTCTGGTGCCCTTCCCGGCTTTCCAGTGCTCCCGATGGCAGGTGCTGAGGGCAGGAAGCTCTGTCCTGTCTGCACGCCCCTCAGTGGCACTGCATGCATGAGTCTGACTAAAAACTTCACCCAGGAGACACTGCTCTTGCTCCTCAGCCTGTTTTTTGCTTGGCCGAGGGGGCGAGCGAGTCGGAGGCTGCCTGTAGCGCACAGCTCAGCGCCGCCAGCCCCCCAGCAAGGACTTTGCTGTCACCTGCGACACCGCAGTTTTTCCATAATAAACACATCATTATGTTTCCTAAACCATAAGCATTTCACATTAGTATGAAAGGTCACACCTCCTCCCCTCCCACTCCATCTCTAGCTGCTTCACTTTTTTATCAAAATTTGCGATTCCACTTGTGAAAAGTAACAAAGACACATTAGGAAAATTTTCCATAGCCAAGATATTGTAGTTTGGTCTCTGCTCCTCTCATAGGACATGACAGCCGCAGCCAGGTCATGCAGAATCAGTCTCTTTACACGGGATTGGTGGAAAACGCAAGTTATTTCCCCATTAAGGGACCAGAGCTCACAGAAAACAGAGCCCTACCCATGGAAGGGATGAAAGATTAAAAAAGAAAAAACCCAACAAACCCCCATCCTGTGGAATGACCTCAATCTTATAACACATTTAGAAGCAGGAAAAAGCAATTGTTTCCTGCATAAAACTACTGAAAGAAGCTGACTAAGAGCATATGCATCAAGTCCACATATCCCAGGTTAGAAATTGACCCTGTCTCAATTTACATGCTGTAAAGTACTGAAGAATTCAATAGGTCTCTAAATCCAGCTGAGCTTTGTTTCCACTTCTAAGCACCGAATCCTGCCCTGCCTTTTTCTGTTTCTCTGCTGAGCTACCTGCCCTGCCAGAAATTACTCGTTTCGCTATTTGTAGACCACGATCCCTTCTCCTCCTCCCCTTTCTCTCTCGTGGGCTGCCTTTAGCCTGTCTTTAGCCTTCCCAGACTTCACCTCATTCTTGCAATCCTTTCCTGAAGTCATTTATTAATTAAATGTGACATTTCCGGACTGGCATATCCCCAGCCAGAGACAGCCGGAGGTGAATTCACCTTAGTTGCCTGCGGTAGGGAGAACTCGCCGCCCCACAGCCGCGTCCCTCAGGGCACAGGAGCTGAAGCACCGTTTCAGTGCTGCAACGCAGGGAAGGGGAGCTGCCCTGTCTGCAGGGGAGAGCCATTAAAAAAAGGAAAGAAAAGAAACGGCGCTGAGAAAATCCACACTAGAAGAGCACTCATGCCTATTTAGAATGACCATCGCATTCCAAGCAGATACAATTAAGAACGATGGGTAAAATTAGATTAAGTGCTTTTCCTTAGGGTTTTAACATGTGCTTGGAGAATGACCTGCCGGTTCTTTCATTACTGGTTTGCCAAAGCCGCAAATGCAGGCTGCTAATGCACTTTGACGCCACACGTTAACTGGGTACCCCGTTAAACTGTTGTGCAACAGAAGAGCAAAAGATGATCAGCTCCGCAGCAGCCACCTGGAAAGGCTGGCACCGTCCTCCTGCGCCATCCAGGAGCCCAAAACAAGACTGGAAGGCTCACAGAAATCCCAAGAGGAAAATAAGGTCTAGACTTTATTAGAGAGACAGAAACGTACTGAAGGTCACACCGTGAAGCAGTAGGAGAGCCACGCAACTCATTACTGCTCCCCAAAGACACAGGGTAATGGGGGCAACCTGGATAGATTAGACGGAAGAAAAAGAAAAAAAAAAAAAGAGTTATTGTTCCTCTGCCCACCTGGCCCAGTTCACCAGGCGCACTGGAGAAGCACTCCGCAAGAGCTGTTTCAGAAATGGGCATCGGAGGAGATAAAGTGAGATTCTACCTAATTCAAGAGTCCAGAGCTGTGCAGGTCTGTGAAACAGGGAATTTTAAACTTGTGTTAAAATATTTTTCTTTCTATAAAGCTTATGTTAATAAATCTGGAGAAGAAAGCCTGCCTGGCTCTACATTCTGTCCATTTTCTTAGCGAAATGACAAAGGAAATGGCAAATTTATTCAAAACTTGCCATTTTCAGGGAGTGGCAGTGAATTGGTGCCAGCTGGAGAGAGACTTTTGAATGATACCTCCATCATATGCGTCTGTATATACTTATACACACATATATTATACATGATTTTGCATGTATATCTGTATTACGCATACGTGGAGTTTTGCAAGTAGCAATACAATTTCCAGCAAGTTTTCAGCTTGCCTAGCTGAAGAAGTTGGGCACTATAAAGTGCCAAAACTTAGTAAATTTAGCCTGAAATTCAAGTGACAACCACCCCCTTCCCCAAACCAAAACCACAACATGTGGCAAGCAAACGAACATGAGATTTTTCCTCCTGCTCTAAAAAAATATTGGAAAGAAAAAAAGGCTGAAACCAGCATCTCCAAAAGACAAAAAAAAAAAATACTCCACCCTATCCCTGCTTAAAAAAAAATCTATTCTGATGAGAGGAAGTAGTTGGTAGCACACATTATCTACTGTTCGAGGAAGACAGCAGTAAATTACAGCTCTAAATCAGACCTAAATTCAAACCATACACAGTCTGCTCTAAACATCCCGCAGAAGCTGGAGGTGGAAGAGCCACAGCAGCCGCGGCAGAAGCCCGTGGGATGGTCCTGGCTCATCTCTGACTCCAGGTTGAGAGCCCGGCAGCACCGAGGACGGGCAGGGAGCCTGACCAAACCGCTTTGGCAAACCTCTCCTCTTTAAATAGAGGTTCAGCAAGGCCAGGGTTTACTGCTGACATCCCCTTCCTGGAGTGAAAGCAGCAGGATGGGCTGTTCTGAAACAAGGAAAGCCAAGGAGAGATCACCCTGCTCCCAGTAAAAGGCCACGTGCCAAAGAGGTGAGTCCTTATATTTATGTCTAATCTCTGATGGAAAACTCTACAACACTTTGCTGCTCTTTCGGGGTCAGCCAGTAATCTTCAGGACAAGGCATACCGGCCTCTTTCAGCATCAAAGGCAAAGAAAACACTTGCTAACTCCATTCCAGCCACCGACCGAGCCTGGACGTGGTCTCCCTGTTGTAACTACTGTTCAGAAAAGGCAAAGGCTGTGATGCAGAGAAACAGCCTGAGAGAGCCCCTCCACTCAGGCTAGGCAGACACTGTCTAAAAAAGACACTTTTAAATGAAGTAAAAGGAGGCTGACTGGGTCTCCGAATCACAGCAGCACACATCGACCCGCATGCCCTGGCCCACCGGAGAACAGCAGAGCCGGCCCGTGGCACATCCCTCCTGGGCAGAGCTGTGCTGGGGGGCTGCAGTGAGCCCTGCACCGTCGTTCAAAGGCACTCCTCACCCTGCCCTAAAATCCAAACCCCAGCACGCAGCAGTGTGGAGGCACATTGGGAGAAGCAACGACGAGGACTTCTGGGAATGGTACTTATCTTCAGCTGTAAAAATACGGCAGTATTGTATACCACATAAATAATTGTTTTTTATGTATAGGGAAGGTAATCAGAACAAAAGCAATGTTCCTCCATGCCTACAGCACAGCTGAGCTCCAGTCTACACCTGTTTCAAGCCTAAAGGAAGACTCTGACTCCACAGCAAAACATCAGGGCTACTCTCCTCCACGGCAGCTCATGATCATTTAGGAGGAACTAATGTTTTAAA
The DNA here is from genome assembly GCA_947846985.1 of Fratercula arctica. Taxonomy (NCBI): domain Eukaryota; kingdom Metazoa; phylum Chordata; class Aves; order Charadriiformes; family Alcidae; genus Fratercula; species Fratercula arctica. The sequence continues at coordinate 12,510,011 of CANTUZ010000015.1, read as the reverse complement.
AGAAAAAATAAACATGCAGAGCATTTTCTGCATGGGTATCAGGACTTTGCATAAACTGGAGGATGGCTTTTCTCAGCAAAGACCTAAAGAAATTGTGATCACAACAGCTGAGGCCCTTTAAATTGCCTACTGGCTCTTACGCAGAGATGCCACCAAGCCTCTGTCAATCACCTTTATTTTTGAGATGTGCTATGGAGGAAAAACTCCACTATTAGGACCAGATTCCACAAAGTCCCAAGCACTCAGCACGTCTCAATGTTACACACTTGCCTGCTGCAATGAAGCTCATTCATTATTGCTGTTACAAGGCAGTTTTAATGCTACTTTGGGCTTCTGGTAATTTTGAGGCCAATTTGCCAAGATGGTTGATAAAATCTGTTTCATAATTAGCATGCTCCATAAGAACCATCCCCTCTTCCCTAAGCACCATCTGAGCATGTGCCTGGGAGGAGACTGGGAGAGTTGCACTCAGGAGAGTAAGGCCTGTTTTGTACAAATTTGCATTTGGAACAAATATCAGCCTTTTAAAAATGTGCCGTACGTTCTGCAGCGCTGACAGTTTATCAAAGCCAGCACTCAGCACCTTTTGCTGCAGACAATTTGAGGAGCTGCACACCCAGCGCTGCACTGGCAACAGTAGATGCAACGGAAGCACGAAGCCAAGAAGAGCCAACAATTAAATTTGAAGATAATAAGCAAACATCCTTGTTTTGCCAAGGAAATTAAACTTGTAAAACCTCGGAAGATGCTTACCAACTTACCAGATAGGGTTCTGAAGCAGTCATGAGATCCGTAATTCTTGGGAGAGCTGTGCTAAATCATTTGGGATGCAGTTTCCAAAAAGCCTCACTTCTGGCATAATGAAATCAGTGGGAACAGTGTTCAGACAGTATCGAGAGCTTTTTATCCATGCAAACAGGGTAATATTTATGTATATGATGAAAGTGTTGTTAAGCTTACGCTAATAATGCTTTTAAATTCTTTGCCAGCCTCAAGCAAGAACAGACACACTTCTGATTACACCAAATAAATAGTAATCAGTAGAAATTAATTTGCCAAACATTTAAAGTGCGTCTCGCTAAAGCACATCCACACCTTTCTCTGGCTAGGATGTCTTATAAAGCTGTCTGTCAAACACGGTTATAGCGCTGGATCTCACCTGCTGTCTGACTAAACGTCCCCTCAAGCCCCTTGGGTGATATGAATGCGCCTCAGCCCCTCTGTTCACAGGCCGGCATTGGTCTAAGTGGATGTTTGGATGTTTACGTTTATTTGTATAGCAATTTTATAGGTCTGCTTGTGCTGATAATGCATCAAGCTGGGCATTATATATGGCACTCGGTTCATTTCTCTAACCAGACACGAGAACAGCTAGCTTAAGAGTTGGCATCAATTACCAAACTCCAATTCTTAACATGGTTTTAGTTTCTTTTCTGTGTTTTGGAAATTGGAACTGAGAAATTATTTCCCGTTATTTCCAGTCATTTCTCACAGAGTTCTTCTGCACTAAAGCAACATAAATAACTGCAAATGCATCCCTGTAAAATGGAACTGACTACAGGATGCTGGTCACGTAAGACAGACGGCAAACCCTACAAAAGCCACTAAAAGGTAGAAGATGCTGAAGTCACATTGAAATCAATACAAAAATTCTCAGTAATTAAAACGGGACAACAATGGCATCCTTAGTGCGCTTGATATAAAAAAGTAGTTGGTTGAAAAATGTCTTTTGGGGTTAGTTTGAGACAACTCAGGCCAAGTTTCAGCTCTCCCTGGCACAGGTTTTCTGGAGGACCTTGAACACGTCCGGCAGGTACCCTCCCTCCAGCTGCTCTTTTGAGAGTCGTTGCTGCAGGACCACGTGTGCTCCATGGCCAAGCCCGTACCTGCTTCAGCCAATGCTAGTGAGGACAGAAAAGATCTGCTATTTAAGCCCACCAGCTAATTCTGACCAGAGAGAGGTGGGAGCGCTCCCGGGAACATCACAGCCAAAGGCAGGACGCAGCAGGAAGCTCTGGCAGGAGGCAGTAATGAGCAACTACAAATATTGCACTATAATTTCTTCCTCAACACAGCCACCTGTAGACTGCACATCTCTCTGAGTGCTGAGATACAACTTAACGAACGGCCGCAGCAGCCGTGAACTCAGCACAAGCTGCAAAACCCATGTGAGCACAGAGTCACCACCCGTCCAGCCCATGCAGAGCTCTGTCACACTGAAGCTAAACTGGTGGGAGGAACGAGCCTTGGTAATGAAAAGCTAACTAACACTACTGAAGTACACCGATAACCTTTGTTTCTCCATGCTTTATTCACATCTGAGAGAAGCGGAATTAACCACCCCACCCCACCTCCCCAGGCGTTCTCTGCACAAATGAGTTAAAGATTGAAAGTTCATCAGGCAACGCAGTTATGGCAACTACAGAGCCACCTTCAAATGTAAACACAACCTTGAACTTACATCATAAGCAGAACTTAAGCAGAAGCTTGAAATTCTTCGCTGAATCAATATATCAACACTATTATCGTTACATCTAGGAATACTGAGCCAGATTGTTTTCTCGTTGATGTTTGCACAAGCAACAAATACAAGTCGAGGGAGTTTTCTATTGATGCCAGACTGATTATATTTTTAGTTCTGTCAACAATCTGCCAAAAGACCTCGGGCAAGTCCTGTAATGGTTCTGTGCCCTAGTTTCCTTCTTTTTCATACAATAAGCAACAAGTAATCTCCCTCACAATGGGATTTCAACATATACTATGTTTGATAGGCTCCATACGTCTCTGATGAAAGCATCTACAAAACATGCAAGGCTCTAACAAACGTCCAGACTGTTTCATATGAAAATCTACCTGCTGAGGTCAGCTTGCTGATTGGAAAGACTTAAAAAGGTCTATGGTGGAGAAAGAATGGAAAATGACGGACATGAGGTGAAAAGTCCCTGACTGTTTCCTCTTGGACAAGGTGGACATCGTCCAAAAATTCTTTATACTTTCTTTTCCTCTCTCCTCTCCCAGAGGTGGTTCTCTATTGTGTATGTGCTGAATGGTGGGTTGTCTGGAGTTAAGCCAACGAGAGAGGTACAAGCCTGCCTTTGTGGTCAGAGGAGGGAGGGAGGGAGGGAGGGATTTCCTACTGCAGAACAAAGCTGAGTTATTGATAACAAAATCCAACAATGTGCTGACTATTAGGAAATGCTGGCTGATTTCTTTGCATATGGGGGTTTGTGCAAAAACTTAAGATTTGGGGAAACAATTTGAATTCAGTAATGGTGTCCCTTCTGGAAATTTCCTCTCCCTGGGGCTCGGAACAAAGGACAAGAATAGTATTTTTTCCTTTCTCTCTCTCTATCTCACTTTCCTTTTTCAGCAAGTAAAAAAAAAAAAAAGAAAGAAAGAAAGAAAAAAAAATAATAGGGTGAAGCAGAGGTTAGGCATTTGGAAGAAATGGTGAACTTCAGGTTGTTCCTGAGAGCTGACAGACTGCTCTGGCCACCAGAAGAGAAAGATGCTGTTCCAAAGTACACTCACCATTAGTATGTCTGCTGTGATAGCCCAGTTTGAAAACAGAAGAGTTTCTCCGATAAAAATGCAAATCTGTTGTAACAAAACACACAAAAAGGAGACGATTTATTCACTTGACATTCAAGGGAAAAATAACCTGTCACATACTTTCCTTTGTTGCTTATTTGTTTCAAACCTACACAATACACTCTTTGTTGCTTTTGTGGTTTATCCTGAATGTTAGAAAACTATAGATTTTTATCAGAGCTCTAGAGGGCTGGCCTGCAACTTCATTAGTGTAGACTGTTTATGATCTACAGGGCAGCTAAATTAGAGGCTGACACATTTGGTAACAGAAGAACGTGAGAAGCCAGCAAGAAGAGACAGCCCTGGGCTTCCATACTTGCATCATTCTGTTCCAAAAAGCCAATTAGAAAAGGCAAGAAGGCCACAACTCTCCAAAATACAGGTGTCTTCATCACTAGGAATTAAGTTATGTGTTAAGCTTTGTAGCAAACCGAATGAGGCTCCCTACCCACTGTGCGCAAGGTCCCTTCCATCCCCTGCTTGCGTATTGCTGTCCATTCCAAGGGGGATATAGGCCTGGCACTATGACAACTGAAGAATTACATCGGTGCTATCTACGTACAGTCAGGACAGGACTTAACCGTGGGTTTCACAACATTTTATGGTGAAATACAACTCTTGACTGCGTGGAGATTGCCAACAGGATACATTAAAAGCCCTGTGTATGTAGTGGGCTGAGTACTTCTTTTTGTGTTGGCGTGGTGTATCGATCCACCACGTATCCTTCCCACCCCTGGCACTCCCTCCTCACCTACTCCCATCCCATCCCGCCTTCTCAGTTGCGCTGGTACCACAGAGCCAAGCAGGATTTGGACCAGGAAACTGAGATGGAGCAAAGAATCTTTCGTTGGGGGGAGGTAGGTTAAGAGGGGCTTGTTTTGTTTATTTTTCTTATTTTCAACCCAAATCAGTTCCCTGGTGCAGTTCACTAAATGGTTCTACCAACACAGCAGTGGAAGAACTGGAAATGATCAAGAGGAGAAACTAATTTAACCTGGTCTCGTCATTAAAAGACAATGTTCATCACTGAGTCCAATGGAGCAAAGGTGACATGGCTTCAGGAGGAACACTGCCTTCATCAAAAAGCTTTTTACCCGTATTTCGATCATGAAACCTTTGCTTTTATGCTGCAGTTTAACAATTTAACAAAGAAATGTAGGTTCAACACAATGAAAAAACAAGGATGGAATACCTTTCACACGTTTCCCTCTTCGTTTGTGTATTATGAAGGGCAGGACACTTAGATGAAACGCTATGTAAATAACCAGGATTGTAAAAACCAACTCCCTGTTCCCCACCAGCAGGAAGGCAAGCAAAACTCCTTTACTAGATGTCCCCCAAAAGGTTACTTTTTGCCCAGCTAACCCATTTCTTTCTGTGGCACCGACAGAGAAAACATTACTCCCGAGATCCCTATTGGTAGTTGGAGATAACAGCTATGGAGATTTGGATTCTGGTAACTGAAGATTCCCTTTTTAATTGCCTTATGTTCAATTTTTGTTATGCTGAATAGGCTACAATTCATTAATGAAACAAAGCCAGCAAGAAATACACGGTACACTTTGCTCTGAGGAAACACTCGGAGGGATGTTGTTTGGTGGTGTCCATGTGAGCTCCAAGGGGCCGACAGTCCCAGTCACCATCCCAGAACCTCTTGCTTGCACAGGCGCAGTTTGGGGCAGGAGAAGGACCTCCAAGATCAGCAGCTTTGGCTCTGATGTGACTACCACAATTGTCTTTCCCACACACTGGCTGAGATTGCCTAAACCCCTCCAACCGTTGTGTCACTGCCCGGAATAGTTTGCTTTATTTAGCAAGTCTTACGCATTAACCTACAGAAAGCTTCCTCTATTTGTTTCTAAAATTGTCTTTGTTTCCCACACATTCTCCCTCCCTGTCCCCTCTTTTTGTGACTGGATCTGCTTCCTCCTTGATGGTGTCTGAGCCAGTCATTACAGCCCAGCTGGTCAGCAAGGAAACCTCCTCCTTCCATTCTCCCACTGTCCACCGGTCCGCCTTGCACTTGGCTCTCACTGGAAATGACAACTGCCAGGCTAAGAAACACGGATCCAAGGAATCGAGGTGACAGGATCCCCAGATCCAATGATGGGAGCTGAAGCCATGTGTCATGCAACAAGGAGCTACCAGAGTGCCAGGTGGGCTCTCAGGACCTGCGCTGAAATCTGTCCTACTACAGCTTTGCAGCTGCTCTTGCTGGGGTTCTGCGGCTGGAAACATTAAATTGAGCTGGGGAAAGATGTCATCACACTTCTGAACACAGCATCCCCGTGCCCTGCCTGTCCATACAGCACTGCGAACAGGCAGCTACTTGCCTTAAGGTTATAGAAATTACGTACACATAAGACACATAAGAACTGTTACACACAGCACGTAGAACTTGCCCCCTTCTGCAGGAATTCAGCACAAGTCCTATAAATAAATCGCTGAAATGCTACAAATTTCAGAGGGCACCAGTTTTGATTGTTGAATGCGTGTTTCACCCAACATGTTTCCGTGAAACACGTGCTTAATATGTGGATACTGGTAAAAGGAAAAGAGGAACAAGAGGAAGATCAAAAAGTAGGACAAAAGATACTGATGTTAAAAAAAGTCTGTCCTTCAGCTGCTAATGAGGATTTATAAAAATTAGTTCATCCACTGCAAAGGGCATATGAGGATATGTGGCATTTCTGCTGGAGAGAGAATCTAGGGATGCTTACTGCAAATAGGGCAGCCTCCAGACAGATCAATAGCTCCTGACATGTCGCGGTTTTGACTCCTCACGCGCTTTTCAAAGCCTCACTTTACACTGAGATTTCAGCTCTAGAGATATATCCTCTCCCCAGTCCAGCTTTGTTGCAGAATATTTCACCATCTCCATTTGGCATCCAGTTGCTCATCTGTGATGACCTGACAGAATTTAAGTCTTCTGTTTATGAGATCAGTTAGCAAATTCTGATTCCCCAAAATTATAAGTGAAGTAGTTTCAGAGTGGTCGCACCAGCAGCTCTCACAGCAAGATCTAAGCAGGTTATAAACTCCTTCCATGGCTATTTGCAAAGTGCATATCTGTCTACATCTTCATTATCCATATTTCTCTCGGACATGATGGGCTTGACTCCCAGATGTGCTCTGGAATGTGAACCAAGTCTAACTCCATCGCAGTGTTGGGCAATATCGATGCCTCAGCAGTGGGTAAGTCACCAACGCCATGTCAACTGGAAGTCCCTGAGCCTGAGATGCTGTAAAAGCTCTATGGCAAGGTTTTACCCTGGGAGGTGCTGTTTCTGCAAGATCATGAAATGTCTTTGAGGAATTGAAACAGATGCTGAAACTGAGGTACAACAGGAACTTGGAACGGTGTCAAAAAGCAGGCAAAGCAAAGCGTGTCTCTCCAGTCATTTGGAAATTTAAAGTAGTCTAAAATCTGCTGTTGAACTGTCTGAGTAGTGCGATACAATGACGCCATAGAGATAATGGGTTTCAAGAGACAGGTTTGAAACCCAACATTTCAAAGAGTACATATTTCAGAAAGATTGGGACCTAAAGATATGTAAATTGCTGTTTTAAGGAGCTGGAATACAACACGCAAATACACACAGAATAAGAACTGCTTGGACTATACAGCCAAGCAAGATAGTAAAAGATAGAAATACAAGTGCCTGGGCAGCTAAGTGACACAGAATGCTCTGTTATTCCACCTTTGCAGCCTCTTCTACCACTGCCAATAATTTATTGGATTACTGTGAAAAGACTGGATGAAAAAAAGAAGTCTGTCTACCTGCTCCAGGTAGGAGTGGCTGCTACAGAACTGGAACAGCTGCTGCCCTGAGGGACCAAACCCACCTGCAAGACAGGACTGGGCAGGGGAGGCAGAGCAGGCATGCTCAGGGGAGGCAGAGAGCAGGCAATCGACAGCCTGTAAGGGACAAAGTGATCATGCCAAAGGGTATGCAGGTCTTTTCCAAGGAAAAACAAAACCAAAAAAGCCAAGAAATTAAAAAGCAAGGGCTCTGCCAGTTCTTGCTGGAGTGCTGAACACTTCACTTACGCTGATGCCAGTATTAGCTGAAATTAAAAACTCTGGACCGTTAACTAGAGCGGGGAGGGAGATGGTGACCTGGTGGCCACCACAGCCCAGTGTGACACAACACCATCTCATGGGGACCCATCAGAATGCTTGGAAGTGATAATTTTAAGGCTCTGAGGCAATGAGGGGTCCAAGACCAGTAACCCTTCAATTTTAGCGTGGTGCGATCAATGACAGAAGGGTAAGGACAGTCACAGTGCAGGTCTGGAAATGCCACTGTGCTGGGGAACAGACCAGAAGACTGCTTGGCAGAGGCAAAACAAAGTTAAACAACTTGCCACTGCCACGTGTAGGATCTATAAAGAGGGTTCAGATCTCCGATTCCCCCAATCAGCACATTAACTAGACACTTATCTGCTTTCCATGCAGCAGAGAAAGCCTATTGAGGGCTGCGGAGAGGCAGGGTCACCTGCAGCAAAGGTGTGTATCAGCCCAACAGCACCAGCAAATGGGCTTTATTCCTCATACCCCCTCCATACACAGATACAGCTTCCTGTGCCAATCACTGACTCTTTAATAGACTTACTGCTCATGCATAATAAAATCAATTGTTTCTAAGATTGGTTAAATAGTACCATCTATATTTATATATTTACACAATGTAGATTAGTCACATAGCTATTAAAAAAAAAACAAGAAAAAAGATGAAAATGAGACCATTAACCAGCTTTGGTTGCAAAATTTTTGAAAATGGTATTTCCCGTTTGGAAAGGGAGGACTTTCTGCATAAAGAGACTAAATGCCACAAATGTATGTCTGTCATCAGGCCCGAGAAAGGAGAAAATCGCAGGTCTGGCTGCACAGAGAGGTGGAGGGGAGGGGCAGGCGGAGGGACGCGACAGGTCTCTTCACGCGGAGACGGCTGACGATGACAGGAGGGTTAACGCTTGGCCAACCAGTAACACCCTCTTACAGGTTGTGTGAGGTGATTGTTTTTTCTGCCGAAGCAAAGGTGAGCTCTAGACCACGCCACAAACCAGCGGATCGAATCTCCTGACGCATTCTGAATAACCAGAGTAGGCATTTTCCGTTCTGTCTTAAATGTCTTTAAACTTTCACTCTTTTTTCTTGTTTCCCCCATAACGATGGCAGTTATCGAAACACTGAGAAAATAACCATGGCTAGGCTAGTGCTAGAAATACAGAGAGACAACCGCAGTAGATTGGTTGCTTGGTTAATTGTCAATGAATTCTCACGCTGGGTGGAGTGCGCGCTGCAGCGCGGGAGCTAAGGGTGGGCTTTCAGAAATTATCCCGCTACTCCAACCATCTCACGCCTTCCCTTCAATAACTTCTCCCAGGTCCCAGGCTTCTCTCTAGTACGTTTAAGCAGAACCCGGGACCTGTTCAGCATCTGGATTTCTACTGCCTAGCCAAAGCAAGATTCTGGCCTGAGGCTGGATTATTACACTTGAGTTTTTCCCTTTTCCTTCAATTTGTCTGGATCTATCTGATTTCTTTTGATATACTTCGATTACAGACACTCTGGGAGGAGCCATATTTTAATCTGCATTTGTGCAGCATCAAGTATTGTGGGTTCCTGGGCTATGACTAGGACTTTCAGGTGCTATGGTAATACAGATAAGAACAAATTGAAATTACATGGTAATTAGTATTGGTCTGCAGCAAGCTACCTAGTTATGGAAATTAATGGTACTAACAGACAGCCAAAAGCATGCCCACAGACAAATTATACTGTAATTACAATTTGGTACCACTGCAGCTACAATACCCTTATGGTAAGGGAAGTGGCCAATTCTCCTGTACCAAAAACATTAAGCAAGAGCGGTAGAGGTACGGATAGAGGTATAGACAGAAGAGCCCAAAGGCAGGGAACTGTGGGTTTCCACGCACGAGCTAAATCCCCAGCTCTAAATGCTGATGACAGTTAGCGAGGGCTTAAGTAGTTGAGAGATCATTTTCCCTCCAGGCACATCTAGACAGAGCCAAAATGCCAAGAGGCAAAGTGAAGGACATTCAGAAGGGGAAGAGCAACACCAACATCTCAGGGTTCCTGCAGGGCACAATGCACACAGTCTTCTAAGGAGTTTGGTAGAGAGGGTGAGAGTGAGACTGGCATATGCAAAGGATTATACTTACATAGGCTCCCACGATGCTGCTCTTGGCAGCAACGAAGATCAGACAGATGAAGATGGCTGATCCTAGCATGCCAACAGCACAGACAAGAGGATCAGCTCGCTGGGTTTTTAACCGGCACCATTTGGTTGCCCCGGCTCCTGTGATTACACCCAGGAAGCCAGTGAAGCATGTGATTGCTCCGAAGATCAAGCTATTAAAAGGAAAAAAGAAAAAAAAAAGACGTTTTTCTCAAAAATGGGCATGGCCTTTGAACAAATTATTAGGGTAAACGGACTAATGGAAATTTACACATTAGCTTTGCAAATTTAAAAGAAAACCAATGAGCCCCCCTGCTGAGTGCTTGTGATTTTAGCACTCTTCCCCTGCAATTAAGGAAAACACAGCATGTGAAATTCAGCCTTGTACACAGGCACCGATCAACATGCAAAGGGCTCACACCGCTTCTTTGTGTGGAACTGAGCTTCCTATCAAGCGCATTGCACAGCTAATTATGGATGCACAAAACCAAGTAATAACCTGCCCACTGATCATGGAAGGGGAGATCATGGAAGGCACTGGGGAGCTCAAGGGAAAGGAAACCTAACAAGACTCTAAACAGCAGTGACTTTCAACATCCTTTGACTTTCTAACTCCTTTCAGACCACTTCAAAGAAGCCTGATTAGATTATTTTGCTGTTATGTTACACATTTGAAATGCGTTAATTTAAATTTAAAGAGCCAGGAGCTGTCACGGATTCTCCACATTGAGTGTGCAGGACTTGGATTACAGAGTCTTTGGCAACTACATTCCAGTAGCTCCAGGGCAGCTCAAAATATAGGTGTCATCAAGGAGTGGAAAACTTCTCTCTGTAAACAGCAGATGGGCAGTCTGACTGGAGCTGTATTTTCTGCTCACTGCATTTTTGCAGAACAGACCGAGACTGCCCGCTGGGCGCTCTCGTTGATGGTACTCCAAACCACTAAGTAGTTCACTTGAGATGGGATTGTGTCAGCGAGAGCAAGAAGGTTTTCCTAACGTTATTTTCCCCTCACAAGCTAAAAAGCAAAAGGGCTGACAAAAGGCACTTTTTTGTATCCTTTATTCACCTGGAGAAATGCCTTTTTTTTGCATTTTTTGGGCCATCACGGTGCAGCACAAAACGATGAATCACTTTCCATAGCTTACGTGCTGCAAGTGATATTATATAATCTGAAAAACCAAACCACCGGGTGACATCCAGCAACCCAGAGCAAAGCGTCCCAGATCTCTGCGCCACTTTCCAGCAAATCCCAGCATCCACAGTAGTGCACAGAGCAATGAAACACGGCGAAGTCCTCCCTCACACAGATACAGAAGTCTTCGGGGTGAGTCCCTCGCAGCCTTTAGGGGCACCCTGAATTATGGCCACCACCGTGGCCACCCAACCTGCCAGCTGATTCTGCTGCCATCACAGAAAACAGCCTGGGTCTTAAGAAACCAATTTCTCTCTCAGCTCTCCAAGCATCTTCTAAGTCAAAGACAGTGGTCTCTTCTCTGCCCCTGCACTATAGCCTGGGAACTAAGACAGAGCTGAGGTCACTGCTTCTCCCTTGCTTTGACTTCATGTGATGAAGAAAAGGAGAGAAATAAAACCTAGTTTACAATCGCAGTATTTCCTATCATTGTTGCAAAGACCTAGAGGAAATTACAGACATTCTAGTAACTTGACTCCATGGGACTTGCCTGTTTCCTCTGGTAAATAAGCCCCCACCCCCTTGTCCCCCTCTTTAAAGCCGCGGAGTATGAGCCTCACCTATCTTTGGTGCCGCAGTGCTGTGAGCTGCAAGTCTCTGCTGTCTTCTGCACGACCTGTGCTCTGTGAAGGTAGAGAGGGATCCACATGCCAAGGGCCCCTGTGGCAAAGGAGACAGCTGAGGTGGCCAACGATGAGAACACGTAGCTGCGGCTGTGGAGACACAAGAGAAGGTTTGGTGGGAAAAATGACAAAGCAGGAGCCCCAGGACAGGAGCCAGTGACAAAACACAGTGTTGCCCCATACCAGCCACCTCCCTTGGCAAGGGGCAGAGATAACACAAGGTACAAAGCAATGGAGAATGACAGGCATGGAATATCGCTTCATACGTGATGCTCCATTGATAATAATGTACTGAACTCTTCGGACGTGCTTCAAAGAGACCATTTTTCATGGGACCATTTCAGACGACAATCAGTACTTGGTCACTAAGAGATGATGTGTGAATTACAGGGCCTTAACTATAATATCCCCTGTTTACCTGGACTACCAGTTTCACTTCTCCCTCCCCATCCATGCCACCATATGATTATCACTTGGATAAACTAACAAAAAAGGTAATATAGAAATATTGATAAATTAACCATCATCACTTTTCATAGTCCTTTGATCCTGGCTGACAATACCAGGAAGGCATTCTAGCCAGCAGTTCTGAAAACGAAGGACACCCTAAGTGTCCAACGTAACGCTGAATTCACAAGTACAAGTCTTTGCTTTCTGGAAGCAAGTGCAGCTAATTAAACACTTGCGAGCATGGCATCTGTTATGCACTTATAACAAGCACCCAAGCACATTCAGTGCTCATGCATTCAGTCACATGTGGGTTTATAAACATATATATTTAAACTTGCCATGCTTTTGTGTATTTTCTCCTCTTAAATTGCTCTGGTATTTAACTCTCTTTTTTGCCTCAGCAGAGCAGCTCTTTCAAGGAAGAAAAAGGATCTAAGCATCTGAACAACAGTGGCACAACAATTAATACAGGAACACAGCAATTTCTACACTTCAAAAGCCTTGATTTGTCTGAAGTATGAGCCAAACAAAGCAGACCCTCTCTTAGATCTGAATCTTGGAAAGGTTAGAGCAAAAGCTGGGATCCGTCATTGTCACTGCAGTCGATACCTCACGAAAATGTAACTGTGATTTTCTTTCCTAGGTCCACGGACGAAGCTTCCTGCAACTCCCCGCAGGAACACGCGTTCCAGTGCTAAGTAGTACAGGCCATTGGATGTTCCAATTAATCATTAGAGGCAAAGCATGGGTTTTACTAGAATGCTCTTACTTTCTAATCAGCGCTTTCATGTCTCTTAGCCAGGAGGTCCGAGCCTTCAGCTGTCCCCCAAGTTGTTCAACGTTTCCTCTTTTAGCAGCAGGTACAAATATCAAGATGAGTGTCCCTGTTATCATTCCCAGGAGTGGAGATACCTGCAAGAAAGGATCAGGGAATTAGTACAGGAGCCGGCAGGGTTTGCTTTGACTAGTCAGTAAGAACCAGATTACATTAGTTTCATTTCAGCGACTCGATTCTTTACAGCTGGCCAGAACCTGCGAGCACACTGAGGCATCTGCCCCTTTCCTTCCTCCCTGACATTCCCTGGACTCTCTTATCTCACGCTGGAAGCATGCAGCTTTGGGAACAGTCCATTTCTCTGTGTTATTGAAGTACCAAATAAATACAGTTCTTCAGTGATGTTTAACTCTTTGGAAACCTACTCCCAGCTGGGCTAAGAGACCAACGAATTTCTGGGAGACTGCAGGAGCTTTTTATGGGCCATGAGGCCAGGGGAAAGATTTCTGGATATAGGGAGCATGGGGACTTTGAAAATCCTTGCCTGACATGCATCCCGCTTCCAGCTAACCCACAATGGCTTCCCACTTTCAGGCAGCTTCCTCACATTAGCTCAGTGTACAGCAGACCAAGAAACATTGAAAATACAGGCTAGAAGACAGGAAAACGACACATTCAGGGGTTAGGTTTCCCAGTTTCCAATCCTTTCTCCCAATCACTAAACAAAAATATAAAAATCCCGTAGTGTTTTTCAAGCTACAAACATGATTCTTGTTCTGACACTGAAATTCCCCCATTGCCAGAGTGGAAAATAGCTCTGTTAGGAAAAGAGGAACACGGATTTTCACCGAACTATCATCTCTTCTATACATGCCATGTTAAAAATAAGCTCCTGTTCCAAAAAAAATATGCTTCCAATAATAACCTGAGAATGGCCTTTACACATAGAACAGTGTTTCACATCCAAAGACGACAAACCCAAAATTCTTGAAGGGAAAGGAACACAAGACAAAAATATTTCAGAACTAGAAAGTCAGGAAAATCCCTCATCCAGTGATAAAAGCAGCCTGACACAGTATCCTTACTACAGATGAACACAAGACACAGCACTGGTCAAAAAAATTGAAATACTGGGATTTTCTAGGGTCATATAATTTAAAGTCTCTTTGATTTTTATCTAGAGGCTTAAACCCCCCAAAGGACAATATTCATGGATATTCAAGTAATGCTCCAATGAAGCGCTGACATTAGTGCTAGATCCAGAGACAAAGCTGCCACTTGTCAAAGTGCCCTTCTGTCTTCTTCAGCCCCCTGAAGTACAGATTATTCCTGACCTCCTGTGGATTTGGAGACCACAGGAGATCACAGAGGGAAGCATCACCTAGGGGAATCTTTCACATCTTGTAAGAGCACAATAATTGCCACACGGACGGAGGCTGCTTTACGCTGATGTCTGGAAGCTTTCAACAGCTGCTGTTTGACTGCAAGAACCAAGCAATGTGCTGTCCAAAGCAACCATCACAGAAGCGTGCAGCTTGGCAGATTCCCCACGATCTTGCACAGTCAGGGAATCATGCATCAATGTGTCATTTATAGTGGCAATCATGATCCCATAAGTGAGGGTGAGGTGAGGGGTCTGGAGCACAAGTCCTGTGAGGAGCGGCTGAGGGAGCTGGGGGTGTTCAGCCTGGAGAGAAGGGGGCTGAGGGGAGACCTTCTCGCTCTCTACAGCTCCCTGAAAGGAGGGTGTAGCCGGGGGGGGTCGGGCTCTGCTCCCAGGGAACAGGCGACGGGACACGAGGAAACGGCCTCAAGTTGCGCCAGGGGAGGTTTCAGATGGATATTAGGAGAAATTCCTTCCCCGAAAGGGTTGTCAAACCCTGGACCAGGCTGCCCAGGGCAGTGGTAGAGTCACCATCCCTGCAGATATTTAAAAGCCGGGCAGACGCGGTGCTGGGGGACGTGGGGTAGTGGTGGTTTTGGCAGTGTTGGGTTAATGGTCGGACTCGATGATCTTGGGGGTCTCTTCCAACCTGGATGGTTCTATGATACAGCCTTGTGGACAGCCTGGATTTGTCAGGATAACTATGGAGACTTCATCTCAAGAGAAAGATGTTAGTGAGGATTTCTTCACACAAATTAATCATTTGGGTTTTACAGATAGAAACACAAGAGTGCCCCAATGTGTCAATCTCATTAAAGCCCCCTTGACCAGGAGGAGGAGCTTATTGGAGTTGCTTATTCCTTCTGCTGCATTTCTGCTGTTGAATGAGGTAGCCACCCTCTTGGTGTGAAGCTGTAGGCTATTAAACTTTTCATTTCAGGTTCACAGCTGGAAACTCCTCTCCACTCCCTAGCTGCAGATGAACCGTTCACGGTGACTTTCCTGGCTTTGCTTACCCTTGCTGGACAGGGAGGGAACAGCCTGTGTCACAGAAGGGCACATTTGCTTGAGATGAGAACCCATGTATTTCATCACCTGCTGTTACAAACAGTGTTGGCCTGAGCTTCATGAGATTCATTGTCTTCATGAAGTGCCTGAGCCAGGGAATGCACCTCACGCGGGTTCGTGCCACCCAGACAGCCAAAGGTCAGACAACAGTTCTGCTGGGCCGCTTCCTCTCAGCTCTTTCAAGACATCTTTGTGTGCAGGATCTGTTTGTGCCTATGTGATTGGAGTGTATTATCTTTTCAACACATTTATCAAGGTCCCAAGAGGTTAAAATAGAAGGAAACCGACTGTCTCAGGGCAGAAAAACAAGCGGAAACTGGAACAAAGTGTTTTTTCCTCAAAGCAGGAAGCCATTCTCGGAGTTTCTTGACAGCAGGGGACTGAAAGACTGTGGAGTTGATTTAAGGCCAATGCCTCGTCTTCCCATCCCCATCAAGAAATCATGCTTGACTGATAATAAAGTGATTGGAAAATTCTTGTTCCCAGGCAGGAAAAAAACCCCGAAGTACAACAAGCCAAAACCACATACCTTTCCCATTTGCTTAGAGAATGCATCTGCTATGTACTTTTACCTCCATAGATGTAATTTCCAATCCTTTACCTTCTATATATAATAAGAGGTTGAGGAATTGCGTGATAGCACTCTTCCTAACACTGATCAATGGATGCAACTGTAATTAAGAAGTTATTAAGAGTGGCTTACCCGCAACGCCCAGTGCCAGTCTCCAGCAACCTGCTTCACACTTGACCCAGTGATGTACCCCAAGCCACTGCAAGAAATACAAAGATGAGAGTCAGCCAGAGGTATAACAGAGTACCACCATCACAGCTGCTCTTAAACAGAGATAAAAAGAGGCACAATCGTGTGTCCTTGGCGCTCTTCTCCTGCAGGAAGAAACACAGGGGATGAAGTGGATGGTGGCTAATATCTAACTCTTCCCAGCACTGTTCATCTAAAAATGGTCAAATCTGATGGAAATTCAGACACTGATCTCAAGTTTATAGCTGACCTTTCAATCTACAGTGGATGGAAACAAAGCCTCCAGAAGACTTTATTCCCCAATTCAATTTCTACATCAGGTCTTTCTGTGCACTAATAAGAATACTTAAGAATTTTATGTTCAAGCTCTCAGTTAGAAGTGTCCTTCAAGGACACACCATATTCTATCATTAAATCTTTTCTTGTCATTTAATAGTGCTTGGTTCCGATTACCCATGAAGACCATTTTTCGTAAGCTTATAAGAAAAAGCCATGAAGAATATGCAAGACAGTCTGATGGGAGAACATTGGACCTGAAGCTTGGAAATCCCCCTTGGCAGCTCTCAGCCATCATATGCCTTTATTGAACAGGTTGCCCTCCATATGATGGAGGTTGCCATCTATAATCACCCCGAGACTGGGCTTTTTACACAGACAGGCCCCAAAATCAAACCATGGACCCAAACCTCTGTTGGGTATTGAGAGAATTGTCCCAGAATCAGGCTCAACAGGATGAATATTTGTCATTTCTTGGAAGACATAGTTCACTGAATTCTCTTCGTAAATACCTTGGCCCTCTTGGGAAAATATTCTTTTCACCGGTTAAGGCCGTGGCTATGTCTTTTTCCTCAAGAGCAAATGGATGTTTGTGAGCTTTATCTCAGGGATGAGTACTCTAGCTTGTAAAATGCACGACCCTAAACCAGAAGTTTTTCCTTCAGTTGGGGGGGGATTAAACTGCTGCTCATGTTTTCCCTGCTGGGAATGAACCCACGATGCCACTTTTGCACAGGATGTTGTCCAACTCTGGGAATCGGTATGCAAACTATGCGAACCCACCCCGCCTACAATACAATAGAGGGTCAGCCGCTATTTAAAAAAAAAAAAAAAAAAATTAAAAAAAAAAATCACAGATTCCCTCCTGTCCCAACAATCAGATACTGACTGGGCTGATAAGGGAACTCAGCTGAAAGAAAGCGCCAGAGGAAACAACTACTTCAAATCTGAGCCTGTCTCTTGCTTTCGTCAGCCATCTATGGGCTTGGCTGTCCTCCGCTGCTCTGCGTCAAGACTGAGTGTGAACGATCATTACAGCTGCTCTCCTCAGCCTCGCTGTCTACACCAGACTTCACAATGTCTCCTCATTCCTGTTTCGGTGGCAATAGCACTAAAATGGACTGGCCACTGCTACTGCAACTCAGCTGAGTTTGGCTTAGCCACATTTTCCAAACTTAGTCAGATTGGCCAAATTCAAGGTTGGGCAGAATTTGAGCTTAAACTAAAAGTATTTTTAAAAGTCAAAACTTCAAATTGTGTATGTTATACAGCATAGTCCTCTTGAAACCTCTGATATTCAGACTGTCACATAGAAGCAGGTCGCTTTCGCTCACTTTTGAAAACTCAGCTCAGTGTCTTAAGAGATCTTGATTTCACAATAACCTGAAAGACGTTGCCTAAAGAAGGCCTAAACCTCACATGAATCAAAGCAACGGTTCCGAGAACCAATATAACATTATTTAAAATGATAATCTAATTTAATAATGAAAAAAAAAGTCAGCTAAAATGTTTTGATTTCCATTTCCACCCCATTGCCGTAAAAAAAAAAATAAAATTCCTTCCCACTAATTCCCGAAAGTCACACATGAACCAGTAACAGGGCTAGAAAAAGAATCCAATTCCTGCAACTAATTAGTCACTGCTCACAATATTTTCCTGTTCAAACCATTCCAACCAAAGACAGAAGAACTATCACCATTAGTGACTTAAGATCTGTGTGAGCTTACTTTAAGTGAAAAGCCAAAACCAGACGAAAGCGGCGTTACGTCACTTACCTGCCAAGAGGAATTGCAAAGTAGAAAAC
This sequence comes from Fratercula arctica, assembly GCA_947846985.1. Lineage (NCBI taxonomy): Eukaryota > Metazoa > Chordata > Aves > Charadriiformes > Alcidae > Fratercula > Fratercula arctica. The sequence goes on along the minus strand of CANTUZ010000015.1, from coordinate 12,491,879 downwards.
GGACAGCATAAGGGTCCTCGTGTTTTTGGTGAAAAGGTCTCCTATGATGGTTGGGGCAATAGTGGAGTAACTTGCTTCACCGATACCAACCAAACCTCGTGAGAGCACAAGAAGCCAGAAATACTGAGAAAAGAAATAAAAACACGTTAGCAGGTCTCCCCTTGTCTTTTTGAATTCAGGATGGACGACAGCGAAAGCTGCACAAACAGGGAAACAGAAGCCCATGTGGCCGGAAAGTCACCCCCTTGTATGCATTTATTTTTTAAAAACTCAGACTCTTAATTTGCCTCTTGCTGGGGGTGGTGGGGAACGACACACACGACACAACTATATTTTTTGTGAAGATTTATAGGCATGAAAGAAAAGTAGCAACAATACATGCGTACCCAGTGACACCCGAGGATATTCTAAGGCAGGCAGAAGAGGCTCAGTTCATCCTCAGGCGCAGCCCGCTCTTGAGCCCTGGTGCCGGCAGAGCAGGGTGTGGGGACGTGGGGGGTGGAAGGAATCCTGCTTTGGGGTCCAGAAAAGCAAAACCTGCCGAGCACAGCCCCGACCTGCCCAGCCTGCCAAGGGACGAGTTGAGACTGGTGAAATCCTAAAGGCTCTGCGAAGCTGTGAAGGAGTTGAACCTGCACTCCCCCAAACTCTCCATTTTCTCCGTGATGAGAAGTTACTGGATAAGGGAAGTTTTTCAAAGGTGCTAAGCACCATCTGCCTTGGAAAAAGGCATAAACCTCCCCCTCACAGCAGGAAGGCAGAGTGAGCCAACGCTGAGCACTGCTGAAACCTCAGGTTAGAGTCTGAGCTGAGATGCACACGGTTACAAGGAGGTAAGACCTGAGCTTCACTGCCAACCGCAGGAACGTGAGCGTGCTCAGTAAGTGGTACCATTTCAGGTTCAGAGCCACACAAGGCAACGCACAAAGCTGCCCAGAGAATTACGTGCTCTTCTGGGTGAAGAACAACCGCACAGAACGAGGAGAGGGATGTCACAGTCAGCACAACACAGCCTAAAATGGACAAAAAGGAATTGTTCATCCATCGGCACCCGGTTTTCAAGCCGACCTCTCTCACTACACTTGCAGTTTTCTAGATGCTGCTGTGCGAAGGCATAAGGCACAATGCTTTGACGCCTAGATACCTGATACGTGAGCACAATCAAGTTCTGGGACATCTAAGCGGCTTGAACTACACCCAGAAGTAACTGTGGGTGCAATTAAACAGTCAATTGCACAAAACTGTAAGCACAGGGAAATCTATCTCTACAAATGTACCCTCTACAAATGCTCAATTTACTGTTATTATTCTATACATCATTTGTGAGAGGAACAGCAGGGATTACGATATGTCCTTAAACATGAAAGTGCTTTGAGAGCCGTGAGCGGTCACTGATTCCCCTTCTACAGACAGGGAAAAGTTGATTTCCAGGGATGCGACTGCCCTTGTGCCCTACAGCAAAGCTAAGCCAGAATACAGGGCTCTCCAAACAGTGGAAATGCCATGCAGACATCAAGCCACGTGCCTCGGTCATAAATATATTCACCATCAGACAAAAAAAAATCTACCCCTGACACATTTTCATTGTTTTCCTCACCATAATCCTCTGGCTGAAAATAATTTCTTGAGGATTCCTATAGTCACACAAAGCAAATACTTTTGCACGTTCTTCACTTCCTTTTATTTTGACGTAAATTCTGCAGCAATACCCATGTTCTGAGCGTATACAAGTTCCTTGTTTGCTGGTAGGGTGGTTGCAGTGCTGCTATCATTCATACATCTCCCATAAGCTGCACATACGCAACCGACACACGTGGGTGTATGCAGAAAGGGCAATACCATGACTCACACCGTTTAATTTATGCCAATTACCCAAAGCTAAACCACTCCACTGCAGAAATATGCTGACAACAATTGGCACACAGGTAACCGATGTATTTGGAATGAGCAACAGTATTTATAACATGCTGAGTGACTTAGTCACACAGAATTAGAAAGCGGGGGAACTGGAGGCTGATTTTGGTTCCTTAAGAGATTCAGATGTGGATCACAGAGAAGGTGACAGGGAAAATAGTCATCTCCAGCCCCAGGGTGAGTATGGACACAGTGCTAGTTACACCTGTAGAATGACAAATTTGCAAATGCACTGGATGTTCCTCAAATTTGAAATACCTACAGAAAAATGACACAAGTCTGCGCTCACCAGCCAGTATCGCTCCCAGTGAATGCACTGCATGGGAATTTCCTCCAAATAATGCTGTTCCTCTTACAATCCTTGCGTAAAGCAGGAAAACTGTACAAAGTTTTCCTGTTGTGGTGAAGAGTGACTCGGTTCCATCAAAACCAGAGTCCCAATACAATGAAATCATCTGCAACAAGTAACATGTTCATTCTTCTCCCCCAGTTCCCCCTCGAATCCTCCTCCCTGGCTCATCCCATCCTTACACACTCCAAATATCTGTTTAATATTTAAACTATGTTCTCTGAGGCAGCAGTTTCCAAATTCAAGTCATGAGATTCTGACTTCAGTTGGCAATAAAAGCAGTCTTATAAAAGCACAATCTACATAAAGACATGAATGGTATTGCCCTTCTGCGATGATATATTCAACCAAAGGCAATGCAGCTATTTAGGTGTAACTACTAGCCAAAACACACAAAAGACTAAAACAATATTAGGGATTTATTTATAATCAGTTCTATGTCGTGTCTGGTTTCAGAGCTCTATATCTAGGATTAAAGAGCTAATGCCTCTTCTTATCCCGCTGAAAGATCTCCTCGGGATCTTTGGCTAGCATGCATCCTATTGGAACCTATACAATGAATTACGCAGTAATTGGTTACATTAAGAAAGAATCCCTGATCTGCCATGTCTAATCTGTCAGTCAAAAAAGTTTTTATCATGTCCAAAGAGGGACAGGTGGGTAGATCCCCAAAACAAGAAGTCGTCCCTTCAGAGAGGGGCCTAATATTTTCATTTTTCATATAGGAAGAAAAAAATATAAACACGAAAACAACTCCAAAAATCTTATGCTGCTAGTCATTTGGACCACAGACGTACCATGAACCACTTCGAAACTTGTCCCAAACCCACTATGTGTGCAACACAGACAACCGCTATGTTATGTGTGTGGGTATTTACACACATATACACCCATAAGAACGTCTCTCTCCCTCTCCGAGTGGATGTGAACACGACAACCACCACAAACAAACGGGAAAGTCAGATACTACCCACACAGAGGAAGCGCCGTTCTCCTCCGCAGCCATAGCAGGACACTTCTACCATTTCCTCCGCACTAGATTTTCCCCCAAGTGCTTTTTCCTCTTTGTCCCACCCCAAGATTCTCAGCAGTTTCCTGAGACAAAAAGGGCTGACACCAGCCAAATTCTTCTCTACGTTATCCGTGCTTAAAAGCAGTATAGGCAGCTAAGACTTTGAACCGAATTTCACTGTTCCCCAAGTAGAAATTGATATGTATTAAAGCAGCTTATTCCTTTCTATGTTACTTTGGAGATCTTCTGTAATTTGTGCAAACAGTTCTCACTCTGGCAGGAAAATTGAAAACATCTGAGTCAGGCCCCAGCACCTGAGCGTATTCCCTTTCCTATGGGTTAGGCCCAGCAACCTCAATACTTGTGCGTCTTTTTCTCTGGGTCAGTGCTTGCAACTAAAGCTTTTTGAAACCAAGAGCTCCTACAGCAAACAATTCATTTATGTACTTAATTTTGGCTAGCAATCACGTCAGAGATGTCTGCACCTCCACGAGGGCTGCCACCATCCCCTGTCTGTAGGGACGCAATGGTGTTTTTCGAATGACCGTGTGGCAGCGATGCCTCTCCCTGCCTGGCTTCAGCCCGCAGTGCTGCAGAGGCTCCGGCAGCCCCAGCCGCGCCGCAGCGGGGTCCCCGGCACCTGGGAGGGTATCACAGGGCAGGTTAGGAAACAAAAGTGCTCCAAGACCCTTTTTCCAATTTGCACACACCACAAAGGGGCTGATGAGACACAAGCCAGGGAAGATCCCAGTAGAGAATAAACCATCGACATATGGAAAGAATGGTGGCTGAGAGGGACCCAGAACCACCACAGTCTTCCTGGGAATTTCCCTTCAAGAGATGCCACCACCAGAAACTAGTGCACAGAGAAAGCACTTGTACGGGCCTGTGCGAGGTAGGTAAGCCAATGGACCTGTTCCCTTCTTCCCATCTCCTAACTATGTGGAAGCAAAAAATATGCCCTAGTTCTAAATTGGAAGAATTTACTATTTCATAATTTGAAGACTAACTAACAAACCAAAAAAGAAACCAACTCCCCCCCACCCCAAACAGATATGAGTTTTGGAAGGGATACAAATCCATATGCCTCAGGGAATGCACTGATCACTAATAGGAATGTGCTACCTACTAACTTCTAAATGTCTTAAACTACCAGCAAACCACAGGCAACAGCAGCGATAGCTCATGGGGTCGGATGGACCTGGCCTGAGTACTCTTGCCAACGACACTATCCTACCAGAAACTGTCAGTGCGACACAATCCTTCCAGAATTTTCATCTGAAAAAAGCTTTCATTATTGAGTTAAATATTTATAAAGTGCCAAAAGATAGTTCATGTATTTTGCCTCCAAAGTATGACATTGTTTATATTCACATTGTCATACTGACTTTCCTCTCAATCTCATGCACACATAAATGTTTGATGGCCTCGGACACGTGACTAGCTTTAATCATGTTTGGACAAACCTCCTAATTATACATTTATCCTACTTGTATAGACCATAGAGTGAGTAACACATGTTTTAATAGGTCTAATTACAGCTTTAACTTCTTTCTCTCTTTTTAATTAGTTAACAAAAGGAATTAAGCCACAGTTCTCTAAAAGATTAGCTGCCAGTGATAAACCTATAATCTGCCAAATATGTGTACAACTCTGAACCACCAGATTTACTGTCTAAAGAATCACGTGACCCTTAAGCTGTGGTTATCAAGTATTTGCATTTGAATGTGGAGCAGCTTGTGAGGGTCGCACAAACAAGCTGAACGCACGCTTCTTTCAGATTAGGGACACACGCCCCAACGCGATCGCTCAGATACAGCCAACCTCGTACAAACTACCAGTGTGGATGCACGGCACCAGTGCAAGCCGTGCTTTGAACTGATGTTGCTGGTCTAAAAGAAGGATGTTTTATACAGCTACAGCAACTGCGCCCATACCCTTTCCTTTACGAGGATATTGAGCTAACCTCCTATGGATTCTACACGTAGTTCTGCAGAAGAGGGCTCGGCACCATGAAATTCCATATTTGAACTGCTGAGGTTTGCCATATTTTCCTTCTTTTATTATATAAACATCATGCAGCAAACAGGGACAGAGAATGAGGGTTTGCATCCTTGGAAAGAAGACATGCATAAGGAAAACCATCCATGCCACCAGGCAGCTAGGATTGCCACACAAAGCCTAAAATACTTGTGTGTGGACTGACAATAAGATAAGGAGAAAGCATTTCGGATTGATTTAATTTCCCTGAGTTTCTAGACAAAACTCTGTTGAACTGTACTGCAGTTTCACTCTTGTGTTTCTACAGCCGGCAGGGTGGTGCACTGACAACATCCAGGGTACCAGGCTGTCACAGGTGATGAGTCAGATCAGCTGAAGACAGATAAATCTGATATACCGCAGGAGTCGGCCGACCAAAGGAAAACCCACAGGGCTCAAACATATATTCAAGGGCTGAACAACAGTCGTCCCTTTTGACAGCTGCACTTCTGTGCAAGCATTTGCCTTTCCCAAGCAGAACCTGCACCGTCTGGCCAGGCAAACACCCCTTCCTCTTGCGCTCCATTAAGTTTTCCCAGCTGTATCAGGACTTTGCAGGGATTCAAGTGGTTAAAGATGACACACCACACCCTTCACCGCTGGTACGCAAAGATGTACCATTAACCATGATGCAAACCAAACCAGGAACATGCTTCCGAGTATCGGTGTTGTGACTAAGAGCCTTGGCTCCTGTAAACTCACAGTTCAAATTCCAGCTCATTAGCTGAGAGTCACTAGAAGAGCTGAGCAATACAATGACATTACAAATGCAGGTGACATACTTGCTTAAACACTAAGCTAAGCACTCCATTTCTCCTACCCCTCCCAGTAACGATGGGGTCACCTTGGAGAATCTGAAAGTTTCCAAGTCAAACAAGGACATTGACATATCATGAAAGACAAGATGACACTAAATGATGATGCTCATGTTTTGAATTCCATTCTGTATCTGGATGGATGACAAAAGTTACAGCAGAAGAAATAAGCCTAAATACGTCTTCCACCCCTGTGCACCTCTAAAGCTTTACAAATTTTGAATACCTATAACCAGGGCACCTGACTTCCATTGGTGGATACAAGTCCTGGGTCCACTCACTTGACAGGCGTGCTGTGTCAAATCTAGACATGGACCACAAAGTCCCACGCCCTACCGTCTCAAACACCAACGCTTCAAACTCTTCTTTAATAAAAGGAGAATAAATACTGTAAAGAGCTAACGAGGGATCACATATTTAATACTGGTGAACTGTTCCATGCCAGTCTTGAAGAACATGTCTTCCTGTCAAGTCCAGCCCAGACTTTTAAGCAACTGAATATTCATGCCAAATTTTGGCCTTTTGGTGTCTTACTGTCTGGGGGATCTTTGTGGAGGAACAAAGGAAGATGAGTATCTACCTTTATCTACAAGTAATCTTAACTAATCCCTCAAGGGGATTGCCAGCAGAGAGACCAAAATACAAAATAACACAGGGCCACACGTTCACTGTGATGTTTTGTTGGTCAATACTTTTCTCTGCCATTAATAAGTTGGGAAAGCATTGTTTTCAGGATTTCCTACAACGAAAAGGAGTTGTCTATGTTTAATCTCTGGGTGGCATAGATAGCAACTAGCCAGGATACAGGCTTGTATGGAGTCTGGTAGGCAACACGTTGATGAGTTATCAGCTCTGATGCAATGCTGTGAGCTATCACTATTTTATCTGTTTTCTGTAGAGATACAAGTGCACTTAGAGGTTCATGCTACAGTTACTTGTCTGATAAATATAACTATAAACTACCCTTCTCACCTCCAACAAGATGTTCTTCCCTTATCAGACGTGAGTCATGCTGGCAGGATAGCCTGGGGAGATTCACTGCAGATGCTGGTTCTTTTGCCATTTGGCCCACCACAGAGATGTGATTGGGTTTAGACTCCTCTTTTCTTCCCTCAGTGTGTGTCACCACTTACCCATAACCACTTTTCACTTCCAATCACAACTGCCTTTTAAGTCACTGCTGCACACAACGTTTCCCGTAACTTCTATCACCACTGGATTTAAGTTCTACGGTCTCCTCCCTTCAAACTGGACTCTTGATGCTGAGCCCATCTTTCATCACCATTTTCTAACTGCTCTTCTCCATTGCACGCACGTCACAGGATCAGAGAATAGTTGAGATTAGAAGGCACCTCTGGAGACAGTCTAGTCCAAGCCCCCTACGCAAAGTGGGGACAACACAACAGGTTGCTCAAAACCATGTCCAAGTTGAGTTTTGAGTATCTCCAAGGATGGAGAAGCCATGGCCTCACTGGACAACCTGTTCCAGTATTAAACATCCTCACAGTACAAATGTTTCTTTTGATGTTTAAATGGAATTTCCTGTATTTTAGTTTATGCCTATTGCCTCGTCTTTTCACTGGGCACCATTGAGAAGAGTCTGGCTCCATCTTTAGTGCCTCCTGTCAGGCATTGATACACACTGAAGCAACATTACAGGCTCCCTAGGGACAGAAGCCCAGTTCTAGAGTAAGGATGCCACTTCAGCAAAGGTAAGCTATTCAAAATCCCAGTTAAATCCACAGGGCAGACACCATCTCACCTCCTGCATCTCTGTTGCATTCATTCTAAATGGTTTTTCTTCACTTGGGAAGTATATAAATTTAAATATTTGTGTCCAAGGAAGGACGCTTTTATGCAAAGGTCTTCCCCTGCACTCTGAAAGCAGGTCACTAACGCTGAAGTGAAAATGCCCTGAGCCTTCCTTCAAGTATTCACACATTTTATTCACACATTCACGTTTGTTTTATTTGCACATGCTTATTATATGCTGGCTAGAGGTTATAAACAGGTTACAGATGAGACCACTACACCACACCAAGATTTAATAGCAAGCTACTGAGTTACCGAAACCTTAGTACACTTGATTAGTCACTTCCTCAAGGGTCAATATATGAACCCTTTGCAATTAGGATGGACTTACAGTATAGCTTCTAAAGCAGGTCTGATTCTTCTACAGCATCCATCTACACTACGTCAAACACTTCAAAACTTCAGCTCATTTGGATGCATTTATTGTCCTACCAATTCTCAGCTCTCAGCACCTCACCTTTGAACAAGCCCCTTTTGGGAAAATTCAGCTGGTGTTCAGAGCCCCGCAGAGAGACACTACAGCAAGCAGAAAGAGAACAAAATGCATATTTAAATACAAAAACGAGCAAGGGAGATGAAGCAAAGTCCACTCACCTTTCCTTTGACTGTCTCTACTATTTGTTAATGGCTTTAGTTCTCCCAGGTGACCTGCTCAGGCACACTTAATTGAATGTGGAAAGTTTTATTTGGAAATGTACTTGGGATTCTGTCCGATTAAAGTGTCCTTATTTTATGAGATTTATATTCTTATTTAGTACATAAAAATAACCAATAAAGACTGCAAGATATTCCTTTTTCACTCATCATACCCTTCAATCAGCAACTGAAGTGTTTAACAGCTGGATACCTACAGACAGGCTCTAAAGTGACGCTCCTAATTAAGCACTCTGGAGAAAAAACAAAAACAAAACCACCCTGGAGGTGGCAAGACTCCCACAGCGCTTCCCAGAGCCGGCAGGGAGCTGCTGTGTGCTTGGCAGGTACAGAAATCAGGGCTAAGACTCTCTCAGCTACCTGCAGATTTTGAATGTGAAATTCCCTTTCAACATTAAAATTTTGGCGTCTGAAATCCAAATGCCCATCGCTGCCCCCCCTTCAAACCTGTGGCAGTCCTGAGAGACTCTTCTATTACTTTTCAGCACACACCAAAAAAGAACAGAAAAAAAAGAGTAAGCCCAATTCCTATTCTCCATCCAATTAGGTAATGTAATTACAAGACTCTGGGTGATGAAGCAGCACCACCGGGTCCTGACAATAGCCTCAGTTAAGACAAAGCAGCATTTCAGCTTACTAATTGAAGGGCTTTTCATCTGATTGACCTGCCCGTGGTAAAAATATTACATGACACTCAAATGGTGGGATTTATGTTCTTCTCAATTTAGTCTCTTGGTCATTAATACTGCATTAATGGCAGGGGTCTGGAATGTAATTGGAACGAATATAACAGATTAGCTTGCTTATTCACCAGAACACCATCCGGTGGAGTGCTACGTGCATAGCTACTTGTAAAACAGACCTTAAAGAAAAAGGTCGATGTTTTCAAATAAATCACAGGGAGCATAAAGAGCCCCGTGTTACAGTGCCTGCTAGAACACTGAGTTAAAGCACTCCTTTTCACCCTTGTGGCTTTAGTGTAAGACACAAAGACGAGTCTGCAGCAACTCACATGGCTGAAATAGTGGTCATTTGTCCGTGTTACAAAACCATTAAATGCAGCTCGGCCAGAATGTATCTTCCAAAACTGCTCCCCTGAGAACCTTAATAGTTCTGGGTCGGAAGCAAACTGTTGCTTTTTGTTCCAGATCTGTCAGGTGGGACACACTTATCAGCGCTTGCAACAAACATCTCTGGCAGTAGGCGCTATCACCGTCCCCTTCCTGAGACGTGCAAAGACAATCATAACATAATCACAAAAATAGGTATTGGGAGAACTACAACTAGCATTTTTTGCAACTGTGGAAACAATGGAAGGTTCTTGACACACAAAAGTTTTCCAGTACTAATCGCTGGAATATGACCTGGCATACGTGAAACAAAAGAATATTCAGAGGCAGTAACAGGGTGCCATGTTCCAGCCACAGATGAGTCACACGCGAAGACGGGATCCAAGCAACCCAGCTACAAACAGATACCAGATTTTTCAGAACAAATAGTTACAGGCACTGACAGATCACACTAACAACGTCTTCACCTTCAATGATGTCTACAGAAGTGCATGAGATCTAACCCCATCAACCCGATGGGCTGTCTTGGCTCAAACACTCTTTGGTCTGGACCAATTCTTAAACCGAAATTTAGTCCAATCCAACAGACAGGTCTCCTTCTTGGAGAGCACAACCCCCAAGACAACTGCAGAAACTACAGTTTCTCAGCACCCTTTGAAAAAAGCCTCATCCAACTGACTGAGCCACCCAGGTGGGAATGTTTTGCCCTAACAATATGCATTTTCAAGGGTAGAATAAGCTTTTGAGAATTCCTGAAGGACACATTTCAATGGCATGCCCCAAGGTTTAAGTGAAATTACCACAAACAAAGTTACAGTCCCAGAAGCTTTACCTATACTGTTGGTTCTGCTGATTCTTGGCATGTTTTACTTTGCATATGCTACAAATTTAAGTACAGCAGCAGGTCAGAGCTGAATCATTCCAAATCTTTTCTTCCTGCTTTCTGTTTTCCCACTTCTCTGGTTTGCTGCCTCAGTCAGGACCCAGAAGCACCCAAGTACTGTGAGAAAGGTCAACCTTGTAGGATGTCTGGCATACATCTGAGAGATGTCTCATTTTTAGCATCAGATTTCCAGAGAGAAACACGCATCTACCAATCCTCCTACCTAGCAGCTTCTTCTTATTCACAATCTTCTTTGAACAGTTGTTATACTGCTAGTTAAAGCATTATTAATTGGCAAGGCTTTGTCATGCTGGAGCTTCATTTCATTCTCTACGGCCAGCCTATTTGACAAAATGACAATCCTATTTAATTATATTAAATGCATTTGCATGTTTTGTCACTATCTTCTCATGAGACTTCGTCAATCATGTTTCCAGACATGATGATCAGCCCCATTCCCAGGGATTTCCAGCTCAAAATCTATTACATGGGTTTGAGATTAGTACTCTAATTCAACGTTATCTGAATTGCAAATGCAGTGTTTTGTGTAGCATGTGAACCTTATGCATTTAAAAGAAATGTCAACACTTCAAGAGGCTAATTTAGCACCTGTTACTATAAGACATTTCCCATCTTCGCACTATTTGCACATTACTCAGAACACAATGGTCCTTTTTTCAGCCTTTATACATGACCCAGGGGGCCACAGACCGCGTGTGCCATTGAAGAAGCACTTGCACCTCCTGGAGTACCACTGAGGCTTTTCTATCAGCAGGGAACCAAGAGCTCAACCAAAGAAAGGCCCAAATCCATACTTTTGCATCTGAACACAAGCCAAAGAAGCTGAATAACACTTTCCCTCTATCCTGCATCCTGTTTTCAGGACAATATGCACAACTTTCAAGAAACACCGAGGCCCCGCTAATCCAAAGTTTAGATTAGTTTCCAGGCCTCCTAATGAGCCCCAAACAGGGTTAAATGAATTGTTCTCTTTGTCAGTGAGACATCGTTAACCAAACTCTCCCGAAGCATCATGCTTCTTCCCAAGTCATAAGCCTCAAGAACACAAGCGTAAGCTGCCTCATTTACATCCATGCTATGTACAAGTCAGTTTACATCTTTAAACAAACAGTACCGTTTCTCCAGACCCGTATTTGAACACCCCAGTGCAGCATGAAGAGACATGTTCTACCTCACCAACTTGGCATCCTCTCAATACCCTCAATACACAATTATCTGGGAAGCTTATTTCCAAAGGAACAGGATCACAAGGAGCCATCCAGACGCTGCAGCAGTGACTGGCTCTGCCTTCTCAACCCTCTTGCCCAAGCCAGACATCCCCAGTTCGGAGGCACGGCACGCAGCAGTGGAGCACTGCACTGGGAATGACTCATGTTCCTCAGGTCACAACTACTACTACAAGGATCACATTAAGCTGATAGGAAATTTTATGATTCATTACTCTATATTTTTACATTTGCTTAGAAACTTACATGCAGCACTACTGTTTTTTCTTCTTTTTTTAAATTTTTTTCTTCCCAGCTAATTCAACCCCTTTCTTCCGTTCCTAGGATGTTTTGAATGAGGCTGAGCTTAAGATGAGGTAATAATTATTTACAAAGCATAACACTAAAGCATTATAGAGCCTTCCAATAAGACAGGGTTGAAGCAGTAAGACACCCTTTTTGTGTTCCATCAGCGTGCTCTGGGGTTAGGCCTCTGCTGCAGTACAACAAGCAGAACATACATTTTAATAGACAACACGAGAAGAAGAAATGCTTCCAAGACACGCGCAGCCTGGCAATGAAATAAATATGCCTTCTTCCCTCTGCCTCCTCAGCAAATAACTGACCCAGGTGAGGTTTCCTGCTCCGGCACGATAAAAGCAGGACAGGCAGGATGATAGCTACAAACAAGCATCGCTTCCAAACCATCCATTAACTGACATAGCGGCTGAACTTTCCTACTCTTCAACCTAGAGACTGTAAATTCAGGTTTCTGCATAAAATGGGACGAAGCTGTAAAGGTCTTTGGCCTGTAAAGATCTTTCACGCTGGCACCACGGTTCCCAGCTGTTGTCTGCAGGCATTTTCATGATCCGATGAAACAGCATCAAATGTAAGCATATTGATTTAAAAAGATGTAGGGTCTGACTCAGTTCCCACAGAGACACACAAACGGTTCCCACAGACTTCCAAAGCAGGAGCTGAATCAGAACCACAATCGCAGACCCTATGATAATGATCGCAGCATCCTTCGGTAACCTCGATAAGCAACAGCTCTCTAAAAAAGGAGCAGGCAATTACAGGGAGCCCTCACTGAGGCCCACTGCAAATTAATATTAAGCCTCAAGCCTATTTCTTGAAGCTCTCCCAGCACAAACCTCTGTCCACCTGCTCCAGAAAGCGCCTGAGCTCTGAGGAGCAGGTTTGACATTTCAGTGCAAATCATTTCAGTGAACTGGCATCAGGAGGCTCTGCAGCAGCGTCAGGTCAGTGCAGGTGAGTTGTGGCACTCAGCAACAGAAACATCTCTTCTTCTTGCAGCATCCGCGGTGTTTGATCCAGATATTGCGTGATTTCAGACCGTGACCCCAAAGCGGGTAGCAGAGGGCAGGAGGCACACTTATCAACACAACGGCACATGAGTGGGGTGATCCGAGAAGTCTGAGGGGGACGTGGTGCCAGACTGCCTCTGCCTGGGGAAGGTGGGACTCGGGGGGTAATCTTGGTTGCTGCTGGGTCCCGGCGGGGAGAGCAGAACCGATCCTCTTCCAGACACGCTGCAGCCAGGAAATGCAATGTACGGTAGAGATATTCCTTATGACAGTTTCTTGAAGGTCTCTTTCCCCATCACATGAATAAGCTTTCTGAGTACACTTTGGAACTACACTGAGCCTGTCTCCTGGCAGCCGTCACCAGCTGTGTGTTCAATAACTCTTCTCAAATGCTTTACAGATACATAGGTGCAGATACTGGAGGGAAAAAACCTGTCTTGGAGCAGAAAATACAACACTTCAATTTCTGGTAACACCCATGGAAAGTCTCCTCCTCTCATAGACTGGCTTTTTGGGGCTGATGCTCTGAGAGCACCCTAACCTGTTTTTCATTTATAGCTTCCCTTGGAAGAGGGACAGGTAGAAAGGGACAAGGTAGGAATATAAAGCAGCTAGGAGACAAACACATGGCAGTAATTCTGCACTCTATTTCAGCAAGCTGCAGCTATTTCATTTATATAAATCTTCTCCCATCTCTTCTCTTCTAGGTCAGCAAAATCTGAGGGAACAACGAGGACCCAAGATTCAAGAGTTCAAATCATTACACTTGTCTGTGCAAGAGATGTTGCTCTGACATGAAAGCAGTTTCCCATGGAGTATTTGCTGTCAAACAGGCAGACGTGGTGCTGAGGGACACGGTTTAGTGGTGGCTTTGTCAGTGTTGGGTTAACGGTTGGACTCAATGATCTTAAAGGTCCCTTCCGACCTGCACAGCTCTGTGATTCCACAGTCTCTTCCTCTGGGATAAGAGAGCACACAGTGGACTATATTTTTCCCGAGCAGTCTAGCAGAAGGGCGAGCGTGAAGAAATCCAAATGTCAACAGCACACGCTTCTCTGTAGGGTCCCGGTACCACATTAAAGGCTGTCAAAATACACCAGAGACAACTAACAGCCTTTGTCCATGAGCACCCCACGTTAGTTCCAGCCCCGCTTTCTGTAACAGCCACACGAACCATCGGGAACTGCATGGGAGGGAAGGGACTGAATGGATGTGCAGCTTCACAGATAACACTCAGTACGCGTCTTACACGCAAAACGATGGCTTGGGGCTTGTAGTTTTGTTTGTTTCTGTTTTTCAAACTGTGGATTTATCTTACACAGCGGAAGCAAAGTAAGAGAAGCTGTATGTTTTATAATACTTTTTTTTTTTTCTTGGAGTGAATCATCATGTGTAGGGGTTTATGTTTACATTTTTTACAATTAACCCAGCTAACCATTTGTTCCATACTGCACATAACTTTGCTTCTTTTTGAGCACTCAGTGAAAGACAAGTTTTGGAATTAAATATACATCTGGCAAGTCTGAGAGACAGGACTTTAGCAAGCACTGCGGGCTAACTGGAATTCCACAATGAACTATTTGCTTCCTCTCTCAGAGATAAATCAAAAGGAGAGGAAAGGCAAAAAAAACAGTAGTAGAAATACCTATCCAGATTAACTTGCAGTGGGAGCAAAAAGGTTTTATCATGTTAGCTATATCGACATTTAAACAGAAATATTTAACAAGAACTGGAGGATTCAAAAGCACATTCCTGATTTACCTTCTTAATTTTTTGCTTTTCTATTTCCAAACTTTCTACCATCTGCAGCTCTGATGTCTCCCAGCAAACCCACATTACCACAGCCTGGTCTGGCTGATTATTAGGTACACTGGGTCTCCCAGCCTGGTGGAGCCAAACTACTTAGCAGAATACTTTGCTCATCTGTAAAACAGCATCCCTTTTACACAGAAATATGCTTTATTCAAGATATTTACATGGGGAATGGCATTACTTCACAAGACTGGGAGAAGAGCCTGCAACTTTCCACCTCCTTCTTGCTGTAAGAAAGTGGTGTCTGCCCACGAGGGTCCTCATCTCCGGAGCTGGTGCTAAGAGGGGCAGGAAGGTCAGAACCCAAAGCAAGGTCCCATCTATGACAAATTTCTGGCCAAAGCAGTCAGCTGTAAGAACTATTATTATGACTAATAGATGTGGATATCCAAGCAGCCCAAAGCAAACCCTCAGCACGTGGCCTGATCACTCCTGATAACCAAGTTGCTTCCCGTGAAACTGTTCAGAAAGAGAGAAGTGGTACAACTGGGACTGCAGATGCTTCGCAACGACACCCTGGAATATCAGCCAGCTCAGGATGCTCAGCCACAACACAGGCAACCCGGCTCCATGCTCATCAAAACGCTGTCTAGAGGAAAAACTGGTTACTTATTAAAGCAGCGTTTGTATTGATACAGAGGAAGACAAACACGTATTTAGCCTTTAGTGTGGATGGAAATGCACCTGGGTAAAGAAGCTTCACGGTGTCCGTGTGCTCGGTGCATTTCTCTGTGATACGACCCTACCCTGCAGAGCAGCTCACTTATTTTTTGCTGATTTATTACAGAGCAGGAACCACCCACCAGACAGTGTTTTCTCCAAATGCTTGCCAAGAGCCAAAACAACACAAGAAAGCATTTTGCAGGTGAAAGTACCAAAACTTGTGTACCCGCAGGTGCAGAACTGATTAAAAGGCACGCATAAAGGGAGATGATTTCTAAGCAGGTGTTTGTACTTACAAAATACAAATTAAGATATATCCATAATTTATTGAAGTTTCTATAAAGGGAGTTAATCTAGAGATATGCCTAAGTATGTGCCAACTTTAAATAATTTTAGATTAATGAACAAGTTTGTTGATGATTTTTATTTTAGGAAGTGCTAAACAGTTACATAGAGCAGAAACGTGCAAGTACCAGAGAACAAGTAGAGGAGGACTCATTTCTTATTTTTCTATAGAGAAATTGTGCACTAATATAAATTATAAATCACATTCTTTGTCAGAATAAAAAGTGACCTTTTCAATATAATCTCAGCCTCCTTACTTCTGATGATTTTTTTTAGTTAAATTTATCATTAGCTATTTTTATCCAAGAAGGTGTATTTATGGAATTACTCTCTGATATGGTATTTATTTGGGTTTCTTATTTTGATTTGTTTTAAATGTCATTTGAGACTTCATGAACAGTAACCAAACATTTAAGTATCTAGTTGTCCTGTTTCTCTTTTGCTATGCAGGCAATTAATGCATTGCTGTTTTCTGTAACCATCACCTCCTATATACTCTGGAGCTATCCTTAAATTTTGGTCTGATTTTCTTTTTTCCTTTGGGAGAGCTTATTATTTAGTTATTTACTAGCTACTAGCAGATAAGAGATTCATTCTTCGTTTATTTGACGTTCCTTATTCCATGTTAAAACCCCACAGATATTTGGTAATAAATAACTAAGGATATTTTAATAAGTGGTTACAAACCTTAATGCAGTGTTCTCTTCACAACTACATGTCTGCATGGCATATATATCCAACTCCTGTTTTATCTGCCGATTTTCAGTCACTATCTTTTTAACCCAAACAGCATGAAATAGCCTTTAGATAGTATCTTAGATGAACTGCTTCATTGTGCTCCAATCCTTTTTTCCAGATCTAAAATCCGTCATTCTGAGGTAGTTTCTCACTCCATGTCCTTTTCTTGCCACATCAGTATTCCTTATTGAATAACTTGGCAGATAAAAATTAACACATCCTTTTCTGTATGCCTGTTTGCAGAATAAATTACAAATAATCTAGCTACTCAGTCAAATGATAGCATTTTGATTGTTTTCATTTAAGCGTCCAAATTTCAGCAAGGAACTAATACTAATGACAAACTGCCAAAACCCATTACAAATTGGGTGCCTTCGGACTCCACCAGCTCTGTAGCTGCTTTCTGCCTTTGTTAAGCTGCCTCTTTCCATTTACACCCCAAAAGTGAACTCTGCAGATGTGTACTCTAATTACACAGTGATAGCATGCACGAGGCACTACACACTGTCAAAATTTGAAGAAAGGCAATCCCTGAAGACACAGTTCACTATTGCTATGGAATGGCTATTGTTTCTTGCCTAGTTCAGTATCTTTGCTGTCGCCACATAAAGGAGCTTTCTGTAGTTCAATGGGCTCAACCTGTGCCAACTTGCTCCTTCTAGCCTTGTGTTTTCATGTTGACTCGGGTGTGAGTACTTATCTACTTACAGTAGCCTCACTACTGCTTTTATTTGTGCCAGCAAAGAGTTTTTCATGTTTCAGCTCCCAGCCTTCCTCCTTGACAAACACACATACAGTCTTGAAAGAAAGAAAGCAAAAATGTTGAGAGAAGAGCCAGTGTTTTGCTCCTCAAATGAATCCTAGAAGACAAAGACCAGGAAAAATCCCTAGTTAGTCACTGCATAAAGAAAAAAAAGCTGCATCGCTCCTCTCTGACTCTTTTTCTCATTAGTCCTTCAGGAATTCACCTTGTTCAACGTGGCATGTCTTCCCAATTAGAGACCAGGCCTCCCTAAAGGACACCAGAGTGGTAGGGATACCATGTGAAGTTGGGGTTATTCTTACGACCTTGCCCAACTGCTGCAGCCACTGGGTAGAGCACATCCATACAGCAGCTGCAAAATTCTCCATAATCTCCTGGAGTCGATAACAAGAGCTGGGCCTCTAGCTTAATAGATTAAGTTTTCCAGTAGAGTTGAGGATCACAGTAAAATCAGGACAGGAAATTTTTCTCATTATTGCTGTGTTTTTTGTCCAAGGTCGTAGTTTGGGTCCATAGTTAGTACTGATGAAAATCCAGGAGGAATTAACTCAGGTCTGGCTATTTTGATCTTGTCTCTCCTATGACTTCCAAACCATTGTGATTTGGAATTCCAAACATAATCCAGCTTTATAAACATTATTCTCCCTTTCTTTGTCTAAAAATATGCCACTTCCACTCTGAGCTCCTCTATACTGATGACCATGTATATTAATCCCTGAACTACTTCAGCTAACACATCCCAAATCCTTAAACTGAACATCAACTCTGAAAACACATATTACATCAGCCAGTTCCAGTGTTCTAGTGCTTACAACCACAGGACTAGGTCCATTGGAGAGAGAGCAATGAGAACCTGGCCATGAATGCGTGTTCATGACGTGAGAAGTGTTTATAAGCAGGTAACTGGTTCCTTCATAAAACGCTTCCCTCTTTGGGCTCTGATCACAGCTGCTTCTGCAGATTATGAAGATAAATTAAAGAAACTCCAAAAAACAAAGAGAAAACCAAAACACCCTTTTCATTTTAGATGGGAGATGTTCCTTTTTTGGAAAGGATGCTTCCTGGACAATTGTAAACCATAACAATTTACTGAGTTAAAGGCTTCTACATTTGGCCACACGCATTTTTCTTTAGAAATGCAGCAACAATCAGTCCAATGTGAAAGCCAGCCAGACGTGTGACTGCCGCTGCCCACTTTAGGTGTAAATCCTCTTTTATTAGAAACTGCAGAGCATGTGTATGGGCAGGAGGGAGCAGGGTGGAGAGGTTTAGTCCCCGGTTGTCATTCTTTAGGCGTGACCACAAGGCTGCAATCTCTGGAACGCAGATGGCCAGAAAGGATGAGGAATGCCCCTGCCTCCCCTGGGGAAATCACTCTGATGATGCCAGGAGCTGTGATTTGTCTCTCCAGGAATGTTGCCACCTGCAGCAATTAAACCTCCTCCATAATATGATTTAAACGAGAGGATATTTTTTCCACAGAAACTGCCAGATCATTGTTTCCTCCAAGTGCCTCTGACAGGCAAGGAAATTAATGCAATGAGTCCTCCTCGAAATGGGGTACTGTGGCTGTCCCGAAAGGTGAGGGATGCTGTGCATGGCTTGACAAAATTCAGCGAGCCTGCGACCTCCATCATCAGTTCCCCAGAGATATCCATCAACCAGTGTTAAAGGAGCTGAAACTACATCTGATCTCTATGCTATCGTCCACCTTCACTGCCTTTGTTGGGCATGGAACAAGAACCTGTGTAAAACCACCGCTGGGTGTGTTCTGTCATTCAACCTACCACAAGCAGACCTCCCAACAGGCTCCAATGGCTTCTCTACATATCAGAAGACAAGAGAACCACTACAGAGCCATGGATTTTTTTTTAAAGTCTTTTTTAAAAGCCTTTCAAAGCTTCTTTAGAATCGCCCTCAATACAAAACCCTTATGTCAACAGAAACTCTTGCTTAGATATACTTCACCTGTTGTTTTTTATGAATGTGGATGTTCAAAGAATAACAGCTTTCACAGTTAAGAAGAAGCAGTTACACAGATCACACTTCACCCACAGAAGGTCAGGTATTGCAGTACTGTATGTCAAATACACTCCAGAGGGATATGTTCCCCTTGGACACGCTCATGGGGCATGGGGAGTTTTTAGGAACATGTCCCTCTTTTCAGGACACTCTGCAAAACTCTTACCTGTTCAGTGATGAAGGAGCTTGAAAAAGTGACAGCTGACCAAAAGAAGATCCCACAGCTGAGAATGATCTTTCTGTTGAAACGGTCACCAAGGTAACCAAAGATAGGTGCCGCAACCATGAAACTACAGATGAAAACTGCAAAGGAGAGAAAAAGGAGAGAAACATTTAATAAACATCAGGCCAAGAACATGAAAACTAATTTTCTGCAAGCCAAATCCTCTAGAGAGCAGTTCCATTTAATTAGACATTCTGCAGCCCTGACTTACAAAGTTGCGCAGGCTGATGGGCTTTCAGAAGTCAGTGTTTCCTTAATCAAACAGATTTTTCATTCCCAGAGAAACTTCAGAGCAGCAAACCCATATTACATCTGAAAGCACCAGCCCCTCAGTCTGCTGCCAGCTCAGCGTGCGGGGATGGGCGAAACCAGGACAGAATACATGAAGAGCTTCTGCCCAAACGTCCCCGAGAAGGTGAAGTGGAGGTTGGGAGAAATTTCAAGCAAACAGAAAGCAAGCCCAAGGCTCCTTGTTGGCTCTTGCAGCAGAGACCAGAGAGAAACAGGCCAGAGAAACCGAAGTGCTTTCATCTTTTCTAGCAGTACTTTAGGGCAACCATGAAACAGTAAGAAAAAACAGCTAACATCCCCATCAGCCGCCTGGCACCGGCCTGTCAGTAGAAAACTCCTGTCTCCTCATTAGGTCCTTCAACCAGTACTGAATTTGTATTTAAACCCATCACTGAGCAATGATTTCACTACAAGAAAGAGTTTTAACCTAGAAAGCCCTAACAGGCCGGGAACGTCCTCTTCTGAAAGGCTGTAAGTTCCCCTTTCCCCTTTGCTTCCCGCCAAACCCCAAGCACTAACGCAGGCAGGAATGAGCCTCTGGACAGGAAAACCTCTGCAGAGCCCCCTCGGCTTCGGAGTTCGCTCCTCCAGCCCCGCTCAAACCCACCTGGCCAGGGACACCACTGGCAACACCTGACAGGAGGCACTCACACCATAGTCACGATCAACTGGGAACTTGGCAGAAACTGCCAGATTTTAAGCTGATTTATACCTGGCTTTTGTCTGTCCACGTTAGGGATTGGGACGAGAGCAACTACATCGATTTTACTGCCCTGCAGGACGAACAACTTCTTTCACTGACTGTCCTGGGTTCAGCAAACCCAGAAGGATTTGGGAGGGACAGTAGAATACCGGGAGATCCCCCTTCAGTCACAGAGTTATGACCCTCATTAATTATCAGGCAGTTTTTGGAAGGCAGAGTGGGCTCCTGGTATTGTCTAACCCTAGCCGTCTACTTTTAATTGTACAAAAAGGGGGCAGGGGAATATAATAGGGGAAAAAAAAGGCAAGAGCAGAGGACACACCCCTCTGCTTGGAATGTGTGCATAAAATTACAGCGGTTAAGACACAAATTATGAATTTTTCATGGATGATGATATGCGATAGCTCAAAAATGCGTAGAATGCTGAACTGAAATGAGCTAAATGTCTCTTCTTTTTTAATATATTAAGATGTCAAAGCTGCTTTATAAATAATACATGGCCATTTGCATCTATATTTTGCGAGCCACATGATTGTGTGTATATCACTTTTGCACTATGATATTTGATAGGAATTACAGATTTACTCTTTTTACATTTAGAGTCAAATAAATGGAGATGATACAGAAATGTTAAGACATAAAAGAAGCACGTGCAACATAATATCACACATATTTTAATCTTAATGGTACGAACAATGTTGCTGTTAAACTGGACTATAATCCCTATCGACAGAACACGCAAATCCTGCACCTCTCCCCAGATCCCGCCGCCTCCACGCTCCGGCGCAGAGCCCGGCTTTGCCGGACAGGGCTCTGCCTCCAGCGCCGGCCTCTGCTCCCCCAGGCCCCCACCCAGTCGGTCCATGCAAGGCTCGGGGTAGCCCAAGAGCCCCACGGTTCTGCTGAGCCAGGCGCCCTGCTCAGTTGCAGGACAGGGACTGACCAGGTGAATAAACGGTCACTTTCCTACACTTTCTGTCATGCTCACCCGCCCCTGCAGCACCGTCCATCTCCCTGAGCTGCACATCCCCGAGACCCTTGGTTTCCAGTGAACTTGTCTCTAGTAGAGCAGAATGGTAGAATCACAGAATACTTTGGGTGGGAAGGGACCTTAAAGCCCACCCAGTGGCACCCCCTGCCCTGGGCAGGGACACCTCCCACCAGCCCAGGTTGCTCCAAGCCCCGTCCAACCTGGCCTTGAACCCCTCCAGGGATGGGGCAGCCATAGCTTCTCTGGGCAACCTGGGCCAGGGGCTCACCCCCCTCACAGCCAAGAATTTCTGCCTCAGATCTCATCTCAGTCTCCCCTCTTCCAGTGTAAAACCCTTCCCCCTCGTCCCATGGCTCCCCTCCCTGCTCCAGAGTCCCTCCCCAGCTTTCCTGGAGCCCCTTTAGGGACTGGCAGGGGCTGGAAGGTCTCCCCGGAGCCTTCTCTTCTCCAGGCTGACCCCCCCCAGCTCTCTCAGCCTGTCCCCACAGCAGAGGGGCTCCAGCCCTCCCAGCATCTCCGGGGCCTCCTCCGGCCCCGCTCCAACAGCTCCGTGTGCTTCCTGTGCTGAGGACTCCGGAGCTGGAGGCAGCGCTGCAGGTGGGGAAGTGTCTCACAAATCTCCACCCCGCAAGGCTACATCTGCACGGGCCCCAGTCCAACAAGGCACTTAAGCACATGCTTATATTAAGCACTTCAGAGTCATCAATTCCATGATTAAGTGCTTTCCTGAATTAACACCAAAGTGCTCGGCACCTTGCAAAGTGGGTGCGGCAACCTGGCACGAAGAATATATGCCTGTATATTGGGGATGAGAAGCAGAAAATGAGTCTGACTCGCGCAGAGGAGTGTGCTCATTGCAATTTGACCTTACCCTTGGAAGGACACTGAAATTCATTCATCTCAGAATGAGATATCCTGCCATTTTTACGATGTAAAAAGACACAAAGCTAAAAAAGCTTCCAAGGGAAAATGAGAAACATCCAAGTCAGCATCCCACCATTTCAAATACCGAATAACCTGATTAATTCAACTTTGAGGCATGGAGGGTGTGATCCAAAATTCACATTAATCAGTGGGATTATTAGATCCAATGACCTCTGGATCATAAATGCAAAGTCTAATTCTGGAATTCAGGCAAAAGCAGGCAAAGAGCACAAACCTCCTCTTTCCAATAAAACAAACCAACAAAAAGATTGCCCAATGCCTTTCCATCAACATACATCCTGCTGTTACTCAAATCCCTTCAGAGAATTTATTTTTGGAAGATTCTGAACTGAGCTGTGAGCTTTGTCACTGGTAAGCCACTGACTTGACAGCTCCACAAGGTGTAAAAGGGAAGGACAACAGAACCTAATAAATAACAGGTAACAGAACACAGCTGTCATAACAATAAATGCAATTTATATCAGAGTATTTATGACCCAAATATGCATTAGAGCCTTGATTGACTCAAATAAATGCAGAATATGATGGCTGTGTGGTCTGTCAAAAGGATCAGCCTGTTACAGGCCTTTCCCATGAATCAATTTTTGCAATTACTCCTGCAAACGACAGCTGAGACTCCTCAACAACAGAGGGGGTTGGCAGAACAGAGGTGAATGAATCTAGGGCATGCTACTCGGCGGGATGGAAACCCCAGTTACCCTAGACCAGGAGCTGAGGTTCTGCGACAATGGAACACCAGAAGACAGAAACTGCCAGCACGTTCAGCTGGAGAGAGGGGCAGCAGAGACATGATTAATATGAAGACGGCCCCAGCATAACGCAGCGGGATGCATTCCCGTAAAGGAGCCTGGCACTTGTGCCAGCCTCTTCCTATCTGGCTCCTCTCCCCTCTTCCTCAGCACTTTCTGCTCCTTGCCCTCTCCCACATCCCTATTAATACCCAAGCGACACCGCAGGAGCTGCGGCTTTGGCTTATCCCACTGCCACAAATCTTTTATATTAGGAGAGTGCGGTGACAGAGGCTGGCATTTCATTTGCCTCTTCCCTATCAACAGCTCCTCTTCTGTCCCAGAATATTACCAGCTCTTGAAGAGACGTACAGTGCAAGCCAGGGGAGAGTTAGAAATCTACTGGGATTTGGGATGAGCTAGTGCAAAGGCAGTGATGGTGTTTGGAGCACCTGTGGGCAGGTATAGCCACGTCAGTCGCCATTACGTATGCCGTACAGCTAATTTCTCTTGGTAAATGATCTCCAACAGAGCCAGCAGAAGCGGCTCGGTCCCAGCACTGGGTGGAGCCGAGACACATTTCTGCAGGAGCAAATTATCGTGTGAGCAAAGGATGAATAAACAGACACATAATGAATGCCAACCCAGGAGGGAGGTACTTTTAAGTACAGGTATTTTTGAAAGACCACATTTGTCTTTATACCTCCCTTTGTGGCGTAGCCGCTGAAATGCCGACTGTGGTGAGAATGCAGGAAGAGTGTAATTGCCCAAAGAGGATGGCTTGGTGTCTATTTCTGCCTCTGAATGCCTGTCCCACCCTCTACAGGTGCACAAGCACCGTCCCAGCCAGCACTGCCTAGCTTCTTCTGTGCATGGCTGGAATTACAAAAATGCACAGCAAAAAAAAGAAATTATAAAAATCTTACACTTCCCTCCCTTCTCCTCCACCCAAACACCCACCAGAGAAGGAAAGCATCCTCCCCAGCCTCTACTGCCTCCTCCATGTACTGCAGCTTGGGTCACCGTTGAAGGATTATGGCCAGGGAGCCACCGTTCAGCCCACACGCTCCCTTCTCCAGGGCTGTCCGTATGGAAAAGCAAATCCTCAGGGAGTGGAAGCAAAGGAGATGAGGGGAGAGGGAAAAACCATAGACTTTATTTTTAAGAGTCACAAAGCCCTCCTGCCTACTGGAACTAGACTTTATTACTCTTCTTTCCCTCCAAACAAAATTTTACCAGCTTGACTCTACAACTGTTCCGTGAAATGGCTCTGACCCGTCAGCTTTCCACCCCTTGATTCCAAAGACGCTGTTGCCTCTGTCTCACTTGCTCTTTTCGCTGGGACTGATCAGCCCTTCGTGGCTCACAGAGGGGCTTCTCCTGCCAGCAGGCCGTCCGCGGAGCATAACCAAGAGGGGAGCGAGGCACTGATGGAGGCACAGGCAGAGGCTGCCCTTCCTCAGGTACTGGAAGGTTGAGAGGATCACAGGTACCTCCAAGAAAAGATCTCTTCTTTCCGTTTTGACTTCAAGCACACCGGGTTTCTTTTTTCCTACCAGGAAAAATGCTAGAAAGGTTCAGGTTCAGGTAAAAATAGCTCACTCTATGCAGGGATGCTCGACAAGAGAAAAAACAGTGGCTACCTTTGAGCTCTGAGTCAGCACGAAGCCGTATATACAGGTCTAATTGAGTGCTGACAACGTGCTTGGCTCGGGGGAAGGCAGACCCAGACAGCCTCTGCCTCAAGGAACAGGCAATCCGCTTCGACACAGCAAAGAACGATGTGCTGTGAGGTTGTTAATATTTTCCCAACAACAAATTTCCAAACAATGAGAATACCTAAACACCCAGCTCCCTCTAGATGGGATAATTTATGGGTGTGTACAGGCACAATCCTGCTCTTTCTGCATAAGCCGCTGCCCTGCTGGGCTTTGTTCGAGCCACTTCTACCCCAGGGACTTTTGGTCGTGAACGTGCGTGTTTCTCAAGCAGCTTCTGGGACCAGCGGCCGCCTACCTGCAATGGTGAACAAAAGACCCTCCCAATAGCCCGACCAGCCCCTCTGTTTCAAAGACATGTTTTTGCAATGCTTCTTTTTTTTTTTTAATTTTCATTTTCATTACAGTTTTATGCTATAATACTACCACTCAGCACATACGCAGCACATTTAATCACAGTGAGGCTTGGGACAATTTAGAAAGGAAGTTAAACATCATTAATTTCTACATCAGGGCTAAGGAAATTAAGACACAGGAAAGTGACCTGCCGAGGATGAACTACAGAAATCTTGAACCCACACAGGTCTTCCAGCTTCAGCAGTGTCCTGTTTACAGGACCCTATCTATGCTAAAGGTATTTTTTAAGGTCTACAATCACAAATAAAAGCGATCTTTTTTTCTTACAGCACCAAACAAGCCAAGAAAGAACAAAGATCCTTTCATGCCATTGAACCTGACAGTTCAGACACAACATGGTGATGTGACCAAAGTAAAAGTGATACTTAACTATGGGGCAATCTAAAGCCCTTGGACATCTCAGCAATGTGATTTAAAACACTCATCCTTCAACAGAGATGAATTCTTACAATGCAATCACTTGTAAAAAATATCACCCTTGAAATCATCACTATCACACACTCTACTATAGGTACGCACTCTCCGCATGGACTTTGTTTTACTTAATTTCTAATTCAACAGCCAACATGTTACTGTTACTGAGTTTTGCCAAGTGCAAAACACAAGATCCCTGGGTTCCAGACTATCATGCAGACTCGAGGTTTCTGACAAGTGTAAGGAGCTTTGAAACACACCATCAGTTCCGTATGCCATACAAAACTGTCATACGCTGACAGCATCGAACACAGGAGCCTTTGGAAAAAAAAAAAGAAAAGACTCGAGAAGACACCAAATCAACTGGACTTAAGAATACAAATGTTTGGTTTGGACACAGAATCACAGAATGGTTTGGGTTGGAAGGGACCTTAAAGAGCATCTCATTCCACCCCCCTGCCCTGGGCAGGGACACCTCCCACCAGCCCAGGTTGCTCCAAGCCCCGTCCAACCTGGCCTTGAACCCCTCCAGGGATGGGGCAGCCACAGCTTCTCGGGGCAACCTGGGCCAGGGGCTCACTCCCCTCACAGTGAAACATTTCTTCCCAATATCTCATCTAAATCTCCTCTCTTCCAGTTTGAAGCTGTTACCCTTTGTCCTATCACTACACGCCCTTGTAAAAAGTCCCTCTCCAGCTTTCCTGTAGGCCCTGAAGTGCTCTCCCAGAACAGATCACAGCACAAGATGAAACAGAGAATTTCATAAATGCCTCATTCTTGGGTGCTTGGGTCCTCAGTGAATTATTGAGGAGAAAAGCAGTGCTTTAAAAGGTGTGGACCTAATTATTTACACTGTTTGCATTTCTCTAGTATCTCTCTGTTTGGCAGGACACTTTAGATTGCATTTCCCTCACTGCAGATGCCACTCATCAGTATTCAAACTCCAATCGTGTCTTCTCCATAGGGAGCATGTTGCACAATGAGGTGCCAGGTTTTTTTCCTTAGAGCAAACTGCTATAAAATATAAACACCACGTTTAGGATGACTATATACACGCCCAGCTGACATACACATTTACACTGAGAAGGTGGCTGCTGTACCATACCACTCAACTTCACTTGCTGTGACAGGGTCAGAACCCGGCTACAAAAACACAGTTATGAAGACAGACAAGGCTTGAAGACAGCTTTCCTGGCAAGTTCACGATTGACTCAACATCACACACGATGCAGCCCCGGGAAGAATTCAGTACTGATAATTCCACCCCTTTTCCTCACTGCAAAACCCAGATTCTTCCAAGAGTTAGTCCTTATATTCCCAGCAAAGGATATCCTGAGAGCTGGCTTTGTTCACCTTAGCCAAGAAGAATAATTGCTTCAGCAGGAATTGTGGGGAAATCCACTCCTTGGAAACAGAAAATCAGACAAGAATAGCCAGAAAGCCAATCCAACAACACACTAACGCCACCTGAGCTTTGAGAGGAACTGTGTTGGGCAAAGAGCAACCGCTATGGTCAAATATAAGTAACTGCTGCCAAAACTACCGTATATAGTCTAGTACATCGTTGATGCATGCAGTGGTGAGTATGCGATATTACGGATGTGGGAGGTATTTCACTCACTGCGCACTGCTGCACAGGGATGGAGAAATATTCCTCTTCAGTCCCAAATGTCTAGACAACAGCTACAAGAAATAACTCCAACAAAAGTGAAGCCTAAACAGGGAAACAACCCTTACACGTGAGCACTGTTGAGACTGGCAAAGACTAGAGTCCCATGGCCACGGCTGCTCCTTACAGGAGTAGGCTTACAGACAAAATTCAAATACAAAGCAAAGGCAAGGAAAAAATGGCTTTGAATTAAAAGCCAAGATCTAAAACAGCACTCAAATTTTTCACCTTTTTTAATTAATTTCCAATATTATGTCAATTGAAGCTGCATTTAAAGATTCGGCCGTTCATATCTTGTTTATTGCTAAAGCAATTAAGTAGAAGGTTATTCACAGTTATTACTTCACAACCATTTTGCACATCCAGTGAGGTCCAATTCTGTCATGCTCCACTTCAAAATTCTTTATGTCAGTGTACAGTGGAAAAGCTAGCATTTTACTGTGCTGTTCAGTCTCTCTGGATGTCC
Organism: Fratercula arctica; assembly: GCA_947846985.1. NCBI lineage: Eukaryota > Metazoa > Chordata > Aves > Charadriiformes > Alcidae > Fratercula > Fratercula arctica. The sequence continues at coordinate 12,463,865 of CANTUZ010000015.1, read as the reverse complement.
AGCAAATTTACTTGGAGCAGGAGCTAACTGGCTACTAGATTAAATTTTGAACAGCTGTACGCAGGCAACATAATTCAAAAAGAGGAAAAACTCAAAGCCACCTTCTGCTTTTCACTTTGGGAATTACAGTGATTACATTACCATTGTTTTAAAAGGGATTTGGGCAACCTGAGCATCAATAACCCAGTTACTGTGTTCCTAGAGATGTGCTTCAAACGCGATGCTGCGGGCAGCAATGGGAAGGGGCGGTTCCAGGATACAGCCCATCGCTTCCCTGCGCCTCAACCGGCGCCTGCCCGACGCTGCCGCGAGCTGGCTCTGCCAGAACAGCCGATAGCCAGCCTGCATGCACATCTTTTGCAATGAAATAAACAGAATATTTGCTAGCAGGACGTCTTCTGTGGCTCCACGGTGTGTTTGATTAGGGGATTAAAATTTACACATGAGAACATTCGAGGAGGAGGAGACACCACCACTCCCCATCAATTACAAAACGCGAAATCTTCACATCTGGTTCGGTTCCACAATCTGATTCATGACATGGTGGGCAAAAAGAGTGGGCAGGAACAGGAGGCTGTGGCAGGGTTTGCTTTCCATGGCAGTGCCATACAAAAGGCATGCGAATTACTGCCTCAAACAGCATCAGACTGCTGACGCTTAGCAGCAGAACCCAGAAAATGAGTTTGTCTGTTGGTGTTTAAACTCTGCTTTCGCATTTCTTACCTTTTGGAAAGGAGTGATTAAGTTAAGTCAAGGCCACTTTTGTTTTATAGCCACTTCCATTTTGAGTTGTATTTCTGCAAAATGCTTTTAGTGTGCTTTGATTTAGGCTCCTGCCCAAAGTCGATGGAAGGGCTCCCACTCGATTCAGCGGGCATTAGAGCTGAGGGTTTTGTTTAGATATAGCTGCTTACCAATCCCCGATGGCAGCAGAGATCAGAACCTCTTTACCAGTAAACACGGTTTAGTACCTGTAAGTTTACTGCATCCCTGTAACATAAAAGGTTATTACTGGAAAAAGTACAGAGAGCCTCAAAAAGAATTGTCAAAAGGACAAAACGGGGCCCGTTACAGTGAAACATACTGGAAAAGAAACGACTGATGTGGGTATAGAAGAGACCTAGCACCATGAGTAGCACGGAAAAGGAGAAAACTGAATCACCTCCTCTCTTAGAAGACTGACCGGGTGGCACCAAATAAGACTGACAGCCACATAATTCAAATCAAAGGAGATATTTCATGCACAAAACTTAACACTGAGATTTTACCACAGGAGGTTATGGGAGCTCAGAGTTCATGTTATTTCAAAACGGGATTGGACAAAGTCCTGGAAGAATACTAATGTAAGGACTGTTAAAGATAACTCCTCTTGTTCAGAAAGTCCTCAGCTATCCAGTTGATAGGGTAATTCCAGGGAACTACCCTCATAATCTTGTCCTGTTCTTTTATTTTTTCCCAATGTATATATGCTATTGATCACAACCAAACACTGGATAGTGTACTAAAAGGACCTCTGGTCTGGACTGCTACAACTATTCCCATGTTATTTTGAAAAAAAATATTGCAACTTCTGTTGGCTTGATTAGGTAACGGCTTATTAACATGTTGTTGAGTTGCATCTAAAATTATTTCTAAAAGCTGGAACGTGGTTCATAGTTACATTTGTAAAACCACAAGTGACTTTGTGCCTGCACATGCACATTCACAGGGCACAGTAATGAAGTACCCAGCCAGTTAACAGCAGCTTTGTCCCCTTGAAGTTTCTTCTCCATTTGACTCAGGTGACTGCTGGAGACCTTTGCTGGTTAACACAGGGGAGCAAGAGAGGACACGGTCCCTTCCTGGCTGCAGCCTCGCTGCTCACACAATGCCTGACATGGGTCAGTTTGCTGCTGCGCAGTCAGTCGCAGGGAAACTTCATTAACTTAGCTAGCCAATTGGGATGGATCTGTGCTCATTCTGGTCCATCCTGAATTAGACATGAGATCCCAGAGGTGCAGAGATCGGTCAACAGCTTTGCAGCAGTGCAGCATCGTGAGTGATGCTGCTACAAGATTGGTTTTGCCTCAACATGACTAAAATACACCTCAAACAACCTTAGCTGCTGTTACAGAAACAGCCGGTAATCACTCCTAGCACTCATGAGAGTCCTTCTGAAAGAACAGCAATTTTGTTTTCCCTTTCAGTGCAGTTTTCCGGGAGGTTCCGCATATCCGAGAGCTTCAATCCCAAATAAAGCTCCAGCAGGGAGCAGGGCTGCCCTCGCTTCCCAGGAGGATGAAACACCCACACCCAGGGCTCAGGGCTGGAGAAAGGTGTCTTGAGAAAAGCACTGAAGTAACCACCAACCCAAAGGATCTCTGTTTTATTCTGTTCCCTTCCTGCACTCAAGATCTTTCTTTTCCCATTGCGATCAGGGCGCCAGGCACGCACACCAGCGGCGTTCACACAAGCCTTTGGAACGAAAGGTGAGGTCTTTTGGAAGAACCGGTCAGACTTCGCCTTGTGCCAGTACCAGAGCTTGTGTGGCCACCTGGAAAGCAAAATCGGGGGGGTCCTGAGGACCGGAGACGACCCTTGTCTCTTCTGGCAGGGTCCCTGCCCTGGGGCACCGCAGCGGAGGTGCCGTACAGCCAGGGGACAGGAGCAAGCCGGGGTCCCTGGGGCCGGGACCCTCATCTGCGCCTTTGCCCACAAAGCCTTTTCAACCACAGCCTGCGCTCAAACGCAGCGGGAAATGACAGCCGAAAGCTGCTAATGCAGAGTAATCTAAATCCCTTGAGCCTTGAAATCTGCATTGAGCACCATGAATTAGATTTAACTAGCAATAAAATGCGTTAAATCTGTTACTCTCTTAATAGAAGGATGCACCATTTGTATCTGGTATAAAGAGAAACAATGTTCCTCGTGTCCAATTCACTGTTTTCATCCTAAAATGGGGTCTAACATCCTTCTTTACAACCGCACCACTAAACCTGCATCCTACCTCCACTAACATTTTAATTTCAAATCGTTAACCAGTATGCGATAGGACTTATTCTGTCTCACAGAGAATTGGCCTCGAAACCTACTTCCTGCAGCAGTAAGAGGACAGAAGAGAGAGGAGACGCTTTGAAAGCACGGCGTATTCCCAATAAATTCTTTGCTACATGTAATTCACCAACAGCAGCAGCTTCCTAAGAAAAGCAGCGCAATAGGAAGCACTTCCACTTCTCCTCAGAGCGGAATCAAGCGCTGCTCGTGCCACGGCACTCAGGGAAACTTGCTACTAGAAACGTTCATCTGACAGATTCTTATCCCAGAGCTTTTGTCAGACTGCAGGTTTGTCTGGGTTTGTTTTTAAAAGGAAATTCACACATAAATGACTATTCTGCAGTAGGAATGTCTCGCAAACCTCTACAGGTGTGTTTCTAATAGCTGCTGGTTGCATTTACAAAGTAGAAGAAACCCTGCCGTGACCAAACATGTAGAATCATAGAGTCGTTTTGGTTGGAAAAGACCTTTAAGAAGTCATGTACTTCATAAAGGTGCCGTACAAAGTGCTCGCGCACCAGCGAGCTGACTCAGCTACAGTTCCAGGGCAAGGGTTTGGGGAAGGCTGGTGCTCAGAGGCTGGTTTTGCTGGTGGCCTCGGCCAGAGAGCGACCCTCAGCCATTGCCCCCCCCAGGGCCACCAGCGCCAGGGGGGGCTGCAGCTCCCCGCCCCGAGGGCTGAGCTGGTGGGAGCAAGGGGACACCGAGCAGCCAGGAAAAGCTCTATCAAAGCCTTGCAAATCCCCACGGCTCTGCTTTGGGAACGGCGGGACACACAGTTCTCTGCTGGCATTCTCCCCAGGCAGCCAGTGGGACTGATTGATTCCTTTTTAATTATTATTACAGTTCTTCAGGGGGCTGTTGTACCATCTACAGTGGGCTTGGCAAAATACATGCTCCCTCTTTTGAAGGGAAAATGGCCATTGTCTGATTTTAATTAGGCAACTGGCTATCAACTAACGCCGCACTGACAGCCTCATTGCAACCATTTTCTGCTCTGCCCAGCACAGAGGTATGGAACAAGACTTTGCTCTCAAGCTTTTAATGTCCATCATTGACATCCACCAACGTTGTCTCACTGAGAGTTAAAACTGAAGATGTAGCTGCAGATTACATGTGCCAGAAATTGCTCGGGAGAGCACGTAGCCACGGGGCAAAGGGAGAGACAAGGCTTTGGGGTCAAGGAGAGACGTCCAGCACACTCCAGGTCCTGCTTCGGCAGCAGCAGAGCAGCGATGTCAGGATGGGGAAGGACAAGGAATTCTATTTACAACATGCATTTGTACATGTGCAAATAAAAGCGTGTCAGGGTTTCATAAGAAACTCCTTTCACACCATTCATCTGCAAAACTGCTACCTTTCCAATTCAAGCCATGCATCTTCAAGAGAGCTTTTAGCAGATCAGTAAAATGGCATCTTTTAAAATCAATAAAGCCTCAATAGCAAAGAAAATTATCAATCTGAAGGGGAAATTGCTGACTCGTCCCTGTATTGTAGCTAACTTCCTTCACAGAGGTCAGTTCAGATCTTTACAAATTTCTAAACAGACTAACTTCACCCTGGGCTTACCCTGCCTGCTTTTAGTTATCTGGAGGAAGGCAAACATTTATCAGATTAAACTGAATTTTAAGGGAGGAAAATATATTACCTCTCATCACAAGAACTTCAAGAGGACACCTGAAATACCTGAGTTTTATTCACTTGCTGTAAGATGCGGGCACCACCGACAAGGGACATTGACCTTGAAATCCTGCCATCTGCAGCCTTATGCTAATTCCCTTTTTTAGAAATAGAAATCACCATGAAACGGGAATATGCTAAAATCCACAGAAGATATGGACATAAAAGCAACTGTGGGTAATTGCTTTTGTTTGATGTTAATCCAACAGCCTGGCGTTGTCTTATTTTCCTCAAGGTTTTTCCTCCTACTTTGCCCCCTCCCAGGGATCCTAGTGCTTGATATAAATAGCTTCATATTTATTTGTGCAGGGAGCATATAAATTTCGTAACACTGCCCACCAAACCCTTACTTCTAAAAAGCCACTTCCTGGTCACAGAGGGAATTTCAGTATTTTGTCCTGCTCTATTGCCTGCTTTTTTCCGAGTTGCGTGTAAAATACAATAGTGTCCCGTGCAATAACAGCTCTTGCTGTCAGGGAGTGGACCAAAACCACTCTAATTCTACAGAGGAAATTTCTACAGTGCTGACTGGGTTTCAATTCAAAGCAGCAACACAGAAGGAGAGAGAAGCATCTCTTGATGGGATCTCACATTTTCTCCCTAACAGCAGCACCCATCTTTCTGCCTAAGGCGTCGGCAGGGTATAAATAATAACAAGTCCCCCAGTAAAAGATCTTTCATGTAACCTCAGGAGACCAATTCATAAGAACATGAGAACAATGGCAACACATCAGAAAACCATGTAGTCTTGCATCCTGTCTGTGACAGTGACAGCAATCAGATCTGCCGAGGAAATACACCAAATTCCTACACAGGCAGCTGAATTAAGCCCTCCCAAGAATTATAATGTGTTATCCACAGAAAGATTCGGTCTTTTAAGCTCCGGCCCTGACAACTCTCCTTGTGGCATTTATTTCCACAAGCCAACTGCTCACTGAGACATTTCTGGGGTGCTTTCCAGCAAACTGACCTGTACTGATTGTTTCTGCATGATGAGGAAAACAGAAATAAAACACACACTCTACCTTTTCAAGACATTAATTCTTTATGCGCTTTTACATTACCACCCCCCTTATTTTTAAGAACAAGCAAATTAATAACACAGATTATCTTTAAAGCGACTCCTGTAGGACGGAAGCGAAGGGCATGCATGTGAAGATGAGATGTGAGTCGGAGCAGGGCTGGGGCTGGCTGCATTGGGCTAGACACGTTGGCCAAGAGTGTCGCGTGTGCAAATGCGCTTGCTGTCTAGTTTCATTATGAGTCATGAATTCTCTAAAAGGCAAGGAAGGAACCATTTGCGCTCTTCACTTACTCTATACCCTGAAATAACTTATCTGGTTTTTATACCCCAGTCATTACACTTGCACAGTCACAGACGTGGCGTGTTTAGACAAAACCAATTCACCAGTAGCTGCGAGGGCCAGGGAATAAAACGCTGAACCACTGACCTGGGCTGGTTAACAGAACAGCGCGGGCCAGGGAGGAGGCTGGATATGCCAGACAGCAGATCTACGTTTGGCAGAAAACAAGGCTCCAGCCCCTCAGCAGTTACCACGCTGCCTTCTCTTGCTGCTAATTTTATGAGGTCACTCCATCTATGCTTCTCTTAGGAACTGGCACCTGAGCTACAAGACAGAGCCACCAGAGAGCTCTCTTCCCAGACGCCCGCCAACCCCAACCTCCCAACAAGATCCAGGAGCCAGCCAGAGAAGCGAAGAACATGATCTTATGACATCCAGAACACCCTCAACTCCCACAGCTTCGCATGTCCCACACACTTCAGAGGGAGTCTCATCACCGTTTAAGAGTCTGAGCGCAGGATAGGGGTCATAAATACCTCCTGCTTCCCACGCAATTCCACACGATGCCCATTAGCACTTAAACAACTCCCTGCCAGGGTGCAGGGCTTATCCATCTACTTTTTCAAATGCCAGCACCATTTCAATAGCCTTTTGTACCACAAAGTAAATACAAAGAAACATTGCTATCGACTGCAATTTGCAATTACGCACTGCCTAGTAGGACAAGAGAGCTGAACAAACAGCAGGCCACAAATGAACACCTGCAATGATGAGCAGTCTTCATCCTACAATGAAGAGGGATCAGGGAGTATGTGAGGAAGCCGCTCTCACAATTCTAAGTGGCTAGTTCTATTCACCAGAAATTATTCGCGGATTCAATTTTGCTGGTGGTATTTAGAAATGCTCCTGCCTCTTGCTGTTATAAACAGCAATTTAGACAAAGAGTAAGTGTTTCAGAGCGGCTGGGTGGCCTTCAAAAAGGGATACATTCATTTAAGGAAATCGTTGAAATACTGATGTATCCCAATGTTTAATTTGCCACAGTTTGTAAAAGGAAAAGGATCATAACCGCACTGGAGAATGAATCGGGTCTCTGTCCATCTTACAATTGTTATTTCTAAGATTATCACCCACATAAATTTCCAGTGTCATCCCTGACTTGCAAAAACCCTTTAATACCAAGTTGAACTGCAGCTCCAGGAGGGAGCTTCGCAACTACATTTGCATCTGTGGGTAAAGGAACATGACCTCTGTAAAAGATCCCAGGTTCAAGAGTAGTTGCAATAGCCGCAGTGTATGACTGGACCCTCTTTTAAATTATCCCTCATTTTAAATTTCTTCGGACTAGTATCTTTCTGGTAGGATGAGTACTACTGGAAAACAACATACTGAAATGAATACTGCAATGCGCCAGGTTTGCAAATGCAATGCCTTCATGCATCATCACATACATTAATAGAAAAAAGGAAAGACAATATTTGGTGAATCCCAGGATTGTTGACATATTAAAAAAGTCCACTTCAATCAGGACTACACATGCAGAAGGTGAGATTGATGACTGACCAGCAGCCCATCTGAAGTCACTTTGTGTTCAGGGCCTATTCCTTTGCCTTCCCTAGAGACCTCACCATCGTAAATGTCCCAAGATGCCAGCTGAGCTTCATTATTAGCAGCCCTGTACAGCCAAAAACTGAACCTTGGGGAAAAACTTATCATGGTGTTGCCAGCAGTTTATTTGTCTGGTGATTAGATGAAGGAGTCTACTTTCTGGACTATGAATCCATAAAGAACAAGTTCAATAAGCACAAACAAGGAAAATTAACATATCTTTTATGCACAATGCAAACATTTTCTCAGGTCAGTGTGTTATATACTGTATTGCCCAAGTCAGTGGATGATACAACACTAACAGCTGCTAGGAATGTCTCACTGGGGAGCTTTTAGTGAAAATTCAACATCCATTGTATAATATCCTGTATTATTACCTCTGCTGCCATCAAACATCCTCAGTGAGAACAAGGGCAACTTTGGACAACTTGCTTTTCAGGAAAATCTGTTCTCTCTCTCTGCATTTTTTTCCAGATTTATTTTCTTTTAATATTTTCTCCTTGTCTTGACGCCCTCCCCCGCAAATGTGACATACTTTGTATCATACCTGCTAATAATTTGCTGTATTATTACATCCATGGGTTGTAAAGTAATTAACATGCAGCATGACTGCTATGTTAGCCAAAAGCTGGAAGAAGGTAAAGGCTCTGGATGGGTAAAACCAAAATGAAAGCCCTGCAGGTCTGGGCTGGCGGTGCCAGCTGAGGGAGCAGGGCGCTGGGCACTGGAGCACGGAGAGCTCACCCCTCGGCAGGTCAGATAGGTGTTTGGGGATTTATAGCCCCAGAGATCTTGTGAGGAGCTGGAAGGTCATGTTTCCAAAGCATGCTCAACTCTGTTTCACTTCACATACCCAAACCTGAATGTCATAGAATCGTTTTGGTCGGAAGACCATGTCCCTCAGCACCGCGTCTGCCCGGCTTTTAAATACCCCCGGGGATGGCGACTCCACCACTGCCCTGGGCAGCCTGGTCCAGGGTTTGACAACCCTTTCGGTAAAGAAATTTTTCCTAATATCCATCCTAAACCTCCCCACCCTGGTTCACACACCCACCAGCCGCTCTGATTATTATTGTCCCCCGTCCCTGGCAGCTCCCCAGCCCGGCACCTCACTGCAAACCCCTGGCACAACTTGAGGCCGTTTCCTCTTGTCCCATCGCCTGTTCCTTGGGAGAAGAGCCCGACCCCCCCGGCTGCCCCCTCCTTTCAGGGAGCTGTAGAGAGCGAGAAGGTCTCCCCTCAGCCCCCTTCTCTCCAGGCTGAACACCCCCAGCTCCCTCAGCCGCTCCTCACCAGGCTTGTGCTCCAGAGCCCTCACCTTGTGACAACAGATTTTGCACACTAACAACTAACGGCCCAGGACACTGGGCAGCACGAGAGCCAGAGCAGGGCACTAGTCTACTAGATTCCACTTATTATTGCATCCGCATCTAAAACATCTGTCCCTTGACAGTGACTCTGTGCCAACACCCTCCAAATACCTTCAGATAACAGACAACTTGCAAGGCTGGTGTTGTGACAGATTGTGGCAGATACTAGGGAAGCTAAACATCCTGAAGAAGTAGGTTTCCTTATAAGAAGATCTCATCGCATTTTATTAGAAATGCAACAAAATAGCCCTTAGAGACAGATCCTCTTTCTAGGCCCACATGATTATGCAAAAGCAACCACGTATCTGACAACAGTTTCCTCATCCTGAGCCGTAGCGACACAGTAGCGCCTTAGATTTATACGATCCAGCAGCGCTCCTGTGCACCCCTGCTTGGGGGACATCATGTGGGCAGCATTTTGATGGTGGAAGATGTCGATTTATAAACAAAATGGGGGATGGGGAGGGAGAGGATGGACCAAACCATCAAAAATTATGAGACATTTTCATGTTCTTGTTCTGTAATTTTACCTTGAAGAAGATTGATAAAGGAGATGGGTTTATCTGGTCAAACACTTGTATGGTTCTCACCGTAACTCTTTACATCAGCTTTTCTGAACTAATATCTATTTTTAGTATCAGGTTTTTAAAGGATCCTCAACTCAATCACTGATTTTGAGCTTGCAATTTACCCTCGGAGCAATTTTGCTGGTGGAATTAGTGCCACTTAACTACTTTGATTTGTAGGCACAATTAGTAAGTTAAGGATTTATATATCCCAAACTACACCTGTAAAATAGAAGGCTACTTTTAAAAACAGTCCATATGCTTAAACTGAATGCAACTCAGTTCAATGACACATGGATCTCTAAAGCACACTGCACATTCCAGAGTAAGCAAAAAAAACCACACTTTTTTTTTTTGTGGCAAAGTTATTCTTTAACTCACCCATCTTTCTTACATGACTCATTCTGGTCAGAAAGGCTCTCACGAAATAGTACCTTTCTTTGTCAGACTTTGTCAATGATTTCTAGTGCTCAAAAGGTGTGGCCAAGGGCACTAAGGCAATTTTATTGTTATTTATATTGCCCAGTAGGTTGGACAAAACCCTGGATGCTGAACATACATGCACGGAGCTGACAGCTAACACCAGCGATGGCTGGGGTGACCAGGAGCACCCAGATCCCAGGGTGGGTAGAGGCAAGAATAAAACCAGTAATTGTGATTAAGACAGAAATAATTTGATGATCTAGAGGAGAAAGGGAACAGGGAAAAGACCCAGAGAAGAGACCACCTTGGCCAGTGCCATCAGCAGAACTGTAAAAAGAAATCAAAGCTCAAACTGCTTTACCTGTACTGCCTCCCTAATTCATTTCCAAGTCTACCCCAAGAGTAATTTATTGTAACCATCCATTTAAAATTAGCGTAGCTCCAAATAAAGTTAAAGTTATTACAACTTTTTAGTTCTTTAAGGCAACTCTTCACGGGAAAGGTACATTACTATTAATGTTCTCAGTTCTACACTACTGTCCCACAAGAGAATAAATTAGAGTTGCCACATCTCCAATTCAGCTCATCTACAAAGAGCAAGGAGAACAATGCTGTAAAATAAATCTTGCTTCTGTAGACATTAGCGGATGAAAAGGTTGGAAGGAGGAAATGGTTAAAACTCTCCATATGTTTAATTAGGAATAACCTGACATATAACTGAGTGAGGGAATAAAAGAGGTCAAAACTGAACTTTCCCTGGAAACATCCTTTTCACTGAAAACCCAAGCACTTCCCTGCTTGCAGCAGCAAAGAACATAAGAATGTGTGTCGACCTCTCCTCCTACTATTCATCCCATCAAACAACTGTTTGTTTTTCATCTGAGATTTTAAGAATTAAGCCATCCTCAGTCACTTGATTAAAACTTGAAAACAACTGGAGAGCACTTTAGCAAAAAATGTTTATGTACATTTACATTTTTTGTGGGAACTAACTTTGAATTGGGGTAAGTAATGGACTATGGTCAGTAATTTTTTCCCTAAAAAACCAGGCTCCCTGCACAATCTAAGCAGAAAATTGGTCTTTGCACTATAACCTTACATCAGCCTACAGAAAAAGTCCTGGAACGTGTACAGGTATTGGGGGTAAGGGGAGCGCACTGGGAGATTTCTTCGGAACAATACACCATTCATGCAATTCAGCCTTACTTGTGTTAATTGGAATCTAGTTCTGCAGGCTGGTAACGCTACCGAATACCAGCAGGAATGTTCACTTTTTACGTAACTGATGCCCTGGGTTTCATTTTCAAAGGCAGGTGTATGTGTCTACGAATGAGTCACTGCTCTCAGGTGTGTATGGGCCTATATATGGGAATCACAGCAGCCAGCACCCAAATGTAGTTGCTTCCGCCTGGGACACACCAGTTGTAACAGTTAAAGGCTATGGTTCCCAAAATTGTGTTCCACAAGCTAACAGCAAGGATTTTGCAGCCAGCCACACAGCTATATTACTTTTATAGTGGTCTGAATGATAAATCACTATAAGAAATTGACTGTAAGGATGCTTACACAGCCCAGTCTGTTACACAGCCCAAAAGGCTTGAGAAGCACTGGTTTGGAGGAAAAGCCACCTGGAACTCAAAATGGGACACATGAGAGAATGAAAACGATCATATGGGCTAGTCTAGGACCCCAACATTCCCACTACTACGAAAACACCCTGGTACTTCCAGAGTCTACCAAATGCCTGCAGTATTACAACAACTACCAGCAATGCTCTTGCTTCATCACAAGGCGGTACCTTCAGTGCTCCACAGCTCCTTCACGCTCTGTCAAGGCTGTTTGGTTTATCCAGATGATCTCTCTCAAATCAAACACCTCCTCCAACAGCAATGCTTCCAACTATACTATATTAGCTTGGAAATCGTCCGGTGGGCACAGACCAAGCCTGACCCTTTTATCACCTGATCTGTAGGTTTGTGCTCTAAGAAAATGAGAGTTCTTCAGGTGTGGGAGGCAAGACAAAACCCAAACAATCTTAAAATAAATCTTCTAAGAGAGAACACTTACAGCTCCCCTGGGATGAAGCACATTAAATATAAAAAAACCACTATAAAAGTTAGTTCTATTTTCTCACTGTCTGTTCATAGACAGCCCTGATCCAACTTCCCTTAAAGTCAACATAAAAAATCCTCCCCTTTGGTCTAACTCTTACCCTTAAACCAGGCCCAACAGGTACCAGCAGCACCTGTATGCACAGGTCGAGGTCAGGGCACAGAGAAGGAATACTGGGCTCCTTCTGATTTAGACCATGTACAAACACTCCTCTGCTCATCACACTTGAAAATAAAGTTACAGGCTCAGTGAAAAGCAAGTATTAAAGCTAAGCAGGTTTGCCACTTACTACCAAAGGCTTTTGGTGTCACTGCAGGGGGCAAGGAAAAAAAGTAAGCTGCTGTGCTGGTTTTGGCTGGGATAGGATTTTCTTCATAGTAGCTGGTATGGGGCTGTGTTTTGGATTTGTGCGGAAAGCAGCGTTGATAATACAGAGATGGTTCTGTTATTGCTGAGCAGGGCTTGCACAGAGCCCAGGCCTCCTCTGCTCCTCACCCCACCCCACCCGCCACGGGCTGGGGGGCACAAGGAGCTGGGAGGGGACACGGCTGGGACAGCTGACCCCAGCTGACCACAGGGGTATTCCATACCGTGTGGTCTCTGCCCAGTATATAAAGCTGGGGAAGGAGGAGGAAAGGGGGGACGTTTGTAGTGACGGTGTTTTGTCTTCCCAAGTCACTGTTAGGTGTGATGGAGCCCGGCTTTCCTGGGGATGGCCGAGCACCCACCTGCGATGGGAAGCAGGGAATCAGTTCCTTGGTTTGCTTTACCTATTAAACTGCCCCTATCTCAACCCACGGTCTCACTTTTAATCTTCTGATTCTCTCACCCATCCCACAAGGGGTAAGGAACTGAGCAACTGCATGGTGCTTAATTGCTGGCTGCAGTTAAATCATGACAGCTACACATGAGGTATTGAACATAAGGACACACCTCTCTCTTCCAGCAACTGGTAGCCATTAGATAGCTAATAACAGCATGAACATAACCGTTAAAGTAACTCAAATGTTCATCTCCCTCTTTCAAAAGTCCAAATAGGGTGTTAATGAAAAAAACAATGTCAGGAAGACTAGGCCTTCTGAACTACTTGTGCATGAAACACACAATACAGTGCAGATGCCCGCTCCGTGAGATTGCATAGCTGGTATTAAGATGAAGTTGTTGTTTAAAAGCACTACACAATACCAACAAAAGTCCCATCTCTGACTATAAGAGCTTGAATGAAATTCTGAGGTTTGAGTAGTATGGGGAGATGGACACGCTATGTTAAAAACTTAGGGCTTTGGGTGGAAAGATAACTACTTCTCTCAAATCTGTGGGAAATCTCTCCCCTTATTATTATAATAAATTACAGAAGTGAACACAACCTTGGCAAGAGGCGCTTGAACTACACCCTAAGGGAAAATAGGCCAATATCTCCTTACAGAACAGACATGCCACAGGCAGCACAAACGCAAGTTTCTCTTGCAGCAATCGGACCAAGTACCTGCCCTGTCCGAAAGGCCAATAGCTGGGACAAACCTTACTTCTGCACAGCAGGAAGACAAGATGGGAAAAGTAATTTTTATGTTGTGTTAGTAGCCATGCAGTATCATAAAATGGAGATACTAATGAAGACAAGCCAGTCTAGAGAGTTTCCCTGCTCTGGTAGCCTGCACTCCCTTGCTGACACGTACAATAAAAAGACTAAGTGCAACAGCGGCTCAAGCACTCACCTCCCATCAGCAGGAGGCAAGGACATCTTCCCTCCCTTCCCTGCCCCTTCCTCCCCCCCAGGATTATTTACTTTGCAATCTAGGGCTGTCCAGTGACAGCGCACACTGTAAACAACATTTTTATAGTTTGGTCCTTGGTGTACGGGGGACTGGGCCGGGGCACAAACACATTTACCTATAACCTGCTCACTGGTTCGAGAAAATGCTTTCATTCTTGATTGCAGAGGGGTTTCCAAATAGGCCTAAGTGCTCTCATGAATCACACCCTCAGATTGCCAAGACTTCTCAGCGTATCAGACACCATTCTAGCACACAGGAAAAAGGACTGTCGGAACTTGTGAAGGACTCAAGCGGGCAATAATCAGGCTCTGGACTATCTCAACTCACTCTACCTTGATAAGTAAAAGACCCACCCTTGTCACAATGTTAATCGAGGCACACTGAAGGCAGAGCCCTGCTTTTTCACCTTTATCGCTTAAACTGGAGCTGTCCTATACAAACCGCTTAATCCCTAGATCAGCGGCATGCTACAGAAGCCTGAAGAAGTTTAGAAAAAAACGATACAATATCAGGTCTGGAGGAGGAAATGGGGAAAAAGGTTTTACTCACTGTTGATATGATTTAGAGGATCTCCTTCTGGCAGAAAGAGAGCTCCACCTTGTCCAGGCATTCAGAGCCCCAGATTGCCAGTGAAGTAACCCGGATTTAGGAATGCTTAGCCTGGCTGGGGGAAGGGAAGATGACAGCAGTATGACCTGCTCTGGGTAGGGCATGGTGGTCCAAAGCATTTGCAGTCATAAATCGAGAAGAGCAACTACAAAGCACTCTGGCTTGGACACCCGAGATACCAGGGCCCTGGGAGGTGCTTTAGTGTAAAAAGTCATTCCCTCAAAGGAAAGCCCTTGAGTTTTAAATAGAAAACAAGAAGGTGTCCAGAATATGAGTTCCTCTGTTCTAGCAAGAAGAACAGTTAAGCAGGTGCAGCAGGAAGTGAAGATGAAGATTTGATTCAGTTATGCATAGCACAGATGAGGAGCAGGACAGTATCTATTCAGGTAGAAGCAGATGGTAGAAAAGAAACATGTGGCACCTGCAACTCATGTAATACACACATATTCAAGGTTAGCATCTCATCTAGAGGCAGTGGTCTCTGTGTAGAATAAAGAAATATGTTAGAGCAGATAGACTGTCATCATCAGCTAATGACAAGATGGGAGTCAAAGGGAGCTGAAAGAAAACCCTTCAACTTAGCAAGTCTGATTTATCCCATCATTGCACTCAACTACTTCAAGTCCCCTACTCACCTCACATGCCTACAGCTTGGCTGACACAATCACAGCACACCAGAGCTGCTAACACCTTCGCAAGGCTGCGATCCAGTGCGAGGTTACGCCAGGGCAGCTCAAGAGGTAGGGGAACTCAGGTAGATAAAGGTTTCACTTTTCAAATGAATAGAGGTTCTAGCTGGAACTGACCCTCACAGGAAAAATGAGCCCACAACAAGACTTAAGAACGTACCTGGCATTGCTAGGCATCCTGGGAAACCAGGGGCTGAAGGGCATTTGGGAGGATGTCCATCTCTCTCCATGTGAGAAGAGACAAGTTCTTTCAGAGCCCCAGTTATCTATGATTATCCACCTTTAATGAGTCCTGCCAGATCTCTCGCTTCCTTATCTTTCCTCACTTCTGACCTTATGCTATAAACTTTTGGTTACCAGGGTTTCCTCTAATGCCATCCCTGTGCTCCTTCTGCAGACAGACACTTTCCCCTCTGCATTTCAATGGAATCCTTGCCATATCCTTCATGTGATGCCTCACAGTTTCCATTTGCAGAAGTCTCCACTGTTTTATGTGCGTTCCCCCGAGCTTGAGCTGCCTAGGCTAGGAGATTCAGGTGCCCATTAACAAGGACCAGATCTCTGGGTCTGAGCATCACCCCAGTTGAGCGCTGCGTGTTCGGGAACTGGACTGCAGCTCTTGCTCTGGCTGAGCCTCGGACCCGCTGCGTGACTTTGGGCAGGTCATTTCTCCCATCTGGCTTTCTTGGTTTCCCCATCTGTGGGAAAGGGTGAACCTTATTATCCCTCCCTATATAAAACATCCTGAGATCTACAGAAGATAAACTGCATCGTGGGCCAAGCACTATTATTATTAGAGCTCTGGTGTGCTAAATAGACACTGGCAAGAGACACAAAAGCAACAATAAGTCCAAGGGCAAGGAAAGCAGACAGAGCAATAAAGCACAAAAATTGAAGTAAGAAGGGGAAGAAAAATCTAGTGAAAACCAGAGTACAGCACTGGGGCTCTGCTCCTGTGGTCTAAGTATATACGGACGGATAACACTATTTTGAAGCAGTTCTCAAATGCAGTTGTCCATCTTCTCAGCCCTTGTGTTTTTAGTTTTGGTGAGTCTAAATTGCTGCTCCAGCCTAACTCTATACATGAGAAAGACTTTGCATGGTTGGGCTTGTAAGTGTAAAAGTAGCCAAGGAGACGCTCTATCACCTTTTGAGATCAGCCAGGATTATCCTTTCTCCAGCTGGGAAAAGCAACGAGTAAGAAATGAAAAGCACAAGGCAGCTTGGATGCAGACCTGCAGGACAGTTAACTGAACCTAACTGATGTTTATATAGCTGCGTATGTAGTGCTTTAAAAAGGACGATCAGCACAAAATTATACCATCAGCAAGAGATGACTGAGGGTCTGGAATCAACACAGTTATATGCCTGTTACCCTACAATGCCACCGAGCAAGCAGCAGTTGCGATCCATCTGTCAGTGTGTCCTTTGCTGTCACAGGGTCCTTGCTGCAGACTACCACGTTCTGCTCCTCTCCATTATGGATGAGGCTGGAGTGTCCCTGTGATTTTTCTGTACAGGAGTTACTGTGCCCCTCTAATCAGTTTTTTTTATACCTCTTAGGCAAAGAGCAGCTTGTATCTTGGGATTAATGCAAAAAAAGACAAAAATTCAAATGCTGTCTTTGCAACTCCTAAGAAGCAGTCACCTTTGCTTTCCAGAAAGCAGCAGAAGCTGGGAGTGTACGAGTTGGCTTTTGAATGCTTGGAGGGAGAGCGCCAGGAGGTCGGCTGTGCCTGCAAAGAACGGGTTATGGTATGAAGGCAGGGGCTTCCATCACCTTTGGGGGATTTCTTTTCCCCTTGCTGTTTGACTTTTCAGTACCATCTCTTCCTAAAACTGTGTGCAGCCTTCTTTCTCACTTAAAAAGATTTTTTTAAATTTATTTTTTAAAGCCTGTTTGATGAGTGCTATGAACTGCCAGTGAATATTATGTTTCACTCCCCCTCATTAACATTAGTAAATTAATTTAGGACTCATTTAGATGCAGGGTTAACAACCTGAGGACTAATCCACTCTTTATTCCGAGGACATATTCAGGATGAGCAGTCTTCCGTCTCACATCACTCAATTAGTTAGCAGGACCATCTCTTGGGAATAAAATTATATTTCTGTCTCTCTGCTTGCAAAGGAACTGTTCAAGGTTAAGGCAGAGGTCTGGGAGACATCAGTCCTGGTCCCAGCTCTACTATAGGCTTCCTCTGCCACCTGGTCAAACGCTTTTACACCCTGCAGCCATTTTCCCCTATTTACACCTCTAGAGAGGTCAGGCTTAGAGAACAGACAAACGATTAAAAGCAGTGTTTATGGTGGCTCAGGGAGGTGTGTTTTATTTCACCAGGGTTAAGGGTACACGAGCCATAGGCCAGCTGCCAACACAGAAACTTGTTAAGCTGAAGTAATACAATTAGTAAGTTCTCAGTTATGTGCCCCTACCCTTACTTACATGAAATGGTGTTTTACTTTGTGAGAACTCTTCTCCTGTGATGGTACTGTGATTAATACATTATTATCTATATTTCAGGGGCAAAGTCAAGCCCTCAGATTTCAGATTCGAAAAAAAACACGAGAAAATGTTGCTTTTCTTAAAGCAACTGTTATCAGTTACAAAACTCATGACACACTCAGCAGCAATCTTGCAACAACACCTCAGTGACGCTGCTTTCAGACGCCCTGTATGTTTGCTGGAGAAATAAATAACATCTCTTGCAATTAACAAATGAAATGCCCTGTTGGAACTTCGCTCTTACTTGCTGTCAGTAAATCACCTGCAGAAGGACTTCATCCACTGAGGGGAATGAAGATTAAATATATGCTTTGGCAAGTGTCGTTTTCTACCAGAATATTTTCTTGAAGGCACTTTGCGTCTAATGATACATTGAGGACCTGTTCCTCTGAGTACAATAAATAAATACAAATAATTGGTGTAGAAAAGAGCCTGACAGACAACTAGTGCCACTTTCGGCACAACTGATTGATGCTACTCATAATCAGTAACACTTGTAAAGCTCAGGCCTTCTGTTCTGGACGCGTGCTGCGCACATCAGCTCAGCTGAACTCGGCCGTCCCACAAGGAGAGCATTTTTAAAGCCCTAATACAAACTGTTATTAATTGTTTGTATGGCAACGTTACCAAGAAGCTGGAACCACAGGTGAGGACCCCACTGTGCCCATGGGCTGCAGAAAATAAAAAGGAGGAGATACTGCAGTGGTTCACCTAGTTTGAAATCCGAGGCCAACTGAGGGATCCCCAGAACACTCTCACCTCTAGTGGGACCCTAAATGAAGGGTTTTATACACTTGGCCACAGTTTCATGGACAAGCTCCCGACAGGCATTTGGTATCCACCGTGACAGCATAAGAAAAAAGAACAGGGAAAAAAAAAAAAAAAAAAAAAAGACTTTGTGGCACACTATTTCTAATCCTAATTGAATTCTAATTTTTTCAGAGACGTAATTGTTCCAGCGTGGTTCCCTCAGACAGGTAACAGTGGCGAGATAACCACGGCACCACAAATCTATGACTCCAACTAATAATTCTGTACAAAGTTTCCAAACCAGACTGTTTCCCTCCTTAAAATATTGCATTGGCTCTCTGGCTAGTCCCTTCAACTCTCCATGAAGATGAAGTGTGCCGTCGTAACTACATGAGACTGCAACTCAAGGACGCCGAATCCAGCCTGTTGACAAAGACACTCCTCTAACCCACCTCAGCACGAGAGGCCAGAAAAGCTGGGTTCGTCCCGGGGTTGTACAGCTCTGTCTGCAGACATCTGCAACATTAAAATGTCTGCTATGTTAAAAGGACACCACAATTGCAATAATCCTTCCTCCTTAAACACGAGGAGAGAAATGTCTGAAGCTAACAGCACCAAAATCATAGGGCTATTGTTAATCCTTGAGCTACCATGAATGCAATGATTGTTAGCCTTTCCTGCAGTTTTCATCCTCGGGTACTTGTCCTGATGAGTTTTACATTTTCATGCCACACTGTACTCCCAATTACTGTACATTCAGCAGATTCTCTGTGGAGCACATGAAGGGCATCATACATCACACTTATTACCAACCTGCAGAGAGTTAAGAGAAGTGAGAACAACAGAATCCTGCTGTTGGTTTATCAAGAGTTTTCTGATCTAGGGGAAGCAGCCAACTCCGATACGAATTTAGCTGTTGTAAATAACAGCATTAGGTTTGTTTGCTTTTGGCCCATTCTGCACTCAAGTCATTCTGAGCCTTGATCTCCTGCCCACCAGCAAATTGAAGCCAAAAAGCCCCTCATGTTCGCTCATCTTCCCAGTAAGAGTGTATTTCACAGCCAATGTGCCCAAGGGCTATAACTGAAGAAATCCGAACGCACCTTTCTGAGAAGAGGAAGATTACAAAAGCCAGCAAGAAAACAAATGCTCTTACCTGTCTGTAATAAGCCAGCCCCACTGTCTTTGACTCCAAAGTGCTGCTGGATGTCTAGTAGCACACCTGCAAGAGAAACAGAGGGATCAAACTCACTGCCTTCAGCCTTTGAAAAGCATAAAACCTTTTGTGAAGCATCAGCAAAGCCTCAAATTGCAATCATTTAGACGCATAACATCTAAAGTTTAAACACTGGATTCTTTTCTATACATCCATACTCAACAATTTTGGGCTACTACAATAAAAGCAGAGGTAGGTAGATATAACATCAGGCAACGAGCTTGGGAATTAAATCCTCGTGCATAAGAAACTGGTCTTTCCTTTCTACTTAAATAAGATATGGGTTTTCTTTTTGTTTGTTTTCTGTAAAATCCAGATCCTTACTTCTGTTATTTTACAGAAATATAGGGAAACTGATTCTGTGCCTTCAAATGGTTTGACAAGACAGACAAATTGAATCCAAGGCAAGTTTTAACAAATCTCTGCTGCGAGGAGATATGACACATCGATAAGAGCAATGATGGAAGCTTTCACATTTAACTAGTTCAGGGGGGTTCTCATTTCCAAAACAAATGTAGAAAACAAATGTAAAATAGCTCAGTAAAGATGGGTAAGTGACCAAATGTTTAGCTTTAAAGCAACTACAAGCAGAACCAAAGCCAGCCTTCTCTCTTCCCTGAACCCCCAATATATTAATTGGCATAAGCAAAATTAACAGGTTTTGTAGTATTTACATATTCAGCACTTGGGTGTCAAACATAGTAATACATGTAATGTCAGGTACACGTGAACAGAAATGCGTTTGTAACCAACTAGCCAACAGGGAAAACCCCTAAGAGAGCTTTTATAACCCATCTTGGAGGACACAGGGCCATCGAGCAGTAGATGGTCCGGTTGCGTCAGATACAGATCCATAGGCCTGAATGTTTGTCTATGGTCTAAACAAGCTGCGCTCTGACTTCTTGGGTCTGGAACAGAGACAGCTGCTCTCTGAATATATCTGGGACTTCCTTATTTAGGCTACTGTCTTCCCCAAAACTGAGGATACGCAAGTTTCTTTTTTTTAAAATGAGAAACACCATTCTCCAACTATACTGACCATCTACCAAAGATCACCTCCAGTTCAAAATTTGATCCAAGGCTTTATCCAAAGCAATTCTGCTCATCCCTACAGGTCACAGGAATCAACTAAGCACCAACCTGAACTCGGTCACCATAAATATCTTAGCTTTTGGGACTGCCAGGGTCACACTAAATGACAAACACAGAGACAAGAGACCCAGAGATAACTGTTCCCAGAAGACGTCTGGGACAATGTCAAGAAAACAGATATAAAGGTACTAAAGGAAAAAAAGATACAGAGAAGGAAGGAAAAAGCAAGAAAGCTCATTTGTCCTCTTCCATATTACTTGTACATCACCATTTTCTCAGGGCAGCATTCAGGTTGGCTTTAGGCTACCAATATCTGCCCAGTAATGTTGGTTCAACCTCCCACAACAATCCCCGCTTCCGTACTCTGTCAGACTGTTTGGCCCCGAGCAGAGAAGGCTGGGGGTGGGGAAGGGTGTGAACCTTATCAACGTGTATCAATACCTGATAAGAGAGGGGGTAACGAGGACAGAGCCAGGCTTTTCACACTGCTGCCCAGTGAAAAGAAGCAAAGGGCACAATCCACGAAATTCCATTTAAACATAAGAAAAAACCTTTTTACTGTGAGGGTGGTCAAACACTGGAACAGGTTGTCCAGAGAGGTTGTGGATTCCCCATCCCTGGAGATATTCAAAACCCAACAGGACACGGTCTTGAGCAACCTGCTCTAGCTGACCCTACTTTTAGCAGGGGGCTTGGACTAAATGATCTCCAGAGGTCGCTTCCAACCTCAATTATTCTGTGATTCTGTAATTTTCTGCAGGATTAAGTGCCTCATTACATCCAGCCTGACACAGTGTTCCCTTGGCCTTTCTTTTCCTTTGGAATATTGCTCTCTACTATAATTCCAACTGGAAGTTCTTAGCTTCCTCTTGGATGGAGGATTTACCTCCATTTTCAAAGTGCCCTAGCATTTCTTGGCTGTCCTTCCCTCATTTGCTCCATTAATCACTGAGTTATCATTATTCAGGTAATATCTGATGAACAAAAATAAATTGTGTATTGGCCTAGCAAAACCCTCTGTGGCTTAGATGACTGACTTACTCCCCTTGGTGGCCCACCCTTTCACAAAAAGAACAGTTCTCTTGCAAGCCAACCTAGAAACCTGACTTAGCTTAACCAGCCCTGAACACCTTGAATTTGTGCTCCATTATTGGTTGGTCCCAGACCCCCCACATCAGGAGAAGCTCAGCAAGTCAGAACAACTTGTGGGTACTATAATCCCAATTTTATAGAAGATAAACCCATCCACATTCTCAAGAAGAACATGAGAGGAAATACCGAATACAACGTTTTCTTATGCTCTCCTATCACCACTCAGCTGTGCTACACAGAAATGAAACACCCTACTAACTCCCTGCAGCTGAGCCCCAGACACTCCAGCTGGAGAAGCCGAGTCAGGGATCCAAACTCTCCTTACTTTTACAGACATATTTAATACAAGACTTAATCTGAACAGGTACATCACTGGGTGGTCAAAGTCATGGCCATTCACCTCCTGGTCCATGGGCAAACGGCTTCCTGGTGGATGCCATGCTCCTGTTCAGTCCATCAACTCGCAGCTTCTTTTATTTAGCAACAAAGGGCTGTTTTGCACCCACCTTTCTTTCAGGATGGGGCTTCAACTCCCACTCACACGACAATAGATTTTCATTTTAATAATTAAACTCTGTGAAACAGGCTACGAGTATATTACCTAAAAGCTGCAAAGAAAAACAGAGCAGTAAAATACTAAACCAGGCTCCTAATCCCATGATGGAATGGGAGCTCCCTCCACCACCCTGAAACGTGCCTGCCCTGCCTACAGCAACACAGTCCCGGCCACGCAGGAATGCCAGAGAGGCACATTAAACCACCAAAGTCATCAGGAGCAGGAGCCTGGGATGTGATGGAAAATATAGCCTCAGAAAGAAGAGGTTTTTTGGATTTGCATCAGAAACCAGAACAACAAATGCAAGGGATTACAATGGTTCCCACGCAGTACGGCAGAGGAGGTCTTCCAGTTCATTGCTAAGAAAGTATCTGTCCAGTGACAATGGCTTTACAGTTCTACAGTGCTTTTTTCCATGAGAGATCATAATGTGTTTTACAAGACTGAACTACCGTAGCCACAAATGAAATACATGTAGGACACTGAAGTGCCGCCACCTTGGATTACGCCCTCAACTTTATTCCGGTGGTGGAGGGGGAAGTGGGATCTGTGGATAGTCAAAGCAACAAGACAATGTAGAACCACAATTATAAATCCTGTGTGAGCTTGGGAGAAGGTCCCAGATGATTAAGAGAGATCTGCATGTCTAAATGGCATGAATTTCCTACTCCAGGTCTATTTTATATTCTCTTTGGACTACAGGTGTTTTGATATGGGATTTAGAGCATTAAATTAGAGGCAGCAGCAAGCAGATGATGCAATACATCTATGAAGTGATAGGAGTTTCTCTCTGCTGCGGGACCTTTCCTGCTCAGAACGCTCACAGGGGAAGACACTCCTCTCCTAAAGTTACTCAGCTCTGTTTCCACTTCACCATGGCAATGACTCACCCCAAACTTTAATAAGATTTAGGGATACAATTAAGCAATGACAGGCCAGGGGAGAATACAGGAAAATGATAGAGCATTTTACTTTCCCTTCTGCTTCCAGATGATGGGAATGCAGAGATATCTGGAGCCCGGCTCCAGACAACGATCATGTTGCCTGTAGAGATGTGCTCCCAGGTGTCTCAAAGAACCTGATGCAATCCAAGAAAGGGAATCTGCCACATGTGGTTGATGAGGCCTTTCTTGGATTAAAGTTCATACCTACATCCCAGGAGGATCTCAAAATAGCCATGAGCAGGTAACAGGCACCACTCTTCCTAAGAAAGCCTTTCATCAGGGCTGATGGCCATTTGGGATGTCTTTGTGATTACATGGCACACATTGGTACTATCACCTATTATTTCTTAAGCACATTAGGCATTTTCAGGACTGAACAAACATACAGGAAGCATAGTGCCAACCTTCTGAAGTATCTTACCAGCTGAACCAGACCCTGTTAATGCTGATGTAGAGCTTGGAACTCAGTGAGATGAAACACGGGCAGCACCTAGCCAGGAGTGCTGATCAAGATGGGCACAGAGACAGGACCTGCTGGGAAACCCAGGCAGAGGAATGACTAGTCACTTCAGCCCTATCTGGGTTACTTCACTCAGCCTGCATGCTAGTGTCGAAGTACCCGACAAAGACACCAAGGCAGCTATCGGATTTTTGCGGGCACTGGGCATGAAGAGGACTTTTAAGAGCAATTTGGAGGATAAGAGATCTGTGGGTGTGGAGTGTTAGATAGGGAGGGAATGTCAAATAAATGGGGAAGAGCAACATGTTTGACCTCATCCACTCGCAGAGTCAGAGGGTTTCTAGGATCTGGCGCAGGATCCAGCATACTCCTGCCTCCCATTCTTTAATGGCTATTTCACAAAGAGTGAATATAAAAGACCTGATTCTGAGGCTTTTGGAATGCAGGTCCACATTTAATGGCCTAAGTTATCTCTGACTTAGGGGAAATGCTTTGGGAAAGATGAACTTTCCTGGAAATAAAACAGTTTGGGCTTCAAAGAGGGAGGTAGGTGGTATGGATCACGCATGAGGCAAGCTGCTTGCCTCAATAGGCTTTGTGTTCCTGAACAGAGCTACAACAAAACAAAAGTTGCAGGACTGGCAGGTCATCTAATGTGGGGTAAAAAGATGCTCTGAACAGAAGGTCATCTTAGTGCAGATGTTTCTTGTGTTAACCACCATTTACAGAACTGCTCCATAGCAGATCCAGTGTGCAAAGTGCCTTGGTTATCCTTTATACTTAAAAGAAATGTGGGCTCTTCATCTAACCACTCTACCTGTATATATCAATAAAGAGTCGCCACGGTAAGAAACAAAGTTCATAAACTAAGCCACAAGGAAATCACAATTTCGAAGCAAAAATACATTAGAGCTTCCCTTGGGGAGCCCCATTTTCCACTCACCGAAAAAACCCATTATGATTTGATTTCAAACTGTTTCCAAGGCAGGTGCAAAACACAGAGTTAGCCTGTGCACCGAGCACAAAGCTACAGAAACAAAGCCACAGGTCTCCAGCTCACTGAGCCTTGCATCAGTAATGCCAACACGTGTCCTTTAAACACTGCGTGTGTGCTGCAGTACCATTGGCCAACGTAACTACCTACTCAAAAAGAACACGCATTTTTAAAGATATGTTTTAATGGGGAAAATTATGGTGCTTGAAAAGAACCAGCACACAAGTTTCCAGGCAATGCAGGCTGGAACCGGCAACAATCGTGTGCCGCCAGTTCCCTGCCTCCTGCCCCACTGCAGCCCTGGACTTGCCCCTCTCTTTGGGGAAGCCTCAAAAGAGGTGGAGAAGAGCCCAGTCTCATACACTCTGTCGGCTCCCAAAGAGCCAGAGCACACTCTGTACTGACAACTCCTTTTCCTCCATCACCTGTTGCTACCTACCTCTCCTCCTCATGAAGGCATGTTCGACCAACCCAACCTGTTGGAATGGGTCCAGAGGAGGCCACGAAGATGCTCTGAGGGCTGGGGCACCTCTGCTGTAAGGACAGGCTGAGAGAGTTGGGGTTTTTCAGCTCTGGGGCGAAGTGAAGACGCCGGGGACACCTTAGAGCCCCTTCCAGTATCTGAAGGGGACCCATAAGAAAGCCAGAGAGGGACTTTTTACAAGGGCATGTAGTGTTAGGATGAGGGGTAACAGCTTCAAACTGGAAGAGGGGAGACTGAGATGAGATCTGAGGCAGAAATTGTTTGCTGTGAGGGGGGTGAGCCCGTGGCCCAGGTTGCCCAGAGAAGCTGTGGCTGCCCCATCCCTGGAGGGGTTCAAGGCCAGGTTGGACGGGGCTTGGAGCAACCTGGGCTGGTGGGAGGTGTCCCTGCCCAGGGCAGGGGGGTGGAATGAGATGCTCTTTAAGGTCCCTTCCAACCCAAACCATTCTATGATTCTATGTTCCTTCCCAGGCTATGCTCCCTCGTTCTTCCAGGACCAGCTCCCTCAGGTGGAGATAACTAAGCAGGGGTAGCCAAGCCCTGGCCTCCCAGCCACTAAATGGACCAGCCACCTTCCTACCATCAGGCTCTTCCTCATGCCTGCAGCCATATTCAGCCTCCTTCAAATAATGCATTAAGGAGACACAGGAGTGGTGCACACACCTGTCTGTTCAGAGACATGTGAAAAGATGAGGTGGAGAGAAGTTTATTCTGAGGTCTCTGTGATTATATCTTGACTGCAACCCCAAGGTGTGACTGCAGTTCACACACCGATCCCTAAGCTTCAAACGAGCTGGCTTCAGCTCAGCCACCCACGAGCAATTAAACCCCGGCTTCCCAGTTTGGACCCTATCTAAATACTCAGCTGCAGAAAACCACTGTGGTAGCCCTGCTGATAGCTGTACCTCAAGACAAATTCCCACTGCCACCAGTCTAGAAATAAAGTGCAGTGCCACCAGTACCACCTTCTCTGGATTGCCATGAAAGCGTTCCCTGTCTTGCACACAAGAAGAAGCTGGCCTGCTCCTTAAGGATTGCTAAATGAGCAGCGATGTCTTGCTTGCAAACATTGACAGGACCTTCCTTCGATCATCCACACAGACTTTCCTTCTGCAAAGCTAATTTTCACTGTTGCATGCCGTGACAATACGCTCTGGTGAAACAGTCTTTGGTTTTGAAATGGTGTCGCAGGATTAAAGACACAAACAAAACAAATCCAGCAACTAGACAAATCACAACAAGGGTTTCCCAAGATCTGCTCACACTGGTATGCGAGACACTGGTGACCTAGAAAGGACTGGAAAGAAACTGCCGGCACCCACAGCAGCACGTTTCAGAAGGGATTGCCCTGCGCAGCAAAGCAGAGCACAAAGAGAGGAATCCAGCACAGCAGCTCAAGGAGAAGACAGAAGCGAGCCAGAGTCCGCAGCCATTCACCAGCCATGGAACAGCTGCTTAAAAATCTGCCACCAGAACCCCAGAGTGGGCAAGTGTGAGAGTTCAAACCTTCACAGATACCAACAGCCTCCCACCGCCCGCACAGAGAGACAGGCGACGGGGTGAGGGCTCCCCTCAGAAGACCACGTTTTACATGGAGAGCAAACCTGTAGGGGTGAACACCTGTAGCTCTGACACAGGAGCTGCTGGTCACCCCGAGCAGCATTTCCAGTGCGCTCTCAGTAGGATGGAGAGGTGCTGTACGCTCTGCCCACCACAATACTGCTTGGGAAACGGAGTAAGGATTTCTGTCTGCTTTGTAGTGACGTTCCTATTCCGAATCGAAAACCAGCGTTATCCTCAGAGACCTGCACCACCTGTCGCACCCACTTTTTCCATTCAGTGTTTTTATCATTATTATAATATCAGTGGGGAAGTATCTGAGCTATTCACTCATTCCCAAAGGCTGTTGGCTTACCTGCATGGCATGTAACAAGTAATTAAGCATTAGGAAAAAAAATAAGAAATGCAATTAACCAAGGGCTTGGAGAAGAAAATATATTAAAAACCAACTTCTCCCTCTCTCTCTGGCTTGGGCTAGGTGGTAATAAATGATGGTTCCTCTAACATAGCTCAAACTCCACTGTAATGTTGTATGCAAAGCACAAAATTGTCTCCAAAAGTGGGAGGGGATAAAAAATGTTCATCAGGTGTAGAATTGATTAGCACAAGGGATCATTAACAGAGGGTCAGGATGTCTAGGGAACGCAGCACAGGACAGCTAATCCTACTCAGATTAAAAAAAAAAAACAAAACAAAACAAAACAAAACAAAACCAAACCAAAACAAATAGGAATTTGAATGCAACCATGTCTGCCAAACGCTGGGTGCCTCACTGGCAAAGCCACACCCTAATCAAATCCCTCATCTCCCTAATTACAGTGTAGGCCTGTTCCCAGGACTATGGCTGGGAAGGAAACCCTTGTCAAATGGGGAATACGGGATACTCGGCCAACATGAGACCAAGAGCTTAAATAAATTCCAAAACATGGAAGATTTTCCATTTATGATCCAATGCAGAAAGAGCTGTCACCAGTAAAACTGCAAAACGACACGGGTCAAATCTGAGTCTGAGCTCAGTGTCACTTTGCTCTTATTCCCAGCCCCACCATACAGCTCCCTGCAAAGAGATCCTTAATTTCACCCCTGCCTCAGCCTATCTTAATCAATTCCCACAAGCCAAGGAAAGACTCCAGTTAGAGATGAATGATGTGACTTGGCTAAAAGGACAGGCTAAAATGAATTGGCACCTAGACCTGGATTTAAAAACAAGCTTATTCATTGAGAGTTGGAAAGATTCCCTATGCGGAATGGTAAAAATCAGAAGCTGTTACAACTTTAAACACAAACAGAAGTCTTTGAAATTTCAAAGACTCTCCCCATTCACACTGTTTATGCACGCTCTGTCAGAAAAAAGTGGTCCTGCCACCAAAAGTTCTAGTTGTCTTCTGGCTTTCTAATCTTTACAGAAGACTAACAAGTCTAGCTAATTCATGGAATGAAACCTATCTCAGAGACTTTGTATATGAACTACTTAAAATAAATAAAACCAGTACAGATAATGATAGAGCAAATCAAGTGCATACGAATTCAGGCCGTGACTCACCACTCCCTTGTTTTTCTTATTGGAAAACTTGGCGTATCACAGTACCGGAGTGACAATGAGTCAGGAAACTGGCATGAACCACAAGTTACAAGGAAATTAAAATAAGCATCTACAAAAATCTCTTTTTGGAGAAATTTTGGAGATTTTTGCTGGCTTTGTACGGATGTGGCTATGGACTTCACAGCTCTATTCTTCTGGTTTTCTGGCTAGACAAAATTAACAAAGGAAAAGAGTCATTTACACATTCTTCTAGAGACAATACATAAAGATTAGGCTCTTGTTCTCAGAATCAAATTGATGCCTTTACTTTTACAGGCTTATATTTTAACCAAATACTACCATATTTTAACCAATACTACCATATCCTACTGAATGCTTGATATCACCTTATCTACTAAATAGGCGGGTATTAGTTGCTTAGAACCAGACAAAGTACATGCAAATATCTTAACAGTACTAAGATGAGAACTAATGGTGTACATGACAGGAGGACAGCCGTTCTCAGCCTAATTCTGCGCAAGCATAACCTCTAGCTGGTCCCTATGTCTCCTGGCTCATTCAGGCAGACCATGAGAGCTCACACCATTATCTTCTGACACAAACCCTGTTGGAGCGCAGATTTTCGGGCAGGTTGGCAACACAAAAACCACCAAAACGGCCCCGCTCTCAGCTGTACCTTCTGCGCACAAGCAGCTCTGCAACTGTCAATACCTCACATTTCACTCTAACAAAATTAAATTCAAAATGTTAAATGAGAAAAATTATTTAGAGAGAAACAAAACCTACAGATTTCAAGGTTCTGAAGGGTAACGGAAGAAAGCCTCCATGTTCTCTAACGTCACAGGCTCTAGCGAGCGAGGATTTTTTACCCGCTCCCTCCTCTTTTTTAGCCACACATGCTTTTGTGATACAGAAGACTGAGATATGAGTGAACAACAGGGGTAATTAGTGACTGATGATTTATAGTGGATGACAGCTAATTTCTCCAGTTCAGAAGATTTCTATCAAATCTGTAGAAAACGCACTCAGATGGGACATACTTCCAAGCGACTGCATCTCATTTCTCATTTGCATTTTCCTTCTGCTTAGCAATGCCTTGAAGCTATTTTGGAACATCACAAGCTGTCCAGGGCACACTGGTATATTTGTATGTAATTGTAAGGAGCTTTCTGTTCTTTTTTACTACAAAAAATGTTTTATAAAACGCAGGGGAGATTCCAGATGCAGAGGTACCCTGTGGTACCGTGTGGCCTTCCTCAGTCAAAGCACGACACATCTACTGTCATGGACCTGGGCTAATCATGAGTTCTGGTAATCGCCTTCATGGCAGCACAGGGGTATATGAGCACAACTCCAGTGCTCCTACCAAGCTGCATATTGATTTTAAGCAATGTTCCTTAACGTCCAGTACACCGATCTCCCTCTGCGACCTAGATCTGGAGAGGATCATAAGGCTTTAAGTGCAAAAGTAGGAAAAGCTGGAATTGCCTACAGCATACCCTCCACAGATGAAAGCCTGGATAAAACTGTGACGCCAACTTGGTGCCCGCTTCTAAGACAACAGGAAATCTGTAAAAAAAGAACAACTAAAGCCCTACTATTTCAAGCAGCTACCTAACGCTTCTTGTTTTAACTTCCAGATGAAAAAGCTTTTGGCTGCAGATAAAAATATGTACCCTAACTTTAGGAATCCCAGAATGGCCCTTACTGTTAAATATGTGCTTCGAACCTCTCTGAGACACTGCTGCTGAACACGGCAAAGAGGTTTTTGAGTCTGTCATCCTGCAGAAAGAAAGGAGGATACAGCTATGCCAAGGCCGCCCTTGCACGTTGCTCCCTTCCACCCAGCTCTCTTCCCTGTTCTCTCCAGAACACCATAACCAGGACCTTCTGGGTCTTCTCACCCAGACCTGGAGGACACTACGATCCCTACAGCAGCTCCACACACCCAAGCCATGTTCCCTTCCTCCTTCCCCATCCCCATCCTTCTGTTCACTCAGGAGCTCTCCCAGCTCAAGTGCATTGATCTATGCAAGAATCCTACTGCATGCATCACAGAAATAAATCAAAAGGTCCGGTCTAGAGGAGCTTTTTTCACATCCTTGCATAACCTGAGGCAGATGTTTTTTCCCCCACAGATCAGGCTTTCAGGTATGTTACTACCCACTGCCAATGTCGGCTCCTGGAACCCTCTTGTGTTTTCTTCCACCGCTATTTAAAGCGGCCACTGCAGCCCTCTATTCATGGGCATTTTCTAATCTGTGTGTGAGTGGAAACGCCCTTCTGTCATTGCCCGCTCCTACACCTCCCACAGACTGAAAATGTCTTTCCTTGAGCACAAAGCAAGGCCACACTCCTCCTCCGCACACACACGTGTGTGCACACACCCAGGCCCACCAAAATGCATTAAGCGTTTGTATTTCATTTGGGGTCCTGGTCAAGCTGCACTAGGAAACGATCACACGCAGTGCCCAACTGTCAACAGCTACTTTAGCTATTCTAAGCAACGCGCCTTTAAATTCATCTAGCTGACAAGGCAAATGGCCTCGTACAGTTAATTGGTAAGGCCCACAGGTATTCAAAAAAGATCTGTGTGGGGTGCAAAAGCTTGTGAAGGAGCTCAGAGCTTACCCACAGCACTATTAGGGAAAGAGAAAAGAAACCAGCTTTGGAGTGATCATATGGAGATTATTTAAATGCATCAGTCTGGCCTCTTAAATATGACCTAGTAAGGAATTTACTATGTTCTACAATAGCTCCATGGCTGATACAGCAGTAAAATCCGTGTATAGCAGTAAAATCCATGTAAAATCCTTATACCTGCATGAGGGTGGGCACTTAGCTGAGAACAGAGCGCGCTGAAATAAGCACACACCTAGGGCTTCCCTGTAATTGGAAGGGGTCGTTGGCGTAGACACATGAATACAGCGATACCAGGAAATTCTCAAAGCACAAACAGGGCTGGGCCCGTTTTATTTATAGCGTGTTTCATTTGTCGCGAGTTGTAGCAATTTCTGAAGCTGAAACACCCTCCACAGCACCGGTTTTGTTTTTCGGCCAGCTGCGTTGCCAGAGGAGCCCTGTGAGAAGGGCTGCGGCACCAGCAGAGCCACGCACAGCCCCGAACAGCACACCCGCCCCAGCAAAACCCCAGCCCAGGCTCTGCTCCCAGTCCAGACACTGCATCACTCTCTAACCCTGGGTAAGTTATTTGATCATGCAGAATTTCAGAGTCTGCATTAGCCTAATGAAGATAATAACAATAATCATGTGTGTCACAGATACAGCAGGGCTTGGTTATTGCGTTCTTGTGAAGTGCTTAGAAGAGCCCCAGATGAAAGGGAAATTAGGAGAAGGAAGATTAATTATAAGACATGTGCATCCCAAATAAAAAACAGACAGGAAGATTTTTGTTGTTGCTGTTATTAGGAGAGAGTCTCTCTGATTTAGGGCAGCTTTTATTTCTGTGTTGGTAAAGCAGATCCATTTTAACCCCTTTCCACATTCAAACTTTATTTGTAGATGGTGGGCAGGTGATAAAGGCTGCTGAGCCTCTGATATTACAAATATAAAGACCTTTGATCCAAGGTCTGATTTCACAGTAACTGGCGTCTGCGATATGACAAAGCTGATGGGTCTGCCTGCGTTTTACCTGTTGCAAGGCAAAACAAGGGATCAAAAATTTACTGCCGCTCTGAAGGAAAGAGTAGGATTGGAGAAAAGGAAACATTTCCTGTGGATAAACACTCCACAGCGAGCACAGTCACTAGTGGGAAATGTTGCAATGAAATTATATTAACAACCGCTTGGGAATGTAACAAGACTTGTGCTTTTTGTCTAGGAAATTTATCATTTAGGTCAGCACCGTTACCTGTTCCAAACACAGGGAAAGGGACGTGGTGAGAGATGCGTCGACAGGTCTGAACTGCCGTATAACTGAGCAGCGCCCAGAGAGAGAGCCGAGCTCCCTGCTCCATCCCCACTCCTCCGCCGGGATTGGTGTCCACTGGAGAAGGCTTCCTCCGTGGCCAGGGATGAAGCCCGGCTCTTCCTGCAGCATGCCAGGAGTGTTAGATGCCACACTCCAGCATCACCCAGTGACAAATACAGTTCTAGCTCTAACTTCATTGCGTGAATTTCAAAGTGATACCAAATTCCATGAGCTATCCCTCGGGGCACTCAGTAATGAATTTCTTAAAAAATAGATGAGTACAGGAACCTGGGAAAAAAAAGTAATAATTGTACATTCTTTCCAGGACACAGAAAAACCTTCACCTCGCACAGAAAGTTTTCTGGTTTTAAAAAAAAAAAATCGGGTGGTATTGAACCCTTCATTTATCAAAAGTCAGACTTTTTTTTTTTTTAATTGCTGTCAGCAAGTCACCTACATTTTAATTTCTGATAATTAACAATGCAGTAGGAGAAAAAAAGGACATAGCCTCCACTCATTTCAGGAGACACTTCAATACAGCTAGCTAAAGAAGGAGTTTGGGTCTCCCCCCTTAACTATAAACAGTAAAAGACTTTAATTTGTTAAGCTTCTGCTCATGAAATGTGCATTAATTCCTTAATGACAGGTGCACCTCAGTCAGGACTGCTAATGACAAGATCAAGAGTTAACCACAGCTCACAGCTCGCAGAAGCCCGCATCTTTTACAAAGAAAGGCCTGGCAAGGTCCCACAAGCCAGTTCACAGCGAGTTTATAGCAAAAAGTTATTTCCTAAAAGCAGAACTAATGATCCCTCTTTTCATATGGCTTTATGTCTTGAGACAGCACTCTCCAAGCTGCTTCAGAGGAGACCGACGTTCAAAATCTTTTGCCTTTGTGGTTTCTTTCACATCTATTAAACATTAAGCTCATGTTACAGGGACTCCCTCATTTCCCTGGCTCCAAATTTCTGTGGAACCTCTCGCAGCATTGTATCTTTGAAAAGTCTTCC
This sequence comes from Fratercula arctica, assembly GCA_947846985.1. Taxonomy (NCBI): domain Eukaryota; kingdom Metazoa; phylum Chordata; class Aves; order Charadriiformes; family Alcidae; genus Fratercula; species Fratercula arctica. The sequence goes on along the minus strand of CANTUZ010000015.1, from coordinate 12,430,558 downwards.
CTCTTCAAGCGTGGCCAGAATTGGCCAACAGATTAAACCAGTAAGGGATGAGGGGAATGAAGAATAACCTAGAGAGTGACTGACTTACAAAACACCCTCTGTTCAAAAGAAACGGCTTCCATCGCAATTCACATCTTCATTTACTGGAATTGCTGAAGTTCTTTTATTTCGGTCACAGTGGCCACATTTTATTCCAGAGTGACTCCCCCGTTTCAGAACGGCTATGTGCATTACAGACCTGAAGCCAGCCAGAGTGGCTTTTCCTCCCTGTACAAAGCAAATCAGCAGTATGGCTCCACTGTATCTATAAACTGGGAAACGCGTGCATTATCCCGTGTCAGCTACAACTCTCACTTCTGACAGTCGACATAGTCAGTCTTTTAGTAAGATAAAATACCACACAACTTCGGTGAAAAACAGACCTTGCAGAATTTCTTGCAATGATGTTTAATAACCTGAAGTTTCATAGCCGGCCGATAAAACATCCCTTCTGGGATAGACAGTCCCTAACTCTCATTCCTTATCTCAGGATGTATTTGTGTGTGAAGTGGAAAACAAATCTTCAGAGACAATCAAGATTGGACACAGGTGCTGCACATTAGGGACTATCACTGAAAGAGCATTTATCTTTCCCTCCCTACCCACACCCTACTTTTGCATAGAAATATCTAAACAACTGAAGAGATGGGGTCAGGAAGAAAACGCTTCGCCACTGAACTTGCACGGAACATAAAAGGCAGAGCTCCCTTTGAAGAAACAGCCTGTTGGGGTCCTGTGAACCTGCATTCTCACTGAACCGAGAAGAAAAAGAAAAGATCCATTTTAAAGTGAAAAGGCAACCCAGCCCTCAATCTGTACAGTAATCCACGCTGCTCAGTCCCTCACTTCAGTCACTGCTATTAAAGGTACTTCTTTTAGGACACGTCAATCCTTTTGATCACTTATTCTTGACTTACACGTTGAGCAGAAAATAAAGCAACTTAGTTGTATAACAGAGGGGATGAAATAAAAAAAGCAGTGCCAGTCTGAGGCAAGGGGAAAAAGCCCTCGATGCTGTCTGAGTACTGAAAGGAACTCACAAAAGTATTGCAAAGTGCCTGTGCGGTCATTAAATTTAAAGTAAACGAGGACTCAGGAAGTACTGCAAACTCTGAGCACCACAATCGATGCTATCAAATAAAGTGATTCTCAGATAAAAGAAAGTCCTTGTGAAGCATTCTGCTGTGGGGGTATACATGCTGCAGGCGGAGAGCAGACTTAAGGTCTTGCACAAGCGTGCCATGCCCCAAAGCTGTTATCCTTCTGCTCAGGATGTGGGCTGGGATCATCCTTGACTATGAGCACCCACAGGGTCTGCAAGGTATCTGCTGGGGAGCTGGGCTGTAGGACCCCTCCTTAGGTGAGTCCCTCATATGAACCAAGAGAGGTGGGGTCTCTACAGAAGTGCTAACACACCATGGTACAGATATAGCTCACCACTGAACATGTTTTAGTGTATACAGAATCACAGAATGGTTCGGATTAGAAGGGACCTTAAAGCCCACCCAGTGCCACCCCCTGCCCAGGGCAGGGACACCTCCCACCAGCCCAGGTTGCTCCAAGCCCCGTCCAACCTGGCCTTGAACCCCTCCAGGGATGGGGCAGCCACAGCTTCTCTGGGCAACCTGGGCCAGGGGCTCACCCCCCTCACAGCCAAGAATTTCTGCCTCACATCTCATCTCAGTCTCCCCTCTTCCAGTTTAAAACATTACCCCTCGTCCCATGGCTCCCCTCCCTGCTCCAGAGTCCCTCCCCAGCTTTCCTGGAGCACCTTTAGGGACTGGCAGGGGCTGGAAGGTCTCCCCAAGCCTTCCTCTCAGCCTGTCCTCATGGATGGTAGGTAAATCCAGGAGGACCTGACAAGATAGATATGCGACCTACCAGAGCACAAAGAACTTTATTTTCAAACAGGCAAATGCCAAGCTAGCGAGGGCGCTTTCAAGTCAGTCCAACAGCCAGACACAAAGCCACCCAAACACCAGCAGATAGCTCCATGCAGGTCTCAACAGGCCGACCAGGTGTTCCCAGGAGGAACGTGCTTTACCAAGGGAGCTGCAGCATTCCTCACCAACCTCCGCATTGGAATGGCCTTCAGATGGGGTCCCAGAATTTATTTACTCTGTAAGCTATTCCCCGCAAGGTATTGAGGATGATGGAAATGAAAACAAGAAAAAAATTAATCTTTTCATTAATTTAGAAAGATGCAATTCATGACTCAAGCTTGTATAAATAAATGGCATTGTTTAAATCCTATTTGTAGTTATACTTCAAGCCAGAGACTTTCAAAGCTGCACTGAGAATACGGCATCCAATTGTCTAATTTATTGTTATTTTAAGCAGGTACTGTATGCCCAAATTCCCTTGGCAGATTATATCTCAGCTTAAGTGTTTTGCTAGAGGTAATTTTCACATGTTCATGACAGCAGCAATGAGAGGAAGGAAGTCAAACCAAAGAGAATTCCATCTATGTTGGCCAATTTCTTCCTCTCTCTGTGGCAGGTTGAAAGCGATTTGTGCTCGGCTGCAAAGCCGTACGCTCGCTGTGCTCTGCCTGGTTTGGCACGTAAAAGAAAGTGAGGAAGGACCAAATGCAAGTGGTTTGGGAAAGGAAACAAACCAGGAGGCTTTCTCTACCGGCCGTGCATTTCTTAGGAATATGAAAAAACTGCTCTTTGTGCTACTTCTGCTCACTACTAGCCACCTGTTCATTACAACGCTGGTAATTAATAAGGAATAAAAACTCCTAAGTAGATCACCTTGAAAGTCTTGTTCATACTTCATCAGCTTCCTGCAGACCCAACCACAGACTTCAACTTCATAAGGATCAAAAATGTATAGAAAAGTAGAAGTTAGTGAGGGGAAAATCATTTCTGCTAATGGATATATAAATCTGGAACACCAGTCTGCCTAGGAAATGAGTCTTATTAACACCTCGCTTCAAATACCCCAGGAACACTTAGAAGACACCTGCTGATCCCCAAGGAAACTGATACCATCTTGAGGAATTGTCACAGAGCTGGTTGTTCTTGAAAAGTTGGACAAAGAACAAAAATGGTTGTGGAAGTGTCTATCATGTATCTACTGCTTTTTAATACCTATCGCAGTGCTGCAGCGTTGCACGAAGCCTGAGACGCGTAGCAAATACATGGAAAATTAGCAGCCTCCTAATACATATCCCTGCTAATAGCCAGAAGGATCACAGTCACCCATTTATTCACTACAGAAGTTGCGATGGGAAAGAGTTACCATCTGTCCTTTTCTCAAGGTGCTGTTTTAACCAAAAGAGATTTCTACATGAAAGTATAACCAAATCCTAAAATGCTATATTCACTAGGACTGTAGGAGATATATATATACATACACAGAAAAAATTGTTCCCTAAATCACGATTTTTATACGATCATTAATTAAAAATACACACATAACCCCGTCCAATCTTGAACTGACTTCAAATTTCTTTCTTTACTTAGCTGCATTCCTACCAAGTGTCTGCTACAGGTAAGAAAACACAACTTGATATCTGAAACGGCAGAGACTGAGAGAATTCTCTTGCAATTACTTTTAAATGACCTGGAATTTCAGCGAACACTGCTAATTCATCTCCTTGTAGGTGGTGTCTCAAACTGCTGTTCCCTGTCTTCTGATGCTCCAAGGCCCGGAGGATGACTGCAGATATTCAGGGACAACTGATACGTTAGAAGATGCAGGTGTTAGAAATGACAAAGACATTTGTCAAACGCAGACATACACCACCCTACTCCTGCCTTCTTTTTTGCGTAATTTCCTAGTTTTATGTTGTTATTAATATCACTTTTTGGGGGTAAGAAGAAAGAAAATGTTCACCTCAGGCACACCACCCAAGGATACTGCAAAAAGAAAAGGCTGCATAAAACATCTATAGACATAAGGATCCTGCTGTGTGCTGGAGGCATAATACATCTCCATTCAGCTAAATAGTGCAATAGAGAAGCGGAGAAAAACTGCAGAAATTGCTTTGAAAACAAAAACAGAAAAGTGTTTTCCTAGAGCCATCATCAGGTTTGCTTGTCAGCTCAGACGCCTTTTTTTTTTTGGTGCTCCATTCAAATGCAAAGAAAATTGCTAGTTCTGGTATTTACACCCTTCACATACACAGCTAGAGTGAGACTTCTGCCGTGGTGGAGCAACAGCATCAACAAAATGAACTAAAGCTAATGGCAGTCATACTGCAAGAACTATTTAAACATATATGCAAAAGATTTCTTGATTCCCTGTTACATACTCCCTTTATGCTTGCACAATTTTTAAGCACTTATTTTTACAGCAAGTTTTAGGGAAATGGACCATTTCAGGGTAAAGATTATGATCTTGGAAGTAGGACTGAAGGAAGGAGGTTAATAAAGGCAGATGGAGTCATGAGAAACCTTCTCCCCACTTCAGCAAGGAAAGCAGAAGCTCCTCAGAAGGCAAATCTTTTTGGAGTCACCAGCAGACATTTGTCTTGTTTTAGCTTCCCATCTGACAAGAGCGTACACCCTGCCTCATGCTGCAGCTTTTTAAAGAAACACAGAATCAGTCTGAACTTTTTAAGAAGTAGGATTGAAGAACTGCCACCTCCTGTGCGCTTGTTTACCCTTGTGATACTTGGCACCCTCCTTAAGACAGCTGCTACTGCAATTACTGGATTCTTTTAAGACTAAACTCTTCAGAATCGTATGGTTGTGCAGAAAGTCCCCAAAACAGGAAAAACAAAAAAAAAAAAAAAAAAAAAAACAGGCTCCAAACCCAGAATACAACTCAATCACACCCAAAACGTTTCATGGCAAACTTGAAAGGCATGCTCATTATTGTGGCAATTAAGATCTGTAAGGTGCAAGTTTCCATCAACCACCACCCCTTTTATTTATTTTTTGGAAACAGAACAACCGTGAGTCCTAATACAGAAAGCTTGTTCAGACATAAGACAAGGCCACAGGTTAATAAAGAGACAAATGAAAGGAGAATGCAAGAGAACAATGCATCATTTCTGTCGCTCTGACAGGTATCGTGACCAACTCAATGTCCTCATTTTCATGTAACCGCTGTGCAACAATCCCCGCTCCCGTAAAGCTAGAAGTAAATAAAATCTGCCTTTTGCTTTGCTACCAAAATACTACTATGGCTATCTGGCCTGACAAAGGACAAATTATTTGCCTGGTTTTTTTTACGCCCACAAAAATTTAATTGCTTTATCTTCCTTATCTGATGGGCGCAGTGTCCCAGCACCTTGCTTATCAGCTGCTTATTCCCACCTGCCTGCCCTGCCCTGACCCACTGGCTGCTGCTCCCCAAGTCACTTGCCAATGCAACTACTTGTGTGGCCATGGCCACAGTTGGAGAGGGAGCAAAAGCACCTGGAAAGGAAAGGGGAAGGGAAAGGGGAATGTGTATTTTTGCTTTATGTTCTCCTCCCTGCAGAAAACAATAACTAATTTGCCTTACAAGACAAAATTAACAATGATGCTGCCTACAAATATCCAAGTAAGCCTTCAGAAATGATGGCACACGTGGTATTTCAGCAGAAGCACATCCTAACGCTCACCTCCAGTGCTCCAGCTAGACACGGGCTAGTTCCAGAGCCTCCTAAAGTGCTTTGAGTGGCATCAATTTCCTCTCCAATTCCTTTATACTAATTGATGTGCTCTGAATTACATCATCCATTTCTGTCAGAGTACAGGTGTTTAAATGCCATCCATCACCATATTTTTACTTAGAAGCCCTTACCCTCCTTCTCCCTTCTGCACACACGCTCTCACTCACTCTCAGCGTAACGCAGGGAAAGCTTCACGTTTCAATACACACTAACATCAGCTGCAAACAAGAGGAGTGGAAGGAAATCAGGTATGCAAGTCAACTCATTCACAAATTAACTGCCTCTTCATTTGCAGGAGCATGATGCTTCGCCACGCTGGGAAGCGCTTGCCAGCGGAGAGGCGGCTGGGGGAGCAGCGCTGGTTTTCCAGCGGCTTGAAAACTGGAGCAGGTAGATGGAAAGATACCTCTGTTTCTCTAAGGCACCATCTCAGGATCGACCTCTTCTAGCTGCTGCTCCTAGTTTCCAAACACAAGGCAGACACCAGCAGCATCACCACCTTTAGGATATTAATAATAATTAATGAACTTACAGGACCACTTGAGTGCTGAATATTTGTGAGGAGTTCTTACACGCTAGACAGCCATGCTATGCTAGGTGGGAAAGCAGAGCTGGAGAGGCCGTTATACCCAGTCATCCAGGATGGTCACTCTGGAACACGGACCACCTGTGTTGCTCATTGTCCCCACCAAAGTCCCCTTACGCAGTTGAGCCTCCTGCCCATCCTCTCTCCCTGTGCTGTCCCGCTTCCAGCACACAGGGATGCAGCAGGGCTGAAGAGCACAGCGACCACTGGAAAAGGGTCCGCTCGTGTGGACCTTAGGACTCTGCGGTAATATAAACAGCAACGCCTCGTGGCAGTGTCCAAAACCCAGCCTGAGCCCTCTGCTCCTTCTTCCATTTACCCTTTCTAACACAGGAAAATAAAGTAGTAAAATCTTGATCTCAGCTGTACAGTATAAATACTCTGCAACTGCCCTGTATTCACGCTAACGTGAAGAGACATCAGCCCAGCTATTTTCCTTATAAATTTCACATTACTCAACTTTGATCAAGATATGAGTATCATTTCCTTTCTGAAACTTTTCAACCCAAAATAAACATTCCTCCTTCACAATCAAACCCTCTACTAACATTTCACAGCACGTTTGAAAAATAAATGGTTGCAGCCTATCAAGTAAAGCATTTTGCTTAAATTACACACTCTTCTTTCATAAAATTACAGAATGTGGTTTTGCCTCCTCGCCGTAGCTGGGATTGCACAGAAGCGCAATGCACCACACACATCCTGCAAACTTCTGCTTCGTATTAAATAACATAAAACCCCATTAATGTGTTCAGAAGCAGAGATAACAACGGTCAGCCTTACTGGTTGAGGGCTGCCAACAGCAGAGAGATCCCTATCGTACATCAGGAAAGGCTGGTGAAGGAATTGGCACATGTATTAGCACATACAGGTATTGCAGGGGTGATCCATGTGCTAAGCAGAGCTCCATTCTCCTGACACTCATTGCCGTTACTCGTCTGCACAGAACACAGCACGACAGAGTCCTTAATTGCAATCCCTAACTGTCAATGGGAATAATACATAATTAGTGCATAAACAAAAAGCCTAAAAAGCCTTCCCCAGGCATTTCAGATTTGTTTTAGAAGCATCCACAAATACCTTAGTAAGTAAAAAACCTCCACTACATTTTGTTGAGTTGAGAAGAAAAGTAAAAATATCTGGAGCTTAAAGTGTCTTTGTACTTCAACACCGACCTCCATCCACAGGTTAGGTTACCTGAAAAGCCCTTGAAGAGATGAATAGTTGGGTTAATTGCATTTACTTGTCATGTCCTCTTACTTGAGAAATCCATACTAAGGCTACGAGTATAGTAACGACTATAATGACAACCAGGGATGCCCAGAGGACAAAACTGATGGAAAAAGCAAACAACAAAGAATAAGATTTAATTTCTCGGGGCTCCTAAAAAACCACAAACAAACAACAACAAAAAAACACCAAGATGAAACCCAACAGAAACGATGAAAAACAGATTAAAGTGCAACTCGGATCCATCTCTCCTTTTGCCTCAGCATTTCAAGTTTTCAGACTTTATAATAAATGATATATTCTTTCAGTTTATGACATAACAATTAAACATACGGCCTAAAATGAGAGACTGGGCACTAGCTGAAACTCAAAGCATGTGATTTCAAGCCAGCCAAAGGCTCATAGCAATATTTTACCCTTCCACTAGCCAACGGGAATTAAAGAGCTGAGCACATTATTTGAGAGATTCTTGGATTTTGCATAGCAAACACCTCCGTTTTTCCTGCAGTAGCTCTCAATCTCACATTTTGAAGTGTCCTGGAAGAGGACAAGCCTGGTTCTCCAGCACACCCTTCTGCTGGATGGTTACACCGCTGCCGAAGAACACAAACATCTCCCTACAGCTCACGTGATCCAGGCACATGGATTACACGTAGGGTGGGCACCTTCTGCACCCTCTCATCGCCTTTTCAGGGCTTTCTGTTACACCACAATAGAGAGCTGCTCAATCCTCCCCCAAGAGGCAAGCGTCTCCACCTAGATTAAACAGAAAAAGTCCATGTTGAGGAGTTTAAAACATTCAAAATTCCAGCTCGGAAAGAGCAAGCTGCCAGTGGCCAACATTTCTAAGGGCAAAATTACAGCGTGTGGGAATTATAGATCTGCAGACAAACTGGCAATTTGTGAGGAATTCAAGTCACCAGAACCGACAAATTAGGACCACAACACTAACAAAATTAGACACAGTCTCCTTTTAACCTCATCTCTATTTTTAAGGGTTTCTTATTTTTTTTAAGGTTTTCTATTTGTTTCGTTGTTAAAGTTTCCATGAAATTGGGCTGAAAGCACTGTTTAGGAATGAAGTTTCCCCATAATTTACTCTCATTATTTTAGGATGTGTGAAATTATGCCCATGCCTGTACAAGGAGGTCTCTCTCAGCCAATTAACAGAGTGACAGTCACCCAGCAAATAGAAAACTCAGTAGCAACATGAAAATTTCCATAATCATTGCAAATATGCCGCTTGACAGGAGGCTGTCAGCTGTAGGATTTTTTTTTTTTTTTTTTTTTTTTTTAATGTTCCCTTGCATTCTTCAGTCTTCTCTCCAGTCGGGGACACTGATAGAGTTAAAAGGCAGTTCTTACCCAACGTGCTCATCTACATGTTGATAGCCTGAACTATGGAAAAACAAAAGAAGAACCAAACCCACTTCCACCCCCCTCCACTCAATAACAATAATATGACACAACAGCACCTTTCAAACCATGCCTGTTCATTTTGATAATTATTCTAACAGTCCATCCGAGCATGGCCTCTCAGCCCCCGGCTCCAAAGGCGAAACCAAAACCCGGAGGAGGAGGAGGAAACGGCTCATCTGCCGAACACAATGTTCGGAAGTGTGAGGTGAACATTCCTCACCAAAGCAAGATGAATGTTCCCACCTGAGCACAAAGAAGGGGTTCATATTTCATATACTTTCCATTGTTTGAGCTTGCTTGTACATAAGTGACTACATTTAGCGATCGCCAATGGGAGATATTTAGCAGCCAAAAAGATTAATTTTTAACAGTAGAATAGCAGAAGTAACAAGGCAGGCTGCACCCTGTTCAGTTCCACCAACGTTCTCCAGTTCTGACACAGAGATCCACCCTTCCATGGGTTACCTCTGACACCCACCAATGAGATGCACAACGTCCACTGCCCAAATGACAACATCCCACGGAAGTTATCCACAAGGAGGGGCTGCAGCAAGGAACCCCAAAGGACACCAACTGCCGCAGTTTGCTGCTTAGTTTAAGCAAGGCTCTTGGAAAGCTCCACCGCACAATGATGCCTCCATGGTTTTTAGTGATGGAAAGGGAGTGGATACAGAGTCTGAGTGGAATCAAACAATTCTGGATTGAAACAAGCAAATACTTTGAAGTGTAAGGTATTTAAATGAGACAGCTTCACAACACAAGGAAATATCCTGTAGGTAGCAATGAGGGCAGTGGTTTCAAATGTCCACATTGAAGAAGCGTTGGTTTTTCTCTGAGGGGTTCCTCGGACAGTGGTGGACCCGGAGACCTGGAAGGTGTCGCCACCCACGGAGGTTGCACACTGGCACTGATGCCCTTGCTCCTGTTGGCAAAGCGCAGCCCGAAGGGGGGATGCCAGCACAGGAGGTCCCACGCAGCCCTGCACCCCCGAGAAGGCACAACGCCCAGAAGGTCTGAACAGACACAGCCAGAGAGGCTTTACCAACCTACAGCAGGTTTCAAATAGAAGCCTGCAGTGTTCCACGAGTGAGTGCTGCTGTCTGGAATGGCCCAGCACCCTTGCACAGCTATCACCAGACACCAATTGTTGGTGATTTGGGTCACCGCCTTTCTTTATGCATTTCACACAAACCACATAACACTGCCCTTTCTAGCTTTCATTACACGCTCTGAAAGCACTCTTCAAGCAGACCCTGTAAAAATATAATGCAGAGTGTTTATGGACAAAGACAAGCTTTAGAAGACTGGCAAGGAATTACATGTCCTTAAAACTATTAATTGAGATAGAAGGAACAGGGAACGCTTATCGGCGCAGGCTGCTGGCACACAAGGTCATATCAGCAGCCAGCAACGGCAGGTGCAAACGATGAAATCTGTGTGCGGATCCTAGAGGGACAGCTTTCTAACACAGCAGCTCTTCTCCGCTGGGGCTGGTGCCACTGTTTAATTTGATTACGGAGAAGCGAAAGCCTGGGGGAGGGAGAGGAGGAAAGAAGAAGAAAGAGCGAGGACCCTCTCGGCACCTGTGCTGGAGGCGAAGCTGCATGGAGCTGCAGTGGGGGCAGCAGGGGCTCTGAACAGTGGTACCCAGCAAGATTACAGGGGCATCTGACAGCTGACATGGCATCATCCTTCAGTAGACAAAAAGTTACTCGCTTCCCTCTCAGCAAACCACACGCCGCATAGCAATTTGGGCTGGAAAGATGCTATCCCAGATTTAAAGGGAAACTAATCTGTTAAAAGAAATAGAGAAATGGGAGAGTCTGGGATCTGTGTGTGAGCACGCCACGCACGGACTGACACTCCGTCCCCAACATGTGCAGGCGCTACGCTCTTTCCGCCAACTCTTTGACTAGCTGGCTTTTTCAGAGACTCTTTTCTAACCATAACTTGTAACCTAAAAGTACCCAAAACGTGCTCTTGCTTCCCTCTAGCCCTGAAATCTTACAGAAGCACCCTGGGACTGTTTCTTTAGAAGACAGAACTATTCCATCTCTATTGCATTCTGCGTTAAAAGGGGAATAAACTCAAAACAAAAAAAACCCACCACAGTCTAGGATCAGATCCTCCAGACTACGCGCAAGAATATCACTAAAGAAGCAAATTGCTCTTGTTGAGATATTTAGGTACAATTTTTTTTTAAACCTACCTTAAAATTGTCATGACACTACCTACCAGAGTCTAAATTATACTTTCAAAATTATATGTATTAATACCTAAAGTGTCTTATTATAAAGGAGCAGATATATTTTAGGAACACCATACTTATAAGCCTATTTTTTGAAACAAAATCTTTCTGCATGACTGTAAGATCTGTATTTCAGGTCTCCTGTCTTTATGACTCAATACTACTAGAGGCAACTGCAGTCCACACGCTCGAATGGAAGCTTCAAACAATCATCTTCTATATTATGTCAATGGCATTGATTAAAAAAAAAAAAAGAAAAAGAAAAAGAAAAAGTTACTCCTGCAGAACAAAAGAAACCCCTGAAAACAGTGGAAAAACGGTGCTGCTAATAAGTTTTCTTCTTACCAGCTTCCTTCACTAAAGCCAAACTTATGCAACCAAAAAGTTTTATCTATTTATTTTAATCCACCAAGAAAACTGAAGCATTGAAAAATATTGGTTTTGCCAGCCAAAAGTGTGATTAATGAAATTTACAAACAGCTAAATTATCAGATCAGCGATTTAAATCTACAAACTAGTGATATCCGCACCATGGCTGACCCTGCCTGTTGTTTTCTGGTGCTCTCTGCACAGAGACCAGAGGCTGAATATATATGACTAAATATTTAAATCAAGAAGATTAAATCCTGAGTCAGATTGTCTCACGTCTGCTTACAGATAGAAACCTCTACCCAGCCACTCACACAATTTATATTTTTATGAAAACATTAGCTCTACTGCTAATTTATTCTTGTTATTAAAGTGGCTTTCAGCAATGCAAGTGATTTAAATGTACACTTGTGAGGCAAATGTAAGCTTGCAATGATGCACAGAGTTTCACCTTTATACCATTATATATTTTTGAACATAATATGACTACAGAAGCATTACTAATTTTGAGTCACTTCCAAAGGAGAAAAAGAAGTTTAACAAGAACAATGGAATGCAGAGCAAAAATGATTTACCCCTCTCTCCTTCAGCTACTGTTGCAATCCCTCTTGAACCACACTCCAAAAACCCAATAGTTTTGGTAGCTTTGTAATAACATAAAGTACACCCAACTGCACCTTGAGTAGCTGCCAAAAACGTGCCTTAACATCACATGCATCTTTGCACACTTTAAGGACAAAGGTAATTTTAACCCTACTTGAAAAGGTGTTTTAGCTTCTAAGAGCTTTACTGAAGCAGGACACGAGAGACAAAGAACCGCTGGAAGGGCACTATGCAGTGACTCAGCCAATGTGGTCTCGCTAGAAATAAGCTCCAAAAAGCACAGCTGTTCTCCTGTATTGAATCCGTAACTTTTGAGACACACGGGTTCAGAAAGATGCCTCTCTTCTCCAATGCCCCCAGCACCAGCGACTTAAGAGTATGACCCAAAACTTACATAAGTAGTGAAAGGTCTACCCGATTTCACGGACGTTAAGGCACATATAAAACAGTGCGCCAGCTTCCACCTCAGCTTACAAAATAACTGCGAGGAATAGCCATTTATGCCACGCTGCAATTTGCCAACATGTAAGAGGTGCAAATTATGACTACCTAAAAATCTAAAAATACATGTTTTATGAAGGAAATAGCAAGCAACCCTAAATTTTAGGAGTTCTACCAAGACTCTGCTGTCATGAAATAGGCAAGAGAAGCAAATTCATTTATTTTATTGCTTTTTCGGCACTTCTGTATAGTTCAAAGTATGCCGCAGAGCCAGCAAGCACACAGCTGGGCGTGCTAGGGAAGCATTGCAAACTGCTTATGAGCATCCAGCACCTGCATACGTATAAAAAGCAGATTAAATGAAGACAGAAGTAAATGAAATAAACTTGGTTATTCCCTTGACAGCTGAGAAATGCTGCTGGGGAGAAAGGCAGGAAGGAAAGGGCAGAGGATACACTCGCTGTGTGGAGTGTTAGCGGTGAGTGCCCAACCTTTGGCCAGAATTAGCACCCAACAACCTCACCTTCTGACCAGTGACTCAAGGTTTTTAATTAGGCATTGTGTAATAGGTTATGCAGTCTGTACGCAAGTACAGATAAACAAAAGCACCAGGATTCCTCTCATTTAGAGACAAAAAAGAAAAAAAAAAAATTACCCTTGCCTTAATACCAGGTGGGAATAAAACACACACACACTTTTTCATGCCCCAAACACCATAATTGATCATCAGAAGCTCAGGAATCTTAGCACATTGTTGCTATAGTCAAAAATCAATGACTAGAAACCAACAACTTATTATTTTCCATATTTTGTTATGGGAAAGTCATCATGGAGAGATCGCTTGCCCTTCCAAGCACTATTACTCAGGTACCTTGTTTGGTATTTCTGAGTTACAAATTCCTCAAAAATTTCAAAGGAAAAAAAAAAGGCTCATCTCCTAATACTATCACATTACCTCGCTTTTTTCCCCTCTTCCCCATCAGAGAAGGAACTAACACATCCAAGACAGAGCTGATCAGGAGCTGTCAGTTTTAATCAGAGCACTGTAGCTGTCAGTCACCAGTGGCCCTTGGGTATTTTGTTTCCTCAATATATAAAAGATTGTTATCCCGAAAGTTAGTCAGCATTTCTGGCTGCTAGACGGAAATAACAAGACTATTACAAATGTTTTTGCGTTAGTATAGCTGCAGCAGTATTTGAGTTCCAATAGCCTAACACACAAACACATGCAGTGACCACTCTTTATGAGCCACATAGGTGCATTTGGTAAAAATGAAGAAATCGTTTTTCCTTATTGCACAGTTTGTTTCCTAACTTCACAACATTTATTAATAGTGTCGCAATTCTGTTTAATTATTATTTAGCACTAGCAGTATGCCTGGAACAGCACAAAATTAGTCCCTGCCCCAAAGTGCTTTAAGCAGCCCTGATTCAGTATCCCATAACCAACACTTCATATACCAACCTGCCGGGTTACTAAAGCCTGGATTTCATACATCAACCTGCCGGGTTACTAAAGCCTGGACAGCAGCGTAATTTGGTCAGTTCAGGTCCCAGCAAATTATTTAACTCGCGCTGCTCGGGACAGCCAAGCCGCCATGGGTCTAGCTGGGATAAGGCTTCCATGCACAAGTCTGCTGGAGATACCCACCCCACACCAAAGTCAATGTAAAAATGAGAATCCAGTACCTTATGCAAAAATAAAATAATTTTTAAAAATCCTGTCATAGTCTCACATTTTCAAGTGAAAAGTCTCACTGAAGAGGATTGCAGCAAGAGCACAGAGCGGTTTGTAAACCTTCCAAACTGCACACCTGGTAGAACTGTGCTAAAGCGACCGTATGTGCCAGCATAAACACAAAACATCCAAGGTCATCACTACAACACAGGCGCAAATCACGAAACACAGAGGTGACAGGCAGAAAGTGAAAATTGCAGATCAACAAGAGGGCAAGACCCCCCCCATTCAGATCCGTACTGCTGCACTGGCAGACTCTCCCAGAGGATCACTTCTCTGAAACGAGAATATGCAGAGAGCCCAGATCATCAAATCATAGGACAGCCGTATGAATCAAAGTTCACCTTCGGGCAGGTTGAATTCAAGCCCTGCAGGCTTCAGACAGACAGAAGTCCTGTTGGCTCTGTCACTTCACCCACTCTTGTTGTTTTCCACATTGCCAAGAACACAGGGCTCACGTTCTAAGACAATAATGACATGTTTGTAATGGGAATAAAGAAAATGGGGAGCTATGAAACAAATAATTAACTGTGTTCTGTTATTTACATAATTATTGGCAGAAGCCTGAACAAGGAGTAAAATGGATTACTGCAGATTTGGTTCACTGCAGCCTTAAAATAAAAAAAAACATCATCACATGCCAAGGCTGAAAGGATTTTCATTCCAGCGTGTGGTTCTCTCGTTCCGCCAGCCAAGCTCCAAGCTGCAACTGCAGCTATTCTACGTATAAACCCTGATTTTTTCCCTCTGCTGTTCTGTTCAGCCACTGCAGTTGCTGGCCACCAGCAGAAGTACAGGAAAGGTATTAAAAGATTTTTAAAAACCCTGCAGGAGATAATATTGTTCACCAACAACATAACCCTTGTATGTTCATATTGCCGAAGCCTGAATTAGGTCTGGCAAGGCAAAAAGCCGAGTTTTTATTCTGTATTTCACTCCTTTCTCTTCAACTAAAATTGCTCTATGATTTCAGTTGTGGTAGAAGATCAACAGTTCTGAAGAAGGGATGATTGATATTTATTCCCTCAAAAACAGAAGTACAGAATAGGTGGGAGCAGCTACATCTCTCTCACGTCATGCTTCATTGCTGTCTAGAAGGATCAGACTGACAGAAGAACTCAATGCTTACTCTGTCATGTCATATTTTGAGAGATAACACAGTGGTTCCCAACCACGTCTTGTGTGAGGCTTTCATGAAACAGCATCATGGGGAGTGGAAAGAGACCACTGGTCAGAGGGTCCTGAACAGCTCATTCAAGAGCCTTCCAAAAGAAACCTTCACCACTCCTGACTGGCAACAGGTCCAAAGGAATGACCTCAAAAGCGGAGGATTCTACATCCGTTCAATCATCCAGAATCCCCTACATCCTCACTTTCCTGATATTTATACTGTTGTAAAACCAGAAGCACGGAAATTAGCATTCCCTCCCTTTCACTTCCTTTCCCTGCAACCCTACAGAAATAGCTGGGTTACATCAGACAGAAACACCCACAAAGTAACAATGAAAACAGATGTGTCAAGAAAAGAAGAAATGTGTATGAGATGCCTACTGTGTGTGCCAGTTCTAAGTAAAGTACTTGTCCAGCCTATGAATAGCGTGGTGAACTATTTTAATAGCACCAAACTCAAAGGGAGGTTCTAGTAGTTAAGAAGCTTAGAACTAAGGGTTTGGGTTTTGGGGGTTGTTGTGGGTTTTTTGTTGTTGTTTGGGGGTTTTTTTGTTTGGTTGGTTGGTATTTTTTGCCTGTACCTGTCTCATATTTGCTTCTTGACTTTCAGACCAAGAATTTCAGATCAGTTCACCAAAAACGCAATTTTCAAGAGAGGTCCATGTCAAGTTCTGTACCCAAACTTCCCTAGAAACTACCAGGAGTTGCTCACCTCACTTGTACCTCTCTGGGCTTTGAGCCCATGCCCATTTTGCTCAACTCCCATTAACTTACACAGCCCCTTAGGCACTTCACAGGTCCTTTGCAGAACTCATTTTGAACATATATTTTTTTCTAAAACACTCATCACCCTACATCCATAGCGCCAGTCTCCAGAAAACTCTCTCAAGCAGCAGAAAGGCATCATCCTCCATCACCCATTTACAACAGACATCTTCACGCTTTCTCCTGTGATGCTCATCGTGTTTGGTAGATGCTGTCTGTAAACACTTGCTGAAAGCCACCGTTGTCTTCCCTCAAACCCCTCCTCACTCTTTGGCTACGCTGCCTACCAAATAAGTCATATCTGCTGATCTCCTAGGGCCCCTTACACTAACCAATACTGGCTCTCGTCTCCTTCAGACTTTCCCACCCATGGCCTACAGCTCTCTATTATTTCTTGAAATATATGGATTATAAGTACCTTGGGTGCACCACCTGATTCAGTAGAAGCTGCACAACAACATCCTGGTCTATGATAGACATAAAGCAATGATGATGCAAACAGGCAACTCAGCAGGAGTTCTGATCTCTGAATTTCCTAATTTCCATCTGTAAAATAAAGTTATGCTTTCCCACTGAATCTCCTGAATGGGTACCACAAGCCTTTATTAACAGTAAAAGGAATCTCAAGACCTTTACAAACCCTATTTGATTCAGGCGACACATTATGACACCTTTCAATCACAAGTCACTCAGCACCTGAAAGCCCAAGCAAGGGCTATGGGATTTCATATTTGGGGAAAAGTCACCAGCTTTTAACAACATCTATTGAACTTAATAGCCCACCGTGCTACCAGCTCATTTGCTTCTGATGTAGAGTCTACCAGAAGCAATAAAGTATAAGTGTAAATCAAATAGGAACAACTAAAAAGAAGATGACTGATGGAATGCAACCCTATTACAGCTTGGCATGGTATTTGAAAAGTCCTGAAGGAATGATTACAGAATTCCCACACTTTTGACCAGAGAAGCTTTTCCACATAGCTTCTGATATTGACAGTCTCAGAGATCAAGGGACTAGTAAGATTACCACATTATTCTTAAGAACACACTCAATATTTATGAGGATCTTAACTCCATGTAATAAAGGCCATATTCACTGACTGTGATGAGCTGGATGCTTTGGGGATAAAATTAATCAACATGCATGAAAGAGGATCTCGGAGTCAAACAGGAAAATCTGCACATAATAACAAAGATAGTAACTATCTGGCAAACCTACACCACAAGGAAGAAAAATACTATGATTAAGCATAATAAGACTTCACTTGAAATGTAAAATACTCTGCAACAAATCCTGCCAACTCGGGTAAGAACCGGCAAACAGGAAGCCGCTGACTATGCAATAAAGCCCATCACACAGGGAAAACACGACGTCGGGGAACTAGACGTTACTACACGGTCCTTGTCACTGCGCTGCAGAGTGCTTTCTACCGCCTGCTTTTGAAGCACATGAGGATCAGCCCTTCCAGCTTGTGCTCACAGTGCAGCGCTGCTTGAGTTTGGAGCCAGTAACAGGTACCTATTGTCCAAGCACAGCATTGTTATCCTTTTGCAAATTCTCACGTGCGTGAGCTAGTGGCACCGCTGGCTCAAGTAAGTTCTGTCAATATTCTTTTCTAATATTTTCCAACATTGCACTCCTTCCACAGCCGAGTCCTAGGTTAAGATTAGCTCAACAAGAGACAAAAAATGAAGAGCTTGCACTGCCACTTAATGGTTTCCTCCCTGAAACTATAAGCACTGAGCACAGACTTGTTACAATGAGGATAAGGGCTCTCTTTATCCCATTACATACCTGAGATCTCAGCCTGCGCGAGGATCATTCAGTATGAAACACGCTATGAGGTAACATATAAACATCACAAATGTGAGCTTGCAAGTAAAAAGCAGCAGTTTTGGCTGATAACCTCTTGAACGTCTTTGCACTTGAGAGTTAGTGTTGAACCTTTCCTAACCCTTCAGTTGTAGCTTGTACTACATAGTTTTAAACTTGACTTTCAACTTTCAATGATCATTTGCATGTATGTATCTTCAAAGAATGTTATTTGATTTGCAACTATGTGTTGTAATGAGAGGCTAATTAACACAAATATGGTTATTAGCAAGTTACAGACATTTACAGGACAAAAACCAGCAGACCAAAGCCTATGGTGTACTGTGTCACAGGGACAAGGGAACCTCAAGGATGAACTAATATCAGCCGAGACTCTGCCACTAACTACATTACCACAGGCAAATCACCGACACTCTACAACTCAGCTTCCCCGTCTGTAGTGGGATAGCAAGGCTCATTTACTTTGCTGGGTAGTTCTCCAGCTTAATTAAATCATTACCTTTAAATTAAAGGCACTACAGAAATGCCAGGAAGTAGCATCTGAATTAGAAGGTGGAGGTGACACCCTAATGAAGCAAGACTATTTTCATCGTCAACAGCAAGGCACAGTAAAAGGTCATCCATGGCATAATTGTGAAACCACATTCCAAGCTTCTGAAGGTAAGATGACTTTTCCCAAAACTTCATTAAGGAAGAAGGTATGTCCCAGCATCACTAGATGGCTGAACTGCTGCAGTTTCACAGGTAATCTACAATGGTTTCGTTACTGCTAGTTTTCCTGTTTCCGTACTCTTTGCTTTCCTAATAGCAGCCAAATATCACGGCTCTTGAAAGAATGCTTTTTCCACAGACAACTGTTCTCAGTATGATCAAAGACCTATTAAGAAAATTGCAGAGGATCATTTCCCTTCAAGTCAGTGATGTTCAGCACAGAGTTTTCAATCTTTTCTTTAGAAGAGCCACAGCAGAGGCACTCCCACTTCTTGTCTGGGACAGCTTCTCCCAAATATCATTATATTTTAACATTCCCCATACACACTGGAAATTTCCAACTCTGCGTAAATATAAGGACGCTATTGAAAGATCCACTACTACTGCACAGCCCTTTTATTTTTAAAGCATTGGAAGAAACCTATTCTTAAACCACAAGAAGCAGGCCCAGTTCCATCCTGTATTCCCCAAAGAGCTGCAACTTAGTGTCAGGTGTGAAGCTGTAGATGTCCTGTATCTCAGCAACTGCACTCAAATTCTGTCACGGAACATCCCAGATACCAAAAGGCACATCCCATCCTAAACTCATTTAGTCCATACTGGGAAGGCATTAACCCCAAACTAGGGAAACAGGCAGCTACTTCCTTGTCTGTTGCACCTGAAAAAAGATTACCCAAGAACAACTCGTTACACACAACATCTTTGTATCCAGAGTGTAAACACCAAGGAATACCACATTTGCGATTTACTTTTTAGCAATGCAAAAATGATTTTTACTTTTAGGAGCAAGATGTGCTACAGGAGAGCTCAGCCTGGTTCTTTCTATTACCTAAGATCTCCGTGTGTTGACTGGATACAGATTACCTAGCTTCTGCGTGGTTAGGTTAGAAAATACTGGAAGATACCCATGGAATTACATTTGCAACAAAGAACTCCATATATAATCTTTTTTTTAGTGACTAAATATATACTTGCATATACTTATTATATATACACACTAAATATACACTTGCATTTGTGACCAGGAAGACCAAAATGGTTGCAATCAAGTTTTCAAGCAAGATAGAAGATGTACGTGTAGCATCGTGCCCATAAAACTGGATTTTCTGTTTGCTTGTGTCCATCTGTCAGCTGCCTACTAATTGGGTTTGAGCTTACTGACCTGCTTTTGACTAAATTTGACAGGAGGAAGAAGTACCAAAGCTCCCAAACACTTTCATTTAAAAAAAAAAAAAAAAAAAAAAAGAAAAAGGAAAGGTTGGGTAGAGGAGTGACTCTTGTAAGACAAGAAGAGAAAGGTTAATGACAAAGGTCAACCCTTATTTGACGTCAAAGAACCCACAGCAGGGATCACCCTAGAGACACAAATCCTCAGGAACCAGTTTCCATCGGGACTGCTGCTCTTCTAACACTTGTTTCAAATAGAGCTGGAACCAGAAATTAATTCCAGTTCTCACAACAGTTCACTGGCCTGAGGTAAATCATAACTTCTGATGCTACTTCCCCTGCCATAACGTGGCTAGCGCTAAACTCCCTCATTACGTTGCTGCAACAATTCATATTTGAA
Organism: Fratercula arctica; assembly: GCA_947846985.1. Taxonomy (NCBI): domain Eukaryota; kingdom Metazoa; phylum Chordata; class Aves; order Charadriiformes; family Alcidae; genus Fratercula; species Fratercula arctica. The sequence goes on along the minus strand of CANTUZ010000015.1, from coordinate 12,410,227 downwards.
ATGTACTTTGAAGGTCTGAAGAGCTGTATTCACTAATTATTACCTGTCTTGAGACATGAGCTGAATATTCAAAGTGCTAGCTTGATTCATATGCAAGTGCACGTCACATAAGCATGTGGTATGCACTAAGGCTCAAGATATAAAAGCAAAGATTGCTTTTAAAGAAGGCTTTATTATAGAGTCAGTTTTGAGCTCAAAACACACCGTTTTTATTGCCACAGCTCTTCTATTAGACTGGATTTAAATTATTCCTTATTTTGGATTAGCACTTTATGAAACACTAGTTTGAAAAATAAATACCAATTGACAGAAGACAAAAAGATCATGCAACATTTGACTCTGTCCTCACAGGAAAGTCTGATGTCCGAGGTCTCAAACCTTTGATATCAAGCTGAAAGCTAACAGATAAATTCCACAGGGCAGTTACTGGGCACTGCAAAGCCAGAGCTTCTCCTAGAAATACTGGCAACCGTAGCATTAGGACTGGCAATCCTGCATCACCGCAGGCAGGCATTTTTAACCTCTGGTCAGGCACTTTCCAGCCTTCCCAGAAATGAAAATGCTTCTGCCTGCCTTTGCCAGAGCATCCCATGCAGGCACAAAAATCAGATGATAAAGGTCTTGCTGAAAGTACTAGACCAAACAGGTAAATAAGATAATGCTTTATTAAAAAATAAAATAAAATAAAAATAGACTGAGTGTGCATGAGGCAGGGGATAGCTTCCTGAAAAAGAAACTTCCCATGCATTAAAGGAAAATGGTGCTTTGTGGCAAATCTCTTTACTAGACAGATTCCTATTTGAGGGTGAGGGAGCAAACTACAATTTCCTTCACTAATAACAGATCAACCTTCTATTTTCAAGCTTCCTCCTGTACCATACTGACTACCAGCCGAGTACTCAATACTTCCCAAGACTGGCCTTTACACTTCCTGAAGGAGCAAGCCCTGTCTAAAAATAATAAAGCCCCAACAGTGTCAGTTAAGTTTTCCTTCTAATCCTCCCCGTCTCCCTACCGCAGACAAAACAAAGCCAACCTGGACAGCTTATTCTGACAACAGTGACTAGGTTTACGTCCCTTGCACTTTATTACTGCCCTACAAACATATATCATTTTAATGTAGTATAAACAAATATCTGATTTGTTTAACACCACATTGAGTCCTAGTGATTAAAACGTGTATATGCATAGAGCAAAACTTATACATGCACAAACCCCTTTATAAACTCTGAAGATAAAATTATCGGTATTGCCAAACACAGAATATGCATTATGTTTTAATTACATGAGACAGTTGAATACCAACAAGCCTACTTCATTTCTAATTAGAAAAAGTTCAGTAATCATTTTCTTCCCTGCTGTTATTGCCTAACAAGAATAAATGAGGAGTCCCCTCTAGGGACTGTACAGTAAACATCCCAACGCACGTTTGTTTCGGAGCCGAGCACACACAGTGGTGGCAGTCACCAGGGCACACCGTGCCCCTTGCCCAGCACGGCTGGGGAGACCCATCCGTCGGGCAGTGCGTGATTTTTTACGTTTACCTCCAGAAAACAGAGGGTTTTTTACTGCAGCTGCCTCGCTGCTCCTCCTGCGCATCATGCGCCCAGCCCGCAGCCACTGCCGGGCGGCCCTGCTGTCCCCGCAGAGCGGGGACCCTCCTTGGCAGCAGCTGAAGGACAGCCCGGCCTGCCAGGCTGGGGGACGGGGCACAAAGCAGAGGTGACACGCTTCGGCGCTACTGTCACCCGGAGGAACGCGACCACTTTTATTCCCTCCATTTCCAGCAGAGAGTGTTTTTCCGGCAGCGCCGCACCTGTCACCCGCAGCCTTTGTACTATTAATTAAGATCAATAACGCTTCTCCCATCAGCCCACACTAAGTAACCCCCGCCTTTGCCCGGCATCGCTCCTTTCCGACACCCCCCTCAAAACACCTCCTCGCCACCGAGCCCAGCCGAACAAAGGCCACCTCCTGTTATTTCCCACAAAATCCAAACTAGACAATACCGGAGGGTCCGGGCTCCAGCGCAGCCGCCACACCGCATCCCCTGAGACTTACTCCGGCCCGGGCACGGCCAACCGGAGCCCCGCCGCCCCCCGCCCGGGCTGAGGCTGTCCCCGCCGCCGCGTGGAGGGAGACGGGGGCCGCGCTCACCTGCCACCGTGTATCGGTCCAGGTAGTTGAGCACGTTGCCCACGCTGAGGATACCGGCGGCCGCCACCCGGGCCCGGCCGAGGCTCGGCGCCTTGTGGCGGGCGGCCGGGCGGTCGGGGTGCTTGCCGGCGGCCGGCGGGTTCATCCTGCCGGAGAGGGTCTGCACCTCGCCCTCGCCGCCTCGCCCGCAGCAGCCCCGTTCGCCGCCGCCGTCCTCCTCCTCTTCCTCGTCGCCGGCTCGCAGCCGCCCGCCGCAGCCCGGGCTGCTGCCGGTGGAGCCGTCGCTTTCCAGGCACATCATGGGCGACCGCGGGGCGCAGGAGCCGGCGTGGAGTGGCCGCCGGTGCGCGCTCAGCGCCGCATCCCGCCACCGCCCCCCGCCCGCCTGCGGGACCGGCCGCCGCCACCGCCTCTGACAGCTGCCCGGGCGGGGCGGGGCCCGCCGCCGGCTCCGCCCCCGGCACCCCCCGCCTGCCCCGCCCCGCCGGCCGCGCGCAGCCACTCGCGCCCCGCCCCGCCCCGGGTCTCCTCAGCTCGCCGCGGGCCGCGCCTCAGGGCCGGGGCTGCACTGTGCGGCCTCGGGGAGGGCCCGGCTGACGCTGTCATGGAGCCGTGCAACCGTCCCGGTCGGAAGAGACCTTTAAGGTCAACGAGTCCAGCCATTAACCTGACAAACACTGACAAAACCACCACTAAACCATGTCCCTCAGCACCTCATCTACCTGTCTGTTAAATACCTCCAGGATGGTGACTCCACCACTGCCCTGGGCAGCCTGTTCCAATGCTTCATAACCCTTTCTGTGAAGAAAATTTTCCTAATATCCATCTGAAACCCCCTGGTACAACTTGAGGCCATTTCCTCGTGTCCAATCGCCTGTTCCTTGGGAGAAGAGCCCGACCCCCCCCGGCTGCCCCCTCCTTTCAGGGAGCTGTAGAGAGCGAGAAGGTCTCCCCTCAGCCCCCTTCTCTCCAGGCTGAACACCCCCAGCTCCCTCAGCCGCTCCTCACCAGGCTTGTGCTCCAGACCCCTCACCAGCTCCGTTGCCCTTCTCTGGACACGCTCCAGCCCCTCGGTGTCTTTCTTGTGGTGAGGGGCCCAAAACTGGACACAGCCCTCGAGGTGGGGCCTCACCAGTGCCCAGTACAGGGGGATGGTCGCTGCCCCGGTCCTGCTGGCCACACTGTTCCTGACACAGGCCAGGATGCTGTTGGCCACCTTGCCCACCTGAGCACACTGCTGGCTCGTGTTCAGTCGCTGTCGACCAACACCCCCAGGTCCTTATCTGCCATGCAGCTCCCTAGCCACTCTGTCCCCGGCCTGTAGTGCTGCAGGGGGTTGGTGTGACTTGGTTCATTATTCTGCAGTACTGCAGAACACCTTGATTGGCAGAATGGTGTAGTTGGCTGAGAAAAAAATTACCAGAGAAAAACACAGGACATGAGACGCTACCAATGCTGGCTTGTATCCAACAGTAAACTCCATGTGGGCCACACAGGCCCACCCTCAGAACTGGTTTTAAGAACTAATCCGTACATAAAAAAGTCTCCTTGCCTACTTTCAACCCCCAGAACCGTCCACAGTCACCATGCGAGTGCTGCCGGGGAGGGAGATGTGGTGGGGCAGGGTGAGGGCAGGCTGGAACACACGCCAGCCTTGCACCTTCCTGCTTGGCCACAGACGATTTTCCTTCAGGAACAACATGCACCTTCAAAGGAAGTAAAATTGCTCCAAAATTCCCCCCGCTGAAAACAGTTTCGTCCTGTGCTCTATAAAGTTCCACCTTTGAGCTAAGAACGGCCAAGAGAAATTTCATTTCAAAAGGAGAAGTCTTCAAAGAGATAAAAGTGTTCACAACCAGAGTGGCTCCAGCCTGTCGTACCTGTAGTAAAACTACAAAAGCTGACTAAAACCAGAGAAATAAGATGAGCGCTAGAGAGCTAACATGCACTTGTCCAAGAACAGTAGGTTATGATTTCAGATTTCTCTCAGTTTGTTGATCTCGCCTACGAAACTGTATCGTGATTAAAGCCTTTGTCTCCAGGATATGCATTTAAACAAAACCCCTGTCACCTACCTCCGGGGAAACCAGAGTTACTCACAGAACAATGTGGCGTGTGTGCGCTCAGCATACCTGCCTTTGTCACACCCTTTCCACAGAGCTCACGCCGATGACACCAGGGCAGGACTATGCCGGTAATGGAGTGAGATACTGCAACAGGAACCCCTGGGATGCTGCCGGTGAAAAGGGCACCTTCTGGTGAGTCAGCGTGCGATTCAGTGCCGTTTGAGCAACGCGCCACTGAGGAAAGGAGCAAGCACTGTTTCTGATGACACTCCCAAATAGCGGCAAGTGACATGATTATGTTGAGAATAGGTCTGCACAGGTGTTCCAGAGCTAGTTTCAGTAACAGAAACAACATAGCTGGATTACCGTAGGATAACGTTCTGTTTGATTTGTCCAAATCTAGGGAATCATTTTTTACTCCATCGCAGCATCTGCAGTTCAGATGCAACTGACATGGTAGAGGTTATACTAACAAAGCTGCTTCCTCACATTCCTACTAATTTCAGAATTTCCAGAATTACTGGTGTACGCTAATGTGGTCAAGTGACTGCTCACCCAGAATATTCTATAGCCTTAAAGGAGAAAAACAGGGTAGAAGAGGGGAAAAAAAAAAGGGGGGGGGGGGGGGGGGGGAAGAGTGAACTAGCTTCACAAAGACCACGCAGCTTGGTCAGCAGTGGAAGCAAAACTTCTTGTGCATTAGGTTCGACATATTAGGCACTAAACAGAACCGAACTAGAGGCTCAAGGCATTCCACAGAGGCCAGCCAAAGTATCCAGGAGCCCTCAAATGTGTATGGTCTGCTCCAAAGTCTATGCCACTCTTTTTTCACTGCTTGGGCTACCCCTGGGCTTTGCACACAGAAAACAGTGTTCAGAAGATGTTAACAAGATTAAAAGGTAATGCAAAAATTAAAGACCTTAATCTTACAGATCAAACGGTTCCCCTGGAAGTAACTAAGAAAGCACCGTTTTCTTAAGAAACAGAAGCTTAATTTAATTTCTTTCTTTTCATTTGTAACTAATACCAAGCACACAAGCACAGCTGACACCGAAGCCAAGGTGGCTCATGGCACGTTAAAATAACTGCCTAAAAAGGCTGGGGAGTGGCTTCCCCAAATCCCCTCAATCCCACAGATCCCCAAGAAAAGAGAAACCACCCAAATACCAACTTACTATTAAAGGTCAACATATACGCTCCATAGCTTGGGCGGGCTTCTGATGGCCATTGAGCACGCAGCAACGCAGGACCAAGCTGAAGGGGCTTACAAGAGCATCCTTCTCATTCCTGACAGGGAGAGGAGTTCCAGCTCAGAGACATCTACAGATACAGCACAAAGAGGCATTGGTTAGGCAGGTAGGTACAGGGACATGCAGGGTCCTACAGTCGACTCTAACACCTTCAACTGTACATGGAAACTCACAGACAAGCAGAGCAGATGCCAGTGCATCCATGTCATGAGATTTAGGCAAAGGAAAAGCAGAGGGAACTGGAAAAAATGTGATGGAATTGGCTTTACTGGCAGGATGAGTCATGTGAGTGAACTACTAAAGTCACTGGTTACTACCTCTTAAGAGGAACAGAGTAGATTCTAGCTTAGAGACATTGCTGGGTTTTGCTGTTACAGGTTGTTGAGAGGCAATTTGATTACAGTGTGCAAGTTCTATCACAGGGAGAAAAATGCCAGTTCCCAGAGCTCTAATCAAGTGGGAAAAGGCATAGCAAGAACCAGAACAATGGCTGAGAGCTGGAGTTAGAAAAATCCTAATGAATCATCCAGTTCACATTTGTTACAGAGCAATCAACCTCTGGAACAAAATGCTAAAGAAGGGGTGTATTCTCTATCCCTTTTTGTCCTTGGATCCAGGTTGATTCCCTTTCTAGAAAGTGCATTATTGAACTCAACCATGAGCTATTGCTCTCCACGCAGAGAGAACTAGCTGTGATATGATGGAGGTCAGGCTGGATGGGTTAAAGTCCCAGCCCTGAAGATATGAGTTCTTACTCTGTGTACCAAACACACAACATTTTTTGTGCCCTCTTCAGTCGCTAGATCGATCTGAGCATAGCCCCTAGGGAAGCACATTACACCAACCTAACCTTGAAATAGTGATTGCAAAACTGTAGCATTCCCATAGTCCTAGTGATAAAGATGGACAGCCTCTAGGAACTGGTGATACTGTGTTCTGTCTAAAAGCTAGGAAGCTCCCTCAGACTGGGAACATTACCAAGAGGTGTGTAGATACAACAAAAAGCAAGTCTGATCTTATCTAGGTCATCCTTCTTCTTCCTGATTATGCATGTCATCTCTGCTCCAGAATGAGCTCTGGCCAGTTTCTGTAGGTTCCAGCTAATAGATATTAGGGATAAGAGAATCGGCAGTCTTTCCACAGAGAAATAACGTAGCCTTGGACACGTCTCTAAAAGCGCCTCAACCCATACCCCATCACTGTCTTGTCCCAGTGGCCTCAAGCACAGATGTGCTGTCTGGATGAGACCAAATGAAATCACGCACAAGTCCTTAACACCACACTCTGCTGAAAAGCACTTGCAGACATCTTGCTGAGTGTTCAACGAGGAAAAGAACAAATTCACTTGTTAGTAGCCCTCCTCTCTCCCAGTGCAGTCAACACAGCTTATCCAGAGCTTATCCCTTCAGGGATTATCTTCCTTTCATTCTTTGTTAGTATCTTAAAAGCTTGAAAATGTTTATTTTATTTTATCGCTCTCTGCACTTATTGATTTTCCCCATCTCCAGGGTTCTAGAGGTGGCCGGTATGAGCAAAAGCACTTCTGTTTGACAACAGCTATAATTTATCTTTGAGGAAAGAAACCCATCTTTGCCGGTGCACCAGTATTAACTATGGTGACGTAGTCCAGCAGCTGGTCCATGGGCTAACCCGGCCTACAGGCAGTTGGTGACCAGCCTGGCACCTTCTCCCCCAAGGGGTCATGGCTGATCCTCTGGTGCTAGGGGCCAGCAACTGCCTTCTCTCTCACCTCCTTCCCCCTTGTTGCTGCAAGGGAAAGAGAGGAGGGGGCTGTTTGCAGAGGGGAATGGTGGGTTGGACCACCTGTGGAAGGCAAAACCCAGACCTGAGCCCTTTTGACAACCAGGTTGGGCCTTACCTAATCTAAGCAGTTACTGCAGCCTGCAGCGCTGGACCGTCAAGAGGACATCACATTGCTGTTTTGGAAATAATGACAATTAAAAAATGCCTTTCCATCTCCAGCCTGGCTTACTTACAATCCAGATTCCCTCTTCAGCTAATAAAAATCTTGGAAAAATCACTTTTTGTACTTCAAAGTCACAATAATCTCTAATACATGACTGTCAAAGGATTGGAGTCTCCCTGAATTAACGCTTTGCCAAAGTGTACACCAGTTTAGCCACCACTATCACCAGGAGCAGTAACTGTTTACAAGACTCTAACATGTTAGGCTGCAAGTAATTATGATTCTGAACAACTTCTGTCATTTTCCCATGTTTGCTTAAGCTGGTTCAAAATCAGGACTCAAACACAGGGACAGACACATGGAGTCTCTCACTTCAGAAAAATAAAGCTACACAGAACACCAAACTACAGGATCACAAACCCCAGATTTTAAGTTATCCAGATAGAAGCCTTAACCTGACCAAGTTTTATGAAAGATTGTATCGTCAGGTGGTCATCAAGGCTGCAAGAGCAAATTGCAGGACACCAGCAGAACTCTTTCTAGCCCTACCCATTCTTGGGCTTCAAAGAGATTGCAGCTCTGCAAGAACATGAATAACAACCCTGCACTTACACACCTATATTTCCCATTATGCCCACTGTATCTCCTGGCTTCTTTTTTACTTCAGAAAGTTCTTAGCTGAATTAACCTGTTACTAACTATTGATAGTTAGCAGCATTTATAAGGTTGTCCAGCTTAGAGGTTTCTTGCGCGAGATGCTGTACCAGGGAGACCTGCTGAGTATCAAGCAGGTCTTCCAAACCAGAGAAGGTGGATACACATTAGCGTATAGAATCATAGAATTGTTAGAGTTGGAAGGGACCTTGAAAACCATCCAGTGCCACCCCCTGCCCTGGGCAGGGACACCTCCCACCAGCCCAGGTTGCTCCAAGCCCCGTCCAACCTGGCCTTGAACCCCTCCAGGGATGGGGCAGCCACAGCTTCTCTGGGCAACCTGGGCCAGGGGCTCACTCCCCTCACAGCCAAGAATTTCTTCCTAATATCTAATCTAAATCTCCCCTCTTCCAGTGTAAAACCCTTCCCCCTCGTCCCATGGCTCCCCTCCCTGCTCCAGAGTCCCTCCCCAGCTTTCCTGGAGCCCCTTTAGGGACTGGCAGGGGCTGGAAGGTCTCCCCGGAGCCTTCTCTTCTCCAGGCTGAACACCCCCAACTCTCTCATATACCTCCATGTTTTCCAGCAGTCACTCTCTCAAACAGGCTTCTTAAACTACCCAGAGAGACCAGCCTCTTAATTTAGCTATTTAAGATGTGTGTTCAACACTCAGTGATGTGAATAACCCCCTGGTTATCATCCTGTTCCCTCCACGCTCCTACATGACATGTCTCACCGAGGAGAGCTTTGGGCACTGGTGTGCTGAAACCTGTTTGTGCAGGGGACCGTACGCATAGAGCAACACGGCCAGACCGTGTCACCTTCAGAACAATTTCATTAAGCAGAGAAGATCTGAACAGTGCCCCAAGATGCACAGAAATTTTAAAATCTCTCAGAAAGCAAATTAGGGTTAATGTCAATGTTGAAAGTGTAGGGGTGCTTTAGTTCCTAGAATTCAACAGAAACACGATGGAGGCAGAGGCAGTGAATCAAAGGAGCAATCCATGAACAGAAGCTGGCATCCCAAGGCCCAGTTCCTTTCTGACCCTCACGCTGTAGTGCTTGAAATGATAAATTGGATGCAGAAGAATCTGTATTTCCATGAAAACATGTAGCTTTTGCAACAATACGAGCAGCTGCTCTCACCCTCCCCTACAATCCTACATAAGTGCCTGAATATTTGTTTGTGAATTTTTCAGTTACAACATTTGTATAGCGTTCCAGCCTGCCTGGCATATAGTATCTCATGCCAATCAAAACTAAAGAACACAACAAATAAAATCCCTCCAAACAACCCCAAAACACCCTACCTTCCTCTCCACACCCAACAAGAAAAAACACAGGGAAACCTCAAATCAAAAATCTCCAGGCCTAGCAGACTGCTCAGAATCCCAGTGTCCGGAGGCAGCTGGTACAGCAGGCAAACCCCAGCGCTGTCCTTCACCATTTCTCAGTGACTGACATCACCAGGCCTTTGATGTTCAGGACTGTTGAACGTAGTGATCCCTCCCCAAAAGTACTGACCTTCATTATGCTCAGAGAAGTCTCAACGCTCCAAATAAACGGAGTTTGTGGTCTCAACTCAGGTCCCAGCGGGGACTACAATTACTAGTATGCCACATTTTTGGCAAGTTTTGTCCCATGTTTGAATGGAGAACGTTGAGCCTGAACTACTGCCTCCTCCCACTAGAGGAGTCAGATTCTGCAGATGATAACATGCACATTTGCCGTTAGCCTCCCACTTCTCAGAACAGCTAAATAGTTGAGGTCTGATTAACTAGCATTTAAGAATCCAGCGTGGAATGGAGAGCTACAGAAATAGCATTCTTGCAGTACCCCAGCATTTCAGGAAGGGACTGCCAGGTCCATGTGGGAGCAGAGGAATCCCAAAACAATAAGGACAGACCTAGCAGTTACCAATTTATAAACAGCTTCCTGGCATCTTACAAAAGGGCTCAAGCCATGAGAAGGGGATCCTTACAAAAACAACATTAAGAGAAACGGTCCCACTGTTTGGTTTTGCCCACATGAGGACAGATGAAAGATGAGGTCACCCAAAGTGGAACAGGCTGGAGCTGAACGGCTCTAACTGCATGGTTTTCTCAGTCAAGCTGACTTAACTCATTTCAAGAGCAAATTTCCTCGAGCAACTTTGAAAATTCCAGTTTAATACTGGCAGCTGTAATTAGGGCTGCGCATCCACTGTCCCAGACATTGTCCCCAAAATTACAATCCCAGTCTCCTAACCTCATGTGATTTACGTTAATACATCATCAGGGTCACTTGAATTCATAGTATTCTATGCGGTCTAAAGCATTTGCAGTTAAAAAAACAGCTACAGCCTCAGCACCTGAGGGGCCAATCTGTGCTTTTGGAAGGGGGGTTTATTTTATTTCACACTCGGTAATTTTCATGCCTTTCCAGCATTTACAGTGAAGCCATTTGGTTTATAATGGGATATTGGGGATGCACTCTTCTGGAGTAACAGCAATTACACCTTTGGACTGAATGATTCTCTACAACAATATGGGAGAGGGTTTGACAGCTAGGTACACAGGATGGAAGGAACCAGCTGTTATTCTTAGTGGTTCAACGGGCTCAAGCTCTGAAGTCCACATTGATCCACTTGATCAAACAGAACATGCAGGGGTTGCTGCACTAGTGAATTGTCCTGCCCAGCTTGTAAAGAGACCAAGAACATTGGTGAAAGAGCTCTTGGTATAGAATTCGCTGTGATATGCAATGAGCGTTAAAAGAAAAAAAAAAAAAAAAAAGGCAAAGTCATTCTTCAAAGCCAAAGCACTACTCCAAAGAGAGCCAGGTTTCTACCCAAGGAAATGGTGGTTACAGGTACTCGTGAGAGTCTCTGAAGGGATCGCCCTTTGAATGTGGTCAAGATCAGGGAATTTAAGAGCAATTTGAAGAACATCATCCAAATTATTCTGAGATCGTTCATGTCTTAAAAGGGAAGAGGAAGGAGGAGGTTCTCAATCCACTGCCTAGATTAAGTATCATGGAATAGGGGGTGGGTAGATTTGGACTCAAGCATATCTTTTATGGGATGGAGAGCTAAGGGAGAGAAAAATTCAGTGAGACAGATGCAGAGTAGAGACACGTGCTGCCAGTTAAAAAGTTAACTACAACTCTGTAAATTATCATCAACTATTATTTCTTAGTTCAAGCAATTTTGTGTCCTAATCAGAGAAGTTTTAAATTAGGCTGCATTTTCAACACGAAAGGGAACTAATCACTTAATTAAGTGTTAGGTGTGATTCATGTAGGCATGTTTACACTTGGATCATCTTTCTTGTATGCAAACAGAATATAGCCAGTGAGTAATTACCTGACCAGTGTATAGCACTTGGTGTTTTAACAGGGCTTGTTTCACAAAGCTGAAACAATCATGAGTCCAATTACTCAAAAGAAAAGTTAGAGAACGATGACGATCTACGAAGCCACTCATTTACTGAGAAAGAGGCTATAAAATACATACTATTACCATAAAAAGGACAGATTTTGATAAATTAGAATCTAGAAATAAAACAAACTGATTATGAAACAAAAGAACATGATATTCTGTAAGCAATATTTTCATTTTCAAGTCTGTTTTAACATGAGTAGTGTTGACAGGATACTACCTCGTCATTAGATAAAGGAGTAGAGCTGTCAACAACAGGCTCTGCCGCAGACCGAGGCTTAGACACTTTAAAGTCAGAACTTCAGAGGTTGTTAAAAGAGCAGGATGAGGGTGCTCTGGTCTGCTGACACGAGACATGCCAATAACTGTTAACAGCGAGAACTTCCAGGAGCCTGGAAGGATGCTCATCTTGTGCCAATATTTTATAAACATAAATATATGCCTGCCGCCCTGGCATCAGTCCTGAGCAAAATAATCTAAGGGGTGACACGGGACTCTATTAATAAACAGGGGGATTATGTAATTAGTACCAATGAACGAGAATTTATTAAAAGGTAGAACCTGCCGAATTATATTGATTTTTATTTTAATGAGATCAAAAGTTTGCTTGCCTGCTGAAAGGCAGCAATATCGCTGTAATGGACTTCTGCACAACACTGCACTTGCTGTCGTGTGACGTTCTGATTAGGGATCCACAACAGGTCAGAATTACCATGACACATTAATTAAACCTGGCTGTACAAGTCACAAAATGCAAGTGGAGATATATTACTAAGCATATTTCTGAAGGAATCCCTCTGGAGCTTTAGCTCTGTTTTAGTACATTGTTTTGTTAGTGACAAGGAAGAAAGCAATCAACAGCTATGCTCCAGTGCTCTAGCACTTCGTAAATAAGGACAGCAGAGCTTCCTGCTGGAATGATACGGATTGCTTGGCAAGTTGGAATAGTATGGTTCAGTGTCTAGAAACACAGACCGTAGTTCTTAGCAGGTCAAAGGATTTCACTCTGGAGAGCAATCACTTTGGAAGGGCGATTAGGCCGACAGTGAAAAGTCAACTAAAGGCGAGTTCCCAATGCAGGGAAAAGGGCTACAAACGCCGCAGGAACCTGGAGTAGGAACCAAGTGATGTCACCTTCCCATTGTGGTGTCACAGCTACTTCTGACACAGCAAGTACAGTTTTGTTGATCACCACTCAAGAAGGCGGCTGATAAACAGAAGAGCACTCAGGAAACAGCTGCAGGAAAGATGAAGGGGCTGGGGATGATGTTCTGTAACACAACTCTGATGGGCCAAGGGCTGATTTGCACAGGTTCTTGTGCATAGGACAACTAATTCAACCCTTATAGCCTCATCTGTGTGACAAAACTGTAATAAAGAAAGCCCTTATCAGCTACAGTGTGAAGCTACATAGATACAAACAACAAACAAGATGCATGTTTATTAATAATGAGGATAATTAGCCGGACCAATTAATCAGCAATTGTAGCAGTTCTACTTTACCAGAAATTATTCAAGTCAAAATTAGTTGGTGGTTTGGTTTTTGGTTTTTGTTTGGGTTTTTGTTATTGTTTTGGGCTTTTGTTGTTGCTGTTGGGTTTTGCTGGGGTTTTTTTTGGTTTGGTTTTTTTTTTGTTTTGTTTTGTTTAACCTGTGTAGTTAAAACAGGAAATAATTTACAGAAGTCTATAGCCAGAAAAGGTCCCATCTGCTCTGATAATCTGTTTTTAAATATAGTCAAATTCAAATGTATATGCACTTATGCATATACACGTATGTATTTATGCGCACACACACACATACATATATATAAATAAGAATAAAACTTAGGGCAAACTTTTCTGTTTGTTCAAATGCTTTTTTCTTTCAGAGTAATTGCAAAGGGGGGAAAAAGAGGTTTTAACTACAGTGGCAATAGGTGCTACTGAAGAGCCTAAATGAGAGCTGTTGTTATCACTTGTCTATTTCTGTGCTCGTTGCTGCAAGACATAATGAACCACAATTGATCTGTGGCAAGAGGGCAAGTTTTATAAGCTTTGCTAAACAACAGAGAATTACAAAGTCAGAGCAAAGCTAGAGGGCATTGCTTAAGTGCTTAAGTCTCAAGAATACAACAAACTTCTTGAGACTACTGTTTCCAAGTAGCTCTTTTTAAGCAGCTAATTCTTCTAAGGTAGATAAATCAGCATAACTACTGCTCATTTGAGCTGCTGGAGCGGATCTTCTCCAACTTCATCCTGAAATGCAACCTGCTGCAAGACCAGTGTGCAGCTCTTCTTGCATCCAGTTGAATAACCGTCCAAGCCAAGGCAAAAGGAACAAGGTAATACCACGTCTACAAGCGTAGCACTGGGAACTCTCTCTCTCCTGCTGCTCAGGGCTATCTCTGCCTGGACACCTGCAGCGTAGCCTCCCACTGTGCTGCAAAGCCCCAGATCCCAGACACAGCTAAGGTAGTGAAGCCTCCATAGATCAATTCTTGCTGAACTGATCAGAGCACTGAGCGTTCATCGGCAGACTTCTTCACCGTAAAGCAGGCTGGGCTGCATATTGGGAAAACCCACTCCAGCAGGAAGAATATTGTAAATTCTCCAACCTGCATCATTTCCTAAATAACTCAAACAGCAATATTCGCACAGATGTATCCTATGCCTTATTTTATGAATTCCACACGTTCACCAGTATCACTGTAAAGAACATTAAAAATAAAACCTTTGCAAGTGAGGTCCGTGTCTTGCAATAGAGGATATGGTTGAATGCAACTGTAACTCACGTTTTCCTGCCATTCATAAGTTGCACAAACTGCCATCAGCAGTTCCTTTAATTGAATTACAGCCTGGTTGTAGAATCAGGAAACGGGTTTTCTACTCTGTGGGGAAGAGAACGTAAAGGGAGAGGGTGGCACATGCTCTTGCAGAATACACACATTCAACACCGATTCACAGGCAGATCTAAAAGCATTGTGGCAAAATGTGTATTGGCCAGAAAGCCACACAGTTATCACAAAAAACAGCGGTGAGTGGCATTTGGTAAACATTCATGGGGTAACCAGACTCCACCTTAACGCTGCCCCTAAAAAAATAGTTCCGTTTCCAGTCATGTTAGAAAAAATTATTATCTCCCGATGCCACCTGGTGCTTTTGTCAACAAGTTCAGTTGTATCTGCATTATCCTCTCTATAAAACATGGGGCTGGAGAGGCCTTCCAGACCCCCATTTTCTAAAATAAGCTGCTTCTCCCCACAGCTCTGATTTGGACAATCTTTTAAAACCTCCCCATTCTGAGGATTATAAATTTTCATCTTGTTTCCAGACTAGAGTTCATTCCTGGGATATTCATACCCTCTTGCTCTTTGACTAATGCTATCATTTGGCTTAAATCTGTTTCGCTTCCTGTTGTTCATTCCTGTGGTGTATTTGTAGATGGAATCTTGCCCCTCACAGGGCAGACTCTTTCCCTCTCTCATCAAATGGGTTCCTAGGATGACTGAGAAATGGAGAATCTTTTCCTGCACTTGTTTCAGAGCTAAGAACACGATGCAAAATTCTAGCTAGGTAAGTAACTCTAGGTATCTTTCATTCCTGCTTTGTACAACGCATTAATACCCCCTTATCCTTTCCTGATTACCAGAACTGCAATTGCATTTTCCCCACCTGGCAGGTCAGCCCCATCCTTTGACTGGCCCTTACAGCTATTCTCTCCCTCATCTGATTGCGCTACTTGTTGTGCATAGCGGAAATCCTTGTTAATCTGTAGGTTCATAATCATGCATTTTGTATTGCTGAATTTTATCCATTTCAATTCCATAATGTTTTAAAATTCTGCATAAATGTAAACCAACACAAGTATTGAATAAGATCACACTTATTGTTAGGAATGTCCTTACACTCACTACCCTCATCTCATTTCAGTGCTGCCTGGTTTTGTCCCCTCTTCTCCACCTACATGGCCCTATTCTCAAAGGACAGGTTTGTTCAAACCCTTCCTGCTGCTGTATTCTGGTTCTTCCAGTGTGCTGGAGTGGAGCGTTCTGTACTCAGGAGAAATCCTGGTAATATTTGTACAACAGCTGACAAAGAAATTCCAGACCTTTTCCATATTCAAGTAGGTTGGTTTCCCTAATCAGTTTTCCCTTTGAAACAGAAAATCTGAATTACAAAACTTCTTTTGTTTATTCT
The DNA here is from genome assembly GCA_947846985.1 of Fratercula arctica. Lineage (NCBI taxonomy): Eukaryota > Metazoa > Chordata > Aves > Charadriiformes > Alcidae > Fratercula > Fratercula arctica. The sequence goes on along the minus strand of CANTUZ010000015.1, from coordinate 12,394,580 downwards.
TTCATTTAATTTAAATAGAATCAATTTATGATCACCGAAGCTAGGAGAATGTTTACAGCAACTTCTTCATCATATCCTTAACACTTGCAAGAATCATATTTGAAGTCATATCATCTCCTGTTGATTCAGGCACATTTTGATGAGAAAAATCTAGTAGATATTATATCCAGGACTATCAGACCTTACATTTAATAGCATTTGCTCTCCAGTCTATTATCTGGGAGGTTTGTCTTCATATGCTAGTTCCCGGTAATATGTCTCTCTTTAATAACACTACAAAGATTTTATGCAGATATGATTCTTATAAAAGAGAGAAGCCGCCTAGCACCAACCTGGCAGAACCTTTTATCCCTGCTGCCCCTTTCTGGTTCCCTACAGCCTGACTTGTCATTAGCCCATGACAGAGAGGGGAGCAGTTGTCATACTTGGACTTTTCTGGATATTGCAGGTAGATTTCAGAGAATTAATTTACACAATTTCCGGGTTGCAAGGAAGATTGAGAAGTTTGAAATTGCACCATAAAGTCAACCTTTTATGCTAGAAAAAACAAATAGCACGGAGCCTGGCATTAGCTCTGTTTGCACAAGCGTTAAACTGCACCACAGCCAGACAACAGCTAGAAGATAATAGCTGTGAAAGCTTATTTTATTATCACTGTGGATCCCATTCGCAAAATATTTTCTACCATTATGAAAAATAGGCTCAGTGAGATCCTTGAATCTTCAGCTTTTACTTATAGAAGCAAAACCAAGGCCTTGGAAATATTTGCGTGGAAAAAAGCTGCCAGATCTTTCTCTCTGAAGAAAACCACGACTTGTTGAACTGCGAAGTTCTTCACAATACACAAGCCACAGCACTTTTACCACCACAAAGAAGCTGGTCCTTGATACCACATGAATGTGCTGCGGGTTTTCTTTTCCATATAAATATTTTTAGCCTTTGGGTTTTTTTCCTGATTTTTAGTGGACTGAACTCCCTGAGGAATGGGTGGTGAAATCCAACGAGCTTTCTCACATCCGAGCACCATGGGAATAGCCTTGCCCTCCTCCGCACCCAGCCCACGGAGAAGTGTGCCATAAAACCAACATAATTAAGCAACTGACTTCTTAAAAGGTGGCTTTCCTTCCTACCGCTTGGAAACATCCTCCTCCCATACAAACACAGTAGAGTCGATTTACAGCTTGTTTGGATCACACAAGTTGGAGCTGATTTGGTTTTGTCAGTTATCACTGAGAGGGTGAGAAAAACTAGTTTTATAGGAGGCAGAACCCGAGCTGACTCCAGGCCACAAGAATGCCCTGCTCCATCTAACCGGCTCACCGGAGAGGTGTGGTTTTGGCACAGCATCAGGAAAAATTATATCAGATACATAAATGCAATTCTGAGAGACTCCATTGCTGGCCCTGGACAGGCCACTTTCTTCCTCAATTCAATAGTCACCAAGTAAAAGTAAAGTCTCCCTGAAGAGATAAGAAAGTAGTACCTCCGTGGTAGAAACATGGTAAAAAACGAGACTAGCCAAATGGGGGCAAGCCTTCGCACAGATAAACCCACAGAATTCCCACTTGTTCACAGTCAACAAGAATCATCCCCTCCAAGCCCCGTACAAGTATCTATGAGTTTCGGCTGTACAAGGTAACACGCCCAGGAGCACAAACATTTCTGGCATTGCAGGGTTTTTAGCTCACGGAGCAATCTGGTAGCACCTCCAGCTTCTTGAAATTACTGTGTTGAGGCAGCCATCTAATTTCCTGTGCTCCTCCTGAAATGCAGTTCATACCGCAAGCCTGGAAATCGAGACAGACTCCACCAGGCCCACGCTGCCCAGGGTGAAGTCCTCCCCTCACACCTCCCAGTGTGCACATTACCAGAAAGCACAAGAACGTGCTCCCTTTTCCTGGTGGCAGCAGGACTTCAGCATAGCTTGCAAAACACTTTGCAAGTCTCTGATAGCAGGTGCAACAGAAACATTATTTACTCCTATATTTTCCTGGCAGATTTCCTAGATCTGCCTTGCAGCAGATGGAGAAGGAGCAGTGCTAACACTGAAGCTGTGGGTGCAATCATTCACAGATGCCTAATACTCCTGCGAGCAGCAATCGCTTCACTCGGCATGGACAAGCGTCCTCACCACTGGTGCTACAACCGCCAGAGCCCTCCCCTTCCACAGCAGCCCAGGAGAGACTGACGTCAAAAGAACAAAGTTAAAAATTTATCAAGAAGTTTCCTTTGGGAGATGGCTGAGGCATCAAGGGATGTAGCTAACCTTCAGCAGGATGTGAAATGATACAATGGCTCTTATGTGTTCTTTTGCAGTTGCTGACTTAGACATAAGGTAGCAAAAAATATAACTTCTGGACCAAAGTCAAACCAAGAGTGTATCCCGAACTAACCTTGGGTAATTATAATGCTAAAATACACACCTCTTTGTGAATAATGCTAATCAGGTACCCTCCCTAGATGTTTTAAACATGACCTTAGATGCATATGTATAGTTAGGTGTGGTGAATGAATCATTATTAACCAATCAGCTGTATTTTATCGTTATAAATACTGGCTGGTTGGAAACCTGTAGTGTGCTGGCTGTTGTTAAATGTCCGGCACCCGATTCTGTAGAACTGAAATAAAACCAAACCCCTCGGACTCAGGGGGTTGACTGGCTCCCGCACAGCGGGTGAAGAACCCTTATTTGGGGACACCACCACTATTCACCAGTGCTCCCTCAGGCAGTTAGGAAGGGGCTTGTCGCTGCCACGAGCTGTAAGTCTGAGAGTTACAGCAAAGGAGCAGTGACGAGGAAAAATATGTGAAGTATTTTCCTCCACCCCCAGGGGACAGGTCACAATCGTATTACCATGAAGCAGGGGGAAGGGGGGGGAAGAAGGCTTTGAGTATTATAATCAAACAACCTTGTGGGAACAAGGAAATACTCTGTTTCTTGCAGAATAGCGTGAGCAACCAGATGCATTAGAAATCCCAAATCCTCAGCACACATGACTCACCTTCAAATCCGCTCCGATGCTTCCCCACCTTTCATTTCACAGCCCCTAGCAGGCAGCGAGAGCACGTGTTCTGCACATGACGCAGTGTGCTCGGCCCGGGAGGTGGGCAGCGGGCGCAGAGCAGCCTTCACCAGGAATGTGTCTGTGGGTGTAACCATATGGTGCCCTGCACAGCTACGCTCAACCTGGAATGTAAGTAAGGGTTTCCTGGGTGAGTCAAAATTTCTTGTGAAAAGTGACAGAACAAATAGAATGGGTGGGTGGGTGGGTGTGTTGTGGAACACTCAAAGCGATTTGAAAATATTACAGAATGGTTCGGGTTGGAAGGGGCCTTAAAGCCCACCCAGTGCCACCCCCTGCCCTGGGCAGGGACACCTCCCACCAGCCCAGGTTGCTCCAAGCCCCGTCCAACCTGGCCTTGAACCCCTCCAGGGATGGGGCAGCCACAGCTTCTCTGGGCAACCTGGGCCAGTGCCACACTACCCTTGCAGTAAAGAATTTTTTCCTGATATCCAATCTAAATCTCCCCTATTTCAGTTTGAGGCCGTTACCCCGTGTTCTATCATTACACTCCCTGATAAAGAATCCCTCCCCATCCTTCCTGTAGGCCCCCTTCAGGTACGGGAAGGCCACTATAAGGTCTCCTTGGAGCCTTCTCTTCTCCAGGCTGAACCCCCCCAACTCTCTCAGCCTGTCCTCACAGCAGAGGGGCTCCAGCCCTCCCAGCATCTTTGTGGCTCTCTGCTGGACACATTCCAACAGGTCCATGTCCTTCTTGTGTTGAGGACTCCAGAGCTGGATGCAGCACTCCAGGTGGGGTCTCACCAGAGCAGAGCAGAGGGGCAGAATCCCCTGCCTCGACCCGCTGTCCACATTTCTTTTGATGCGGCCCAGGATGCAGGTGGCTTTCTGGGCTGCAAGTGCTTATTGCCTGCTCACATTGAGCTTCTCATCCACCAGCACCCCCAAATCCCTCTCCTCAGGGCTGCTCTCAAGCCATTCTCTGCCCAACCTGTATTTGTGCCTGGGATTGCCATGACCCACGCGCAGGACCTTGCACTTGGCCTGGTTGAACTTCATGAGGTTCACACGGGCCCACCTCTACAGTCTGTCAGGGTCCCTCTGGATGGCATCCCTTCCCTCCCGTGTCGATGGCGCCACACAGCTTGGTGTTGTTGCAAACTTGCTGAGGGTGCACTCAATGGTCACAGTCCATGTCACCGACAAAGATGTTAAACAGCACCGGTCCCAGTACTCTATTCACATAGTGAAGACTGTTGGTTGTTACAGCAGCTCTGTCACAGCAATTTAAGTGCGTATCCCAGAGCACGCTGGCATTCCTTTCACATGTGGACAGGGTTCCCAAAGCTAATACTCTGCAGTATCCTGTACCCACTGATTTTGCTGTGGCCACCCCAGCTGGGCAGGCGAGCAGAATACCAGTCACTTGCATTTGAGCCCCATTGTTTGGCTCTAAGGACAACATCTCTGCCTTAAAAAAGGCGAGTGCAAGATCTGTTCATGTTCTCTCCCTCCCTTCCCCCTTGGCCTCCCTCCAGCCTTTGAAGAAGCAGGTGCAGGTGACAAACTGTCCTTCTGCAGGGAGGGGTGGGCCAGGGCATTGCCCAGGTCCTGCACACCCGTGTCACCACATCCGTGTCTGCTCCTTCAGAGGGCAGGCAGCTCCCTCTCCCGGTGGACGGCCACCTGCCACTGTCAGCTCACCTATGGACACGGCTGCATGAGGACCAAGTTCCCCGGTCCCCTGTCCTCTGCCCGTGGGACCTGACCTGGCAAGCACAGAGTGACCTCTCTGCACGTAACCAACACGCTCCGGATGAAAAGCAAAAATAGAACAAAAAAATGCAGAAGATAGATGAAAGACATTTACCAGATGCTATGTCAGATAGCCCTCACCTGCAGGTGAACCTCAGGCCAGGTTAGTTTGCAAATATTTCTAGGTGAAGGCAAGGCTTGGAGATAAAAGGGGTGGTGAGTTATCTGCATTTCAATCAGCCCCAGTGGATGGCAGGGCCCCATTCTTCTCTTCTCCATACAACCTCTCCCACATACGGTGAGAAACAATCCCTGCCACATGGTGCTTCACGTGAACTGAGAAAACACAACGTGCAGGAGAAATCCCCACATGACAGATGGGGGCTGCGGCACAGAGCGATTAGATGACTTGCTAAAGGTCTCACTGGAAGCCTGTAGCAAAGCCAGCGACTGAATAAAGATGTCAAATGCCAGTAACACTTCTGTGCTTTCCCCAAGGGACTACCTAAAAATCAACGCTATCAAAATTCACCTAGATGATATAGGCATGGAAAAAACACCTTCCCTGCCGAATTCTCTCCTCACCTCCATTTTTCAGGAGGTGTCCCTGTCCTTTCCTCCCCTGACCTCTAGCGGTTTAGGCTTTGCCCAAAGTAAAAGAATGACTAAGCTGAAGTGAAAAGTGACGGTGTTAGTTCTGGCCCAGTAAAATGCAGTCTTTCTCTAGTGAAAACATGCAAAAACCAGAAACTGAATCCTGTCAGCCTCCAAATGACATTCGTAATTTGTCAAGTTCAAATTAGACAAGCCTGGTTTGTTTTTACTATTTGTAAGCCTTTCTGCAGAAAGTAAAGAAGGTTTTTCAGAAGAAATATTAACCTTGGTTTCAGCCTTCCTGAGCTCAAGCATGTGCAGGTTTCTAAGGAATCGCTCTGTTCCTCTTGCAGACTAAACACAGGAGGGGGAAAAATCTGGGAGGTGCCTGCAAACCCAAATAATACAGGGACATCAGAACTTGGGACAGTCCCCTCAGAGGCATGCACCAACACAGTAGTAGCCAATTCAAACAATCACGTGCCTGGAACCCAGCTCTGGTTATCTATAAAATATCCTTGCACAGGTTAAACGGATAAAAGCACATCGTGCTGTACGTTTGAGCTTTCTGGTGGAGAGGGCCATTACGAAGTACTGTTTGCTGCTGCATTAAATGCATAGGATCTGTCTGGATACTTTATGAAGAAATAAGACTTGAACCAGAACATACCTGGTCTGCAGTTTCTTTAACGAACGAACGCTCTGCTTGTAAAGACAACTACAAGGTCACTGTGCCTTAGCTCTAATTGCTATGTGACACAATACGGGCATGCCAACAGAAAGCCAGGAGCTACTAAAGGAACATAACGTACATTTCCAAAAGGAACATTTGCCTCCATCTAATTGAACCTACCATCAGAACTTGGGCCAAAGCCTCCCCCTTCCATTTCATGTCAACATCTCAAAAAAATAAAAACAAAACCACCACAACACACCAACACCCTCCCCCCCCCCACCCCAAAAAAAAAAAACCAAACCAAAACCCAACCCCCCCAACCAACACCCAAAGAAAAGAACATACTCCCCCTTCTATCTCTTCCTATACATTTCCCACTGCAAACAGAGCCCAGACAAAGGAAGAAGTCTGTCTCACCCATCCAGGTAACCTGGAAATGGTCAAACCACGCTTTTAGCCGCATCATATCCTCCTATTGCCTTGGTCTTCAGGCCATTCAGGGAGTGACTGCCAGTGCTCTGTAAGGGATCCGGTGCACACCTAGCCCTATATGCTAAATAATTAATACTGAACATGTTTACAAATTGATTTTTCCTTCTGCTGTCTCCATGCATTTCACTCCTTGACGGTGAGGGACCTCACCGGGCCGTTGAGCACTAAAACCTCACCCCAGCAGCCGCCCTCGACAGCCTGCCCCGTGAGGAGCAGGGGAGACCTCGCACAAGCGTCTTACAGGAACACTGGAATTGCCCCCACTGTGGTGCTGCCTCAGAAGTCATGCTACATGGTCCCCGCCAGAACAGGGGACTAGTATCCAGGAGCCAGCTTTGGGTAGTAAAGTGCTGTACATTTGACAAAATACACCCTTTCCTAACCAGTTTCCTTGGCAGCCTCACGTCAGGGTAAAGAACAAAGAAGACCCTTATCCTCTTCTAATTGGAAGATGGCAAATGCTTTATAGATGCTGCTGTATGTGCTGGTAACTGCTATTTCTCTCCTGGGAGTGCTGCCTGTATGCCTGCTGTGGTCATTTCCACGGATGAAGGCATAGTCTGGGTTTTTGGAGCTGCCTTATATAAATAAATATGAGCTTCTGTTCACCTGCGTCAGCCTCTGAGCTCTCAGGCTAGTGCCAGAATGAGAAGGCTGTTCGCTTACAGCTAGCTGGCCTCTCTTTTCGCTAACAGAACCAATAAAAGAATTGCTTAGAGACAACGCAGCTTTTTTTAGTTTCTACTTTCCAGCAGGAAACTAAAGCAAAACAAAGTTTCAGTAGAACACTTTTCAAAACTTGTTAAATCTAAGTAGATTTCTACACTATGCGTTGTTGTCAAATTAAAAGTGTTTTCCAGAAAAAAAAAAAAAAAAAAAGAGTTCAGCAAAACTCAGACCTGCATTTTGAGGAAACAAGATATTTTTAGAGTATGCAACAGGAGCGTGGTACTAGAGGGTTACACAAAGGCATACTGTTGCATAGTAATTAATTTGTCTTAACATACTACACTAAGATATAATAAAAGTAGAGCATTTACAGCACCATCGCCAAGTTTTCTCTGAATATAAGACCCCATTCTGCTAAGAACCAATAATTACACTTCAGTTATTTTGGATCAGCATGTTTCCAACCATCTCAAACGATCAGGCAGAGCAAACAGAAGCATCTAGAAAAAGCAGCATGAGCAGATCTAGAATTCAAACTCAGTCCATTATGTAGTTCAGGGCCACACGAAACACTGGTAATTTAAGCTTTTTTGTAGCTTATGAGACCTGTAGCGACCCTCAGTCTTCTGCATGAGCAGGTATCTCCCCTCCAGTTATAGCAGTGTCCTGGTTTCAGCTGACAGACAATTTTCTTTCTAGTGGTGCTGTGCTTTCAGACTTGCTATAGACTTGCGGACAGACACCCGCGCACCAGGCATTCACTCCAGAGGGATCCACATCATCCGCATCACACTCCCCTCCAAGGTTGGCCCAAGATTTGGCAACAAGGCCACAATTGTCATGTGTCACAAAGACCACAGAAAAGGACAGGTCACCGCAAGTGCCTTTGGTCCCTGGGAAGGTGTTGTTGAATAAGGAGTGCCCTGACAGTCCTAGGAAATTGCCATGCGATAGGGGAGACATCAGCTCCAACAGAACCAGTTAATGGGAACATCAACGTGTTCCTAACCTGAAACAGATCATCAGTTTAACTTGAATACAACAGGATACATCATCCATGTCTTAAAGATTTTTAGCATCACTCACAGTAGTAGCCTTTGCAAGAGATTTCGGTTGGGTCTGTACGCATTTAACTAGCCAGCAGATATCTTGATTTCACATAGACGATCTACAGAATTAGATCAGTTAATGCTGCCAGTAACATTTCACTGCAACAAATTACTGAGAGACCCAGACTCTGATCTGATCATCACATCTACAAAAAGACTCTCACTGGCCTCATTCTTTAAAGTCAGACAGGTTCCCTGAGACTTTAGCATGGGATTTTTCTAAATGTGTCTGACAGGAGCATATATCTCAGTCATTAATGCTTTAGAAAATACCACTTCTCACAGGCCATTGCATTTTTGTTACTAGACCTCAGTTTCTTGCTGTTATTTACACGGGTTTTGTGACCTCAGCTGCTGCCCAGATCATGCTCTTGCATGTGCTGAGCCTCACAAACACCCAGGGACATCAGTGCCCTGTTTCAGTAGCTGGGGCTCAAGGCACAGTGACTACATCTCCGCTGTACTGGGGAAGGAGTGAGGGACCTCCGTAACTTAGAATAATCAGGTTTAAGAGACTCAGCACTATCAAATAGGAAGGTTGTGGCAGAGTAAGGCTTCTCTGAGTCCTATACAAATGACTACCTTTGTTTAACTTTCTGCCATAATTCCTTAAAAAAAAAAAAAAAAAAAAAAATTGGAGGAGAGCCTACCAAGTCCACTGAGGAGTTTTGCAGGAGGAGATTGCTGTCAGCCTGGGTGTCGTGGGGATACTGCTGTCTCTTCAACATGTAGTTTGTCAGCGCAGCAGCATAGGAGGAGACCAAATCCAACAGCCAGAATTAAGAGTGTAGAAACAATTTCCTCCTCACTTTTCACACTCCTGAGGGGTTTTTGTTCAGATCTATTTTGACATGATTGTTTTGGGGCTTAATGCTAACAATAATAAATTTAATTGCAATCTTGCTACTCCCTCTGAAATCATAAGGAATACATGTAAATAATTTGAAGGGAATGATCTTTTTCCCTGCACTCTCCCATAAAGGAAATCAATGAGGAAAGAACCATCCATACATTGGTGTTGATAATCCATCCTCCAGAGAGGAGTTCCCTTTATACCAGAAGGCACTGGACTAGATTGCATCCCCAGTAGTGTTAATTTACATGCCAGGCTCCCAAAGACTGGGTTTGGGAAGCCTTCCAGCAAATGAAGAGATTCCCTGTGGTCACTTCAATGTGGTACACAGTGATTATTTTTATTTCTCTTTCCCTGTTTTGATGAGACTGGGGTTACTCCAGGTACGCTGCCAATTCCTGTTCATTTATCTTTTTACCATCTGCTTCTGGTAACTTTTGTGTGTGCCAGACACTTTGGATTTTTATTATCCACAGTTAATGCAACTATCTGGGAGTCTCTCCCTGTCTGTGCCCCCCCCTTTCTTCCAGTCCTGAGCAAGCAGTAGCAGAAAAGGAGAAGAGACAAGTGAGCCTGTTCCTCACAGGATGCTCTGACTTAGTATCTCTCACTTAATAGAGACGGCATCAACACCTCATGGTATACTACAGCATCAGTTATTAACATACCATGGTTGTATTTCAACAAGTTCATAAAGTATTTTTGATTACCCCTCAATTTTGTTGCTAACAGCCATAGTCCACAACCATTCCACAGCAAGTGGAACTTCTTCACATTTACAGGGAGACGCATAGAGTGGTGTCATCACCATCAAGACAGACAAGACCTAAAGAAATCTTTCTTTTTTGCAGTACCCCAGAGCCAGGGTATCTTTGAGACAAAGTCAGCTCCACGGCATGACTTTCTGCACTACGAGGGCATGGTTACAAGGACCCATAAGGAGATACTTTTCTAGATCAAATTAGCCTAGCAGAAAAAGAATAATACAAAAAACGTGTGAAACAGGGCTACTGGATCCCCACAAGTGCAAAAAAAAAACCCAAACAAACAGTTGGGATATCCCAGGCACAGATGGAACACCAGCCACCAAGGGTGACATCGCAGACAGTGCACGTTTGGCTTTACAAGCAGCTTTGTTTAACCCTTTGGATGGAGTCCACAGAGCTGCTTTGTGCCGGCTGGAAGAAAGCCGTCCCAGTAAAGCAGCAGGCCAGGGCCAGTAAGAGGTACCAAAGGTGAAGTCTTTGAAAAATAAATGCAACAGAAGTATATGAACAGCTTCTTCCTATATGAAATCTTACTGCCAGAGAGTTAATAGAGCAGAGTTAGCCCACTGAGCACCTGGTCTTTAGCTGGCTGCACCGAGCTGCTCCATCTGCTCACAGAGGGAAGGAGCCCTCCAAGCCGGAGCAAGAAACGCCCCTCAGATTCAGACTTGATGGAACTTCAGCAGGACCTTAGGGTCACTGCAGTCTTTTAAGTTCTGGGGAAGCTGCTGATCATGCCACAACAGACAGCTTCATCCTTCAACAAAACCCATGTGCGAACAGCCAGTGGAGCTCTTACACTTACTTAAAAAAAAAAGAAAAAAGAAAAAGTTATAGTTGCATTTACAGGTTGAAAACAGCCCACAGGGCAATGCAACTCTAGCTTCCCTTCACTTGAAGTCTACAAGCATGTTTTCCCCCCACTAAAGATAAATAAAACATCGCCATTGCAGAGCCTTACTCTGAAAACAAAGTCTGCAAAGGGATGCTGGGAGAACAGTAGATTTCTCCTGGCATTTTGTTTTGATAAGCTTTGTATACTTAGTGGCAGATAGGACAGCTCTTCCTCAAACCACATGAAGCTTCACATAATAATGCAGAAAGGTAAGGGTAAACTTTATCAATTCATTAAGGATTTTGGTTGGCTTTTTTTAAACTGAATTCTACTTACAATGAGAAGCTACTTATCAAAGCCAATTGCAAGCTTTGAAGTGCATGTATTTAAGACCAAAAAGCACAGCTAGTATTGCAGGGCTCTTAATTCATTTGTGTGAAGTCGTGGTGAGGTTGTAACTATCTTTTATAGGTGACAATGATACCTTACCCTCCGTAGCCACAAGCATTCTGGACTTCCAGATCCCTCACCACTGCCCAGCAACATGATTCTCTTCGCATTAAGTACTGACATTGATGCAGTTTTGGTATAAAGAGAATAGCACAACTTACACAGCAAGAAAATTCTTGATCTTCCTCTTAAGAATATTCTGTAAGTGTAATAAGTGACATTTAATTAGAGGGGTAGAGGGAAGGCAGAAGTATTCTGCCCTAGGAGAAGAGAACAGAGAATTCCTACCTGGGACAGGGAATACGAGAACACAACAAGGACAGTTGTTGTCTTTTTGCTATTCTAATGGAAGAGAGGAGCGGGCACTTGCCTGGCCATGTTACTGAGCTGCAGGGGAAAAACGTCAGCGAAGAGAAGCTGCCTGGCAGACTACAAGCCTAGCCCTGGTGCTGAGTTTAGGGGTGGTTCCATGGCTAGTAGTGCACCTCTGCACTGAACAGGAGGAGAGAGAATTAATAGAGAAGTAGGAAAGAGAAGACACAGTTTGCCCTTAAGGCTAAAGGCAGCAACTACCCTCTTTTGCTATACAAGAAGCACAGGGACTAGCAAGAGTGCCACTCACAGGCACCATTTCAGAGTACGTGCTGTTGGAGTTAATCAGGTTTTTGCTAAAATATATATGCGCACTAAATAAAATATCAAGTGATATAAATACACCTCTGTCCCAATTCATTGTGCTCCATCAGGAAAGCACAGCAGTCTATATAGCCTTACAAGGCCTTTCTTCTGCATGACAGTGAACGTCAGTCTTCAGCTGTTTTACTCCCGACAGCTACGTGACAGGAGTGTTCTGCTGACAGATGTCGATCGCATTCGGTGTCTTCCCACACATCTGTCCCCATTAAAGTCACAGGATTGCTCCTGGGCTTGTACTCTTTTGCAGCTCTTTGCTTTTAAATGGACCATTATGAACCAAATGTGTAGGCTCTAACTAAAAATCCCTTCAATTCTCTGTTTTCTGTGCAATAGGACTTATAAAACACTTCACCATAACATAGATTGGCATGTGGGTTTTTAGTTCGGTCTCGTACCAGGTGAAGGTCAATGCACATTAAGTAACAGCAGGTGCAAATCTCAAAGCGCTCCACTGACCTTTGCGCAAAGGCTCACACCATCCCAGCCCCACACAACACAAGAGGGATTCACCACTCCTATCCGCTTCCTAGATGAAGTCTGACAAGCAGCTGCTGAGAGCCACAAGCTACTGACATTTCACATCAGCTTCTTTTAAGTCCCCACTTGTAAGCAGGGGACAAAGCAAGGCTAAGCCAACTCTTCCAGGTCCCCCCCAGGCACAGCTGCCGTGTCCCCAGCCTTTCAGTGAACATCACCCCCGTGGTGCTACCTCCTTCTTCGGCCTTGCAGGGCACTTACTCGGGACTGTCTGGGAGCGGCTCTCCCTTAGGCTGCCAGTGAAGCAGGGTGCTACCAGACAGGAGGCAGACAAGTGCTGATACATCCTCCCTAGCAGAAAGCCATCTTTGCCCTTGCCCTAGAGTTGAAAGCATTTTGGGTTAACAGTTCACCTCCACCAGGATCCTTTAGGATTTTTCAAACAAAGGTTATTTTAGGTTCTAAACCATCAATTATGGTTCTTTTATGCTGACTGGAAAAGTCTAGGCAGAACTGCACCCCCCAGCACACACTGTCCTCTCTCCCTGATGCTTAGGCCTTCTTTGGCACACTTGAGTTTCCAGCAGTCCAGAGCGTCTCCAACATGATGTTCTCCTAGCACTGCGCACCAGCCATCACTTAGGACCAGCAGGTTCTACCCATGCACAGTGAAGCTTAGGCCTTTTTTCTTAAACACATTGGGGCAGAATGGTAGCTTTTGATCACTTTCACATACACTCCAACCTCATGAAGCACACCCCAAAGTAGCTGTCCTTGCAGGAGGAGGGGAAAGTAGCCCATTTCAGATTAGGCTGACTTGGCTTTTTCCTGACAGAAATAGCTGTCAGGGTCCATTTATGACTTATGAGCAGTGTCAGTTTTACTATATGAAGGATTAAAGCCCATGAGATCAATAATATATGGAGATACAAACCCCACTGAAAATGGGTCAGTGTTTGTGGGACTCATAGTACAGTTGGTAGAAGGAACATCACTCTCAAGCTAATATGCCATTTTTCTGTAACTCCACCTGGTTATTTTGGACAATACAATCCCAGTCCTTAAATACCTGCATAAACGTCATTCGCAGGGAGAAGTGGCTGTTTTGATTCACTTCGCCTACACTGTCATCTGTACTTCTCCAAGGCAGAAACAATGTGGGGTAGGCTGAGAACTGACTCTAGGATCTATCTAAACTGTAAGTTTCATAGTGGAAAAATAAGAAAAAGGCTTTTAAATTTTAAATTAGGAAGTCATTCTGTTGCATGGTGCCTATGCAGTTTCACATACTGGTGAATGACTAGATGAAGGCAAAAGCAAATCCTATAAGACACCAGGCAAAATCTCACAGATCTGACCATTTACCAGAACAGGGATCCATACAGCCAGGGCCTTCTCACCAGTTCTGAACACTGAGAAGTGTCAGAACAATCTTGACTCACCACCTGAGCTTGCTTCATATTTTTGATGTTACAGGGTCCTGTTCTTTTCAGTAATCCAGCTGGCCCCAGCAGAACTTCACTAACAGCAAGTTTTTCCCTCTATTTATTAGCAGATTCTCTGTTCTTCCTCTCTTGCGCAGTCCCAAGGGCAGTAACCGGCATTTTTGTTAAGCATCTTTTGGTCTTATGGTTTGACTCTCACTGCTACAGCTTTATGAAGCTGCAGTTTATCAGTTTCCCCAACCCTTCCAATACATAGACATATTACAGTGTTTCACCCAATGTTTGCTGCCAAACATTATCCTTTTTAACTGTGATGATGGCTGACGTGAAAGTGAGCTTCCCAATGCAGTCAGAGGAATTCCCACACATACCATAAAGTTCAGAGGCCAAAGGATTCAGATACAGCTTTCCTGTATCAGAACTGGGATTCTCAAGGTCTCTCCTCAATCTTTTGAATTTGAGTTCAGCTTGTGAAACCTCCACAGTGTGATGGAAGAACAGTTGTTCGTATTTCTTTTTGTATTAGTACCTAGAAAAGAAAATGCAGCACGATTTAGTCACTTTGCCTCTCAATGCTCAAAGGGAAGCAATTTGCTGAGTAAGAATATGTAAGCTTTCAATAGTCTATTTTCAGAGAAGAATCAAAGCATAAGGAAAAAAATGTCAAATGAGTTAGAGGGATGAATACTTTTCTGAACTTTTTTTTTTTTTAAATCTAAACAAAAGCCTGCCAAACAATCCCCAAACCAGTCCTCCCCACCAGTGAAGTATGGGGAATTAGTGATTTCTCTAATCTGTCTACACTTATCCTACACTACTCCTACACACCACATGGAACACCACAATTTAAAGAGCTCATTTCAAAATAAGCTGAGATCTGTTGAAAGTTTTTGTCTGTGCTGCCAAATTCTTTCAGTTTTCTGAAAGAAACGCTCAGTCGTCCATACCCCTGGAACAGGCTTGCTAACCTGAACTCATCTGGGAAGAAAAGCCGTCAATGAGGCAGCGTGGAAGGGAAGCAATCTGTGCCGTCCTGAGCAGTGCCTCACGGAAGGGTCTGTCCTGGCACCGTCAGCACAATGGCCAGACCACTTGGCTACCAACAGGAGTGCCCGGGTTACGCCGGGCAGAGGCGGCTGAAGAACCCGTACACGGAGCACTGTGTACTGAAGCACTGAACCCAGCTCCACGCGTTTAACAAGGCTTGTTGGCCACACATCCAAACCCTTTAGCCACATAGTGTTGTGCTCACACATCCTGTGCCCATTTCCCGCTGTAATCCAGACCAAGCACCCTGCTAGATATGGAACAGGAAGCCATTGGCTGCCACGTTCCCCCACACCCCCAAAGGGACAACATCTCCATGCCACGACTCTTCACGCGAGCGGGAACATCGTTGTTGATGACCATCTCTAAAGCCCATGAAGAACTAATACCTCTGGCCACTTTCATTCTTACATCCCAGTACCCAAGAGGAAAAGCAAGATGCAGAAACATTTGTCATCTCAAAGATTCATATGAAATAACTCCTGCTTATAGTAAATCAGCTTTTCATGGCTCTTATATGCTCAGGCTGGGCAAGCATTACGTTTTCATGAAGTACATCTATCTCCAAGGCGGATCATTGCCCTTCACATCACAGTTATCACTTGCCGCACTGACAATAGCTTGAATATTTCTTCTAGACTGTGATGCCTCCTCACTTTGTTCAGCTCTCCTGCTAAATAAATTGTAAAGAGAAGAACCTCTTGCTTTGATTTCTCTGCAGATACGAGGTTGAACTTTTTTCATTATTGTCACTAAATTATAGACCCTTGTATAGTGGCTGCCACGCTTTAAAGCGTGGAGACAAGTTCTGTACTGATCTTATTATCCAAATAAATTCCTTTCAGCTGTTACTCCTTCTAGCTAAATCAAAGTTAGGGTAGAAACACCCACCCAGACTGCCACCCTGGCTCAGCTCCAGGGACTATGCCAGACCTGCAGCCAAACTCATTGATGCCGCATTGTCAGAGACACCCACAGGGGGGTAAGGGAACCCAGAGCCCAACCCAAAACATTACCCAGCCAGATGTAAACGCCTTCAGTTTCTAAAAGCCTTCAGTTTCAGTGATGGAACTGCCCATGGCAAATGCCATGCTGACAGCAGAGGGGCATTACTGCTCCTGCAGCTTTAAGACTACAGGAAAGAAATGGTACCTTCAGCCTGGGGGAACTGTTCGAGGCCTTGTACTCCAAACTGAACTGACAGATGTGTACAGAGCGTGGCCAGCAGCTCGAGGGAGCTCATTCTCCCCCTCTGCTCTGCCCTGGTGAGGCCACATCTGGAGTGCTGTGTCCAGTTCCAGGCCCCCCAGTTCAAGAAGGATAGGGAACTGCTGAAGTGAGTCCAGTGGAGGGCTATGAAGATGGTCAAGGGCCTGGAGCATCTCTCTGATGAGAAAGGCTGAGAGCCCTGGGGCTGTTCAGCTGGAGAAGAGAAGACTGAGAAGGGATCTCATCAATAGCTGAAGGGCAGGTGGCAAGAGGATGGGGCCAGATTTTCAGGGGTGCCCAGTGACAGGACAAGGGGTAACGGGCACAAACTGGAACACACAAAATTCCATCTCAACACGAGGAAAAACTTCTCTCCTGTGAGGGTGGCAGAGCCCTGGCACAGGCTGCCCAGAGAGGTGGTGGAGTCTCCGTCTCTGGAGACATTCCAACCCCGCCTGGACGCATTCCTGTGCCACCTGCTCTGGGTGACCCTGCTCTGGCAGGGGGTGGGACTGGGTGATCTCCAGAGGTCCCTGCCACCCCCCACCATTCTGTGATTACCGAGCAGCACCTAAGCAAGGACAGCAAAAGCGTTTCATGTTAGCTTAAGAAATCCTGCTACCATTGGAATTGGTGTTACCAATGATTGTCATAGACGCTGATGCCAAGTGTTTTGAAGATGTCACACTCCCCCACCTCCACTGAGGTCAGTTGTATTTCTTTGCACTACTGTCCCTAAACATCTGAACTGAGAGCCACAATCCACATTGTATAAATGGAAAAGGTGCCTCCTGTTCATCAGTACTGGCTCCAGTTGCCTTTTAATGGAAACGTAGATGAAAGCTCATCATCAGCCAGAACGTCTGCTGCTCAGTTGAGTCCTCTTCCGAGTGCAAGTCTGAGCTGTGAGGCTGATTTCTGAGGCTACCAAGAGGATTTTATCCAGGGTCTATTAGCCATTGCAGCAGCAGGAAGTACATTACCATGGAACAACTCACAAGAAAATAGCTTAGATTTACAGTGCAACTGAACAAACTGGGAAATTAAGTCGCCTCAGGTGTAGCCCAAGTGAGCTCCTTGTAACAGGAAGCAAGACTGAACAAAAAACATGCAGAAATGTCTGCAGGAAGGCTTCTGTCTCATTTTCCTAGAGATTTAATGTCTATTTAATATTAAGAATTGTACATTTTATCCAAATTTCTACCATAATCCTATGTTCATAGAACAAATGCTTTGACTCACTACATACATGGATAGAAATATAAATCCATTTGCAGCTAATATTGTGCACATATAGCAAGTTACACTCCTGTACACAAACAATTCTTTGCCTAAATATTTATGCGCATGCTGTTGTTTGTATGCGTCTTTATGAAATATTACTAAGTCTAGAATACACAGAAACATCATCATGTGTGGATCGCAGACCTGCACTGTCATGATGACACGATGCTAAATGCTCACATTGTGTTGAAAACTCAGGGAAGTGAGAAGTCTGGTTTACATACTTCTAGAGCAAAAACCAACAGGGGAAAAAAAAAACCAAAAGACACCCACAAGCTCTACCATAGCAGTCAAAATAAAATAAATAAAAAAACCCAAGATATCAAGTGTGTACAGCATTACACACCAGAAATTGCATTACATGGTTGAGCAAACACAGTGAAATACTCCCAAGAGCTCCTTACCCTTCCTGTAGGCAATCCACATCCTGGAATAAGGTTCAGATCCAGCTGCCTGCATACATCTGGATGGGAGAAAGCAGCTGGGGGCCAAACCCTTCGTCCTGGGCAGGAGCTACCTGTATTGTAACGCCTTTTGTGGCGTAAAGCATGATGGGGAGCTGCTGCTCCAGCCCAGAGAGACAGGGAAAGCCTGTGCACGTGGATTTCCTTTTCCATCTCACAGAGCTCACTGGTAACTCCTAACCTAGCACAGATCTGGAAATGGCTTGCACTAACAAGAGAGCCAGCACTGCTTATTTGTCTGTAGCATTGGACTTGGGATGATTAAACCACAGCATGATCCCGGCTCTGCCTCCAGGGCAGCAAAACCAGCACCTTTTATCTCAGGCTGGACATCCTAACATAGCTCTGCAAGTCTGCCCGGGAAACCTCCCTACATATAATATCCCCAATGGCATCTTTAATTATTTACAGGGCAAAGGATTCCACATTTGTCTTTTATATAGCACAACTGGCATGTGCATTTGGGGAAAAAGCTAAATGATATTTTACTGCCATGCTTCCCCTCCCCATGCTTTCAATTTCTACATACGTTCACAGATCTCAATCACAGAATGACTGCACTAGACCAAAACTGAGAGGCTTTTGAACTAGTCCTAAAATGTTAGTACTGCTCATGTCTAAGGTATAAGGCAAAGAAAAAAAAAAAAACAAAACAAAAAAACACAAGCCAAACTCCCAAAACCAACAAGACTCCCCACCAAAATTTAAGTGAAGAAAAATCAGTGCTACTTCACTACTCGCTAGTATTGTGGGGTAATTACTAGATTGCTGCACAGGACAAGATTTGAGGGAACCTGGATACTTCTCCGAGGTCAGAGGTGATGGGGTATAGTAGCTTTGGTAGGTTTTTCTGATCTAAGAACCGGAGTATGCCTGTGGAGAAGGGAAGAATGATAGGACTTACACACTTACATTAGCCCATTTCGTTGACTTCCCACTGATCACAGAACAGTAGAGTCCAGCATCCCATAGAGCCCACTTCTTTAAGTGACTGGCTTTAGCTATCCAAATTGGAAAGTGGCAACCTATACTGAGAATGTGTCAGGAGTTGAGCAATTCTATTTTTCTCTAATTTCAAGCCATATACTGGAACAGTTTTACAGTCAAAGATGTCAATCCATGGCTAGTTAATTTATGCATTTAATTCAAGGATTTGACCTGGAGATGTCAGGAAAACAGATCTATTTTGTGTCAACTTCTGGAGAAAAGCCATTGCAATACCTTAGCACATAAACAACAATCCAGCATCACATAGAAAACAAATCTTTCTTCTGTGTAACATTTAAGTTTTCAGGGCTGCAGCTATGAAAAAAATACCCACCAGGACAAAGCAGACTAAAATCCAGGTTCTGACTAGACGGGGTGCACATAACCAAAGTGCCTCACTGCAAAGGAATAATCCCTTGGCTGCTTGGTACAAGGAAAAGTGTGGATCAAATGCCTCTTTATAAAAAGGAAGCCTAGAAACTGTGTGTGCAAACTTGCCCTGTCTCTTTGTCAGAGGAGAACCATCCCACAGGACCCGGGAAACCAGTCAATAAACACACAGTGTTTGTTCACTCAAAATCAATGTTCTGCCTTTAGTGATGAAGCATCCTCCATAGGAAGCTACAGCTTCAAAGCAGATAATGACAGGAGCGGAAACCATAGTAAGTGTGTGTTTGACCCTCAAAGAGGTCACGCAAAGGTCCTCCAACACTCCCCTTCATACAACATGTGAATTTGTGGAGAGATGCAAGTTGAGGGATGGTGTAGTATCACACTGGCTTTAGTTCACAACCTTTCTTTTCCCCAGTGTCTCTGCATTTCTAACACCAAGTTCTATAAATGAGCAAGTTCTTACTGTTCCTATTATATTTTGATTTGCATACAAACCGTTACAAACAAAACCATTACCAGTTATTTACATACATAAGAAATTCCTCCATTGGATCTTCATGACCTTGACTTATCTGTCCTGCTTCTCTTACATAATTTGAGTTTTTAAAGCCATATTTTTCATGCTCCAACTATTTTGCCCTGCCTAATCCTAAAGTATCCTATTTTCATTAAGGCATCCTGGGTCTCAGCAGGTAAACAATGAGAGATTTTGAGACAAATTTACCAAAGGCAAAACTGAAAATTCTGATTTGCACATCAAGTAGCATCTCATCTGTAGCACCAGGTACATGAAGTTAAATACAACAGGGGCGTTTCTTTTCCAAGGCTGTGTTCCAAAACTCACCGCACTCGTGGCTCCAATTTTGAGCTCTGTGCAAGGGAGCAAGCAAAACCTGCACAATTATCCTCTTGAAATAGGCTCATTTATATTAAGAGCAAATGAAAGTACATCTGAGATGAACATCCTTAGTTTGACAGAGGAGCGATGCCTCTGCATATTGGTAATAAGATGAGTCGTTAGAGGAACACTGGTTTGTAATATGGTTGTATTTATGAAAATACTGCAAATGCTGCTTAAATGCGTTGACCCCTTAAAGGCAGTTACTGACTTTATGATTACAGTTCAGATTAGTAATATATTGTGTTTAGCCCCCTGAGAAATATGCAGGAACAGAGATCCAATTGAAATTTTATGTCTTCTTTCTCTACGGTCCTTGTGCCTTCCATCAGAAAAACACTTCAGTTCCAAGAAAACCCAGGGTGCTTTAGCATGAAGCCCTGTGATGTCTCTGAGGTGACAGCCCAGTAGCGAAGGGCCTTCCAGTGCACACGTACAGCTAAACTGACTATACTGAAGCTGAAATACAGCCTCCTTTGCAGAAATAAAATGCTTCTTTACATCATCTAACTTAGCTAGGGAAACTAGGGTGGCAAAACAATTTAGCACGCATTAATGAAAAACAGTACATCTATATAGGTAAAAATAGATTTCCTCAGGAGATAACCAGAACAGCGTCTAGGCGAGACAAACTTGCCACAGTCCTCCTTTTCGCTAGGGCAAAGTTAATCTCTTTTGCAGAAGAGCTGAGCAAGTCTGTTCCCCCTTAGGGTTACCTCACAGATGGATGTGTTCTGGTGAAAATTCTGGCCTTCTGTTTGGATCCGATCATTTGCTTCACAAGCTGCTCCAGCAGGGAGTGTAGGAAGAACATCCACAGCTGTCAATAGGGCATGACAATCTTTTGGAGAAATCATACTTTGGGTGGAGTTACAGAACGGACTTGTATTCCCATGCCATCCTGTAATGATCTGTGGTGATGCAAATACCTATCACACACGCACGGCTGCATCCTCACGAGACTAGTGAAAGACGTTGCAACTTTATGTGTAGAGAAGTCCCAGATACCCTTTAGCAGAACTCCCCTGTGTCTCTATTGGGATTGTTTCACTTAAAATGTGACGCAGCCAACAGCCTCCTGCCTTGCCTCCACCAACTCTGATCCACCAGGGATGCCAAAATTAAGAGCATTAAAAGCAATAGCAAACAGACAAAAAGCATAATTCAAGGAAACGCCCCTATCACATCACAAGTTTTACTTGCATCTCATTCTAATGCTTTGTTGGAAGTCAGGTAACTTCCTCATCACAAGGAAGACAGAGGCCTTGGTCAGGACTCAGATGATTGCTCCTTAGACATGGTAATGCACAGTAAGGCTCAGTCAGCAGAAGCCTGAAATGCTTGTGTGTCACATTTGGTCAGTCAGATCAATGCTGTATTTCACACTGTGATCCAGTTAGGAGGCAGGAAGGACTAGGTTACAAATAGATACAACAGGAGGGAGTTAATTTCTGTAGTAAAAAAAAGTCACTTCAAATTCCAATTCTAGACATAATGCAGGTATTCTCGAATGCTCAGTATTGCTCGTGAGTGGCGAAGTATTTACACATGGCAGATAAGAAGCAGTTGGAAGGGAATGACTTGGCTGCTCCCAGGCTTTGCAAAGCCACTGGTACAGAATGAGGCAACAGGTCTTACCAAAACCTGGCTGCAGTCAGACCTCCTGAGCAAGGAATTCCCAGTGAAAGGCACTGCTGGAGTCAAAGCATTTTGAAAACCATGCAGAATGAAAGCTCCCATTGTCCTGCAGGGTATTGTCCCATTGCAGCCTCTTCAGTCCTCTCACCTCTGGGGGTTATAGTACAAGGAAACACAGGAGTAGCTCAGCTTAGCACCCTCATGAAAATACTTACTGTTTGTGTTCTCTTTCCTCCTTCAGATCGTCAAGCACTTTCACACAGAACCATTGCCACTCATCTTACAGATGGCCAAACCACAGATCTTTGTTTTCCAGCCAAAGTCCCACACCCAGTTCCCCGTCCCCTGGTACAGTTCAATCCTCCTCCTCAAATGCTATACGCATGGGACAAGCAAGAAAACCACTGAAACATTTCACCTGGAAACACATGGAATACCTAGATATAGAACTTCCTTTTCACAACTTGGAGCACACAATCCAGAGAGAGAACCCCTCCTGCAGGGCTGCTGGTAAGAAAGTCTGAGTGAACCAGCCTCAAACACATCCTATCCAAGGCACAAGACATTTCTGACAGCAGCTCTCAAAACCACATTTTTTAATATCAGAAAATGAAGTTTTATTGAAGTTTTTTTCCATTGATGCCTCCTTGTGAGATTTTATCCTGGGTCCCAGGGCACTTCCTATTAGAAGACCATTTAAGCATTGCAAAAATCACTAAGAAAACACACCAGGAACTCCTTAGTCCACACCTTTCGGATGTTTAAAACAACCTAGTATAGCATGGAATCAAATATTCACTCTGCACTGGAAGGATGCACAGGGTCACTTTAAAGCATCAATAGCACAGTCTCTCTGTCATTAAAGTAAGTAATTTCTCTTGCTACTGTCTGGAAAACAAATCCTTCGCTGATGACAGACCTAAGCTTTGTGCTTTATCAGTCAGGACTAATTCTGCTGCTTGCTTGCTCAGACTTCACCTTGCTGCTCTGCATATCACAGCCAACATTCATCCCAGAGGTCACTGCATTTTTAATCAGCATTTCAAAATCTCTGTGAATGGAAAACACCACATAAAGTCTCAGGGGTTGGCTTCTTTTCTTTTTTTCCCCCCAAAGGAACTGCTGTTCTGTTTCTTTAATAGGTTTAGTTCTCACCAGTGCCCATTTCTTACTGATTTGTTAAGCCTAATTGGTCAGTATTCAAATGTGCCATGCATTAATTTGGACACTACTCAAATCCCACACAGATTTCATATGAAAATGGATTATTTGAATTTTAAACACAGTCTGTTCCTCCAATTCTGACACATTAAGCAAGCTCACAAGCCATTAAAGCCATAAAACACCAGTTGACCTAACAACCTGCAGTGGTAGGGAATGAACAAAGCTATTTACCTTATTAACTGATGCTCAGGAGCAAGAGCTACATCCACACTCTGATTCTGTATCCTTTCATTTCTCCAAGATTTGGGTGAACTCCAGATGCTAGACTACTTTAGTGTCTGCACAGAACTGTTGGCCATTCCAACGCAGAGGCAGAGCCCTGAGATCCCCCAGTGCACTCCAGCTTTCTCAGGCTACAGCCACAGAATACAAATCATCCTGCCCACTTCGCCTTTTTAATACAATAATTAAGTCATCTTAGCTAATGGGCTTTAAATACATCTTTTAGGGTAGTCTAGACAATTTGCGGAGACTACTCCTTAGCACTGTCTTCAGAGCAAGGAGGTACCTTTTATATTTCTGTGCCAGTTTGTATTGGAGAAAAGGCACAGGCTGATCAGAGCTCAGTTAAAAGCCAAACAAAACCAGTTAAAGCCAAACAAAACCCCCCACTCCTCTCACCGATGCTAGCTGCACTCAAGTTTACCAAGGTTTTGCCTCCCTTATGATTTCTGTACTTAGTTTTGGGTTAAAATTCTCCTTTTTTAGGTAAAGGAACAGTCACATACACCAGCCTTTCAAGGTTTACCCCTTGCCTCTGGGACATAAATCGATGGACCTTTGTCTATACTAGGAACGTATGAGGTGGTAGCAAGACTATTGACGTGAGCATCAAGAAAAAGTGCATTTTAACACAAGCATTAAAGGGTGCTCTACCTCTGCTAATGCATTTTTGCAATGTAGCACAGACACTGCCTCTTTGAGTCAGTCTAGACAAGGCCATAGAGACTCTCTGGAATCTGGGCTGAGCACTCAACATTCGTTTCCCAGAATTGCAATAGCTTTATTTTAATTCAGCACGATAGCACCTTCCAAACACAGCAACCTGCAAAATAAGTGTTTCAGGGTTCACATCAGGGTTAGCCCAGCTCCTTTGGCAACACTTCCTCCTGGAGAAATTTCCTGGAGAAATTATAGGAGAAAAGCACATCCACCCAAACAATGGCAACAATCCAGGACAAGAATGATTAGTAAAATTACCTTCAGGTGAAAAAAATGCAGGATTGCTAAGATCTTGGTAAATAACAAGCCCTGTAATCCCACCACTGAAGCTTCCATAAGGCAACAATATTCAGAAAGGTGATAGTATCCTCAAATTATGCAGTAGCAAACAAACGGGAAACTATTTGAGCTCCGATTGTCTCTCCATACAGCATCATTAAAAAAGCCAAGGAAAACCTCAGGGAAAACTAGGGTGGTTTTGGCTGCCACAGTCTTTAGGCACAGCTGAGTTGGTAGGTCTTTTCAAAATGAACATGGGACCAGGTGGAGAAGGGGGTGGCAAACCACCTGTAACACATTGTTTCACAACACCGCCCTGGCAACAGGATCTATCCCTTGTATCAGCACAACACGAAAACTGATTAACTTTCTTTAGGTCCTGTGGACCCAGAGATGAGCAAATGAAGGATTACTTTTTTTACTTCACTAATAGAATTGCACATATATATGAATTTGAGGGGTGGGAGAGACAAATTGGGGGGGTGGGGGGGGGTGGGGTGCGGCCAACAGACTTGCTTTGGGGTAAACAAGTATGCAAGTTTTTCCAGATGCACTGAAAAAGGCCTTTAGCTTTTGAGCAAAGAACATCTCTCCAGCCCCAATTAAGTGTTTTACTCTGCCTTTGTAATACATAACACTTTAAAAAAACCCCAAGACTGATATTTTTTCCATTTCAAATTTTACGTTTCTTAAGTGAAAGTCAGTTTTTCAACTGAAAGTCTTGGGGCAAAATGATTTGGTATTTTAAAAGCACCATCCTTTTTCCTTTTGTCATTTTTAGCTAAAATTATTTGCAAGCTGTTTCGCTCTCTCCTCAGTAAATTTGAAAGCCAGCAGAGCTGGTCAGGCACTTAGTGCTGAGCACAGCAATGGTGTTTCTTATTGCAACTGTCCCCTGGGATTAAGGCACATTATAGTAAGGATACACCCTTAGCTGTCGCATCTGATAACATTTTTTTAAGCTATCAAGGACTGACTAGTATCCTATAGATCACCCTATATCCTAGGAGCCCCTTGCAATTCCTATTTTGGTCTGACTTATGTCTTCTGGTCAGCACAAGAGGATGAGGAAGCCTGGACATAGAGGAATGACAGAGAATGGCTAGAGCTCCCCATGTTTGAATGCATCTAATTGTGTCTTTACCACCCAGTTTTTTTTCCTGCAGCAACTGTCCTTCCAGCACACTCTTTACCTGGATATAATTAAGCTGGTAAGCGGCAAAGAAGAAACTGAAGAGCTCTGTCTGATGACTGCAGTGGAGATTAAACAAAAGCTATTGTATAGTAGACACCTGAATTTTCCTCATGCAGGTGCCAGCTGTGAACACTTCACTAGCGAGGGAGAGCCCAACTTCTGTAAGCAAGGAGAGAAGACACTGTCTCAAGGTTTTGGTAATTTTTTTCAAAGAGATGAACGGTCACAAGACAGCAGAGACGTTGCTTTATTGTGCTGCTCTGTCCTGACTCAGAGCAGCTTTGCCTGCAGCATTGACCCAGAAGATGGACACTCAAGGGAGCGGATCACCGCATTACTGCGCCTTCTGGAGCATCATGATCACTCATCTCTGAGGCACCATCCACAGCTTTCCTTTCAGCAATGCTTGAGCTGCTCCAGGATCGATTTCCCCATGAACTGTAGGAAAACACACATCTTTCTGTGCAGAAGGAGGGACTTGTGAGAACTCATTGGGAGACCATGAAGTGATTTTATAGTTTATCCTGCAAAGTGGGAGGATACCAGCCTTCACAATACCAGCATTTTAGCACTTGCCATGCCCCTAGTATGCCAGCCAGTTGGGGCTGAAATCATCTCTGAGCTCACCTGATGGCTGAATGGGAAAGGGACTGCACTCTTATAGGGGCACCCTTATGCACAGAAGGCAACAGTTGTGGGCAACTGGTCAAGCAGCTTCTACAGCTGGTTGGATGGACATCTTATTAGTGATGGACCGATCCACATGATATCTCTGCTCCTGCTCTTCACAAACACCCGATTGCTGTAGTGCCAACTTGCCTTTTGCAGAGGAGCAACTCATCAGAATCGTAATCACAAGGCAGATCTTCAAAAATACTGATCTTTCCCCTCACTCTCTGCATCTTAATGAAGCATTTGGGATTGCTGATGTCATAAGCAGGAAGAAAAAAATCTTTCCCTTCAGAACAATCCCAGCAGGAGCCTTCTATGTGTCCCTATGAGAAGAATTGCTTTTATGTTATGCTTAATGACTGAGCAACCACACAAGCAGCGCAACAAGCAAGAGTCATCTGTTGAGATAACAAGCACCACCCTCCACACGTTGAGATTCTCCACATCTCAGACACTTGTGAGCTTTCGTCCTGCTCCCAGTGCTGCTGAGGATCTGCCTCTCAATGCATTCGCCATCCCAGCCCCCAGCTGGTAAGTCTGTGGGAAGCACAGGCAGACGGTGAATTTGGCTGTCACTCATTTGGATAATTCAGTGCCAAAATGAGTCGGAATTGCTAAGCTGGTTTCTCAGTCTTCACCAAAATCTACTCTGCAAGCAAGACCTGCCAAGGCTTCAAATCTTAACCAAGTGTCCTAGTTCCACAACACCAAGTCAATCACTAAAAGTGATGAAATCAGAAAAAATACAAACAGAAGAAACTTCTAAAAGTGCAAAGCTGTTCCACCACACAGGCAGATGAGGCCACCCATATAAGAAATACACTTTGCTGTCTGAATGGAAAAATGATGAATAATGGGCTACGTTTTGCCATGGAAGATCAAGCTTCTATTACCCTTGCCATTCACAGGCCAAAATCATCAAAACTCACTAAAGGAGAAAGGAAAGAGACACACCTATGCTACTACAGAATGAAAGATGAGGACAAAGAAATAAAAATAGAGGTGTAGAGGCCTTTGCCATTACTCAGAAAAGAAAGGCTTTTTTCATGGATTTAAATTAAAACTGTGCAAGGAGAGCACTTTGATGGTAGGAAAAGACGGATGGCTGTCATTACCATGAATAAGCTTGTCTGACACATTTTGTCTACAACCATTCACTGTAACAGGGAAGGCAGAACCTCACCAGATTGTTGTGGCTAAAAAAATTCACCAGAATGATGGTGAAATAAAGTCACTGAAAAAATAATTTATTTATTTATTTTTTAATAAATCCACTTACCACAGTGCTATTAAGGATTCAACTCCAGCATACATCTCCTTTCTAAAAACAGGAAAAAGGTTCTTTTTGCTTGACTTACAAAGGAAATAAGGCATATGCAATTGTGATCCATGCACCTATTAGCATCGGTGCCCCCTGCTGCCAGAATTACTCAAATCTTTGCCAAAAGGTCAACAATTTCATCCCAGTAAAGTAGGTCTGATTCTGGATGATGAAACGGGAAATGGTAACTGAAGAGTACCTTATGAAATGCAACTCTCAATTACATTTTTCCAACACAGAGAAACGTTTGGTTTTGTAGACAGCTCGATGAGGGCTGTGAGGCAGGCATGGGTCTGGCAGTCCAGAACGCGCACGTACCTACAAAGACACAATGGACAGTCTGTGGGCTGGTTGGTTTGGGGGTTTTGGAGGATTAGCCAGAGGAATTGGTTGCTTGTTTTCTCCACACGTTTAAGTAGCCGCTAAGCACTATGAACCTGCTCAGTCAGTGTTTGGTATTTGGTACCAGTTGTAGGAGTGTTCTGTCTCCTCTGTACCCTGCTGCACACACGTGTCCATTTTGGAGTATGAACTTCCTCGGTTTGCAGGCAGGGAACAACAGGCACTACACCTAAGGCTTATGGAAGGTCAAACCTGATCCATCAACAGTGGAACACCATTTAAAACGAGACACAAATTTCTACTGCTGTCAGAGGAACAGAAAACAGCATACTTGCAAAACAGCTTTACATTCAGCGTGGTATTACATTTCATAAATTTGATGCCAGTGAAGGGCATCTGATGTCTCTGATCTATTTTGCTTCCACACTAGAACTGCAGAGCAGGCAAAGGCAGGACTGGTTTTGGGTGCATGCCTGACCAGATAAATAAGGCTTCCATGCGCTTTCCTCGACCTTCTCAGTCTCTGGACTCCACCAGGGCTGCTGACTGAGCGTGCCAGCTACTGCTAGTGGTAGAACGCTGCCAGGTACTGGAAGGATTTGCACTCTCAAGGGAGTTGCTTCTCTCTTCCATAACAAATGCAGCTTTATTTCACAGCCTTAGCACAGGTGGACATTTGTCTATCAATCCAGACTGGATCCAACACTGTATCCTATATGTGACAGTTCATCATTCCATCCCCAAAACACCCCCAAGCCCCTCAGGTGTTATGAACGATGAATGAAGCACTACACTTTGTGCAGCTGTTAAACACTTAAGGCAGATAGTGTATCACACTAGAGATGAGAGTATACTTAACTTGTACCAGGCCACATCTTTACCCTGTTTGCCAGGCAAGATGTACGATGGAGGCATACAACACAGACTGGTTCCGTTTGCTGGCTGACAGCATGATGTAAGGCGAGTTTACATCAGTGTGGTGCAATCCTGGCAGTGCAGCCTTTCCCACAGAGGAGAGTGCAGATAAGCACATGTCAGAAGGGAAGAGGAGGTATTTCCATCTAACTCTAACTTTGTTCTTTAAATGGGTTTGAAGAAGATGTAAATACTCAGTGCCCTGGAGAAGGGGCGAGCGGAACTCACTCCTATGATGAGGTTGGCACTTCATTAGTCCGCAGGCAGTCCCTCCAAAGCTCCCTGGTACATCTTGAGCTTCCAGCCTGCTTCCTGCTGTGCCGTCTGCTTCATTTATATTTTATTCTGTTCCCTTCAGGACTGCACTCTGTCCCCCTCCCTCTGAAGGCAACCTGCATGCGATGAGTGCAAGCGCTTGGTAAAGGCTGAGTCCAACACATGCCATCTGCTGGGAGGCAAAAAGCACCCAGAGAGAGGAGCTTGGCTAGAGGAGTGACCTGGCGCTCAATATCAAAGTCTCGTGCAAACCCCTGAGGCTCACAAGCACAGATTCCTAGGAAGGCAGAAGTTTAACAGTAACAGGAGAAAAGCTCAGGAGTTCCTAGATGTTCCAGCACACTGGAAGTCATAAAGATCAAAGAAAATACTTGCTATGTGCAGGAGGAAGTATTACTCAGCTCTTCTGTGAGACTAAAGCCAATTATCAGTGTTAGCATGACAAATTAACAGTAACTCTACACTGTTAATTCTTCTAAAGGTCTCAAATTTTCCAAGGGCAATAGGGAAAAATATACCACCCTCCAAAGCCATCACAGAGGGTTTGCAGTTAGACATCCTTTAAAGGTCACTCTCCAGAGAGCTCAATATTCCATATGCCACACTACTGAAAATACCTCGTACATATTTAGGGTAACGGAAAAGACATTTTCCTAACACTGATGCCAAATGTGACTGCTGCACCCTTGATAACATAATTCCTACAGCTCCCTGTGAAAACACAGGGAGCAGACATCAGGCAGCTTGTAAACAGCAAAATAGGTCAGACCTACAAGCTACTGAAGTCCCAATGCTTAATAGAAGAAAACTTGCAGTAGATAGTTATTAGATAATACAACCCTAGAAAAAGGTGTGTTTTTTTCCTCCAAGCCACAGTTAAAGGAGTAGACCTATTTTGAAGAGCTCTCTCCCCTAAATTGCTGTTATTATTAACTGTATCAAAAATAGCATAAGCATGCCTGGACCGGCAGTATTCAAGGAACTTGTGCACAGAAGGATTCCTTCCATGTGATCAGCGTGAACTGGAGGTACAGTGAACCCATGATGCAATAAATGCTGTATCAGACAGGTATGAATTTCTTCTTGGTTACTTTGGAAGAGCAGATACAGACACTTAACAGCACACACATTCCACAAAGGAGAAAGTCTCGTTACCTACGTAGATACCTCCTTCTGATGGTGCAGGGGGGAATGTATTGCATCTTGTGCTGGTGGTTCTATATGCACTAGGGATTTGACTATCTGTTTTTCACTCTTTTTATTCTACTTAAATAATAAGACCACTCCAATAGCCAGTAGCATTTGCCACTAAGCAGGGACCCAGCAACATTAACAGTGTAGAAATTCAGCTTCACAAGTGTCAAAATTTGCACGTTTGCTTCCGTCTTGGCCTTAAATAAAGCAAAGGCTTTTCAATGCCAACAAAGCAGCCTCAACCCACAGCAGGCACTTCACTACTACCTAGGGCATTAGACGGAAAATCCTGGTTCAAGCTTGTACTATTTCTCTTCTTGACCATAGATTTGGCCCTAAATCCACTTTAGGCAGGGGTTGAGACTAGCCCATGAGTTAATCTCAGATACTTAAAGAAAAAAAAGTTTTGATTAAAAACCAAAAGGCAAATCCATAAGAATGATGTGCTGAAATGTGCTCTAGAATGTCAGTCCTTCCCTTCCTGAGCAGAGCTTTTGAATATCATTGACGACTCCTGAAATCTAATTTTTTAGTTTTTTTTTTTTTTTTTAAATTGCTCAGATGTTTTCCAGGAAATAACATTTAAAGCTGATGTCAGACAATGGAATTGATTGGACTGCTTCAGAAGCAGCCTCATGGAGCAGCGTCCAGCATTTTGTCAGTAAGCAGTAATGGGTATAACACATGAGAGCTCAGGACAGAAATCAGTTCTCCTTCATGTGATCTCATTTCCCTGACGAAAATAACCTTTATTTAACAAAGCATTGCAATTGGTTCTATCCTGCAGCAGCACTACTGACTTACTGCATAAAGAGAAGCTGCTGCAGAGAGAACAAGTCAATTAAAGAAAAAGGAAGCCACACTGCAGTCTTTCAGAGAGATTATACGATTACAAAGTTAAATCACATGATTAATCCAGTTCTCATTTATGCAATGACATGGAACAAAATTTATGCATGACATGGAACAGTTTTTTCAATTTGTAACCAAAGTCTGGAATGCAAGTTTAATTTTTATCTTCTCTTCTGAGAGGTCAGTCTAGAATTAGAGGAAGACTGCAGAAGTAACTGTTCCAGTTTTAATTCACTACTCTGACCCTTACACTAGTGGTGTCCTGAGGCACCAGCTTGGATCAGGCATCCTTCAGTGCCAGGTACTGGATGCACTCCTGTAAACAAGGCAGTGCTACTTCTCTTCCCAAAATAGCTTATACTTCACCAACAGACAGGCCATCAGTCACCTCCCTGTGTGCTGGGGATCACTACAAGACACTCCCGCTCCCTTCTGTGGCCAGAGGTTTGACAGCAGCAGTGAATTTTTAGCAAGTAATAGAGAAAGTTGAATAAACAGTGCACCTCAGAGAGCGCTTTCACTGTGGCCATAACTCTTCGCACATACAGCAGTCAGAGTACACCCAGGCTCACGCAAGATTACTCAGTGCTGTTCTCACACAGCTTGTTTCAAATTGTTTATGGAGTTAAAAGAAAATTCTAATGAGTAAGAAGCAGCCCACACACTGACAGCTCAATCAGAACACGTTTTGCGTGGCGTGAACTTCGCAATAGAGGTACCAGCACCCCCCATCCAACCTGAATTAATGCACCATCGCAACCTTTAGTCAGGTAAGGATGCCTAACTCACTTCAAGAGCCAGCAGCTTGACACAAGGCATGCTTGTTTTGCCTTGTTTTTGAAACCAATGCAAATACAACCAGTAAGGAGGTGTCAAGTCTCCAATACTTAGTTTATGGCTGTATGATAAGAGTCAAAATTAAGCTGGATCCAGGGCTAACCAATTACAAACATGACTGAGGAAAGGTCCTACTCACGTCTACCTTGGGCACCTTTGTCTGCTACAGAAACACGTTGGCGTTATCCCTGAAGGGTTCAGAGGACTAGCGACCCGCCTCAGCCGTGTGCCATTACAGGCTTTGAAGTTGCAAAAGCTACATGAATGCTAAAGGGAGTATTTCATTAATCCTGGTGGCATTCACTGCAAGAATTGTTGCTAGAAACACAAATGAGATAGACAAGCATCAGTGTAGTGACAAGGTTTGTAACAGTCCAAAGGCTTTTCATGGCCTACCTGCTAGGGAAACAGCTCTACTACCCATATTCACTGCCTGACAATAGCAGCGGCTTTCAGTTTGTTGTTTTGTGGCGTATTTCTTTTAATCTACACAATTGTTAAAATCCACTTTTCAGCATTTACCTGACATAAGTTTTAGGAGAAACTTGGGTTTGTTGCAACCAGCTAGCTTACATGAAGATTGAAGATGACAGGGGAGAGACCACAGAGTTGTGCTGTGGCCTCCCATTAGGCACGAAATGGTCTTTCCATTCAATACACTGAACAAGGTGTAGAACATTCGCGTATGTTGTCCATGGCAGAACCAAAAAATGGAAATCCATTTCTGGTAATTCTCTCTGGAGAAGACCTGCCTTACATAAACCACAAGAGACTCCTCAGCTGGAATCCTTTCTGCCAAAGCAGTGTATCAGACCTCTTTGCAAGCTCCAGGCAGGTGTTACCCTCTGAACAAGAAGCATTGTCTTTCTCCAGCAGATGAGAAAAAAAATACAATAAATGTGGTAGCTTGTCTTAAAAAAATCCCGGAATCCTGGATTCTAGCACATTTCCCCCAACGAGCAGCAGCATCTTCCCTCCTGTTATTAAATGGCAGCACATCCAGGGCAGCGTGCATCAGCTGGCATAGGGGTGAATTACTGTGGAAGAGCCGGCTTTAAGTCCTCTTTCAAGATGAAGTAGAAAACAGCATAATCTCCAGTTTCTATTATTATTCATCATTAGAGAAAGAAGTCTTACAGTGATAGCTTACATAGTGAGACATCTCCAAAACTAAATGAGCTGTCATACCAAG
This sequence comes from Fratercula arctica, assembly GCA_947846985.1. NCBI lineage: Eukaryota > Metazoa > Chordata > Aves > Charadriiformes > Alcidae > Fratercula > Fratercula arctica. The sequence goes on along the minus strand of CANTUZ010000015.1, from coordinate 12,361,578 downwards.
CTTTTTCATCTTATTCTCTTCAACCTGCTCTGCCAGTTAATCTCAACGCAGCCAGCAGAACGCAGTACACATACCAGCCGCTTCATTACACTCCACAATGAGAAAGTACCTACAACATGCTTGTATGGCTCCTCCAGCCGTTTTGCCCAGTTGCACAGGGGACCCAGAGCTTATGGAACTAGGAAACATCCTACTTTCCTTTTATGTTATCGGGTTCATCACCTGGCCTTCAAGGGCCTTGCCATCACTCATAAGCAAAAGCATTTTGATGTGTGCGCTCTTCATTATGGAAAACTATGCTCAGAGCAAGTCCCCAGTAAATCACATGGGGAAAAAATAAATTATCTCCATGAGAGGAGGTTCCCAAACCATCACAACCAGCCCTTCAGCTATTAAAGAAGTACTTTGGGGTGAAAAAGGAGTTAAACAAAGGCTGTACCATACATAGTGTGCAATGCTTTCAGTTGCGCAACGCGTTCTCATTTAGATAGTGTCACTTAAAGCACAAGTTAAACAAGATGTTACAGAAAATGAGCTTGTCAGCCAAACAAGGATTTCAGGCAATATCCTAACTCTTGAACACAGCCTATTGACAGGGATCTACATATGACAGGAAAGCTCCCTAGCAGATGGGGAACTGGCAGGCTGTTTTGATAGCTGTAGCCCAAGGAAAATTGCCACTGAAAACTGACAGTTCTATAGCAGCACAGACAAACTAAATACGCAAACTGTAAATATAATTAAAAGGACTAGCGGGATTGGTTATCAAGGGAGAACTAGGAGGGTTTGAAAGGTATATGTGGAAATATTTAGGCTAACACATAGGAGTTGTAGAACAACATTAAAATTCGAGAATCATGAGTATTAGGAAAAGAATAAATTCATGTCGAAATCCACAAGGCTGTTTACTAAAACTACAGATACACTTAAAAATAATTAAAAGCTATAAGCAGACATGACATTTAAGGAACAAAGACTATAAGGAACAGTCTGTCACCAGCAAAGATTAAGGGATCCAATATAGTTTTCATAACTAAGTCTTGCAAAGGACGCACTGCAGCCTGCATACGACACACACATACACACACAGCTGCCGTCTCTCCACACTTACTTGGTTCCTACATTTTTAGGTCTCTTGGTTCAGCACTGATATTAGCATTTCTCATATGATATTAGGACTTGACTTCTCAGAGTCAACAACGTTGAGATTTGTCTGTCGGGGATACACACTCAGACCCCCACGCATGCCCGTGGTAGGGGGAGGCCAGAGGAGCCCACTCCTGAGGGTTGGACACCCCGTGACAGCACAGGATTTGGTGTGACTGAGCCGGCAGCCCTGGCACAGCAGCTGCGGTCTGACATCTGTTCCAGATGAACAGGCCAGCACAGCAGGCATTCACAGTGCTCCACAAAACATCCAGACAGCCTGTTTACAGATGGGGACATTGTCAGTTAAAGTAGCAGGTGACAAAAAAATGCTCCGCACAGAGCTTACTCTTTGAGCTAACAAATGGCAAACAGGTTGTGTGTCCATTCAAGGTACATATTAATTTTCCTCTTCATTGTACTACTCAATACTTTTTCACTAGACAGGACACAGCTGAGAATAACAGTGATGTCTGACTCTAAACCCCCCCAGCTAAAGGAAAGCTCCTCTGAGACCCCTGCAAGCAATGACACAGAGAGCATCCAGTGTGATGGGGGACAGAAACCAGTAACACTCCTGGGGCCGCGGAGGTTATACAGGAACCAGTGCACTCTTCTTGCACGAACACCGGTAAGGTCACCTCCCAAAAACATGACAGACAGTTGTACACTTCAGTTTTTGTAGCTGAGATTACTTAGTCCCAGGCCAACAACTCATCCAAAGCATAGTTAACAAACAAAAACTTACCAACATCACCACGAAGATTCCCCTCTGTAGTCAGCAGCCTCCTTGTAGCTAGAGAGACACATTTCCTGAAGGATGCTTTATCTTCCTTCCCTCCCAGGACTGTTCTTTGTTCCATAATGCTTCTTATACCTCCTCTCTCAAACACTTGGCAGGGAGCTTGAAGCTGTCTGACTTCATATTTCTCTGCAGATACAGAAACCTGTCTTAATACTTCAGAGGTTTTTTTTGATATATCTAAAACCAGCCGTGAACATCCCAACACATACCTGTTACCAGAGACTCCAGTCAGTGATATCCTGAGCACGACAAACCAAAAATGCTTCCTAAACAAAGCAGCATTAAAGCATTTGTTATTTAGAGTAAAATATTTATTGCTGTGGGAGACATACAAACAGAAAATAACAGAGAAGCCCAGCTGAAACCCTACGAGTTCTGACACAACTGAGAAGAGCAGCTGTACCTGGGACAGGACTGAGGTAAGTTTGCAGTGGTCTAATTTAACATGAGTGAGAACACATGATTGCTATTAAAGGAGTAATCAGCATAATGAAAGCCACCTGTACCATTTAGAGCCTTTGTAGACTAGAAAATAAGGCTGGCTGAGTACCATATACCTTTCTAAAACATTAGCTAAGTTAATATTTGACAAGATTGTGTGTTTGGTAAAATTTTAAAATAAGAGTAATGCAAATGCAACAAAGTGATTGATGAAGGCACACTAAATATGGGCAAAGTACACAGTCCAAGATAATAGTTTACAAGTATGTAAAATACGTAATTTGTGTATTAAAAGCTAGTTTCAGCTGATTTCCTGCAAAGAGATCAATGTTGAATACCCATTCCTGCTACTCCCCTACCAAATCAAAGAGATCGGGATTCTGAAATGGTTAGGGTGTGGATGTTAGCAACAGGAGTTTAAACATCCCTCTTCTGGATTACAAACATAATGTAACATTATTAATTTTCGTGGAACTTTTTTGAGGTGAAATGTAATTAAATGACATATTTATGTGCATCGTCTAGCAGCACTGTGAATGACTGGTTTAGGGAGAAGTACTGCGATAAATGCACTGCCACCCCTGAGTTTGTCTCTCAGAGGGAGCTCCTCGGTGAGACAGAGAATGGAGAGCTGCCGCTCCAGCAGCGCTAGGCCGGGCGTTAAACCAGGACTTTATCACACAGGTGAATAATTCCTACCCTGGAGACAGACAGGCTCACACAGTGATGTTAGAGTAACACCACCCTTAGCCTGCTAGGAGAGCGGAGCTGTTTCACTCCCTTTAGCCAGTTTAGCATCTTCTCTTTAAAAGCAGGTGGATATATTTTTCCTCTGCCTCTTTTCACCACAGAGCAGATCATGACTTTTATTTTTTAAACCAGTGTGTTCAGTGAACACCCTCTGCTGGGTTTGGCAAGTCTCCCTGCAGGCATGATTGTATATTCTCGACAGACACACTCCAGCCACCTATGGAAATGAATCTGCCTTTGTATTTCATCTTTCCACTTAAGTAATTCCCTTTCTACTTCAGGTCACTAAATTTATTTTTAAAAGTAATCAGCACGTGTGTCTTTTAGTGTGTGCTTTATCCTGTAATACAGAAAATGGGCTTGTTGCCACTGAAGCTCTACAAAAATACTTCTAAAGCTGATTTTCACTAGATGAGATTTTTTAGAAGCAGGAGCCGTGTCCGGCCAATAGACACTTTTCTGTGTTCCCTGTGTCCCTTCTGCTGTCACGCAAAGACAGGTGGCCCTTCTGAGCACCACGTAAAACTCAAGTTTCCCTCAAGCTCCAACTGTTCGGAAGCAACAGTTGAGGCTCAGGTCCCTTTACCTCCCCTCCCCAATTAATAACTGATCAGATTTTCCAAACCACTCTGCACAGTATATCCATCCTGTAGGAATGCTGTCGAAAAGTGTAATAATCTCAGCTGAAGATGCAAAATATTTTGGAAAACTCAGCATTTCTTTAGGGAGCTCCTAGGGATTGTGCAATGAGTTTTCCAGTGGTTAAATCTGTGTACTCCTAAAGCACTAGAGTCATTTAAAGTGAGATCTTGCACCTTGTCTGACTAGACCATGCCAATATAAAACAATTCAACGCTTGTCTCAAACCTCACATCGTTGTTGGGTATCAGCATTTTTTGCAGATATTAACAAAATATCTTGCTTCCACTGAAATTTTGTCAGCATCTTCAATCAGGGGAGACACAGGAGTAACTTTATTGGATCAGACCAGAGAAAAACTAGTATCTTGCCTCCGTCAGGGACCAGCCTGAGTTACTTCAGGGAAAAATGCAAGAAACACTGTGTAGGGTTTAAAACTACTTTCTAATCTTGTCATAAAACAGCTCCCTAAAACACTTCGAAGTAACGGTTGTTCATCTCATGGATTTTTTTCTTGTTGCTCACCAAAACCTTTGGAAATGTTTCTTTGTATTTACATCTCAGTGCTGCTGGCACATAGGACAGTATCCAGTGGTCTTTTTTGGTTTTATTTTGGGGTGGGAAATGCTTTGCTTCAAGAAATCTTATGGTAGTTTTGGACAACAGAGTTCCACAAGCCCATTGTGCATGGGCAAAATGAACAGCTTGGATTTTAACTTCACAGCCTTCTGTGATTTCATCCTCTTACAGTTCCTTGCTCTTTTACTGTGAAGGAGGGTGGTGAAGCCTGTAAACAACATCGTATTTGTTGAAATAGAGCAGTGAAGTTCTAGAGAACCTTTTGCTGTCAGGCACTGCATAACTGCAGCCCTTGCACTTGTCCTATTTGTCTCCTCTTCAGAGGAGGTCGCAACATTCAGGAGCTACCTCCTCTGAGTAATTTTGGCATTTGAGTGAGGCATATGAATTTGTCACTTGCCATATCTTGGGTGAGGGGGTACAGAGGTATCTTACTGCCACAGCTATTCCACTGTCTCAAGTCCAACTATCTTCTTAGTACTCTATTTTGTGTATATATATGTCAAGCATCAGACTGCAATGTTTTATCTACCTGAAAAATTACAATGCAATCAGTAACAGACACTTAATGAACCATGCCCTGATTTTATAAACAGACCTAAATTGTCTCCAAACTTACTATACCATTTTAAAAAGGAATGTCACAGACATCATACTTTTTAAAAGACAAACACAGCCCGGGGTTATTGCAAGACGTGACGTAAAACAATGTTTGGATAGCAATTATAACATTCTTCACTGTTACATATAAATATCAGAGGAATACAGATTACTTTGATCTAAGGAAGAGGCACTGCAGTATTCCAGGTAGAGTTTAGCAGGCATTTATTTCATGAAAAGCTTCATTAGCCTGAATCATTTTACACCACATTAGCTTCAGACACTCTGGTTTAGCATATGTTCACTTTCTTCCACTCTTACATTCCTTTCTCATCTGTCAAATCCTTCCTGAATGCTTTTCCTATACACCATCATTAGCTTCCATCACCACCTCTTGCACACTACACCATTAAAAGATGCTGATTCAGAAAACACTTCATCTGGCACTAAAGATGCCCTCTAAGAGGAAGGCTGAAAGCAGGATTCATCTTGGCTAGAGAAAAACCGTTTTTCTAAAATTTAAATTTACATACGATGCTAGACAGAATTCCCTTTCACATCCTTCATGATACGGGATCTAGTCAACAATAATTGGTGAAACTTCCACATCCCCTAGTTACACACATCACTACACTCAAGAGACAAAGGCCATCAAGTCTTTGTCCTGGAATTCCTGTGCGAAAGCCAATAGCTTTCTGCCTAACTAGAGTACATCTTTTGGTCAGCCATTTGGCAGCCCTTTTCCTCCTTTTTGTGGATCCCTACTATCTGCCCCTAATCCTGTCATCTCTCCTTTGATTTTACCACCTTCAGCTTTCTTTTTGTTGTAGTCCTGCCTTTGTGTGCCATTCCCTACTTTAAAGTTATGTCACTAAGCATGTTTAAATTCCTGCCAATTAAAACCGCAGAGCAGTGAGCCCTCCAGAGAAAACTCACCTGTCTTCTGCTGGCTTAGGCTGTAAGAACTGAGCATTTGAAAGCTTTAGTGTAGTCTCTGTGAAGATCTCATCTTGAAGCTGGCACTCGCTGTTGGCCCTTTGCTGCCCACATCCCCTGCTCTGGTGGCTGTTATTTCAAAGCCTTTCGGAAAAGTCTTCTCCCCACCTCCTCTCTGAGCAAAGGCAGCAGGTAAATCTGGTGAGGGGGTCTCATGAAGCAGCCTGTATGGAAGGCGTGTGGGGCTTCGCTCACTCCCCTGCGAGGCTGATAGGCTTCAGGTTCCCTGGGTGGCTGTTTTGTAGTTTCAGAATTGTCAGAACAAACTTTTGGTTTGGTTTGGTTTGGGGTTTTTTTTAAGATGAAAAAGAGAAACTGAAGAAATCTGGAGGAAAGTCAGCACTTAAATGCTCTGAAGTAACTATGGGTTAGGTACTCCATCTTAACTCATTGCAGAGTGTTTTTCTAATTCTAAAAGGAACAGCAAGATAATTGAAATCTCACGTGCTCTGGCAACACTATCAGTGAATGCCATTGGGAACATTTTTAATTAGCATTTTAATTATCGGCATCTACTTTGAAGCCCTCTTAAAATCTTTCAAAACAGATCTGTGCAAAGAGAACCTTACTACTACAGGAAAATATAAGGCTGGACCATAGTTTCTTTGGGTTTCCATCTCTACCAATGCATCAGTCAATCTGCTGCAGTGAACGGGCAGTAGCACTCAGTTACTCTTCTCATCTACGTTAGGAACAGTGCTGTAAATCCAAGGGCAAAACTGCAAGGGACAAGCCTAAAGGACACTGTAAACCCACCGGTGGTTGCTGCAACACCGTGAGCTCTGGACACTCACCAGAGGGAAGCACTAAGCACCAGCAGGGAATATACCAGCCTATGAGTTAAGACAGTCAAGTTCAAATCCCTACCGTACCTTGACTAATACACTTCTCTGGGCTTTATTGCCATTAAAAAACCCACAGATGACACTTATCCATCTTAGTGAACACTACTCAGTTGGCAGGTTTTTGGCTACTTACAAGTAAATTCAGTGTTACATTCTTCCTTCCTTCCCATTTCATTCTTTTTTAAACAGACATGATCTCATAGGATGGGAGAAAAGTACAATACTGGTGCCAAGGTCCTCTTGTCGGTCTCTTCAGAAGCTGAAGAACTACTGGCAGTAGCCCAGGAAAAGCAACAAAGAACAGTACAAGTCTGGGTAGCAGCTAGACTTGCAAACCTAAGAGCACGCAGAGTAAGCCAAACACGAAAGGGAATGATGATTGGCAGAGATGTGATGACTCTACTGCTGGAAATGAAAGTGCTATGAATAATTAGCCACCTCTGACCCAGGAAAACATTGACTTCATTTGCAGCACAAAACTGATTGCAGATGGTATTGGGGAGGAGAATCAAGCTATTCACTGTGCTTTCCCCTCATCAGAAAAATTCATTTCCTCTCTACTGTTGAGCAATGAAATACACCTGATTGGATCTGCTGAGACAACTTCCCATAGAAGATTTGGAATGAAGAATTAAAGAGCCCATGGGGTGATGCTAAAGGTAATCCTATTAAAACAGCAGGCTAGAGGAGAAAATGCACATATATCTCCTATTTTAATAAAGAATTCAAATAAATCCCTTAAAGGAACAAATTTATTTGGACATTTCTTTGAAGTCCTAATGTCACAGTTGCTGAATGGGACACTGGATATCAGCGCACAAATGAGGATGCTTCTCATTTCCTCCTCCTCCTCCTGTTCGTTCCCATTACTGCTCGCTTCTTCCCCCACTGCCAGCTTGCTCCTGCCTTCCTCCTCCCCTGCTTTCCCTGCATGCCTGCCAGCCCTCGCTCCATCTGCCTCACGTCCCTGCTGAGCGCCAGTTCTTGTCCAGCCTTGGTTGCTGGTTAGGTCTCACCTTCACACGGACAACAGCTTCATTCTGGACTCTCGGCATGCCCTGGCCACTGTAATACATTTCCTATAGCCATGACTCCAAGGCTTACAAGAGAGACAAAACAAAGATCCACTCCTACAGTGGGCTGAGATACCGGTCTCCTGTGTGCTCTTGTCAAGCAAGGAGGACAGAGCACAAGAGGACACAGCAGGACAAGCAAGAAAGTACCTTTCCTCAGCTGACATCAAAAGAGTGAGGCATCTCAGACTGGAAAGAAGCCTGAAGATAAAGAATAACATTATCTCTCATTATCCCTTGACACAGCCTTTGGCTAGCGGTGGGTAGGATGGAGCAAAGCCTGACTGGGAAGAAAATACAAATGGCTCACACTAACTGTCTCTCTGGCAATCTCCATTGCCTTCAGCATGTACAACGTCTGACATATGCAGGTACTCCTTGGAAATCAGATACTTCAGCCCCTCTGTTGAATGCTGCCTCGGAACAAATGAGTTTTAACACCAGCTTTCCAGGGCCATTAGAAGTAAAGACTAAAGGCAAGGAGGAGGAGGCATCTGGAATCTTTTCTTGCACTGCCGCAGCATCACTGGAGGGAAGAGGTTTCTCACATCAGGAAGAAAAATAGGCACCTTAAAGTAGGCAGCTCAGCTTGGTTTTAAGGCAAGTTTGCAACACTCAGGAACTGAGATGTATTTACCTGCAGTGAGTCTGCTCTGGAATTGTTGGGATCACAAAAAAATCCAATGACTTGTCGAAGCAGACCCATCCTGTGGCCACACCTCCTCTCTAGGCAGTTACAGGCTCCCTACCAGATCTCTCTCTTCACTTAAACAAGCTATTCTTTTTTGCTTAAACATTTGCTATTTATGGGTCAGCAAATGTAAATCTTTCCCCTTTCTTCCCACAACTTGCCCTTAAAAAAAGATAAACATTCCTTCATAAAGTTTGCAAGTGCAGGCAGCCCCAGTAAGGATGAAAATTTTCTTCTCCCCTGAAAGACAGATAACTGGCTTCCTTCAAAGTCACCGACATCCGTGCTTTGGTCCTGTTGCTTCTGTCAGTCTCACCCTTTCCAGTAGCACTTTGAGCCACTGCTGAAGTGCAGCAAAGAACATTAGTCATCGCACTAGAGCAGGAGAGACAGACCCCCCAGGACAACATGACTGCGTTTAACAATACAAACTAAATTTACAGGAGAAAGCAGCTGGTATGAAAATAACTGCATCTGCTTCACTACCAACGTTCTCCCACTTCCATGCGCTTTGCAGAGGTGATGATGAATCACGTTTAATCACATGCCATTAGAGGAGGATCAGACCACACAGTGTGACCAGGTTAATAGGTTGGAGATACACATATCTGATGCCCAATTAAAACAATTCTAAAAATAGAACTGCAATTTTCTTTAGGAGCTCTGCCTCCTCACTTTACAGATCAGGCAAGCAGCTCTGTCTTCCATGACGTCCAGGCAAACAAAGGACTAAGGAAAAATAATGCCCTTGCTCAGGAGCTTACCATGCAATTCCCATTGAACTATCCTAGGTTATCCAGATTAATTGGAGGGACGACTAAGAGAGACTGCTGGCTTGCAGAGGCTTTTGTGGTAAAAATCAGATCATGAACATAATTTTCTAGGATAAGATATTGCTTAAACATGATCTAGCTGCCATTAACCATCCTCTAGGTGAAGCATCTCTAGTCATTCCTAACACAAAACCCAGGCTAATACGTTTACTATAAAAAGAACTGGATTGCTTACCCAGCATTTTCATCAATCACCTCTCCTTTTCACCCCTCGCTCATGCCCACGTACCTCTCTTCCATCATGCCACAAGGCTGCCTTCCTGCAGTGCTCTTAAAAATCAGAGATGGGGAATTTGTGATCCGCATTTTGTTCTACTACCACATGAATCCACAGAGTTATCCAAATGGGTTGAAGAAACATCTTTTCATATGGTTTTACTGAAGAACTATTCTCAGCAAGAACTCAGGTGTCCTTTTTCATTCCATGTCCTCTTTTACTACAGCTCTGTCTGCTCCCAGCTCTGACATGACACACCAGTTCCAGTGACATCTCCTCTGCAGTGGGTTGTCAACATACACAAAGAATGAGTTCCTTCACTGAAAATGAAAACTATAAAGGCAAAAAGCTATGAAGAAGTTAGCATTTGCAATATCTACCAGACTGAAGATTAAGAAGTATGCGCAGACCTGCATTTCTTTAAGTGAAGTTTTCATTTATCAGGATAGAGATATTCCTGAAAAAAAAAGCCTACAGTGAAGATTTCAAAAATTAGGTGCCTAAGATTAGGCTCCTAAACCCATAATTAAGTCTTTAAGTAAATGGCCTGATTTTCTTGAGTGTTGAACACGCAGCTGCTCAGACCGCCTTCACTAGGAACAGAGGGAGGCAAGGCTCTCTGAAAAAAAGGCATGAAGAAAGAAAAGAGCGAGGCCGCTCACTAGGGTACATCATGATGGAATGAAATAGCTAGCTTGAAGTCAGTACTTTCAAAAATAGTTACCTTCACCCTTTTTACATCAGTTTCAAGACTACTGCCCAACACATTAAATACTGAAAAGAAAATTATACCTGCATACATGAATGCATGAATTTACCTTTCAATTCCATTTAAATGCATTTTTTGTAATAATATAGAAAATTATTAACTGTAGGAAACAAACCACCACAGTACATGAGCAGATAAAGTCAGATCTGAGTACTACAATGTGAGCAAAGTCCTGTACAGGACAGATTCGCTCATTGTACAGAATCCTGGTTTTACGGAGACAGTTCACGTGTCTTGAGCCCTGCTCTAGCTCCCTTGGCAGGGTTAGGCCTACTGGGAGTCAGACACATTCCAAATCTGTGTACATTTAACTGTGCATTTACAAAGGACCTTTCTACAGTGGGATTTGACAGCACTTACATTAATCTCTCAAAATTGCAGCCATTTTATTACTGCAGGATATGTAGTCAATTTACATACTAATAACAAAACTGTTATGCCAACATTAAATTACACAAAGCGAGACCAACGCAATTTTTGTCAGCTACACAGCATTAGGATCAAGAGTCTTTTCACATCAACCTTTGTTTCCCTTACAAACAAAAAGCTTTCTAAGAACCTTTCCAAGGCTTTATTGGATTACAATGAAGATAATTATAGAACCCAGACGAACCCAGTGGCTCTCTTGTAATGGAAGACAGCCAGTTCCAGCTACTTGAATGCCAGCACAATTTGGCAGGGACCCACAGACATTGCGCTTCCATCGGGTTTTTTTGCCTGTCTCAAGGGAGGAGGTGACTTCTCTCCAGGTCCCAGGCACCCTCCCAGGCAGAAGTAACCAGCAATGTTGCAGGGAGGGTAGGAGAACCCAGTATGAGTACTTGAAGGAGTGAACAATGTTTGTAGAACAGCAGGAGGACCTCTGAGGAAAACTTTTGCCATAAAGGTTTTGGGGTAATGGAGGATTTTTTGGCTTCTAAGTTATTTCAGAATTTACTTCAACAGACTCTGCATCTGCATTTTAATGTGAGAAGGGGAAGATAAAAAAGCAGAGATGATGGATCTCCTGCTAAGAAAAAACTAATGTCAGCTACAGCATAAATTTGGCTGATCTGGCCTTTCTGTGCTCATATGATGTTATTATCAGGTGGACAGTGTCTACTTCTTTTATCTTAACTTCCAAACAGGAATCAGTTAATTATTCTACAGATTCTAAACTAAGAGGACATCTATACCTAATGACAAAGGCACTAGGTGAATCTCTGGCCACTGGACAATGGAGGGAGTACAAGGCAAAACAAGTGCAGGGGAGACGAGCAAGACAGAATTCAGCCAATTCTTCTGCAATAGAATAGTAGGGGGGAACTGCCAATTCTTCATTGATGGAGTACTGACACCTGTGAAGCTGCTAAAGTCTCCTTCAGTGGAAGTTAGGGATGAGTTAGTAAAAAAACAGCCATCAAGCTTGGTGCTGTCATAACTGATCCAGTCTCAGCACAGGTCCCTCAGATGACAGCAACAACCCTGAGCCTTTTTTTCAAAGCCAAATGACGCTTCGGACATCCATGGCTACGTCAGGAGCGTTATAAAAGGTCACAACTGTTCTGCAAATATTCAGCTGCACAAGTGATTAGGGCAAAGAGGAATAAAACACAAGAGCTTCTTAGGAGGGAGCAGCCTAGACAGAATGTATAAAGCTGCAGCCTGGAAAGCTGTGGTCTGCCATCTGCACACCTTCAGCCACAGAAGAGAAAGACTTCTTCAGTGCTGCGAAACCCCTTTCAGGAGCAGAGCACAGGGCTACTTACTTGGGAAGCAGAGGGGGAGGGAGAGAAAAAAGTTACATAAAAGGCCTTTGACAATAAAATTCTGCTGATGGCAATCTATCTCACACATCATTACTGGTGGAAGGAATCACCCTGGAGAAGCAGTTATACGCCATGGTACTGCTGTATCTTAGCCATGCCCTGCCCACTTGATGCCTTTACGGGCATTCAGCAGAAGCTAGAAATAAGCACAACTCTGAAGGCAATTTTTATGCCAAGCAGAGTTCTAAAACTTCTTTTAAAAAATATTCACACAAACAGCACTAAAGGTCAGTACCAATCACCTGTCCCTGCTTTGGGGAATGAGGGAATGGGAGGAAATGATGAAAATCATTACCTAAATGGACTTAAAAAATCTCACGTTTTGGGGCTGTTCCAAAGGGCCTCTTACCCCCTGTTTTCATTGGAAAGAGCAAAGAAGAAATGTTAAAGGTAGGAGGAGAATATACAAAAAGTTGCAGAAAAGACAAGTTTTGTCAATTTGTTTGGTTATCATTCATTTGATGCAAGGGACACAGATTCCAAGGAGCTTGAATGTTGCAGAACAAACTATCTCAGTAACGAGCATCTTCCAGCAGTAGCTCTTTCCAATCCAGATAGATCAGCAAATTTAATAACTTCTTGAAGCCCCATCTTTTTTCTTACTTCTACCTGACTGGAACCGTAGAAAACAACTGGTATTTCCCTTGATGCCTAAAGAGTTTTGTTCCTTTGCCATTGCAGGAGAGAGCTGCTGTTCTATAGCCAAACAGGAGGAGTAAGAGATCGCATGGATCAGATCTCGTGTCTGAGAAGTGAACTACTTTAAAACTATACCTGAGGCTACTGAAACTGCTGCCTGATTAAAGGCGACATGTTGAAGCTACTGCTGTTGCAGCCAATTACAGACTGACCTCGTTCACTTTCCTACTCTGGGTAGGCCCATTTAAACATACAAATTAATTTACAGTTCTTTTAGTTTTCTTCTTAACTTCATTTCAAGAAAACCAAAAGATTTTACGTCAATGCACATGTTGTATTTCACATTCTTTGTTACTCTACTTCAAGGGTTCTTTCAGAAACAGGAATGATTTCATTAAACGGATGTAGGCTTCTGTTTCATTTCTTACGAGTTATTGTCTTACACCCCAGGCCGGCAAGCCAAGCCTCCAGTTAATTTCTGAGGTTTCAGAGCAACACTAATTGTGTTCAGCTACAGTTTTAAAGTTAGTTTGTCACATTTCATATGAACAACCAAGGGTTAAAACATTTGATGACATACCTTGGCTTCATGTTGGTTTTTAGATTCAGATCACACCGAGATTCCTCCCAAAGATGTGGAGAATAAACTCTAGCCAGAGCAAGTCTAACCATAGGACTGTCCCCAGACTCAGCCCACTGAGTTGTGGTGCATTCCCGCCTCACTGGAAAAACACTGGGGAACTTGACGTTGGAGGGTCTGGGGAGCGTCCGAGTGGTCTCATCTGTACCTCAAACGGAGTAGTTTCATTCGATATTCAAATATCCTGGACTTACAAGTTCATTTCTCCAGAAGAATAAGAATATATCCTGCTGTTAAGGAAATAATACAAGAACAGGAAAATATGCCTGAACAGGGATAACTTCAGTCTACCAGTATACAGCAGCTTGATTACAGCTTTGACTTTTCCAGTGTGCTACTTTGGTCATACTTAATTTCCAGCCCTGATGTATCAGTAATAACACTCAATCTATCATGCCAAATCAAGAATTACTTCTAAGTTTACTTTTGTGATTACATATCTGACTGGGAGTCCCCAGTGATAAAAAGTTATTTCTACTTCCAAAGTAAAGGCTTTGGAAGCTCCTGAGAGCAGACGAAAGAGCCTTTCACTGCATACCAGTACAGGATGCAGAGTGTTTCTGCCTGAGTACGGTTGTGGTCACAGAAATCATCGACCCTGTGAAAATCACCAACTGGATTCTTTCTGTATGAAACAGCTTTGGCAAACAGCATGCCGCTGGCCAACAGAAACCCGTGTTCTCCAAAGGTGGAAGAGCTGGCCACCGTGAATGTTTTTCTTTTCCATATGTACAATCTTTGAGAGAAACTTCTGACTCATAATTGGCAAAAGATTATCCTGCAGCCAAAAGCAGCCCGATGTCAGTTTGCAACAATGTCCATTCTAGTTTAACTGATTTTCAGAAGGCCTTGCAAGAACATTACAATGTCTGAGTACAGATCTAAACAGCAGCCTTTGTTTCTGACATAATTCAACCTCTTCAGGTATGGATATACATACAGTTGCATTCAAAATGAAAAGATTAAAAGTTGTAAGACTGCAAAACCATATTAAAGAGGTAGGAAATTACTATATGCAGTCTTTAAGAACACCATATGGGATCTTGAATGCTATAACTTCATTTCCATTTTGTATTCAAATGCAAAGCTGAACATCAGTCTTTTGTGGGAGTTGAACTCCCCATCACTTCTCCAGTTTCCTTCCCTATTTTCCTCTGATCTTCAGCGTCCTCTATTTCAGCCCGTTTGTTTCCTTAGGCACACACACACCCCCACCCCCCATACACAATAAATGCAAGTGGGCAACAGGACACGCTGGGACAGTTTTGACAGCAGAGTGAAGAAAATCCTTCTGCCCTGAGATCCTGTGCAGTAGCCACAGTATGCAGAAGGGGCAACTGCAAAGGTCTGCTGCTTCTGAAGCCTTGGCTCATGGTGCTGCTGCTGGGGCTGGGGCTGTGCTGCAGAACACATGGCAGCTGGAGCAGGAATTCCCTGAAGGGCACCTGCAGAGAACATGGTGCCACACAACTGAAAGATTTCAGCCTTGTTGTGAACTGAACACAATTCCAGTGATGTGCAGGCATGGAAAGAGGTACTACTGTAAATACAGCAAAAATCTAAAGACTCCCCTAATGCAAATATTTATTCCAAGCATGGGAATATGAAGCATTAACAACCTTTAAAAGTGTAGCTCGAACTAGGAGACACCAATGGTGCTAGAAAAGAATTAGCTGAGAAAATGCTCTTCTAAAGAAGTCCTACTTCAGTTGCCACAGAATATAATCACAGAGCTCCATCCTCTGGCTCCACCAATTAAGGCAACAATCAAAAAAACCCCACCGAAGTAATACAAAATAATACAATAAATAATACAAGACTAATACAATAATACAAGAATAATAACACAAGAATAATACAAGACAGGCATTGTTGAATCCCCTCACCCCCATGACAATCTTCCTGTAGTGCCCACATCACTGAGGAAAACACAGTTTTCAAAGCAATTCCTCTCCTTGCGCATCCATGTTTTAACACAGCTAGGTCAGACCTTCATACTGTTGTTCTGTGAAGCTCATTTTTGGTCTTAACAAATCTATGTGCTCCTTGCAAAAGCGTTTCATCATCTTCATTGTCCTTGTCTTCTGAACTTGGTTCCCAGTTAGAGTCTTCATCAGTAGGCTCACACTCCTCTTCCTCATCATCTATCAAGCTGTCATTAAGGTTAAGGAGAGCTGTGTAAAAGCCCTGGCACGGAGCACTCCCAAAAAGCCCCTAGCTGGACCGCTCCAAAAAAGCCCCAGAACAGATTGCTCCAAAACCATACCTTACCACACAATACAAAATACAGCACAATATGTGATGATGGGCTTCTTTGGGGTGGCATGGGGACAGGCTCCTCTGAGGTGGCACAGTGCTGGGCTCCCCTGGTGCAATGCAATGAAGGACTCCAAGAAGAGCCAGTCAGCGTGATGAAGGACTCCTCCAGACGGATGCAATGAAGGACTCCTCTGGGGTGGCACAATGAAGGTCTTCAAGATGAGCCAGGCAGCACGATGAATGGCTTCTCCTTGGTGGCACAGTGAAGGGCTTCTTGGGACAGCGTGGAGAATGGCTTCTCTGGGGCGGTGCGGTGAACGGCTTCTCCGGGGTGGCGCAGTGAACAGCTTCTCCGAGGCAGAGCCAACCAAGCCAACTACCTAGCCAACCTACCCAGCCAACCACACACCCAGCCATCCACCCAACCATCCACCCAGCCTACCCAAGAAAACTACTGAGCCAACTACTGAGCCAGCACCCAGACACCCCTTGCTAGGCCTTGCCATGGGCACCCATTGCCTTTGGCAGCCCTGGGCCAGGCCCAGCTAGGCCAAGCCCTCCCAGTACAGCCCTGATACGGGGGGAATCAGAGGGCTCAGGGTCACAGGGAGGGATGAGGCCATGCACAGCTTGGTCCAGGAGTGGCGAGGATTGATGCTGGGTTGGTGACTGGATTGGTTCCCCCTAAGCTTTTCACCCCCCGAGAGGAGTTCTTTCACGTCAGTACCCACAGCGTTCACATTGACTTCATGGAGAAAAACCAAGAAATAAACTGGGAATAAACTTGGTTGAGCATGCAGGAATCTCTTCTTCCCTTGTTGTCCAGACACAACTTTGGTTCAGCACAGGCAAAATGTGTACTGCAGGATCCACAAAGACAGTGTCTTGTGGATGCCTTATTTAAGAGACATATTAATAACCAGATACAGTGTTAGAGGAAAAAATATGTGTCCAGAAGCTTTCTGTTAATCTCTCAAACACTCCATGTAAATGGAGTATGTAAATGATGATCTTTGTTGACCACTCTGAGGTCTGCCAATTACAAAAGTTCAGCATTTCACCATTTCAGCAACTAATCTGAGTCCTTGAGCACTGACACGGGGAAAATACTACTCAAAACTCCCACCAATGTGCAGGGTTTGCTTCAGCTTCTTACAGAGCTGGATCTTCAGTTCTTCCAGAAACAGCTCTGGAAAGCTCCCTCATTCTGGTATTTCCCAGTTTTTGATCTTCCACAGCACAGGCATGTCCTTTGGCAATGCTGAGTGTAGAACAGCCCTGAGGAAAATCTGGGAGCAACCCGGCTGTCGGAGGGGTTGCTGCAAAGAGCGTGGCGTTTCCTGAGGGATGAATTTAACAGGGTGACTTCATGGCAGTTTGGCCAGTGGTTATTACAGGCACAGGTCTATAAGGAAGTCAGGCCAGAAGGGCTTCTGCCAAACTGTGAAATTATGTACAACAAAGTGAAAATCATGAGTATTCTCTTCTTTCAAGGGTGCAACTATAATTTCTGTTGATAACGGAACCTTGCTGAATGAAGGCAATTGTACCTGGAAGAGCTGGGTGGGGCTGGTTAAAGCTTCCAGTCTTCTGAGAGAGGGAGGCAGGTCTGGCTCCATGGCCAAGGAGTTGAAGGCATCAGCATCCCAGCGGGAAAACATAAAATGCACAACCCACCTCTCTCCCCTCTTCCTGACTGCTGGAGGTACCTTATGAGGACAGCAGTGAAGCTGGGCATTCAACTGTGAGGTCATCTGAGCTATGAATGACTGTCTCTGATGTCAGGCACGTGTTTCTTGCCTGACCACCACAAAGGGAGAGGGACCCCACTTTGAACCAAGACAGATGACAGTGCAGCCCCAGGGAGGCCCAGGCACAGCTCAGAGCATCCTGTCTCTTGGCTCAGATGTTAGTCCTACTAAAATGTGGAAAAAAATTAATAAAAATAAAACTCCTCTCCCCTTACATTACAAAGAAAAGAGAGAAGCACTTGGAAAGATGGAATTGAACTAGTCAGTGTGATCCTGCTAAGTTCTAGGCCCTGACTTTCACAAAGGAGATAAGAGTATGAGTAGGAAAGAGTTTGTCACAGGCTTCACGTACCATCTACAGAACAGCATTTGCCATCTCTTGCTCATATGTCAAATGCGTGCCTCCACGGTATTCCAGACAGAGTTTCTGATTATTTTTTTTAGAAGAAGAATTTAATGCTGACTTAACAAAAGTGATAAATAGATCATCTGTTTACAGGGTAAATCATGAAGATACCAATAGAGAAGTACTATCAAGCTCCTTAAATCCTACCATGGCTGAATAATGGGAAAAACCAATGATTCTCAAGATCTTGGCCTGTCTGCCTGAGTTTCGAGGAATCAGCTGTGGTGTTGGGAGCATCTGGTTTGCAGCTGTCAATGATTTTAGCAATTGCAAACTTTAAAGTTTGGCAGCAAAGGTCGAATCTTGTGATTCTATTACTGATGCTCAGAGCTCTGCAAATCCAAGCTCAACACCTTTCATAGTATCGGGTTACCTCATAAAATTAATTCTTTACCAAAACCAAATCATTACCTAAGACCAATATCCCCAGACAATTTCAGAATATACATGTCTATATATTGTGTACAAGAGACTTGAAGCACAATGCAAATCTTTATGGCAGTACACTTATATGCAGCTTCTGAGGAATTCTGATAAAATACTAAGGAAGGATTGATTTGGCACTGTTGTCACCAGCACAGAGAATTAAACAAAATCAAAATAATTTTACAGCGTAAAATGCTGGTGTGCACTTGTCACAGAACTCTTCCATCAGTTTCTGGGCATGAAGTGAATTACTATCACATGCTTACTGAGTATCACAAAATAGTTTCTCTATTATTTCCCATAATGGCATAAGCTCTGGCCAAATTTCACTACTTGAGCTTAAGTCAGGTTTCAGAACAGATTTTTTAAAAATGAGGGAGAGAGGGGGAGAAACAAAAACCTGCAGTTGCTATTTATATGCTATTTATAATGACCTTAGATATTCACAGTCATTACAGGAATATTGTGCTTTGTGACCCTTATGATTTACTGGGAGAATCAGGCAAAATTCAGAATACTTCACAATTCACTTGTTAATATCTTCCTCAGGCTTTGGCTTTAAGGTGCTGCTGGGAACGACACCACCTCAAACAATGAAAATTGGCAGCACTAATCATGTCCTGTTTGGCACCTGGCATGATATTGTGACAATAGATATCACATCCAAAGTCTTATGCACTTTAGAGATAAGAGCTCAAATGGATCGTTATATTTAAGTGGTTCTACAGCTACTACTGTTCACTCACGAGGAAATACTTACCCAAGGCCTGAGGACACACTGAAGAGCCTCAAAGGATTATAAAGAGGCCATTAACATATTACATATAAAATGATCACAAGCCTCCACTCTTGAATGTGACACTGACTTTGATAGTTTCTGCTTCTCTTGGTCATTTCAGATGACTGAAAACACATTTTGTACTGTCTGCATTTTCCAAATTCTACAGGCACATCTTATCCTGCTGAGAATTCATAGGCCTCCGTTCCTAATCTCCATGAGACCTTCTGCCTTAAATGCTACTGTCTCATTTATGTTAGCAGTCGTGCCTGTGACAGCTCTATACGCTACCTTCTGGAGCTCCCCAGCTCCCCAGAATACTCGGGCCTGTTTTGCAGATGGGGGAGGGTTGCCATATGCCAGTGCAGTAGCAATTTTTGACTCACAGTCAAAAGCATCCCAAAAAGTCAGTATGCAGGATTTTCTGCCATATGGAGGAATTGTCATTCGGCCTTTTTTCTAGCTGTATCTCATTAAGCAAAAAGGAAAGAAAAAGGGGAGGACATTCTTTTCTTCTTTGCAATCTTGCCCCAGAGTTCATTTTCATTTGAAAGACAGCATTCATTTCTGGTACCTAAAAAACCAAGGCAGAGCAGAAGGAATTTGTAAGAATCTAGATGATTAAGGACAGTGTTCTGTCCAATTCAACAGGTTTTCTTTAAGTCTGTTACACTTTGAATATGACTTCTTTCAAGGACGAAGGAGAAGGCTGGGACTGGTTCTACTGGGCTTAGAAAGACCAGAGTAGAAAGAGACCTTCCACGAAGTCTGTATTTGTGCATTACCTACAGTAAAGCTATTTTATTACCTCCATAGACTGCAGCATTTTGAAGGTGTCACTAATAGCACTTCCCTGATCCTTGTGTGTTCTGCAGTCTGTTTTGCTCAATATGGAAGGTTTGTTTAATCTGAGACTTTATTGGGATTTTGCCTTTAGTTTTTTATAGAAACTAATATGGTATTAACATAATGCAGACATTTGTGTTTTAACTTTACAGAGCCAATATCATGGCTAGTGTACAAACAGGAAAGCAATCAGATACAGGTTTAAAAGTTATAAAGATATATAGAAACCTCAAAGCCGCTCCGCTTCCTTACGATCTTCCTCGATGTAGAAAGATGTCAGGAGGAAAAAAGCTCCTCCACAGACACCGATAAAAGAACACACAACAAAGCTGTACTGCATGCTCCAGAAACTCCACTGGAATGAGCGAGCATTCTTGTCCTGGATAGCATGGGAGATCTAGGGAATGAACAAGGCTGTCCTTAATCTGAGATAACATCATCATGCTCTCTTTGTTTAAGGAGACTGTTTATAGTGTGGTCCTTGAAAAGAATAAAACTAGGTGGATAGGGATGAAAAGCCCGCTACCAAAGTTTGTCCAACCCAGTACCTAATACACCTATACTTCACTGCTGTCCAGCTTCCATTTGGTCAAGGAATCTCATGTTCTTTTATAGTTTCAGTGCCTCCAGTCACAAGAGTAGGAAATGCTGCAACCAATGTTCATAATGTTTGGTAAACTTAAACTCATTTTATCATTTTCTAGCCCATCTCCAGATAGCTAGCACCGGACAGACATTTAGCGATGACCTTTATAATTTTTTGATGTCATTCTCTAACTTTATCTAACCCTAAACAGCATCAAATGGATAGAAACAGGAGATCAGCATCAATACAGGCACAAGCAGCTAGACTCATTAAAAAGGGAAGAGCTGGAAATTAATTTGAGAGAAAAGAGTGGAGTTTGCTCTGGAGCCAGAAGGCATTTGAGGAGTCATGGAGTGACATTATGAGGAACTGGGAAGAAGAAGATACCAGGCAGCTGCTTTTTGCACTGGCTGGAGGGTGAGTTTGTAAAAGCCATAAATGATACACATGAATTTTATTTTTGTAGATGGAAAGAAAATCTGATTTCAAGAAACTCAGTAAGATTCAATACTCAACCCAGGAACTTAAAATCTCTTGTTAGCATAAATAAAAAGATGAATGTTGAATGCAGTCATTTTTGTTCCCACATTTGTTCTTGATGGTTAGAATACATTATGTGACTTGCAATACACAAATATGAGACTCTTCAACCTTTGCTAGGTTCAGTATGATTATTTATGACAGTTTAGGCAGATAAGAGCAAGATCAACTCTAAATGGGCACCTAGGGACTACAGCAAGCATAATGGCCAAAATACCAACCTAATGCATTTAATTTTAAAATGCTCAGTAAGAAAACCTCTGGAGCACAAGGGGAAGAAAAACAGACCTTGAAAAAGACTATTCCCTGACTCTCCAGCCAGTTTTTAAGCTAAAGGGTTAGCTGAAGCAGGTTAGTAAACAATAGCAAGACACGAATGTCAGTGGTTAATCAACAGTGGACATGGGCAGTGTTGATATATTGGTTCGCAGAAGCATCCTAGAATACAATGCTGTGCTCATTGCATAGGACCCCATTTGGACATACATCAGTTTTATTCTTGGATTTATCATCTCTGTTCTTTGCAAAGTTGCAAGGTTACTTGAGGTTAATCTCATCTGGATACACTTTTTTTGTCTTCACACTTTTTGATTAGCTGCTATTTAAGGCAACTGCATGCAAGGTGCTGCATAAGAAGTATTCTGGACACAGTTACTAGCAGGATGCAGCAGCACATTCTGCAGGAAGCCTCAGTTCTGCCTGTGCCTCACAGATGGCAAAGAACAGTGGGTAAGAGACACAAATATTTTCATCTTTCAGGCAGAGAGCATAAATCAATGGAATAGTCAAAGAAGGGAGAAGGCACAAGACATATTTTAGCTTATATATACCTCCTTTTTTTCATATCATTTCATCCATTTTTCATGACAGAGGGATGTCAGTTATTATGTTCCCCCATGCATACAGCCAAATCAGTGTGAAGGCAATAGTTTCTTAATACACACCAATGAGCAAAGTGATCTCTTCATTTGCCAAAACAAGAGAGCCAGCAGGAGGAATCTCTCAGTGAGAGAGGGCTGTCTTCTCTGCCAGACAGATTACACTGTTTAGACTCTGGTTTTCACCCAGTTGAGGACAAGAGGGATCTCCTGTCTGGCTGGACCAGCAGCAGCTATGGCTGCAGGCACAGCTCGCTCAGGCATTTCTGTCTGGCCCTCTCTAACCCTAACACTGTTAACAGGTGACAAAGAAAGAACATATATTCCTGAGGTGAACTTCTTAAAATAAACTTTCATAGAAAGAAAATTTAAAGCAACAGCAACAACGACTCTCTCTCCCATGTCCAGTAAAGCAGAGAAATCAAAATGGGTGATCAGTTAGCTATTGTGTGCAGAATCAAAATAGTGTCTTAGAATCAAACTGTGTCTTAAATCAAAAATAATGAAGGAAGGAAACAACACTGACAGGTATCATCCACTGCAACTAAATACCTGGTCTAGTGGGAGGTGTCCCTGCCCAGGGCAGGGGGTTTGGAAGTAGATGAGCTTTAAGGTCCCTTCTAACCTGAGCCATTCTATGATTCTATAAATCAAATAAACTGCAAGGAGAAAAAAGTACTGGGCTGCTTTGCCCAGAAGCACCTAAGATCAAGTAAATGTAGGAAGGGCAAAGAAATCAGGGCTCAAGCAACATGGAAATTCAAGGTTAAGGTAATTTGAGACCAGAGCTTTGAATGCCAAGTAGTATCAAAAGGCAACCATTGCATCACTCTTGGTCTGATTTTCAGGAGAGCACTGACAGTTTTAGGTTTCATGATATAAAATGGTATTTTGATTAATTTCCATTAAACTCCTCACAAACTTAGCAGAAAGTGCTTAAATCCAAGTACAATACCCATGACACTATCTTTGTAAAAATGTGTGGCTTCGAAAATTTATGAGTTTGCAAATTTAAAATCAAAATAAATTTCTACACACTGCATGAAACTACTCACACCTACAGGTATAGGATTGTATTCTACATAACTGCAGTGTCACAGGACCAGAAGTTGCATGCACATAAAAATGTTTAGAAAAACGTCTTTCTGTATTCTAGTATCAAGGCCACCAATTTGGGTAACACTAATTTTGGACCAGGAAGTGCCTACAATTCTGTGAGTGTCTGTCATTCAGTTTCTAAAAGTTTTACCCTAAGGAAAGCTCAATAAGCAGGGAAATCACTTACAGTCCCAATGAGATATGGGCTGCCTGCATCTCCCAGCAAATGGCTCACCAAAATCTGCAGGGCAATAGCTGTAGACTGCCGTCTTGGTGTCACAACATACTGAAACAAAACACAACCCACAAGAGAATGAGTATTAACAGAGTGAATCTCATGAACTTATATAACATCCTAGAGATATTAATATATCCATTTTTATATATTTCTTATTCAAACACTGTTTACAATTTGCAGAGAGTTCTGAGCAAAAGAGTACGCTGGATGTTTTGCTGAGGAAAAAAACATTCAAGAAAGCAACACACAAGGGGGAATGCCAATGAAGTAGGACAAACACGACTCCCCTGCCTCCCTCTGTAGACTCACAGCAGCTCATACAGATTCACTTGGCCATGCAACTAATAGAAACCTCCAGCCCGTAACCCATCCAGTTGTACTGATTTACTAATAATGAGATTCAGCACTGAAGACTCTTGAGAAAACTCTCTTACGACATTGTGTTAGCAGGCATGGTCTAGGCTGCTGCGGGGAAACTGGGGTACCTGGAACCTGAAGTAGCTGCTATGGCTATAAATGATGTCTGTTGAGACCTTGCAGATCACGTGAAGACAGAGGGAGGGGACCCAACCTGGCAGACCAGAAGGTGGCTGATGGTGCTTTAATGATAGCTCTGATGGCAGGAGTGTGCTGCTAGTAACTGGATAGCACCTAGCACCTAAGATATAGCTAGTCTAGCAACAATACCTCAAAATGCTTATGCTTTTGAGGACACACAGTTTAAATAACAAGTTGGGTAAGAAGATGTGGCATACACCCAGCACACAGCAAAGCATCACATAGATTAGAACTATTTTTTAAAATGAAATATAATAAGGGCTTTATGTCTCTGCTACTGAAGATCAACTGTGCCTGAAGAAGTACAGTAGGATTCTATATAATTTGTGTCTCTCTCTTTCAATAACACATTTATGCAAAAATGCATTCACAGTCAGAATGAGACAGAAGCAGTTTTAAACCTCCATACCTTTGTTTTCCAACCACTTGTTTATATCAGAGACAAAATGCTTAATATTCTCCCACTCCTCCATACCCCATTTTTTTGGAAACTGATCTGAACATCACTTAGGGTGTCTCAAACACTAATTGAGTGACTGGTGTTTTTCCAAGAGACAAACTCAAGGTATATAAGCTATAGTGTCTCTATAGCTGTCTTCAAAGAAACACTAATATGCATGACAAGTTGGATTTAGAAGGAAAAAAAAGATCCTGCTCTCACATTTAACTTAATTTTATTATCATTATTTGTGTTTAAAGAGGCCTCATAATATTAGATAAAAAAAATATTTACCTACCACTAAGATGTAGCTATATTACAATAGCAACATCAATGCCACACCTTTAGGGTGGGTGGAACTCCATTAGTGGACATTAAAACAGGCAGGTAAAGAAGCAACATCGTCCAAGACACCAAGGTTAATTACTCTTGTGAGAATAAGTGCCACATGCAGTCAGGACCTATACATACCAGTAAGTTAAAGCATCTCAACTTTCCTGAAACTACAAACCCAAAGCACAGGTGCAGAAACAGGAAGGGCAATAAACTACATTAACGTAATGGTTTGCATTCAGGGACGGATTGACAGGAGATACTGTAGCACTGCATTCCTTTCCCTCTGGCAGCCCCCCATCTGCAGGAGCTAGCATGACATATATGCTTGGTATGAAGATTAGAGCACATATGGAATTAAAACACCCCAAAAATGTTATTTTGACAAAAAAAATATAGAATAGTTTAAATATCGCACCAAACTTTTTCCACTGCTACTGTTTTCATGGTCTCTCACACAAACCTATTTCTACCATTTTATCTCATGTTTGACAAGACATATGTGCTGCAGAGTCTTTCCCTAAAACACAGCTCTTCTGGGGGGTGTCAAGCTGGATATTTTTTCTCAGCAAAGTCACCTATTTCACAAGGCCTGTATGAACTTGGGTCTTCCTGAGGTGTCTAACTCTTTACCAAACTTGGTTGAAATCTATGGTTTCAAAGAGAAAGCAGACACAAACTGTGGTTAAGTCGTGTTTCTTTAGGAAGTGAGGCTATGAGTCCCATCCAGATGTAACAGAGCATTTGATCTAAAATGAGAAACAAAATAGACAGATTTCCTGCAACATAATTAGCAAAATTATAGCCAACTTGGCTATTTGTCCTCTTATCTCTGCCTAGCAAACCCTTCTTGTAGCCAGGGTTTTCTAAGCAGTATCATGCCTTACACCCTGCTGGAATGCCAGAAACACAGCAATGAGCAGTGACGTCCTCTTTTCTACAGCCAAATTTCCTCTATTCAGAGAGGGAGATTCTCAAGAGCTCGTACAACTCTTTCCATTCAGTGTGAGCCTTTTGGTTCTGCTTGCCTCATATTGCAACCAGTTTCAGTAAAGAACCAGTCCACATTGGCAGTGCCTCTCTTAGCAGAAATGCCCACAAACTTGGATACACAAATCACCCAAGATCTTAAAACAGCATCTTTGCACCCAATAAGAGTACTTCATAACACGCAGTTTTATTAAAAGACACAACCTCCTTCCTTCCTTTGTACATATACAGCTAGCTTGTATCCCTTTCCATTCCTAGTCTCTCCGAAGTAGATATTTCTAACCATGGATGGAACATTTCTTTTTCACTAGGAATATTTAGATAGAGTGCTTCAACAATAATAAATGCTAAAACAGGGATATCGACTTTAATGTCATGTTGCCATCACACTGTATCCAGTTCCCTGCCAGTGTAAGAACAGAGTCATGTGAGACTGGCTGATCTGGAAGCTGAAATCCTTGTCATCCTTGGGATGACGGAACAGTCCAACAGCTCCTCCTCACTGTGGTCATGGCACACCTTGGCCTAGACTGAGGGCATGCAGTCTACCCCCAGAACCTGCCTGGAGTGCCAGATGAGCATCTGAACTTTGGGAACAGGCTCTTGTACAGAAAGAGACATAAAGAAACTGCAGTAGAAAATTCTGAGCTTGGGAAGTAGACCTTGCTATGACAGACTGTACTAGACTGGAGACTGTCAGTTCTTGGCTCTCCAACTATACCATGTCATCTGTCATAGACTCAGATTTCTTTTATTGATAATGACAGGCTGTGTTTGAGAAATACAAATCAAATATTATTATGCACTTAGTATATTGTGGGCACTGCAGGCTTGAGAAAAGATAAATGCACTTTCACTCTCTCAGTGCCCTGTACCACTTCCTTACATTTATTTAATATCTCATATCAGTAACTACAAGAGACATATGGAACAAAGCTGCAACAAGAAAAATGGAAGAGAAGCATAGGACATTTCCTGTAGGTACCAGGCTCGTACAATAGTACCCTGTACTATTATTCAGGTTCTTCTGCACAACGGAAACCACATGCTAGAGCTCAATGCTCTGTAGGATTCACTAGGAAAAGAAGAAAACAAACACTCCCACACACAGGGACTTTGAAATAGCCACAGCATCCTGCCTGTCCACAGTGACTGCCAGTTACCTACGCCATGTCAACAATGCATATGACATCCTACACACTGTCATCTCCTAGGAGATCCCAGTCCAGATCCCTTGACAGATAAGCAGGGTGTCCCAAACAGATAGTTTGCAAACCCTGTTGTGCTGTCTCTGGAGGTTTTAGAGATCCTCCTGCAGACTGTGTGACAGAGCTGTCAGCTAAAAAAGCAGATGGAACACACAGGCTGGTAAACACTCCTATACCTCCCAGGGCACTTCCAAACAAAGACAAGGACAAGTTGGTAGCCTTCCCAAACCCTATATTAGCTTCCAGTTCCAGCATCTCCTATGCTTTTAGCTGCCAAAACCCTAAAAGATGGAGTCCCATTACCTCACAGATGGCAAACGTATTTCATAAGGGACACTCTATGTACAGTCTCCCACTAAGCCAGTGTATTGTAAGCAAGGCAGCTACAGTGCTTCTCCACTTGCACATTATAACTGTAGTTGTACAGTAGATACCTTCATGTTTACAGCTGAATAAGAGGCACAAAGGTTGCTACATGGAATGCATTTTGATGTATTAGCCACAAAGGAAAAAAGTCCTTATCATTCAGTCAGCATCTTCCTTTGTCTTCAGCTCCACAGGTCGCAGGATAAATGAATTCCTAGCTACATTGTCTGGCTAGTAGTGCCATGTGGGAAGAAAGAAAAGTCATTTTTGTGGCAAAATAAAAACATGCATTAGCAAATCCAGCCACATTATCAGAAATCCTACCATTTCACAGGGGAAACGATGCAAAAAGAGAAATTACTGTCGTTATCTGTGACACCCTTCAGTCAACGTAATAGCATTAATACACTGAACCCATGGGTTTTCAGCAGAATGAAACACAGCTCCCAGATAAGATTGCCACTGAATGAGCAGACATTCACAAATTCAGCTGAATTCCATAATTTTTCTGATAAAACAATTAGCAACATTTAGAATTCAACAGCTCAAACCCGAAGCACATTCATGGTAATACACTGAATGTCTGCCCTCAGGGAAAACACGCCACTACAGAGCTCTGCTCCACCAAGCTTTTCACCTTCCCATTTGTTGCCAGTTGATAAAACATTGCTTGTACCTAAAACCAAAAGATGAGGGTACCAGTAAGGGGATTCTTAGTAAGAGTTCATTCATCTCTTCCTAGAAGGCAGAGGTCCTTCTCGCCATGAAGGTGCAGGCTTATGAACAATATTATGTTGAGAAAAGCTGAAAAACTCAAAATAAGGAAATAGTTTCACAAGCACTTACCAACAGTATGTCTGTCACAACAGCCCAGTTTACAGATAAAAAAAGTTCTCCAAGTGCAATAAAAATCTGGAAAAAAGAAGAAAGCAGTAAATATAAACACTACATTGATGTTCTTTACTGTGAAAATGAAGGCAGGCTTACTGACCATGCTTATCTATGTAAGAGTTGTTGTACATATCCATCTAATTATAAATTAAACATCCTTGTCTATGCTTACAAACACTACCTTTGTCTTAAAAGGGGGGAAAGGAACAAGAGAAGGTATGTCAGTTGCTTTATGTCACAAATCCTCAGCAGAAGAGCCAAAATAGGAAACATATACCACACTCCCAAATAAACTGTAATGAACTGCTGAACCCAAGAAGAGGAAAGCAAGAACCTGTGAAGAGAAACATTCAACACAGGTTCAAAAAGTGCTCAAAGATCTCCTTTTGCTCACATTTCCAAATGAAACCAATAGAACACCTC
Source organism: Fratercula arctica (assembly GCA_947846985.1). Lineage (NCBI taxonomy): Eukaryota > Metazoa > Chordata > Aves > Charadriiformes > Alcidae > Fratercula > Fratercula arctica. Next base: position 12,333,093 of record CANTUZ010000015.1, on the reverse strand, counting down.
TGTGCCAGCACAAGTACTCTTTAAGGCTCCTTCAGAGAGATAACTTCCAAAATGAAATGGACTCCAGGAGACAGGCAGCCTCAAAGCCTTGGTGGCCCGTGGGAATTCCCTAATTCATCACAGATGGAGACCCAGCCATCAGGAAATGGGGTAAAGTCCCCAACAGTTCTTACAGCTGTGGTCTTAGGAAAACATTAACCCTCTCAGCCAGCTGTGGACATAGATTTGAGCAGGCTGTACAGACTAATCGATACTTGAGGGAAGCATTAAAGCTATGCCATTAAGCTGGAGCAGTTCTAGAAGGCAGAACCCATTTAGTGACACAGGCCATGAAGTTAGATGGCACTTAGGAAATAAAATCCATTATAACAACAGGTGCCAGCATCTTGTTCGGTAAGGTCTTGATCAAGATGCTGTATCTGGTTGATGAAAATGCAGTCCTAAGAAAGGCACAGTGGCAAACTATCAGATTGCTCTCAGAGGGTAACTTACATTCTCCTAAGAAGAACCAGAGCTATTATACATCTTCCTATGACACCCCTACCTCCTCTGTGTTTCTTGCCTGTACCGTTCATGTGTCTTCTTCTCCAAACCAGTCTGGAGAAAAAGTTCCTTGAAGTACAGAGATATTGACTATAGACCTTTATCCAGACATCTTTTCCTTCAAAATGCTTTCTATAGGTTTTCTAATTTGCAGCTGAATCTATTCCTCCATACATAATTACTTTTCTTTAAGTTTTATGACAAATATCACTAGTTTCACATAGTCCTTGTTTCACATGGTCTTAGCTCTTGGATTTATGTATCCCACTATCAAAGTCTTTCCACTGATACAACCTTGGCAGACCTTGCCCTTGCATAAGACAGAATGCGATCATTCTTCTCCAATCCCGTGACTGTTGCGGTAACAGTCTATAGACTACAGAAACCATGCTGCATGCCAGTCCTATCTGGAAAGCAAGTGACACACCTTTTGTTAGAGAACTTTGGGCCAAACACAAAATGAAACATGTTCGTTAACATGGGTAGCAATATCACACAGTTCAGCTTTTTGCCAAGCCACCTGGCAATAAGGACTACCAATGACAAGTCTTGCAGCCACGAGAGCCACGAGAAAACATTAGCCTTTCATTGTCTTATTTCAAGCTAATACTTTCTGAACTCTCTTGGAAGATGCGCATTCATCAAGAACCTTCCTTTCTTTTTCCCCCCCTGATTCCATACAAAGGAATTTTAAATGTGCTATTGCTTAACTTAGAATCGCGTGCTGTGAAGTGGTCAAAGCAGTACTCCCAGGCAAATGCAGAAGTGCAGCTGAATCCTGCTATACAGTGATAATGGCATGAATTTTTGTAAATTCTGTCAGTTGTGCCATAGCTAGCAAGAGATAGTGTAGGTTAAAGTGAAACAGGAAGGAGACAAAGAACAAAGAGATTTATTTAAATCCTGGCTGATACTTTACATATAACAAGATGCAAATACAATGGTTAGTGCAGAAGCTTCTGGAGACTGCCAAACTGTTCCTAGATACCATTAATGGAATATATAGCTACTTGCTTTTACATATCAAATTAGAGATAGGTCTGTTTCCCTTACAGGAATCTTGTGATGTTTAGTACTTTTAAAGTGCTATTTCCAGTTTTCCTTTTTCTTCATGTTTTTTTCATGTTATTTAATCTCTACAAGCTCCTAAGAACAAGAGCATGTCATGCCTAGTGCAAGAAAGAAAGTCAAATTCATCTTTAGGAAACAATTTATGTGCTCAACCTAGAGTTCAAAGGAATAGGAATTAATGAAAAATTATCCATAATAAGAAAATGTGATATGCAGTGGCTAAGGCCTCATACTCCAGAGAATAAATATTTCATACATAATTGTGTTAACATTGAACACACAATTTTGTTAGCTTTGCTTTTCTTTCCTAAGGTCTTGTGTGGATTGCGGTTGTAGGGTCACTGAAAAATTTATCCCAGTTTTGGATAAATTGCCAATTTTCAAATTAAATTTGCAAAACATTCTACAGATTATATCAAAGTATTCTGCCTAAAACCAATACCAATTTTATACTTTCTCATGCAGAATAAATGCAATATGGTTGAATAGCTGTCATACTCAGCCATCCAACTGCAAAACAACTGCAATCAATACAGAGGAGAAAGTTGTATGCTCTTTTCTTCCAAACAGGTGGAGATACCCTGAAAGTACTGTACTCGGTTAGGGAGAAGGGCTGGGGATGGCAGGAAAACACTACAGCAATGCTCTATTTAAAGTACATCCTTCTGTTCCTACCATCTCTCAATATTCCTCATACTGTCTCTTATTTTAAACAATTATTGAAAAGGTTTCCATTAAATTTATGCAAACATGTTTGTGGCATGCTCATTCTAATCTAAGTGTAGAAAAACTTTTCTAACCTAGAAAGAATGAAACTTTGTATTTTATTGCTGGCACCTTCTCCAGGATCCCCAACTTTTTTAACACAGCACTTAAAGTTGGTTTCCAAAGGATACAACCAGTATAATATCCCAAATTTTAAGGGGACTTTGCTTTGTAGATGGCTGTTTACATTCATACCTAAAACTAATATGAAGAGAATTAGACTGTAATCAGTGGCAGTGCCAAGCACACATTCTGCTTTTAAACAGTGACATGCCTCAACAAAAAATCGGTATGGCTGGACCATATGTGGCCAATAAGTTCTGTCTTTTCAAAAAGAACCACACCTTTTCTGGTGCATCAGAGTATATCAGAAACAAGAGCTGCAGAATGCCTCCTTCACAGGCAAATCACAGGGCAAGAATGCATCCTGATACAGCATTACCATCAAAGATAAGTCTGTTTAAGTTTCCACAACACCAAATATTGTCCAAGATTCCCAGTCACAGGGTTCAGTCATGACTTTCCAAAGCACCTGCTGCACCACAGAGCATGCATCTTTTGCCTTGTTTTGGAGACAGGAACAGTTTTAGACAGAGCCACCTCTAAGACAATGAAGCCAGGTAATTTTTCTCTGTCTTTTCAAAGGTAGTCTTTGAAATCAAGAACTGGGTGTCCAGAAAGAGGAGAGAAATTTCATTACATTTCAGTTCACCTGCCCCAACAGAAACCTTGGAAGTCCAGCCATATTTCCATGTTAACTTGAGAATCTTGTGCTTTTGAAACCTGACTAGTTCCCTTTCATTATCCACTCAAGACAGTGGAAAGCACTATACAGAAAGTACTGTAATTGCACACCGATGCACAAATGCTTTTTTGCTTCAGTAGCTTCTGCACTGTGAAGTGATGGAGACAGGTTTGCTGGTGTCAGTGTGCCTGAGTAGACAGTGACTGGAAAGCTAGTTTCCTGCTAGTGTCCTACACAAATGGAAGATTTGTTTCAGTGGGACCTTCAAATTAGATGCACCAGCTGGCACGCCACTCCAATTCTCACACCGGTATGACTAGTGTCAGATCTTGTTTAGAAAGCAAGGAGAGGCACGGCTGGTGCCAGAGAAAGCAACAGTTAAGCAGCTGTAGTAGTAAAAGTACTAGAAGAGTCGGGTGCTTAGATTATGTACCATTTATTACCACTGCACTTCGTTGACATTACATTTTGGAAGACATGAATCGAGCACATCAAGCAAAAGACAAAATGGCAAAGTCTCTGGTTAAAAGCCCAACTGGTCTGCTCATGGGAAGAAACTTAAGGAACAGAGTTATCCATATCCCAGTTCAGAATTTCCTCACAGATAACACACTGCTTGGAAACAGAATGCTGTCTGCAAAAAGAGAAACATATAAACAAAATCCTTTTTATCAGTCCTAATAAAAGGTATACTTTGGTAATTCAATATATTGATTCACTCATCTAACACAGGCTGGGAAATAGAACAATTCTCCACCTTTAATGCCAGAAAGAGAACTCAAGAACATACTCAGAGTGGAACTATGTGGGAACCTGAGAAGCAGAAAAAGAAAATGGCTAATTCTTTTGGCACTCAGATCTCCACACTTGAATCTAAAAATAATCTTCAATTTCACATTTTGCTTTGTGTACACACGCTCAGACATGCAAGTCCATTTGTTTTTTCCTTTGGTGTAAAGGTATTTTTCCACAGAAATACAAATTCCTGAGGAATCAAAAGGAAAACCTCTTTGAATAAGTGTTATTCTTAGAAGCAAAAAAACCTGCAAAAGTACCCTTTTGCAGAGAACTGTTGATTACTGTAATTAACTTTACTTGGATCCTCTTATTTATGTTAATCATGTTAATTGTCACTATGGAGTCACAGGAAAAAAGCTTGGAGTCTTTCCCTAGCTTTTACCAGATCATAGTTAAAATAAGGTTTATATTCACTTCCCTCTCACAGGGATTTTTTGGAACTATTCATCATTCCTACTAAGTGTCTATTTTCCCCTTCACCAAGAACAGAATTTAAGCGATTTATACTTCAGTTTGCTTTGCCAAAAGCTTGACTTTGAAGATCAGCTAGTGATTTGGGGCTTTGAAGATGACAGCTAAATTATTCTTAGCAAGAACTGTACATATTGTACAGTCATAAGTACACTAATCTTTTAAGTATTCAGAGAGCAAAAATAAATAAGAATACTATATTAGTCACATATAGCATTAAAAATTAACATAAGATTAAGGCTTCCTTTAACTACATTTTTGGATGAGGGGCACACTAGCTTTACGCAGCTAACTACATAGGCTTACTATTCTCTTCTTCAGTGTAGGCAGGCTCTGTAGGTCCTGAGCCCCGATTTATAATGCTCTGCCTGCCTGCCCTTTTTACTGGACCAAGTAATGCACAAGGTGGCTCTCCCAGGACAGACCGCAGCTGTGGGTACTATTAGAGCAACATGCACAGTGCTTAGCTGGCAGGCCACCTTGTCACAAGTCCCTGAAATCTCTTAATGGTCTAGAAGATTACAGAGAATTCTGCAAAAGCCACCCCTCGCCTCCTCCTCCCCCTTCCTTTTCTCCCCAGGATCCCAGAAGACATTTTGCTAATGATGGACAGATTGTCACTTACAAAAGTGGAAAGGATGTTTGTCTGGGCCACCATCAGAGCTATGTAGAGGCAGAGAGCAGAAATGAACATGCTTGTGGCACAGATCAGAGGATCAGCTTTATTGTTTATCTTCCTTAATCTTCGTGCAGCTTCTGCCCCAGCAATGACCCCCAAGATTCCTGTCCCAATGGTGATGCCTCCAAATATTAGGCTGGTGACAAAGCAAAGCATTCAAGTGAGCATAGTAAGACCATGCCGTGGGAAAAAAATGGTGTTAGCTTATACCTTTAGTTTCAGAGGAATGTTCGATGGGGGAACTTGAATTTTATTCTACTTGATCTAACCCTCCCACTCCTCCTAAATGGATGTAATCCCAAGCCTCAGTTGAAGCTATGCCTCTGCAACTGAGGCTCTATCCTGTGGAGCAGTTACTTTCTCATTTACAGAGCAGGTGTTGTGCACCCAGGCTCAAGGAGGATTCTTCTCAGTATGACCTGGCTTGGACATCCAGTGATTTAGAGGAGATACAGTCATCTTGGTTACCCTGTGAATCAACCTACTCAGTCATCCCTAAAACACAGATGGAATAACTCTGTATCACAATCTGCTGTCTTGGAAGAGATCCTATCACATGGAATTATATATATCTAAATTATAACCCTCTAGTTAACACAGCTGAGATGAGTCACTTCTCTGACTATAGGAAACATCTACCACATCCCAAAAGAGTTCAAAGAATATTGAAGAGTTAATTAGTGGGAGGTCCATGTAGTATTTTCTGAACACAGAATTTCAAATGCCACTCAGCTGTGTGTGTCTGCAAATGCTAATGTGTTCTCCAGGAATGACAAGTTCATGTTTTAAAAGTATGTGTTTGAATAGCTTAGAAGATTGAGCTTCCAAAGGGACTTCCATATATGCTTTTCTCCCTGTCCCATATGAGACCCTAATGACAAAGCAAGTCTCTTACAACAAGACCAGTGGTGCCACTGATCGTTTAATGCATCTTAATTCTCCTGAGGCAAACGGGGACAGAAGCATTGTGTTTTGAGCCCATGTGCTTCTAAATATTTCAGAGTGCTACATGATAAGTTCTGTACATTTTCCTAAGCTTTCTCTGACTGCAAATCAAAGTAACCAGCTAGGATATGATCTATACCATTAAATTACAGTGCATCTACTTTTTAATTTCTTTCTGAGTGATTAGGAAGAACTCAGTAATTCTATAAGAAAAATGAAAAAGTACTGCTATACAAGATGATAACAAACTTTAAGCATATTTTTACTCTCCCTGTAAGTTCTTCAGGATTCTGATCCATCACTCACTCTAACTTGATAGCAACAATATAGATTGTCACTAGGCAGAATCTTAGAGATTTGTCTGGGAGAGGCAAGTTCCAAGGTGACATTTGTTGATCAAAGCACTCACGGAATTGTGCTTAGAAGACTCATGTGTTGTAAACTGCAGTTGAAATAAACCTACACCTGGAAAAACAGGGCATAGCGAAAACTAAACAAAAGCACAGGAAAGTACAGAAACCTAGTCCTGGGGAAAGACTCCTATGGGATCTTTTAGGGCCTGAGAATGCTCACTTATCCATCTGATCTGTTCAAAAGTGTCTGTAAAAAGACTTGAATAAAAACTTCATACTGCCTATTTATCTACCTTGAAAGGATTGAGACCCGAGTCACCTGTGGTGCCATTTGAATTTGTGTTTCCAGGGAGTCTAAGTGACACAGCCCTGATCCTTAAATAAAGCCTGCAACTGCTGGACAGCCAGAGGGGGAAACGTCCTTAAAGTACCCCTGGGCAGGTCTGGGAATGTGCAGCTCAGTTCTTCCAGCACCATCAGCTACAGATCCGACACAGTCGTTTATATTATGTTTCTTTGCATCCCCATGGAATAACAGTCTAAAACCAGCCTTACCCTGCTTCTGGCACTAGCTTATGCCAAGGTTATTTTTAAAGCATCCTGTAAGAAGCAGTACATGAGGTTCAACTACCAGGTGCTCCATTTTACTTCCCTGAAGACCATGTCTGCTTTAGCAACACTACTGTGGAATAATAATTCAGAAGGTGGATTAGAAAACAAAACACAGGCTAACACCTTCATCCTAATAAAGGAAGTATTTAAACTGTATCTGTTAACAGATACAGCTGAACACTTTAAACTGTTCAGCTTCCCTTCTCTGCCTACCCTAAGACAAACTCCTGAGTTCACTCCCTTCCTCAGCATTATTCGCTATTAAGTAATGTGCCAATGGTGGCATCCATGGAAGGACAATTGCATTTCCCATTGAAGTTATTGTGGATGACTATTCAGTCCCTCTGGTTTACACTACAATTTAGAAACCACTTTTCAGTTGACTTGGTTATTCCATTGCAGAAAAGTAGAAGAAACCCATTACCAGAGGACACACTCAAGGTGTGATTATTGCTTTTCCCTTTGATTGTCTTTACCTGGAAAGACAATGTAGTAAGCAGTTAGTTCTTGGATATCCATCATGAAGGCAGAGACTGCAACCAGATTTGGGATACCTCCAGAACAAAGACGGAGACACTTGTATGGAGGCCACTGGCAGGGAGTCATTACATAGAAGAAAGGTGTCCCAGTGCTCACTGTTATTGAGGGGAGCCATGAATACTCAAGAGGAACAATGAATACATTTTTCTATTCTGTATAACACACTGAAAGGAAAAAAAATTCTATTCCTAGCTGAGGAAAAATGATCTCTAAGAAGTTGTATTATGATTACTTACAATTCCTCTCCTATTGTAAATTCCCCTTGCCCATCCAATATTTGATACTTATTCATTAATCTTTATTGGTCTGGACAGTCTCTGTAAGCGTAGCGCTGCTGGCAGTTACTCACAAGACCAAATTGTCCTGTTTTGATGTAATGATATGATTCTAGATCAAATTTGCTTGCTTTATGCTGGGAGTCACAATGGCCTGGCCAACACAGCAGTAGTTTTAAAATCAGACTAACAAGAAGGTAACAGGAAAGTTACCAAAACACAGGATCTAAACATACTTAAATTGGTATTTAAGTAGCTTTGGGTGCACAGTTGATTGTCAACTGAAGGCTCCTTGCTAAAGCTGCTCCTTTCCCTGCAAGGGTTCCTGGTAATGCTTCTTTCCACTTTACTTAAATAGGACTGGCAGCATCTTTCCAGTTAACTGCGTGATTATAAACAAACAAATAGGAGTGTCTCAGCATACCTGGAAGCAACTTTGTCTAACATTCACACCCAATTGGCTTCACAAGAAGCATTCACAGTCACATCCTACCTTCTGCCTTTGGAAACAAACTGTGACTTAACACTGTGCAGTGTTTCCAAGTGTGTTTCCACGGTCGTGCACACCTCACCTGTTAGATGAATTGCATGATTCATGGAGGCACGGTGGTACAATGCTCTGGACAACCTGAGCCCTGTAAAGAAACACCGGTACCCACACTCCCAGGGCTCCAGTAACAAAGGCCATGGCAGTCAGACCCAGCGAGGACCAGACAAAACTCCAACTGAAAGTCAAAAGAAAGAAATGAGAGATATTAGAAAGAATGGGGGGTGAGGAAAAAGGGAAAAGCCTACCTGCAATACCCAGGATTTCAAGCAATAACAAAACAATTCATTCAGACATCTTTTAATCAATATGCACTCCCTTGAAGATATGAACTTTGGTGAGGCTTATCTATGAACTTCAACAGTGAATTTCTAATTAGAGTAAGGAGTATGACCTACTGATTTCATATTAAGTCCTAGTCCGTGTCTTGCAGTTTTCATTGCCAACTTTTGCTAAAACAATTTCTGTGAAATTTTTTATATCAGAATTACAACAGTAGAGCATGGGGAAGAGTTTAATGGCTTAGTAGCCAAATGACAGTGTTCTATGTGCATGTCTAAATGCCTCAGGATGGTTTTAAGTTGTTTGTGACCAGTATAAATAAGAGTAACATTTGAGTCTTCCAAATGGTTAAGATGCAGCGGTTGAAGCACTCCTTAACTCTACCTGAATAATCAAAAATAGACTCTCAGTTTGCACAGTGAGTTCTCAGGCAAAAGGAGAAGCATTTTTAAAAACTGTCTAAATCTTGCCTCCTTCCTGCCCTGTCCTAGGAGAAAACTAACTTTTTACTAGTCTCTTTCTAGTTAATAGTTTAGGAGAAAGTCCCCTTTGAGGTCAATAGGGAGGTATGAAATTTTACAACTAAATAAAAGTGCTGCAAATGACCATGTGATTGACCACCAGACTAGAGGTTTTGTTAAGATATGAACCTAATTCTTCACCTTCTAAAGATAAAGGGCTCTTGGACTTTATTAAAAGTGGAACCACCTGTTTTTTGGCAGTATGTCTTTATCCTTTGGAAATCAATCACTAACGAAAATTAAAATCTATTTTTATACCACTGCTGGAGGTTGTAAGGAGCATCTTTGTAGGAAGGCAACTTTTCTGACAGTCTAGTTGTTGAAATGTCAGAAAGGTTCATTTTTGATTCAGAAAAGTTCATTTTTTATTCACTTCAGACTGTACTGCCTACAAACCGTGAACCAACAAAATCAGTCTCCAATGTACTTGCTGTTCTGGATGCAAACAGGATGCAAATCTAATTGTCAATTAGAAAATCCTAGATCCTCTAGAATAAGAACACTCCAAAGACAGTCAAGGTCACAAGAAAGCAAATCTTTAAACTGAAAGCATTCAATTGGGACACCGGGAAGCAGCCTGCGACCATGGCAAAGGTGCCAGGAGGGAAAACCATGGCTTGTTCTCACGCTGTCTGGGAACCGCTTTCATGGCCCCGCAAGCCTTGGGGCCCCGGGCTTTCCTAGTGGCCGCAGCCTCAAACCCACCTCCTCCACTCAAATTGCAAACGGTGCGGAGCCGGCTCTAGCGCAGCCGCACAGCGGCATCTGCTGTTCTCCAACCACAGCCAATTCTTCCTCCCTGCCCCCGGCACAGGCTTTCACGGACTGCAGGTTAACAGCAGTGAGAAACATGCTGCAATCAGTATTTTACTTCATCCTGCAGTTCAGCTGGTGTTGACTTTAATTTTTGTGTGATTAAAAGGAAGAGGTGATCTGCCAGCCACAGGTTAGCAGGTGAAAACGCATCTACAATAACTTTATAAACCATATCGGGGTCCTATAGACTATACCTTCTTGTATCAGAGGCACACCAGGCTCACAAATACCATATAAAGACTGCCTGAGACATGCTGATCCAACCTCCCTTAGGCACTAAGAATTGCAGATAAAGTTACACCTGCAAAATATGCACTTTTACCAATCTAGCTTACTCTATGTGTTAAAGCAAGAGGGAAGGGGAAACTTAGTAAAAAGTAGAGTTGGATTTAAATAGGAGCACGCTGCCATCATAACTTTGTCTCCTTCCCCCTCCTCAAAATGGGAGGATCGCAGAAGCAAATAAATTTTTGATCTTTTGTGTAGCATTCCTGTAAAAGTGGAAGAAAAATTTTTATTAATGGTGTTTCAATCATCTTGTATACAGCATGCAACACAAAGGAGCTGACGGGATTTGACGGTCATATTTCTAATATTGGAATAGTCATTCCGCAATGGATGGAACCTTTGTTGCTAAAATCACTTACTTCTTGGCAAGTGATATGACATCTTGACACCAAGTAGTCTTGGCAGTTCTGTGTACACCTGGTTTCTCAGCTGCTACTCGTATTGTGCCGGAGATGCTCAGTGCTCTGTGCGCTGCTGTCCTTCTCTGGGTCCTGTGAGGGACCAGTAGAATCAGAAGAACCAGTGCTACACCTCCCATGCAAGGAGTTACCTGTAGACACAAGGATACCTTTTTTCTTATAGTGAAAACTCCACAGCAATTCAAATTCAGTGTTAGAATTACGTATCGGAGAATTGCAGATATGTTCAGAAATAGATGTGACTTGCTGTTTGTAGGTCATATTTGTAAAGAAGAGTCACTTTGGTGATTTATGGTGACTTCGGAGGAAAGAGAATAGATCCTCCCCATCATACAGATACGTGATCACTCCTGCTGATCTTGGAGAAAAACATGTGAAGAAAGTACTGCAGTACTCTGTCCACAAATGCAAGAATCACTGTTGCAGTCATCAGTGTTATCTGAATAACATCAGACTGTTATTCCAGTAAACATTCTTCCCCAATCATTCTGTACTTGCTAGTTAATTTTATAGATAGGAGGCTCTGACAAAGTACTTCCAAAGCACTGGCTGTTCAGTATGGAGAGACATCATGATGACATGATCAGAACAGAAGAGGGTATTTTCTTGAAACCCTAAAATAAAAGAAGTTGTTCCCAACAGCATTTCAGAAAACAATCTCTCTGTATTTTCCTGAAGAATTATACTGGTGCTACCAGTATAATGACCATTTTACCTTCAGTTTCCTCTGTTTGAGGAGGTCTTGGTGTACTCACAACCATTCCAAGTGTGTCCTCAGGTAAGAGGAACATCAGCACCTGCCCTGGCTGCTGTACAATTTCACCTATGCCTGCTTTCGTTCTGCAAGAGCTAGGCATATATCTTCCACTTGTCCAGCAGGAAGAGTTCTCTTAAATACCAAGTTCATGACCAGTCAGACAGTAGAAAGTCTTTCCACTGATCACCTCTTTTAACACGATGAACATATGTAATCCAATCCCCAGTGATGATTCTGATTTTACACTGAATGGCTCAGCCCCATGAGTGAAAGTGAATTACTCACCCTGAATGCCCAGTGCCAGTCACCTGTGGCATCTGCCATGCCAGCTGCTAGGACATAACCAAGACCACTGTAAATAACAGAAAGGAATGATCAGCAGGCACCAATGAGTTCTTGCTGGCTGAAATGACGTGTCTTGCCAGCTAAGGAGAGCACAGAAAAGTATTTTGTCATAGTTTTCAAAATGGATAAACAGAAACAATGGTCATGGTCTATGCTAGTCTACTTGCCAGCCAGTATTAAAAAGAGAGTCTAACTTCCTCAGAGCAGACTTGAGATGGTCGCAATAATGTCCCAGATTCCCCTTGGAATACATATTCCGTAGAACATTGCAAACTCACATTAGACAGCCTATGAAGCATTTTATTATTTACTCTTTTCTGTGCTAGCCACATGAATTAAGCCCTGCAGGAATTCCTTTAGTTTTAATCTGCCTTCTGGGCTCAGCCTTGGCTGCCTGCTCTAATAAAGAGTATGCCTCCGAACCACTTAAAAAGCCCTTCTTCAGACACAATGTCAATTAAAAGAGGAAAGGGAAGTGCCAGTTCTTCCTTGGGAGACGTTTAATGAAGGGTTCTTGAAAAAATTGTCAAGTAAATATCTGAAAGCTTTTGTTTTCCAAAAACGAGAAATAAATTACCTACCCCCATGCACCTATTTCTTTTAGAATTTATTCAATATTTTATTCAAAGCCTACCGGTTTTCAGAGTTTAGATTGTCCCTAAAAAGTGCTGCGGGAAAAAAGCAAATTTTTCTTCAAGGTAAATACAGAAATAGACCTAACCAGCTCTATTTAAACATGCTAAGCAAGTGAAAAATCCTTTTGCAAGAGCCACTGCAGATATACATCAAAATATGTCTAATCAAGGCTCAGGGTACATTGAAACACAGGCATGATCAGACAGAATTTTGAAAGGCAGGTCATTTACTAGCAAGAAAACCAACCTTCCCACTGGAATGAAGATATAGAAGATAGATAGCATTGTGGTCCTTTTTCCTTCCTCAAACAGGTCTGCAATGATGGTAGGTGCTACTGTGGAATAACTGGCTGTGCCAATGCCAACTAGTCCTCGTAAAAGGAAGAATATCCAGTAATACTGCAGGTAAAAGACATATTATAGTCCAAAAAAGCCCACACAAGAAATAAAGCTTACTGTCAAAGAGGTGCATTTTAGTGGATCAAATGTACCAGAGGAAATAAGAATTCAACTGCCTTTTGCATATGTCTGTATTCCTTCCACTCACACCTGCTTCCCTTGCATCCCACTGCTGTGCTTTCTACTTTCTGCACAGTAGTGACTTCTTAGAGTGACACCCAGAGGGAATTACAGGATAGGGTCGATAGACCACAAGCTTACCAAATAAGCTGCTACACTGTAAGGTCATAATCAACAATCATTCGGGACAAAAATAAGATCCCATCAATTGTAGCAGTAATGTACAGGTTCTCCATTGCCTAGGCTGGACTTGACCATCCCATAAAGCCATTCAGCCATCCCACAAAGTCCATTTAGTGCAGGCTTGGGGAGTGAGCACTCACTGATAGCTTTTCCAAATGTGATCAGAGAAGGACTCTATCAACTCCTGCAAGACATATGCAGATTATTTTCATAGTACCCTCTAAAAAAAGCAACATACCAATTCATTGATGAATGAACTGCCTAATGTTACGCTAGACCAGAAGAAGATACCAGCTCCAAGGATGATCTTCCTATTGTACCGGTCACCGAGGTATCCAAAGATGGGGGCAGCCAGCATGTAACACAAGATGAACACTGGAAATCCAAGAAGGAGCAAAGACAATATTGGTCAAATTATTTTTATCATATGTACTCCTCACCCCTCAGACAAATACAGGTTATTTTTAGGGCAGAGACTAAAGGCAGGCTGAGTTTGTAGAACTAGTAGGTAGATTGATATTTAGAAAAAGATAAATGCAGATTCAAAAAATCCTATACAAAAATAAAACGCGTGAATTGCTCAAGTTCTGTTTTCTTTGAGAAAATCCTTCATCCTTTGTGATTCACATACTGTGGGATTTTTGAAGGACTCAACACCAGTCTTCCCTGAACAAAAGACCTTCAGTTTTGCATTATAGTCAGCCTGCCCACAAGTGGAAGCGAACGATACCACACATGAGTAGGAACTAGAAGAAAAAAGTAACTAGACTGTGTTTTAGGAACAGACCACATAGATGCAAGGCAAAATAAACCCTCTGAAGTTAAAAGATTTCCTTACCTGTTTGCAGTAGACCTGTACCCCCATCACTAAGCTTGAAGTATTTCTGTATATCTAACAGAATCCCTGCAACAGAGTCAGACATTGAATGACAGCCAAATACCCTGCTCATTCCTTGTAATTCTATTCATTTGTCAACTCAAGGATTTTTTTCAAGAACAGGGCTTGCAAGTACTGCACATTTAGGTTGCTAGTTTACATGTAAACCATTACTCTACCACAAGCACAGATACACAGAATTTAAAATTTTTATCACTATAAATAAAATCCATGATCTTCCACTATACAGCTCTTACGAGAATCAGCATACCCACTATTTCAACCACAACTGTTCTGCTTCTTTTGCACCATTAGTACCTAAGCGCATAAACAGTTCACAGTTCAAAGTTTAATGGACACAATGTGGAACAAAACAGCGGCAAAATTTGCAGCCAGGAGATTGCTCTCTTCATACAGCTAATCCTAAAATTTTCTTAATGACATTAAAATGTTAAGATGAGTGGAAATTCCTTCTGTTAGGAATAACTGTTAATATTTTCAGTATATACAGCATTCAAATCAGTGCATTTTTCAGGATGCAAATGGCTACAGTCTTCATTAGCCAATGGTGTCGAAATCGGCTCATAGCCAGAGAAATACTACTGTAATTCAGATCATATAGTTCTGTTCATATTTCCACGACAATTTTGCAGAGATCAGATGAGATATAGATAACTGTGGATTTACAAATTAACATTTTAAGTGGTGACAATGACAGACAAACTTCACCAAAAGTGACCATTTCTATTTGTGATAAACATCTGACAGAAATTTCATCTCAATTTCTAACCATTCAATAGATGTTGAAAAAGGTTAGATTAGGTTAGAAGAAGGTCTAGCCTAAGAGCAGCACCAAAGGTTTTATAGCTGTTTCTCAAGGACTCTTGAACATATCCTGCATTTAGGGTTTTCCTAATGGTCTCAGAAATTTAAGTCAGTGACTTCATTCAAACATTTTGCATCATTAAAACAAATCAATTGTATCTACTCTTTCTGATAACCAATTATCAACACACAGAAATACTATATTACAGGAACTTCAGTTTTGGACTAATAGAGTATTAAGAATAAATCACAGCTAACACAAGACTTGAACTGAACCACAACTTCATCTCAAACTAACTTTCACACTGAGCACCATTAAAATGTTATCCCCTCCACGTAAGTGAAATAATTGGCCTGATCAGTTATTGGCAAATTACAAAGCATTGATCTGAACAGCTTGGAACAGAGTAACAGATCAGAGGGGGGAAAGTCTGAATGATCACCATTTTTAACAAACTGAAGACTCAATTCCAGCACACAATTCAATGGAAGAGCTTGTTTTCTGTGTGAAGATTGATGCAAACTCTGTCAAAGCCTGTGAGCAAAACTGCCTGGAAACCACAACTTCGTAACAGCCGCCAGCTTACTTTTAACAAATACTCAAGCCCCTCCTCTTCACTTTCCTGTTAACTTATATTTAACAATATGTTCATACATATGGACGCCAAACTCAAAAGTTCTGATGCAAGAATTCTGCAATGCAGCTGAGTTCTAGCAGATGAACAGTATATTGCTGTGGTACAAACTGCAATTTACAGACTTCCCCCATGGCCCAAGAGGTCATAGAGTTAACTTAAAAGTGTTTTAGTCATATATTGTAATTAAAGTAGATGTTTGAATTCCTACATGTCCCTGAAGGTACCTCACTCACAAAGAAACTGAGCATGTTAACAAGCAGGCAAGCTTTCCTTCACACGCCTTCTTGAAAATGTTAAGCTCTTAGCATATACAGGAGTTCAAAGCCTTGAATAAGCCAAATGATTGCTTGCACTTAATACTTCCAAGTGCATATCCTTCTAGCATCCCAGTCCTTGCTCGAAGGTATTTTCATCCTCTCCTGTTCCCTGCCCTTCTCCAGGGAAAGTTACTTGACAATGGAACTCATACATCGAAGTTTTTCACTAACAGTCTTGCAGTATCATTCAGCATGCACTCCTACTTGTTTCCTTCTCTCTTATATGTGTGGTTACGAAATATTCAGAAGAAAAAAACTTAAACTCCTAAACCTACTAGCCTCTCAGTTTTTAAAGATACTGACCAAACGTCTTAAATTTCTGAATGGTCTAAGTAGTAAAAATAATTAGTTTGTGCACTGTCACTAGATACTAATTTCAAATTTAGCAATCCATCCTTTGGGTTTTTTCAAGGTTTTAAAACATTTATGATTTCCAGGCCACTCAGAAGTAAAATATACCAAGCTCACAACTAGTGTTTCCTCCTAATTTATAAATCAGATCCCTGGAAGCGTGGTAGATGCTTAGGAGTGATGCTAAACAGAAGAATTTACACAGACCACAGTTTACATAGGAGGAAAAATCATAGATTTCCCACCAGTTTACTAGAAGCAATGCTTGGCTGTTCATGGCTAGGTGAAAAAAAATAAAATTAAAAATCACATTTTGGAATAAGGATATTATTTATTAGAAAACAAGTTGTAAATTTGGTAGCTAATTCTTAAGGAAGTGAGTTACATGAACAATCATGTTACACTCTTCATTGCAGAAATCACACAATCTCCAGCAGTGCATGAGGAAGTTAAGCCTCCCCTAAACAAGCTTGCACAAAGCTAACATAATTTCTGTACTTTTAATGGCGGGAATGGCATCACTATTCTTCAGATAAAGGAATGTCATATCTAATCTACGACATCCAAAGAAGGCCTGGTAAGCTGCTGTATAGAATAAAGGGAAGCCTGTAGAATTGAGACACAAAAATGGACTAGTTGCTCTGTATGCTGAAGTCCATTTATAATAGACTTAGATTTAAAATATGAATCTTAAGCATTTAACAGATGTGATTTTTATAAGCATTCTATAAACCATAAATAACTAATACATCATTTATTGGTCTTTCAAGATTTATAACGGTAGTTTTATTAAGAGTATGACCAACAGGCTAAGGCAGATAAGTGAGAAAGATTAAAAAGACATAAAGCATATCCTTACTTTAGAAAACATTTGTAATTACAGAGTAAGTAGAACTGCTGAGAACTTAAATTTCTTTTTCCTTAGAAGGAGAAAATAGGCTCTCACCTGGTACAATGAACCAATCCATGAAATTTATTAAATTGGCATAGCACAGCACAGCAGCTATCAGGTATTCGTTCTTTGCTGGAGTGGTCCTTGACACAGACACGAATGGACCTTTTCTCAGAGGTGCTGCAGTAGCTCCATAATTCTGCTCCTCAGGAGGCGGCTGGGACTGCAAACCTGTGTTTTCATGTGCACCAGGGTTTTGCATATTTCCCAGTGCAGAAAATCACCATAGATTATGAAGTGTTTCCTTGTCTCACCAAGCTGCAAGTCAATTTTGTGTTCAGGCTGTGAGGAACTGCAATCACTACGGTCATTTCCGGCAATGAAGCTCAGCCACTAAAAATGCTCAGCCACTGAAATTAAATGTTCCTTGCCGCAGGAAGAACTTTACAAAGAAAGAACCTGCAAAAGTGCTGAAGTGCTATACCTTGAAGACAAGGAAAAGCAATCATAAACAAAAGCAAAATAATCCATTGTGCATCCAAGAAATAAAAGTGCACAACTTTGCAATGATCTCACAGAAATTGCATAGGCAAAATTAATAATAATCTTCACTAAGGTCTCGGTGAGTTGCCAGAGATAAAAACAGCCTTTCTACAGAGGAGAGGGAAAGAAAAAAAGAGACTCTCATTTACTAGACCGGGTACATATCTTTGACTTGAGCCCTTCTTTACCACAGACTTCTTGTGCAACTCTGGACAAGTCATTTGCTTTCTCTGCACCTCAGATCCTTAATTCCTGCCACACACACACATCCCTGGCCTTTAAAACAGGGCTACCTAGCCTTGTCCCCGCCACCACCCATCTGCTTTGCACTGGCCAGATCTACACCCAGAACAAAATCCTTTCTAATAATGTCCTGAGTCAAATCAGCAATTTAAGCAGAAGACTCACACTTCAGACTATTTGCTAGTTTTGAGGGTTTTTTTAAGGGGGGAAATACCAAACAAACAAACAAAAAACCCAAAACAAAAAACCAACCCAGAATGCTACAGTAAGCAGAGAAAGGGAGATGGAAACAAAACAACTTTTCTCGACCCCTGCTAGAGCTGTGCACATTCCAGAGTTCTGCATTGCGCAATGAGATTTCTTCCCCTTTTCCCCCCAAAAAGAGGAAGAAAGGAGGACACACAAAAGCGTTCTTGTTCTTTCAGGGTGTGCAGATACCTTTCTTCCCTGTCTTTCTTCTGGCCACTCAGATTTGAAAAAAGTATTCTTACTTAATTCTTCCAGCATTTGTTTTTCTATTATATTAATTATTTTTTTAGACACATAACTAGTCACATGTGTTTTGAGCCATTTTGTGGATTACCAAGTTCAGAAGGTAGTTTATTTTTTGCATCTGTTAATAAAGTTTAAAGTGAAAGTTAACAGTAAGGTATAAGAGTTTGAGTGAGACAGCTAATTGGAATGAGTCCTGATTACAGTTTATGACTCATGTATGAAAACAAGAGTCTATGGTTGAGTTTTTTTTTAAGAACTGTGTGTTTCATGCTTCAGACTAAACTGAAAAACAAAATAGCACCTAGTATTTCTCGGCCATTTTGGAAAATCCCCACTCCTTTTCTTTTGTGTGCTCAACACTGTAGTATTTCATTCTATCTTCAAATCATGAAGATCTAGTTCATGAACCAGAAGGCATGTTTAATTTAATCATGGGTAAGTCTATATTAATTTTATTTCAAGAGGAGTCCTTTTTTTTGGTAAGATCTTAGCTCTCGACTTTCTAAGGAATGAGTTAGGTATAGATTGTGGGCATCTCTCCCCACTCCTGCTGAAGGGAGCTCCACGTAAGTCAGCTTGTGTCTGAAAACATTTCAGAGTGTGTCAACCTACTATCAGGAAGCAATTTTTCTCTCTATTCAACATTATCTCTTACCTTTTTCTCTACTATATAGAAGTTTCACTGAGTAAATGTCACATTATCTATGCATCCCACTGCTTTATTAAACCAATGAAGTCAAAAAGTTGGCTATACTTGGGAGCAATAAAGAATCAGCACAACTTTGTATACAGAGATTAAAAACTTTATCTACATCCACAACCGTAGATTAAAAAAACAAAAAAAAAAAACCCAAAAACAAACCAAACAAAAAAAATGCAAAAAATACTTTGAAGAGTTACAGTTGGCTTTAAAGGTGGGCAGGGAGAATGTCATCTCTGCTTTACTTCGGCCCAAAAACAAGTGTGAAGAAGAGGCGGCGGCAGCTGCTCCCCTGCGGTCCCCTGCAGCCGCTGCAGAGCCGCGCCGCGCCGCTTGGTGGCGCCCCAACACCGGCACCGGGCAGAGCCTGGCGCTCCCGCCCACCGCTCCTGCTGCTGAGCGTGCAACAAACGCTGCCTACTGCAAACCAGTTATTTACTTGTTTTAAAAGCAAAAGAAAACCCAACAGCAACAGGCAGAAGTAGAGCCTAAACAGGGTGTTGGAGACTCAAACTGATGAATCTTAACTGCTGGGGCAGAGGTTCATTAGCAATAGGAAGTGAAACAGTCCGAGTTGTGCTATTTTTTTTTTTTTTTTTTGGTCTTTGTTCTCTTCAAAAGCAAGGCAGTAGTGGATCTGGGCTCTATATCCTTTAGTAGGAATATTTTCCATATTTGATGCCCAGCCACATCTCAAACCTTGTAAGGAAGGCTCCCCAGGGCAGCTCATCAGGATTTAACTCTCACTCTGGATAGCTTAAATGTCTCTTGATCGAAACGTCCTTCAAGTTTCTGGGGTGCATCCTAGATGGCTCTCAGCTCCGGACATTTGCTGCTAAACTTGATGTTCATAGACAGTTAAAAGCAGATTTCTAACTAATACTGTTATGGCAAGAACTCAGGCTTTTCTAAAGTGGAATTTCCAAATTCCACATTTTCCAAAGACAGAGAGTTTAAACAGAAAATGCTCCTCACAAACACCAAACCACCAGCTCTAAACTCCTCTCAAACTCTTGATTCCCCTCTTGCCCTTCATTAAAGCTTCCAGACATCACTTCCACTTTATGCTTTTTGATGCTACACTAGCTGGCCAATTTTCTGTCTACAGCACCAAACTTGGGACCTCAATGCTGAATATACCACAATTCTGTTACCATTACTGGTACCAGACATCACCCGTCCTTCACATCATCCCCCTTCTCCCCCTCACCTCAGTGTCACAAGCCATATCCTTCCACACACTCCATTCTTCACTGCTGGGTACAAGTCTGCAGTTTGCCTCTAGAAGGCCCTCTGTGACTTAGCCTTACCCTGTCAGTTTTTATAGGCATCATTCTTTGATAGCTGTCCTGCCTTTAACTGCCTATGTGGCCTTTTCTCCAATTACGATTTTCACATTCATACAGACAATGCTATGCCAAAAAAATCCTGCAATACTTTCTCACAATCTACTTTTGCTGTGTGGGCTTCAGAATGCCCCTATACAACACAAGTCAACTTTTGTTAGGCAAGATTACAGTTCATTTCTTTATAGCCAAATATCTTCTTTTTTCCTTATTTGCTCATTTCTGTCAGTCAGGATATGGACTGACTGTCTTGGAACAAAGCACAGTGTCTGCCTACATAGCTTACGTTAGGGGTGCCAGGTGCCAATGCAATATTAAAAGTAGCTTTCTATCCCTATCATACTCCCTTCGCCAGCTCTGTTCTGTCGATGGGGGATTTAAGCATGAGATCTCAAAGCTGTGTCATACAAGAAGTCACCAGCAGTTAAATCCTTCTATGGTAGCAGCAAGTCAGAACCTGTTTATTCGAGGCATTTGGCACTACTCCACGCACACAGCAATGTATTTTCTTACACCATTCTGAATCTGGCTGTGGTATCAAAAGCTGTTTTGATGGCTGAACTTGACAAATGCAACTGAGACTCCCCACATGAACAGACACATTTGGTGATAACTAGAACTGGTTGGCTGATAGTCAGCAGGCCAAGCCATGGGAGTTTTATGTGTTTAGGAAGCTCGCCTGTTTCAACTAGAGCATTCAAATAAGTTCTCCTTGGCTATTACTCATCTCGAGTGTCCTGTCTGTCTAGGCACCCACTCAGCATCTGGGCAGCAGCCCTGTTGTGTCTTCCTCCTGTGAGACTGAGGAGCTACCCTTTCCTGGCCACAACCCTGCCCTGTGCTGCCATTCTTATTAGCAAGAAGGAGGCCAGCAGGGTGGGTTGGAGGCAGCTAATGAAGAGATGCCTTGTGCGCTCAAAGGCAGGGCTGCGCTAACCCACTAAGACTCGTGGAAGCAACAAGGGTGAGAGCCGCTGGTGTATTCCTGTCAGTTTAACTAAACCCAGGTGAGACGCTGCCAACAAACCTGCCATGCCTGCAATCCAGATAGCACTGCTTATAGACAACTGATGTGAGAGCTTCCAGTTTTCCCTGAAAGGATTTCCAAGTATTTACTACAAAATGTCTTTCAATGTATTTATTTATCCAAATATGCTTTAATGGTGGATGCTGCCACATCCATGAACAGCTTTGGAGGTTTTGCCAGAGCTTTCCCAGAAAGCTACATCAGAAGGCACATTAATAGTGAACTAAGATGTCAGAAATATATAAATTGAAAAATATTTTATTAACCTGATTAACTCCAAACCATTTCTATATATGCAACGAAAAGCAGCTTATTAACCCACTGAATAGCAAACAGCAACAAAGTCTACGAAAGAACTGAATATGGAAATAATATTCATTGTTGACTAGATCCACCAATACTCATTTTAGGAAGAAAGAAACAAGCCGCTTTTGGTATCTAACCTCTCTCATGCATCACCCAAACAGAGAACATAAAGTAACCAAAAGAAAATACATGCTTGCGTGTCTTTGCAAGCATATATGGGAATGGTCTCCATTTTGAGGTGTACATATTTTAAACCTATTGTGATGGAAAGAAATTCATAAATCATGAGATTCTGCAAATAATTGAAATATGGATTGCTGCAAGACTTAGTAATTTTAGTGTCTGACAAGATCAGAAAAATGAAATTTAACATAATTCTGGTAGACAGACAGCTTAATAAATGCACGTCTGGGTCTACCTGAAATATTCCACTCCAAGGAGATTCAAAGACAATGATAATGACTACCAAAGAACTGCAGAGTGACAGAGACCTAGGTAAGAGGCTATGGTTTTTTAAAGGTTTGTTACTGTGGTCTCTATTTGAACCAAGGCTACACAACAAAACACTTTTGGTTTTGAACCCTGTCTGCAATGATAAAACATAAAGATGAAGCTGGACCTAGACTTTAGTTTCTGGACTGCACGTGTGGAGGGGCGTCAGGCTGGCCTACAGTCTAAACAAACAGTGACCAAGAGCAGGCTACTCAAGTAATGTAATCATGCATAAAATTCAGCAGGATTTTCAGTTTCAGATCTATTATAGAATCAATAGTCTATCCTGTTCTCATAAAAGAACATATTGCAAAACTCCAGGGATGACTCATCTACTAACATGTATATTTTTTTTGTATTTCAGTCCTCTGGATTGATGCACTTTTCCCAAATTGTTACTCCCTTGGAATATACAGCCTGTACTAGCTGAAAAGGAGGGAGCCTGAGTACTTTCCTTGCAATGGAAGTTTGAGAGATTCTGCACCTGTAGCTTACTGAATCAGCTCTACCTCAGTGTATTGCTTGTGGCCACATTTAGTCACAATTAACATTCAGGTAGAACCTGCTAATGAGTTAAAATACTGTTATGAAATACTTAGTATTTTAGAATAAAATTTAGCAGCTGAATAATCAAGACTAGAATGCCAACAATTTTTCTTCAGACCTTTGCAGGCAGAACTAACAGTATGAGCCATTACTCAATTTGCCTGTCTCTTGCCTTTGCACGCTTCTTGTGGAACAAAAATGTAGCAAGGGACTGAACCATACAGACTAACAATCATTATGAATCCAGCACACTTCATGAGCAATTTTCTGTTACCAAAAAAACTTGAGGAAAACCAGCTGGACCACCTGTTCCACTACACACTTAATTGGAAAATATCTGCTTGCAAGATTCTCATTCTATGAATTTCAAGAAATACTACATTTTTAGTTACTGCATCCTTTTTACCTCCTCAGCCTGAATTTCCTTTTAAAATGCTTTCTCTCACGTTGTCTGGCTAATAGCAGAGAACACAGTGTGGATCCAGCGTAAGCACACTTTAGCCTTGTAATAGCAGCAAATAATATTTACACTTTATACTCTAAAATCCACTTTTTTCATTATTATTGACAAATAAGCTATATAGAACTTTAAACCTCCTGGAATTCAGATCATGCTTTTGGTTAGGCAGGGAGGCTAGTTCAGACTCTTCTCCTACACACCTTTTAAATTAGGAAACAAACTGCAACTTTATGAAAAATTTCTTGGGGTGCTTACCTAAATAACTCACTTCACAGGTAACATTCTCCTTGGTTGTATCCATATAATCCTTCCTCAAAAGGTATAGCAGAAGAAATTACAGTTCCAACACACAATCATAGAGCAGTAAAAGATGAACACACTCCAATTCTATTAACTGTTCCTTCCTTCTTCTCTGGGCGGAAAAAAAAAAAAAAGAAAGAAAGAAAAGAAAAAACCTTCTTTGCAAGTGAGAACATTTTGCATTAACATCAGACAAAGGAGGAAGCTGCACATCACTGGAACAGAGCTTCCTCTTCTAGCTGAGATTTATTCAAGCACAGAACAGCTCGTGGAGGTCAAGAGAAGGGAGGCATTATAGTTACTATGCACCAAAGATACTATTTTGCTCATCAACTGCTTTTGCCTTTACCAGTTTTTTAGCTCAAGCTTACTTTTATTGGTGTATCTGATAACTGGATTTCTTGTATTTTAGGATTCTGGATGCTTCTGCCATAATTATAGCAGAAAAGGGCTGTGAAATTTGCATGGATTTTGGAAGAAAACTGTGGAATTAAATGTCTGTTTAACCAATGTTTTGACCTTTCTACCTCAGTGAAACATTCATCCCCAGACGAACCATTAGTCGACCACTGCAGTCTTCATTTCTGTACAGCAGAGCCCTCTTAATTAAGAAGACAGCATAACAGATAAGGAGCCATTTATTATGAGTAATGACAAACAGACAAGCATTGACAGAACAAAAATGGAGGCCTTTCCCTAGGAGGCCTTTTCCTTCCTAGCCTCACTACCTCCACACTGAAAGAGAAGACTATTCTGCAAGTGAACACAGTATTTTAATCACTACAGAGAATGTTAAGGTTAGGGTTAACTAAAAACTTGAATAGACATAGATTTAAATAAAGAATAATCTAATTTAGTATTGAGAATGTCTACTTCCTAGAAGAGCATCCTGCATAAAAAAAATTCACAGTCACTCTCAGTGCTTCCAGTAAGGCAAAGTGCCAGCTGTATTCACCCTTTTTAAAAGGCTAACTACATGAACTCCCTATAGCCACGCGTAATTGTTAGCACTGGGAAACATACTCTGCCAGCAACAAAAGAAAACTTTTCGCATTGTGAAGCTCTTAGTTATACTAAGCCCATGATGCTGACAGTTATTGTGCAAATATTTGGAAATTGTTAAAGTTATGAAGCAATTTAGATAGGAAATTGGGATTAAAATACATCTATGCTGCCACTGATAGGTACTCACCTTAGGAGCGGGTAGCTTCCACTCCAACAACAAGAGAACAAATGCAGAAAGTGGCCAGTCGCTCTTTTCCTGGGCTTTTTCTGTTTGATTTTAATCAGCTAGTAATAAAGAAGTTTGTAAAAACCTTGGCCAGTCAAACGTCTGCTTTTAATGAAACAAAATAAAAAAAAAAAAATCCATTAGCAAAAAAATATAAAGGATAGTGGATCAGTTATATTGGTTATATCTGGGAGACAAAGAGTTGGGAAGAATTCCTTGCTCTGCTACCAATTTCCTTTGCTAAATCAAAGGGACCTCAAGTCTCGAGCTCTAAAGCAAGTGGTACCATTGATCCTTAAAAGGGAGAAAGAAAACAATAAACATTAAAACTTTGAAACATTTTTACAGTTCTACTTAACATCTGATTTTTGTTAAATAATGCACAAGATGTTTTCAGGCTTCAGCACTTGGTTTCTCAGGCTCTTTTTTGCATACAATATTCTTCACGAAATTTGCAACCCCAGTAATAAACCCATGATATGAATAATTTATATTTATTAATTACTTAGCAATACTAAAATAAAAAGTGGTCATAATCATTTCTTATGCTTCTATTCTATCTATTCATTCCATTCATAACATCCTTCCAGCCACTTTTTATACTACCAGTAATTTTACCTGATCTGAACCTGGTCTCCAAAGGTGGTCCATCCAAAATTAAAAGGTCTATGAACAAAATCTGGCCTTTCTTTCTTGCCTGGAATCATGCTGGCATTTGCACCCTTCACACACTTTCGATACAGCGTAATAATACAGAATTCTCATGGCTTTAGTAGCTACTTTTGCTTAAGACAAGTTCAGCACCAGTGAAAGAACTATTATCTCTTTGCTCCTAGGAGCCAGCAACCAGCAAAGTCTCTACTTCATACTTCCGAGTAGCTTTTAAGATGCTTTTCATTAACAGTCGACGCTTAGTTTTTAATCATGTTCCCTTGTTACGTAACACTGTTATCTTAAGCTAAAAATAATACATAGCAGAAAATAATACTCACATAATGCTATGACTCTTATCAATAATAGCATTAATATAAACTTCAGCTGGTATATTTACTTGAAAAAAGGGTTTATGAGAATTTATTGTAAATCTCTAAGTTAAATGAAGCTAAGAAGAACCTTTGTTTCAAAGTCTAGAACAGTTGCAGGAGTTTAACTAGCTTCATCAAAGTCATGGAAGAACTGCAGTCACTCAATTTTCCAAACTGTAAAAGAAAGATTTTCTTTACCCCACAACAAGGTTTATGTTAACAGAATGTTTTCTGACTTAGTTCATTAAGGTGTTTCCTTAAGAAAGAATTAAAAGGTACAGAATAAGGATGGTGTAAATCAGCAAAGTGATTAATCTGTTCAAAAAAACCAAATATAACTCAAGCAACCTGTGTTTTCACTGCCTCCATTCCTCCTCTGCCCTTTTCTCCTCCTCTGAGTAGTTCATAGTGTAGCTCTAAGAGGAAAACAAACCCGTCATACACAGCAAGACATTAAGATCAGAAAAATCCAGCACTGTAGCAAGATCTCAGCAAGAAGTTACCAGACTCCACAGGTAAGAGGCATTCATCCCTTTCGTCCTCTCACCTGCTTCCAGCAACAGGCCGGCTTGGTATTTCCTTCTCTGCTTCAAAGCCCAGTTTTTCCTTGGGCTTCTGTTGAAAGTAAATTCAATGCCAGAGTACCTGTCTATATTGTGAGAATTATGGTAATATAATTTTGCAGTAGGGGCAAATACTCTATTATATGATAGCACCACAGCCCACAAATGTCTGTAGTTACACTATTTTAACCTGTTTTGCTTCCCCTATGGGACTAATCCTTGTATATTGTATAACTGCGTTCACGTTAAGGGATTTGCCACTTGAACTATACCCATTTAGGTCGTGTTGCTTATACTCATGTACAGCCCTTCTGCAGGTTACATTTACATCCATTGCTCCGTTAATCTCTGTGGCAATTTGCTATGAAATACCTACCCATCATGCATACATATTTTCTTCCCTTTTATGCACTGTACTAATTTTGTACTAGCAAAGGCACTAGAACATGTCATGTACAAATATGAGTATATCTCAAAGAACTGCAAGTTTACTGTTCTAGATGATTCCAGGAAAAAAATAACTTTGTTGCCAAGTACTTTATATACTTCCTAATCAACAATTTGAGCTAAGTGGTATCAACTATGATACATTTTGCAAAATGTGAGCAAAAGCAAAGAATTCACCAGTTTAAAAGGCGAAACAATTCTTAAAGTCTCATTCTTTATTTTAAACCAAGTATGTCTGTCCTTTTAAAAACAGCCCTATTTAAAATAAAATGTGAAATAAGGGCAGCCTACACGACAGTGAAATCTGGAATCACTAAGTACAAAATATAAAAGCAGTCCAGGCTTGCTGCAGAAATTTCAGAGAAAGTCAAAACACCAAACTGGTGGGTGTTACTGAGTAAGTGGCTAGAAATAGTATGTTGAGTGCTGAACCAGCTTTTTACAACACTAGCTTCATCTGCAGGTGCAGAAAAAAAGCGAATTCTTCATTGCAGTTTATTCAATAAGTTTGTTTTGGTTACTGGTTCATTCAGAGATAAGAACTAAACTGGGATTTGAAAATGAAGCCAGCTTGTTTTCCCCTTTTCCAAACTACGAGCAAAATCAAGATGCAGGATGATTAATTCTAACTTGTGGGAGGATAAGATCTGGTAGTATTAATATCTTGGAAGTTGGGTGAGCTCTCGTTAATGATTCCTTTGTGCATTTTAACTGAATCTCATCTAAATGTAACTACAGAAACCATCAGTTAAAAGCTCACAGCATCTAATAAACAAAAGATCTCAAATAGTACTTAACGACTTAAAATAACAGTCAAAAGTTTGAATAAATATATGACTGAGAAAAGTAATGTCCTGCCAAGCACAAGGAATCTGCTTTTATTTAAGAAATGGATTAAGAATTATAAATGTAAAATAAGATTAAAATAAATCATGTAAATTAAGATTTCCTGCTTGCCGTTTTAAATTATGAATCAATTATTTAAATCTCTGGTTTAAGCCAACAATAGAAAAAGGAAGCAGTGAAAACAGTATTTTAACTTCTGGCATTAAATTTATATACAAATAACCGTCCTCAAATATATGCCCTTGTTTTCTTCAAGTAAGAATACTGATATTTGTTTTCTTCCAGTAACAGATGAGCATTTCAGAAAAGGCAAATCAATTACTACCTGCCTCATATTTCACATCCTTGTATGTGTTCCAAGGATTGAAAACTGACACAGCGGTGCATCTCATGACTGCTTTCCATCAGGTATATTAAACTGATTGTCAATTAGGTCAGGCTTTGCAGGTAGCAAAGCAAAGATTTCTCACACCCAGTCCTTTAGAAATATCAGCTAGAACGCTGCAGTTTTCATTTCAGTTTAACCCTTCCCATAACTGTTTTGGCACTCAAGCCGGTCTTTCATCATTACTTTACTTTTCTGCTGCTTTCATTTGCTGTCTTATTTTGAAGTCAACTGTTGCTCACTAATAATGAGGGAAGAAATCCAATGTATTCTGAAGAAATTACATCCATGTTGCATAAAGTGAACACCTCTCAGGTGGGAATTTTACCCTGATCCTAACATTAATGACTAGGCAAAGTCGCCATTTCCCAGCTGAGAATGGTATCTGTTTAAGTAACAGTTTAAGCTTATACAAATAAAGTTTAGAACAAGGTCATTCTGGTTTACACAGGTCTTAAACAGTGCCTTCATGCCAAAAGTCTGAGTAAACAGCAGCATAAGAATCCATAAGGATTTCCTGCAGTTCCAGAGGCTGTTTTACCATGACCATTCCTGTCAAGGCTGATTCATACCAGAAATCTTATCCAAAAGTCATGTCAAAACACTTTGTTAGGTGTCACCCTTCGTTGAACAACTTAGTCTACCTCTACATACCTTCTCCCTGGCTCAAGCAATCATTTTCCATGCTTCATGCCACAACTGAAGCCTTTATCTGTGGTTGGTGACCTAGGTGGAATACTACAGGATTTATTAAGGAATGACAGACAGACACGTGGCGAGGTTTGAACATTAAAGCCATTGTGGTTTCATGTATCAGGGAATGAAAGTCAGGACCAGCTCCTATTTCTGGCTCCAGTGCAGACTTGCTCTGGCATCTTGGGCAAGACATTTTAGCACCATGGACTGCCACACATGTCCATCCTAACTATTTGGGCTCTTACAGAAGAATGGAGATTCCTACCTCTACAGGAGACCATCGAGGATTAGTGTTAACCCAGCAGGACTCTGATCTTAGTTGGAGATCTAAACATTGCTACAATACAAGTAAATATAAACATTTTCATCATACTCTGTAGGGAGGTATGTTCTGAAGAGATGTGTTGTAGCAGCTGCAACAATTCCTGTACCAGGTTTCTCTCTGTTTGCCATGCTACTGATTCACTGGTCCATTTTTTCTAGGAAACCCCCCTTCTTCATGCACACTTCCCAGTGAAACGTGAGCCCAACAACATTTGAGCAACAGATAAATTTTTTAACCTGTTATGTAGGAGTAGCCTTGAACTTATACAAAATACTTTTGGCCAGACTGATATGTTCAGACCAGGTTTACTCCTCTGCTTTATTTATAGGGCATATTTAATTGGAAACAAACCAGCTTTTAGTCTTTGTTATACTCTTATTCAAGCCAGCAGGGAGCTATGAATCAAAGACAAAAGACAGTGAATTGCTGTCTCCTTTTTCCCAAATTCTCTCTTAACAAGGAATTTTCAGAGCATTTGCCTTTATGATACACATTCATGGTACTGGTCAAATGCTACCTTTGCACACAATATATGAAGAAGTAATTTGGATTTTACTACTCGCAAGCAAACTCAGTCAAGGCTTATTCAAAGAGAGACTCCTTAGAGCAAAATACTTCTGTATCAGTGAATGCACAGCAAAAACAAGTGCAAGGAGGTAGAGCAGTATACCACAGCTCAGCAAACTGATACTTTTTCCTGGTGACAATGTGGGTCCAGAACACAAGCCCTTAATAACACTTAGCCTTTACTGTTAAGAAAACAACTTGTTTGCTAGACATAAACTGCAAGAAACGCAAGCCTGCAAATATTATAATGGACGTATAAATGATCCCTGTTTGCCTAACAGGAACTTTTTTTAAAGCTAAAAACTGATACCTCACATTGCTACCGTTTAAGATGTCTCTTCACTGACTCCAGCATGTAAAATTAGATGAACATTGCAGAACATGTTACAGGGAGCTATGTCTATCTTACCATCATCTTTTTGTTTTTGCCAAGAAGCTGAAGTAGGGGAGCAGATGTTGCTAACAGTGTGAATCCAGCTGGAAGACTCTCTCCTGAACAGAAACCATCTACTAGTGTAATCTGTGATTTGTGTCCTGAATGAGGAACCAGGGGAGAAAGTCAAATGAAAGACATCACATTCAAGCAAAGTAAGATGCTGAATGTGAAACCTTGATCCTTTTTAAGGTGACAGAAAAACTCCCAGGATTTCCTGTTCTGACCACAAGATGAACTATGATGATAATATACCCTTGCCAAGGGAAAAGATTAATGCAGTAAGGACCCCAGCAAATGGCTGTAAGATCTGAACAGTCATCATACAAGAAATGCTCTCAGGAAAGAGAAAGTAATCTAAATTCTTATTGCCATTCCATTTAATGCAGAGATGGAAGAGACGGTTGCAGAGAGACATAGTTGCATGCCAGAGACAGTAAAACAAATTTAAGAAAAAATCTCTCCTATCTTGAGATCTTTCCTAAAATGTACTGCATGTTGCCTCAGCAAACAGTAGGATAAGGTGTTTGTGCATACAGAGTACAGAAAGTAGATATTAACAGAAGAGAAGATCACTTCATCTAGCCAGGGAAAGGCATTTATTGC
This sequence comes from Fratercula arctica, assembly GCA_947846985.1. NCBI lineage: Eukaryota > Metazoa > Chordata > Aves > Charadriiformes > Alcidae > Fratercula > Fratercula arctica. The sequence continues at coordinate 12,302,502 of CANTUZ010000015.1, read as the reverse complement.
TTTTCAGATAGCCTGTTGTGTTTAAGGACAGGCAGCATGAACTGTGAGCCAACAGAGTTGCCACTCTGCTGTGGCATGACGGCTTCATTTCCGTGATGGGATTCCACGGCGTCTTTATTGCTGTAAGGAAACACTAAAGTAGTTTATGTCTCGGTCACACACCTGCCATCACTAGCAGTAGCCATGTTCAGCATTTTGAAGCTGCATGCAAGGTGATCTGACAGAGCAAGGTTAGAGTACTTTAAGTCGCCAACGCTTCCTGTAGTGAAACACATACTACTTTTATAAACTAGGCTTGAATGTGCTTACAGAATAAAGGAATCCAGGTCATCTGTGCCAGCTTAAACCATATCCTTTCTCTCCCAGCTCACAGCCTCCTATGTTCCTTACAAGTAAAATCATACACAAGCCATAGGAGACTATAAAACTTCCCTTCTTAAGGCCAGCGAGTGACCTTATGGTGAACAGTTCAGGATGATTTTGATTAATAGAATGTACTAGAAATAGAGTTGTTTCATATAACCTTTCAGTCTTCAATGCTGTAGTTAGGTCCTCTATTAATAGAACTGTCAGGAAAGTGTACTCATGCCTGAACTGACATCAGGTACAGAAAGTTGAGTGAGTGAATTTAGTGCTGGCTTAACTGACATTGTGAACAAAGCCTACCTTTTAGTCCTGAAAGAGAAATACCATCCACAACAGTGTCGCTTCCCATCAACACGCCTGAATTCCAATCTGGGTGACTGTCTCTTAGCATAATAAGTTTACAAAATGTACTTGCACATGATAGCCTTCTATGTTTAAATGGATAGATTGTTTTTTAAGATTGAATGAACCTGACTGAAGCAATACAAAATACAAATACAAAATACATTTAGGAATTAGAGTCAACCTACAAAGGAGAAAGACTTCACAAAGTCTTTCTTCAGTTAAGAACACCATTTATGAGATGAATTTCAGTAATAGTAGCATACACTGTGGGATGTCTTGTATCATCCTAGTTTAATCATTGAAGAGGACACAGATTTAATCAGAACTGCAAGAATATCTGGGAATAGTATTCTGATTAATTGTACTAGCACAGTAATGAAACTCTCAGACTATACTAGGCCTTCCAAATTGCAGCATGGGAAATTACTTCAGCAGTGCGAACTAGAAACATCTCTCTCATAGGCTAGTTCTCTTTCCTTCATTGCAAGCCAAGTTTGGTGTTCACAAACAAAATAAACCCCATGAAGTAGAAAAAATAGAGAGCTGCTTGTCTGAAGGATTTGAACATTTTGGCAAACCAATACCGGATAAATCCCTTTGTAGTAATTTCTTTCTGCAATAGAGCAGGGAGTTTCCTGCTTTCTGTCACTGGTAATAATGGTTTATCCAGTTAGTCAGAAACTACCTTTCCTTCAGAATTACAGTGTAAAATCAGAGAATCCAATGGGACGCTCAAAGCCTATGGCAGAGGAGCAGAGCAGCCTGTACCTTTTATTTCAGTCTCACATACCTGTTTATCACGGTATATTTTTCACAGTCAACACATGAATACAGAGACAACTTGTATTGTTGTCAGTCCATCCCTGGCCATTTACTTAATTCTTTGTGATAAACTCTCTTAAATTTTAGCTCTTCCTCTCAGGAGGGCCTGTCCTCAGACTTGCAGTCACCTTCCAAAATCTCGTTTTCTGAAGGCTTTTGCTGGAGATCCAAAATCAAGCCTACATTCTTCAGGGATAAACTAATGCAGCAGAGCCACTTTACCTCACAAGCACAACATGGGGTTTGATTTAGGCCTTTTACACCTCTTTGCCTTTCCTGGGCACATCTTCAGCACAGCAGCGCGCTCCCCCTCACAGAAGCATCCCCATCACACCCACAGACAAAAATCTACATTTTGCAGCAATCCTGCGTGAGCAACTTTCATCCAGCAGCTGCTAACTCTTCTTAGCCTGTTGTTTTTAGCTGCTCTTTTTAGCCCCTCCTCAAAAACTCCTCATGTATTTTTACTGGGTTGGGGAGATGGCAGCAGTCTGAGGGCAAGCAGGGCTTTGAGGAGGAACAAAATGCCCACATAAGTTTGGTTACTTATTGCCCTGTATCTACTAGTCTTGTGCAGTGTGGTGACTGAGGGAAGATGCATCTCTAACAGGGAGCAGCCACCACTCCCCTCAGAAGTCCCTCTGCCCTCAATGAGGTGCCAAGCAGAGGCAGCCAGGAAAGCAGCCAGCAGCACAACCATCGTATGTGGAGGGACGGCGCGATGCGGCACTTCTGAATAAAGCCCTTCTCAGCAGTACCTCTCTCCCTCCCTTCTTGCAAGCTAGGGCTTTAAAAACGAGGGGAAAAAGGAAGGACCTTCTCAACATGGCGGCCGAAGAAGGGCTCGCCCCGCCTCCCCGCCCTCGCGTCCCCTCTCAAGATGGCGGCGCGGAAGGGCCGGCGGCCGGTCGGGAGTGCGCCTGCGCGCCGCGGCCCGGAGTGCAGTGAAATTCCTGGCGGGCGGGGGGAGGAGGAGGTGGCGGCGGTGAGGAGGAGGAGGGCGATGAGGATGGCGGCGCGGAGCCACGGCCGCTCGCCCCTGCCAGGGACCCTGCGTGCTGTGGCGGCGGCCGGCGCGGAGCCAGACCCCCGCGGGGCGCGGTGCGGGCGGGCTGAGGGCCACTCGCCGCCGCCTCGGGCGCTCGCAGCACCAGGAGCCGCGCCGTCCCCGCCGCCGCTGGGACTCCCTCCCCGGGCAGAGAGGGGGAGAATGACGGAGCTCCAGTCCGCCTTGCTACTGCGGAGACAACTAGCAGGTAGCCGGGCTGGGGGCCGGCGGCGGGGAGGGAGGCGATCCGCCGCGGGGGGAGTGAGGGCCGGCTTCTGAGGGGACGGGGCCTGCGGTGGGGGAAGGGGCGCCGGGCCGGGGGAGGGGGCGGGCGGCCGGCGGGGTGCGTGAAGGAAGGGGAGATTACGGCCCCCCCCCCCGCCGCCGCTCTCCTGCCTAGCCGGGAGCTGAGGGAACTAGGCCGAGGGGGGGAGGGGGAGCCTGCCTGGCGATCGCTGCCAGGGGAGCCGGGGGGAGGGGTGCGGAGGGCCGTCATGGCGGGGGGGAGCGTTTCCTCCGCTGCCCCTGTCCCGTCAGGGAAGTGGTGGTGGTTGGTAGCGGGGGGGGTTGGGGGGGGGGGTTGGCAGTGGCCCTGCTTGCGTGTCCTCCACGATCTCTCTTGCGGCCCTGTCTCCCCGGGGATGGGGGAGGGGGGTAGAAGGCAGCCGGAGCTTTCCTGCCCGCAGCCCGGGCGGGGAAGTGTCCGTGGTGTGAGGGGATGTTTGTCAGGCAGCGAAAAGAAGCGGAGGAAGGGAGGGTTCGCCCCCGTTCCCCATCTGCCTCCCGCTGGAAGCGGCACTTGAGGCGCGGGGTGAGTCCCCCCACCACGCACACCTTCCCGCGGGGACCTGAGGTGCCCTCGTCCCGCCTCCCCTCCCCGGCTCCCCCCTCACCTCCCGTGCCCTGCGCCGGGGAGGGGGGATCGGGAGGGGGAGGCCGCTTCCCCCCTTTGTTGTCGGGAAAAGAGCCGGAGGCTCTGCGGGCACTGACGGGGCGGAGAGGATCGGGCAGCACCGGGGCGTGGGGGGGCGGGAGCGGGGCTGCCCGTTGCGGGTGGGGGGGCGGCAGGGAGGGGCGAGGGGGGTCCGCCGGGGGCGGGACGGGTGCGGGGAAGGAGGAGTTGGATCCTGGGCCCGGGGACGGGAAGGGCTGGAGCGGCGGGAGCGCGGCGGAGGGGGAGCGGGCTGGCTGGCAGCTCGGCTCCGCGTCGCCCGTTGTCGCCGCGCCCCCTCCCTTTGTCCCCGGGCGGGCGGGGGGCCGTGCGCGCGGGCCCGGCCTGGGCCGCCGCCGAGGGGACCTGGCTCGGCCCGGCCCGGCGCGGCGCATGCGCGGGGGCGGCGGGGCGCACAATGCAGCTCCATGTGTCGCTGGCTGCCAGATTTAAAGAGAAACGAGCCGGGCGGGTGCGGCGAGGAGCCGGTCGCCGCGCCCTCCCCCCGCTCCCACATGTGCCTCCGCGTCCTCTGCCCGCTGAGTTGCTGCGGCCGGGGTAAAGTCGTCCCCTCAGAGAAAACGCACGGGTCTGCTCGGCACCTTGGGCGAATCTGATTGCCTTTTTCGTCAGTTACGTAAAAATTGCTTCATACCCAGATAAGGAAATGTGTGCTAGATGTACCTAGACTCGGGCAAATACAGCGCTGGCTGAAGTTTGCGGAGTAGCCATACAGAGGGACGGGGTCACTGAGTGGCACAGAAAAATTCCTGGAGGAGGATTTTTGGCCTGAGATTTTGGTAATGTCTTTGAAAGCGAAAGGGTGGAAACCAACACTGTTAGCAGTAAGGAGGTGAAGTTGCATAACCAGGTGTAGCAAGCTAGATGATGTGTTTGTTGCATCTCCAGCACTATCTTCTGGTTTTAGTTGATTATAAGTTTGAGGAAACTTCAATATATTTAACTATTACTACAGGATTTATTTTTTTCTTACACCTTTAGGGTGACATTCTTTAAAAAAGAAATAAATCTCATACATACTGCAGCTGGACACCTGAACATAAGCATGCACCTCTTAATGTCCTAGTAACTACTGAAATTGTTACTGACATTCAGTGAGGTGTCCACATGTTTGGATATGCTAATAACACTAGTTATAGGCTTACTACAGGAGCTTCAGTCTGGATTTGATGCAAAGCTTCTCTTTCCTATAATTGATCCTTCTAGGAAAGTAGTGGTGTAGAGCAGTTGCTCTCTAACATGATAAAAATTAACATTTGGTAACCTAATGTAGTTCTCTGGCTGTCTGGAATTTCTTTTTTAACCAACTAATTGTGCTTCATGAAAGAAAGCTTGACGTTTAGCTGAAGCCTCTCGATAATAAGCAGTAGCTGTCAGCTTCTGTTGTGTAGGGGTTTTTTTTCTTCTCTTGTGAGGTCTTCTGTAAGCACAGGCTGGTTGGATATGTAAGTAGACTTCTAGACTGTTAGATTTGTGGGTTAACTTCAGTTTACCTTTCTGCTCACTCTTTTCTGAAGGCTTTAGGTGTAATGGTAAAAACTGGTGTGCTTTTCCAGTTGCCCCTGTTACTGCTACTGACTCAAGTACTGCAACCATTTGCATGTAAGGTACAACTCCTTTGTGGGGTTTTTGTGTTTTAAATAATATTAGTGCCTTTGGTATCCCTTTTCATCTATTAAAGAATTGAAACCATATTAAAAGTGATTGTGAGTGTGCATACTTAAGTGTGTGGTGAGTTCTGAAGAAGAGTCTTGAACTCTTCAGAAGTCCTATCTTGAGTAACTGACCTGAGAAAGAAATAGTTTCTTCTACACCTGATAACCTAAGTAACATCCAAACTGAGCTGAAACTGGACTCTGACACTGCTTTTTCTGATGGCAGGCTACTTGAAGTCACAATGCAGAGACTGAGCTTCATGATGTCTGATCTTCTTTCCCTACTGCTGACTGTCGTCTTCCAAGTCTTGGCTGCTCCAATATGTTCCTTTGTTTACACCTGCACTACTTGTTCTACCTCAAAACAAAAATCGACATTGTGGTATTCTTTCCCCTGGTGGGGCTGATACTTCAGTCCTGCTACATGCAGCTTTTGTGTTAAATCAAGTGTGGTGAGTCATTGGATTGTACCTAGTGGTTGGGTTTTGGAGGACAGTGAACAGGCAGTGGATATGAGTTAGTGACCTAAACTAGTTTAAATTGCTCTAGATCACTCACTTGTCAAACTAGCATTATTCAAGCACAAGAGATCTGAAGTTGGAGCTGTTAGACTTGGAGCAGGACATCCAGAAGTGGAGGGGGGGGATTGAAGGGGGAATCTGAAACCTATGTAATGGTGAGGCAGTTGAGGAATATAGAAATTTTTTTAGTGGGTGAGACCCTGGATGGCTCTTTTTGATGCCAAGAGGGGAAAAAAAAAAAATGACAGGAGGAGAAAGGAATGTAAAACAGTAGTTCTCAGAACAGTTACCTGTTTTGTCTCCCATACACTTCGGCTCTTAATAGAATCATTGTGGGGAAGACGAGTGTCTATGGCATGTAGCACTTGAAAAAAGTCTTCAAAAATCAAAACAACTCATTAAAGTGAAGGTCAACTGGTAAGTCGTCTTGGTTGTCACTAAGACTTAAAACCAAGGGTCTTGTCAAAACACAGAATGAAACTTGACAACATAATCCTAGGTTGCTCCAATAACAATAAGTGTATAAAGACAGACTTCTATTTCTTCTGGAGCAAGCTGGCTTTATTGTAACTTGACCAGGTAGCTAGGACCACAGCACCGTATATATAACATGCTTTTCAACTTAAGTGGCATGTTCTGGATGCTGGTAATGCTCTAGGAGAAGGGATATTCAATGACAGTCACAAAATATAACTTCCAAGTTAGATGTGTTTTTATATTGACATGTGCTTACCTCCATTTAGGCTCAAGAACAGGTCAAATCAAGATAGTCAGAACTTTGGGTAGTTTTTATTTATTTTCTTTTTTTTTTAAGTGTTTAAAGGAACGGCTGAGTGGGAATCTCTGACTACCAAAGCCAGTTAGATCACTAGTCTAACTAGCTTGAGATGAAGGGAGGTTCTCCTCTGTGGGTATCTGTGAAGCTAAATGTCTGTTTCTTTGTATATTAACTTAACTGTAAGCTCTAGCAACTTCTGGAAATCTCTTAAAATTCAATGAAAGTATTTGTTCTTATAGATGCTCCCTTTCTTTTGAAGGAGAAAGGCACTTTGTTGTGGATTGGTGATAATGTGAAATAGAAGCATGACCTATCCATTTCCTCTTATGGGTAAGGTGTAGGGAAAAACTAAAAGAACGGAGTGCGTCCGAACTTCCAAAAAAGTCAACAGCAAGTACATAGATTGGTATAGCCCTAGATAAGAGTTAACCCCCCCCAAGGGAGGTGCGGGGAGGATAAACTGTGTTCTCTGTACAGCCCCAAAACTTTATGCTCTTTAAAAGGAGGCAGGAGACAATTAGGAGTGTAAAGTTCCTCTTCCAGTCTCCAGAACTGTCAAGCCCAAGAGTTTTGCCGACTGAGGCATTTCTCTGAATGCTTTTATTTCATCTTTCTGCCAAATCCTTGCTGACACAGAGACTTGTTGGAGTAGGCATACTTGTCTAATTCATCCAGCAAAATCATGTAGGGAGGATGCAGTTAAATCAGTAGTGCACAGTGGAACCAGAAGTGCGAGTCCTCTTTAACATAAACATGGATCACTGACAACAGAGGAGTAACCATGCCCGTGTTGTCTGAAGTTGTATTGTGTTGTAAATACTCTCCAACTTGGGATACAAAAACCCCACACTAATATTGTTCTCAAACATGAGAAACATGCCATTATTTCAAATTAAAGTGTATACAGCTCCTATTTCAAAGTATAAATGTGTAATTAAAAACTAACAAGTTGGGAAACTGCATTAAATACTTAATGTGACAGTTCAACAATTTTAACTTCCTTGTGTGGAAAAATCTTGCAGTGTAATGTTGAGCTAGTTGAACTTCTGGTGACTATATAGGATTGATTTTTAAAATATTTGAGTAGTGAATTCTGAGGGAATTACGGAATTAAGCTCACTTTATGGATTGAAGCTGAGATGGTGTATCTCTTGGGTGGCTGGTGGTATAAGAAGCCTCTGCTTACAATTTAGTACTGGCTATTTACCGGCTTACAGTAGGTTTGTATACAAGATGATAATTTGAGGTCACTGATCTGAAGCATTAAGCTGATGCTGGTCTGGCTGTTAGCTTCCTTGGAGAGGTTTGTTTGTATGACCAGTAATATTCTGTATTATCCTGAATATTTAAGACTCCAAGGTCCTACTGAAGTTAAGTTTGACACATGTATCACTTAAAATGCTGTAACAGACACACACCCCATTTTTTTTTTTTTTTAAAGGACTCTTATATTTTTTAGATAACCATCTTTGTTGCTGTGATGCTTTTGTGGATGCTTAGATACAGCATATGTGTACCACTCAACACGCTTGCCCCACTATAGCAGATAAGATAATCCTGTTTCTTGTGAGGATGTGTTGACAGAAGCATCAAAGCTACCTTGCTTATGCTGACTTTATAGATAATATCACTGCTAAAACACATGTCTTGTTACAGTGACTAGAGTCTGAGCAGTACAAGCCGCCTGAATTTCTGTTGCACTGCAAATAACATAATGGATGTGACTTGTGGCAAACTTTATTAGTGGCACGTGTTAGTTTTTCAAATGTTCCTCTTGCAGAAATAAGATGAACTCTGCCTCTTCAAAGAAAACAGTATTTATGAAAGCAGTCACACGAGCAAGAATTCAGGGATGCTGGCAGTTCTGGAAAGTGGGGTTTAGCTAAACTTCAGAATGGGGGGGGCCTGATGACTCAACCACTTGCTTGAACAGGATGAAGCAATAACAACCTGCTTCATAAGCTTACCCCTTGATGGGGCAGCTATAGTCACAGCCAGTGGGCTCTGGTTGGATCCACTTACTAATCTTTTGGGGAAAGAACCAAGTTTACCATAAATGATGAGTTCTTTCCTCCTCTGCTCCCCCCAAACAAGGTGTTGTAAGTTACACTGAAGTATGGACATACTTGGATTTGGCAGTAAAGTAACTTTGCTCTGTTCTGTTAGAGAATGGTGGAATGGGAGAATGCTGCTGGACACCCTGTGAAATAAGGAGCAAATTAATACCTATTGGGAAAATACCTTTATTAGAAGTATTTCTGCTTTATTGATAAGATCTTTATTTGGAGGTGTTAAATCACCCAAACCCCACTAAAATATCTTGCCTTGTGTGATTGATAGTGATTCCAACTCTGGTATTAAAGAGCTATCCATATCTCCGATTTCTTTTTTTTTTTTTGTGTTAATGCGAAGGAAGACTTGGAACAGTACATGTGTATTCAACTGAGATAGCATTGCTTGATCCCCTTTGTGGTTGGTATTGGTACAAGTTGGTTTTTTTTCCTTCCCCCAAAGCCCTATTCTAAACAGTTTGAAAATAAGTGAACTTTGTAGGTAAAACTTGTTTGCCTCAAATAGACATTCTGCTACATTTTCTTCTTCTAGTGTGTTTAATGCAACTGCTGTTTTGATCTAGATGTTCTTTTTTGCTACCTGTAACCTGGGGTTTTTTAAGTCTTTGAGCATGTGGGGTATTCGGCAGAAGTAAGCTTCAAGCCTTGGTGTGGAATAGGGTGGAAGCATTAAATAAAATACAGCATTTTGTTTCCAGCATAAGGATTGGGTTCTAACGAAGTGGAACTGAAATGAAAGGTGTCTTGCTGTTCTGAAAGTATAAACTAACCAAATTGTAAAATGAGTGTGCAGTTAGGTGCCTGGAGAAAGAAGAGCAGGTGGCTTGGGTGAGGAAGAGGGCATGTGACTCTTGAAACTCGCACAGTCTGCTGCTTGTCCCGACGTATGGGAACGGAATTCGGGTAACACTTCACATGTCAACCTGTGCTATCACCATGTTGCACCTGCTCTGTGCTTCAGTTTTCAGTGGTGTGTGGATATCTGTCAGTAGACTGGTCTTGGCAAGATCTTTCACTTGCAGAATCTAGTAGGCCTAAGTTTTAGGCCATCCTGCAAATGTAAGTGTTCGTATTTGCTTCTCCTTCCTATTCTCAGGTCCAAGGCATATCAGCTGGAACAGAGATCAGATATCCAGATCTTGTAAGAACACTAAGTATAGGAATCTAAATGAAACAAGATTCCATAAAAATAACTGCTCTCCTGGGTATGAATGTTAGCAGTGCTTGTACAGGTTTGGGATAACAGTAAATGTTTTTTTGATAGAAACCCTTTGCAAAGGTTTTCACATACATGCTTTCTGTATGTGACCTCTTAGTTAAGAGAAACCTACTTCCATGCAGTCATCGCATTACTTAGTATGTCAAACTGGCTGGTATTTTTAGTTGGCTTGCACTTGGTGCTGATATAAAAGGTGGTGCTGTCAGGAGTCACTTAGAGAAATGTCTGAAAACAATTCTGAATAACAGTGTAGTTCAAATTAGGATATGCAAATCTGTTGTTCATATTATAAGCAAGAAAGAATACAAGCTGGAAAAGTGTCCTTGACTTGCACAACAAGTTATGCATATGATGAAGAAAGCTTCTCATGAGCTCTTCAGATGTTGACATCTCCCTGTGGCATAGTCTTGTGATACAGACTTTCTAGTGGATTTCCTAGAATCATGTTCTGTTCTTGTATGTAAGCCACATGCATCCTAGAGCTCTTAGCTCTGTTCAACAGTGCTGTTTCATTACTGATGTGTATATGACTGCTCAGAAGATACTTGGATAGAATTTTTTGTGGCTTTAATTTGCAAACAGCTGTTAAGAAGTTAATTAACTTTTCCTGCTGTCCATGTTAAACTCAACTACAGTAACACGACTGGCACCTAGGATGGCACTTGTCTTGCCAAATTCTAATAGTTGTGTGCAGTAGACATCTGAAGCTCTGCAGGCTCCTTTGTAGGTGAGAGAAATAAGTACATGTTGAGTGTAATTCATCTGACCTGTTTTTCACATCTCCTTTGGGATGAGATAATCATGGAGTCTCAGGAACTACTTATCCTGATAAGATCTCTATTGAACGCTGCTGAGGATGACAGTTTCAAATACAGACAGATGCATGTACCTGCCTAACACCTGTCTCACTTTTAAGAGTGGAAGCATGCATTGAACACTCAAGGAGAGGGGGGAAAGAAGGTGGTGTTTCTGTTGTACTGGGTGTGATAGATTAATGTGGCCCTGTTCTGCAGTTGACTGTTTATGGGCAAACCACTGAATGTTTCCTGATGAGATACTTGCTTCCTTTCAGGTGTGGACTTCAGAATTGGGAGTTCTTCAATTCTTTTGACTATCATTGTTCTTCCCCTCATACCATTTCCCCCAAAATTCAGACCTTACTAGAAACCAATTTTTTTAACAGACTTGTTCAACCCCCATTTTAACCTGGGTGATGTAAATGTGTTAGATTCCGATGTGTTGGGATATACAGCATGCTTCAAGGAGTCTAGCCAAAGAGGTCTCTTCAGGAAACAGTTTATCTCAATTTCTACCAAAAAATACATGATTGCTATTAAGTTGATTGTATGTTCTAAATTTACTGCTGAGAAGCTTAATTCTGAAAGTATAACTACTTCAAAACTTTACCGAATACTGTGGAATTAAAGGGTTTTCATCAGTACGTTTTGTATTTGCAGTGTTCTGTGGGAACTGATTTGCACAGGAAAGAACTGGAACACCACCTTCATCTTGAGAGAAAAGACTTGTGGACTTAGTAGGCACACCGTGCTCCACAGTGGCTTAAGTTACTGAGTTGCAGACATTTGCTTATTGACAAACATATCAGAGGGAGGGGGAATGCGCTTCCTTCTGTGTACAGTAAGTGTGGGATGTTGGAAAGGGACTGGCTTGAGTGTGTGTGTACACAGAAGACTTCTATGTATGAAGAGGCTCTATTCTTGCCTGTCATCACAACTCTTTGGTAAAATGGTGCATGGGAACAGATCATGGGCTGAGTAAACTGGGTTGCCAGGTCACATGGGTAGCTGGATATCTGTGGTCTAGTGGAGATTGTGTGAGAGAGCTGTCTTCGTCACCTAGAAGTTGAGATCAGTGTCTAAAGTAGGTTTGACAATGTCTATCGGTGGGCATCTCCATGGACTTAGAGGCTTAGGGGGAACTCCTAAAGAACCAGGACAGTACCAAAGACCTGCAAACTTCTGGTTGGTGTGTTAAGAGTCAATTTTCAACTAAATAGCTAACCTGAAATTTCAATTGTCTGTCTTCAGGTATGCCACAACTCATGTGGAACATGGAGCTACAGAACATACACAATCAAGAAACTTAATTCTTGGCTTATGTCTAGAATAACATGACACCTTACTAGTAAAATAATTCCAGTTTGCATCTAGTCAAGTTTCTTTGGTACTATAACCTTAATTCACAGATCTGTAATGGTAGTTATAGGAGCTTCTGCCTCTTCCCTTTGGGCTGGTCCTGCTGTCCTCTTGTTTGCACAGCTGAGCTGTAGCCCTGGCTAGGAAGCTGATCAGGATTAAAACCAAAAATCAAACAAGAAACTCCCAACCTTGTCCTCCATCCTCCCAAAAACTGCTTCACTGCAAATCCTTGGAAGGCTGTACAGGTAGAGCTGTGGGGATGGCAAGCAAAGCATGTTGGTGCAGCAGTGCATGAAGCTGTGTAGCACTGATCTGAGATGACTTCTGTGAGCAACTTGCCTGTTAATGCTGACTATACAACCCTCCCTACAGACGCTGTGAACTGAGAGGAGCATTAGATTTGTAGAAATCTGTGATGCTGCCCTTATCAACAGGGTGTGACGCATGGAGCACTGGAAATTAGTTGCCAGACTCTTCTTAAGACAGCTCTGTCTTTATTTCTTCAGTCTTACTCCAAAATAATTACAATGTCCTTCTGAGACTAAGACTGTTCTGTCTTAATTGCTGTCTTATTTGTCACTGCCGAAGTGGCTACCAGAAATGTGTGTGTATCTCATGCTACGTTTTGTCTGAACTTCTTGGATGAGCTTGTGGAGCAAGACAGAACATGATGAAAGTAGGTAATATGGAGAGTTCTGGGAATACATCTGCGCAAGGAGATCATGTTACGTTATCATTATCTCAGCCCTAATCTTCTAGAATCAGGGACTTAAAGCTGGGTCTGCAGGCAGAAAGGAAAGTCTTGGAAATCATAGCTGACCTCAGTTAAGTAATAAACTACACAGAAGTCACAGCTTGGGGTATGTAAAAAGTCTAGAACAAGGTTTTTCAGTCTGTACAGTTGTTGGAAGCTCCTGGACTAGTGCTGAGACTCAAAAAAAAAAAAAAAACCAACCAAGAAAAAACAAGACTAATGTATAGGAAATGTAAAGCTGTGATATAACCTGCTTGTTCTGGGACCTGTATGTAAGTCCCAGATGGAGATGCCTGCTCCAGAAGCCTCAGCTAGGACTTGGGATGTCCGCTCTCTGGTTTTGTGCTGGACTCAGTCCGCTGGCTGCATAAAACTCAACCACTGTATAACTTGCTAAAGAGGCTACTGTTAAAAATAATGTGGAAGCTTACATTTTTGAAAGATTTGTAGTGTAATGTAGTTTATAATACTCTAAAAGTGTTCATATGCAGTGGCTGGCTGGGTGAAACGTCAAGCTGAAAAGTTTAGATGCCATACATAGCTGCTGCATGTAGCCATGGGGCTCTTTCTGCTTAGTCATTTTTGTTGACACTGTTTTGCTTTTGGATTGGTGAAAGTCTCTTGGCTTACATAAAAGCATTTTTACTGAGTGTGGGAACATCAGTAGCTTGGTGTCAACTAAACATTGAAACTGGAAGCACAGCTGATGGTACTGTGTTGGCTCAAGTTTAAGGCAATGGTAACTTAGTTCTGCTTTAATAAGAGCTAAGCCACTAAAGGAGCAATGGGTTGTGTTGACAGATCATGTGGGAGACAAGGCATTGGACATTAAAGTCCATTCTGGACTTAAACAACTCTATTGGATTATGAGCCTGTAGTCTTCCTCACCTCCCAAATCAGGTATTGGTTTGGGGCTGGGATTAAAGGGACTGGATACCTAATTTATAAGCAGCCACAAGATTCTTTCCCCACTATGTTGCTGCTTGGCGGTTCTCCAGGCTTGTGCTGCTCTGGCTGTCAGTTGCTGCTTCAGCTGGGAAGGATCTACCTGAAACTGCTTCTAGACTCAATGTAGGACCTTTTTTTCCTCTGGGATAAAAAACTTCTATTATATTAAACAATATAGAGAAATACAGAAAATATTGGCAGAAATACTAAGCCAAAGTGTGTAATATATAGTAGCAAGTTCACTTGCTTAAATTTCACTTATTAAGGCATGGACATGATGGAAGTGTGCTGATGTACTCACTTATGTTTAGAAAGTACAGGATAACTTTAGCTAAACAAGAAATCTCAAAGGAAAACTCAGTGCTGAAAAAATAACGTGGAGGGATTCACTTCTTCACAGGTGTCTGGCTTCTCTGCTTTTCCAGGACTTGTAGGCCTTGTGTAGGCCAGCTCTTCAACAGGGCATTGTAGAGGACCTGCACCAAGAGCCTGTTCCCTCTCCCTGGCTGGGGAAGGGAATTGAATCCTTTGTTTTATGAAGCATTCTCACCTTCCACGTGTTTGTCTAGGAAAACTCTTGTTCAGGCTGCAAGTAGTTAACTGCTGTAGCTGGGAGGAAATGACAGACGCAGGGAACAGGTGTCTCGTTTTCTTGAGTGCAGTGTCAGTGTCACCAGAGGCTGTGGCTGGTGGGCAGAGGTCCCTCTGCCTAGCAGCTGACTCTCCAACTGTGAGCCGTGTGTGTGTGCGCGCTCCTCTCTTGCCAGAGTGGCATTGCTATTCATTTGGGATTTTGGTGCATGGATTTCACTAGTGTGTGAGTCTCAACTCATGAAGAGATCGGTGGTACTACTTGTTAGCTCTTCTGATACGCAGCATTGGCTGCGTATTCCAGGGGGGGAAATCAAAACCAAACAACCCCTAGGCTTCAGTGTTTGCAAGTTTTAATGAGTAGCAGCTCTCAGCTATCCATGGTAAAGCAGCCAGGGAGGATGTTTTTCATGTCCCAGTGCAAAACTTTCCTGACACTTCCTTTTTTGTCTGCCAACCAGCCATTAGTTGACGTTCAGTTTAGCATAAATAATCTGGATGGAAGAGCTCTTTTTAACTTGCCTATGGTAATTCTACATACCTCTAGTGGAGACGGTGCCTGAACTTATATCCGTTGTTTTACCTCAAAGTATTTGTGCAAGCAGTAGCTATTTGAACTATGCTCCAATGTTGCTGCTATGGAAGGAAAGTGAGAACTTTGTACATGCAGAGACTGATGCCACCTTCTGTAAAAGAAATAACATCATAATTTGCTTTATAGGCAGCATCCACTGAGCAAATTCCTGTAACTGCTGTAACTGGAGACTTTTGTCAATGGCTGTCCCCTTTGTACAGTTTTCGGATATTCTGTATTACAAGAGTTGGCATCTAGCAGTATTATTGCTTCTTACAAGATCTCTTGCGATATAGTGCTGCAAGGTCTTAGGAAGGAGTCAGTGTAAGAGCTGTCTTTAATTGGGAGCAAATACATGAAAAATGTTTCAAAGGACTTAAGGATTAAAAAACGTTTTTTGGAGGCTGAGGCAGATGTAAGAAGAAATGCAAATAGCACAAATGAAGAAATGGAGAAGAAAATGTGTATGTTGGACTCAAAAATAGTGTGGCATATTTAGATAGAGAAGCATGCTGAATTTTCTGGAGTCTTGTCTTCTAGCAGGTTTGTTCAGTCTTATCACTGGGAAGTGGTTACTAGCAAACATTAAGGAAGCTAAATGTGAGCAGCTTGAGTTCTGACAGTTTACACGGAACTTCACATAAGCCATTTTCTCCCTGTGGGAATGCAGAAATGAGGGAACTTATGTTTTTGAGGCGTAAATTCAGGTTTGAAAGTGTTAAGGTAGGATACTCAAATCTAATATTTGCACTCTTTCTGTCGACTTCTGTAGTTATGCTGGATGTTCTTTATTACAACACTAATATAATATCCGAAAGGATGACTTAAGTGTCCTGAACACAGGTGGCTTTTTTGCACACGCAATAGACAATTTTTTTTCATGCAGGACTTTATAAAAAAGCAGGTTATATTCAACTATTAATGTGGTGAAACTTCTAATATCTGATGCTGGAGAAATGCCTGTAGAAGGGAGGTAGTAAGAGACTGGCGAATCCTCACTTCATGTGAGACGCTTACCTAGTCTTTCTGGCCCTTTCACCTAAAATTAAATAGAACCGTTACTCAAGCTCATGCAGCTGTCTCCACAAAGTTTCATTGATGCTGGAGGCTGAAAACTGGTCTGCTTAGTGGAGGTGTGGCCGTGCTATAGCTTTTTGGTTTTTGAAGCTTGCATCTTGGTTAAATAGCCTGTGATGTTACCTTGCGTTGTTTTGAAAAAAACTGATTTGGTTCAATACCTAAGTCTGTGTCCTGTGACTTGGAGGGTGAGTGATTGACCTCATCTGTTAACTAAACCCCTGCTGAGTAGCTTCTAAGAAAAGCCCTTCCAATACATTTCTTGGGATTTTAAGATTGAGTCATTTATGTGGATAAATTTGACTCTGAATTACCAATGGCCAAAGTCAGTCAATACTCCTGCTATCTACCTCTTCAGGACTTTTATCCTTCATGTGAGCTGAGAGCTTTCTTTTTCCCATGTGGACTTGGACTGTTCTGTCTAGGGCTTGAATTGATTCTTCTTGCATTTTTTTAATGATGCTTTAAATAGTTAAGAACTTAACTGGCAAACTGCCTGCAAATCAGTTTGGACTTAATGGTAACCTTTTCTCTGTAAAGGTCTGAGGTTCTTGCCTGAAGTTCTTCTGCATGTACCTGAGGGCATTACAAGGACCTCTGAACTTAGGTCTGTAATGCCTAGAAATCAAGACAAAATACAGCCACTGGGTTTACAAAGAAGGAACATGTAGATTTACTGTACTGTGGAATATAATAATGAGGGCTGTATAATGTCTGACAGGATTTAAAATAAGTGCATTAACAATTGTAAAACAAATCAAAAAATCCCTAGCTTAATCTGGAAACTACTGATCTGTTGAAAGAACAGCCTTTTCTTCCCTTCCCCTATCCTAAATACCTAAGATCCATCAGGACTTTGTATGTACTGTTGGAAATGATGGATCAAGAACTTCACTTTGGTGTCAATATGGCATTTAAATTAGTTTTTGACCCAAAGCTATTGATTAAGAGATGTTCTACCCCCTCCCCCCCCCCAAGCTGAATTTTAGGCAGAACTGATTTGAGGTGTTTGTTTCCAAATCTTATGCTTTTCCCTGGAACAAGCCGCAAACAGAAACTCAGTGGAGTCTACATCTAGGTCTAACTTAAGCATAGCTCTTTCCAGATAAGCTTTCTATCTGACAGTAAATGTATGTAGTAGTCTATGAACTTGGAATCCTGTATTGCTTGTTAGAGGTGGATAAAACAGTGAAACAAAAGAAAAAATAATAAAAACCTCAACCTAAATAACATAACAGCTTGTTTTCTGTGCTCTCTTCTAGTAGTTCAGAATGTAGTAAATCGTTATCTCCAGAATGCACTGGGCATGGGTCTCAAATGTTTTCAGATTCTGAAAAAAATCATTTAAGGGAAGCAGGATGTTAGTTTCAAATATAAACATTGTGTCATTTTGTTATTCTGTTAACATTTTCTAGAGTTAAAGGTAGACTTCAGTTTAATCTGGCTCCTAAGGGTTCTCATAAAGCAGTATGACTTTTTTATTAGTAGAAAATCTGTTTTCTGACTTGCACACACACCTATTGGTACCTAGTTTAGGAGACCATGTCCCACAGTTCTGAGTTATTTTAACCCTTCTGCTCATCATGTGCTTTACATAGTTTTAGAGTCAGACTATGGGTCTCAGCTCTGGCAGCACGCTGGTGTGTGTGGTAGGGAGCTGAGGATTCTCATCCAGGCTGTAAGTCCCATCAGTAGGCGCCAAATCACTGAAAGTTATGTGATTTTTTTGGTCACGTATAGAGGCATGAGCAAAACCTCATGAGCAAATGCATATCAGACACCTAAAGTCACTATTAAATTCTTTTTTCTACACAGAGCTCAACAAAAATCCAGTGGAAGGCTTTTCAGCGGGCTTAATAGATGACAATGATCTTTATCGATGGGAAGTCCTTATTATTGGTCCTCCAGATACACTATAGTAAGTACTGATACTTATACAGAAACTTAAGTGAACTTGGATTTACTAGTTATAGTTTGGTCTAAGTGAGTAGAAGTTAACCTAAATCTTCATACTGACTAAGTTAGGTAATGCTGTTCTATTGCTAGTAAAATACCTGTAAATAGCTGAATTTGCTATATAGAAGTTCTAAACTGCTTTGCTCCCCTGGGGAAATGCAACACCGATCCCTTGTACTTGTGTAGAAAAAGAATAGGCTGTACTTGGAGGCAACTTCTGTTTTCCTATGTATTTAAGGCAGGTATAATCCACTATTTGTCAGTTTGAGATGGGAGAACTACCTAGCATGACCTAGAGTACCTCAGTGTTGAATTTGAATTGTTGGCAAACCTTGCACAATGGGCTTCAAAAAGCTTGCATCTTTATCCTGAGGACTGGGTTATTAAGTTGACATTTGAACACAAAACTATGCAGTTCATACAATAACTTCTTTTCCTGGACTTCTAAGTTCTCTGTGTTTTTGCATTGCTGTATACCTGAAGCACTCTGGCACATGCTGTGTGGTTTGGGTTTCTTTTTTTTTTTTTAAAAAAAAGCTCTGGCTATTTGAGGGAACAATTTCTCTTTCTCATAGAGGTTATATGAATGATCATCTATTCTAGCTCCTGGGAGAAGGCTCTATGCCCAGAAGAGGTCAGTTTAAAGTGTAGCTCTTGAAGACGAACTCTGTTCTCCTTCATTAAGCTGTTCCAGGGGTAAATTACTGATACAGAAAGCCTAGTGACATCTACCTGGGGTCAATTTTAGTTCCATCATGAAGTTGTATATCTGTCTGCAGACTTCTGAATAAGTACTTAAGGGCAGTAATTGAATTGCTTTGCTTCTCAAGCTCTCTACCTTAAGATTCTTGAGTCTTGAATGAGATGAATTCTCCAACTTCTGTTGACCTCTTCAGAACAATTTTGTAGTGGCTCCATTATGGACACTTCATAAATACAGTCAGTAAAGAAATACTGCTTATAATTGAACCTCTTATTATATGTTAAAAATTGCAATAGCGTTTTTCCCCCACTTCAATAAGGTGCTGAGCTTGTTTTGAGGCTTTTTAGACAAAAGCTCTCTTCTATTCCAGTTCTTAGTTGCTGCTTTTCAAAGAAGCATTATTCTGAATCCTCCCTGGGCCATTTTATGATGACAGTAGAACATAATATTTTAACTCAACCAGGCGGTTCAAAATTATCAACCTTTAGTCTCATTCCTGGTCCCACTTTATTTATTCTGAGTTTACCTAAAAAGACTTCAGACTCAGTGCATGACTACTGACAGAGACCCCTTTATCAGGAATATTGCTAAAAATGGCACTGATCTCCCTTAATTGACAGCTGTACTTCATTAGCTGGTTTCTAATGTGTATCCATTTAAAGAGCTGTATTTATACTTCGCTGGTGAGGGGCAATCGTACAGCCTAGGAGCTTTATGAGCTGCTCCTTTAAGAAGGGAAAGAAGAACTTTTTAATTTTGAAAGAAAGGACTTAACTGGTTTGGGGCTATCAATAAATGTAATCTAACTCTCCTTTGTCTTGACTAATACGGATGTTAAAATAGCCAGTGTTTCTGGAATTCTTATCCTTCCCAGGATCAAGGATTCTTTGGAAACTGCCTGCCTCTTCTAAAAAGTGTGGAAAACTAGTGCTGTGGGTTCAGATCGCCTCAGCTGCTTTACTTTAAGTGCCAAGTCACTTAAATCTAGTGATTTTGGGGTTTTTTGGTGGGTTTTTTTTTTGCACATCTTTGGTTAGTGGTGGTAGAATTTGTTATTTTCTCAGTAGCCTGTGGGCTTTGGATGCTGGCTCCTATGCCTTTACAAATACTGAAAAAAAACCCAAACAAACCCCTGCACTGAACAGCTTTGTCTATTCTACACCAGTTCTTTTGTCTGCGTGGCTACTGAGGAGTAGCTCGTCATACTGCACATCTTGTGCCACCTTCTTTGGAGGTTATATTCTAGTTTTTGTAATCTCTGTCTTTGCAACTTCAAATTTTGTTACAAACTTCAATTACAAGAAATGGCAGTAACAGGACAAATGTTATAGTGAAGTATTTCATCTGTAAGGCTTTCCATTTAATATAGGTTTCACATTTTTCAAAAGGGACTATTTGCAGATATTGAAACCTAGTAATTTAGGGGAAAAAACTAACAATACACTGTTACCTTAGTTAAATACAGGCCTGTAACTCCACATAAAAACTGGATGTCTCTTGTTTATTATTGTTTTTCCAGTCAGTGGGTAGCTAATGCAGAACACCTCACTGTCGTGTCTGAGGCCCTGTAGCTTAGTGTAGAAGAGGTAGTTTTGGAAATCTTTTTACAAAGTAATGCTGTAGACACAACCACAAAGCTTTCTGTAACTTTTCACTGAGGTGTCTAAAGGAGGAAAAAACCAGGTATCTGCTGGGCTGTATTTGAGAAGGGGGGTTATTGGCACTATTTTTTTTTTTTCTTTTGGCTGTTAATAAATGTACTGGGAGGAAAAATGTAAGTTGTAATACCAGATGGTGAATTCCTTGGCAATTTTTTTTTCCAGGGGGAAGGTGAGGGGTGGGGAGTGGTGGTGTATGGGTTTTCCCCTCTGGAATATCATTCTAAAATAGATACAGTGTTGGGGAACTGTCAGTATCATGTGAAAGTATCTTCTCAATCTAGAAACTGTTTGAATTGCATATGGAAATGATGGTACTGTTAATTAGTAACATGATGTTAAGCTGTGTGAGGGGTAAACTTACAGCTTTTGATACATCAGTAAGTTCCAGTCTTCAGCATAAGCTTACAAGAAACTCTACTAAGATATTTTTGATTCCCCAGTGAAGGTGGTGTTTTCAAGGCTCATCTTACTTTTCCAAAAGACTATCCACTGAGGCCGCCAAAAATGAAATTCATCACAGAAATCTGGCATCCAAATGGTAAGAAATGTCAAAGTTTCAATTTCTTTTTGCAGTTGAGAACTAAAATGCGGTGAAGACAAATGGATACATTTCTGTTCATGTTAGAAATATGAAACTCTGCATTTACTTTGCCATCTTCACTTCATGAAGAAGTAATAACTATAGCAGAGTTCTTAATAGTGCTGCTCTGAGAGACTGCTTTTAAAGTATTTGCAGAAGCTACTGGAAGTAGCTTCTTGAATTCTTGGTGACTGTTCAGGGACTTTTTTTTTCCCTACATGTGAAACTCTGGTCTGAGGAGAAACTTGACTGCCTTTTGTTATACCTTCAAATACTTCATCTTAGTATTACTAATCTGGCAGTTCAATATCGAAGGCCCAAGGTTGTCCTCCTCCAGTGAAGCATGAAAGGAAATAACAGCATCTTTTAGTCCATCCAAATAAGATCCCTCCTGATGTTTTGCTTACTTATGGACAGCTGGACATAGGTGGGAATGTAAAATAAAGTGGAATAAGGCTTTTACTGGGATGGAGGAATGCTCTTCAGTTTCTAAAGTCATTATTGAAGTGGTAGATGTTGAAAGCTGGGAGGAGTCCAGCACAGTGCTCCCATCATAAGGGACAGAGAGACAATTTTGATGCTGTGTTAGTTTCAGCTTGGAAATATCGGAGTACTTGTCAGGCAGTTTCTAATTCCAGCAGCTCAAATCACATTCCAATATATTACAGTAATATCCAGCTGCTGCTATGGGAAATAGTCAATGTCTAGCTTGAACTTAACAGAGAAAGCTTTAGTGGAAGCCTGCGTAAATGGTCTTGAAAGTTGCAACATGCGGTGATGTTAGAATTAAGTTTTTCCTCTCTGCCAGAAGTCCAGGCATAACAGACTTCCACCAAGCCGTATTTATTACAGATTGTGTTCTGTAATAGTTAATTACTTTGCTTTCTTGTAAAGCATCTTCAATGCATTTTCAGACTAGCTGGAGTGAAGATTAACAGTTCCCTAACTATTCTGAAGAAATGACAGCATGTTGTTCATTACTGAAGTACGCCTTGTTCTATTTTGTAGTTGACAAGAATGGTGATGTCTGCATTTCAATTCTTCATGAGCCTGGAGAAGACAAATATGGCTATGAAAAACCTGAGGAACGCTGGCTTCCCATTCACACAGTGGAAACTATAATGATTAGTGTTATTTCTATGCTGGCAGATCCCAATGGTGATTCTCCTGCTAATGTTGATGCAGCGGTAAGATTTTTCTTGGTCTGCCAATTATCTTCAGTGTAGAAACCTAAACTTGCCATGGAGTTTTGCTTTTAGTTTGACAAACAGTAGAATAACTTTGGAAGAACTTCTTATATCACAGGCCAAGGCTACCTTTTTGTTGGGAAAAGTAATCATGCTGTAAAACAGAATTACTAGTTAACCCTGGGAAACTTTTTGCAGATTGAAAGGGAAAGATGCTGTCAAATTTCATAGGTAGTGGTTTAATTTCTCCTATGCAGTGACACATTTGTTTATAGTAAATAACTTGTACAAGAGGTACTTAGTGGATGAACTTCAGCTCCTTTAGTCTTAAAAAAATTCAAGGAAGCCTGGCTGTAAAATCCTGTGTAGCTATACACATGTAGCAGTTACAACTGCCATTAAGTTTAGCTGCAAAAGTTAACATATTCTAGAACCTTTTTTGGTTCCTGCTATCTTATTAGTATAATGCAGCAAAAATTTTTGCCTTTGAAATTATATAAGCTGTTAACAGATGTATTGATTTGAATGAAAGGAGGAGAATGTGGTGAGGTCCCTCAGTATAATTATGTTGTGACTTTTTGCATTCACTTTTCTACAGCAGTCTCCCTGGGTCATGGATTAAAGCAGCAGGTTTCACTGTATCGGTCTGTGCTTTGAGAATGTACTTGGAAAGTTTCACCAGGCATCCGGCCTTCAGCTCTGGAGGAAGCATTGTCCCAGACTAGAACCACTGGCTAAGGAGTGAGGAAGAATAGCCTGTCTTATAGTTGAAGACCAGGGTGAATCTGCCGTAAAGATTCTCTCATAAGTGACACACAAGTGTTTCATGCAGCATAGTGTTTCTGGAGCATGGCCTATTCTGTGTGAGTGTAGAAACACAGCTGTCAGCTCTCTAGAAGAGCTGTGTTTATAGCATAATAGGGTTTAGACTAATAACTATTTGTGCTGGGGAGGGAAAAAATTCTCAGTTCTGAGGAGAGTAAGAGAACAGACTTCAGGTCCCATTCATCTGAGATACACTAACACACGTTCCTTTGAATTACTCCAGAATTGCAGCTCAGCAGTGACTAATACATGATATGCTCTCATAAAAGAGAATTTCTAGGTCTTTTAACTGGGGTAATGAGTAAAAGGGAGCTGGCAATCAGAAGATGCAAAGTTTTCTATAAGCATGTTACCCTGCTCTGTCAAGCTAGCTGTATCTTCCCAAAGTGGGTGGGAGTTTAGTTTCCTGAAGCCTGTGATCTGCTATGCCGTCAGCATTTGCAAAGGTCGATGAGCTCTGCTAAAAAATCATGGGAATAGTCTTCTGTGGAACAAACTTAATGGGGAAAAAACAAAAATAAACACAGAAAGTTGTAGTGAAGCATTCCCTTTATTAACATTCTTTTGAGTGTCAGACCTCGCCTTCTTGTGTCACGTTAGTGGTGGAAACAAATACCCAGGAAACACAGATGTTTTCTGATGGCAAACCTGAGAGCACTGGAAGGAGCAAGTTATTAATGAAATGCTAAAACTACAATTAGAATTCCTTAGTTTAGACTCATGGGTGTTGAATGTAGCAGACCTAACACTGAAGAAAACTTATACTTCTAGCTATGTCTGTCACCTTCCCAGCTTCTCACAAGCTTTTTAATCTTTCTGTAGCATGCCCCACTCCCTGCCAGCCACTTCAGAGTGATTTTCTTGTGGGTCTTTTTTTCTTTTCAGAGAGATATGCTAGATAGAAAACTACGTATTTGTTTAGCTAAACCTTAGGGTAAAGGGTGAAAGTGCCTTAAGAAAACACAGCATTTTCTAGCCTAGCTTGAAAGAACAAAAACTTAAATCCAACTGTGAAGACAATACTGAGGTATCACTGATGTAACCTTTCGATGTTAGTCACTGTTTTCTGACTGTGGTATTAGATGTTCCATGTAGCTTTTAAATTTAATGTGCAGCTTGAGCAGTTTAGCATCTCCTGTTGGATTGTAGGTTGCATCCTCTTCATATTAATCAGAACATACTCTTCAGGGTAATGAAGAATCACCAGCTCATGCTTTATTCTGAGCTGCTCTTGAGACATCTTCTACTTGGTTCACAAAGTACAAGTTTACTGCAGCAACAGTATTTGGTAGTTCTAAAAGATACTTTGTCTGCTTTCATTAACTTCTAGTTTTAAGTGAGTCTAGAGAATAAGGTGTCACAGGCAGTTCACAGCATGTAGGAGCAGGGGATATACCCACTTCCTGGAAAAATGAACTATGCATGTTGGAGTACTGTCTCTTGGAGTGGCAGAAAAATGAGGGATGAGAGCTGGAATAGATATTGTGAGAAGCAGATAGAACAGTTCATGACCTAAAAGAAGAGCTTTGGAGTGGTTGCTGTCAAATTGGAAACTTTGATTGCTATTCAGTTCTGAACACTTGCTTCATAGAACTACAAATATAAAAGGCAGAAACAAAAACTAAATCTGAAGCTAGGGGGGCACAAATTCAATGCTTTGCTTGGCCTTAAGCCATCTTGTGTTCTAGGTCCCAATCCAAGGAACCAAATGCTGTATTAATTGCTGAAAAAGAACAAATTAATTAGTAGCCTTATTTGTGCTTTCACTGGAAAGATAAGACATGCTGGGATTTCCAATGTGCTGACCAGGTAGGTGAGCTTGGAGGTTGTGAATGTTTGTATACAGCAGTTATCTGAACCTTCTCTTGCTCAAGTGTGCTACAACCTTCACTCAAAGTAGGGGGTGAAAAGGTGGTGTTGTGTGCTAGTTGCTTCAGGTGAAAGAGTGTGTGGGGCTTTTTAACTACTTGCCCCACCCCTGCAGTAAGAATATATTGCCTGTATCAAAAACTAAGGACTGTAGAACTTCATTAAATAAGGGGTTCTTCGTATTTTCCCACTGCTTCCTTGCCAGTACCCAACATATCAGCCTGAGTCATAGTGTATGATGCTCCTATGCTTTCATCTGAGGAAAAACTTAAAACTGGCTCTGCTTTTTCCTGTGGGTTTTGGTGATGCCGTAGTGGGTACAGATGCCATCTTGATGGTGATGCCATCTTTGGGTACAGACTTACCTCTTGCCTATCTTTGTTATCTTTATCTTGGTTCTTCATCTGTGCAGTTCTGAAATCAGATACGTCACAGACTATTCCCATAGATGTGCTGTTGAGGTCTTCCTCACAGAACTAATATCGTGCAGCCACATCTAACTAGGAGGTGTTTTCTTTCTAAGGACAGTGCTGTGCCTTTTCTGAATACTGTGACTTCTGTATTTGTATCCTGGTTAGCTTGACAGGGAGTTGAAACGGTCCTAAAAATCACAGAATAATTACTGTCTTCACAGTAGCTGTGTACCTTTTTTTTCATTACTGCAGTTACAGCCATTTTCTCTAACCCATAACAATAGCTTGTGGTTTACAGTTTGAGTTCGCTGCTACTTTGCAGACTGAAATAAAAAGATTTCGGCCTAGGCATTGTGAAATATTGGTAGCCAGTGGGTTAGTCTTGGAGAATGCCTGCAATCCAAGGGGGAAAGCCTGCGTCTTGTGAGCAGCTTGCACAGAAACCCAGAGTAAGATTTCAAAATTCCTGAATGTCACAGGTTTTCAGTGACTAGCTCAATGACTGTAAGCAAGTTTAGGTGTTGACTAGATGGCTAATGTCTAAAAGCACCAAGAGTCTTCCTAGAACTTGTACACTGTTATAGGACTGACATCTGAAAGCTGTCTATTCAATTACAGAAAGAATGGAGAGAAGACAGAAATGGAGAATTTAAAAGAAAAGTTGCCCGCTGTGTAAGAAAAAGCCAAGAAACTGCTTTTGAGTGACACTTATTCAGCAGCTAGTAGCTTCACTTTTTTCAGGGTAAGTATCCTTATAAAGACAAGTCAATTATCTGAGTTGAGAATTTCCTGCCTAAGTGTTGCTGAACTAATTTTTTTTCCTCAAAAGCAAAGAACACCCCAACCAAACAATCTTTCATCTCAGCTGCATGGTCTTAGAGTTCCTTGGCTATATGTCATACTAAAGAATAAGAGAATTTTCAAGTGCAGTAACAGTCTCTTCTGTCAAGATTGGAGAACTTCTCTGGTACTCTTGCATTTGTGCTGTTCAGAAATTGAAATTCTCTTTATCAGTATCCATCCTGCTTTATTAATAGTGCTTAAGGGTTACTAGAGCTGTAATAGAAGGCAATAATCATTCTTCCATGTTCATTATTGTGAAGAACACTTGTTTGAATCTTATAAGCATCCTGTCTTGCTATCTCAAGTTCATATATATATATGTGTGTGTGTATATATATATGTATGGAGTTTATCTTGCAGATGTTGGTGGTGTGTTGCATGTAGGCTTTAAATAAGACTTCAGTGAGATTGTTAGGAACCATTTGGAAAGGATTGCTTCAGGTATCTTTGGGAATTTTAATAGAAAGTCTACTAGCATATTGGAAGGATCAAGTGTAGAATATTCCCTCAGTAATATCAAGAAAGAGGTGGTGTTCTCTTCAGCAGCCCAAAAAACTTTTTTACTGGGGAAGACTCCAGAAGAACAGGTATATTCTGCTTGGAAACTGAACGGTAGCGTATCTGAGAGCCTGGACAAGTTTTGACCTGAGAGTAGCCGATGTGATATTTATACTTTACGCCACCCTGTTAAAAATGAGCTCCTGACTCATGATACTTACTCTAATTTGAACAATCCCATCCTAGTTTTAATGGGATTTTTTTTTCCACACAATAAGCTCTTGTAGAAAGCTCTGTATTAAAACATGACCCTTAAATATCTGGCCTTTGGTCACTTTCATCTTGGTATGCCAAGGAAAAACTTCCTCAGCTAGCTAATAATTTCCCACTCTTGCTTTTCAAAGCAAAACAGTTTCATGTTGGAGCTGCCCTTTCTTAATGGTTGGTTTGGCAAATAAACTACTTGGACCTGTTTGGCTGGAGAAGCCCAAAACCATATGTAGTAGTTAACTTCAGCATACAAAACAGCGTGGGGGGGGCGGAAATATGGCACTAGATGTAGTTTAAAGGGGATTTTACTGTCTACCTGGAACAGCTTAGTAAATGCCCTTGCTAGTTAGTTTTTCTTCACCAGGGTGGTACAGGAAATAATTCATTTCTTAGACTTTTGTAAGAGTTGTGGGGGAAAACTCCATCTGTGCCAAACTAGTACTGCAATATCTCTTCTGCAGAAATGCTTTGATTGAATGGAACTTTTCCAGTATAGAGAAAGCATGAAAATGCTTAATATTGATCATAAGGCTAAGCAAAGGAACTGAATGTCTTATATGACTGCCTCTAACTAGAATGTAAGAAGTGTTAATGCGGCTGGCAGTTCTTTCTGTCTTGGAGAAAGGGAGTAACTGTGAGTAATGCTCCAGAGTATCCTCAACTAACCTCAGCTCTATTGCCATGTTAAACTTGGCCGGAGTGAAACAATGCTCATGACAAATATTGAAGTAATTGGCTGTGTTGCTTTTTTGGAAGGCAAAACTTTTTCTAAGTCCTGGTGACTCGTCCTAAGTGAGTGATGGGCAATGAGTTGGATGAGAAGGGGCCATATAGCCAGTTTCAGACAAGCATAGTGACTTGGTAGCAGTGGTGTTATTGCTTACGGAAGCACTGCTGTGCCATTTTGTGCTGTGCTTTGCTGTTGCAGCAGCATCTGTCATTCACAGTAAGTGATGCACAGAAGTTTCAATGATAAATCTACAAGTGTTTAGCTGTATGTGTGAATAATCAAACGTCTACACACTGTATATGCACTTGACAAGCAACACAAGTAACAGGAGCCTGAAAGTCTGATAGTTGAGCTTGGGTACATGGTGTGCTGAACTAACCCAAGTCTTGCTCAGGTGATGATTTTGGATTTATGTGTCTTCTGTTTAGAGGTATGTAAAGTTCTTGAAAAGTAATGATTATCTTCCTGGAGCTTGAAACACTATTTAACATCTTTGAAATAATTGAGGATGATGAGGGGTTTTATTTTAATAACTGTGATTTCTTTGTAGGTCTTCAATTGAGAAACATGGCACTGTTTTTTTCCTGCACTCTACCCACCTATTGCTGGACTTCTGTTGTTACAAGTTGGCAAACACTGGCTGGAACTGGGCTGCAATAAAACATGCCAGTTATCAATGCTGACAAGAGCCTAACAAGTGCCAACACAAGATGATTACGCATTTTGAAATCTAATGAACTGCTTTAACCTTCAGGAAGAATTGTAAAGATGTGTACATAGCACAACATGATCCGGATAATATATATACTGTTCATGTACATCCACAAATACACATTGTACCAAATAATGCTGTCTGTAGTTAGGAATAGAATTGTGTAAATTCTAAAGATTTTAGCAGGTTTTTTTCTCTCCCTATTAATTATTTCCTATCAGTTAAAAAAAAAAAAAAACACAAAACAACAACTTGCAAAGCATGTCAAACTAAAACCAATTAGGATAAAGTTGGGTTTTGTTTTTTGTTCTCCCACCCCCCCGCCTTAATTTTCCTTTGACCCACTGAGGCTTAATTAAAATCTCTTGCTTATTAAAGTTTAGTATCTCTCTGCTGGTTTTTGGAAATGTGCTCCCTTTTATTTCCCCCACCAGAACTTGAAATTTTCCTAATTAAACCCTGAAAGGATTTGCTATCAATTGCTTGTGTTGTCTCTTATGATGACCTTTGTAGTCTCAAAGAGGTGCTTTTTTCTTTTTTTCCTTCCCACCCCTCTTTTAAACCCAATTGCACATACTTCTTGAATTGGGTATAGCAATAAAACTGGCCATGGAGCACCCTCGAGCAGCCTGCTGGATTTTTAACTTCCAAGGGATTTAAGCGCTTTCATTTGGAAGTTCAGTTGACTAAGTTAGTCCAAGATAGGAATGCACTGCTTTTTGTGGGTGACTTTTTTTTTTTCCTGCCTTTTTCATTGCCTGTTTGTGGGGCGGGGTGTGTGTGTGGGAGGCTTTTTTTTTTTTTTTTTTCCTCAAGGTTGAGTTCAAGCATGCACATCTGTAGGTTTTCAAAGGACTAACTTCTGGGTTTGATATCAAAAATAGTTTCCCTCCTTTTCCCTTTTCTCTCTCCTGTGGCCCTTCATATTCTTTGCCTTTACTTCAGAGTTTTCCTCACCTAATGTACAAAGAAAATTGCGATGTATATTTTCATGTAATTTGATTTTTGGAATTCTGTCACCTTCTGTAGTGAGTTCTTCCAAAATATAATTTTTTCCAATAATAATGTGTCAAACTGGTTTCTTGAGTATCTAAATAGGAAGGGTAACTGCAGTTGGAGCACAACTTACCTGAACATCTTCAACAACATAACATCAAACATTTGTTTGAATTTCATATACGGTATTTAATCTTCAAATAATTAAAAGGCAAACAAAACACACATCTTTCTTCCTATTATAACCATCCTTGGCCCTTCAGTGAGCAAATACTGGTCTTGGACTGTCTGGTAACAAGACTTTTCCAAGTCCACCTGAAACACCTTTCTACCAAAGAAACTTTATAAAGGAACTTGCAACAACCCGACTGTTCTCTGCTCTGTCACAGGTTTATCCCAGCTTTTAACAGCACAGAGGAGCTCTCTAATGAATCAAGAGTTCCAGTGTTAGAGAGTCATCTTGTAAGAAGCCTTCAGTACTAATTTGCTAGCTGGCTGCACTTAATTTCATGATGCTGTGCAACATGCAGATATTAAAAGGCACGTATTAGGTTTCTTGAGGGGTGGGGTGGAGGGAGATGACAGTTACTAGTGGCAATACAGCCATTTGGGACAAAAAAAAAAGCTGTTTCGTAAGTATAAGCTGGCTTACAAGTAAATGTATTGCTTTCTCCCACAGCTGTTTTAGATAAACGTAGATGTGTTTAACTTCCACATTAACATATTAACTAATTATTTTGAGAAGTCATTAGTTAAATTTGCTTTTAATTGGACAGCTTGCTCATGTAGGCAGGCAGATGGGTGCAGTACTTCAGAGCTCTCAGCGCCCGGACACAATAGCTGATTTTAGTTCCCGTTTGAGTGCTTGTCTAAAATTGCTTGAAAGGAGGTTTCTTGCCCACCAGCTGGCTACCCTTTTTCACTTATCTAAGAGTTGGGACTGTGCAGAATCTTGGTGACATGGTGCCATTCTTTCCATAAACAAAACATTGGGAAGAAGCTACTCTTCTTACACCTAGCAGTGGACTTCTTCCCCCATGGGCTGCCCTTCCTTTTCCCTTTCCACAGTGTATCTAAAGAGCTGGCAGCAATTCAAGATAACTGGTACTCACCGTTTTCAGCAAGTTAAACAGTGTTCTCAGTTTTGTCTTCTTAAGTAACACAAACAATTCACAACTGACTCATCTGTAAACTTCAGCTTTATTTTTTTTTAAGCTTACAGCTTTATTTTTCGCATTTGTTCCCTGAAGACTTGCTTGTTTGTTCTTTAAGTGATAGGCCAGGAAATGTTAATCTTGCATCAGTGGTATGGAAGAACCGTTAATTCCACAGCAGTGTTGGTTCTTCTTTTTGTAAATTATTCAAATATAAACCCACTTCGGTTTGGCTTACCCAGATGGTTTGTGACTCCACGTGAGCCAGATATTCCAAAGGAAGGAGTGCTACTGTACTGTTAAGACATACAAGCTGCAGGTATGGCTAATGCCCGATGACTTAATGAAGGAGGTAGCTGAGGGTTTGTAGAGGGTTGTAGAAAGCCTCTGGCAGGCACAGAAATGGCCTATTTAGCTTTTCTGTGCTCACAGTTGGCTTTTTGTTTGTTCTTGCCCCCCACGTGAAAGAGATCTGGCTAGGAGGGTTCTGATACAACCAGAACTTTCTGTTTGGTCTCACGACAGGAACACTGTTGAAGAGATGCAGTACATACAAGTAGTACTACAATACTTGTTGAACAATCGAGTAAACCAGCATTCTTACTCAGTTTCACTTGTACCAGGATCTTGTATCTAGTTTGGCTTACATAGGTTGTCAGTTAATTACACTTTTTCTAGTTCTCTGGAGGCTTGTAATTATGGCTGAGTATTTGTGCTGGTTTTTCCAACACATGGTAGCCTGCTTTCCAGATAACACTGCATCACTGGGGGGAAAGGCAAAGAAAAATGTAGAATTTTAATAAATATCAAAGTAGCATGGCCATCCTCATTCCTTTTGTATATTTCTCCATGCTGCCTGCCCCTTATGCATCAGAGAAGATCTCTCTAAAAAATCGGAAGGGCTGTTCAGCTAAAATTCTAAAATTCTTTCCTGATGTGATGCCTAGAAAATGCTTACTGAAGCTAGACCATCAGTAAATGGAGAAGTGATTACAAGTGTATTTTGGGTTTTTGGAAGGCCGATGGGGGGTGGACTTTTTATTGTGCCTGTACCATCTGGTGCCCTGCTCTTGGTACGGCGCCATCACAGTGCAAACAGAGGAGCACCACAAGACTTAGAAATTCGGTGTGTCTTCAGAAGCACGTACGAGTGATTTCAAACCAAACCAGAAGGTGCTCGGGTTTTAAAGAGAGGCTGTAATAAGATGCCTTCCTGCACAGGCAAATCCTCTACAAAAGATGAGATTGCTGATTCCCCACATGCAAAACATTGCAGTAGTTTGAAATCTGATCTCTGTTGTTGCTCAGAAATTCAACAAAGACTAAATCTGATCAGGCAGTAATCACTGTTACCTTGCAGTTACTCAAGATGATCAGTAACACCCATAATGCGGTGGTGTAAGTTAGCTATGTAGCAAAGACGGACGCATTTGTCATTAAGCTGTGAAAAATGAGCTGGGCCATATTTCATGATCTGCCTGGAAACCACA
The DNA here is from genome assembly GCA_947846985.1 of Fratercula arctica. Lineage (NCBI taxonomy): Eukaryota > Metazoa > Chordata > Aves > Charadriiformes > Alcidae > Fratercula > Fratercula arctica. The sequence continues at coordinate 12,270,734 of CANTUZ010000015.1, read as the reverse complement.
GCCTGTGGCTCTCCTCGGTCTAGGCCTGCTTCTGGTTTTGCCATTTTAACCAACAGGCACAGAAAACAGGCCCGAGGCAGAGTTACTTTTCAAAGATCACTGAAGTGAAGGTGAAGTCTGGAGAAAATTCTGTAAAATAACACTGTGCGTAATGTGCTCAAACATTTATTTGAAATTTGCACTTCAAAGCAAACCAAAAAATTGCTGTTGAATCAGCGTAGAATATTTTGGTATTTCTGTTGTATCTAGGCAGGAAAGATCACGAGCAATGAAGACAGTCGGGGGTGAGCTCTGTTGTACACATGGCTTCAGAACACGATCTCGTTACTGTTCCTTGGCCGCTGCCTGTCTCAACGCAACCACCCGCTTTGCCCACCGGGTACCGATCCAGTTGCCAGGACTGTTGACTCTGAAACAAAAGCAAATCGTGCAGGAGCTGAAGTAGCGATGACAGGAGTAATGGCTGTGTTTAGAGACCCCATCAGATTGGAAACCCGTGCTGGCACTCCCATTTGCTGTCCTGGAGCCAGGTGGGCAGGAGAAGGCACACATTGCTTTTGGGGTGTGCTGAAGCCAGTGCACAACAGTGCCTTTCCATGCATGTGGAACCCACCGCAGGTGAAGGGAAGGCGACTGCCACCTCGCTTCGGCCCCGCGGTTTCCCCTGCTGCCGGCCATTCTTCTCCAGCATCTCCCGGCCCTGCAGCTCTTGCTGTCTCCCTCCTGCTGCCAAGACGGCCATAGTGCTGCTCGACAGCCCACACGAGGCACCACCCGGTCAGGACGCCCCAGCTGAGGGGGGCACAGACACCTCAGGGCGGTTTATCCCAGCCGCCGGTTGCATCCTGCCGCCCGGGGCTTAAACGCCTCAGGCACAGAGCCGCTGGGCCTCCGGAGGGGACGGGCAGCACCGGCGGGGCGGGCCCGGGGGCCGTTCCCCGGCTGTGGCGGGGAGGAGTTGCCGGTATAAAGCGGGACGGAGCGGCCCAACCCAGCCCAGCGTGTCTGGGGCTCCCGCCGAGGGCAGGCGGTGGCTGGGGCCAGGGGCGTGCCGCGCTGATCTCGCGAGAGCGCCCAGGCTCGGGCGGCGGCCTCTCGCGAGAGCCGCGGCACCGGACCCAACATGGCGGAAGGTAAGGGGGGGAGCCCGGGCGAGAGGCCGGGCGGGGCCGCGGCCGCTTGAGGAGCGTCGCCGGGCGGGGTGGCTTCTCCGCTGGCCGGGGGCAGCCCCCGTGTGAGGCTCCTGCTGCTCCCTTCTGTGGGACTGGGGTCGGCCCTGCCCGCGGCGGGTGGGGCAGGCCGCCCCCGAGGTGAACGTGAAATGGCGGGGGGGGGTGTCTCTGCCCTGCCCTAGCCGCGGGCTGCCACCCCCGGGGGTAGGGCGGGCCTGGAACGGCCGCCTTGGCCCCTCAGGAGGGAGGTTTTTGGGGTAGCTGTGCCTCCGGGTGGTGCGGAGCCCGGCGGGACATCCCGCCGCACCGGGCCGGGCGGAGCGGCGGCGGGAGAGGGATGGCGGCTGTCCCGGGGGACCAGCGCCCGGCCAGGGCCGCCCCAGGCGCGGGGCGCGGCGGCTTTGCTTGGGGTCAGGCGGAGGGGCTGCGCTGCAGGTCACTTGCTGCTGGGAGTCCTCTTGTCGAATTTGGGCTCTGATGAGATCTGCAGAACTCCTAGACGGCTTTTGCTTGGGTATTTTGTAATTGATAGCTTGGAGGCTATCAATTACACCACTTCCAAATTAGTTTAACTGAGGTAATGAGATTTGAAAAAACCACTTGGATCTTACAGTCCTACTCCTTTCTGCAAGACAGAAGCTTCCTCTTTTCCTCCCTGGAGGAAACTGAGTCGTCAAACTGAGCTAAAATGCCCCAAGTTACAAAGGAAATTAAGGCTCTAACTTCCAGTCTTAAAAGCACAGCCTTCAGCTCTTGAAGTGCAACTCTCAGACAGTGGTAGAATTTTAAAACCCTTGTGGAAGATTAACTAGGACGTAGCAGATGCTGATCTCCTGGCATGCATCAGCCAAGGGGATGCTGCAATCAAGCTGGTTAAATAAATCTTTAGAGCAATTCCTAACTTTGTGTGCTGAAATACCACTGTTTTATGTTTAGCTGACCAGCTTCTTAGGCTTGTTTTAAGCCTTGGTGGCCCAGTTCTGGTGGGCATTAGATGCCTTCAGGTGGTGAAACTTTCCCTGCTGAGGCTCTGGTTCAGGGTCCTGCTCTGCAGAATGAACCTGCAATTGATGCAAGTCCTGTTTCAGACATCTGTACTTCCCAAAGATTCTTCCCTAACTCAAGTAATTCTCTGATCTTTTGGCTACCGAAAGCACGTGACCAATGAGGGATCCTGCATGAACAGGAGCAATAAGCTAGAGTTGCAGCTGTCCCTACTCAGTTCCTGTAATACCTGGGCAGAGGGGCTCATTTTGTCTGTTAAAACAAAGTACCTATCTGCAGCAACACTTTTCTATGTAAGACCTGATGGTATTGGAGATTCAGATGAAAAGTGAAGACTTATTAAGGGAGGTTATCTGCTCAGAAGCTGAGTGCTTTTTCTTATGGAAATGTTGCTTCTGTGTGCAGAAGTCATGAATTAGATTTATTGCAATTACTAGCTACTAATTGATTGAACAGTTTATAAAGACAAGAGCTGAGCTTCCTCTTGTAACTTCTGTAAGAGTTCTGTTCCACCAGTACCAGAGGATACTAGGTTACATGCAGGCACAGGCAAAAATTGTTGGATTAACGTTTGAGTTTAGAGCAGCAGGAAGTATGCTGTAGTACTCTGGAATGGTTGTCAGGGTAAAGATCATAAGTGTGCAGAAATGAGGAAGAACAGGGAAGCAGTAACTTCTACAGCCTTGGGGAGATGGGAGTCAGTGTGGAACAGTAGATGAAGGACCCGACTTGAAGGGGGTAAGGAAGTAGTATGTTTTTCTGAAATATTTCACTTGGATCCACTTCATAACTAAAAAAAAATGCTTATCCATATTGTTTCTGTCACTGCTTTTGGTGGGTGGGATGGGCAGTGTAACGGGTTCCACTAGACCCTCCCTCTAGTTTTTGGTACACACCATCTGTCACCCCACTGCCTGTTGCCTCCCTACTTATCTCATTGAATTCAGCTGTCTAGTTGCTCTCGAGTGCCTTCTCCTGTAAGAAAATGTCTGTAGCCTTTTCTGAAGTCCTCTTTAAAGTCTTTGATATGGAGCATAAACTTCTGCCAGTTCATGAGATGCTAGTCTAGTTGCCAGAAAGATGTTAACAAACATTGCTTTTATTTTCTTGTCCAGCCATCTGTTAACTCCACACCTGGACTATGGGCTCAGAAAAGGAGTTACTTTGTGCGTGCTTCTCTGCTGAACCCAGGCATCCTCTTCACTGATGCATGTGAATTGGTGTTTAGCCAGAGACTTACTGGAAGATACCAATAAGGCTGTCCTTTCAGTGTCTTGATGCAAGGATCTTCATTAGATGTGTGTGTGCATGCAGCAATTGTACGTTATACTTGGGAGACAGTAAAGTGAATAGTCATATGTAATGTAGACTGGCAATAATCTGTACTTTGTCAAAATGATTGCCAGCTTGAAGATACAACAGTCATTTTACATTGATTTTTAAAAAGTGACAGCACTTTTTCACCCTTCGAAAATTGAGGACTGGAAATAGTAAACTTGGGGCTGTGGTGCTACTTGTTTAAATGGAGGTGGTGCTTCTACCTGAGATTGAGCAGGTTCCACTTTTAAAGCAACTCTTACTTTAAGTAACTCTCCTATTAACTCTTTTAAAGGGACAACTTGAGGCTTTCTCTTTTGCAGTGAATGTTGATTAACTGGACATTGAGGAATATCTTGAATGTGCACTTGAAATGTGCTGTAAGATCCAATACCAACTGCAAGTGTGCAGTAGTAGCTTTTACACAGCTACAGGGTGTGCACGTTGTCGTGTAGAATAAGAGCAGCTCTTATTTATTGGTTCTGTTTGACCTCAAACCAGGGCAACAGCTCTTGTAATTTTTACAGCAAGCATTTACCAATTCCTCTCGCTGAGGTTGCAGGAGGTGTACGCTGTCAATCTGAAAACAAGATTTTTTCAAAGCTTCAGCTCTTTGAGGTACTTCCACTGCCAGCAGTGATTGTCTTGGATTGCCCTGGAAGCAGCAATAGCAAGCTGGATTGTGGGTTATGCATAAAGCTTAAGCTATCACTGTTTGAGGGTTTAAGGCAGTTCTGCATTGTGTCCTATTGACTTCGGAGTAGTTTGGAGTCAGGGTGTTACCTTCTGGTACTGATTCTTTATTCCCACCTCCACAGTCTCATTGTTTGACTGGAAGATGCAATAGTTCTTCAAGATGATATATGCTATGAGGTTCAGCAGGCAATGTCTTGTTCCTAGCATTTGAATGGCACCTAAAAAACTCACTGTATGAACAGTGGTGGTGTTCATACACTACTTCTTGGTGTGGTTCTTGAGTGTCTTTCAGTGATTGCTCTTGGCTTCTCTCAGGCTTTTGCTCTCCTTACTATAACAGTAGCACTTGCTTTGTGCCACCCTTGACTTCCTTATGAATCAGTCAGGAAGAAGCAGTTGCTAAAAAAAACATGTCCTTCTAGTTCTGGGAACACTGAAACTGCATTATCCTTAAATAGAAAGAATAGAGCAGAATTTCAAACCCTCTTTGAGGGTTGGTGTGGTTTTGGTAGCACAATTCTGAAATCATAGTATGTTTCATTAGAATAAGGGAAGTATCCCAAAAGAGATTATATCTATTAACTTTTAAAGGATGAAGCTAAATAAAAGACTGTTGAAGGAAGTACACTGCCAAACCTGCTTAAGTAGTATTAACTGAAGAGTAAAATAGGGTAAATTACTGTCTGTTTATGCATTACGGTAGTTCTTAAGTTAAAAGACTTCTGAGGGAGCATTTGCTGCAGCAGTCCATAGAGGACAGACTAAATGAGGCATTCTCTCTGCAGCTGAGCTAGAGAAAGATGCTCTGCCCTGGGGACCTGTGTTGGAGCAAGGCCAAGGTCAGCTCTGCTGTTGAACTCTTCTACAGAAGCACAAAGAAAACACTGGTCAAGAGAGCTCAGTTCCTCATTGTTTGTAGTAGTGGCTTCCATTCAGTAAATATTTGAGAAAAATTGTTGAACATTGAATTCCTGGCTGATAAGGAGTAATCTTGTAGGAACTTTCCCACTTAAAATCATTGGTTAGCTTCCAAATTTCTCCTCCCTGCCCTCTCTCGTTTTAGGACTGGTTTTGGATTTGTACCTTATTTGGAAAATCATCTTGGTGATGGGGGAAATAATCAATTAAGCACAATGATAGCTACATACAGTTCGTGCGACTAATCCATGAATAAGTATTCGTAAGTTGGACTGTTTTTAAGCACATGTACAGATGCTTCCTTCCAGCAGTGAAGTAGAGGCTTTTCATATAGGTGGCCTGGGTTGAGTTCACTACTAATTTATCACGACATGTTGTGGAGTGACCATTTAAGTGTGGTGGGAAAGCAGGTTCTGCAATGGGATGGAAATACTTGATCAGGGATCAGATTCCCAGGTGCTGTTGCTGTGCTGCTCCTGAATCGTAACAGCCACCGTGGACCTGACCCTGCATAGTGATGCTGTGTTGGTGCAGCACCTCCAGTGGAGGAATGTGTCTGTGTGCCAGTAGCAACTAGAGTTTTATATATTTTTTGACTGGCCTTTAAAACATAGGTTCTGGGGAGAATCTGTTTTCCACTCTGGCCATTTCTCAAGGAGTTTCTTAGATGACAGCGTGCAGAGTTCTAAACAGGTCGGTTAAGTGCTCTGAGGTAGATATCGTACATCAGCAACTGTTCTAACGCTCACTTGTGGTTGATGCCTCAGCTGTAAAATCAAACGGCATCTTCACTAAGCTGAATGAATGGGTAAGAACTAAAGAGTTAGTCCTCTACCCCACCATAACTCCCACAGTCAGGGACTTCCATGATTTTAGAAAACTTATAGCATTCCTGACTGGACAGGATTCAGGAACTTTCTTTGTAAGTGACTTCTGTCACTGTGTTCTGATGATATTTTGATGTGTTTATGGCTAGCAATGATATAAAATAAAAAGTTTAATATTGGGATTGAGATTCTCAAGTAGGGTGGAAGAGGAGAGGCTCTTACTGGGGTGTTCTGTGATTAAACTAGATGTGTGGTATGCTTGTAGGGTCAAGTTAACTTCAGGTGCAAAACAAAGGTGTGCATGTTTCAATCTTGTAGTAACACTGTGTGCCTCTGCAGAGGAGGTGGCCAAGCTGGAAAAGCACCTGATGCTTCTCCGCCAGGAGTATGTAAAGCTGCAGAAGAAACTAGCTGATACAGAAAGGAGATGCAACCTTCTGGCTGCCCAGGCTAACCAAGACAATGCCAGTGACACCTTCATCAGTCGACTTCTTACCATTGTAGCTGAACTCTATCAGCAGGAGCAGTACAGGTAAGAAATTCCCCTTTGGGGAAAGGGGCATTACAGGAACCTTTGACTCTGACTGCAATAGGTACTAGTCTTTCTCTACTGCCTGGTATGAATAGGGTCCTCAGTTGCAATTGCAGTTGGAAGAGCATGCTACGATCAGGTAGCATACTGAATCCAACTCTTGAATCAAGAGCTCTAAGCAGAAGTTCATCTCTGAGACTGACATTTAAGACACGTTTAAAGAAAATTCACTGTCAACAGCAAAGCTCCCTTTGACCAGAAGTAATTTTAAACTGATCTGTATTTAGTTGATGGATTAATTACATGATGTATCTTCTACCAACTGGAAAGCCCTCCTTTCTTGAAAGGATATGTCCTTGAAAGCAGTTCTGTTGTGTGTAAAGAAACCTGATTAAATTGGCCTGTCTGGTTATATGATGCAACAGGTCTTAGGCGGTGATATATGTGACTTAATGGTATAAGTGATACTGTATCTTTGAATTTCAACACAAGATTAGGTTTAATGGTTTCTTTTCTACAGGCACATTAAGGATCTAGATCCCTTAACTGATTTAGTTCTGAGACTACAATGATGCTTATCAATGTTTTTGCTATTACGGAAAGCAATGCCAGGATAGTAAAGGAGTTCAGTCATTTAAGGGGGGAAATAATATAGTTCTGATTAAAATTTCCTTCCTCTGACATCTTTTCATGAACCTTCCTGAGAAAATGCTCTGTGCCTGGCAGAACTTACTATAGCATGCTGGGTAAAAGATTTGTTATGTAGCATATGTCAGAAGAGCTGGATCGCTTCAAGTCTGTTCAGCTTTTGAGTTTTAAAGGCATAGAATAGTGGTCTAGTTATAAAAGGAGAAAGGAAGTAAGTCCTAATGCAAGTTTTGTTAAGTAACATCTCTGTACTTTGCGCTTTAGTTTATAGCAGTGCTTTGATTTAGAAAGTGGTCTGGAAAATACACCTACACAGTCAGAACATTTATGGGATTTTAAAATAACAGGGCAGGTACTTTCTAACTACAAAGGATAACCTGGTCTTAAAGGGGTCAGAATGAAATCAAAGTGTTCTTGACAGCTGGTCTCCTGGGAACTGGGGATTCTTGGAGTCTGCCTTGTACTCAGACTACTGTCAGACATCGTTTGTTCTCTTACTGGTCTTGCCTGAAACCATTGGTGTTTAACTGACAGCATTAGTATGGACACTGCAACATAAATATTTAACCTCAAGATTGTTGGGTTTTCTTGTCTGCTACAGTAGCTCCCTTGCATTTTGTTTTGAAATAGTTAAAAAAAAAAACCAAACCCCAAACACTTTAAATATTAATGCCTCATTGCATTTCTCCCTAGAAAAATTAAGAACTGTCATTTGGCAATATGTTCTATTTAAGCAATTAAATGTATTTTGATGTCTCAAAAAACCTCGAACCTAAGTATGGATACCAGGGCATAGATACTATGGAGATACTGAATCCATACATATCTAAGCACAGGGGAAGCCTGCGTTATACATGTATATACTCTTTTCTCTTACCAGTGATCTGAAGATAAAGGTTGGGGACAAGCACATCAGTGCTCACAAGTTTGTCTTGGCGGCACGCAGTGATACTTGGAGTCTTGCCAACCTTGCCTCAACAGAGGAGCTGGATCTGTCAGGTCAGTCACTGCCTAGCAGTATGATGCTTAGATTGTCTTTAGGATGACTGATGAAGGGGCCTGTTGGGAAAAGGCTCTTCATGTACCTTTTAGACTACTAGTGTCCACAAAAAGTGGTGCTTAATCCATGAATTACAGAGTTCTGTCTCTGAAACTTGGTAGTACCCTTGTGAACTTGGTGCTAGTGAAATCAATAACCTACCTTCTTTCTCTTTAATGAACAGGGGTTGAGAATGGTGGCCTGTTTGTCTTTTCTAGAGGCAACTAAGCATAATGAGAAACAAATCTATGTGGAGGAGCTTGACTTCTTCCTTTCTAAGGACAGGGCTTTTTGAGATAGTGTGCATAATTTCTCTGAAGTGTGTCATGGAAATACCTTGCTTCTTGTTAACACAGTGTGTGTGGGAAATGAATACGAATACTGACATGTTATTAAAAGGTTACTTGCTTTGGCACTTTGATACCATTGCAAAATAGGTCAGGAAGAGAAGTTTTCTAAAAGACAGTCTTTACAAGATGGTGTTTTGTTTTCCTGTAGCTGTTTCTTGCATGTGCTTACACTGGGCAGTATTTCTGTGAATTGAACCTCTTGACAGACTTTTCTTCTGTACTTAACAGTATAGAAGTCTTGTACAATTAATTTATGAGCAATAAAAACAGGCATGAAGTTAAGCAGGTTTGCTGGCTGGCATGTTGAATATTAAGCATTGGCTTCACTTTCTGCACTTAATATTACCATAATTGTAAGTGCAGACAAACTGGAAAGAAGCAAGTCACAGCAAGCTGGTTTTATGAGACAGCATAGGCTTTCTTGCATAAGGATTTATGGATCTTTCTGCAGCCACAAGAAAACAGATGCCGAGTACTTTTTAAATTGAGTGCTATGCTAACAGAAGATTATTACCAAAAAGCTCTTATGTTAATTGGTTTGTCTTGTTGCAAATGGCAGTCCATAGCATTTCTAGCTCCACATTTAAGCTAGTCTGAGAATCTCAAATGTAACGGAAGTCTTGCATGTTTAACAATGCAAACACTTCCGATTATAGAATGATGCTTAAAATAAGTGCTAATGAATGATACTTTCTACTATGTAAAAAGAAATTTTTTAGAAAGTTTGATAAATGACACAAGGATTAGGTTATGAAATAGTTGTAGCAAGCAACAAGTTGTTCCCTAAAAGCTGTCATGGTTTTCTTAAGAACTTGCAAGTTAAGATTGCCTGAATCCTAACTTCAAAGCACAGGCAGCATTTAAAATTGAGTGTTTTCAGAGTTTGTGTAATCTGCAGAATTTTCTGCTCTTTAGGATTCCCTTGTTGGGAGGGAGAAAATGAACTCTTATCTCTGCCAAGGCAGAACTGATTACAGCTCAAGTAGGTTTTCTGATTACTTCAAGTTCAGGAAAAGATACTACCCCTACTAAAACCTCCTGTTTCTTAGGAGGCAGTCTAAGTGCTATCCCAAGTACTACCCCAAGTACCAAATTATCTGGGGCAACCCTCTATGTAAAGGATATGTGTTTTAGGGTGGGCATTTCAGTGTCTTAAACATGTATGTTTTTGTTCTAAAACAAAACAGCTTAAGGGGATAATGTTATTTTTCTAAATGAATGGTATTTTTGCTGTGATTGGTCCGGTTTTACGTTGTGGAGTAGTTTCATCTACAGCCTTGTAAGTAGGATTGTCACTATGCTTCTGACTAGGTGACAAAGGTACCTGGCCACTGGGCTTGTGTATCTTGTGTCCTGTGGTGTAGGTTTCTATTTTTCTTGCTGTGTAAGAACATCAGGCTTGTGATCAGTGTTGTAAACACCTGAAATCTAACCGGCTTCTTAAACTGACTTTTTTTCACCTTTCTTAAAAATGGTTCCCAGCTGTCTTAAGTACTTTGTAGTCATTACCAAGGTGCAAGTACCTTGATTGGAATGCAACAGTTCATAACATATGGCTGTAATATAAAAGAGGGAGGATTCGTAAATTGAAAAGGGGATTTGTGTTTGTACATGTAGATGTGGATTTAGTCATATGTGAGGGACCAAAGACTTTAAAGGGGCATCACTGGCCCCTAAATATGCAATATTTGTGTAGCAGGTAGATGTTACAGGGCTCCCTGCATTCTGCACAGTGTTCTGATGGGGGGAAAAAAGGGTTTTCCTCCTTGGTGCCAGCATTGTTACTAGTTTCAAGTTCTGACCAGTTTTGCCTCTACTTTGACATTTTGAGTGAACTAAAGCAGTATAGTTTCAACGAGGCTATTTTTTTTTCATGGTAGCTGTGGCTTTAAGGGTCAGAGGAATACCAGCTACTTGAATAGGCGACTGTTCTTTGGGTATTTTATTAATCCCTGTTGCTCCCTGTACCAGATGCTGACCCAGAGGTAACCATGGCAATGCTGCGGTGGATCTACACAGATGAACTGGAGCTAAGAGAAGATGATATCTTCTTGACAGAGCTCATGAAACTGGCTAATAAATTTCAGCTCCAGCTGCTTAGGGAAAGGTGAGTCTTGGTAAATACAGTGAGTCTTCTTGAACTCTTCAACCTTGTTTGGATAGAAATAAGAAGATAGCTGCTGGCAATTGGATCAAATCTTGCATTTTCAGTCTTGAGGTTTTCAGTAATACAACACGACATGCAGTTGATCACAGGAAACAAAGCCTTGCATTACACTTAACCTGTAGCAGTTTGTTCTCATAGCTTTTATGTTTACTTTCCAGTTCCTCTCCCAGTCAACTAATAACGCTAATTTGTCATTAAAAGGAAGCAGAGATCAGTTAGTAACAAGGTCTGAAAAGTTGCAAGAAAGGAATTGTTAAAGAGAATGCTAGGAAGAGTCAATGGCAAGTAGCTCGCAGTATTAAAATGGCACAAGTGAAAACTTTAACTTCAATAGGTGTTCTTCTGTGCATCTTGGTGGCAAATTTTCGTCATAAAGGTTAATGTAACACTACAGTGTTTTCTCATTTTGAGGAGATCATGATTAACACCATTCTAGTAGGGGCTAGGTTGTTATCTTCAATGCATAGAGCGCTTTAAATAACCATTTAGAGTTAGTGAGAAGCCTGAGAGTACAAATTGAAACCTCTTCAAGTTTTGTACAACTTTGAAGACTTGAATTTAGTCAACAATAAAGTACGTGTGTCTAGGGCTGTAATAGTACATAGCACTCTTAATCTGTGATTTAACTGTGACTCAACATGAAGCAAACTAAATTGCTGTCAGTTCTTCTGTCCAAAGAAGTTGTCATCTATAAGGCCAATGCTAAAACTACCTTCAACCTTTATACCAACCAGAATTGTCTTCATGTTGTACGACCTAAACATTCCTCAGCTGTTTTCTGTTCATGGTAGCCTAGTGACAAGTCCACATGCAGTATGCTACTAGTAATTATTAGATGTCTTGGTACGTATGTGTACCCGGGGACAAGTGTTTCCATTCTTTTGTTTTAATATCTGCTTGGAGATCACTGGCATGTTTAACTTCATTTTGATGTACTTGGATTTTCTTACTATCAAATCAAACTAATAACTTCATACCTATAAAGGTTTGTTGGATCTGCTGTTAAAATTTCTCTTCTCTTTATGAATCAAATAGCTGTATTTGGCATGCCTCTTTCTATCTTTGGCACAAAAGCTGCTTGTGGTCATTGTAGTACTTGCAGAGATAGACGTCTTCCCTACTTCATAACAGTGAATGAACTGCAGTTTGTTCCCGTGGCAGAACTAGGATGCCCATCTTTGCTTGCAGACTCCAGTGGTATATCATGGGGCCTCGGCTTGGGTTATGCTTTAATAGGAGCCTGCTCTTATGGAAGCTGCCTTACAGGGCTTCTGACTGAAGTATGTTTATGTTGCTCAGCCTTACAGTAAAGCAAGGCCAAGCCTTTTTGTACTGGCATCTAGGAAAAGGAGTATGTAGGACCCTGTTACAGCATGGGTGAGTGATTACAGTAAAGCTGTTTCCTAGTTACTGAACACTGACTTTCCTATTTTGACAGATGTGAAAAAGGAGTTATGTCACTAGTTAATGTCAGGAACTGCATTCGTTTCTATCAGACTGCTGAGGAGCTGAATGCTAGCACTCTTCTGAACTACTGTGCTGAGATAATTGCAAGTCACTGGGTAAGTACTGTCAGAAGGAAGCAAAGAAAAATATTTGCAGAATATAGGAATTTAATCAGTAGAATTTTGTTTAACTTACTGTACTGTCTAACCTCAGGAGTATCTCTTGGTATGCCAGCATTCCAGTTGGGATGGGGATTACATGGATTCCTGATAACTTTCAGTGACTAAGGTGACCTATTACGCTGACCCTTATATGTCTGCAAGTAGCAACAGTGTTGATGAAAAGCTGTGAAATCTGCCTGCCCTGCCCCCTGGTGTGAGTGGAGGGGCCGCTTCTGAGGCAGGAGTGACTTTTCCCTTCCCATCTGTCTCAGTTATCTTTATAATATGTGCTTTTGACACTATTTGGTATTCGCTACAATACTAATTCATAATTATGTTTGGAACAAAGCTCCTTCTCTGAGATTTTTTTGTTGTCTTTAGAGGTTATGTCCATTGTCTATCTTGGCATGAATGTCTTGACTGGGGAAGTAGCTTCTAGCCTGAAGAGTTCTATTCATTGGAAATTCTTCACTGTAAAAAGCATCTGAGTTTCCTAAGCATGAGCCAAACCAAAGGGACTGTGTTCTAATAAGCAAGAAGGTTGTTTATCAAATCTGGACTCTGAACTGTTTAGAAGTTCATTCATAGTTGGTTTCTGTCTGTACAGATCACAAATCCCAGGCCTGCTTTTACTTCTAAAAATAATCCAGGGAAGCCAGGGAAGAATTTATCTTCTGTAATGGAGGGAGTGGTGAGGAGTCTTGCAACCGACTTGGAAGTTTCAGTTGCTCTGATCTGTTATTTTGAGAAAAGTTTGATTAACTGAGTAATGGATTAGCCTTTAAAATAAGACTTGTCAACAGCAGGCTACTGCATGAGGATTTAGGTTATTCTAAATCTAAAATGCGTCATCCAGATGTGAATGTTTTTTTTTGTTTGGCTAATGCCAAAGCAGAAGGGAGTGCTTTGATCTGTGAATGTATAATAAAGATTCTTATATCTGAACCTGCAGGTCAGCCATTTTAACCCTTTCCTGCTTCTGGCTCCTGACACTGTATTCTACCTGGAAATGAGGTGGTTCTTGTTTAGTTAAATGAGCACTAACTCAAACCTGAGGCCTTTTAGACCTCTAAGTTTGTTTACTTTTATTTGGAGTTTTTCAAAGTTCTTTGGAGTTGTCAGTCTTCAATAGTTGTAGTCCTCTTTGTCAGAAAACGCTAATCTGTGATTTAAGTCCAGATAGAGAATAAGTTTAGAGACCAGATGTTAATCTACTGTCACGTCTGCTGAAATGCTAGTTTTCTATGTCTATAGACAAAATGGAAGAAACATTTCACTAACTGATCTTGAAACTAAATTGTAAAATGTAAAAGTTCCTGAGTGCTTCTTCCTGTCCTGGTCTTAAAAGGCTACCTTGGATTGTTCCTGCTTCTTGTGATGTTGTCAAAATGGAGCTTTTAACTGAACTTGTTTTGTGAACTTCATAATTACATTGTGCAATGCCTTGCTTATAAATGAAACAGGAATATTGCTTACCCTTTTCTTTTTTATTGCTTCTAGGATGACTTGCGTAAAGAAGACTTCAGTAGCATGAGTGCTCAGTTGTTGTATAAAATGTTCAAGTCAAAGACAGAATATCCTTTGCATAAGGCTATTAAAGTTGAGAGAGAAGATGTAGTCTTTTTGTATCTTATCGAAATGGATTCACAGGTATAGTAAGACTGGCTTGATCTGTCTTCTAGAACTTGGTGTTTCAAATAACTAGTTCCTAACTACCAGTCTGATCCTTGTTACTGATTTTTGTCACTAATTCTTACTTGCATGTTTATCACTGCTATAGCTACTTCTGTGTATGTAATGGAGGTCTAGTGGTAAGGGCTCTAGAAAGACATAATTCAGAAGTGATTCATAATGCTTTTAAAAAAAATCTTACATGTATCAGATTATATCTGATAGAATGTCAATATGTGATATTGTTATGCACATTTAAAGCTGAATGGTGTAGTAGTCAACGTTGTTTTATGGCAGTTCATTAAGCATCATTTCTTAGAACAAATGCTTTTCCTCTTTTATTGAACGTTTGAAATTACAGGTATTTGTTCTGTTTGGATGGATGTACTCTGAACAACTATCAAATAAGCTGTCCCTCAAAAAGGGGGACAGAAAAATTATTCAAGAATTATTCAATTAGTTCTTTAAGATGCCTCAAATCCTAACTGAGAGCTGGGACTGTAGCAGTACTTAGCACCCTCAGGTGCTAATCCAATTGGGATTTGAGCTATTTTAAAGGAATAGTTGAATAATTCTTCCTAGTACTATGTTGAATATGCCTATATAGGCAACATCTTTTAAGAGTGTACTGGTCTTGCTTCCTGTGAGTTAAACAAGGCTTGTAAACCGAAGTCCTGTTTTCTCATGGAACAGCCCTTTAGGTAGACTTGCCTGTGGTGATGCTTGTCTGCTGATTCTTTTCCTGTGTAAGGCCTACTTACCTAAATGCATCACTGGCATTTTCCATTAGAGCTGAAGGTCTAACATTGTGGTAGTTGGAACAGGCTGTTAAAATATGATGTCGGGCTGGTGAGCATACCTCTAACTTGTGTGAATTGACTGAATCTGTGTTGTAGCTTCCTGGGAAGCTCAATGAATTGGATCACAATGGCGATCTTGCTTTGGATCTGGCCCTCGCCCAAAGATTGGAGAGTATTGCAACTACACTGGTCAACTACAAGGCTGACGTAGATAGGGCAGACAAGAGAGGCTGGAGTCTGTTACATAAAGCCATCCAAAGAGGTAAGTAAAGAAGATATGAAGCCTTGTTAACTTGCAGTTGTTCCTAGTGTGGAATATATATTCCAAAATTTATTCCTGTGTCGCTTTGTAATTGACACTTCAGTTAGTTCATCCTTGACTACAATTTTCTTTGTCCTGTTTCTTTTCTTTAAACTTAAAACCAAACAGACTCTTATTTGGGATCTGAAAGCTAGCCTGCTGGATGGTGAACTAAACTTATGCTACATAACATCCAGAAGCAATCTAGTAGAATATTGTCTGCTAGAAGAAGAAATGTAGGGAGATACTGAGAATATTCTAATTTGACAACAAATAATTGAATCAAGCATGACAGCCTAGTCATAAATAAAAATGAAGCCTTTTTTTCTAGATGTGGGTTGAATGCAGCATATGCTTCTCTGTGATTATGGTTAACAGCAAGGGTCCTTGCTACTGGACAGCAGTTTTAGCGGAGGAAAAACTGACTGGAAGAAGATGAGGAGGAAGTGGAGATGCTTCTAGGTCAGTCTGAATATCTTCAAAGCTCCGGTGGATAGTGTAGTGCTCAGGGTGGAGTCTGAGTACAACTACATGATTATATTGAGCTGTTCTCCACCTTAGAGTAGAAAATGCATCTCATGAGAACTGGAGCACAGTAGGACCTGGTTGCTGTGGCTGCTGTACTGTGAAGGCATTGGAGCAGCAGCATCTTGGCCCATGGCCAAAGTCTGGTAAAAATCTGTAGTGAACACCTCATGCTACTAGTTGCCTGCAGTGATAAATTTGGCAGCTCTATTTGTTGCAGAAAGCCAAGCACAACAGGACTGGACCTCATGGGTATTGTAGTGCTACAAATTAAAAGCATAAGTTTATTTTAAACAGCAAGCTCTTTTGGACTCCTAGAAGTAGTTTATGTGAGTTCAAAATGCAGCTCCCAACTTCTTCCTTTAATCTCCTACATATCTAAACAGGGTAATGCTGGTGTCTGATCCTGTGAATGAAACTTCATCAGCAGGAGTAGGAGACCCTCTAGGCATAGGTCAGTGTTGTGATGGTTACAGCCCTATAAAACACTAGAAAGATTGCAGCAGGCTACTAGCATTTGTCCTTTAGTTTTATTGTCTGCTTCCAGTCTAAGCTAGAGCTCTGAGAATGAATGCTTGCTTTTCGGTAACCAAAGCTTCAGTGAATTAATCACTGTTAACAATCACATGTTCTGGAAATGGAGCTAAAGCAAATTGTCTGAACTTGCCTCATGATTCTTATTTTTTATGATCACTGGAGTGCGGGGGGATGTCAGATATGGAAATCAGAAAATGGGATTTTGGTTTTTGCTGGCAGAGATAAAGGCAAACAGTGTCTTTGTTCTCCAGTCTTGCATTCAGGACAAGCAACTTGTGAATATGGCTATTCAAAGTAATCTTTGGATAAGGGGAATTAGTATTATCCTGAAGTCATTCTCTGCATCTCAGTGTTTCAAGTCCAAGGTTTCATGTACAGAAGTGGGCCTAAGTTCTGGCTTCTGAGAAGCTCTCAAGAGGGAGTTCTTAAGAATACTGCACATGGCGGGTCTAACTGTTGAAGCCCTTACTCTATGTATAATTGGACCTAAACTTTCAAGAGCAAAGGCTGTGTTATTGCTTGTTGATGTAGCAAGACTGAACAGATGATGACTAACTTCAACTACACACTTCTGACTGATGCTCTGGAATAGCACCTTTTGTTCAAAAAATACTTGTGTGTTTAGTCTCACAATTTGTCTGATTGTGCATTAAAGCAGCAATGGATTTATCTTGATAGAGGAACTAGCAAACTCAGTATCGCCATAACAAGTAAACTAATGTGTGGACTTGAGTCACATGTAACCTCTGGGCAAAACACGTTTTCTAAGGGGTTGTTATGAAATATTTTAATCCTGACTTTGCAGTGAAGTGTTCTTGCAGTTACCTAGTGCTAGGGCATTCTAAGAGCAGACACTCGTATTGGAATGATTGTATAGTATGGAGGGAAATCACGTGTATCCAGTTTCTGGACTTGCATGAAGTATATAGTGTATACAAAGTATTTACTGATAAATAACTTTGTTTTGTTTCACAAAAGGAGATAAATTTGCAGCAAACTTTCTCATTAAAAATGGTGCCCGTGTGAATGCTGCTACACTGGGAGACCAGGAGACACCTCTGCACCTTGTGGCGTCGTACAGCCCCAAGAAGCATTTGCCAGATGTCATGGCAGAGATGGCACAGATAGCAGAGTCCCTCTTGCAGGCTGGAGCCAATCCAAATATGCAAGACAGCAAAGGAAGGTAAATACTGGGTGAAGTAAAGTCTGCTGGTTTAACAGATAATACTGTGGCGATTGGATGTAGCTTGCTAAGAATCTGCTCAGGTCTGCCAGCAAAGCACAGGTGATAATGGAAGCAGGAAAAGTGAATTCATTAATTCAGTTTGAGACCTGTGGGTAGCACTCAAAGCAGAAAACTTTGCAGGCTGAATGATAACCCTGTTGTGACCAACTAAACAAAGCCCAGCTGTAGAAACTGTTAAAACACATGGCACACAATTAGTTTGCCTTTATTGAATCACCAAACAGTAAAGCAAGCTAGCTAAGATGACAAATAGTATTCCTGAGAGGTAATTCTCTCTGAAGGTGTCAGTGAAACTGAAATTCTCTCAAAGAGCCAGTAGCTGCCGTGTGTTTATCTGAAGTGTAGGGCCTAAAAAATGCTTTACGGGTTAGGTTGGGCTGGCAAACAAGTATGTAAAATGATGTTGAAGACTTAGAGTATATCAACTAATCAATTCTGATAGATCAAGCTCTTGTGCTTTTTCCTTGAAGGTTAGCTCTTACATTAGTGTGGAGAGTTGCTTCCTACCAAATTCATTGGAATCATGCGCACTAAAAGGGAGATTGCTCTTTCTTTCAAGATGTGCTTGTGCCCCTCTCCTGAAAGCAGAGACAAAAGTTAACCCATAAATCTGCTGGTGACCATGGATAAAATCTGAAGCCTTTCACTTATTACTAATGTAGCTGTACTTTGCTCCAATTACAGGACCCCATTACATGTGTCAATTGTGGTCAGGAATGAACCTGTATTCAGTCAGCTTCTCCAGTGCAAACAGTAAGTCTCACTTAAACGTGAAAAACTGAGGTTACCTCGTACAATGAAGATAGGAAAACTAGTTTAACAACTCTTCTGTGCCTTTTTGCCTTATAATAAGGCTAGCAATAGACTTGGCATGTAATAGCATAAAGGCTTTGCATAACTTAAGATGCCAGAACAATGCCAGAAGCCGAGTAAGTTTTTGCCCTACTCTAAAGAGGAAGCAAACTGCATCTCTGTGTTTTTCAAAGAGGGATAGGTGAAATAACGTAGCAATAACTTCATTAGTAGTGGAGCTAAAAGGAGTAATAAGGCTCTTAAAATGTCTGAATACGTTCTTGAGTTCAACTTGGGTGCTGCTTAAAGCTAAGAAAAGTAACTTCTTAGGATGATGAAGCAGAGGAGTTCATTTGATTCAGTTTCTTTGTAGTTGAATTTGCAATTCTTATTCACAGTTTACTTGAATACAAGAGGATTTACCTCTTTGTTACAGTTAGTGGGAGCCCAAATCTACCAGGGCCATGCTTCTTCTGGGAGCAATGAGCTTAAATCTAGCAGCGACTTAAAAGGTGTCTTGCTTGTTTCAGAGCATTCACAAGTTCTCTGAAGTAACTGGAGCTACAGTATGGTTCTTGGCAAGCAACAGTTGTCAGTGAGGTATTAGATAAACTGGTACAGCTGTTCAGACACTTGAAACTTAAGCCACATTGGGGACCACTTTTAAAGGTATAAATTGAGGAACATTAATTTTTATTTTTAGACTAGACTTGGAGCTGAAGGATCATGAAGGAAGCACAGCTCTGTGGCTTGCAGTTCAGTATATCACTGTATCGTCTGATCAGTCTGTAAACCCTTTTGAGGATGCCCCTGTTGTAAATGGAACCTCATTTGATGAGAACAGTTTTGCAGCAAGGTTGATCCAACGAGGCAGCAATACAGATGCTCCAGACACAGTAACAGGTAAAACAGAGGTTTGTATTTCTGTGTAGGTGGAAGGCTTGTAATTTAATTGCTTAATGCTAACTGCGCTCTGAGGAGTTAAATGAGGTTTCAGCAGCATTTGCTGCATAATAAATGGTAGGTGGTAGTAGCTTTACCCAGAGCTGGAACACTTAACAGGTCCCAAGCTGAGCTTGACTTGCAGGAAGTGACAGAAAATCTGGACTCCTTGCCAGGTCCTAACATCCTCTTTACAGTTCCAAAATGTGTAATTGCTAAATGGCAGTGTATGTGGCAGTCCAGCATTGCAATGGTAGATTTTCCATGTTGGCTTCAAATTTTGATGTTGTAAGGTAGTGGTGAAGGTGCTAGCACACTTGTTGGTATCAGAGTGTGGTCGGAATAATGCTCTAATGGTGTTCATGGGTTTTTTTTAGGAAACTGCTTGCTTCAGAGGGCAGCTGGTGCAGGAAATGAGGCGGCTTCTCTCTTCCTAGCAACTCATGGAGCAAAAGTCAACCACCAAAACAAATGGGTAAAAGCAGAAACTTAAAGTATAGTCTGAAAATTTCCTTATTTGTCTTCAGAAATAAGATAGCAGAGAGCTTGTTGCTAACTGTAGCTTAAAGCAAGTTGGAACACCTGCTGAGAGCCTTTTGCATGTTTTCAGATATTTACTAGTGATCAGGCAACTGTTGCATTCTTGTGGAGCTGTTCTTGCAGCATCACCAGTTTTTAACACGCTTCTAAACTTCCCTCAGTGCCTGTTGTAATAAAGTCCTTAATACAGGCTAACTCATGTAGTTTGGAAATCCTAAGGAGTTTTGACTCCTAGGACATAAGCTCTTCACACTGATTCTTCCGGTCTTAGTAGTTTAGAAGCTACTTTTCTGGGTTTCATGTCTCAAGCTGTTAACCTACTACTCTGTTTATTAAAGGGAGAAACACCACTGCATACAGCCTGTAGGCATGGCCTAGCAAACCTGACAGCAGAACTTCTGCAGCAAGGAGCCAATCCAAACATCCAGACGGCAGAAGCAGCGCTTGGTCAGAAGGATGCATCTTCTCCAACAGCGGAGAATGTTTATCTGCAAACTCCCCTTCACATGGCTATTGCTTACAATCACCCAGATGTGGTGTCAGTCATCCTAGAACAAAAAGGTAGGTTTTTTCTGGTTCAGACTGTATTGATGCTTGGCGGATTGGTGTGTCAACATGGCATCTAAACTGTGTTTTGACAAACTACTAATAAAGCATGTCTTCCTATAAACATTGTTTAAGTGGAGCAATTAGTAAGACTGGATAAACATAGTCTTAAACTCAAATAATCTGCTTGTTAAGACTAGAAAATTAACTTGCTCATAAATCTTGCTAAAATCTCCACTGTAGATAATGGGCTTGAGCACTTAGCCCCAGGTTGTATTCCAGCTGTACAACTGAGATCCCTTTTCTCTCCCTGACAAAGCATTTAATTCAGGTAAATGCTGGAATCAAATATGGATAAAGACATCTTTCTGTGGTGAGAACTCTGCCTCCCTCAGCTCTTTCAGTAAGAGGATTTTGTACAGAGTAATACTAGTATTGTAGCAGAGTTGAGACTTGAGTCATGAAATACTAGCAGATGACACTTCATTAAATGCTACTAGTTGAGCTTCTCCTTTCTAGCAGCGGGGAGGGAGTTTGACAGCTGAAGGAAGGCCTGTTTTGTCTCCTACTGTAAGTGGGATGTAGAGGGAGTAGGTGAGCTAGGGAGAATATCCTCCATCCCAGGGAGCTGAGGAGGAGGGATGCTGCCACCATTTTGCAGTACAGCCTCCACTCCTCATTCTCAGAACTTTGTATATGCTACTCTGGAAGCGGAGGTAGAAAGGGTTAGAAAGTTGAATGTGGTTTTTTTTTTTTTTTAGTATAAGTATTAAGATTAGGCAGTAATGGCAATACTACCTGAATCCTAAGCAGTATCGCATCTGGGAAACTGAAGGTATCTTGCTTGGATCTCTCAAACTGCTGAAGGAACAGCCTACTTTAAAATGTGACACTGCTACTCCTGCAGCTTTAAATGTGCAACTGCAGGTCAAGTACAAGAATACTCTAATTCCTTATGCTTTTTTTTCTAGCTAATGCTCTTCATGCTACCAACAACTTGCAAATTATTCCTGATTTTAGTCTAAAGGACTCGAGAGACCAGACTGTGCTAGGATTGGCTCTTTGGACAGGTATGTGCCTTCAAAACCAGATGACAATTTACAAAGATATGGAAGCTATTGATGTCAACATGATGTGGATAAGACTTCTTTAAAACAAAACAGCAGGTGTGTGTTCGTGTCCTGGCTTGTGCTGCTAGTGAGAAACTGTCAAGGAGAGCTTTAAATGATTCTTCAGCTTCTTAAACGGAGTGTTCACATCTGACTTACTGACTTCTAGCCCTACAGCTTCTCTTGTTCACTAGCAAGTAGCCTCAAGCCTCTTGCCCGCAACTGTACTGGCAGTTCTGTGGAGTTGTTCCACTGAGAACTCCCTGGTAGCTTGCATGTCAGATCACCATGTCGTCTGTTCATGGCTAACTGCTCTAGATGCTGGTTAGTACAGCGGTGCCGACATTTACAAAGGGAAGCAAGCTACTTTAAGTAGCTGTTAAGGGGAATGGAATTTGAGGTCCTGATTCAGAAGATGCTTTCTTGTCTGAAGTGTGGAGGGGAATGTTTTGGGGAAAATGAGATACTTTTGTTTGCAGTCAAGTGACACTTCAACAGTATGAGCATGTTGCCAAAAGAAGGTGGTGTGGTCACTGCTGAATTAATTTACGTATGGTCCTGCTGAGCTGGAAACAGCGGCTCTGTGGGGGATGACTACTCATACTCTGCACTTAAGAGATGAGGCAGAATGCTTAGTGATGTTGCTCTGTACAGGAGTCCTAGATGTCATCCATACGTAACGAACATCTTCACTGTCCAGGCTTTTCACTTTCCTTTCCAACGAAAGGAAACCAAAATGTAGCTTTCTCTCTGCCATTGCCCTTATCTGCTTCTGAGATGGAGGAGGAGGAACTAAGCTAAACATCTAACAATAGTAATGCTTCAGGGAATGGCTTATGAACGCAATACCAAAATTAATATGTTTGTTGGACAAAAATCTGAAGTGATATGAAGGATTAGACTAGGTATGGTTAAAGAGGACTCAACTACATTTAGCCTGGCAGAATTAATGGGAAAGCTCTGTATACGAGACCGTATCTTGTGTCTTTAAGCAAGACCAAAAGGGCTCAATAATCAATATTCAAGAACTCTGTGAATATTCAAGCTGGGCAGAGTCCTGAGTTGGTTTAGCTCGTTTATGTGAATTTTAAGAGGCTCTAGCATTGATGCAGTAAATCTCTTACTGTAATTACTGAAAATTAATAAAGCTTCAAGCTTTTAATCTTCAGTGTGTCTGTTTTGTAGAACTGAAGGTAAAATACTAATGAGCTTTAACTCTTTAGGCATGCACACAATAGCAGCTCAGCTGCTTGGATCTGGGGCATCCATCAATGACACAATGTCAGACGGACAGACTCTGCTACATATGGCGATACAGAGGCAAGACAGTAAGAGTGCGCTCTTTTTGCTGGAACATCAGGCAGATATAAATGTCAGGTAAGATCTTAATTCATACAACACTCAACTGGGTATGTATTTAGGAGCTGGGTAGCGATAGCTGCCTTTATGTAATGGCTTGAAGTTTGTTTCAAATCGTGATTTGTATGTAATTATGCATTTGGTGCTTTTTATGGCACCAGTTACGGCTGAGAGTTTACATATGTGAACTTGGACAAATACATAGCTCCATTGGTCAGTTCTTCTTGAAGCTGCAGAGGGCGGTGCCACTTAATTCTAGGTAGAGCAGGATCCTTTGTAACAGATTCTCAAGTCCTAGAGACGTGGTACTGAACTTCTGTAGTCTCATCTGTTTGCCAGCTTGTTGGAACTGCATGTTTTCTACCATCTAAACTGATCAGATGTAGCTCCAGCAACAAAATTCTGATAGAACTTGCTGAGTATTTCCCAGACACGTTGATACTAGACTGAACAAAACATTTAGCTGCTTATATGACTGACAGGCTGTCCTTGAAATTTGCAAGCTATACTGTAGTGAATATCATGGGTAAAGACTGCCTAATACTGCTGTTCTGACTTCAGTTTTCTAACCGTTGGTGTTTCTGATGGTTGCTGGTAGCGTTACCACAGTGCAGGCAAATCTGTTTGCCTCTGTGGCAGTAGGCTTGCTTTGAAGGAACTGTCCTCAAATGATGGCTGCACATAAGGAAATGACAGTGTCTCTGAGCAAAGAACACTAACATGCTTTTCAAACTTTAAAAATCAATTGCTACTAAAGGTAGGGGGGAGAAGGGTAAACTGTATAGCTGTAACGAAAAACTAACATGGAGTGTTTGCCTGGCTGTAGAGATATAGTTGTACTACAGCAAAAGTACACACATGAGGATAGAATTCTTGGCTTTGCCAATAAACTACTGTAACATGGGGCCTAACTTTATCATACAGTAGTAACACACTTCAAACTGTACCTATTTCAGAACACAGGATGGAGAGACGGCCTTACAGCTAGCTATAAAAAACCAGCTCCCTCTTGTGGTTGATGCTATTTGTACCAGGGGAGCAGACATGTCTGTGCCAGATGAGAAAGGAAATCCTCCTTTATGGCTTGCCTTAGAAAATAACCTGGAAGATATTGCATCGACTCTGGTAAGACTGTCAGTTGACTTAATTTAGTCGCACTTCTGTGCGTCTTGCAACAAAGGGCTCATCAGCGAAAACGAACTCAATGCGTGAAAAGAACAGAGTAGTCCTATACCATTATTTAACTTCTACAGGCTCTTCTTCACCAGAAGTTCCTTTTTCTTGCAAAATCTTCTATAAACACTGTAGTCTGCATAGTCAAATACCTTTCAGCCACTCGAATGAAAGTATAGAATATGGTATCTGGATTCCTAATTCTGGAAAGAGTAAGGTTCTACTAAAAACATCAGTCTGTACCATACTGTACTTGTGTAATGATAGGCTTCCTGAATAAAACTGAACGCCCATCTGTATGTGGTGGCTCTTATTGCATCTTAAAGTTCCATCAAGATGGCCTTTTAAAGGCTTATATTTACTTTTAGGACTATTTACTTTATAGGTGATTCAACAGGAGACTTCTTAGGAGACATAAGTAGACCTCTTTATGTCTCCTTTATAAGGAAGTTACTTGACAATGACTGGATATCAGAGACAAAGCTTTCTACTAGAGACAGCTACTTAAAAGCTGAGAAATACATCTAGTAACTGTACTTGTCCATTTGTGCTGCTATTGGATAAGACTAAGGAGTCACCACTGAAACTACTCATGTATAAACCTTTTAAATAGTTTGTAAAATGGAGCGGAACAAGTCTTACTTAGTGCTGCATTACTTGAGTGAGTATTTCTCTAGTAGACTATAAATATTAGAAATACAGTTCCTGGAAAAAACTATTTAGCTGGTATAGGAAAGAAATAAAGGGCCCAGACCCTCACAGGCAACGTCTGCTGATGCTGTTTGACTTGCTTTAGGCGCTTGTCATTGCTGAAAGCGAGGTAACTGTTACCCAAACTGGCTTAAGACCTGTCTGTTCAGGGTATACGAGTGAATATCTGAATTGTTAGTAAACACTACCTAATTAAGTATTATATAGTAGACCAATAAAATATTGGTCCAGGAGACATTAAAGTAGCTTCCTGAAATTCAATGACTGTCACAAGAAATAGATAAGGCATTTCAAATTCTATCTCTTAAGGGATAATATTTCAGAAGCATCAGTAAGGACTATATAAAGTAGTAGGAGCCTGCTGGAGACAGAAAAAAACCTTCACTGCCTCATTGTGCTTCTCCTTCCAGGTTAGGCATGGCTGTGATTCCACCTGTTGGGGGTCAGGACCAAGTGGCTGCTTACAAACTCTTCTTCATAGAGCTATTGATGAAAACAGTGAACAAATAGCATGCTTCCTTATTCGCAGGTCAGACCCTCTTCTGAAATACAAACCTTCTAGTGTGCATGTATGTGTTTTCCTGGCATAAATTAACTGAATGCTAATTTGAGTCAGTAACAGGTATGTGCTTCATTAGACGTTTCGTGGGTGGGTGGCACTTATGGAAGTCTGACTAATCCGACACTAATACCTGGATTAGCATCTGGTGTTCCTGGTGACAAAAGTCAAACAAAAACCAGGAACTTGTGCTTATGTAGAATGTCAGCAGTTGCTAGATCAGCTCTTGTGAACTCTTCCGACCCTTCTTTGGAACAGTTTAAATCTGGATTAAACATAGTAAATTGACTGTATTGTGTTTGTTTTAGTGGCTGTGATGTGAATAGTCCCAGGAAGCCAGGCCCGAGTGGAGAAGGAGAAGAGGAAGCTCATGATGGACAAACACCCTTGCACTTGGCAGCCTGCTGGGGACTAGAAGAGGTGATCCAGTGCCTTTTGGAGTTTGGTGCCAATGTCAATGCTCAGGTATGTAGAGAAATTGTGCAGTTCCTTTGAAGTTGATTCTTTACCTCTAATGTAGTGAAAACAAACTTCCCTCTTAGCTGTGTATTTTGCTAGATAAGAAAAAGAACATCCTTCTATTATGGCTGAGCCAATGTGAGGACTGGGCTGCAGTTCTACTTTTTTTTTTCCTGTCCCCTGTTACCAAATCTAGTGCTTACCTGCCCATATGATGGGTTAATTCAAATTCAGGAAGCTATACTGAAGGAAAATAATGATACAGAAAACTACTTGCAGCATCAGTTTTCTGATGCAATGATTGGAATTCAACCCTTCTGTCCCTAGTGTGAATTAAAGGCAGGAACGGGGCTGTTACCTGCTGTGATTAATCATTAGATCAGCTCTAGTGTAAAATGACAGAATACTCTGTTAGTATGTTTGGGAAGTGTTGTCTGTTGCTGAGTAAACTGAGGTGATGTAACTGTGAGTTACAGTTCACTTTGGATTATACAGTAATCCTTAAAAAGAAGCTTGACAAATAGCAACAAAAGAAATGGATACATAACATTTCTAGGTCCTGATGCTATGGAAAATGACATCAATGTGAATGAGAGAAGACATAGTCACAAAGCAGCTGTGGCTGTAAACTGCTGCTTGGTACGGACAAGTGATTAAACACCTTACTTGAATTTGCTAGACTTTAATATAGTGTTTGCATGACAAACATGCCTGATGCTGTTATATTTTCAGGGAGGGAAGTTCCAAGTGTTTAGCTTCCAGA
The DNA here is from genome assembly GCA_947846985.1 of Fratercula arctica. Lineage (NCBI taxonomy): Eukaryota > Metazoa > Chordata > Aves > Charadriiformes > Alcidae > Fratercula > Fratercula arctica. The sequence continues at coordinate 12,244,423 of CANTUZ010000015.1, read as the reverse complement.
AAACTTAGCACTAGTGGCTGAGAGTCAAGCTAGGGAAATATCTGCAGTGCTGAATCCATGGAAATGATACTTCAGGTTTGTATGATGTAGTCTGTCCATCGTTCTTTCAGATAAAAATTGAATTCTACAAGTTGTTAATAAACTATTAACATCAAATATTGCAAACTACTATTAGTTTGAAAGCGTTTTCTTGTAATGCTTGGCTGTAGTCTTGAATGCTCATCTCTGCCCCTAAAATGTCTGACTGCATGGGAAATGTTACTCTGAGCTGCCTAAACGGCTCTATAGCACAGGATTGAGGTCAGCCGATGTGGAGAAACAAATACCAACGTGCTTCACTTGCACTGTGGATTTGAGCTCCCACTGCAACTGTTTTGGTGTCCCAGCCGAAGGCAGCTGGGTACGTCACAGAACTAAACTAATAAGCTTCCCCTACTTCTTGCAGTTAGGGAAGGATTTGTGTATTGCAGAATCTTCATATAACAAACTTCCTGGTTTCCTTCTAGGATGCAGAAGGAAGAACTCCAATCCATGTTGCCATTAGCAACCAACATAATGTTATCATTCAGCTTATGATTTCACATCCAGATATTAAGCTAAATGTACGTGATAGGCAAGGAATGACTCCCTTTGCGTGTGCTATGACGTATAAAAATAACAAAGCAGCTGAAGCAATTTTGAAGAGGGAGCCAGGAGCTGCTGAACAGGTAAGCTGGGAGTATTCAAAGCATGCTGGTGGTCTTACTGCTCTAGTCTGTGGTAACAAGTGTTCCACAAGCAAATTCTGCTTTATCCTTTTGTGGTTTTACATGCAATGACATTTACCAGATGCCAGTTTTCTGTAGCAGGATTTATTAGGAAACTGTAGGTGTGTACGTGCTATGTATGAGTAAGAACATCAAGTGTCTCATCAAACTTTATCTCATCTTGTCAGTGCTAAATTGAGGAACAGACATGTAAAGAGATGGTTCTAACTCTACTTTTGTCGTGTGCTGGACTAGTAGGAAAATAATCTGTTACCTAGCTTTCCTAAAGCTATGCAGAATAGAAACCCTGACCTAAAATAACTGAATAATAGGTGCTGTGCTGCACTGCTGAACTATAAAACCTCCAACCGTGTCTTCAGGCTTCTGGTGTGATGCTTCAGGCAGCTGTTCAGGGGTTTTTCTACCCTATGTAAGTTTAATTACTAGTAAAGTATTGGAGTGCTTAGTGAGCTCTTGTAACATATATAAAAGGTGGTTAGAAATACAGCTGTTTCTAAATATGCTTTAACATCAGCTTCAAGGCAAATCCGAACAACAACATGCACTTGGTATTAAGCCACAAAATCAGTGGCCACTTTGCATCAGTGTGGCAGGGTTGCATGTTGCTTGCTTCTCCGGTGTTAACTGCCAGGTTGACTCAAGTTTTTCACTTAACTGAGTTTATCATTAACTGCTGCTCAGAACAACAGCCGTTCACCTTTTGTCTGTTGTAATACTCTTCAGAGCGTGGTCAAGAAATGACAAGGCTAAAATAAAGTAGTCTGAAGCAGGCTAGAGTGAGCAGTTGCAGCTGATAATTTCTCAGTTCAGTTATTTGACAGTCATGTCTGTCAAATAAGTCTCTAATGCGAAGCAGTGAGAGGAATAAGACTACAGTTCACCTCAAGTAGAGGGAACAAGGATCTCTTAGTGAAAATATGTCCTGCCATGTGTCAACTTGCTGTTCTACAGAAATCATGGATTTCACTTCACGTGCCCTTTCTGCCACAGGTGGATAATAAAGGTCGGAATTTCCTACACGTAGCTGTTCAGAACTCGGACATTGAGAGTGTGCTGTTCCTGATTAGTGTACAGGCTAATGTAAACTCCCGGGTCCAGGATGCCTCCAAACTAACGCCTCTCCACCTGGCTGTACAGGCCGGCTCGGAGATCATTGTGCGTAATCTGGTATGTACTGGAGAGTCATTCTTCCCCTTCTTAAAAAGGCACATTCTGCCTTAATGCGTACTGCCTGTAGGTTGGAGAAGTCAGCTGAAGGTGATGCCACTCTTTCTGAAACAGAACTTGGGCTTGCATAAAGTTTCCCTTCGCTTGTACGTAGCTGAGCTGCATCAGCAGCCTTTGTACGAGCATGTTTGATTTGCAGCAATCCCTAGGTAGTGTGGCTTGCTTTAAAGGAAGAACCTGACCTTGCACTTTGTGTGCGGATTTGAACATGAACACAGGTTGCAGCAGCTCAGTAATGATAGCATTTTATGTGTGCTGGAGGCCTAGAAGTATCTCTGTACAGTGGAGTCTTGTGTGCTTCATTCACAGAAGTAAACTCTTGGCTAATAGCCCTGGAAACCTCTTTGAACATATTCCTTCTTGCATCTTGACAGCTGCTTGCAGGTGCCCAGGTGAATGAACTGACTAAGCATCGTCAGACTGCTCTTCACTTAGCAGCCCAGCAAGATTTGCCCACAATTTGTTCAGTCCTTCTGGAGAATGGAGTAGACTTTGCAGCTGTAGATGAAAATGGAAATAACGGTAAACTTCTAAAGACTTACAAATAGATGTAAATGTTCCAGCAGGTCTGTTAATAACGAACAATATCTCCTAGTGGTAGTGATAGCTCACGGAATGGGCTCGCTCTTCAAAGATGAAAAGGAGGAGGAAAGTCCAAGAAATCAAAGCTGGTGGAAGGAGTTTTGGAGAGGGAAGGGTGGGGGAAGTGGAAGGAGAGTGCTTAATGTTATCAGGCTGTAATTACTGCTGACGCTGACTGCTTCAGATTCTTGAAACTTCTCTTCTGCTTTTCAGCTCTCCATCTGGCAGTGATGCATGGCCGTCTAAACAATATCCGGGTCCTCCTCACAGAGTGCAACGTAGATGCAGAAGCCTTTAATATTAGGTAATTAGTATAGTCCTAAGAGGCTAAAAGAACCATAGTGTATTTCAAAATATGTGATGGTATGACTAGATTAATAAAATGCCAAAGATTTGGCTTGGATTATAGTATTTCTACACTTAATTTTACAGTGAAGTGCGCAGAGCATGCTGTATGGAAATTATGTATGCCAAGAGAAGAAGTTGAAGTAGGCAGTTGTGTACGATGCACTGAGTTAGTTTGGTTCAGACTTACACAATGGTACACCTAACTTGGAAAAGAATGAGTTGGGTGAGTGACTAGTAGCAAGCAGACTTTGATCAGGATGGCAAACTTTTTTTCCCCAGAGGCCAGTCACCAATGCATATTTTGGGACAATATGGGAAAGATAATGCAGCAGCCATCTGTGACCTCTTCTTGGAGTGTATGCCAGAATACCCTCTAGACAAACCTGATGCTGAAGGAAATACAGGTAGGTGAGATTCAACAGCTATTAAACTTGAAAGTCTCTCAAGTCACTTCTAAATTACTGGAATAACTGGCAGTAGTGTGTTAAATACAGTAAGATGCAAACTTTACATGGAAACTTAAACGAACTAAAGTCCCTACTCTGGACTGAGTGTAACACAAGACCTACCCTTCTGTTAACAGGGAGGTATCTGGCTTTTATTTTTCAGTGCTCCTGTTGGCTTACATGAAGGGAAATGCTAACTTGTGTCGTGCAATAGTGAGAGCTGGGGCTCGTCTTGGCGTTAACAATAATCAAGGAGTCAATATCTTCAACTACCAAGTTGCTACAAAACAGCTTCTCTTTAGGTTGCTAGGTAAGTACTGCGTGCTACGGTTGGAAGGGGCTTTTAGCTTATGCTTCTGAGATACTTTGGTGGAGGAAAGATCTCTGGACATCTGAGTTGGATCACAGTAATTTCAGAGGGGCTGAACTTCTGTATATTCTACTTTAAATGGGGGGGGGGGGGGAAATACTAATTTTTCTCATGATCAGCTGAAAAGTTGCACAGTGCAGACCTGTTAAACTTAAATATGACTTTTTCTGGAAGGGTAGACATGGAGACCTCTGTCTGGTGTCACAGTCTAATGTAGTTTAAAACCTAGATACAGCTTTTTAACTTGTGCTGTATAGCTGCTTTCATCAGCATCACATTTTCTACAAAGAAGGCTGCAGCTACTGCAGGAGCAGTTAAATCAATTATGCTGGATGCAACCTAGAACTAGAAAAAGCCTCCTTAATGTTACAGTGTACTCAAGAGGTGTCTGAGCCCATTTTGCCTTTACGTTTTTGCCTCTTACAGATATGCTGACAAAAGAACCTCCCTGGTGTGATGGCTCCAACTGCTATGAATGCACTGCCAAATTTGGAGTCACGACAAGAAAGCATCACTGGTAATATGACACATCTTGCTGTACTTACAAGGAAACAGATTCCTTTTCCAAATGTAGCCAGGCTTGTTCCTTCTGGTTGTTTAGGAAACCTCCATGTTACCACAGGTGTATAGCCAGTAATCCCGCTGAAACACTGTGTCCTAGATCAGTAACTTGTGGTCTGACTAAAATTGTATTCTAAGGACTTTGTGCTTAATATTCTGATTGGTTGGAAATGAGAAATCGTGTCAAAGTTCCAGTAGTGAAACAGACGTTTTGGACGCCAGCTTTCAGTAGTGGGGCTGACTTGCTCTGAAATGGTCACAGATTTGGGCAGCTACTGCCAGCGCAGGTTGGGGGTGATGTTTGTCATGTGGAAATGACTGAAGGTGCTGACATGACTTGCTCTTGTGGAGACAAGAGTTGCCTTTTCTTAACCAGTCTGAACTTCTACGAAGTATCCTGGGTTAGATGGAAGTTAAGCTAAGGCTTTATCTCTTAGCACAGGTCAGATTGCCCAGTGTTCCAGAGAAACTGCACATGCATCAGTTAAAGTAGTACTAGGTGACTGACTCGTATAGAAGCAGCATGTGTCTTTTGGCATTAGTATCCAGTCATTACAAGAGATACCAGAAGATACAAGAAAAATGTAACGCTTCATACTGAACCTTTTTAGTGGTACTATCACTGAGGAATACCAAACAGCAAAATCCTGGCGTTCACCGTGAGTGAACTCACTTTTCTCCCACCCCTCTTCTGCCAACAGCCGACACTGTGGACGCCTGCTCTGCCATAAGTGCTCAACAAAGGAGATTCCTATCATAAAATTTGATCTGAACAAGCCAGTTCGAGTTTGCAACATCTGCTTTGATGTCCTGACTCTGGGAGGAGTCTCCTAGTATGCTGTGGAAGTAAAGGGATTCCCGGTCAGTGCTCCTGACAGCAGCTCTGCTTACAAGCCCTCTGGATAGGGAAGAGGAGGCCTGTACATGTCTTCTGCAATAGACTGAACTAATTAAGGACCCTGTTATGATATATTCTGGTATAAATGACTTTGTATGACTGTAAATGTATTGGGCTGTGATAGACTTCACTAGGAATTTGAGTGGATCATTGAAACCAAGTGACAAAAGAATTCGGACCCTCTTCTAGTTGCAGTGGGATACATGGAAGCTAAAATTGTTGGGTTGATGTTTGAGTTAACGTGAAACAGGTCTGTCCTTGACATGGTGCTTTGCACTGAGCAACTCTATTAAGTCCTGTGGCTTTCAGGCTGCTTAGTAGAGATGGCATTAAGCTTCAGGGTAACCAGGTATCTTTCTTTGCTTTGTCTTAAAGATAAATGTTCCCTTTCTCTAGAGAAGACTTCTCGTGAAGCTAGACTGAGCTGTTGCAACCACTCTTCATTTCAAGAAACTCCTCAAAAACAGGAGTAGTTCTAAGCATAGCTCGAGAATTGTGGCCTTACAACAGAAAGCTTTACAACATCTGATGCAAAGCAGTCAGAATTGCAGACCCACATCTTGATACCTCCTCAGTAAACGTCTCAGTAGCTTTGGCATGTTCAAGAGAAGCGCAAGATTGTTTTAGCCAGCAAATACTCTTGCTCATACCTGCTGGAGCTCTCAAAGTCTTTGTTGCACTTTCATATTTACGTTGCTAGTCCTTCCAATTCATGAAACTTGTACAAATGAACATAAGTGCGCTGAAAGGCCTAAGCATATGCTAAATGGAGAAACACTAAGACTGGTTAAGTAGCCTAACTCGCAATACGGCAATAAATGCTGAAGTGCATTGTGAATCCCGTGAGGGAGAGTAGCACTTTCCTTTGGTTTGAAGACCCTGGTTAACTGCTGCAGGAGAGTCAGCGACCCTACCAGTGCGGAGTGTGCTGCACCTCTAGGCATTAAATTTGGGTCCAGTTTCAGCAGGATTGCTGGTGAGTGGGAGCATATTTGGAGGCTTACTATTAAGCCTCTGGCCTCGAAGGAAGGATTCTGAACTGGCAGTGCGGTGCCAGGCATTTGGATTAAGCTGCAGTTTCTTGATCTAGGCTGGTTGTGCTCTCTTAAACATGCTGAATCTGCAAAAATGCAACACCACGTTGTCTAAATAGGAGAAAACTGCTGATAGACAAAGTTATGGTTTGGTTGGGCATAGGCTTCAGTCAGAAAAAAACCGAAATAGCGTACTTGAGCAAAACTACGTGCCATGTTAAGGCTGTCTTCATCCCAAGAAACGAACCTAGTTTAGACTCAGCATTGCTCATCTCTGCTCCACAAACTGGTGTGCGTTTATGTAATGACTGTTATCTCCAGCGTACAGCATGGACAAGTTGGTGACACATCGCCCTGCTTGGAATAGTGGCTTGTCTGTCTCAGAGTAAGGGGAGGTGGCAAACAGACTGCTGCTTCTATGGGAGACTTGCTTGAGGGTTTTCTCAAACTTGTACAAGAAAAGGATGGGAGAGGGTGGAACTGCTGACATTTGCACGATGAATTTCACATCAAGTCTCACTTGATCTGCACTTTGATCTTCCAATATGCGTATATTATAACTGGAATCTCACCCTTGTAACACTAGAGAAGAATAATGGATGCTAATACAAATTTGCCTCGCTGTTCAAGGTCTGCTGCTGTCATGTTCAAGAGAATGCCCTGGGTAACACAACTGGTCTCTGTAACACAGTTAATACAAACGGTGCACCTCTGGCACAATAGTCTGGGTGAATGGGGTGGAAAACAATCATGTCTGAAGCATTTAACTGCAAGCTACAGTTTGGTTTTTTGAGTGAAATAGATGATGGAAAACACTGTGCTTTAGGAAGCAGTGGACTGGATGTTTTGGAAATCACCGGTTGCAAGTCTCTAGGAGTGAAAGATAATGATGGTGGAGAGAAAGTGCATTTGGTGAAAGAAGTCTTGACTCTAGTGTATCCCATGACATCGTGTTGACTTCCTTCTTTGTTTGGAGCTGCAGTGCTGTGGAGTGGCTCCCGTGCGCTCACAACAGTGAAAGACAGTGGTAGAGGAGTGGTCTTCCAAGGCTGCAGCCTATGGGCTTAATTGGAAAACTGGACAACATGTAATTGCTAAAGCATTTAAACATGGGCTTTTTTCAGTGACTTCTCTGATGGAGGGGGCAAGGGAACAGGGAGCTTGGTTCTGACAGAATGAGCAACCTTTTAAATGGTGAAAAATTTAGATCTTCTGAAAAGTCAGCTTCACTGAATGGCAGGTTTAAGGCTGGCTAGTTGCTCTTTTTAAAATTAGAACATTGATTATAACTGAAGCTCTGGGAGAAGTCTGGGAAACCATACGTGATGCTCCTGATTTGCTGTTTGCAGCCAATACCGTACCAGGTTTCTTAGTGAAGTCTGAAAGGAAAGCTAATTATTGATAAACTAATGTACAGCCTGAAGTGTTCATTAAATTTAAAGCAACTGAATTCAGCAAATTTGATCATTTTAAAGTGCCTTGGAGATAGTTTCCTTCCAGCCAACACTAAGTAGCTTTCTGCCAGAGTTAAAAGGGAAAAGCTCACAACTGGAGCTAAACGCCAGGTTAGTTCTGTTCAGTGCTTCGGCTACAGCCGATTCCCACCCCCACCCCCCAGCCAGCTGGTGGGGCTCAGTCCTTCGCGCGCTCTGCCCAGTATTGCTCTGAACTCTCTCACCTCTGGGAGTTTTGGGGGGTTTTGCTGGCAATGCCCCACTGCAGGGTACAAACGTGGATGGAGGCCCTTGGTAACGTAGTAGTGGTCAACGCATTTCTAACTCCGTAAACAACCTCTCTCCCTTTTTGTAGCGTACTACAGCTGTGACTGCACCCCCCGCCCCTCTTTCCCCCGCTGTCTTTGAGTGGGATCTATTAATTTGAGACTCAAATCTGCCAAGAGCTGAACAAAAGGGTGTGTGGAAAACCAGGTTCTGTCCCTGGGAAGTGATGCTGTCACACCAGGCTTCAGGCACTTCAGCGGGGCTGCATGGGAGGTCTGCGGTGGTTCCTACTGTGGCTTTTTGTTCCAAGGCTGGATTCCTTTTGATCGTAGTCATCCAGCGCTCTTACACAAGCACAAAATGTGGTCTGGCTTAGGTTTTAATTTGTGTATCTGAAAAAGGTGTAGTCACTGTTTCACGCCACTAAGTGGAGTGAGGATGTTGGTGTTGAAGGTACTAACGGAGCATCGCAAGCTGACAGATGCCTTAATGACTTCCTGCGCTGGAGATCCACGGCTTGTACAACTTCTCACCTAGTGCTTATAAATTAACATGTAACGATATGGGAGGCCAAGGCTGGATTTTGTTGTAGATCAAATGTTAATAGGCAAGTCCTCTTTTTTCCTGTAACCAGCAGAGTTGGGTACTGAGCAAACTCATCTCTAGAAAAATCCAAGCTTGTATGAGTGACAGAATAACTGACCCTTCTACTACCCTCTGTGAAATAGAAAAGGAAGTCTTAGAACAATGGCATTTTATCTGCAATGTTTGTCTGGAGTCATTGTAAAAATGTATTTTTCCAATATGCATTACTTTGTTGTGTAATGATTCTACTTGTAATAAAATGCATAACTAGATACTGCATTGTGAGGTGGAAACCGTGTTAAGAAAGTCTCCTCTCCTGTAGAGACAGCTGCCCCTCTGCAAGCTGTCCTTTACCCGCCACAAGGAAAACTAGGGATGGAACATTTATTCTTTGTTATGAAATTATTTCAGGTATTCGTTTTAATGTGGAACTGCTGCAACCGTTATTCTGGCTGACAAGGTCTAGTGTTGTAGTTTATACCATACACTTGTCCCCAATGCCTTATACTAGACTTGCCTATAGTCATTCTTACACAGCAATCGTAACTCCCTCCAGGCCAGAGCTGGTTCACCATGCAAATCGGTTCTCGGCTGGGCTGCGTTTACATGGAGAAGCTGCGTGGACTCGATGCCCAGTAAGGAGCTGCGAGTGTGTTCACTTGCAGACTGGCGTGGGCAGCGCGGCCTCCTGGAGGAGCGTGTACCTGCTGCCGCTTCACTGTGGGAAAAGGGAAGCTTCAGTGCAATAGCAAAACAACCAAAAGAGCTTGCTGAGATTGTGATGCATTCGTCTTTTATTAATAAAACTTACTGAACTGCAGATGAATGGTGAGTTTATTAGAGCACTGTCTATGCTGCCTTGACCCCTGTGTCACTGTTGCTGTTCTTCTCCCCCCCTTTCCCACCGGGGGATGGACAGATAGACAAAGAGCTGAGCCTTTGAGCTGGACTAGAAGCAAGATAATCTTGGAGCGCTGCAGGTCCATGAGGGAGTCTCCCGCTCTGCTTTAATAGATGACTTATTCCTAGTGCAAGGGAGACTTCCCGCCCGGTGTTTCCAAACACTAAACTATGGAATAGTAATCTGGAATTTGCTGCAACTTCTAAAGCTATTTTAAAGACACTTGCCAATCATTTTGGGGGATGGTTTGGCCTCTAAATGCAAGTTCTCGTTAAAGGAGATGTGTCCAAAAGCAAATGACCTGCCGACACTTGTAATGGCCACCAAGTTGTGGAGACAGCGAAGCGCTGCTTTGCAGCTCTTCCCTGCAGACTTTACACAGCTTTATCATTAGGATTCTTGTGTGGAATGAGTTGCCTGCTGCAATCCCAACGAGGGCACAAGCCCAGGGCTAAGTTTCAGTTTTAAAAGCCTGAGGATGTGTGATGGCTCTACTGCCACTCAGCTACGCATACAACTGCCAGCGATGACCGACAGCGCCTTAGAGGGCTTCTCGTCAAGGCTACAGTGGAAAAGAGGTTAAAAAAACCCAAACCCCACACCCCCCAAAACACTTACCACACTAAGCCTGTACGTGTTTAAATTGCTGCGTGGCTCCCATCCATGGCAGCTCCAGCCCCGTCAAAGCATCCCAGGTGGGAAGTGCTGAACTATGTCCTGCTCTCACTGCAATCACGTCATTACTCTTGCTTTGAAGCAGGCCTCCTGTAATCTCACTAGTTATTAACTAATTACTTAGCTTTGTGGGACTTTCTCTAGAGGTGGTAGTAGCCTAAAACTAATGAGTTTATAAATGCCTCTTGGCCCTTTATACATAGGTGGCAGCTGCCTTAAGGAAAAGACCTGAGCTCAGCTCAGTACGGATCTCTGCCACTGCTGGACTCCGTGCAATCTGCGTATCTCTCTTGAGGCTGCAGCTACACCGGGAACCGATTCTAATGGCAGACTCTACAAAAAACAGCCACTGCTTCCCTGCTGGGGTTTATGGCACCCGAGCCCTGCGTAGGTACTCCCTTGTCCTTTCCAGCCCTGTGCAGAAATGGTAATAACTTGCCCTGCTCTTCTGGCAGTCGCTCACGTTGCTGAATTTTGCCAGCTGCGTTAAAATGTGTACGGACTTGAGGGGACCTGGGCCTTGTGGGGGGACATCCAGCCTTGCCTTTAGTCTGATGGACACGTACCAGATGGGAGCTCACCTACCAGGTTACAGCAGGACAGTCGTGTTGCCACAGAGCTTTTGTTATTGCCTACCTAAAACTACCAATTTCTGATCTGAGTAGTTTGACAGTAGTGAATCAGAGGCTCAGGATGGTGAGGTTAATATAAAACGATGACCCTCAGAGGTGGCTTTCAATACCGTCTTTGCACAGTATCTAATACAAACACTAAATGAGGAAATACAGCTATGACCTTTGCCTTCTGTACTCCCAAGAACTTGATAAAGCTCACGTATGACTAAACTGCATGCCTAGATACTATGTACCTTAATTGTAGGAGAAATTCACACTTCTCCCTGCTCCCTTTAAACCCTTTGGAGTAAATGGGGTGCCCGGGAAGAAGCATTAGCGCTACAATGCAGCCGGCAGAGTTCACGCACCTGGAGGACTGTGTGTAAACTGAGGTCGGTGATGCTGCAGTGGTTCTTGTGCTCACTACCTCGCTGCCTTAAAACACAACACATCGCCCCCGCCACCGTGCACACAAGCATCTATTTCCTGACTGCACAAGAAATCAGTTTTTAAATGTAATTCAGGTTGCGAATCGTACAGTTTTTTGCCAGATGTAAAAATACCATAGGAATAAAGCACTAAGAAAGGAAGCATCCTGTTGCTGGTTTTTTAGCCACTAACTTGGCTGAAGTGTTTCCTTCTCCATCTCCATACATTAAAAGAGAGTCACGAATAACATGAGGTTGTTATTGTGCCCTTTGTACAGACGGAAGGGAATAAAGCTGGAGCTGCCCACCCAAAGTGCAACGTTTTGCTTCAGGACTCTACGCCCCCCTTGGATCCAGCGCTCGGAATCACACCCTTAGGACACACTGCTCTGCCAGTGGATGGCAGCCGTCGTATTCCTCCAGGTGAGGGTTGTCCAGGTCGCCCCTGTCGCTGTGCTCGGTGGAGTCCGGCTGGCCCCACGGGGGACCAGTAGTCCTCACGCACACGCAGTGACTCCCCCTCGAACCGGGTCGGTACAGCTTCCGAGGGACCCCAGCCCAGTCTCTGTTCACTCCCCCACTAAGAATGGAAAAATAAAATAAATTACAATTCAAACCCATGAAAATGCTTCCAGTGAACTGAGAATAATTAGATAAAAACCAAGACAATCTGGGAGAGTTAGAACTAACGATACACTCACTGAGGTAGACTTTGCTCCCAGTAGCCAACATCCCACAGCTTTCCGATACATTTTATTGGCTGTGCTTCAGAAACCTGTGGCTGAACCTAGTTCCGTTGGCGCTACTACATGCTCTCATCCTTCTGGGAGCAACTGACTTCTGCTTCCCACGTTTCTGTTGCTGAAAATAGAATCATAGCCTTATGTAGCACAGTGTGCCTAATGGCAAAATGCCTTTTCTGGGGGTAGCTAATTGCTCACAGATAACTACACGCTGCCTTCTGTGCCACGACCGAACACAGTGGTTTTGAGAACTAGGGCAAAAGAAACAAGTCTCAAGTACTTCCGCAACAACTTCATAATGTCTCTTTATGGGCCAAATCCGGCCTGTTCCTCTAACTACTGCATTTTTTTAAGCCTGTAAACTCTTACAGAAGTGATTACCACAGAGGACCCAGTCCCAAGGCTGCACCCAAGCTCATTCACGCGTAGAAGCAGATTCCCCAAGGTACACAGTGCTACTGGTGTACTGAAATGAAGCCGACACATTTTGCAACGTGGTCTTTGAAATTGTTTCATCTTCAAACAAAATAGTCCCTAAACTGAGAGAGGAATATGATTAAACAGGCCAAGTAGGAAATGACTATTCAAAGCTCAACCTCATTTTTATGTGGTTTTAAGTGAAAACTCTTGTGGCACTAGCCTGTGAGACAGGTTGTGAAACTGTCTGAAAAACATGAGCTAATCCTTGCATTCCCAATAGGTGAAAAAAACCTGTTCGAATGCAGCAGACGGTCCTAGTGGGATTTCTGTCCTGTTTTCCTGAGAACAGGAGGATCACATGCACACGTGGCAAATTCTGAAACCTGATTTTGATTCCAGTGTGACAGAAGAGTTTTAGCCTCAGAAATAAAGTTCCTAAAAGCATTAATGACTGGGATGAAACTTTGTTTTCCTTTTACCTCTCACCAGGTCAGTGAGCAGAGTTCCCTTCCGCTGCCTCATGCTGCAGAACCTTTTCACTGGCCCAGCCTGCACCTCTGTGCAGCTCCAGACTGGGTGGAGGCTACCAGTGGTTGCTGGACTGGCAGAGAAAATGTGGGGACTCCGATTCACTTAGCAGCAGTGGCTCAGCCTGGCGCAGGGAACAGCCGGTTCTGCCCCTGTCAGAAAGCACAGCCTGGGGAATGCAGGCAGGGGAAGGGACCACGCCTGGCGTGCTCCAGCCGTGCTAGCACTCGGCACGTTAGCACCATGCCCTTCTGTGGAGAAGTCAGCAGACCTCACCTACAGACTACAGAGCATGGCGACTGCAGGACCTAGGACATCTTCCTATGCCACTCCTGCTAGAAGAGGCAATGACAAAGCTCAGGGCATCCAAAAAAAGGGCAGAAATTCTTTGCTCCAAAGGGTCCAAGCATGATGGCAGGAAGGCAGTTTACCTCTGTCTGGAGCACCAGAATCGGCTGCCCTTAGCAGAGCTCCATTCAGAGTTGCAGGGTGGAAACTGCTGCTTCCTCTGCTCGCTTTCTGCTTTGAACTTCAGAGCTTCCTCAATCGCAGCCTCCGCCTGCCTTAAGGCTTCTGTTGGTGCCCCATTTTCATCATAGAACTTGCCCACCAGCTTCCCTGGGAGAGAAGATCAGTTAAGACCACAGTGTTTCCAAGCTAGGAAAATTAATAGTCCTGGTTTTGGTTTTGTTATTTTTTTTTAATTGTTATTTAAAGACAAATAAAGGGGGATCTCACCGTGGTTCAATTTTAAAACCAAACTGAGTTTACATCCCTTCCATTCTTGGATCACACAGTGATGTACCCATGTTAATAAATCTATGCAGGATAAGCTTAAGCACAGACTCGTTAAAGACCAGAGAGTCAATGCCACTTTCAGCTGCAGACCCCAGAAGTCTTTCCTGCCCATGCACCTCATTCCCCAAAATAGTTTCCCTGCACCCGCTGCTCCTAAAGTCTCCTGAGTCCTGCTAATTTCTGTGCTCGCAGTGCTGGCTCCACACCTTCTGCTCAGCTGAGACAAATAAAAGCAGGGCAGAGAGCTGCAGCTGACAGCCCGGGGGGGAAAACTGTTCAGCTTCGCCTTTGAGGAAAGCAGACCTAAAACTAGGTCTGGTTTAGCAGCTGCTCCAGCTGGTCGCTCACAGGTGTCAGTCTCCAGCGGCGCAGGTGAAGGACCTTCACCGTGTCCAACATATTGTAGATGAAACCTGGCCCTACGCAGAGCTGCGTCCCCAACCTGCCATGGCCCACCCTTGCCCGCCTGCCCCGTTTCCCTTCCCAGAACCACTCACCCACGGGGTCGTAGTTGTCACTGTAGAAGGAGAGCCAGCTCTGGATGGCGAGCATCTCACCCGGCGACAGCCCTGAGATGTCGTCCACCAGCCCCGTCGGGGTGAAGTCGCCCGTGGCAAATGCTCTGGTGGCATCTCTCCCTGAGGGGCAGACAGGCCCTGAGGCCCCCAGGCAGGGAGCAAGCCCCAGGCAAGGCCTGCCAGGCCCCTCCGAGCCCCCACTGGGCCCTGTCACTCCCCACCCAGCCGTGTCAGGCCCCAGTGAGCCTTGTCAGGCCCCTTCTGAGCCCCATCAGGCCCCTCTGAGACTCGAACCAGAGGCCCCGGAGCGCCCCCCCCGCCCCGCCCCTCAGGCGCTACCTGCGAGGCCGCTGTAGGTGCCACCGGGGCCGTAGTGCCTGCGGCCGCGCTCCACGTCGAAGACGCGGCCCAGCACAGCGAGGTAGAGGCCAGGCTCGCCCTCCGCCCCCCGGTACCGGGCCAGTTCGGCCGCGCTCAGCAGGCGGTGGCGGGGCGGGGGCAGCAACCAGGCGCGGGGATCGAACCCGCGGCCCAGCAGGCAGGCGGCCCCCAGGCACAGCAGCGCCGCCGCCGCCGCGCCCCACCGCATGGGGCCGCGACACGACCGCGCCCGACCCCTTTCACGACACTTTCTTCGCGGCACGGCAGCGTGGCGGCGGCTGACGGTAGTGTGGCCAGTGCGGCGTGTGTCCGTAATGGAGGGGGTGTGTGCTTTACGGCTGAGTGTCGCGCGGCGCAGCCGTTCCGGGGCGGGACTTTGCGACGCCGGGTGGCGCTTGGCGGCAGTGTGGCGCGGCCGCCGCCGGCGGGCGCTGACAGGTGCGGCGGGCCGGGAAGTTGCTGACTAAGCCGGGCCGGGCAGGGCCGGGCGGAGCCGGCGGCCGGAGGAAGGAGGAGAAGCGGCTTTGCCGAGCGCCGGCGCCTCCGAGGGGCTCATGGGGACGGCGGCGAGCCACAGTAGCGAGGAGGAGGAGGAGGGCACCGAGGAAGGCGTGGAGGGGGTAGCCGCCGCGCCTCAGCCCGGCGCTGCCTTCCCGCACGGCGCTGCCGCCGCCAGCCCGGCGCCGCCGCTGCCCCCGGCCGAGGTGCTGCTGGACCAGGCCCGGCTGCGGGAAGCCACGGCGCGGCTGCGGGAGGCGGCGTTGCCCGAGTCGCTGGTGTCGCGACACCACAGCACGCTGGTGCGCTGGCTGGAGGAGCGCCTCAGCCGCGGCGACGAGGCCGTCAGCCTGGAGCAGTTCTGCGAGGTGCTGGAGAGCGTCTCCCGCCTGGCAGCCGGCTCCCGCGGCGAGAGCGAGGAGGTGAGGGGGCGGACGGCGGGGTCGGGACTCTGCCCGGGCCGGGAGTGGCTGCGCCGGGGCGGAGAACCGGCCAAAAAAGCTCCCTCCCCGAAGGTCTGGCCGGCCCGGCGAGAGGCGGGGGTGGGAGCGGTGGGAACCCCGGGCTGCTGATGGAGGTCTGGGTCCCCGAGCCGGGGGGGCTGCCCGGGCCACCGGGCCCGTGGTTCGAGCAGCGTGGCCAGTGACACCACCGTGGAGACCCTGGTCACCCCTTCCTGGTATGCGGGGCAAGGCCAGACCAGAGGGTTCTACGTTAAGGTGGAAAAAGCGGCTGTTGCTACCGATAGGCAGGCTGTCAACTTAGAGATATCTTTTTTTTTTTTTAATTTATGCCTGTTTTCAGTGATCGTGCTCAGCAGATGCTTGTGCATAAAATGGTTATTTACCACAATATAGCATTGCTACCGTTGGCACAGCTGGTGGTAGCACATGTAGGAAATTCTGTACAAGTAATTCCTCTGAGATACTTCTTGATGGTATCAGCAAGTCAAAGTTTACCAGACTTAATTTTATTGTTGCTTTTCAAAATCAGCAGTGAAATTGGTAAGTATCTCATTGGTATCCCATTGCTTATTGTAAAGTAAGAGTTTTGGAAAACTTGGAAGAAAGTAGTGTAACAGAGTTCCCCCTCCACAGACTGAAGGTCTTAAGGTAAGGTTTTAATGGTTGAAGAGAGTACAGTTCCCTTTGTGCTGTGGGAAGGGATATGGGAAACTTAATGTCTAGAACACTTAAGCTTTAGCTTTACTCTCTATCCAGCATTTAAAATCCAGTAGAACACCCCGTTGGGAATTTCACACTCAGTTGAGAAAGTGGTTGTGTCTGAATTTCTTACTACATGCAGTTCCTGAGTCTGGCCAGTGACTTCATTCTGTCTTTGTATTGCTCCTGAATAGTAGAATGACTTGGTAAACTGTTAAATCGCACATACGCTCCTTGAAATCAGTGTTGACATATTAATAAGGCTACTGGAAATTAAGAGATTAATTTTGTTGTTCAGATACGTATGTTTATACCAGACTGTTTCAAGTAGCTTGCTAAAATGCTGCCTCCATTTCCAGTTCCTTTACAAGAGCCAATAAAGAATGCTTCTTGTGTAACAACAGTAAGAGTGAAATTAGTACATTGGGGTTCTTTCTGATAATAAAAACAACTGAGCTTTGCGGGCTTCAGAAATGTTTTGAGGATTGTCTGTATGGCACATCCACCTCTGCATAAAGAATACAATTTGGTTTGGGGTTTGAGTTTGTGTGGGTTTTTTTCCTGTTCTTGGAAGTGGGGAAAAAAACTTGTCAAAGGATTTATCATGGTACAGATGTGTGATCTCATCTCGTCTGTTCTGCGAAGTGGAGATGCTGGGAGTTGTGTGGAAAACCTTGATGTCATTGTTGCTATAACTGACACTGGCCCACAGGCTGCAGTAGCTTAGATTTCCAGGATGTATTTTATGCTGATGAGAAGTTAGTTTGTGGGTGGCGGGTCAATAGGTTTTGCTTTTTAGTGTTCACAAAATCCTGTCTGACACAGACTAAGCTTTGGTATGCCCATGAAGTTTTTCTGTTCCCAGTGTGGGGTTTGTGAACCATATACTTTGAATGCTTTATGGACACAATGAACCTCTGTTTAAATGCAAAATCTATTTTCTAGGTAAACTGAACCTCTGAGTCCTTTTTTTTATTCATTAGTGCTTCAGCAGCTATCGCGTAGTGTAGCCAACTTTCGCTTGAAGCATTAATGCTGCAGTTTTACCTGAGAGTGAAGGATGAAAATACAGAATTTTCCTAAGTCACACTTCAGATACTCTGTCACGCTGTCCAACCCCAGACCTGTCTGTGAGATGAGGGCGTGCTTTCTCCATGCGCTGTGTTTCCCAGCAGTCACCTTAGCCATCATTTCCTGGGAAAGATGTTTCTTTTGTGTTTCTTCATGTTCAGGGTTGAACTGGGTAGAAAGTGTGTGGGCTTAATGCTTTTATGTAGGAGCAGAATGCAGCTGGGTTGTTGCTACTGCATTTGTGTCATGTCCCAGTCGTGAACACAACTCAAAAGCTCAGAATACTGGTTTGCATACTGTTTTTTCCTTTTTTTGCTTATTGCCCCCATTGTAGAGGGCAGCTTATCTGAGCAGTGGAACTTGTGTAAGTTTTGTGTCAAATATAGAGTTTAAATTACACGGAACAGTCAAAAAATAATTTTAGAGTTCTAGGGTCAGTGCAGTCTCCTGAGATCATAGGAAGAGTTTAAAAATAAATGACAAAATACGGCATTAAGATGCAAAGGAAAGCATACATGTGGTAATCACTCCTTACATGAAAGTGTAAGAAATCGGTTTAAGGTAGCTATCAGCAGGCCCAGCCTTGTCATCTTGCGTGTGGTTTGTTTTCACTAACAACATCACAAACCTTGCTCGCTTCTTCACTTTGTATTTTAGTAATTGCACAGTTTGCCCTCAAAAATGAGAAGAAAAAGTCATAAAGGCAAAAATGGCATGGTACAAAACTGTACATTAATTTTTTTTTGGCAACTGAGTTACGTTTGTTAAAATTAATTCCCTCTGTATTGTTGTCCTCAAGCAAATGTCTTAGTTTTTTGCTTGAGTTTCTACCTGATGGCCAGCACCAGTCCTCTGTACTGGCTGTGGTACCTACTGAATGCCCAGCACCGGTCCTCTTTGCTGCTAAGAATAAGTTTTTTAATCATTGTTAGCATAGTTTCAGCTGTATGTTTAAAAGTTTATAAAACTGCTAAGCTGTAATTCAGTGCTGTGCTGCAGAAGTGCTGGTGGAGCTTTAGTCAGCTAAAATACGTCATTTCAATTCCATTGTCTTGTGAGGACTTTGCTCTCATTTAAGTGGTGTAATTGTGTCATGGTTAATTGGCGGGTTATTATCATCTAATAGTTTTGGATTATTTCTCTCTAGGATAGTGCTTTTAATGGTACATCAAATTTGATAATCGGGTAGCAAACCAAGGGATTCCAGCTTAAGCTTCTTCACGAAGAGCAGTGATTTCTTGACTCTGTCCAACACTTGTGAGAAGATCGGTGTTTAGAGGCCAAATGTACTTGGCTACGCAGCTGAACTTGAAATACCAAGTTCAGGGCTGGGAGACTGAAGTCTTGCTTGTAAAGAAATATCTTTTGTAAGTGCATTCCCAATTTGTATGAAAAACTGGATTTTCCTGATAATACTGCATTTCTTTTGGGGGTAGGTTCAATTTTTTTTTAGCAATTAAACAGAAGTTTGTTTCGAAATTAAATATGATTGTAAAAATATAGCTAGGTTTTTTAATACTAGTGTGTCACTGGATCATGGGTTCTCTGCAGTGGCTAGTTAAAACCATTTACGATTATGAGCTTGGTTGTGTTTTATAGGCTTAGCTGAGTAAAAATACCTTGTACTTTTGTTAGTACAAAGATGTGAAATGCATAGCTGCATGAGTTGCTTTTTATACATGCTCAACACAACTTTTTACATTAAAAATTTATGTTAAGGTCAAAGTTATTAAGGCTGGCAATGGTTCCCTTCAATAAGAAAAAAATATCTTTTCAAACTCCCTCCATTGTTTTCACACGTACTTTGACAAACTACGTTAAACTGGTATTTTGTGCAGGAGGACAGGATATGGAAGGAAATACACATGTAAAAAAAATAATTCAGGTTCTAAGGACGCTTTCTTAAATAAAGAAAATATTGAAAACCTGAAAGAATTTGAGTGGATGCAGTGTGAGATGGATGCAGCAGTAATGAGTAATGGGTGGTGTGGCTGTTAGAACTAACTCAGCCTTTAATGGAAGAGCTTTTCAGTGTTCATTTGTGAGCAGCTTCCTCGTAGTCACAGATGTCGGCAGATGGATACTGCTGATTCACTGGTACAGATGATGTGCTGTCTCCACCGAAGCAAAACTACAGTGGACTTTTATAGGAAGGCAGTGCAAATGCCTTAAAACTTGCTAAAGATTGCACATTTCCAGCCAGGCTGTTTCCTGTTATCATGAATTCAATACTACGGAAAACGGATTCTTTTGATTTTTATTTAATGGTGGTGTAATGTTTACTGCTACAGTTTCTATGAAATCCTTTGAATTTCTCCTTGAAGTAAATAAGCTGAAATAAATTTTCATTTTTTGTTCCTCGTCAGGCCTTCGCACAATTTGATGCTGAAGGAGATGGCACCGTAGATGTGGAGAATATGCTGGAGGCTCTCAAGAATTCTAGTGGAGCTAATCTTCAAGGGGAGCTTAGCCATGTAATCAGGCAACTGCAAGCTTGTTCACTAGTTCCAGGTATGAGAACAGGGAACAAAAATTATTTCCCAAGTCCTGCCTCATATAAGGAGTGCTGCTTCAATAAATTGTTTTAATAGTGTTGTTTGTCCTAATCTTCTCAAAAATCACAGTCCAAGTCATTCTCGCTTCTCTAGTGTCACACAAGTGAAGTTGCTATAAATTAAAAATTTCCCGTAATTACGTCCAGCTAACTTGCTTTCATAAAATAACCAATATTTTCTTCTCTGTGTGGCTGTGGAGCTTCTTATCCTTGTTTGGTTTATCTCACAGACAGAAAACAGTTCCTTGCAAAATTTTGGTGAGTGCTGAGCTAATGCAGCCTTATACTCGGTAACTGGAGGAATAAATCCTCCACTGAGTCTGTTTCAGGTGATGAGTCATATACTTTATTATTATTATATTGTTATTTAGCATTTGAAATCCTGCTAGAACATAATTCACGTTTTATAGCATATAGTTTGGAAAGTGTCAGTTTCCAGAATTTGATTTGTGGGATAAGTATCAGTTACTGGCTTTCCTTCCAAGCTTTTGATGATAAGTGGCTAAAGGGGATTTGCCTTAGAGGATCAGATGAGAAGTGTTAGAATTGACTAATAGATAAGTTGGAGGAGAGAACTCTATGGGGTAGCATTCTGCTGTCTAAATGCTCTGTGATTGAGAGTTCCACTGTTCAGGAGCTGAAACTTCATATGAAGTCGGTGGAAGGCGTTAGGCATCTCTTTGGGAATAATGCGCAACACCAAAGCATGATGCTTAGGGTAGCTCAAGGCGAGTGGTGTGGGTACACCAGCTCATTAGCCAAGCAGCATCTCTTTCACCTGGGTATTGAAGGTAAGAGCTTGGAACTTTTAGGGCAGCAAAATAAGCATAAGAACTAAGATTTTTGGTGATTGTTTTGAACACCTTCAGGCATTTCAGGTAACTGGCAAAAAATATTTGTCTGCACCTTTCACAGTCCTGCTGCAAAGGCTGCAGGTTTGAGCTACTTCATGTGGTGGAATGTAGTTCTGATATTGGCTCCCGTGCTTAATTTGGATTTACTTAGTAATGAGATGTAGAGGGGGAAACGATGACTTGGTCAAGTCAGATGTTGCAACAAAGATAGAAATAATGTCTCTTTCTAGGTTTTATTGATATATTTTCCGAATCAAAAGAGCGTCTTGGTCTTCATGCTTCAATGATACTGAGATTCTTGCACCGGAATCGGATTTCTAGTACTGCCATCCCTTACCCAGTGCTGGAGTACTTCAACAACATCTGCACTATGCGGTCTTCTGTGTTGAAGGATTCTTTAGATCGACTTCTCCTAAAAGAGAGAGGTATGTAGTATCTTCCCTTTTTTTCAGGATGGTAGTGTAACCATAACTTGAAGATGAAATAAAAAACTT
This sequence comes from Fratercula arctica, assembly GCA_947846985.1. Lineage (NCBI taxonomy): Eukaryota > Metazoa > Chordata > Aves > Charadriiformes > Alcidae > Fratercula > Fratercula arctica. The sequence continues at coordinate 12,223,244 of CANTUZ010000015.1, read as the reverse complement.
TCTTTTGTGTTTAATCTTTAAACTTTAACAGACATGACTTTTTATGAAGTCAGTCTGCATGTTTCTGTGTGCTTTTTTTGTTTTTTGAGGCACATAAATTGATAACAGCCTAGCAATCCGAGTAACAGACTTGGATGTTTTTCATCTTTCTCCTGACCTGTTCAGAATGATGGTTACTAATTTGTGATATTCTCTATTCAGTCAAATATCTCTACTTGTTGCTGGAAACTTCGTTTCCTTGTGGAGGTGAATGTTTTCTGAAGTTGACTGTTCAGTATTAAAAATTAATTTATTGTTTTGGGTGGAGGTAGTGAATCTTGTATTGTATTTCAGGTGAGACTGTCCTGGTGGTCTCCCTAGAGGGAAGGCCCCTTTTCTTCACAGCTTGACCTGATGCTTTCAGATCTCTGCACTTTTATTGAAACAGATAAGTTACATGGGGAAACAGTCTGCTTTGTCTCTTCCTTAGAATAGCTGAAGGGAGGTTTTCTCCATCACATTTTACTTTTTCCTCTCATCTGTTTGTATTTTGGCATCATAATAATAATAATAAAGCACTGATGAGGCCGGTAGTGGAAAGAGGAGATAAAGGCTGTTGACCTCCAGGCAAAGTAGGTGTTTCCAAACTGCAAGTGGTAGATTGAGATTATTGTGATTTCATCTGAAGTGAAACTTTGCTGTCTTCTAGGTTCTATCAGAAACACTTCTTCAGGATTTGTGTTCTGTGTCAACAAGTTAATTTATTTGAGATAATTATTATAAAGGTATCATAATTCAAAAAAAAAAAAAAAAAAAGAAGAGAAGAAGAAAGAATGTTATGGGTGATTTGTTTTCTTTGCAGAATACCCCAGTGACTTGAATGGTAATCAGGAGTCAGACAAACTGAAGTCTGTCACAAAGTGCTACACTCACATAGAAACCTCATCTAATTCTGCCGATATTGACAAGATGACAAATGGAGAAACTACATCCTTCTGGCAGTCAGATGGGAGTGCTCGCTCACATTGGATACGGTGAGCAACACAGCAATATGCAGCTGAGTTTAGGAAGAGTTAGTCCTTAGGTTTTACAGCCAGTGGGATGTAATTGCAAAAAATTATGGAATTAACAAGTGACACACGAATGTAGTTGAAAGCAGAAGTCATTAATCTCTGCATAAAGTTTAAAGGCCTAATCACCAAGTGAAAGTGTTCACATGTAAAATGCATGCATCTTCCATGCTGCCACATACCCTTGTTTTTGTAGCTGAGCTTTCCAAACTGCAAACTGGTTAGTACTTGAATAGAAGCTCTTTGCCACTGTCTAGAAAGTTACTGCTCCATCAAACAGAAATATACAGTGTTTTTTCAGTAGGATGTATAGAATGTGTAATTTAAAAAAAACCCACCAAAACAAACAAACAAACAAAAAAAAAAACCAAAAAACCAACCCCTCATTTTGGTCATTATTGACACTATATTTTTATTCCTGAGGAATGAGTCCTCAGTTGAAAAGCTGAACAATAGAAATTTCCACATTCTTACTATCAGAGGTGACTGTCTTTTAAGTTAACTACAAGTTTTCTAACTTGTCCACCATGATACAGCATTGGTAATGCTTGTGAAGCGCTAGGTAATTTCCAGTGGATTTTTTTTGTGTTTGTAGAAGTGGAAACTGGGTGAAGCTTAGCTAGAGGTGAAGTGCTTGACTTATCTTCCCTTTGCAAGAACTGTTTTATCTTCTTTGCCTTGCAGTTTAAAGATGAAACCAGATGTTGTTTTAAGACATCTGTCCATTGCAGTGGCAGCTAGTGACCAGAGTTACATGCCACAGCAAGTCACAGTGGCAGTGGGGAGGAATGCCAGCAGTCTTCAGGAGGTCCGAGACGTTCACATTCCGAGCAATATCACTGGCTACGTAACACTGTTGGAAAACGCTAACATTAGTCAGATGTGTGAGTTAATAAAGATACCATTGGTATATTGTTTTGCTGCTGCTTTGAAGGTCGATCATAGAATGGTGTGTTGAAATGTCGGTCGTTAGAGAAGAAACTTTTGACCTCCTCCTTGGGTCAGAGAAATTGTTTTAATTGTAGTTTAATTTCTAGCCTATAAGAGAGTCTTCTGATCTTTCTCATGGCATCTGTCTAACTTGGGCTAAGGGCTGAAGAACTGAAATGACTAAAGATGCAGTTTTAACCTCTCAATTTGAAGGCACTGGGCAATTTTAAAATATCTCTGCTTGCACAGTGAAAGCATATGTTGGATAATAGTATCTAGCAAAAAATCTGCTTTTGAACAACGTTTTCTTTTTCTTTTTTTGTTAGCAAAACTGTGAAGCTGGTCAGATGATTTTTGTAAAGCAGGTTTTATGCTAAGGATTTTTAAGTAGTGTTATTTTTAAGTCTGGTAGATGTGTGGGTGCTATATTGGAATCCATCAGAGGAAAGCTGCTCCTTCCTAAGATGGTTTCTGTTCAAATAGGTGCTTTTCACTAAGCTGAGCTTTTGACTGCCACAGAAGCGTTGCTCAGAAGTGACTAGGACAATGTTATCTACCTAAAGTGGTCAAGAGCTTAGTGAAAATTTTCATGTAACTTAAAACTTTGCTTTTAAGCTTTACTTTTTTTCCCTGTCTTCTCCACTACCACTCCCAAGGTACTTTCTATGTATGTGGGTAGAAAGGTATCGGTGAAATAGTCTATAATCTGTTTTCCACTTTGAAGGTCTTTTACTGCTTTTTTCCGGATTTCTAGCCGTGTGATATGTAATGGATTGCATAAGCCATTCAAAGGCTAAATTTTCCGAATCGTAGGGTGCATGGTGAAGAAACACATGTGTAGTTGTCTATATGTGGGAGTACTGTTACATATCTGCTGCTATTTTTCTAGAAGTTTTGCAGTAATTATTGTTTTGACTATCTGGATTCTTCTAGATCTAATCCAGCAGAAGAAATGGGGAAAAAAAATTTCTATGTTATGTTTTGACAGATGTACAGATAAACATCAAGCGTTGCCTTAGTGATGGGTGTGACACTAGAATCCATGGACTCAGGGCCGTTGGTTATCAAAGAGTTAAGAAGGTGGGCGTCTCTGTGTGCGATGCTTCAGCTATCTGGTACTGGTCTCTGCTGACCTCTCTGGTAACAGCTTCCATGGAAACAAATCCAGCATTCGTTCACACTATTTTACAAAATACTCAGTAAGTACCAAACTTCCATGGTGTGTGACTTATTTAGTTATATATTTAATACTTCCAGCTTCGGTCAACTAATCTCCCTTGTGTAACTGGTTTCCACTCCCTCTGTCAAGGTGTTTAAACATCTTTTTAGCTATCACACTGTTTAAATTTTGGTATTTCTCTTTTATCCATTTGCACATACTAGAACCAGTGTAATTCTCCTAGCTGTTGTAGTTGTTAAACCATGACTGAATGGACACTGAGAAACATGTTTTTTATCTATCCTTTGGCTTGTAATATTTTTGAGAAGCCTAAAATTAATTAATCTTCTTTGTTAATATTATCGATTATAAATAATGGCCAGTTTCCACTTATGAAAGGAGCTTAATTAGGCTTAATTGTCAGCAAATACATGACATGTAGTGCCTTGTCGTGCATTACATGGGATATGCAATATCTCTGTGCAGGCGTTTGGTTTTGGTGATTGTCTGTGTAACGTTTCCTTGTTTGGCTGCCAAACACTTCTGCTCGATGTCTTGAAGGATTGGAATCCTAATAAAATCGCTACACACCCACATCAACTTTTATAGAGCTCAGTTACCATGATGCCACCACTTAAGAGCACTGCTGTCATAACGTTAATGACTACTGTAGGCTAAAGTCCTTTAAGCCTATCCTTAACTTGTGTCATCTATGAAACCACTTTGAAGTTTAAATAACTTTATACGTGCTTACTTCAGGTTCATAGTTCTGGGCTTTACTAAAATTGAGAGCCTTCAGTCTTGCTACGCTTTGGATATTTGTTAGAAATATAACATGGATCCTGAGCTAATAAAGCCTAAAAAAGTTATGAAGCTTTGACTAAAAATACGTGTTCAGGAATTACAAATTCAGTGGTTAGAAGTATAAAGCTAGAACGCAAACTTTAGTATTGGTTAGAATGACTTTGAAACCGCTTAAGAATTCTTATTTTCTGGGATTATTACAGTATCCTAGGAAATCAAAGACGAATTCTCATCTGTGCTAACAGGTTTCTCTCTTGGTTTCTGTAATTGTTCTGAAAGAATTTAGTAGCAATTTTCCCTTTATTAACAGGCTTTTACTCAATTCTAGAACTGTTTAAGTGAAGCAGTACTTATCAGTACTAAGCTATTTCTAATGCTGTCACAGATTTAATTGAAACTCCCTTGATTTATTTGTCTCATTAAATCTGAGATAATGAGGCTGAGATTCAAGATTACGTAGCAGTCATTGAACTTTCCCCACCTAGAACGCAATACTGTTTTTACCTTTTGAACACATTTGCTGGGTAAATAGATTTTCTGCATTCAGAATCTATTCGTAGAGACCTACTCATATAAAGCATGAAGATTCAAATGTCTAATTAATTTTAGAAGGCTTTTTTCTCTGATTCTGTCAGGGTTTCTGATGTTATATTCTGTCCTTTTTACTAGGAAAGCACTGCAACACATGCCACCTCTATCCCTAACGCCGGGCTCTACAGATTTTTCAAGCTTCTTATCTCCAAATGTTTTGGAAGAAGTCGATAGCTTCCTTATAAGAATAACAAGGTGAGGTTGTGTTGATGTGTTTTGATGTCGTGGAAAAGAAGAATTTGTAGTGGCTTAGAAGAATTTGCATAGGAAACGTATCTCATTTTTACTCACCTGCTTTTCTTACAGTATCTTGAAAAATTCAAAGACATTAAGAAACAGGCACATTAGATTTTTCCATGTGCACATTGTTTGTCTTTATTTAAAACTGAAGTCCTGAGTTTTCTTTTCATACTGTTGTATTTTTTCCCTCCCCAGTTGTTGTACTACTCCAGAGGTTGAACTTACACTCTTGGCCTTTGCCTTAGCCCGGGGGAGTGTCGCTAAAGTGATAAGTTCCCTTTGTACAATCAGCGATCATCTGGACACTCCATACAAGGCTTCATCCCTTATCGCTTCCATGGCAACAGTCAGACAGAACCTGCTCTATAAATACGGTAAATGAGTAATTGTGGGATCCTTTACTGTAGGTACTTAAGACAATATGCAGCTTTGAGTTGTTTTACTCGTACTGCTGGGGTTTAAACTATAGAAGACTTCCAAATTAACAGCTCTTACCAAGAAGATGCAGCCTGTGAAGCTGAACTGCCCTAAAAGTTGGTGATTAGATCAGCTTTCTCTCATCTAAGAATTGAACCAGGTGGCATCATTTTGAGGGAGAAAACATGAACTTTGTAGATAGTGATCCCTGTGTCAAAATGGTGATAGTGTTTGTATTGTATAAAAGGCAAATGACATCAAGTATTTTTATTCTTCTGATAACACAGTTAACTTTTTGTGTGTTTAGCCTCAGTAAGTGGTCTCTCTTGCAGACATGTGTGTGCGCAAATTTTAACATGTGTTTTAACTGTAATGTCATTAGCATCTGTTAACCGTTCTTTATTTTCACTTTTATAAATCAGTCTGAGTATGGCATAAGTGTAGAGCTATGCATGGTCTGGCACAAGGCATAAGATTTTGCTGTATGGACTGTACTTGTTTGATAAATCTGTATTTTCTCAAGTGTTAACTTCTGAGATTATCATTAGTCTCTCATGAAGAATTTTTCCCTTTGATTGCCTTTTAGTAGGTTTTGCCAGGATTTCTTGGCTTGTGCCAAAGAGTACATTAATTATTTTATAATTATAGTATTAGTATTAACTTTCAAAAGGTTTGAAAATTGTTTCATTTTTCCCAGAGTAGCTTCTGCTTTTTGCAAGACAAAAATGGTATTTCATATATCGTGAATTCCAAAGTGTGCAAACAGTCGAGAGAACATTCTTTGTCACGATTTTCGTTGTCCTTCTGTCCATATCTAAAGCTTTAGCTATGTTAGATTACCGTATCTCTTATACTCCAGTTTCTTCCTTTTCTTTTTTGTCTGACAATGGTAAAAAGCTCGTAATATTTTAAGTTTTTTTCATTTGTTTTCTGTGTGATGAACTTAAAACTGGAAAACAGGCTCTTTATTTTATGAATTTGATAAACCTGTTAATTTTCTTATTTAGGAAAACCATTACGGCTGACTCTGCAAGCATGTGATGTAAAGGGAAAAGAAGATAAATCGGGGCCTGAAAACCTCCTTGTAGAGCCGTGGACTGGGGATGGTAAGATCTTGGACTTAAAATCCAGAATATTCAACCAGAAACAAAGGCTGTTAACAAGGCTATGGTTCTCTTGCATATGTATTTATAGATATTTGGTGCTACTCAATAGTTTAATGATATGGAAGATCTGTTAAAAAAAAAAAAAAAAAAAAAAAAAAAAAAAAAAACCCGAAACACCAACAACAATTCTCCCCCCACCAATATATAAATTCTGTTTTCCAACAAGGTGGATTTCCCAGGAGCCTGCTTATTGTAATAACTAAACAAACAAAGAAATGAGTGGACTTGGGGGAGAATTATTGATATTCTATGTGGAAGTCAGCAATGAGCTGTCACAAAGAAAATTATACTAGAGCACATTTTGTGGGTTGAAGTCATGAATCATTCACTGCCAGTTTCCCAAATATTGATGGAGAGAGATGGTAGAAATCATTGAAATTTTCAGAGACTGTATGTAACTCTTAATTCTCCTTTAAAGCCCGTCTTTGTTAATGCAATGTGTTTATGTACTTGATACAACCTAAAGAAAGAGGTTTGTGTTTCTTGACCTCCTTTTTAAATTAAATACCACCTAATCTTTTTTAAAAAAAATCTGTATTGTCTTGTGCAGTGCTACTGGTAAATGAAAGTTGCTGTGATAGACAATCGGGCACATTCCGAATGCTTATTTTACCCCTTTGTTTGCTCACGTGTAGTGTTTGATTTTATTCTTTAGTTACTTTGTGGATTGTCTTCTGTTGTTTTATGGATCACAGTTTGGGGAACAATGAATCATATCAGTGAATAGAGCCACAAGCCAAAGTAATATTTGGGAGTTATTAATAACCTTTAATGGGGAAACACTCTTGAAATTGCTGCAGTACTGCAGCCCCAGAGAGACACTGGCTGGAGACACCAGCGTATGCTCTTTGGGAGCATATACTAACACGATATGGTCTTACTTGTCTTTTACTCTTTTGTTTGGAAACATTTCCTATTGAGCATTTCACTTGAAAAGTGTCGTGTTTTTGTTTCCTCCTTTAGTCCACAACCTTAGTGTTCTCTTTCAAACAGCTTGCACTAGCAATCCTTCCAACCTCATTCAGTTCCCACTGCTGCTTTAGGTTTTCTTACTGAAACTGGGAAGACCAGAGCAAGTATCATTCTTTCTACTGGAACCGAATCTTCGTTTCAAGTGACACAAATTAGAATAAAGGTACGTAGTTCCTCTGTGCTTTTCAAGTAGAAGAATTGCTTTTTTCCCTAATGGTAGAGTTGAATTAGAATTTTTTTTTGTATGAACAGAAATTTTAAATTAATCATGCAATAATGTTATTTTGGGGTTTTACTTTTATGTAAGTCACAGGGAACTTGAGGAAATGGAGGTCTTAAGTTCTTTCAGGGTAACACAAGCGTGCAGTAAAACGTTTCTTTTCTATTGCTTTTATCTTTCTCTTGTAATATACTCAAGCCAGTGAGCCTTATGTGTATGGTTTCTCTCTGAACAGTACGTATTTATTTGTAGGATTATATACGTTATACTTAAAATAATTTTTCAACTCTGTGAACAGCATTTTTCAGGATATATAGCATGTGAGTCAGTTTCAAATTCTTTTTAGAGACATCAGTATAATTTGAACACTTGACATGATTTTATCTGGTTTAAAAGCAAGATCTTGTGCTTAAATCATGGCCAGGACAAAACTTCAGTTTTCAGTGAGATTTCTGCATCTGGATTTATTTATTTATTTAAGACAAAGCAGTAGTTTTAATTCCTGGAACAAGGATACATATTTCAGTGTCAAAGAGAATTAAATATAGATGGAATTCTGGCAAGTAAATTCTAATTGGAGCTGGAGAGGCAGCTAAGCTGTTTTGCAGTGTCATGTTACTGGGATACGTAACTTTAGTTTTGTTTGGTGTTTTTTTTTTTTTTAAATTAAAGTATGCAAAATTAGGATTAATATGTGGATTGTAATTAATATTAGGGTGCTAGCAGCGTGATAAATGTGGCAGATATTAACCATGTACATGATCCTGGTTCAGTGACTTACAAAAGGTTTCATAACAATTCTCTAAATGTGTTTCATTTTTCTTTAGGTAAAAAGTGCAGTTCCAGAGATCAATATTGTCAGGGTTTAGTTGCTTCCTTTTTTTCTGTGAAAGCAACACCTTCTTTTATTGCCAGCTTTTTAATACTGGATTTGTTCTTTTAGGTCCGAAGAGGTGCCATTGGGGCCCAGTGTGGGCTGGTGTTTGCGTATAATAGTGCTTCAGAAAAGTTCCACGCAGAGGAACACTTCAAAAGATTTGAAAACTATGACAAATGGAAGCTGCGGGAATTCAAACAATTTTTAAAAAACAGGTATAGGTGGACTGTTTTGCAGTGAATACATGGAAGATAAATGCTGTATTAGATCTCTTTGCAATGCCACTTGAACTACTAAGAATTGTCCCAAATGACTTAAAAATGGTGCATCATTTAATTGTTACTTGTTTGATTTTAATGAGCCTCAATGTTATGTGTTTGAGGAAATACGTATATAGCTGTTGTTTTCAACCCTTGATTTAAAGACATTTTTAAAAAGGGATATAACAAAACAAGCTTTCTGCTTGAGATGCAGAGCACTGGTAACAGAAACAATTTGTAGGAAGATCATATGTTAATTAGCTTTTATTAAATTACTTTCTCAGAACTGTTTTTTAAGAGTTGAGGGGAGGTTAGGGACCATGACTAAAAAGATTTCCTTAAATTTTCTTACCTTGCGTGTGATAGAGTTTGGGTATGTGAAAGTTTCTTTTGTCTCTCTTCTCATCTTTATATCCAGAACATGCTAAAAATATTTTGGTAGAATATCAACAGCTTTGCAGTTTTTTAAACTTTTTTTATTTACAAAGCTTGTTACATTCTTTTATACGTAGAAGCAGTTGTTCGTGTGACGATTTGGGAGATGATGATCCTATTGGCTGGTTTGAAGTGGAAGAAGAATGGGATGAAGTTGATGTCAAAATGCAGCAATGCAGAATTTCCCAAGTAAGAAACCGTGAAAATCCATTTTCCCAGTCACAGTGAGCAGAGGCTCGTCTCTGGGCTTTGTTGTAATCCCAGTTGAAATAAACACAAGTCTTTTTTTTGTGGAAGAACTCTTCTGGGTAGATGCAAAAATCGACGGGCTTCTAGTTAAGTGAATGATGCAACTTTTGTCCTCTGAGTTCTGTTCTTTTTCTCTGTACGTACCCGTGTATAGCTGTAGGTAAGTGGTCCTTCAGGATCAAATTTAATGCAAAATTACGTGATTATGCAGAGAGTAGTGGTTTTATCATGAGGAAATATTTCTAAAAAGGATGAATGATTGTTGCTTTGTTCTAATATATATATTTGAAATAACTACTGCATAGTTACAGCATTTATTCTTTCAGAGACAGGTTCTTCAACTCTTGTTTTAAGGGGAAAAAAATGACTAAGCAGTTCCATCAGTTAGGGTGATTTTTTTGGAGAATGTGGGACTTCTCTGTTTCAAGAGTTGCAGAATATGGATTTTGATTTGTAGTGCTTAAGTGGGGAAAATTGCTTTGCAGGCCCTGCATTTATCTTGTTTCTAGAGGGATCTCTTGTGTAGTTCCCCAGTCCTTTTCTGTCGTATGGAAATTAGCAGAAGTGGTGCACGGTTATAAGTCAACTGGGAATTTTTCTAAACCGGTCACTGCTTGCTAAGACGTTCCGCTGTTGTCTGTGTAACCTTTAGTCCCTGAGACTTGTGAGTGTGGAGTTACTAAGTTCATTTGGGTGGCAGAATTTGCTATTCCCTTCAGCTTTGCCTCACTGTGGATGGATTGCATAAAAGTTATGTTTTAAATATTATATATTGATCCTCTGCTTGCTTTTAAATGCAGCTAATAATTTTTTAACCTGCAAAAATGCTGTAACTCTTGAGCCAAGGAGCAGAGTATGCAGAACGAATGGAACTGGTAATGAATTAACTAACTTTGCAGATGCTTGTAGAGGTCACAGAACCATCACTGTGACTTTTTGGACGTGGGTAGAGTTCAAGCTTAGCCTGAATCTCAGGATCAGTATTTCAAACTTCTGGGGGTGATTGACAGGGAGTAAGGCTTGCCCCCCCCTGCCCCACCGGCAGTCTCCTCACGTATGTGTGCTCATGTCTTTTAAAAGCCAAGTTTGTACTAACTTTTAAAACAAATCTTATGCTTATATTCTTCCAGTACTTGATGATAAAATTCTTGTGCACAAGACAAGACGCAGCAGAACGGCTCGGAGTTCAAGGCCTGAATGTTCTTGGCTATCTTCGGCCAATGCGAGACGAGCCCAACAGGAGTATGAACTGCTTACAGTGCAGGAAGAGTGATGACGATACTGTTTGTGGCACAACTCTTCTCCTGAAGACACTTCATTTTATCCAGCAGCTGGCACAGGACCTGGTATTTTTACTTAGTTCTTTTTAAGCATGTACTTACCATGCTAAAAGCAATACGGCTATGCTAACAGTAATTGTGAATGGATAAGGTACTAGTGACTTAAAACTATGCTGTGGAGGGAAAAAAAATGGTTTCTGGAAAATAGCATTCTGTGTATGTTTACTGAAGTTGACTAGGAATATGCACACTTTGGGTCCAGAAGAGAGTTAAGAACCATTTTTCAGCATCAGGTTACAATGGTGGGTGAAGCAGATGCAACCGAAGGATGCTCTGCCGTCTGTTAGATAACGTAGCTATTTCTGAAGCAAGCGTGGGGGAAAGTCCTTAGAGGGGTAGCTAGAAAAGCCGCAGAGATTAAAACGTCCTCTCTTTATCTGAAATAATTCTGTAAATATCTAGGGCGAGATGTATACAACTGAGAGACGTGGCTGGTATGTGCGGATACATGTCAGCATGATGTACCCTATTTTTGAGGATACATGTCAAAATTGTTTTTTATTCATACAGTGCGTGCATCTCTGCCTTTTCAGCTTCGATTTTGAACCATGGGCAGTCTTATTTTGGCTGTTACTGACTTTGAATCAAATTAGGTGAAGCGGTAGAGGTTGCGAAGTCTTTTGGTGGTGGAGGGTGGGGATGGGGCACTAGACATCTGGAGAGAGGAGAGAGAGTCCTTATTAGTAGCTCTGTGAAGGGGAAGGTTTCAGCATGAACTATCACATTTAGACAGTGGAATATCCATGAAAGAACTTATACTGGAATTCATGTTAGCTGCAAATTTATAGGAAACCAGGCAGCTTTAAACCCAGTGCTGAGGGATTTACTTGTTATAAATGTGTTCTGTATAGAGTTAATTTTCCAATCCTGCATTTTCTTTTCCTTTTTAAAGGTTCAACAGAAGGAGAGTGGATTAAAATACAAGTCATTTTTAGATTTCACAGGCCTTGATTTGCAGCTGTTCTGGAACTTTTACAGTAAACTTCACCAAAAGTAAGTCACTGTGGTGAAGCACTAATCTGTGTGTGTATGTATAAATAAAGTATGCTTGGTTTAGTTGCAGCAGTTTCTTCTTCCTAAACTACATTATTTACATAAATAACATTTTCCTACTGCTGCCATATGTGTTTTAAACTACAATGTTATGTAGAAACTTGAGATGTAGATTAATTTAGCTGGGAGCTGTACTTTTTTGGCTATGTGCTTTCTATTCAGTGTTTTTTATGCATCTGAGATAGATAATGCTATGGAAGTCACTATTTGATGCAAAAGAACTTATTTTCTAGTTTTTACTTCTGTTTATTTTATGCTTTCTTACAGCCCAAGGGAAGAATGCATCTCTGCTCAAACGCTGCTGCTGCAGCTTCTCCAGAGCTGCTTCTCTGCACTTACTGGAGACAATAAAACTGCTAAACCTCAAGAAACTTCTCAGAGCAAAACATCTGGTCACACAGAAGCTGCAGAAGAGCTTTACAGACATCTGTGTGAAGGTAATTTATACTGACTACATTAACTGTTTTGTCTGTTCTGGCAGTGTGTTACAATAGTTAAAATTTGGGAAAAGGTATTAATTCCTAGAGGCCAAGTCAGCTGCTGTTCCTTTGTTTTCTCGTCAGGTCGGTGTGTGCTAATTAGTCTATCACAGTGAAATTTTCCTTGACCCCATGGAATGATTTTATAGACTTTCTGACAACATATAGTCTGGCAACAGCAAACTTCTTTCAAACATGACATTCAAGCATTGAACAAGCAGGGGATGTGATCTTTTAATTATAATGTTACTGGGGTTCATTTATTTTTGATATTTCATATAAATGCTCTTACAAGGAGCTGAAAGGTTTAGAGAAACACAGGGAAGATTCTAGAGCCTGTGAAGAGAATGGGAATTACGCCTTAGATTTCATTGGAAGTAGGATGGTACCCTCTTTATTCAGTCTCCTGAAAGCAAGCTAGAGATAAACCAGTTTATGTAGAATCTGTCACATCTTGAAAACTTTATTAGCTTTGATAGTTGTCAAGTCTTAATGTTCCTAGAATTAATTTACTCAATGAATAAATATATCCTGAGAAAAATCTTTCTTGCTAGAAGTCAAAAGTTTCCCCTCCTTTTCTGTGTGTATAATGGGATTGCAAAGGCTTGTAGTTGTGTAAATGAACACGTTTAATTCAGTTATGCCTCTAACATGTTAGATGGAGTTTAATTTGGACTTGTAATTTTGTTTCCTTTTTGTATGAGCAGTAGTGGATATGGGGGACAGTAACTCCACGGCCATGAAAATGCTAAAAGAGGAAGTTAAGAACACCTTACTCAGCGGAGCTGCAGTCTTTTTCCCAGATAGACAGACCAGGCGACACCAGCTCTTCACCATGATGGTAAACCATTACATGAGAAATTGATTTAGTACCTGCTTTCTTTATGCAGAAAAGAGGACAAATCTGAGTTCTTGTCAAATAACATATACTTTGTCCCATTAAAGTAAAAACCTTCTTTTTTTTTTTCTTTGCCTCTTTTTACCCTCCCCCTTCTCTCTCTCTCTGCAGCTTATCCAAAGAAAGAGGAGCTAACCCTGCCTTTCTTACCAAAAATGAATAGTAGAATGCAGAAATTAGAATTCTTTCTCACAGAGGAAGGAAACAGAACGTATCATAAAAAATAAATCTTTTTCCTTTTCTAGAAAAACATCACAGAGCAAGAACATAAGCAATCTGTGCATCTTGCCTTCAGATCCTTGTGTACCCACTTCAGGTAAGGGGTCCTGAAATTCAAAATCACTGTCTAACACCCCACATCTGTTAATAAGTTCATCTTTAATCCTTTTTAGAAATGTTATTCCCCTGGAAAATAATTCTCCAAAATACTCAACTGACCTTGCTTTAGAAAGGAGAGTACTACTACTTAATGTGTTTATCAACTGAATAGCTATATAAAACTTTGTCCAAGGTTGGTACTGGAATCACAGTATCTTGCTCTTTGACTTCTCCTAGACTATCTTCCAGTTTTTAAGTGATTATTTGTCCATGAGGACAGTTGGTATTGATTTAATCAGTCTAGAGTCATCAGAACCCAAACACTTTTGATTTTCATAGTAAAAAAAAAAAAAATACAGTAGGATCCCTACAGATTTGTCACAAGGATAACTAAATTTGTATTTTGGAACTGTGCTACTTGTTGTTGGTTAGTAAGATGATTTTTGTTTTGTAGTGATCAAGATCCAGGTGGGCTCTTATTATTACCAGAGAAAGGAGTTTCTGCGAATTTTGACATAAGTGAAGTGCTGTCAGTCATGGATACCCTTCTGCTAGTGGCAGCAAGAGAGGTAACTGTCTTTGCGTTGTTTCTCTTCCTACTTCTTTGCCGTGATTTTTGCACGCATTCAAACACAAGCTGCATGCCTGAGATGTATGCTGAAGAACTAGCTTTCCTGTTCTTCTGGATCAAACTATTCATGGTTATTCAAGTCTGTAGGATTAGGGTTTCCAACAGATTGAAATATTTTCCTTTAAGCATTAACATTTCATAATACTAGAGTAAATGATGTATAAGATGAGGATTTTTTCCTTAGCGTTGAAAAGACTTTATGGCAGCCTATCAACACTAGGAAACAGGAAGTAATGGTCCCATATTGAGAGGTCAGAATTGGTCATGTCAGTAAGGGAGGTGCAAATGGAGGAGGGTCATTTACATATGCAGAAAAAAAATGTGCTGAGAACATAGAGTGACTCATATGTAGCTATTCCTACTTAAAATTGCAATTTATCAAAACAAAATGCATTTATTGCTTCATGGTGTTACATGCTGCTTGTCGGTTGCATTTAATCTTTCTCGTGGGGTGGTTGGGATGATTGGGATGATAATGACCATCACAATTTACTTAGTGCATGTGGTATGTCATTCTGCAGCAGAAGGGGATATCCTTTCCTTACATTCTTTCTTTTTCAGTGTGAAATGATGATGCTGGATGTTGCACAGCAAGAGAGTGGCACAGTCTTGTCTTCCTTATTCTGGTCTGTTCAAGGTAGCCTCCTTTCATGGTGCTACCTACAACTTAAGGGTAGCGATAATTCAGCCAAGGATGTTGCTGTAGGAATACTTAAAAACTGTAAGTGCTGGTATTGAATACAGAATTAAATGTGGTGTAATACAGGTCTTTAAAATATGATTTCTCAAATAGCAGTGCAATAAGGGTTCACCAGTGGTTGCCCGAGGCAATCCCATAACTATCACAGCATTTCCAGTCTCTCTAGGACATCTGTAGGTATATTGAGCAACTAGGAATTTTAGCCATATTGATAATTTTATGTTGGGAGAATCTTCAGAAAACATTTAAGTAAGTTTTGGGTGTCAAATACTGGGGAAAATGAAAAAAAGAAATACAGTTACAGACTTTCATTTGAACATTTTGCTTTCTTTAAATTTCCCTTATTTTGATAAGCTTCTGTGTGGTGGTATGTATTTTCCTAGTTGTTTGTAAGACCAAGAAGAAAAGAACTTCAGAAGCTGAACACTTCTAAGTGGTGTTTTGCTACAGCTGTCTCTTTTTTTTTTTTTTTTTTTTTTTTTTAATACAGCAGCACAGTGTTGGGTAGTTAATTGGGCCAAGTACTTAACAAAGATGTAATTTTCTGTAAAATTACTTCATATTTATGTTATTTGTGTATAAATAAGTTTTTTATGTTCCTGTCTTACATTTTAAAATGGAGTAGGGCTATAGCTAAAAGTTATTAGCCTTATTCGTTACTTAAGCTGCACATGAGTTTACATAGAGAGGAAGCTACTCGATACACTGAGATTTTCAGCAGTCTTGGAGTGCTTGATTAAATTACTCATCGCTTCTCTTTTTTATTTTTATTTTTTTTAATATCGTTGATAAGCATAACTTGTTTCCACAATAGAAATATCACAGAAAACTTCTCTGAACTGTTTTGGCTCTTGAGTGTCACTGCCTTGGGGCAGCACATGCCTTTCCTGCTCTCTGTCTTCTTGTGCACATCACCATGCACTTAAGTGTTTGATAAAGCAGGTTGTGGTAGCAAATCCTTAAGGTGGCTATTAAGGGTTTTTTTTCTCTTTAGATGTGGGCCAGTTCCTGTCAAATATCAGAACGATTTTGCAGTCACTTTTATCTCAATATAGTGGCAAAACAATAGTAGAAAAAATAAGTAACTCTGTCTTTGCTATGGCCACTCGTCAGCTGGTAAGTGACCATTGGGATTTTGTACTATTCCCGGGTAGCATGGCTATGGTTACGTGCATTTTCATGAGACCTGTGTTTTCTCCTAGGTCATCTTTTTGTTGGATTTTTGCACTTTAGACATTCCATACTGTACTCTGCTACAGGGATTCAGCACTTTGATAGAGCCACTGAAAAGCCTTTGTAGTGAGCCTCATAAGGTAACTAAAGTACCTAAAGGCACTATTAAGTACAGTGAAACAGAAGCAAAATTGCAGGAAAGAGATCTCAGGTGATCCTATTGGTACGAGTTTGAAAGGAGCTGAAAAGCTTCTACAAGTATGGCACGTGTAATGAAATACTGAGTGAGGAACTAGAAAATATGTCCATACTGGTATGGAAGATGAGCAAAATGACCAGAAAGTGCAATTGGAACAAGAAGCCTAGAAGGCAGAAAGGAGGAGGGATCCTGAAAATGAAAGAGAGGAATTAAAAATTGCATATGCTTAACATTTTTAGCTTTGTTGCTTGTGGTAATGCAAATAGTCTGTATGTCTGTAGTGTAGATGTTTAAATCTGCATTAGTCATCCAGACTCTCTTTTGTTATCACTGGAGACTTGTAGAATCTTCTGGGGTGAGACTTTCTCCTCCCTGAGTAGACCAGATGAATTTTGCTTTAGAAATGCTTCTTTAACATGGTTACCGAGGGTGTACTTATAACTAATTTGGGTGTAAATCAATGCTCTAGCCTTTTTAATTCCACTTTAATTCCACTATATACATCTGGCAAGTTGAAAGTATAGACACAAAAATCTAGTGTGGTAATTTTTTTTTTTTTTTAATGCTTTACTTTCTCAAGAATGCATTTTCATTCTACAGTTGGAAATGGAAAGCTGGCAGCAAGAACAGCCTGTAGTATTGCGAACATGGACAATGGAATCTCCTCATAACTATGAAAATAATTGCCATGAGGTCTCAGTCTTCCTATGTCATGGGGCAACTTACTTTGAGGTGGAATTTGATGAAAAATGTGAAACTGAAAGGAGGTAATGTAGTCTTGTGCTGTGTTAGATTCCACAACCTGTTTGCGGAGGGCATGCTTTGATGTGCAAGGATACTTCCTGCACTCCAAGCATGCCATTTTAGTTTCTTCATTGTCCTGAGTAATATACAATGTGCTATTTTGAATAACTTCTCGTGCTGAAAGCCGCTTCTCCTGGCAAATGTACAGACATGCTGTTTGTACGAATTTTGCTTCCTTTGGCCTTGATCTGTTTTGTAATATTGCTGTGACCACCACACTTTGTGCTTGTGGTATTTATTTTGCCCTCTTTAGGCAAAACTATTGGCTTGGTTTCTCTTGGAAGCGTATCAGGCTACTGCTTAGTTAAGACATGCCAGATGTTAAAATTGGCACCCGTTACCAATTCTGAAGGGCTGGGAAAGTTCTGCAGGAAAGCAGGTCTGTGTTTGCTGGGACTATTGCATTGAAACATGGAATAAATTCCGTAGCAGTCACGTGAAGCACTGCAGGTGTGGTTCAGAAAGATGTGATAGGGTACTCTGAGATGTAGCACTTGTGAAAATCCAAGAGCAAACACTTTCCCCCCAAACTTAAAAAGTAAATATGGAAGTAATGAATTGCAATTTTCACAGGTATGATTACCTGGAGTTTACTGATGCCAGAGGTGCAAAAACTCGTTACGATACAAAGGTTGGCACTGAGAAGTGGCCTAAGGTGAGCATCTTTAAAATTCTGAAGCAAGTGATAGATCCAATCTTAGGAAATTCTTACGATTCTTGTGGAAAGCCTATCATCTACTAGGATGTGTGCTTTCATACTTGTGTGTATGTGTTTATTCCCTCGGAAGGGTGGGGGGCAGGAGGTGGGGAAGAAATTCTGCAATGATGCAGATAAAAGGAGTGAATGAGTAAAAATCCCTCTTTGTGGCTGGGATCAAAGGAGCAGTCAGTCAAAATGAAAAATAATAATCATGTCTAACTGCCAGTAACTACATGGGTAAAATTTATTCGTTGGCACTCTGCCCTCACAGTTCTTCACGTCATGAGAGGAGCGTAGTGCTTCCTTGCAGCTATGCTCTTTCTTTAATGACACCTACTCAAGTGGGATGCTTCTCTAGTGTTTTATGGCTCTGTCTTCTAAAGCTCAATCATCTATAAAATTTCTCATTAAGCTATTAAATAGAAATTTTACCTGCTTAGTATTGTGGGTTTCTCATTCAGATGGTGGGGGAAATTAGATCTGTTATGGACAGAACATAATACTGAAAAACCACAGTTGCTGAAGGAAATTCATTACCCTGAAACGTCTTCCTGTCATGTACATTTGGCAAAATGACTGTTTTGTTGCTCTGTAGAAAGTGACCTTTAAGGCTGGCCCACGGCTGCAGTTTCTCTTTCACTCTGACAGCAGTAATAATGAGTGGGGCTACAAGTTTTCCGTCACTGCTTACGGCCTCCCAGATGTTGCCGTTTCTTGGGGCTTGGATTTACAGCTTCTTGTATCCCGGTTGATGGGGCGCTTGGCTTCCCGAAGCATGGCCCTGAAATCTCTGCGAGGTGAGTGCATTTAATAGCTCCAGAAGTTGTGTTGCCGTATAAAGAGGAGATACGAGGACCTTATGTTTCGCATCCCCTGTGAAAATAAAGTTTCTTTTGTATTTCTCTCTTGACGGAAGATGGGAGACTTGCTGTATTGCTGCTTCACAAAGTTTGGTCACTGAGCTGTCCCGCTCTTTGTGTGGGACTGCTCTGAGAGTGTCACAGGGATCACTGTGGTGCCTCCAGTGTTCAGAAGCCGATGTTAGGAAGACACAGACATCTGGAAATAATCATACTAAACTGAATTACATTTAGGAATTAATATCAGAGTTTGCCCAGTCTTCTGAACACAAATGATGTAAAAAGTTTCACGTGGGCATTTGGTATTGGTTTAAATTTGAATTTACAATTACGTTTGGCTAATTCCAGAAGTGAAGTACACTTAGCATTTGGGCCACTGAAGATAAGTAAAATATGAACTATGAGATGGGAGATAAAAAAAAAAAGAACAAAAAAGTTTATTTCTTAATTTCAAAACCAGAACGTTTCTGTCTTCCTAAATCTGAATTCATTCACCGCTTTGCAGAAAGTAAACAAGGTTAAAGAGTTCTTGCTGCAGTCAGGTGGTCAGTGCTTACCTTGGAAAATTAGGCAAGTACTTACCTGTGAATTTAGGGAACTAATTGAAATGTTCTTATCATAAAATATTTTCTTCCTTTCTTAATATGAGCATGCTTACGTATAGCAAATAATTATGTCTTTAGGAGGAGAAAAAACTTTTAAACTCTCTTGCAAATTGGGGAATTTTTATGGTCATAAATACAGCGAAAGTGTTTAATTTAAAGTCCTTCCATAATGTAACATATCATCACTACAAGATAAGCTATTGATGCTATCATTAAAGGAAAGGTACATCAGTTTTCTGCACCGTATTAGAGAAAGAGAAGTTGGAGATTGTTGTTAAATTACTTTTTCAGTCTATTTGCATTACCTTTTTTCCCCTACTGGATGTTTAACATTTATTATTTTCATTAATCTGTAAAAATGAACAAAAATATTTAGTAACTGACGTGTCTGTTCTGAATTTCTTGCAGAACTAGGTAGTGAAGCAGACTTGCCTCCTTTGAAAGTAACGTCAGTTCTTAATTCTCCTCTGTGGAAACCTGTCTTCAGGCATCAGATGTGTCCTGAGGCGCTGCCGGGAGCCAGTCAAAGCAGCAAAATGCACCGAGATAAAAAAGAGGTACTTGTACCCACTGCTATTGTTTCATTGGCGTGAAATCCTTATGTATCACGCAGTTTCATTCAGGCTTAATTAGTTGATACATCCCTAAGCATATGCTGTTGTGCTAAAGTTGTCATCACTTGTGCTGTTTAATTCAAATATAAAGGAGGAAAGAAACTTTGCCTGTGCTCTTTATTAGTTTCCATTTTCATAGAATGGTTGGGAGGGACCTTCAAAGATCATCTAATTCACCCCCCTGCCTTGGGCAGGGACATCTTTCATTAGATCAGGTTGCTCAGCTGCAGTAGAGATTCTGCAACTTGATTTAATTGTCAAATTAAATTTGTCAAATTGAAATTGAGCGGCAACAACTTTTCAGATAATGTTGAAGTAAATGTTTTCTAACATTCTCTCCAGGCTAGGAGCTCTCACCAAGATGACTGCCGTAACTTTCTTATCGACTTTGCAAAATCAGATCCTGCCCAGGACTTCAGTGGGCAAAAATCTGAACTTTTCAAAGGACTTATACAGGCATGTAAAAAACAGACCCCAAAGACAGATATAGTTGCTGGTTCTACTGTTGATCAAGCTGTGAACTCAACATTTGCTGCTTTGGTGTATCTCACTCCAGAGTTAAATGAGAAGCTTCAAAAATATGGTAACTCTAATATTAGACTATCTTAATAATGAAGACTTAAAGTTTGTAAAAGGCTATCTTACAGTTCACTTTATAAACTTTGAAAAATCAGTTCAGTGTGACAATTTTTAAAAAGATGTTCAGTATAAAGAGATCATCATTTAGGTAGACTAGGTAAGCCTTACCTCTAGAGTGTTTATTTTTTATTAATATATGCTTTTTATCTTCAGAGCTCTCTCCAAATATTAATAACCATCATAAGCTACTGACTAAGCCTTGTAAGGATACACCCAAAGAGAGCAGTGATGTCCTTTGGGGTTTTAATTCAGAACAATGTGACTCCCAGTGGTCACTGGTTCTTACATCATTTTCCACTCTCATCGTATCTTTTCTAAAAAGTCAGCACCAACTTAAATACATTTTTAAATGCCGGGAGCAGAGGAGGTGTGAATTACCTCCCAAAATGTTACACTGTAGAAACTAAGCTTGGCATCCTCAAGATACATTTTTGGGTGTTTTTTTAATTATTTTTATTTTTTAAATAAAAAGTAATGTTTTGCTTTTAACTTATATGATGCCCATTCTATTACAATTTATATATTTTCAGTAGGTAAAATGAACAACTTTTTAACTTAGACCATTCTTCCTTTAAGCTCATTGAAATGTTTGTGGTATTGGATAACAAGGTGTTACTTGCTTTTGAAGGGTTTTGTTTTAGGCTTTCACTTTCTGTCACAAATCATTTTACATTTTGGGCTATAAAGTTATGAGTAAAAATGATTGACACACAGACTGACTTGAGGTCTAAAGTGGTTATTGCCTTTAGTCGTTTTTTCCATGTCTGACAGTTGATCTAATTTTCTGAGTAAGATTGAAAACAGTGGTAGCTCAGGAAAATATTAATGCGTGGATAAGATATCCATCCTAGGATTATGTTAATAGCTTCATCTGTGGGTCTTGCTGGGGCAGACTAATTTCAGGACCCATGATGCCATGTGCAGTATGTACAAGTGGTGCTGAAAAGAAGAAGGAAAAAAAAAAATAAAAAAAAAAAAAGGGGGAATGGGAGAGAGAAAACTCTGAATAGGAATATCTTTTTCTCCATTGTCATTGTCAGGCCAGTGTTGACAGAAACTGTTTTGTCACGTCTTCAATTTCTGTAAATTGATCTTGAAAGTCCATTCCAGAAATTCATAGCATAAAGCAAAAGAGGAAAAAAAAATTTGATAACTAAATACATCTCTAGAGCTTTAAGTTAATACTAAGCATTTCTTGATTATTCTGCTATCAGTTTGCATTAGTGATATTTGCATGTATAAGGAGAGATTTTTATTTTCCATGACTGCAGGCATCAATTTTGGGAGGAGACGAGAAAGATATTCATAATTTAACTTCGCAAATAACCCTGTCAAGGTGCAGTTTATGTATTTAAGGCATATGAAAGTTGGCAGGTTCTATTCCCTGTTTTTCTTACAGGCATAATTCCAAGCATTGACTAAGAGATGAAGGGAAGACTGTAGCATAATTTTAGTTAAGTAGTCAAGTTGTGTGAAAAACGGAGCTGCGAATAAATGGGACTCTTCTTTCTCTCCTTTCCAGTCAACAGTGGAGGCAAGGTGCCTTTGAGTGAGGAGTTTGCACAAGTATATTCCCTGGCTGATTCCATTAGAATATGGATGGTAAGATCACTCAGGAGGATATCTATTAATGTAATTTACCTTAATATTTTATGATGTTAAGGAGTTGAGTGGAACCATGTTTTCCTTCAAGTGATTTCTAGGTCAACTGTTTTCACTTAGTAAGAACACATATTCACTTCTAAACTCTGAACTTAAACATTTCAACGCATTCTTGCACTCCTCTCCTTCACTCAGCCCCTGATGTATCATCATGAGTATTTAGGACTGAATTTGACGCCAGTAAATTTGTCTTACATCTCAGCAAGAATGAGTGTTGTTAATTAGAAAGATTCTTACATAGCAGTTGGAGTTCTTTTGAGGTATAGCATAGAAAGAAATCACTTAAACATCATTCTTACAGTAATGCAGTGCTAACAGAAAAGGAAATAATTGCTTCTTTGACAAGCAAGTAACTGGCTTCAGTTCAGAGTATGTTTTTTGCATGTAATTTCCCTTGAAAGGTATACCTTATGTCACGAGCGGGCATTAGCCGCTCACAAGCTGGTGAGAGGTGTCTGCGTCACCACCTGCAGCTGCAGAGAGCCAAAACTCATTTAGATTTCCCTAGTCTGCAGGAGATTCTGAGTGTTAACAACTGTGTGGCCTTCGAGAACAGCTGATTCAGTCTATGGCCCGCTTTTCTGCTACTCTCGTGAGCCCTTCAGAGGTGGGCCAGCCAAATTAACTGTTTTTATTTTTTAAGCTCCTCCCTCCTCTTTCTTGCCTGCAAGAATTCCGGGCAGCTTGATACACTGGCGATGCAATGAGTGCAGATGGATGTTACGATGAGTAAATGCATCGTACCCATTGCATGACAGGTCACGTTTGCATCTGACAGCACTCACTAGTTGGATGACAGGATGCTTTTGGGGAATCTTATCTCACGACTAGGTGTGTATCATTTCCTGAGTGGTGGGGGTAAAGGGGAAGCCTTTTTTTCCTTGGAGGGCTGGTACACGTCAGTCACAAGACAGGGAAGGGTGCCAGCCTGCAGACCTTGAGCATCTCTATATGAGGCTGTGTTAACTGCTCTGATAGTTTAGGTGTTGCTCTTTTGGACTACTGCCTGTTTTGTTCTGCAGTAGGGAATAGGAAATACTGTCATCTGTTCCTGAGATTGAATTCCTTTAACGCGATGCAGTTTTCATACTGCCTTGCTGTATAGATATACAGGGGGATATACATATTTTAACTATTTTAACATCCTGTCTGCAGTTGGAAATGAAGCAGAAATCCCTGATGGGTAGGGGAAATGATACTGAGGAGAAGCAGAACACAGAAGCAAGTGAGGTGAACCCAGAAACTCTTGGTAAGTGTTGCCTTTCCAAATGTATAAGCATTCCAGGTAGTTTAGTAAAGCATTGCCTTATAAATTGTAGTCATTGTTTTTGCTGTAAAAGGTAAGTTCGCAACTGGGATTACTTTTTAATACCTTAAGAGTTAAACTAGTATACGTTACATGAACTGTCTGGGATCCCGTTCTGCTATTCTTTGCAGAAAATCGTATGTGAGAAAATTCTACAGGGAGTGACCTCTCACTTGGATCTCCTGGTTCTGAACTTAGGTTCATCTATTTTATAGATACTTGTTATCACAACTAACTAATGTTAGAATAGAAGAATGATTGTTATTAGAATGTGTTCTCATTGACTACTGTGTGCTTCATGTGGTTCAGTGCAATTACTCAAATTTAACATTTGGAAATCTAGAACTAAGAAAGAAACTGATAGCATCACGACCAATATAATAAGAAAAACAGTGTTTTCTAGCTGTCTTGGCTCAGAAGGAACAAGATAAACCACTTTCTTCCTAAGCAGAAGATAGCGAGTTTAGTGTTCTGTTGTCATAATTTTAACTCTTCCAATTTTTATGCTGCAGCAAAACTTTGTATGCAGAAGAGCCTTTTGTTACTGAATTTTTTGCCTGTAAGAGCAAAGACGAAAGATTCCGCTTCAGATAGTTTGGAAGCCCAAGATACTGATGATATCCAACAGTATGTCAGTGATAAATGCCAAAGAAAAGGTTCTGTTGTGGAGACAGACTTCCAGGCAGCACACTCATTGTCTTCCAATGGAGGAACTCATCCTGTTTCAAAAGAGGGGGGCCAAATTACACAACCTGATATGAAGACGAAACAAGTTCCAGACCCCCTCTCAACAGAAGAAGCATCTGCATCTCATAGCAAGCCTGCTGAGAATGCAGTTTCACAGCAAGAAGATATATCATCACCTCCTTCCACTCCTACGCGGAAGTCTCAGTTCAGCCGTGGAAGACTAAGGCTGCTGTCTTTCAGATCAATGGAAGAGCCGAGAGCTGTGCCTACTGTGAAGGAGAAATATCCGATGCTGAAAAACACATTAGACTTTATTAAGGATCAATCACTTTCACATGAAAGGTAAACAAATTGACCTCTTCAGATGGAATCAAATGTCTTAGCTGCAAGATAGCGTTGAAAATCATGTTGTACGTAAATAGTTGTCAGATTTATGTATCGAACTTCAGTTATTCACAACCACGTAGGGGCTCCTAGAGGGTATTATTGCCTTTGATTCACTTCTATCACGTAGAACTTCAGAACTTGGAAAACGATTACTTGGCTGTTTCTTATTTTGCTTCCTGAGATCTGTTTGCAGTGACATTTTGCTTCTTATCTACAAACAGCGAAGATGTGGTATAGCAGTACTAGAAATCATTGATACCAAATACAGAATAGTTGCATCTCTCACTAAATTGCCTGATATTCTGAGAAAGTAAATCAAAAGGGAGATTTCCAGTTCTCAGTTTGTCTGTTTTAGGCTCTAAAATTTGGACTGGTGCAGGAAGTCCTGGATTCTGGTTGAAACTTTACCACTCACTCCAACTGCAGTGTACCGCTGCTGAAACACGACTGAAAACTTAGACCCCACTTTCAAGTACTTCTTGAATTGTGATTTATTGTGATTTATTTGGGTTACTTTAAGCACAATGTTTTGAAGTCCTCATAGATGTTTTTTGCTTTTCTTAGTGTTTTAAAGGTTCTTGCTTTGAGAAAATCCCAAGGGCAGAGTATTATGGAAGTGCTGAAGACAATCCGCCAGTGCCTAGACTCGCTTGGGCAGCCACACTGTTTTCATCCGCCGTGTGTACTTTTTCTCTTAGAACTTCTAGCCTGTCAGAAAGATTTTACAAAGTAAGTAATTATTGAGACAAGTCTCAGCCATGTGATTTAATATGTCTTAGTCTCTGTGTTCTCCCAGTCATATGTATATTGAAAACAGTAGAAAGTTTCCACTATCCATGTGGATAATAAAAATATGACCTGAGGATTAGTTTTTAGGCTGCTGTGCATATCTTGCATGCTTCATTTAAAAAAAATATTTAATAATTATTTTCAAGTGGGACTAAGTTGTACAGCTGTTCATGCCAGTGGGTATCATGTGGCTGAATCACAGTGTGGATAACTAGAAAATGGTTACAGTTCCAACCAGATCAAAACAAACTCAAAAAATTGCGGAGTCTCCAGTTACTGCTTTAGTTTAAGTTCCTGTCTAATTCTAGATTGGTTTATTTCTCATCCAGTAAGGCTGCAGCGATCTAACCCATTTAACTTGTAATTACTTATGTAGCATTGCGTCTTCATAATTTTAGTGAACTTTATTTGTAAATCAAGGTAATACCTATCTGGCAGAAGAACTAACTTCCAAGAGTGGTCCATGTTGTATCTTGTTAGTTGAGCATTTGCTTGTTCGTGACATTTCATAACTTTGAATGCGATACCTGCACAAGACACATTTTATTGTGGGGGGATATAGTCCACTTGTGTGCCAGAGGCTAAAGCGATGGACGTGCAAGCTACGGTCTGAAGTGCTGTCTGCCAGTTGTAGGGGATGCAGATACACATACAATACAGAGGCAAAAAGATCAAATCGATTATATGCATGTACAACTAGAAAGCACCATCTCAAAGCAGCAGCTCATGAACTGTGCTGTTCTGGTTCATGAATTTAGCTCTGACTTCTATCGTGTGTCTGGACAGTGCTGCCTGAAAATTGTCTACTGGTTTCTCACATGTCAAGAGCTTTTTATGCTCACCTTGCAGTGCACTGATTTCCTTTAAGGTCCTGATTAGATTTTTGTTAAGCACCTTTTTAATTTGAAGGAATGTTCTTTTGTTTGTGCCGTGAGAATATTCTCTTTGCCTGTTTTCTATCTTAACTTCTGATTCCTGGTACAGGATTCTTTTGTTTTTCTTTGGAATTTTTCTTTGGAATTTTTCTTTGGAATTTTTCTTTGGAATTTTTCTTTGGAATTTTTCTTTGGAATTTTTCTTTGGAATTTTTCTTTGAAAGTGGAAGACTGCATTTTAAACCAAACTAACATCCTTCCCACTTGCGGGGAGTGTTTAAAAGATTGTCTGTTTGTAAAATCTGCACAAAACCATGCTACCTAAAATTTAGAAGTGAATTCTATTCTATTAAACTGAGTCTTTAATTTCTAGCTACTTTGGAAACTTGGAAGGTTGTGGTGCTGAGCTACACAAAGAGATTCGAGAGTCCTACTATCAGCTTGTTTTGTTCCTGGTAAATTCTGTGAAGGGATTTAGTGCTATTAATGACAGGTACGGTACGTTGCTTGCGTTATTTATGTGAGATTTTTTTTTTCTGTTCTCCCTCACCTCTTCCCTTGTCACTTGATACTTATTGTTTAATGTCTTAATTAAGTTTGACTATACTTTGCATTATTTACAGAACTAAATAAGGATCTTATGACCAAAAATGCCAAGTGACTGACTTATACTGTGCAGGAAAGCACAATAAATTTATCAATGTTCAAACTTTGACGACTTATGGCATTTTGTAGTTACAATTTTGCAATGTGTTTCTGAAGCTTAATAGTAAAATATTAGAAATAGCAAATTTATTGTGGAATACTTCGGCAAGGGTAAAAACACAATAAATATCTCAATTCTGCAACCATGCTTTAATGTTAAAGCTCATGTTTTTGTAGCATCCTGGTTAGAATTGTTGGAATTTATAGTCAGGTGTCCTAAAAAAATGAGAATTCCGTGACTGTATATAATGTCCATTTCCCTGCCAGTAACTTCCAAGTCCTTTGTCTAGTTGCAACTGAACATGGCAAATGTTTCAAAGAGAACAAGTTTCCTGCAAGTGGAACCTGCTTTGGTAGGGTTTTTGGACAAGATGATCTCCAAAGGTCCCTTCCAACCCTGACCATTCTGTGAAATATCAAGAAAATGTGGTACTGGAGAGACAGACCCTCTCGCTAACACTCAGGCAACAGCATGAGCTTTGTCTCAAGTCATGTTTTGTTGTCTTGTTTTTTATTTAGATCGTTGCTTCCTGCCTTATCATGTGTGCAGACAACCCTCCTTCACCTTTTGGATATGAGCTGGGAACCGAGCGATCTTTCCTTCTTTGTTGAGATTCAGTTACCACATCTTCTTATGACCACATCACAAGAAAACATAAGTATTCATGACAGTGTCATTTGGTGAGTCAGGAAGAATGAGACTTTCACATGGTGCTAACTATCGATACCATTTTTACCAAGAAAGGCTCCTGAACTTTGTGCTGGAACAAGCAGTAAAAATATCACTAACAAGTATGGCAAAATTTTGGCCAATATCCAAGGGCTTAACTGAAGTATTTGAAAATTTTTGGAGCATTACTAGTGCAAAAACTAAATAAAATTTTATCTTTAACCTGATTACTGCTGGAACATTTCACTCACTCAGTGGTGTAGCAGGAGGTAGATGATGCCATTTCTTGTCTTGGTAAATATCGAACGTTTTAACTCCTGCATGTTTCATCATTATAGTAGTTGTACTTCTTACAGATGAGCAAATGTAAAGGCCAAAAACCTTTTAAATTTCTCATCTGATCTGCCAGGGTTACCAAAAGTGTGGATTTTTCTGATTTTTGCATTATGCTCTCCATATAGATTTAAGAACTTGTCACAGATCCAAGAAGCAGGTGTCTGCATGGTCATTTATTAACCAAGTGAACTGGGGTTCTCACAATTTTATTAGCATGTTATAGCACTTTGTTCTTTAAAAAAAAAAAAAAATTATCCCGAGTTATGTTAGAGAGAAGCCTGATTGCATTCAAACTTAATTTTGAGCTTGCTTTTCTTTTAGTCAGTGGAGTGAAGAAGATGAAATTGCGGACTACAAGCAAAACTGTGAGTGGATGGATGAATGTCAGGATGTAATGTTTGAGACCTGGTATGAAAAGATAGCTCAAGCTGATCCAGAGAAGCAGAGAAAGGTGATCTCATAATTTGCTTATTTATCTGCAGAAGGGGTAATTAGGAGACTTTTAAAAGCATAAAGGAGAGAAAGGAATCTGACTTAAACTGACTTTTTTTAATGAGTTGGATCCGTGGCTCCCTGTAGGCCTTCAAAAGTCTAAAATGATGAAAAGATCCCTGTCCTTTTTTGGCAGGGAAGGTGTTCTGCTTTTTGTCTAAAAAGAGCTTGCTCAAAGTTAGAAAATAATACTCAAGTAAATTGTGTCCATTTCTTGCTCTAGATGCACATGTTTGTTGCTCGTTACTGTGACCTGTTAAACGTGGACATATCCTGCGATGGCTGCGATGAAATTGCACCGTGGCACCGCTACCGCTGTCTGCAGTGCAATGACATGGATCTGTGTAAAACTTGTTTTCTTGGTAAGAATCATTAAAAAAACCCAAAACCTCAAAACCCTATACTTGAAGGTAAAATAGTGTCTTCTAAATTACACATAAAATAAAGTGAAAGACTTTTCTTATGGCTGTTTTAGAAGTGTTAAGCTTTTCCTAATCTGAACATGAATTTGAAATTAAGAAAGATCTTTTATCAAAAGTGGTTTACACGGAAATATTAAAATACTTTCCAGGTGGAGTTAAACCTGAAGGACACGAGGATGACCATGAAATGGTTAACATGGAGTATGCCTGTGATCACTGTCAAGGAGTTATCATAGGTCGGAGAATGAACTGCAATGTCTGTGATGACTTTGACCTTTGCTATGGATGCTATTCTGCAAAGAAATACTCTGACAGGTATTAAATACGTGATTTCGTTCCCCCACTTGGCAGAAAAGCCGTAATACGCACCTAAGTACAGTCTGTCATTCTCCTGATGCTTCCTACAAGGTTGTGTCTGACCTCAGAAGATCTAGCAGGTGTCTTTCAGGGAAACATAACAAATGTAGCACCTGTTCAGCAAAAATTTGTGCAGTTTGGAAACCTGCCCCAACCTCTGAAATAGCTTAGAAGCAATTGTTTTCTAGCCATGGCTGTGAAAGTTGCAGGAGGAGAGTTGTCAGCCCTGAACGACAGGATAGAAGACATGAACAGTGCTGTGGTTAGAATACACAGGTTTTAGTGCTTGACACCAAAGATCTTCTAAAACTTCATTTCTGGAGCAGGAGCTGTCGTGACAGTTCAGGTTCTGTTAAAAGAGCACTACTGAAGTCAGTGAGGCTCTGACAGTTTACCGCACTTGAAGGTCTACAGTTTGAAACTCTGGAATGTGTTGGTTTTTTCATAGTTTCCTGTAGAGGTGTCGTGTGTTACTAATTACGTTGGTTAGCAAGAAAGTGGCTGCATTTCAAAATCATGTACCTTTTTCTTTCAGTCACTTGCCCACTCACAGCATCACAGTGTATCCAATGGTGACTATTCGAATCAGTGACCGGCAGAGGCTCATCCAGCCGTACGTCCACAATTATTCCTGGCTGTTGTTTGCAGCTTTGACTCTCTACAGTGCAGATCTGGCAAATGGGGAGGAAGTAGAAGGAGAGAAACTGGATCCACAGGTCCTCAGTCATGCCAGAGTTCTGCAACATCAGTGCATCCAGCTCATCGGAGACTGCTTGATGAAAGCCCAGCACGGAAAAGGTGAGTCAGCTCCTCCTTCACTGAAACAATGGTTTCTAGCAAGTGTCAGAAAAGTCTGTGATTACTCACTTGGAAGTTTCCAAAGGAAAGGGGAAGCTACTGTGTACTTCACTGAGAATAACTGTTTATGCTGAAAGCAAATGTAGAACAAGTGTCGTTCAGGGTCACTGCAACATGGAAAATAGGATGCTTGAGAAAATTAGTTTTATGCTTACATAAATATTGAAGACAACTTGGCAACTCTCTGGTTGTTTTTTTTTCCATCTCAGATGTTGTGAAGGGATCAATCAATATAGCTGCATGTTCTGTTATTAACGTGTTACTGGCAACTGGAGGACTTGAAGGAAAGCAAATAACTTGGTGGAAAATGTTTTTTGTTCTGTATCTCTTGGCAAGAATTTTTTAACCTTATGGGTGGTATGAGATAAGTTTCTGGGGATGATGTCCGTTTGCCTGGAAATAAGGTTTTCTGTGAACCAAGACCTACTACAGAAAATAGGGTGATATAATAGAGACCTACGTTGAATGTAACAAAAATTCTAGACTCAAGTTCAAATAATTTTACTGGTAGTTTTTTTGAGCAGCTCTAATACAGCTGAAATACCACCACCACCACGTACTTATGCATACTCTTTATTTAATCTGTTTGTTTTTAGCATACAGTTTTATTCTGTAGACATTTTAAGTGGCGAGAAGATTAAAAGCTAAGACAAATTTCATTTGCCTTTCATAATTTACACTGTTGGGGGGTATCTCTAACACTTTTTTTTAATTAAGACTTCTACCCTGATGATATCTTTGTGAGGTGGAAAATGTCACCACTATCATTTAATGGAACTACATAACTAAGTGAACATCACATCTTTTTGATGGAGCTGATATTCAAAAGGAGTGTGTGAGGGGAAATTTGCAGTTCTCTTTTGAAATGTTTCAGTTCTGCTTTTTGCCTATCTTGACACTCAACAGCTAAATAGCTTTTATAACTTTCTTGCTTTCAGGTCTGAAAAATTTAGCTCTCCTCTGCATGTTACCGGAAGGTGAATCCTTCTCAGAGAATGAGACTGTTTCAATCAGTCCTCCCACAGATGGTGCTCCAAAAAGCCATAGTGGTGATAAAGCAGCGAAGGGAAGAGATGAGAAGCCAAGCACAGGCTCTTTTATGCATTGTAATGTAAGTACCTGTTATTTACAGAACCCCCCATATCAATTAGATGTGCGTTCTTCAGAAGCTTGAACACCCCATTCTGGATATGTAAGTGAAATAAAGGATAGTAATGATTTCCTTTGTAAGTAAAAGTTGGGGAGGAAGGGAACAGTTGTTGGTTTGTTTCTTATTAGATCCAGCTGATCAAAGACGAAGGCATCACCTTATGTTCTTACAGGCAACTGATTCACAAAGCGTTGGAGGGAAGGGGCAGAGATTGTCCTTTCTGAAAGGGCTGTCATTTCCCCTAGTCGTTAGCACTGTTTAGGTAGGAGAATGAGTTTCCTACACTTCTATACAGTATACAAAAAGTATTACAGTGCAGTAATTTTACGCATAGAGATTCAAGCAAAATAGAAAAATGCTATTTTAACTGAATGGAAGCTTAAGACATGTATACATCAAGAAGTTCTTAACCAACAAAAGGTTTGGATATTCAAGGAAAAATGTTTGACAAATGCAAATGGCTTTTTTCCATGGCTGTTTCTGCAGGTATTAAATTTTGTTTTAATCTTTTAGTGTCTTTGTTTTATTTTTAGGGGAAAGGAGATACTCGCAGTGAAACCCAGTCTCCTGCAGAAGATAAAGTAGGAAGTGAAAGCAAAGCTGTCTTTGCAAAGAAAGCTGTTTTGAGACAAGAGTCAGACTTGTCTGTGGATGATAATGTTTCTCCAACAGGTAAAAGATTATTTCTCATTTTCCCTGTCACAGAAACATCCATTCATATGCAAAGCAAACAGCTGCATTTTTTGTTCCTAACCCATTTTTGTGTATTTGCAAATGTCTTTAATCCAAGTGAGCTGCCTGCTTTGTAAAAACCTGCCAAGCGCACTGCTTTGAACAACTGCTACCTTGCAATCTGTTTGAAGGATTTTAGAAATGGGAGTAGAATTCCACTGATACGTGTCCATGTATAGAGATTATAGTTCCTGTTGGTCTAACACAATGCTTCTGAATTCCTAACCAGAATTTAAGTGTCTTATTCTATTAAAGACTACTATTGTTAGAATGATCATAGTAAAATGGATCTCTCCATACTACTGTCCTTTATGTTTTTGATTAGATGCTGTAAATCTCTTTGCCTACTACCTTTTATACATTTTTATAAAGACTTGCTTTTCACATTCTCATTACATTTTTAAAAAGAGGTTTTATACTCAGATTGTAATTATAAAAATTAAGGTATCGCTTTTTTTTTTTCAATTCTTAATGTCATTTTGGGGATTCTCTTCTTTTTTGTTTTAATTTAAAAAGCAGATGGCTGCGTCTCGGAGGATTCAGCCCAGAAGCAAGCAGAGAAGGTTTTAATACCTAGCCAGGAACAAGTTTTTGCTGAATGCTCTCAGAAGAGGATTCTAGGATTGCTGGCAGCTATGTTACCACCTTTCAAATCAGTTAGTTCTTTTACTTTCAATCTGTGTAGTTTTCTAGATATCGCAAATAATGTGAAGAAAATTCATAGCGAATTAAATGTGGGATATGGGTCTTGTTCCTTACATGTTATAAAATGTCAATCAGGATGTCTTAAGACATTTCACATTACTAAGGAATGTAAGAGCTTGTTCTTGCATGGGGAGAGAGGGAAGGGAATTTTAATTTATCTGTAAAGCAGTCTATCTTAACTCTTCAACATCTGCAAAGTTTAAGCCATTAGCTTAGATTTACATGTCAGGTCATCCTAACAGGTCAACAACAGAAGTAGGAACCTGGTTTCTCATTTCCTTTCGTTCCATTTGAAAGAGCATTAGAACAAAAGATTTTTGTATGTGCTATGACTTTGACTGAAAGTCTTGTTTTCTTTCCCTGCCTTACTGAGATTTTTCTCTTTCCCTAGGGCTCCACAATGTCTCTGATTAACCTGGAACAAATACTTCCACTGATGTTTCAGGTTGTAATCTCGAACGCTGGCCACCTAAATGAAACTTATCATTTAACATTGGGACTTCTGGGCCAGTTAATCCTGAGACTTATGCCTGCAGAGGTGGATGCTGCAGTGACTAAAGTCCTTTCAGCCAAACACAATTTGTTTGCTGCGGGAGACGGGTCTACAGTGCCAGAAGGCTGGAAGACAACTCATCTTCTGTTCAGTCTGGGAGCTGTGTGTTTAGACAGGTGCCTTTTACTTTAAACCTATTAGTTGCTCTCTGATGACAAATAATAATTTTCTTTCCTGTGTGCCTCAGGCATAGAGGCTTTTTAATAGAAAGTTGATTAAACCTGTGCCCCTGTATCATGGAAACGGCTTAGCATCTGCAGCCCTTGTTGCGGTGAGAATCTCTTAATTGCCTTCCAAAAGAAGGCTGGCTGTTGAAGAGTGAGTTAATTTTCTGTGCTTACCTACATAGCATGTTATGGTGGAAGAAGTAAGGTTTTGAAACTTTGGGCAAAAAACCAAAATATGGTCCTGTATTTTTTGTATGACATTAAT
Source organism: Fratercula arctica (assembly GCA_947846985.1). Lineage (NCBI taxonomy): Eukaryota > Metazoa > Chordata > Aves > Charadriiformes > Alcidae > Fratercula > Fratercula arctica. Next base: position 12,189,744 of record CANTUZ010000015.1, on the reverse strand, counting down.
TCTCTCCCTTGCGTTACCTATCTCCTGTGTAACTTGGGAGAGTGTGTCATGTGGTAACTGTCACCAGTGCCGAGTTCTGGATCTGGCCCTTCTATGTAAGAGTATTAGAGAGAGACATTTTTGTATAGTAAAATTGCCCAGGAAACGGCCAGGATGGGCAGGGCAGGTCTTCTGTTTTGAAGATCTTGAGAAAGCTCTCAGGCATTCTAACATTAATGTCATGCTTGTTAAATATGATAGTGTTGCTTTTCCATTGTAGCTATGTTTTATAGGGATGGTCCATGAGCAAATAGAAAAGCATATGAAATTTAAAGGCAGAATATCCCCAGGATCGCCTGAGGGAAGGGAGTTTCTCAAAGACTAACTTTAGAGCAAGAAGGCCAGTCTCGTTAGATTATTTGTGGAGTTCACAGAGAGTAGGTAGTCACGTACGTGGGAAATAAACCACTTGCGCAAAGAAAAACATCTGAGTTCTAAACTAAAATTAGGAGTTAAAGGTAAAAATGTTCAGGCACACTTTGATTTGTGACTGTAAACTTGTTGAGAAAACAGAGTAGTATTTATGCTCTAGTGATGAAAAACAAAACGGAATTCATGTGTCAGCTGATGTGAAAGCTTCAAATATTTGGAAAAACATTTACTTAATGATATGAAAGCTTATAGCTATGACAGATTAACAGTGATACACTGTCTTGAGGAAAAATAGTTTCAGGTAAGTCTGTAGTCAGCCCTCCTAATACAGCCTGCTCTTGCTTTCCAGTCGTGTAGGTCTGGACTGGGCAAGCTCCATGGCAGATATTCTTCGATCTTTGAACTCTTCTGCGCAGTGGCATAATGTGATCGCTGCTTTCACTGACCATTGCATTAAGCAACTGCCCTTCCAGCTAAAGCACACCAATATCTTCACTTTATTGGTGCTGGTTGGGTTTCCTGAGGTAAGTGGCCTATTGATACTAAAGGAAACGAAATTGGTTAGAGTTTTTAGGTTTCTATTTCTAAATACTACGGATTTCATCAATTGGGGACATCCGTTGTAAACTCAAAACACGGTGTATGTCAGAGTTCACATCTTTCCACTTGCGCACAATTCATGTTTATCTGATGAGGAAGAACGTAGCTGGTTTTGCCTTGCATTTCTTTGAGTGCTGCTTGTAACTATCATGAGAAAACCAGCTGAGTACATTTGAGTATCAAAAAGGGCTTTTTATACAAGCAAAACACTCCAGTGTCACTCTTGACAGTCATTAACTCTGATATATTGCCTTTGTAGCATTAAGCTGGTAGTTGTAGGCTTTTTTTTTTTTTATACAAGTGAACTGCCATTTTTCTAAAGATCGACAAATCCCTGGCAGCGGGCAGATTATTCAGCTAAAAAATGCAATACCAAGTATAAGCAAATGTAACCAACATAAAAGATGACTGTGCATTTACAAATAAGTACTCCACATTGTAACTGAAACTTCTGCTGCAATTTCAGGTGCTGTGTATGGGGACTCGGTCTGTGTACATGGACAATGCTAATGAGCCTCATAATGTGATCATCCTGAAGCATTTCACTGAGAAGAACAGGGCAGTTGTAGTAGACATCAAAACCCGAAAGAGAAAAACAGGTTCTGTTACATTTTTATTTTATCAAAGAATCTCAGAGTATTTTCTTAACAGTTTCTTATGGATACCCAAAAAGCATATTTTGACTAGACCCCTTTGTGCGGGTCTGCAGAGTTTGAATTCCATTACTAGTAAGTCACCTGATTTTCTGCTTTTAGGTTAAACCACATTGTGAAGCTTCTGCAGTAAAGATTATGGAGACTCATTTTCTTTTTAAAACTCTGCCATTTATTTTTATTCAGAAAAGGATTTAGGAAACTGTTCAGACTGTTTTACTAACTGAGAAATCTCAGAAATAGGCTTTTGCTTAAGGAATTGTTTCTGTTTTGAGATTTGCTTACCACTTGTGTCTCAGCCTTTACAAACATGCGCTTAATGTTTTAAAACAATTGCAAATCTAAAAAATATACATGCTGCCTCCATGTACTTAAGTGCTGCTATATAAAGGAAAGGTACTCAGAGCCTGAACACTTTTGGGATAGTCTACTTTGTTCCTTAAAAAATACTCTGCATTTTTATGAAGTGCCTGTTTCCACTGTGGGCAAGGTGTACTACCTATGAGCAAATGAAGACCAAGAGCAAACACAACCATACCCATTAGTGATTGATTGCTTCTGAAATGATGCTCTGCTGGCTTTTCTTTCCTGGTCCTGTAAAAAAGCATGCCATGAGGACAAGCCCAACTCCTTTAATCATGTGCTTTATAAAATATCAGGGGTCTTATCTTCTCTGCTTTCCTCCTGTCTGGAAGAACTTTTCAAAACAGTTTGGATACCCCTAAAATTTGACACAAAAATTAAAAGGAGCTATACAGCATGAAGTAGTGTATACTCCAGGAAATGTCTGGATACTTCAGAATATTCAATTTTAGGGCATGTTGGTAGAATGTGTTGGTTGTTATGGTATCTAAAGGCACCAAAAAAACCCAACAACAAAACCCACCAGAAAACAGTAACAAAAACCCAGAGACAGATGCTGCCTCCTGGGTCCCATGCATTGTACCAGCATTTTCTTCCTGTATTTCACCTTGTTTAAAAGTTACTCAAGCTAACTGTTTAACATAAAAATAATCAGTTGGATTTCTAGGAGTGAGGACTTTCAGCTTTGGCACACGTGATCTAATATTGTGAAGTTGATGGAGCAAAGGTTGTCCTAAGATTTAAGACACTTGTAAAAATCAACAGACTAAACTGCTTTTTGATACTGAGGAAAGATTTGAATAGAAAAGCTTTTTTTTTTTTTCCTTGTTGACACTTTAAACAGTAAGACCAGCAAGTTTTATTTCATCGTATCAACTGCAGGTCAGAATTTTCCCCATTTTAATTGTAAAATACAACATGCACTGCTTTGTATGCTGTACTGTTTATGTGCAAATATGTACTGTTTATGTGCAAATATGTGCAGAAAATCAGCTGTGGCCAGAAGTTACCTAGGGTTTTTTTAACTTGCACTGAAAAATGAAGTATTTTCTTGACCATACGATGAATCTGAGATAATTTTAGTACAAGACCATTATTAGAACATACTTCATGTATGGATCATGTTCATGTCCCAGCCTACTCATACATAGCGGTAAAGGGTGATTTCACAACATTTTAGGACAAACCTAGTGAACTGCGTTTTTTCTCCCTTGCAGTGAAAGACTACCAGTTGATTCAGAAATGCGGACAAGAAGGCGGTGATTGCCAGACCCAGCTGAGACAGTACCTCCAGCACTTTGTGCTTATATCCACGCACCTTCTGCAGACCAGCATGGACAGCAGCTATGCGGAGGCAGTGGAAGCAACTTGGGTCTTGTCGCTCGCTCTAAAGGGGCTTTACAGAACACTTAAGGTATCTTTTGCCTGACACGTAGAATATAATAGATAAAGAAAAGTTCATATTCTGCCTTGCACCACGAGAACTTGGTAGCGCGGGAACTTGGCTAAGCACGTTGGGGAACTGACACAAGTTCATTGCTGTCACAGCTGGCTGCTTTTAACCCCTGTCTGTAGAGGGTTAAAAATGTTGGTAGGCTTTAAATAGCATTTGTGAGTCTGAGTTGAAAGTTGGATCGCTTTTCCTCTGGGGGGGCTGACCATTCATGAAAACTGAAGGAGAAATTTGTAGGGTTAACACTCTTTGGGGTGAAGCTCACTTGCCCCTTTTCTTACTCCTGAAGCATTTGAAGAGGGGATCAGTATTTTATTGGACTGTCAGAGCAAGACAGTTACCCAATTACTACTGCGTGTGTCATAGGTGATGCTCTTAAGGCATTTGAAGTGGGGTTTTGTATTTTGGGGTTTTTTAGGGACATGAAAGAAAAAGATTCCCAACGTAGTTCATCTGGGCAGGAAATTTATCTGAGGCTGCGTGATAAGACCTTGCAAGCATTGTGATGCATCATTCCCTTGTTACTTACTTATTTGTGTCTGTGTGTGTAGATTCACGGTTTTAAGGAGATCCAAGCTGCCTTTCTTCAGTCTGGTTTACTCAAGCTTCTAGTGAAGAAATGTAGCAAAGGAACTGGCTTCAGCAAGACCTGGCTTCTCAGAGACTTGGAGGTAAGAAAAGTTATGTTTTGTAAAAAGTCAGGCTTTTTACATGGCATGAAAGGTTATGGCACTGCACTCCCCCTTTGTGAAGGAAGTCCCAAGAGAATTTCTAATTATTCTTTATAAAAATGTTCACTTAACTGTATCCCTGAATCTGCCTTCCTCTGTCCATCATAATCGTGTCATCGTGATAGTCTAGCTTCTCTAAAGCAGGAGCTGATTTCAATTAATCTCATTGTATTTGAAAGAAATTTGCAAGATGAGGCATTAATCACCTTCTAAGTTTCTTTAATAAATTTTATTTGGACTGTTCTTGAAAATGCCATTCTTCAATTTAAAAAAAATAATCTTGAAGCAAAACATTACTCGCGTTACTCAGACACGTACAAGGTATTACTGCAGCGCAGTATGGGGACATCAACATGCATGTGGGCACACTTTTTTTGAATGTTCATTAATTGCAGGAAGCTAAGTGTGGTTCAACTGTTAGTTATGTTTTATCGTAGGCAAGAGTTGTGTTAATTCATACTTATGACTTTAGCAACAATAAGAGAGAGAAAGAGTAAAGCCCTGGAATTCAGATCTGGCATGTGGGATCTCACTGCCTCCTGCCCTGCAGCCAGAGAGCCAGCCCTGGCTCTGGGAGGTGTGTCCCACCTCATAGAATCATAGAATGGTTAGAGCTGGAAGGGACCTTAAAGATCATCTGGTTCCACCCCCTGCCCTGGGCAGGGGCACCTCCTGCTAGACCAGGTTGCTCCAAGCCCCATCCCAGCATCCTACCGAGTGAACGGTCTGCCCCGAGCGCTGCAGTGTCTCGCCGTAGCTCTGCCCACGTTACTCCTCAGAACCGAGACTGGCGCAAATTGGAGGGCCAGGGAAATGTGTAACACTTCCTTCCTGTTAGGAGTACTAGTGTTGGCTGTGCTGAAGCCAAAGGGATATTTTCAAAGGAGAAGAAAGCGTAGGGGCATTGCGGGCTTTTTGGCGATAGTCACCTCTCCTCTGTCCTTGTCTAAGAATCCTTAAATCCTTGACGTACTGAAACGGTTAAATAATTATTTTCTCAATTTTTTACACTTTCGGCTGATCACTTAAGTTGTCTTTGTAACAGCCTGGAAGGTGTAACTCATTTGTGAAGTGGGAAATGATTTGGTTTTGTGTGTTAGTTTGATTTTGTTTTATTTTTTTAGGTGCTGCTTCTTTTTAGAATAGCATGTGTTAAGCACTGTCCAAGTCTTATAATGTTCTTATAAAATGCTGATTGCAAATACACTAATAATATTTACAGCTGTCACACCATATGCTACCTTTTTTTCTGCGCAGATTTTGTCAATAATGCTGTATTCCTCAAAGAAAGAGATCAGTTCCCTGGCTGAACGTGAGGACACTGAACTGGAAGAAAGGGAACAAGATCAAGATGTGGAGCAACCCATTGTTGGTCCTGTTGATTTAGAGCAGAACAAACTTGATCCTCTGGAGGGTTTGGATGAAGCCACCAAAATATGCTTCTTGGTACTTAAAACTTAATTTTACCTCCTTTGAAGTTACTGTGAATTTGCTAGTTGCATAAAATGTTTGGTAATTTATATGACTGTTTTTCTTCTAAATTTACAGAATATGGGTTTATGATTTCAGTGTATCGCTACCTAAAGGAAATAAACTAGAACTACAGTAATGAACACTATGAAATCATTATAAAACTTTTTGCTAAATTACTTTTAATTTTTGTTAATCCAGATATTAAGTTCATTAATTCTCTACCTATATGCTAAGTGGGAAAATAATACCTAGATCACCCTGAAACTCACATTTTTTTCCCCTGTAACGTCATCTTTTTTATTCTTTTTTATTTTTTGTCTCCTTGCTTAGATGACACATGATGCACTTAATGCACCTCTCCATATTCTTCGAGCCATGTATGAATTGCAAATGAAAAGAACAGATTCTTTTTTCCTGGAAGTTCAAAAGAGGTATGTGAAAGCCCGGGCCCAGCAGAAAAACAAAGTTACTAGATGTGGGTGGTGATCTAAAATCTAATAGGTGCCAAATAGAAATTGTTCCAAGGATATGATTTGGTTTTCATGTGTGAAAAAGTAAGGAAATAAACTCCTACTAAGTTGTATTTATGGAAACGAGTCACCATCTTCTGAAATACGTTGCACGTTCTTTTCAATATGATAATTCCCATATGAAGATCTACTATGTCTCTAAATTATCCTAACTGGGGAAGAACGGAGAGCTTACATGTGGCTTCTAGTAATCAAAGCATGTCACGGAGCCACCATGTTCTCACAGAGATGAGCAATTTTATGACATTTAAAACCTTTGACTTGTTAGAACAGGGAAGCTAGTTAACATAATATGATAAATATAGGTAAAGTTTAATGAATCTTTCTAAAACAGCAGGTGGGAAGATGTAGTTTACATTTAATTGCACTACTTTAGTTTGCATTACTTTCGAAACACGTTTCTGTATTTATTTCTTTTTTCCTCTTTTAAGGTTTGATGGAGATGTAATTACAACAGATGAGAGGATCCGAACACTGGCTCAGAAATGGCAACCCAGCAAGCGTTTGAGGTTGGAGGAGCAGAGTTCAAAAGCAGTGGATACAGATATGATCATCTTACCCTGTTTGGTACGTACCTCTCCTCAAAAAGGAGCAGTTGTGAAATAATTAATTTAGGCATTGAGTGACTTCAGTTTTGTTGAGTAACTTCAGACCTGGGTTTTGTTTTTTTTTTTTAACATCTGAAGTGAACCGTTGTTAATGTTTTATGTCAGAATGAATGAGCAGGTACAACAAGAATCACATATTTCTTCCTTGTGATTTTTTGCTTGAGGAAGTAAGAGAACTTGATTCTCAGGTCAGGGGAACTAATTGTGATTGCACGCTGTAATTTCTTCTCCTCGTACAAGAGAGATTGTATCTAATTACTGTAAGCTTATGCCGTAAGTGTTACTCTTTTAGCATATTATTGTTATCTTACAGTAATTTCAGCAGGACAAGGAAGCAATGAATTTGTCTTGTAAAGTAGACTCTACAATTGCAAGGTTTTGCATTCGATAGCCTGGTCCTACAGCTCTTTGCTGTATTTTGGGTGCTGATTCCTGGCTGTGTGGTGTCACCATCAGTTGCACAGCAAAGTGGATCAAGGGCTTCCTGAAGTAGTTTCACATAATTATAATTAAAAAAAACCAACAAGGCCTTACAACAGCTTATACAAAGGCTGTGAAATAGCCACCCCTGGAAATTCTCCAAACTTAACTGGACAAAGCCTTGATTTTTGAATCAAGGCTCAGCTTTAAGTCAGATTTGGACCAAATGATTTCCAAAGGTCCCTCCCAACTTGCCTCATTCTGTGTCACAAATAGGATGGGGCTTTGTTGCCTTGCCTCTGTAGGTCAGCTTAAATTAACACTTCTGGTTAGAATTCTAACTGCTGGTTCCACTCGTGTGTACAGTCATGAATGCATCAGAGTATAGGGAAGTCTGTTGACATAAACAGTCTTTTTGAGGAATTCTGTCCCTGTAGGTACGTGAGAGATCACACTTTTGTGTTCTTTGTTGCATCTGATTTTCAGTATGTAAAAGACAAATTCATTGTAAATACAGCTTGCAGTCTGATGGCCTGGTCAGATATCTAAACATATGGAAGTAAATTGTTGAGAGCCTATTTTCAAACTTGCATTTCTTTTTTGCAGTCGAAGCCTGCGCTCTGCGATAAAGCAACAGAAGAAACCAATCCGGTCGCCCAGAAACTGATAACCAACACCGAGAGTGATCTACAGCTTAGTTACGCCAAGCAACGGCGCACTAAGAGTTCAATACTCTTGCACAAGGAGCTGGACTCCAGAAGTAAAAAGGCTGTGAGAGACTACCTGTATCGTGTGAATGAGGCTACTGCTGTTCTTTACGCCAGGCACGTGCTGGCGTCATTGTTAGCCGAGTGGCCGGATGATGTGGCGATAAATGAAGAAATCCTAGATCTTAGTGGCCCAGCGCATATGACGTACATCCTGGACATGCTTATGCAGCTAGAGGAAAAGCAGTTGTGGGAAAAAGTAAGTGGATTTCACCTATGCTTGTCAACAAGCCCTGTGCCTACATGCCACGAGACTCTGACTAACAAAAATACTTGCGGTTCCTTTTTTAAACTAAATCGAAACTCCAAAATTTAAATGAGTTCTGAAAAAGCAGTTGGAATCTGTCAGGGTCTTAACGTACTGATTTTGCTCGTGGAAAATGGAAAAACTAGCTTTGTGGAGACAACACTCAGTTGTGAAAGAGATATGTGGGAAAATAAATCTTACACAGAGATCGGGAAAATAGGCAGTCCATTTTGAAAGCGGCTTTTTGTTACATCTCAACTTGTATATTGTCATACCTGCTACTCCTTTGAGGAGCTGACTGTTACCCTGGTGGAAATGATCGTGGAATGAAAGTAGAATGTTGTAATGAAAATGTCAGCTCGGTGCTTCACAGCAATTGAAGTGAATCGAGTGCTGGGAATCTTCAAAGGAGGGATAAAATAAACCAGACGGCATCGGTATGCCACTGAACCAATGGTGTGCTCTCACCTGGGCTTCAGGTGTGACCTGACTCCCTCATCTCATTTTAAAACAATTAAAAAAAAAAAAGAAAAAGAAGAGGCAGTATAACTGGAAGAGGTCTGGAGACGAGTGGCAGGGTTATCATAGCCATGGAATAACTTCAGTATGAGGAACCAACTAGTTTTCTTCACTCCATATCTTTGCCCTGTGAGGTCGTGGGGGGAGGAGGAGAAATGGAAAAGTCTGTTCCTCCCTCTGTGTAGTTTTAAAACAGTAATCAGATACAAAAGTTAACAGCAAGTATTATTCACTGGCCCTCCCGGTAAGAAAACAAAGGAGTGTCAGATTAAGGTAATAAGTGGCGGGTCCAAAACAAACCGAAAGAACTGGTTCTTGACACAGTATGTCATTGAAATTGTTGCCACAGGGTGTTCAGAAAATGACAGGATGAACCGATAGAATAAAAAAATCTGTTAAGGCGTATTAAATTCAGAAGCATAGCCTTTGTCTTTGGCTATTCTGCAAGTGTGTGGAGGCAAAGAATGCATTCAGGGAACTATGCTCCGTACTGCCTTTGTTTTTTAAACTTCTTTTCCCCAAGAAATCAATTTTTGGCTGATTTGGAGATGAGCCTTTTGGTCTGAGCTTGCATTACATTTTATAGGAGGAGTTAGAAAACGGCAGGTGAAGAGGTGTAATGGGTTGCTGTAATGACCTGGAAAGGGGCTCAAGTAGCAGGACTCTGGTTCAGAGCTTTTGTGTGCTTTTGAAAAATAAAAGTGGAGACTCAGGTTGTTTTGAGTTATCAGTGTGACCTGATAGACTAGTTGTCATTTATTTGTATTTTTAAAGACACAGCTCTTGCATCTGGTGCTTTCAAACACTGCAGACACTTAACTGGTACTTAATCATTCCTTCTTATACATGAGTTGTACATTTTGAAGGCTAAAACGTGATATTCTATTCTATCAAAAGCTGTAGATACAGAAGATAAAGGTGTCTCTTTAGTATGTTAACAATGTTGTTTGTCTTCCTTGTTTACAGCTTTTGTTTACTGTTAATTACGGATTAACCTTGATTCTAGCATTTGTGGAAAGAGATGTAGCTAATAGCTGTCACATTTTTATTAGATAAAGACTGAAAGATCTGGAACTGAGGACAGAGCAAAATCTGCAGTTATGGAGATGACACGTGTAGACATCATTTGTGGATTTGTCTAGTTTCTTGCTAGTACTTCGGTTCTCTCTCGGCAAACGTTGTGTGGCTAGAAATGATGTGTGTCACTCACCAGCGCGTAAGTCTGTAAATGTTGGTTTGGTGGCCGATTGTATTTACGTGAGGTGTTGCTTCTCCCCAGATTCTGCAGAAGGTGCTGCAGGGGTGCAGTGAGAGCATGCTGGGGACGATGGCGCTGACGGCCTGCCAGTTCATGGAGGAGCCCGGAATGGCCGTCCAGATGCGCGAATCTAAACATCCTTATAACAACAATACGAATTTTGAGGTAAGTTATACACATACTGCAGTGGAGTGGATCTGCATGTGGTTTGAAGACTAGTTGAAAGCCATCGAGGTGGTTGGAGCAGGAGTTTCCCAGTGCTCCACGCGTACATCCAGGGGACTTCTGCGCTCAAAGCACCTGAGAAACACCTCTTCAGTCTTGCTTTTGAAGAGGCTGATGCCAAACCACCGAGGCCTTGCCCTGTGAAGAAATGTGTTCAATAAGGCGCTTTTATGTAGTCCTAATTCAATCATGCAAAAAGTGCGTAACTTAAATGGTTTTAGTAGGCATGTGTTTGAAGCAGATAGTATACTTAAATGGTTTCAGAGCCTTAATGAGCAAATACTTCTACCCTTTCATCCAAAGGGCTGTTTCACTTAGCCTGTTACTTCCTTGTGCTGTTAGAAACAAGGAGTGGAGTCTGTCTTTGTTGTATTCCTCATTTTAGACTGTCTTCTGACACAAACAGCTTCTGATTTTCTTTTCTTGCTACTGTTTGAAAGCATTTTTCTATTATATATTGGTAAGTAACTATTGCCTCTGGGCAGTCTCAGGATTTTTTTTTTCCCTGCAGCTCTTAGACTTCTGATTCTTATTTTTAAAATGTGTATAAATCTTTAGGATATGGCAAAGAGATCAATAACGGCAACGATTATCGCTTTTAAAAAAGCAAAGCGTTGCTAGCAATTAATTTTTACACTCACCAATTAATGCAAACAATAGGCCGTGCTTTACATTGTTATTTTTATCAGGAGCTAATTTAGCAAAGGAGGGTTTTTTCCCATGGAGATGCTGTCCTATTTGTTATATCTCCCTTGCTCGTATGGTGAAAGTTAAGTAGCTTGTTGGTAATATGGTATTGCAGTATACAAAGATGTTATGTTTATTTCTCAGGATAAAGTTCACATTCCCGGTGCTATCTACCTCTCGATCAAGTTTGACTCTCAGTGTAATACAGAAGAAGGCTGTGATGAGTTGCTCATGTCCAGCAGCAGTGATTTCCAGCAGGATCGGCACAGCTTCAGTGGGTCTCCACAGAAGTGGAATGATTTTGAGCTTCCAGGTGAATATGCAGTGGTTCAAAGTGCAAATGTAGAGGGAATTGCTGGTATCCAGGACTCTTGAGAGAAACTACTGAAAGATGGCAGTTAAATGCAGATGTCCCTGAGATGTGGGGGGGGAAAAACTCCTTTTCTTATCCCAGTCTGTTTGCTCTGACATGCTGCTCTTGCATTTGTTTCTTGAAAGTAGGCTTATCTGCTGCTCTGCTACTTGACCTTTTTTTTTCCACGCCTCAGTCGAAGCATGCCCTTAGCTACTGGAAACAAATTTTAATCTTGATTCTGTTCCAACACAGTCCTTGTTATGCACAATATTCACTTACATTGTTTCTGCCTTGTCTTACTTTCCACAGGAAGCACATTTTAAAAAAAAAAAAAAAAACCAACAAACAGATAAGCTTATCTCTTGCCTGTGTGCTATAGTAGCGCTCAGAGCAAATAAAGCGTGTGCCAATGCCTTGTCTCCAGTTGTTGACACAGACAGTAGCTGACAAAAATCCTTTTGACTTGACAACTTCAGCCTGTGTTCTCTACACGCGCTTTTGACAATGCCAGTAGCTAATGCCGTGAGCTGAAGGACAGGACTGCATGGTCCCGTGCTGCTTATGTGAAGTTGTTTTAAGCCCCTGAGCACTGTAGTGTTGCAGGGAGCTCAGAACTTCGAGTACTGGCCAGCAGGGCGAGGGAGCTGAGTCTGCCTCTCTGCTGTGGTGAGACCCCACCTGCAGTCCTGTGTCCAGCTCTGGAGCCCCCAGCACAAGAAGGACACGGAGCTGTTGGAGCGGGGCCAGAGGAGGCCCCAGAGATGATCCGAGGGCTGGGGCACCTCTCCCATGAAGACAGGCTGAGAGAGCTGGGGGGGTTCAGCCTGGAGAAGAGAAGGCTCCGGGGAGACCTTCCAGCCCCTTCCAGAATGTGAAGGGGGCCCACAAGAAAGCTGGAGAGAGATGTTTTACAAGGGCATGTAGCGTTAGGATGAGGGATAATGGCTTCAAACTGGAAGAGGGGAGACTGAGATGAGATCTGAGGCAGAAATTCTTGGCTGTGAGGGGGGTGAGCCCCTGGCCCAGGTTGCCCAGAGAAGCTGTGGCTGCCCCATCCCTGGAGGGGTTCAAGGCCAGGTTGGACGGGGCTTGGAGCAACCTGGGCTGGTGGGAGGTGTCCCTGCCCAGGGCAGGGGGTGGCACTGGGTGGGCTTTAAGGCCCCTTGCAACCCGAACCATTCCATGTGATTCTGTGATATTGTCAGTAGCTGTCAATAGATTTAGGAACTTTCTTAGCAAGCAGTTTAGGTTACAAGGTGCTAGTTAGAAACAAACATGGGTCTGTAGAAATATTTTTGGATTTTTATGAACTTCTTGCTGTCCTCCTTTTCCTCCCAAAAAGTTGCAGATGTTTGCCAAGAAACTGAACTTTGAGGGCCATTGTTTCGGAGCAGCCTTGGCTGTGAAACTTGAGTTTCACCTTGTGAAACTTTTATTTCCAGCCAAGTCTGTCTGGATTAAGGCTCTGCATTTCACTCAGCAGGCATTAGCTGGAACCAGGCAGTTGAGGGCTTCTGGGCTTTTCACTTGATGGCAGGGCTTTCTCAGGACTCCTAGGAGTAGGATAGAGAAATGGCTTCACTTCGTGATGAAAAGGGGAACAGGATTTTAGATTTTTTTAATTATTTTTTAAAATCCTAAAAAATGTTTTCAAAATTTTTCTTCTTCGTGAAACTTTGAAAATTCTGCTTCCCAGTGAAAACCAGCATGCTCGTCCCAGGGCGATAGGGTTTTTCATGGAACAGTAGGATATTCTAAGTTTTAACCAGCTCTAATATTACAGAGCGCTCTAGGTAAGGATGTATTTTCTTTAGCATTACAGCTAAGTGCCAGTGTTTATCTGTGTGAAGCTGTAGATACTGCAATGACAAGAACTTCTTGAGTGTTCCACTGTCTGATTGTAAAATGGTCAAACATTTTGATAGTTCCTCCGCTTTTAAGTGGATAAGTTTAACAGTTTTGCTCCCTAGAGTAACAGTGTGCGATTCGATGTTCTGACGTGTAAAAGCAGTGCAACTTCACTTTCACCTTTTTTTTAACCTTTAAAGGTCTGTGAGCTTGGCTGTCTCTGCAGAGGTTCTTTCTTCATAAATCATAACCGATCCATAAACACAATTGGAAAAGTGAAGTTTAACTGTGTACAATGTAGAGTTTCTTTAACTCCCTCTTCTTCCATGTAGTTGGCAAAAATATAAGAGACATTATCCTGGTAACTATCTTTATGCAGGGGAAATCATTCTGTGTTTTGCTTCAGGCTCCTGTTTATCATACTGTTCTGTGCATTTCATAATTACCAAAAAGTAAAGGCTCACCTCGCTTGAATGATGATATCCAGGATTAATTTGTGACAGAGTTTTCATTTGGATTGTATTTGCGATAGCGAAAATAACTCGGCAGGTAATAATGTGGATTTTCTTCCTTCCCTCGTACCCAGGGGACACGCTCTATTACCGATTTACTTCTGACATGAGTAACACTGAGTGGGGTTATAAGTTTACAGTGACAGCGGGTCATCTTGGAAGGTTTCAGACGGGTAAGCACCACTCAGAATGTATCGGGAAGGACTTTTTCAAGTTATTTTGCCAAGCTTTGACAGACTTGTGGTTATCCCTTTTTATTGACTTAGAATTTGCTTTTTCCAGCGTTTTGGAAATAAGTGATTGGTTCAAGTTGAAACTTGAGTAATGTCTCTTATTTGCTGTGACTTTATGCTAGAAATACCAAATCTTCACAGAGGTATGGAGATAACAATTATAGTAATGTTTTTTGCATTCAAAGTCTCATTATAGGACAGTAATTACACACAGGATTTAGTAAACACTCCAAGGTGCTGTAATTGGAAACAGAAACAATTGTAATTGTGTTTTTAAAAAGTAGTTATCCATTAGAACAGGCTGCTTTTGGATCTAATTTCTAGATATAGCATGAAAGCTTTTGTCAGTTTATTTTAGAAATTAATATTTTTAACAAAATTGAAGCTGGTGGATGACTTGTAGTCAGCAAAACTACTGCAAATCACATGATAGCGAGGACCTGTGTTTTGTTTGCCTCATTTGGGCAAAAGTTCTATTTCAGATAAGATTCTTTCTAAGGTTTTTTTGCCCCAGAATAGACTTGTGATGTCAGGATGTAGTCTAGAACTAACTCAGAAATATTTTTTTTTTGTATTTTTGTTCAATATGTCTTACTTGCCAAAGCAATACTTTGTACATGGAGAAAACTGAGCCTAGGAACAGATGGGTCCCTACAAAAGTAACAGCTATTTTATTTTATTTTATTTTATTTTATTTTTATTTTTTCCCAGGGTTTGAAATTCTAAAGCAGATGCTGTCTGAGGAAAGGGTAGTTCCTCACCTCCCACTGGCCAAAATCTGGGAATGGCAGGTGGGGGTAGCGTGCCGTCAGACGGGCCACCAGCGTTTGAAGGCTATCCACCTGCTCTTGAAGATAGTGCAGTGCAGCGCCCAGAGGTAAGTGCGCTGTTCTGCCTTGTAGGCCAAAAGGCAAAGGGCAGGAGAAGAAAAAGTGACTAAGCTGATAATATTTTGAAGCCAGAAAACCGTGATTTGAAGTAGGTATTCTTCATTTGCCTTTTGGATACAAATCACAGAGCCTTGACAGCGGAAACTTATAAGGGTTTTTTGTCAAAAACATTTTCTCATCTTTCTTGGCTTTTAAAAAAGGTCCAATGAATTCAGATGTTGCTGTAAAGAAAAAAAAAATCGGCCCCAAACAGGACAAAAAAACAGATTTCAATTCATTTTCTAGAAATGTATTCTCTTTGTATTAGGCTAACTTCAGAGTTAAGGTGAGGATGGAATAATAAACTGGTGAAATGATGATCTGATTCTGTATAAAGTAAATAACTTTTAAATTATTATTTTCAGTTGTACCACTAAGCCTGTAATTGAGTTTCAGAAGGGATAGGTGCGCTAATGATTAAGTGTGTGTGGCATGTGTATTTTTTGTGAAAATACACATTTTTTGTGAAAATACACATTCAAAAAAATGTTGAGCTTCTATAGTCTCTTGCAAATGCGTATAGTCACGTTAACTCGATAGAAAGGCAACAATGCTGGAATGCTGACACTTCTCTCGGTTATGTCCTTTCGGTTTTACAAAGTCATGAAAATAAGAGCATCCCATTATCTTACTTGGATAAAGAGAAGTCAAAAAGTATATTCACATATAGTAATAAAAACGGACAATTACATAGAACCATTGCTTGACCCTCTGTAAATTTTAGATACAGCGATCTACATCCAACTCCAAAAAAAATTATTTTGGTGTTATTTGTCGTCACTGATTTATTATCTTTTCAAGTTCCCTTAGGTTTTTCTCATCAGAAAAAGTCTGCTTTGTCATATGGACAACAAATTTAATTCCTAAAAGATCAAGTCTCCGTTGTGCTTATAATATTTAATATTTTTCTTGTGTTAATCTGATGATAGAATCTGAAATTGAGTTTCACCCCCTTTATCCCCTATTGAATGATATCTGTCATCTTATCTGTATGATAAGTGACATTTGATTAGCTGGCTTTAACTCGGCAGTAGGAAGGATGCAGGGTTGGAATTATTTTTAAAGCTATATATCAGTGTTTGCCTGTCTGCCCTAAACAAGGGCATCGTCTGCCCAGTGCTGTAGTTCGGTTTTGTATAATTTCAGGCAGTGGAGCTATAGCATTTAGCAAAGTGATATATATATATATATATCGGGGTTTTTTAAGTCCTCATTTCGATGGCCAGTCAGTTTTAGAGATGTCATTTAGACATATTCATGGGTGTAAGATCTTCTCCACTTCACTGGTTTGGAATGAAAGTCGTTGTGCTGAAACACTTGACTCAATTTAGATTTGAAAATGCTTCTTGTGCTTCTTCCTTTATTTATACATCTGTCAAAACTCTGTGTTTTTATTCTCTTAAATTTGTTTGGTGGGTTTTTTTGTGTTTTCTCCCCAAAACAGGCATAAGATCACGGTTACTCACTATTTCATTTAAATTACTTTTTTTCAGGGACTGTGACCTCACCTTGTTGAAGCCACTTTGGCAGCTTTTCACCCATATGGAAAACAACTTGTGTCATGACATGGCCAAGCCTGGTATTCTCCTTCCTCTTCATCGCGCACTCGCCGAACTCTTCTTTGTTACAGAAAACAGAGTTACTGTAAGCAGTTCCTCTATTTGTATCCCTCCTCTCCCCAGTGCTGGGAATGATACGTAGTTCCGTGTTAAACTAAATGCAGTTTTCCTTTATCTTGGCAAAGTCCATCAGAGCTTTAGAAACATTAAATGCTTCAGAAACTTTAACAGCTTTCTCTTGCGGAATTTGGTGGCAGATTCTAATGGAGGGGCACAGTGTTGCCCTATCCATCATGGGACCTTAAGTAATAGCCATGACTCTTCCTTGTGTGACTATGGCGGAGGCCCTAAAGCTACTCTTTATTCTGAGAGGAATGCAGATTTAATAATTAATTTAAAGGTATTTGAATGTGGTTCTCCTTGAGTTGATTTTGAACGTTACATATGAACAGTCTGTAATGAACTGATTTCTGTGGTCACAGACTGTGTCCAGGAGAGACCTGTGTGTATTTCTGATACCTTTGATTCTTGGGGACTGCTAAAATGATCAGCATTTTAACGTTAATTAGTAGGATGATATCTTTGGTAGAAACGTTGGTGTTCATTGACTGCTTTCTGGCTGCAGGAGCTTGGATCTCTACAGGAGTATTTGCTTGCCTTAAATACCGAAGATCATCTTCATCGCTGCACAGCACAGGTAATAAGATTGCACAACCCCAGAGATGTGTGATTTTGTCGTATTTTTCTGGCAGATGAAAAATGATTTCTGATTGCCCGGTGGAGTTTTATAAAATAGGTATGAATGTACTTGGGCTTTACAGTACCATGACAGGCCTTTGAAACTGAGGAATGAACTAAGCACAAATGCTGGTCATTAATAGTCAGGTGATGTGCCGCAGACTGGCTGCCGGGTGTGATCAGGGATATCTGTTTTACCGATTTGACCTCGCAACTGCCAGAACGTGAAAATGGGGAAGGGGCTGGTCTTTCAGCCACTGGAAATGCAGTTTCCTTGCTGAAACCGCCTGGATGTGTGACAATTACTGCCCTACCAGGAGATGACCGGTTAGAAACAGGATGGTTATTTATGTTTAATTTCATACAAGGATTTCTTTGCAGTTCTGGATTGGGGAGCATCTTTGATGTGACTTTGTTTTTCCTTCTCTCTTCTAGGCCCTGAAAAACATTGCTGCGATCAGCCTTGCCATTAACTATCCGAACAAATCAACAAGTTTCTGGAATGTTTAATACTGGCTCAGGCCGGAGTGCATGGGATAGAGTAGTTTGTCCATAGGAACCTTGGAACAAACATCTTAACTCCGTTCAGGAAAAGTTCCTTCAGCTTCAGTGTATGAGCACTCTGCAGCCTTCCTTCCTTCCACCTTGATGTAGAATTTGTAAAAGTAAAAGCGCACTTCAATGAAAAAGCACATCTTGAAGTAACTCACGCGTCGCCTACAGTTACGTATGCACATATTGTAGCATGTTAGAGTAAACAGAACAATATTTTTTTTTATTCAGAGGAAGTAAACAAAAGAAGGTAGCTGAAGTATGAGAATGGAAGGCCCCCACGTTGCTATCATCTGCTCCCAAGGAAACTTGATGGATGGAACGTGACAGCTTTGAAAATACTGCTGAACTCGGAGTGATGCCGTCAGCAGCACCTCTTCTATATCATTGAAGTGAAATAGGCAAACCAGAATCTGGCGGGCTGATGCAGAAACAGTCCACGCTTGAATCCTGTCGTGTTTGCTTTTGTTTTGAAGGCTACGACCCAAGGAAAAGAACTTTAATTCTTACTAAACTACAGGTTGTAAAACAAATTCTGGGTGATTCATGTAGCAGTTAAAGGATTCCAATTTCAGAGCATCCTCGTGCAAGAGGTTAATGTTCCTCCTGTTCTTTTATTTGATCAGCTGGATCATCTATTCTTACCTTAATTTATCTCCAATGTGTTATTCTAAATAGTCCATTATTCCAGTGCGGAGAGACAAGGCTGGCCTCCATTCACAAAGCAGTGGTAATATGAAGAACTGAGGAACTTACATGTTTCTCAAAGATCACATCTTTAAAAGATATTATTCACGAGGCATTTTTCTTTTAATTATTTCAATACTAGTGGCTTAGGAGGTCCTTCTCGGCAATGTTGGGAACCCGGACTCCCAGCACTCAGGGTAGGGGTTAATGATCAATCCAGTCTTATCTTACAGAGCAATAACTGCATTACTCTTAGTGAACATGGAATGAATTGCAGACCTTCTATGCTGAAATAAATTGGCTTTCTTCCTGCTCAACTACGCTGGTTGTTCCCTTTCCAAAGAGTTAGAACATAGAAGGATTTGGGGGTGTATTTTGTATACAGTTTTACAGTATGTAGAGCTGGTCTTGTCAAGTATGAATTCAGAGAACTTTTTATGCTAATTATTTTCTTCTTCCCTTCCTCACCTCAACGTTAGAATATGAAAAAAAAAAAAAAGGCAACCAAAAGCTTCAGGAGTAACTGAATGTAAGTTGGGTAGAGGCAGTGGCTCTGTCAGAAGGGAATATGTGCATTGACCTTGTTGGCCAGTAGGTGAGTGGTGCCTAAACAGCAGTGTGCAGCGGGCACAGGAGCACCGCTCTGGGGGATGACCTCTGAATTTTGATGGTCTTATCAGCTGGGACTGGAATTTTAAGGGTGGTCCAATTTCCCTCTGAGAGGGAAACATGCAGTAATACATCCCCCTTTTTTTGGATGTGCTCTAGTGCTGTAGTTAAAGATGTTTTGACTTCCGTTCAGCCAGGTGAGTGCAAAGTGAATGCTTCTTCAGGGGACGAGGTTGAATCGGAATGTGATTATTTTGCCTGAAAGACTTAAAACTGAAGACCAAGAAGTGCTATGCTGAAGCCGTTGCCTTCAGGAATGGAGTTGGCCCTCTTAGCAAATGAGAATGCCAGAATTCAGGAAAAATGTACTATTTAGCAAAGATTGAGCGGAAGCGGAGAGATACTGCTCTGAAACCCTTCCTTGAGTATGCTGTAGTTGAAGGTTAAAGCCCTCCTTCCTTCCTGAATGAGCTCACGATGGGAAGGGAATTACCCAAGTTGTGGCGTACCTTTAACGTGTGGATCATTTTGTTCCCACATCCGAGTACCATATTTGAGTTCGCTGTCTCACCGCAGGGGTGGCTGAGAGATCCCTGAGGAACCAGCTGTTTCACCCTTTCTGATAGCATGAACAGATTCTGAGCACCAGGAGTTGCTCCACCAAAATGAGACGCTCTTAAGTCTATTCTAGGGAGTTGCATCGATGGGACAGGTGAGCGTTTTGAAATTGCTCTTCTTGAGCAGCAGGACTTTCTATTCACTGCCTCAGCGTGAATCCATGGCCAAGCAGTCGAGGATACGCAACGGGCTGATTTGCTAAGGCATGTAGCATGCTGCTGACATCTACCTGGTGTAGTCAAAGAAGGCTTTTTTCATTTTTTCACATCAGGGATGAAGACTGTAAATAAACCATGCACAGAACCTGTCATGGCTCTATCATATTCACATTTTTTTTTGTTGGACTGTCTTTTTGCTTTCTATATGAAGACATGAGGCTGCAAGGACGACACAGGAGTGGCCAGTGTTCCTTACTAGGCGTTCCGCTTAGCTTATTCTACCAGCAGTAACTGGCCTCGTGAGTCAGTCATCGTGCCCTGTGGGACTGTCCAGGAACAGCGTCCACTAAATATAATTTCTACCCACTAGATGGAACTGAAGGACTGTGACCTGAGTTGACACTGAATCTGTTGCTGCCTTACAACTCAATCATTCATTACGGATTTTTAAGAGACAAGAAAGACTGATTTTTTGTTTTAATTATTTTTTTTTTCTGATAGTTTTAAAGAAAGAAAGGAAGAGAATACCAATAATGAATGTTCATGATCAATCACATTTTGAAAATCCTGCAGCAGTTCCACGTGGATGCGGATGATACTATTGAATAGTATAAAACTGTCTGGAAAACAGGTATGCTGAAAAAAATGTGCCTAATATAAAAAAAAAAAAACAAAACAAAAAAAGTTTTCCTGCCTGAATCACCTATGATGTGTTTAAAACAAACCATATTGTTCCTAATGATACATTTGACTTGCTTTCATTAAACACTTAAAAATGAGAGTTTTATAATTTCTTTTCTTACGGGTTTACTACTTTGCAATTTTTATCAGTTGTTTAAAATATATCAGACCTTTAGATTTATTCCAGTTCAGTTCAACATGTAAAAAGAAAGCTACAGATGTGGGTAAAATATGCAAATGAAGAGAAATATATTGTAAAAATTCTATAAAAACAAAGAAGTACAACACAGTGTCTGTTGTTTGTTTGCTTTTCTCTCTCCTCACTGAATGTTAAATGCTTGAATTTCCAGTGAGATCGGGGGTTTTTCGTACCAATCTTCGTTTCCAATGCCTGTAAGCAAACCAGCTTTTCCTTACGCGGTCAGTGTGTGTATGTACGTATCTATATATCGCTGCTCTTGTATCGAACTAGGCAGGATACGTACTTCGGGAGTCATCTCTCAAATTCCAGCCCTGCTGTTTACATTCCAGTGGCCTTACCCTAAAAATGAAGTTTTCCCATGGACATCCTTTGCTTTCAGCGCCTGTGTTTGTTTACTTTCAGACCTGAAACACATGTCTGGGTCCCCAGATGTCTCATGTAAGCTGAGATTTATCTTAGTCTCTCTTGATTGTAATTAGCGGTGTTTATCAGCGAAGGTGCTTGTACCTACCTAGTCCAATGGACTGAGTTTAAAGCTTATTTACCTTGAGCTTGGCTGGAGGAAAAGGCTGTTCAGGGAAGCATAAGTGAGGAAGTCGACATCTTTCTGTATTTACCTACAGCCCTAAGTTGTTTCCGCTGGTTTGATGTGCTCAGAGAATGCTCTTATTAGGTAATTTAGGTAATTTTATTAAATACAAATAAATAGTATGATGGTGAAGTTGTGGGACGGTGGGGACCATTCCCCGAGACAACCAGGTGTGAGGTTTCAGCTGGTGAAAGCAAGGTGATAAATCTAACAAATTCAGTTTAATCTGCTATTAAACTTAGTGTGGTCCCAGACACTGGAAATGTAACAGGAGTCACAACCATGGTGTTTGGGAACCGCTGTTTTTCAGTTTAAGTTAATTAAGACTGGCTTTCGTTCAAGAGATCAAAATTAAGCTGCAAGCTAACTTATATGTGGGGGGCTCTTTTTAACCTACTTCTAGAAGGCTACACTATGTTTAAAACAGAACTGGCCCAAATGCCGTGAGTTTTCACAGCCTGCTTCACATGTAACATTTCCAGTGGGTCTTGTATCTCTGCACACATTTAGGGCAAAACCTGCCCTTTTATACCATCTTAAACCTGGAGTGACCGTCCGTAAACCCCTGCAGGTACCCTGCTATAAAATCTGGGCACATTGGAGCAGAGCAAGGCCAAATAATCTGATTTGGTACTTTCCCTTTCTAAGGGGGAGCGTGGTTTCTTGCAAGCAGCAGTGAGTGGTGCCGGGTGCCTGCTGGGGACGCCCCCAGCACAAGCATCGTACCTTGTTTTCAGGGAACAACAACCACCACAACCATGGGAGCCTATAAAAGGCATGACCCTTAGGTAAAAAGCATCTCCCTTAGGTAAAGCTACTAAAATGTGGGAAAACAGATTAATACAAGTAAAGAGGATGCTTTTCAACACTGGGCCAGTTCATCTGTAGGAGATCAGGCTGGATAATAACTGGAACAAAGACTGGGCATTGGTAAAATGGCCTGGAAAAACAGGAACTGTGCTGGGCTGTGTAGGGGGAAACAGAAATCTGTCCCACCTACGAATTTAAAGCAAAGTCGTCAATTCCCAGTCAAGTGAATAAGAGAGAAATCCACTGTGAATAGGGAAGGAATTAAGTAAGGGGTGAAGGAAGTGAGATTAAAGCTCATTCTTTCCATGACGGTCAGGTCTAATTTAATCAGGTCTAGTCTGCAGTAATCGCTCCTGATTTTTACCAAAGAAAGCACAAATAATAAAAAGCTGGTACCCAGCTCAAACCCGTTGTGCTGGGGCTCATGAGTGGGTGTGCAGTCTAAGGAGGAATAAACGCTTGAAAAAAAACCAAAAAACCTTATTTCCTCCAACTGGGGACATCAACAAGGGTTCCTGATAAAAAGATGGAAATCTCAGACAGTTTTGTAGCGCTCCTTAGCATTTAGATATTTACTCTTTTTATATTCAAGGGCTGAGAACGTTTGGATTTAGGGAACACGGGAAAAGAAGGGGAGAAAGGAGAAGTGGAGCCAGGGTCTTTCCATCTACGTGTCAAGCAGTTTGCTGGGGAGTTTCTCTTACCGAGGCTTTGCTGACAACTTTAATGATTTTTTTCTTAAAAAACAAACCCAACTTGTTTCTTCTTCCGTTCCCCACTTTACTGTCTGACTTCCCATAAATCTCACTGCATCTTTTATTTAACTTTTGCAGTGCAAATAACAAATATTTAAGCTTGCACTGCATGGAAAAAAGTCAATTTAAGGAAAATTAAAGAAGTGTAAAATTAAAGCGCCTGCCAATATTTATCAGCGGTACCTTCTCTCGCAGGCTTATTTCCAAAACACTTTGTTAGCATCTCCTAGCGCCTGGATTGTCAAATGTGCTTCCTCCGAGCCATTTTGATACCTGCGTGTGCGCACGGGTGAGAGCTGGACGAGATGCTCCGTTCCGTGCGCAGGGTTCGGACCACACCGGCAGCGACCTGACCGCCCCCTTCTCCTCCTCCTCCTTGTGCCCTGGGGAGCGTTCCCCATCCGGACCTGCCCAAGTCTGGGGCTTTGGCTAATTGTGGTGAGCTTAGTTGTATTCTCTCCTCTGCTGGCGCTGGGCAGTGACTGGAGCAGTGTGTTTTCAGTCACCTCCTGTGACCTGCTTTAGTGCATCTCTGCCTCGCTGCAAGCTCCCCACAAAGCCACGTTTTGTGGCTCCTTCACTTGGAAGAGATGAGACAACTCTAAGGAGGAATAAACAGTTTAAAAAAGAAAAAAAAAAACCAAAAAAACCCTTATTTCCTCCAACTGAAGGCATCAAAAAGGGTGCCTGATAAAAAGATGGAAATCTCAGGCAGTTCCGTAGCATTTAGAGATGTATTCTTTTTATGTTCAAGGGCTGAGAATGTTTGGATGTAGGGAACACAGGAAAAGAAGTGGAGAAAGTGCGGCGTTTCCCGGAGAGAACTGGCACCCCGGTTTGCCGTGGTTTCTGAAGACGGCCCTTTGCTGCGCTCGGGTGCTGGTTGCTCTCTCCCAGGAGGCGGTGGCAAGGTCAGTGCTAAACATGACACCTCCTTACTGCTTTGTGCCTAACGTCCATTCCCCCCATCTTTAACGCACCCCCTGTGGAGGTGGGCTGGGAGCTCAGCTTTCACCTCCCTGCCTTTCAGGCACCCAAAGGTTTTAACCTCCTCAACCACATAAAATTCCTAGGAACCAACAAAACTCCTTATTGGACTCCAAAGGAGCTGCTGTTCTGCTCCTTTAGTGGCATGTGACTTCCTGCAGCAGGAACGTGGGCAAATGCGGAACAAAAAGCGCAGTGTGTTTTGGTAATTGTTTTATTTAAATGTATATTTGCCATGTGTTTTTAGCCAGAGCCAGCATGTGCCGGTGGTCTGGGGGCCGTGGGGTGGCTGCCCAGCGTGGCCCTGGCGGGCTGTGCAGGTTGGAGCGCAGGTGCTGCCGTCAGCCGCGCGTCGCTGGAGCTCGCTCTGCGTTTCTGGGTGCCAGATCCCATGTTAATGCCTGAGGAATCCCGGGGAAATGCTTCCCCTTACGACTTTATACTTTCTAATCAGTAAAAGCATCCCATGCAGATTTTTCTCTCCAGTACGTCGTCTCCGATGGTATGACATCTGTAATAGGACTTCAATATGCATGTGTAGCTAGACATTTATTAGGACTTCATTTCATCACCGTGCTTATCTTAGATTAAACTAAACATGGAATTAAGGTGTGATCTTTAGCACATCGAGTTAAGCGTTTAAAGGTAGGCTTGAGATTGGTTTTGTTGCCTTGGGGCATAAACAGACCGCACTGTTGATAGGAAGTTCACAAATGACGGCTTTCTCTTGCGCCCAGCAAAATCTGCAGAGGCAGAAAATGAAAAGATGAATTCCTGAGTCGGGAGAAGTGTTGAGTCAGGAGACCTTTAGTCAAGCCTTTGCTTGAGAATAAGTCACGTCTGCGTCTCTTACCCGTCTCCTTTACATAAACCACCCACAGAAAAGTCATTAATCAAAAATGTCAATGGTTTCACAGAAATCCCCCCCGCTCACACCTTGGGGTTTATGTTCCTCAGAGCAGCAGGTCGGGCTTTTTTCTCCCCACCAATTGTATTTCTCTATTTTTTTTTTTTTTTAAATGCTTTTGTTCCTTCATAGTGTGAGTGTTAATACTTAAAGATGAAAAAAAAGCATTTCATCTTCCATGGGGTCAATTTTGGATATGCTGCTGGATTTTAAATGACGCTGCTTTGCCTTCAATAATTGTCCTTGCGTTGCTCTGAAAAATTGTGTTTTCCCTCACTCGTTGGCCCCACTCTCAAAATACACCGTGGTGCGTTTGATCCTTTGGCACCTCCTTTTTCTGCAGAAGATGTTCTCGGCTTTTTCGAAGCTGGCGGTGTCTCGGAGGGTGTGCTTCTCGCTCGCCGCCCTCCCCAGCGCACCCGCTCCCCACTGCGGCTCCTGCCTCTTCCTTCCACCCAGGGAGGCCAATCTCCCGCAGAGGCAGGACCCCGGGGGCTGAAAATAGTTGCTTGATTTACCAGAAACTCAAAGGAAAGCAAATCCCTCCTGAATTTTGCACTAATATTGCACTTAAAGCCAGCAGAGACTGCTGCTGAGAGGTTATAGCTTTTCTTTAATTCATTCTGCACAGAGGCGAAGGGGGGGATCCACGGATGAGGAGCGTGGACCGATGTCCCCCTGCCTGTCCCCTGTGCTTCTTGCTGTGCACTATAGGAATTAGAGATGCCGCTCTGCTCCGTGAGGTCTCCTCCCGGCCAAAATCAGTGTAAGAAGGGCATGAGGAAGGTCCCTCCGGTTCCTTGGGGGGTTTTGCCTGCTCTCTTTCTGATGCTCAATGCACCTTCGTGTCCCCGGGCCAGCAAAGGCCGCGGGGTGGCTGCACAGGGTGAGAGCCATCGGTGCTATTGCCCGCGTCAGGGAGAGCAGCTGCTGCTCTTACAGGGTTTCTTCTGCAAAATACAATCCCGCGTTTACTTCCCAGCTCATTGCCTCAAGCGCATCCCAAGCCCTCGCCAGCTGGGAACAGCGTGTCCCGCGGCAGGGACGGGGAAGCGCCTGTTCTGGGTACGGCGACGAGGGTGACACACGGCCCTGGCGGCGCTGCCCGCCCCCGCGGCGGCTGCTGGCGGCGCTGGGTGCAGGCTCTGCCCGATGCCGCTGCCCACGGGCCGCCGTGGGGAAAAGCCGGGTGCCCACCTGGGCTGCTGGGGGTCCGGGCGTGGGTCAGATGGAGACGCGCCGGCTCTCGCGGCTAAAGGCAGCTCTGCAGCTCCTCCGTGTTGCAGACCCCGTGCGTGTCGCTGCCGGGACAGCTCTGCCCTTTGCAATACGTGTTTTATTCCTGGGCTCCTGCGCAAGAGGAGTTTGCTTTCCCTGCTCTCGATACCCCCCTTTAAGCAGCTCACCGCTCCTCGCCTCACTCAGGGTGCTGCACCCCACAGCACCCCACAGCGCTGGCCTGACCTGGGCTCGTGTCTGGATCCTTCCTCCCCTCGGAACGTGGCTCCTGCCACACGAGTGACCCACTGACCGTTTTATTGCCCCGATGCCACCGCGGACTGTCGGTGTCTGCAGTCCGTCATCTGCCCAAGGAAGCCTTTGGCTTTTATTTCCTTTAAGACTTTTCCTCCTTTGAGGATTTCAGAGAAGGGCAGAGCCTTGCCCGGCTCAGCAAGACTTTGGCCCCGCTTGCGCTAACGGAGAGCAGCGATCTCTTGCCTCGCACGGGCGTAAGCTGCAGGTGACCATCTCAACTCCACCTCTGGCTTATGATTTTTACACTGCCCTTTGCACGAGGCTGTTGGGAAGCTCTCGGGGGAAGAAGGCAGATCCCTGCTGCACCCATAAAGCTCCTGTGGCCTCCTCTTCTATTCCAGGGACTGGTTCCCACCACGTTCCTGTGGTTGCCCATGTAGCATCTTCTGCTGCCGGGAGCTGCCGTGCCCTGGGCGGCCCTCTGACTGCCAGATCCCAAAGGGAGAGGCATCACCACGTGCTTGTTCTCTCAGATGCCCTCAGGGTCCCACACTAGCCCTGAAATAGAACATTTGCTTACTGGTGAGGTCTGGGCTCCTTACCCCGGGCTGCTGCGAGCTTCAGGCACGTTCCTGTGGCGTTGAGCGGCTGTATGAGGAGTCACACAGTTGTCAGCGCTGGTCCATGGCTTTAATTGCAAACTAGTCTTTCAGTAAGTCTTGTAGCGATAGGACGAGGGGCAATGGTTTAAACTAGAGCAGGGCAGGTTTATGTTAGCCATTAGGAAGAAGTTCTTTACACTGAGGGTGGTGAGACACTGGCCCAGGTTGCCCAGAGAGGTGGTGGAGGCCCCATCCCTGGAGACGTTCAAGGCCAGGCTGGATGAGGCTCTGAGCAACCTGATCTAGTTACAGATGTCCCTGCTCACTGTCGGACTAGATGGGCTTTAGAGGTCCCTTCCAACCCAACACAGTCTGGGATTCTATGGATAAGTCAAAACAGACAATGGCAGCTCAGCCCCAGCTTGTGAGCCGTTCGGTTTGGTGCTCAGGAGCCCTCATACGTGGCAAAACTCAACCTGAGTGTGACTCCCTCTGGGCAAAGGCTGGTTTTTGTGTCCCACCCGCCCCGTCCCCCAGCAGCTCCCCAAGCCTTGCTCTGCTCTCACCACGGTGCAGCTCGGCCCTTTGATCCTCCCTTCTGGTGGCACAGCCAAACTCCCATCCCAGACGTGCCTCTGGGACATCTGACACAGCCAAAGGGGGGTTTTGCTGAGCCAGAGCCCCCGCTTCTGCAGGGGCCATGGGAGGGGGAAGGCAGGAGAGGCCACTGCACCCTGCATGCAGTGGGATGGCTCAGGCATGGAGCTGACCTGCTGCCGCTGATGGCTCTGCTTTGGGCACTGCCGCGGGGGCCCAGCCCCGCGGGAGCATCTCGCCTCTCCCGCTGCAGGTGCCTGGGGGAAGGGAGGGAGACTGGAGGGGAGCACCCAGCGCAGGCACCGGCCACAGCACTTACAACCCCCCCCCCCAACCTTTGGAGACCTCTACAAGCCAGCGAGCACTCGCCCCAGGCTGCGACTGCAAACGGTGACACTGGAAAAGCAGCGTCCTGGTTGAGCAGAGACGGGGGGATCCCCCAAATAAAGCGTCCCTTTGGGGGGTAGAGCCGGGACCCTGCTGCGGTGCTGGGAGCGATGGAGCAGCCCTGTGCACGACCACCCCCTTCCCGCCCACCGCCGAGGAATCCCACCCCAGCTCAGGCACTGGGGATGCTGGTTTGCGCCCCGTGCATGTTCCCCCGTCCTGCTTTTGCAGCTACTGCGTCCCGTGTCAGCCCCGGCGCCTTCCCAGGGAGCTCTGCCAGCTCATAAACCACTTTTAATCTCTAAAGAAGGTCCTTTGTGCAGCCTTTTGTCAACAGGGCCTGTCCCATTGCTATAGCTACGGCCCCTTTACTGCCGGACACACCTGTTTGTTTTTCCAGCTCCTTTCTGTTGCCGTCCGATTTCTCTGCCACCTAAATTAAAATACCGAGAAAAGCCCTGCCCTGGTCCTGCGCCCTCGTCGCCTTCCCTGTTCTGGAAACTCCTCGCTCCCCCGGGACTGGTTTTCTGCAAGCAGTGGCTTCAAACCAGCCTGCCCAGCAAGGCTCTGGTTTTCTGCCTTTTCCCCTTAAAATTATTGTGCCGGTGGTGGAGCGGGGGCTGGGGACGGCGTGGTTTGCAGCGAGGTCCCCGGGAGAAGCCCTCCTTGGAAAGGGCCGGGGCCAGTGATGTCACCATAGCCCCTCAGCAGGAATTCTGCAGATTCTGAATGCTTTACCCCCCCTACACCGTGCATAAAACCCCCCAAAATTAGTCGTTTTGGGGTATTGGCCTTGTGCACCTGCTCGGGCAGCAGGAACCGCCCCCGCTCCCGGGCCGCAGCGCAGCGTGGGGGAAAGTTTTCCTCCAGAGCACCCTGGCCCTGTGCTCTCCCCGGCACCCAGAGCCTTCCCAGGGGTTTGCGTCACCCTTTAGGGTCATTAAAAAAAAGAAAATATACTGCCTTCACGGGTTGTGGCTGCTGCGTGCCCAGAGGAAAACACCCAGAGGTGGAAGGGATCCCAGGGGAATTTCCTTTCATTTGCCAGCCCTTCCCCTGCGCAGGGCGTTTCTCCTGCGCCAGGTTCAGGACAGTGATTCGCGATGGATATCAAAAGCATTTCCGTCAGCAAAGAGGGCTTATCTTCATCTTTACTGGGGCAACCTGACCATAAAGAGCTTGATTTTGTCTTCCTGCATTTCATTTCTTCCCTGACCAAATGCAGCCGGGGTTTGTCGCTGGCTCTGGGGCCGTGGGATCCGCCGTTTGGGCACGGCCGAGCTGCCGGTATTTGCTTTCCCCGCTCCCTGCACCGGCCTCGGCGCGGCTGAGTCACGCTCCCCGCTGCCGGCTGAATCACCACCGCGCCGAGATCACCCAGAAACCTCCAGAGCCGGGCAGAGAAATCCACCCCCGGGCTGCGAGGTTTCATCCCACAGCGCCGGAGCTCCAGCCCTTTCTGCTGGCACCCAAAGGGATGCTGAAAAGGAGCGGGGAGAAGCCTCGGGGGACACCGAGCCCTGGCCAGGTGCGAAGGCGTCATGGTCCTGGTGACAAGGATGAGCTGGAGGCAGGGAGCAAGTTTCCAGAATTTGGCCTTGCTTTTGCCACAAGCTGGCAATGAAATAATTAAACGCAACCTCCTTATTTCACACGCATGTTATTGCTATTTATTGTCCTGCTGCTTTGGCGCCGCTTCTAAATATTTAATGTGTTGGAAATTGTATTTTTGATTAATGGGATCTATTCGATACATGATGCGTGTGTTACCATTTGCAAAAAAAAACCCAAACCTTGAATGCTCTTCATAAAACAAGGTTGGGTTTAGCAACGCCACCAGGGTCTCGTCTGGCCCCGTGCTGGGCATCCCCCCGGGCGGATGCTGCCCCCGAGCACCGTGTTACAGCTGCCAAAGCTTGCCTAAAATTCCAGCTGGTTTGGATCCGCCATAAAACAAACCACGTCCCTGAAGCCATCGCTGTGGGGACAGGCCCGAGGGCTGCTGTGGGTTTGCAGCGGTGCCGCACATCTGGAGCACAGGCACATCTGGGGAGGGATGGAGCAGGTTTGGGGTGCGGAAGCAGGAAAGGCAGGGGAACAGCTGGAGCGTGTTAGTGATGCTCCGGCTCTCCCGCTGCTCGTCACCCCGCGGTCAGACAAACCCAAGCTGCCGTTGGGTGGAAAACAGGCTTTTTTGGGAGAAATCGGTCATGCTCGGATGGATGTTTCTGTAAGGGGAGCGCGGCATGCGGCGAGGCAGCGGCTGCTGACCTGCCCTGCTATCGGATTTGTCTTTTTAAAAAGGAAAGCAAACAAAAAACCACATCCAGTTTTGATATTTAAGATTTCCAGCAATGGAAAATTCACAGCAGCCGCAGGGCTGGGGAGCCAGGCGCTAATTGGCGGAACTTGTAGAAGAAGCGTCCCTCCAGCTCTTTTCCAGTGGAAAATCCAAAACCTTTCTCCAACTGTTGATTTCTCATAAAAACTAAAGCAAAACACGCAGGGTGGGGAGGCAGGGGTGAGGGAAGATCTTGACAATGTTGGAGCAGCCCTTTTCACTCCGTTGGGACAAATATTTACATTTTTTCATTTTCAAGTTACTCTTGTTTGGAAATCATTTGTTTTATATTGCATTCTGTTACCATGCTCTGAAAAATCACAAAGAAAACAAAGTGATTTTGCAGAAATACAATGTTTTTGGCCGAAGCAGAACAATTTTTTTTTTTTTTTTTCTCCTAATTTTCCCTGGGAACGTTGACATTTTCCAACTCGGAAATTTCAGAGCGATCTCTTGTCCCCGTTTATCCAGCTAGATCGTGTAATAGTAATTCTTAAAGGGTTAATAAATCTTTTAATAATTTTTTAATCGATCCTCAGCATCCGCCAGGCGCTCGCACTGCCTGGTTCTTGGGACTGGAGCCATCTGCGACGCTTCCTACCGCCGTGCTCAAACCCACCCGGAGCATCTGCTGCTCCTGTCGCTGGCATTGCTGTGATTTAGTAAATCAGTCAGAAATCATTAACAAACGAGCGCTGCAGGTAGCACCTATAGATCTCGCAAGTAACATTTGAAAGGAAAACCTTTTCCTCTTGCAAACCCCTCTCCGGGGGCAGTTTCCCCCTCGGTGGAGGCTGTAACATCCTTCCAGGCGTGAATCGCGGCGGTTATTTTCCCTGCGATGGAGAGGGTGGGAGTGATTTGGGTAATTAGCACTGGGAACACGACCGTGACTAACGGGGCCGGGCGAGGGCTGTGTGGCTACATCCCTGCCCGCGGTGGGAATACGCTCTATATTCTCGTGGAGCGAGAGATGAGAGGTGACAGTCCTGGGGAAAGCTGCAGGCTCAGAAATGGCTCTTACTCATCCGCGTGGTATCACATCACGGCAAAATCCAGTCTCAGCTTGGGATTTTCCTTTGGGACGTGGATTTGAGGCCCACTGAAGTGACTATCCCTGTCATCCCGGGTTGCAGCAAGGTGGACATGAGTGCTTTGCATCCCAAAATTCGTGATGCCACACGTGTCCCCAGGGCAGCGGCTCCGGCGTTGCAATCCTTGCCATGCCTGTCCATCCCAAAATCTGCCTCCGCTCCTGCCCACGCAAACTCCTCCAATCCCAACATCTTTCCTGCTGCGACCGAAGCGTGTTGCCATGCATCCCGGCACCCATGGGCGAGGAAAGGCCCCGTCCCTTTTGTCGTTCCCAGCAGGAGCTTTGCTGTGGGGGGTCTGGGGAGGGATGGGGAGCCGATGCCCCTTCCCAGCAGCCTGAACCTCCCTGTCCCTGGGGACATGCTCAAGAAAAGCCACCGTTGAGACCATCCCGTGCTCCGACCATGGGGAAACCAGCCCCGATGGGCATCAGCAGCCCCCGGCTCCCCCAGGGCTGTGGGTTTGGGGACAGGCAGCTCACTGTCCCCGAGATTTCTGCTGGGAAACTTCCCTTTTGGTGAAAACCTGCATCAGGTGGGGGGAAGCTAATCCAGGCTCGCAGGTGTAGGCCGTTGGTTCAGGTGTCTGGGTTAGGGCTAAGCCCTGCCTAATCAACAGGGATGGAAAAGGGCCCTTCCCTCCTTTAAAGCCCTTTGCAGGGACCCCCCATCCCCGGTGATGTCCTGCCTGTGGTGGGATGTGCAGCACTGGCTCATGTGGGCTCTCGCTCCACTTCCAGTGGGTCCAGCGTCGCCTCCCACCCCACGTCTCCTGTTCCCGCTTCCAGCTCTCCTGGTGAGAAGCTTTTCCAGTTCTCTGGTTCTTTGTGCAGCTTTTTGGGATGCTGCCCCAGTCTGAGGCCTCCAGACAGGGACCCCGGGGCTGTGGGTGCAGCTGCTCCCAGCACCGACACCCCCCCACGCCCCCCCGATGCTGAGCTCCTGGGGGCCAGTGTGTGAACAGGGGCTCCTGCTGCACCCCCACGTCCTGGCCCTGTGGCCTCAGCTGGGCACCAGTGCTTGGGGCAGGGGAATGGGCACCCGCTCCTCCATCCCTTTTTGGGATGCTCTGGGGAAGAGGCTCAGCAAAGCCCAGGGGAGGTCAGCGGGGGGAAAATGGGGTGCCCCAGCAATGCTGGGGGGGTTTTGGCTCATGTGGGGCTGTCTGATCCTGCCTGTTCCCCCCCTCCCCTCCAGCACATCTCCTTGCTCGAGCGCTTCCTTCCTCCTGGCCCGTTTTTCCAGCGATGCTTCTCCCCTGCCGCTGTCTCCTGTCCCAGCAGCTGTTTCGTAGCACCAGCTATTTTGACTACTCGGTTAACTATTTATCCAGATGGAGCAGGTCCGTTGTCGTGCGCCTGGCATGTTTTTTCCATATACAAATTCTGTGCCGAAGCGGAGAGGACAAAACCCAACAAGCCCTGCGAGTCGTCCCAAGCACTGGGTGTGCTGTTTCGGCTGGCATTCAGCCCCCCCTCCGATACCAGCCCCTGTTCCAGCCCCTGCCTGTGCCCCCTTTTATGGTGCATTCAGGGGTTTTTGACTCCCCAGTCCCCCTCTTTCCCTTGTGCCATCAGACCTCGCCCCAACCCAGCTGCAATAAGGAACTGGCGTGCCTTTATTTTCCTAGCACTTAATTTTAATCAAATGCAAATCCTAAAAGCTTTGCAACCCCAGCGGCCCGTGCAGATGTTAATTGCCGGGGCTGGGGATGCTGTTTGCCGCGCTGTGGCCATTCCTGGCTCTGCCCAAAAGCCGGGTGCTGCCAGGTCCCCATCCTCCAGCAAGGGACCTCAGGGAGGATGTTGGGACCTGGACACAATCCCAGGGGCATGAGCCCTTCACTGGGGCTTGGGGGATAAGTCCCCTATTTGGGCACAAACCCATTGAAGAGCTCAGCTCCCAAATATGCTGCTTTTTTACCCATTTCAGGAAGAAATGCTTTACTGCAAGGGTGGTCAGCCCCTGGCCCAGGTTGCCCAGAGAAGCTGTGGCTGCCCCATCCCTGGAGGGGTTCAAGGCCAGGTTGGACGGGGCTTGGAGCAACCTGGGCTGGTGGGAGGTGTCCCTGCCCAGGGCAGGGGGTGGCACTGGGTGGTCCTTAAGGTCCCTTCCAACCCAAACCATTCTGTGATTCTGCTACTAGAGAAAGATTCTTGGCTTAAAGCTGCCTCTTCCCCAGCAGAGCGGTGCGATCGCCTCTCAGACCCTCAGAGCCCCCCACCTCCATTAGGGACAAGAAATGGCTTCAGGCGAGCACCTCCCTGAGCAAATTTGCCTCCATCCCAGGCTCCAGCAGGACTGAGGATTTCCCCTGGAGCGGAAGCGATGGCTGGTGGCCAGCGGAGACGAGGGTGCCCGCGCACCCGCAGTCCCCTGGACCAGGCTGGGCTGCTCAGCAGCATTTGCATTGAAAATCCCGACTTTGAAATGCAAAAAAAAGTGCCCGGCTGCGGTGGGAGACATTGCAGCAGGGAGCTTATAGCAAAGCCTAAATATTAATTCAGAAACTTTGTGTTTTCCCTCTGCTCTTGAATTTCGTGATATTTATTTCGTTTGCTCCCTCCTGGGCTGGGGACAAGCAAGGGCAGCCCCTGGCTCTGGAGGGGACATTTCTTACCATGTCCCAGCAAAAGGAGCTGAAATTCAGAAAAACACGCCAAAACTCCCTCCTTCGGCAAGATTTCTTTTCTTTTCATTGCAGAGAGCCTGAAGTTTCCGAAGCGCACTTGTCACTCGGTGCATGAAAGGAAAGTTGGCAGCTCTCCGGGCTATTGTCAACCCCCTTATGAAACCCAAGGATTTCGGCTGCGTTTCCTACCCGCTGACCTTATCGAGGTTTTGCATATTCTTGGCACTTCTTCATGCCCTCAGGGTGTTTGCACGGTGCAAAATGCCAGTGGCACCGGGGTGAGGGCTCCTTGCCCTGATGCCACCAGCCCCTTGTAGGGGCACATCCCCTGTGCAAGGGTATTTTAGTGGAGATAAGTGACTCCCAACATCATTTATTTAGCAAACTCCCTGCTATCTCTTCTGTTTGTGAGTTGCCAGCCAAGATTTGCTGAGCGACTCCTTCTTACTTGTTGCTTATGGTTGGTTGCTGGAGGTTTTGCAGCCCTGGGGACCCTGAGTGTCAGGTCTCAGCCACAGAGCACAGGGTTTACCCTCAGTGCGTCTCCTCCTGATATTCCCACCCTGCTTCTTAGCATGTCTGTGAAAATACCTGTGAAAGTTGATGCAAAGACACCTCAGAGAGGGTGTGCAGGCAGGGATGGCCGCTCCGGTGCCTTGTCCCCAAGGGTGTCCTCGAGAAAGAGCTCAGCAGCGCGTGTCAGGGTCTGTTGGCCTCCATGGGAAGTCATCCCATGCAGAGGTCTCCTGATGCTACAAGGCAGGACCAAACCCCTGGGGATTCACAGTGGCCATCAGAGGCATGGTCCATCCTTCTTTTGGAGTGAATTTAATGTCACAGCTGAGCCCCACTGCGTGCTTGAGCAATGCTAAGCTGATTTCCCAGGAAGGTTTTTGGGCCCAGGTTGGCCGTTTATAGCAGGTAAGCAGCTCCTGTGCCAGGAGAGCAAGTTTTCAGGAGCAGGGACTTGGTATGTAGATGATGCAGAACGCATTCCTGGGCTACAGCAAGCACTGCAGGTACGCATCCCATGAGCTGCCCGAGGTTTGGGTCACACTGCTGGACCTTCACGTAGTGGGCCGTGGAGCTCATTCGTGGGGGATGAGGGACACACCATGGGCTGGGTCATCTTCTCCCCCTTGAGGGCTCTCACGCAGGAGCAAAGCACTGGGTGCATCAGCGAGAGGTTTAGTACTTGGGGGTGGGGTCTGGGGCTTTGCATGTGTCCTGGGAGAGGGTATCTATGGGGACCCCGCTGCCCCCCTGGGACACAGCGGTGGCACTTTGTGCTTCATCTGTGCCCCACAGCCCTTGCTGGCATCCTAGGGAGCCCTCACATGGAGGTGACTGGGGAGGCACCGGTCGCGGGGAAGGGACAGACGTGGGGCCATGATGTTGCCTCTGTGAGACCCACATCGTCCTGAAGCAGAGCCCCCAAAGCCTTTCCCTGGAGGACCATCAGGCTCCATGGGGCCGGGATCACTGGGTGCACACACAGCAAGGATTTGTCCCTACGGATTTGCGTGATGTAAGAGTGAGATCAAGTCAAAAAGATTTCTCTTTGGTCTGTGCTGCCTGCGGGGGGCACGCTGGTACCCCAGGATGCCACCAACCCATCCCTGTGTCCCATCCCTGCAGCGGGAGCGACCGGTCCTGCCATGTTTGTGCGAAACACAAGTGCACCTTTGGCTGGCAGCCACCGAGCAGCAGTGCGAGGGTGTTGGGCTTCCTCAAGGCCGGCTGGCCATGGAGATAAGCGCTGGAGCAGGAAGCAGCTCGCTCCGTGCTGGGCTGGAGTGAGTTTTGAGTCCCCAGCGCTGGGTGGGGGGGCTGGGGCTGCAAGCTGGAGGGCTCCAGAGCTCCTCACCAGCAGGATGGTGGTGGTGGTGGGGATGTCCCTGGGGTTTGTCTCCCACTTTCCTGCGAGGTCTTCTCCAGGGGATGGTCCCAGTGTGGGTGTGGTGTGACTGGAGGATGCAGCAGGAGGAGGCAGGGCAGCACCTGCTGACACCCCCCCATCCTACGGCCACATAACCACCCTGGCTGTGACCCCAGGCAAAACATGTGCATCATGGCATGAGCACCCAAGGTCTGTGCCACCCCCACCCCAGTGAGACAAGTCCTGGGTTACATCAAAAGAACCATGGCCAGCAGATCCAGAGAGGTGATTCTGCCCCTCTGCTCTGCTGTGGTGAGACCCCACCTGCAGTCCTGTGTCCAGCTCTGGAGCCCCCAGCACAAGAAGGACATGGAGCTGTTGGAGTGGGGCCAGAGGAGGCCACAAAGATGATCTGAGGGCTGGGGCACCTCTCCCACAAAGACAGGCTGAGAGAGCTGGGGGGGTTCAGCCTGGAGAAGAGAAGGCTCCGGGGAGACCTTCCAGTCCCTGAAGGGGCTACAGGAAAGCTGGGGAGGGGCTGTTGGCAAGGGCATGTAGCGATAGGACGGGGGGCAATGGTTTAAACTAGAGCAGGGCAGGTTTAGGTTAGCCATTAGGAAGAAGTTCTTTACACTGAGGGTGGTGAGACACTGGACCAGGTTGCCCAGAGAGGGGGTGGAGGCCCCATCCCTGGAGACGTTCAAGGCCAGGCTGGATGAGGCTCTGAGCAACCTGATCTAGTTACAGATGTCCCTGCTCACTGCAGGGGCTTGGACTAGATGGGTTTTAGAGGTCCCTTCCAACCCAACACAGTCTGGGATTCTGTGAAGTCCCCCCATTTCATGGGGAAATGCAGGCATTGCTCCGACCAAATCCAAGGACACCTTGTGCCCAGGGTCCACAGCATCACCACTAATAGCCAATCTGCCTGGGGAAAGGGCGTCTCTTGCACACTTTGTGCAGATATTGAGTGATTTCCTAATGCCAGGGACTTGCTGGGGCACAGAAGATGTCTCTGCCCCAGCCGGCTCTGCTGCTGATGGCAGAGCAAGGCGTTGGGAGCCGTATGTATCCAGCACGGCCACCACTGAGGTTTGTGGCTGTGTTTTGCCAACAGCATTGCATGGTGCACAAGAAAGATCCTAATCTAGTTCATTTAAAAAAAAAAAAAAAAGGCAAACCAGCCCAAAGTTATCTCCACCAGCCAAGTCTGGAAACGCAGGGAAAATTCCTGCACCCTCTGCAAACCAGCCTCTGCCTTCCTCCTTGCTGGAGATAATTGCTCCGACCATCAGCAAGCTGCTCCCGGCAGCGCTTGGCCGGGACGTGGTGTCCCAGAGACCGGCTGCTTCCCTGGGGCCAGTAGCGCCGGCACAGCCAGCAAGGTTTCCTTGCTGCCATCTTGGAGGTGGGATTCGTTTTTAGAGGGGAGTGGGATTAACTGGTGACTGTGGCTGGAGGCTACAGGAGGGTTTGTACAATGGCAGCTCTTATTAAAATACCCAAATAGTTGATTTTTTCCTACGGGGCTTTTGCATGCAAGCTTTCCTGGAGGGGAAAAAAAATTAATTGGGGTAAAAAATTAAATTAATTGTAGTAATAAAACAAGGGATGCACACAGGGCTGAGCATCAGCTAACCCCAGCACATCCCCTGCAGCGGCTACGTACCTTCTTTTCTTTTTTTAATGGAGGAGAGAGCAATTGTTTGGCTCAGCACGGCCAGAATTAGCCCTGCCGAGCCTGGGGTCAGGTCTGCGGTGAGCTGGAGGAGAGGGACCTGACTCACGCAGTCACTGGCAGATCGTTTAGGGGTTTTATTTCTTTACTGGTGATTAATGGCAGTGTTTCGTTTCTAATGGAAGGAAATAAGGAGGAAATGGTTTCTGGCCTTCATTTGTCAGGGATTTGTTTAAACGGGCGCTCACATTCCCTGGAAATAGGTCACGGTTGTGTATTTTCAGGGAGAAGAAGCTGGTTGGGCTGGGTGTCAGATGTTTGGACAGCGGAGCGCCCGCAAGTTTTCCTCCCCTCACCTTTCCCATCCCCATCCTCTCGGCCCCACGCCAGGGCCGCCCTGCGTCCGCCTGCCGGGGGACGGGGCGAGATGGTCTGCAGTTTCCAGCCAAAGCGGCCTCTCAATGCTATTTCCAGGCTGCACAGGGGAGCATCCGTTATTTAGGTGGAAATTAATTTTCCTGGCACCTCCGTGTGGCGGGGCTCTGCGTGGGGTGTGCGAGGAGGGTGCATCGCCTCTGGGAGATGCGTCCCCCCCCCGAGTGGTCTTGGAGCCAGTAGTCATTGGGCACGTTTTAGAAGAGAAATCCCATTTTTGAATGGAATGATGATGTTGCCCACAACTCCCCCTGCAAAACGGGGGCTGGGAAGAGTCTGGTTGAGGCTCCCAAAAGTCCCAAACCTCACGTGGATCCTGTGCAGGTGTTTTAGAGGCTTTAAGATGGAGCACCATCAGGATGGTGGGCCTCACGGCTGTCTAAAGAGCCCTGACACGCTGGCCCTTGCTGTGCCTGGGGCCCAGGGCTGTGCATGGCCCCGCTGACACGGCTTTGCAGGGTGGGGGTGTAGTCACGGCTGGTTTGGGCGTATGGGAAATACAAGGCCGCCGGCTGCATCGGGCAGGCAGGGCAACGCCTGCTGGTAGCTGCTGTGGGACAGCAAGGCCACCCGTACCCTGGGCTGCATCCCCAGCAGCGTGGGCAGAGGGGCGAGGGGGGGATTCTGCCCCTCTGCTCCGCTCTGTGAGACCCCCCTGCAGCACTGCCTCCAGCTCTGGGGCACCAACAGCAGAAGGACACGGAGCTGTTGGAGCAGGGCCAGAG
This sequence comes from Fratercula arctica, assembly GCA_947846985.1. Classification (NCBI taxonomy): domain Eukaryota; kingdom Metazoa; phylum Chordata; class Aves; order Charadriiformes; family Alcidae; genus Fratercula; species Fratercula arctica. Next base: position 12,151,224 of record CANTUZ010000015.1, on the reverse strand, counting down.
GAGGCCCCGGAGATGCTGGGAGGGCTGGAGCCCCTCTGCTGTGGGGACAGGCTGAGAGAGCTGGGGGGGTTCAGCCTGGAGAAGAGAAGGCTCCGGGGAGACCTTCCAGCCCCTGCCAGGCCCTAAAGGGGCTCCGGGAAAGCTGGGGAGGGACTCTGGAGCAGGGAGGGGAGCCATGGGACGAGGGGGAAGGGTTTTACACTGGAAGAGGGGAGATTGAGATGAGATGTGAGGCAGAAATTCTTGGCTGTGAGGGGGGTGAGCCCCTGGCCCAGGTTGCCCAGAGAAGCTGTGGCTGCCCCATCCCTGGAGGGGTTCAAGGCCAGGTTGGACGGGGCTTGGAGCAACCTGGGCTGGTGGGAGGTGTCCCTGCCCAGGGCAGGGGGTGGCACTGGGTGGGCTTTAAGGCCCCTTCCAACCCAAACCATTCTATGAAAATAAAGAGATCTCCAGCCAGCTATGTGTGCCTGGATTTGGATGATATTGGGGAAACTAATACCTTTTTTGAGCAGAAGAGTCAAAATCCTACACTGCCGGTGTATTCGCCTGTGGGTGGCCTGCGGAGCTGGGAACCTGCCATAAGATGCCCTGGCAAAGCTTGGGGCAGCGGCTGGCTCCTGCGGGGCGAAGGATGCTGCCCCAGGAGGTAAGGCTGGGGTGGCCATGCCAGCGGGCGATGGCAAAGCCACTGTCCCACGTCCTCACCGCTGCCAGGGCAGCATCAGCAGCAGAGACAGAGTCACCGCTGCTGGAGTCTTTGCCTTGTGCCACGTCTCATGGGTTGGCCGTGCGGTGGGATGCAGCAGGGAGACTTGGGGTGGGGTTTAATGGGGTTTGCCCTTCATTGCTGCCCCAGCATTGTGGTCAGACTGGAGCTGGGGGAGAGATTCAGGGATAGAGATGTCTGGTGCTTTATATACCAATTTCTGGTCATTTCGTGCATTAACATTGAGATGTTTCCGTGAGTTCAGAGCTTGGGGCTGGGTCTGAGCAAAGCCACGGCCTCAGGTCACTTGAGGTGGCTCTCACCGCCGTCACAAAACCCACAGCAGACACACGCTTTGATGTCTTTGAGGCCCATGTGAGCCAAAAGCGTTTTTGATAACTGAGATCTGAGCCATTTAAAAGATGCATTTGTGCACTGGAAGGACTCAGCCTTTGTAAAAGTTACTCATCTTCCTCTTCCTATGAAATAACACCAGTCCTCGTAGCCATCCATCCCCAGCATCACCGCGCGCTCTCAGCCTGGCCAGGCAGCCGGAGCCCGAAAATCCTAGCAACAATGACATTGTTTTCTATATTTGCATCACTTAAGGCTGAGCAGAACCGATGACACACCGTGGAGCTGGCAGTGAAGCTGGTATTGATGCCATCTGCAGAGAGCCGCCTCCTCACCATGTTAAAATTAAATTTACTTAACTGTTTGGTTTGTGGTTCTCTGGGACCGGCATGCAGGGTGCTGTGGTGGGCACCGGGGTGCCCGGCCAGGAACCCGGGTGGCCCCAAACTGCAGGATGCTCTTTACACCTTGCACCAAGCGCGGATGTGGAGATATCACATCTCATCCTGTTCCTTGGCGCATGTTGTGTGCACAGTTGCCTTCCAGACATCACGCCCTTCCCATGAGCAGTTTCCAGCAGCAAATGTTCTTGGGATTTTTTTCTTTCTTTCTTTTTTTTTTTTTTTTTCTTTTTATCACAGGGTGCTTCTGATGTGGGAGACAAGGGCTCAGCTCCACTCTGTCTTCAGAGATGCAGGCTGGGTGGCTTGCAAATCCTCCTAGGCTTTTTGAACCTTTGGATGCTTACGTTGTAAAAGGAAATTTGACTTTCTTTATTGTCCTTAAAGTGCACTTGGGGTCTTGTGACCTTGTGTGATCAGGTTGACTGGCGGGAGAGAGCTTCTGGCCTCCTAAGAAGCACACGGAGCTGTTGGAGCAGGGCCAGAGGAGGCCCCGGAGCTGCTGGGAGGGCTGGAGCCCCTCTGCTGTGGGGACAGGCTGAGAGAGCTGGGGGGGTTCAGCCTGGAGAAGAGAAGGCTCCGGGGAGACCTTCCAGCCCCTGCCAGGCCCTAAAGGGGCTCCAGGAAAGCTGGGGAGGGACTCTGGAGCAGGGAGGGGAGCCATGGGACAAGGGGTAATGTTTTAAACTGGAAGAGGGGAGACTGAGATGAGATCTGAGGCAGAAATTCTTGGCTGTGAGGGGGGTGAGCCCCTGGCCCAGGTTGCCCAGAGAAGCTGTGGCTGCCCCATCCCTGGAGGGGCTCAAGGCCAGGTTGGACGGGGCTTGGAGCAACCTGGGCTGGTGGGAGGTGTCCCTGCCCAGGGCAGGGGGTGGCACTGGGTGGGCTTTAACCTCCCTTCCAACCCATTCCATGATTTATAGGGAAGCTTGAAAATAGGCAAGTGTCATCTTACAGGCTGGGAAAGCAGAAAGGAAAGACCACGGCCTTTGTTTTTCAGTTTTGGGGGGTGTTTTGTTGTGCAGAACCACGGGCCTTTGGATGCCTGTGGAGAGCAGTGCAGGGTCTCTCCCAGCCCGGCTTTGTGGAAAGCTGAGAGCGGTCAGGGTCGGGGTCCTGGTGGTCCCTTAGAGATGCCAGAACTTCCAGCCCAGCCGAGCTCCCACCAGGCAGGGCTGTTCAGGGGATGAAGGAAGCCAAGTCCTACATCCGCATCCCACGAGTGGCAGGAGATGCCCTGTGTGGTCCTCCCTCCAAAGCCATGAGTTTGGGCCTTAGAGCAAGGGATTTGTTTGGTTTTGTTTTTTTTTTTTTTATAAAATAAACACTGGATTCTAAATGCATGAATTCTGGGGTTTACATTTGGAGAGCACTTGCTGCATGTCTCCAGCTAGAAACTTGCAGCCAAGGCTGGCGTGAGAGGCTTCCAGGAGACGAGGCGGGCAGGCACGCAGCACACCCACTCGCACAGAAACCCTCATCCCCCCCGCAGGGGACGTGGCAGAGCCCCACAATGCTGTCGGGGCTGCGGTGTGCCAGTGTGGGTCCCGCATCTCCGGCCACAGCACAGGGGGACAGGCACAAAGTGAGGAACTTGGGGGAACACGGTGGTGGCTGTGTGCCGATTGCATCCCTCTGCCCTCCTCCTGCCCGGCCCCGCGGCGAGCCGGGGAGCAGAGACAGAACAGCAAAATCTCAGCTGGGAGGTGTAAATGAAACAGCGGAGGGATGAGGATGGGGCCAGCTTGGTTCAGTCGCTGAGGTTGTGCTCAGTAGCAGTGATGCCATCGGCAAAAGGTGCACTTTAAAATCTCCGACTGCTCCTCACTGCCGGAGAGTGGAGCCAGGTCAGTCGAGGGTTTATTTCCCTATCCGTAGAGGGCTACTTTTGCTTAGCAAATGATGAAGACTTACGGATGTTAAAAATAATCAAAGCAAGTCAAAACCATCCCATCCCTGATGGCCCCAGGAGCAGGCAGCCCTGCATCGAGCCAGCCCCAAAGGAGCCCATTTCCCTTTCTAGTTCCTTGGTGTAGGACTGATGCTTTTCACTTTGTTGACTCGCGTTTCCTCTTTGCAGCTTTGTGCAGGAGTAAAAGAAGTGGCTTTGGGAGATGAGTTATCCCATGGGTCTCATCTTTATCCCTTGTGCTTTGGGGTTTATTTTCCTCCCTGGTCCTGCTGAGCGCTGAGCCCAGCGCAGACCTGGGCCGACGGGGAGTTTCCCAGGGCCATCGCTGGGAGCAGAGGCCATCCCGTGGCCACAGAGCTCTGGCCAGGTGGCACTTTAAGCATCATAAATTTTGGCTTTCCCACCCCACGAGGTCCCAGAGGCGTCTGCCTTTGCCTCATGTGCCCAGCAGCGGAGCCGCTCAGCACCCTCAGCCCTCTTGGGCCTGGTGGTTTGGGGTTCGGCAGGAGCCGCGGCATCCCGGGGCGATGGAGAGGGTTTTCTCGGCAATGGGTGTTTTTGCCGCCCGGGCTGAGCGTGGGAGAACACCGCCAGCTCTGTTTTAATTGGCAGTAGTTGTTAGGCCCCGCGAGCGCTGGGCTTGATTATTGCTGCCGGCGTTTACGAGAGGGTACGTTTTTCACTCTCGCGGCAAGGGCAGGAGCCAGGAGAAGCCTCCGCGGCTGTGCCAGGGCTGAGTCACCCGGGTTAGGAGGAAAGCAGTGTGTGTGGGGGGAATTAAACAGTCAATCATGCTTTCAGCAAGCCTGAAATCATGTGTGATATTTTTATTTTCAGATTCCCGGCTTCGATTTTTGTGGCAAGGGTTGTTCCCGACGTCCCGACCGCAGTGACGCCGCGCCAGTGCCGGGGGTGGTGAACGAAGCCTGGCTCCATCCCACCAGCATCCCAGAGCCCCCGCTCTCCCCGGCCCAACAAGACAGGGACTTGGGGGGACATCTCGACAGCTAATTTGCTTTGCAGCCCCTTGATCACCCAGGGGAAGGTGGAGATCCCAGGAAAGCCACCTGCCAGGTCAGGGAATTGTCTGCAAATGGGAAGTGGGTTTTGGGAAAGCCCAGGGATGGAGGCAGCCCACTGGGATGAAGGTGGTGTGCTTGGGTAAGCAAGCCACACCTTCATTAAAAATATATATATAAAAAAATAAAAGCAGGCAGAATTGGCCCCTGGTTTGAGGAGGACAAGATGTGATGTTTCCCCTTGGTGAAGCAACGATGGCTTTGCATGAGGTTTAGGGTCTGTGGGGTGGCTGCGGGATGGTGAGCACCAGCCTGAGCCGCTGCCGACAGAAGCGATGCCCACGGCGGTGGCCCTGGCTGGGGACCAGGCTGGACCCGCACACACACAGCCGAGATGTGGCTAATGTTGTGGCAAGTTGGCGAGTCTCCCCGAGCTCTCCTGGGCCATCCCAGCCTGAGGCAGCACCAGGGCCATTGCTCACAATGTTACCTACATCTCAGGAATGTGTTTGCTCCTCAAGCCCCGGTCCCTGGGGCTGTGCAAAGAAGAGACTTTCAAAGGGTTGGGTTTTTTGGCTTGTTTTCTTTATTTTTGTTTCCTTAACCCCTGGTTTCTGGGCACAGGCATGGCTTTGAACTCACTTGGTCCAAGCCCAGCAAGAAGGTAAGAACAACTAAAGCAATTTGACTTGGAGGGATGCTCAGGCATGACATCTGAGCTGGGAAACCATCACCGGTTCCTCAAGCTGGAAAAAAAAAACAGGTGAAAAATGGTGGGGGGGAAAAAAGCTTTACATCTCCCACAAAGGCCATCGCCTTCGGCGTGAGCAGCCATCAGCGTTTCTGGGCTCAGCATCCAAACCCAAACGAACTGAGCAATTGCACATGTTCTTCCTCTGTGGAGCCAAAAGCTGTTCCTGTCATGCTATATATTTGCTCTCTGATTAATGTAGTGTGTATATATATATATATTCTTTTTTTCAGGGAAGGGAATCGGAGAAACCGACAGCAGCGTGTTAAGTATTTGGCAAACAATTTCTTTTATGTTGCGCGTAGGTAGCACTCGATATATTTGCGAGCTATATATAGCTAAATACATATATATCTCACCCCACATAATGTTTCCACTTTTTTGCAGACTACCTGCAAAACACAGACACAATCAGAAGCTGCAAATACAGACGTTACACCGCCGACTGACAGCCAATCCTCTAAAGCTTTGTGATGCAAAATATTTTTGTGTTTTCCAGGGAAAGACAATGGGATTTCGGTCCTGTCTTGCCCATCCTGCAAGCAGGGATGGGAAAGACGTCAGGGATGGTGCCTGTGTTTTGGGGTATCAATGCACCCAAAAGAATAAAGTGTCCTGGACCGTAACCTGTGAGTCGGTAGTTCATGGCAAATTTCCAGGTGTTTGAGACATTTTCTTGGTGCAGGCATCAAATTGGTGTGGTGGCGGCGGGGCTTCTCCTTTCAAGACAAAAAATAAAGTAAAAAAATTTTGGGAAAGGGAGCTCAACAAATGAAACCTTTCATTTTTAATTATTTTTTTTTTAATTCCTGCCCATCCTAAACAGAGCTAAGTCTGTGTCACTTTAAAGGGAAAAAAAATCCCATTTTTTTTTAATTTAGGAAGTGTTGGAACAAGATCCTGGGACTTTTGGGGAAAAAAAAAAAATATGCTGCTCCTTTTTATTTTCCCCCTGTTCCTTCCAGCTTGACCCCCCCGTCAGACTGGTCCCTTCTGCTCCTGGTTGCATTTTGTTTTGCTAGAAAAGCATCATTACTGTGGTATTTTCCTGATTTGCAGAGAAATTCACAGCCTGAACCGTCCATCCGGACACTGTACAGGAATGTGCTGGGTTACCTCTTTTTTTTTTTTTTTTTTTTTTCTCGTGGGCTTCCCTGCCTCAAAGGGGAGGTTTGTGGAGGTTGCTCTGGTTTTCCTTTGTTCGGCGCTCACGAAAGAGAAAGAGGAAGGAAACCCGCCATCGCTCGGCCTGATGCTCTGTTAAAAATAGCAGGGCTGGCGGGGCCGGGGTTCCCGTCCTCGCTAAAGGTCACTTCCCCAGCGCCACTGCTGAAAATATGCCACCAAATGTCCCGTTTTGGCACATTTTTGATTGTTTGGAGGCAGCATAGAGCTCGGGGGAAGGAGGGATGCTCACTGCCTGGCAAAGCTCAGCTCTGGGCTGTGCAGGGGTTTTATTTTCCGCTCTAGTGAACCAGGTGCAGGGTCCTCTCCTCGGGCTCGGGATGTGACAGCCGCGGTGGGAGTTTCACAGCTGAAGAGCTGAACCTGGCACGTCCTGGCTCCCTCCGCTGCAAGGAGAGCATCCCGCTGGCTGGTGCATGGGTCCTGCTCCCCCCCCCCCACCCCGCCATGCTTTTTTATTTGTTATTTTTATTTTTTAAGTTTTTTTTTTTTAAATTTAAATTAAAAAAAAAATATTTTTATTTTTCCCTGTGCTGCTCGGCTGCTGCCTGAGATCAGGGCGGTCCCAGGGCTCAGCAGCGCAGCCTCGATGGCTTGCAAGGGGAGACGGTGCAGGGCAGGGGACCAGCTCCAGTCCTGCCTTCAGCATCGCTCGGTGCGGGCAGCCCATCTCCTAGGAAACCGTAGGAAGGACTCGGTGCAGCCACGAAACCCCCCGTTTCCCCATTTCCCACCCTCCAGACCTGGGAACCAGCCTTAAAAAGAGATTGTACGTTAAAGGAACAGCTCCAGTGAATTATCCCACGCGGCTTGTTGGGTGCCGATGTCCTCTTCTCTTCCAAAAAGGCTGCTTGATGCTGGGATGGGCACCCTCCTCCCGTCCCCACAGCAACCCCTCGTCCATGGGGCTGGGATGCAGGAGGGCATCCCTTCGGGCAGCACTGTGGTCAGTTTTACACCACAGGTCACATCCCTCCGGCTGGAAAAGCCACCTCCTGCAGGCACTTTTGGCTTCAAAGCCACCATGATGCTTTTGTCCGCTATCGAGGGAAATCTGTGGCTGGAGGGGGCCGGTTCCTGGCGCTGTGATATTGTGCCATTCCTGCTTGGTAGGAGAGAGGAAAGGTGCTGGAGATGTGAAAGGAAGAGAGGCAAAACCCCTCGATGCTGGTTCGGCGCCGAGCACGCTGGCCAGCCCTTACCCTCCCCTCGGTGAATGTTGCATCTCCATGGAGAGCCAGAATCGTTCGTTCTGCCTAGTTAAAACCAGACGTTTTTCCATTTTAGGCTTGTGCTTTTGCTGGAGGGAAACGTGGAGTGAAATTTTGCCCGTAGCGAGAGGGCTGAATTAACTGCCTCAACCACCGGCCCAGCCCCAGGTATGTGCAGGGCTCTCGGCTTGTTTGGTGCTGCCTTGGAGCCTCCTGTTCTGTTATTTGTTTTCGCCATTTCCTAAACTCCAGCAAAACCCCCAGGAATGACACACCACAAAGGCAGGGTTCTTTTTCCAGGAGGTATTTTGCATCAGGGAAAAATCCCTCTGAGTGCCGGAGTGTCACAGTGTTCCCCCTTCAATGGATATTAATGTATTTTCCTACCTTTGAAAGGGATCGGAATACAGTTTTTTTAAAAAATAATAATTGCCCAGTATAGGTCCGGATTCATAAACAGAGGCTCCTAAGTGTGCTGCTGCTGTCTGCGGGGAAAATGCCAGGGAGTTCGGAAATGCCACAGGATCCTTGTTCAAATCCTGCAGAACTTGGGCAATCGCTCCAGAAATGCTGTGATCGGGGCATTGCATGTAGGAAATCCCCACTTCCAGCTTAATTACAGACATAGCCACAAAGGCAGAGGCAACCTCAATGCAAATGTTTTATAGCTGCCGCTGTAAATATTGCCTGACAATGGGAATCCTGTTCCTCGGAGCCGTTTGTGGTGGGAGCAGAGCTGGAAAAAAGGGTGACTGCCGCGCACATCGCCTCCCAACAGAAACGCCTCGTCCATATGGACCGCTCCTCCTGATTTTCCCCAGACACAACCCCCCGCCTGCCCTGGAATCCTGTGCTGGCCAGGTGTTTCCAGGATCTCCGGCTCCCTGCATCCGTGGCCCCAGGCGGGTTCCGCAGAGCCGGGATTGCTGCGGCACCATCGCCTGCGCTCCGGCGGGATGCTCGGCAGGGCTGGTGCTTCCCTGCCACCTTCAACAGATGCCTTTATGCTCCAAGAAGCCAAATCCTGATGGATCATCACACTCCTACACCACCTTAAGGTGCACAGGACACACAGCCAAGGGTATATATTTCCAGCATAGGTGGAAATACCGGAGCTCCAGCATCGCGGCAGTGAGGGTTGATGTTTCGGTGCTCTTTGGATCCAGCCCTCGGGGAGCAAAATTGGCCCGGAGCGGCTGGGAGTCCTGGCCGGGGGATTAAAAATAAACCCCTAAGCCTGGCTCCGAAAGGTCAGCTGGCATGTAACATTTAGAAGAGCCTCAAACTGTTATTTCAAGGAGTATTATTTTTTTTTTTTTTTCTCCATAGGAAAAGCAAATATCAAAGCTGCCATGGAAAAAAAAGCCGTTCCCAACTCTCCCCTGTGGATGGGGATTCTCTGAACGTGAACTGGGGGGTTGCGGTGGGAGAAAGACTGGGAGTGGGACGGCAAATGGCAGTGGCACTGTCTGCTTTAATTAATTAATGGTGAGAGTGTGTGACAGCCCCAGCGGCAGGGGAGGGTGCTGGGGCAGGACACGGGGCAGCAGCGCACAGCCCCGGCTTGCTTTATGAAGGTGAGAGCTGTTGACAGAAGGGATTTGTACCTCCTTCCGTGGCGTTAGCCTCTCTGTTTGGGGCGGTTAACCCTGAATTTGTTCTTTTTAGGCTCACAGCTCCTCTCCTGGGAGCAACCCAAGGGGCATAGGAGTGTGGGGCTGCAGGGATGTGCTGGGGGGGTTAAACGAGACTCCCAAAATGGTGTTAAATGCACACGCCAAGGGCTGGCTCCTGCATCTACCACCCACTCATAACTCTCCTCCCAACTAAGATGAACTTGACCTGAGCAAGGAGCGCAGGTGTGGACCCTTAAACCGTGTTGCCGCAGAAACAAAGAGGAGGAAATACAGTCAACCGAAAGCTCTGCATATTTTCTCCCATCCTTCAAGCCGTAATTACCGCTGACAGTCCTTAAGCCCGTGGTTCGCCTGTGCTCAGGCTCGGTCAGCGTGGGTTCTCCATCGCGCTGCGCCTGCCGGAGCCCGGTTACCAGCACACAGGCTGCTCCCTCAGCCTTTCCAGCAAACCTAATTTTTTCCCCATCTCCAAGGAACAAAGTGGAGACAAAAGATTAATCTTCCAGGGACTGTAAAACTCTCCGGGCGAGGAGCGTGGCGTCGGTCCGGCGCTGCTGGCAGCCTCTCTGCCGGCTCCAGCCATCCCCGTTCCCCTCGCCCCCAGCCCAGGAGCACGGCAGTGCAAAGCCACGGCTTTTGGGAGAATTAGTCCCAATTTCCTCTTGTAGAAACAAGATCACAATCAGAACCGGCTGTCGACTTCCATGCCTCAAACGGCACTCAGTCAGCGCTGGCTGGGCCTGGCTTCCCCTCCTGCACTGCGAAAAAAAACCTCCTCAGAAGCTTGGGAGGTGTTAAACCCACTCCTTTATTCTTTTTATGACCCTCTTAAGCTTGTCTACCTCCAAAAATTATCACTGGGGAGAAGCCAAGATAAATAAGGAAGTTTGCCTTTCATTTCAGGGCTGACGTGCTGCAGAAGGGAATCCCCAAAGCGGGGGGGCTGCCAGGGATGGAGCCCCGCTCCCCCGGCATGGCTCTCTCCAGTGGCCACAGGGCCTTAGCTTACAATATTGGGGGTATTTTCACTCCAGATCCTTTTCCCGCACTGGTGATTATTGCACCGACTAATTTACGTCTGCAAGATGCTAATAATTTTCACAGGTTGTTTAATTATGGGTGGGGTGGATGGTGCTGCCTATTACTAGGGCTGCCAGATGGTCCCTTTGTAACTCTGTTCTCAGTCGCTCCCAGCTCTGCCAGACTTTAACTTTCGGAGCTGGGACATCGCCTTGGCACTCTCTTCCAGTACAAGGAGTGGTGTCACCCAGTGAAACTGGGAGGAGCAGGAACAAGAGGAGTGGGTCTTCATGCGGTGCCAGTGGAGCCATGGGGTGTCCTGCCTGGGGGCAGGGAGGTGGCATGTCCCCAGTGGTGGCCAAGATGAGGGCTTAGAGGAGAGATCATTAGGCGTTAACGAATAAAATGCTGAAACGCTGGGAGGGCGCTAGTGGAAAATGCTGTAGGTGCCTGTCTGTGCCTTACCCGGTGGCAGGGGCTCACGCGTGGGGTGGGTCACTGCTGGGGAGCCACTGGAGGGACCCGTGGTCTGTGCCGCTGCGGTTGCAGAATGTGATAAACAGATCAGGAGATGCTGGGGAAAGAAATGAGCCTCCTGGTTGGACGTACACGGTCACGCAGCTTGACCTCGATGTGTCTTGCCTCGGTTCTTCATCTGCACAAGGAGCATTAAATCAGACCCTCGCCTTCTCAGGCGCAGGTGAAGGCGGGTTGTGGCGTAGGGCCTTGCCTGAATCACGCCCAGGAGGACACAAAGAACCTTCTTTCCAAAACCCTTCCTCTAGGGGCAGCACATTTGCCCTGGGGCAGGATGACAGGGATGGGGCAGCTGCCTGAGAGTGGGCTCCCACCCACCCAGCTGGGTGACGCTGGGGTTGGCCCGACCCCCACCTGCTAAAGAAGCTGCTTTGAGGGCATCTCCCAGGTTTTGGGGATTATTTATTGCATCAAGTCCTCTGTGCACCTTGTCAAGGCAATGTCATGTTTTAATAATACCAGATTGCACTGGTTCTCCCCAGGCACCCGGTGGAACTGCTCAGCCCCGTGAGCCAGAGAGCCCCAGCCGAGGGCAGCACCATGGCCCAGAGGGCTCAGCGTCAGAAACACCGCTTTTCAGCCCAAAATGGTGACGAGAGGCAGATGAATACAACACCAGAGCTTGAAGCGAGGCCAGACGGCAGTGCTGGGAGCTGGGCTTCCTGCGGCAGCTCGGCGAGAGCACCCCTCCACCTCCCACGCTGTCGTCTGCGGTGAACCGAAAAAAATGAGTTTAACAAACTCAAAAAAATGAACCTAGGTTTCCTACAGAACCTCCGCTCCAGCAGGAGCTGCAAAACATTTTCTATAAATGCATCTACATAGAAATAAATAAGCTAGAGCTCCTCCCCGAGATGTCTGCTGCCACTTCCTTGCACTTGCTGCTGTCCCCGAGCTCTGTTTTGGGTACGTTTCCGCAGAAGTTGAGTTCGTCACCCCCAGCTGTCTCGCCTCTCGGCCCGTTCCTGTTCCCCGCGGCTGGAGAGCGGCAACAGTTGCCATCGGCTTCTCCCAGCGGCATGTGCAGTGGGAAAACTGGAAGTACCTGAAAAGTCAGAAGTTGGTGTTCACGTGGGGACAGTCACCGGGAGCGGGTTTTAGCCGGGTCACAGAAAAAACTGCTCGAGCAAAGAGGCCGGTTAGGCGCAATACATGGAAAAGTCCTGCAGATGTGGGGGGGGGTGGTTACCATTAGCTGGGTTGTACTGTGGATTTGGGGGGCAACGCCCCTGTTCCGGCGCAGGGTAACTCCTCACCTTGCTGCTGCTGGTCTCTGCTGCACAGGGGATCTGCTAGAAACAGTCATTTTGCTGCTAGAAACAGTCATTTATGTAGCCGATTGCAAGCAAGTGTTGCAAAAGAGTGATGTAAAGCGTTTGTGTTGTGTAACCGGAGTGCTGGTCCCTCCTGAGCTGAGCAGGAAGGTGGCAGGGACATGGTTAAATAGGGCGGTGAGAGGGCTCAGGGCCAGCCCTGCTGGGCTGAGTCGCTGCAAAACCACGAGAGCTCCAGAATGAGCCCATTTGCTCGAATACGGATGCTCTGCCCTCTGCCACGGGGATGAGGAGTGTGAAGCAGAGGCATGATGCCCCGGGATGTCCAGGACATGCACGGTGAGACCGATGCTCAGGTTTTACCATGTGCGAGGTGCCATGGTTCCTTCCTGCCTCTCCCTGTAGTGACATTTTACGTTTCATGGTTCAAAAGACGAAGGCAGCGCAGCACAGCTGTGTCTCTCCGGATATGGTACATCGATGGGGACAGTGTCAGTGGTGGTTTTCACAAGTGCCAGGCAGTGATTTGTAATTCCAGGGCTCCCGCTGCCATCGGACACTGCCCCTGATCCCACATGGATCATGGACATAGACCTGGTCTGCTCCCAGTGGGGCAGGAGGCACAGGGTTGGGGCATGCTCAGCTTCCAGCTGGTCTTCCAGTGATGGAGGGGACCTTCTCACAGTCCACGCTTTGAGCCTTCAGCACAGGAAGGACATGGAGCTGTTGGAGCGGGGCCGGAGGAGGCCCCGGAGATGCTGGGAGGGCTGGAGCCCCTCTGCTGTGGGGACAGGCTGAGAGAGCTGGGGGGGGTCAGCCTGGAGAAGAGAAGGCTCCGGGGAGACCTTCCAGCCCCTGCCAGTCCCTAAAGGGGCTCCAGGAAAGCTGGGGAGGGACTCTGGAGCAGGGAGGGGAGCCATGGGACGAGGGGGAAGGGTTTTACACTGGAGGAGGGGAGATTTAGACTGGATATAAGGAAGAAATCTTTTACAACGAGGGTGGTGAAACACTGGAGCAGGTTGTCTGGAGAAGTGGTAGATGCCCCAGCCCTGGAAACATTCCAGGTCAGGCTGGACCGGTAACGACCTGATTCAGTTGCAGATGTCCCTGCTCATGGCAGGGGGGACGGATCAGATGATTTTTAAAGGTCCCTTCCAATCCAAACTGTTCCATGATTCTCTGATTTGTCCGGGCAGGGGCTAAGAAACGCCTTCCCCTGTCTCCCAGCATCTGAACGAGCACCCATCACCCCCGTTTCCCTTCCAGCGGGAGGATTTCCCTGGCCTCCAGCATCACTTCCGAGAAGTTTGGAAATAATTAAAAAAATATTATAAAGGTTGGGGCGGGGCGGGGGGAGGAAGAGGGACGTTTGAAGGGGCCCAGCCTGGGCTGCACGGGGGGGGGGGGGGGGGTGTCCCCGGGGCTGCCCCGCTGTGGGGGGGGACACACGCTGAGGGCGGCGGCCCCGGGGGAGGCGGGGGAAGCGGCGGGCGGGGCGGTACCGGCGGGAGGAGGCGGTCCCGGCGGCGGGGGCCCCTTCCCGAAGAGGTGCCGAGGCAGCGCCGTGCGAGCGGCGCCCCGTGTGCCCTCCGTGAGCCCCCCGCAGCCCCCAGCATCTCCCCGGGCCGGGGCATGGAGGCGGCGCACAGCCTCCCGGTGCTCGACGTCCTCCGCCGCTTCGGGGTAACGGAGAGCTGCGGGCTCAGCCCGGAGCAGGTCCGCCGCAACCGGGAGAAGTACGGCCCCAATGGTTAGTGCGGGACGGGGCGGTGGGATGCTGCCGGTGGGGACGGGAGGGGATGGGGAACCCGGCGGTGGGGGGTCGGGATGGGGCGGCCCTGTCGGGGCACCGGCATCCCGCCGGGGGCGGCTGGGGACCCTCCGTCGGGACCCTCCCAACCGGGCCCCGGACCCTCCCCGCCGGGACCGGGGAGGTCCGAGGTGCTGCCCCCCGGAGCATCCGCCCCCCCTCCCCCCCCCCCCCCGAGCCCCGGGGGTTGCGGAGAAGCCGTGGGGATTTGCCGCGGGACACCTGTTGATTAGGAGAGTACCTCCCGGCTTCAATTAAGGGCTAATTACCGCGAGAACGGGCGGCCGGGCAGCACTGGCAATTAGCGGGGGTATTAAATTTCTCAGGTGGAGTGTCTGAAAGCGGGGGGGGGAGACACACGGATATGTCGCCAGGAGAGAGAGGGAAGTTTATGCATTGCTTGTGGGTGAAAGGGGGAAGCCCCGAAATTGGGGTGAGGGGTGTTGCGGTGGGGGGACCCCGCTTGCCGCAGCCCTGGCTGGCTGTGGGTGCTGCCGTGGAAGAGGAAGGGGTGGCAGGGGGAGATGGGGTGGTGGGACATGTGCTGGCTTCATGGCGTGCTGTGCTGGCCTGGGGAACCCTCTTTGAGCAGCTTCTTGGGTTTGATAAGGGGAAATTTTAAACTTGTGTTTTCTAAGTGCTCAGTGCGCACGGAAGGAGCTTGCTGGTGTGCCCGAACCTCCCCGGGTAAATACTGATTTTGCTTGCTCAGGCTGTGATGGGAGGTAGGTCGTTAAGTCGGTATACGGAAACAGGAGGGGTTTAGGGTGAGTTTGCTCCGGTGCTGTGGTGTAGCAAGCCCTTTCTCGAAGTTGTGCAAGGAGCTAAGCGTGTAAATGCTCTCCTGCGTTGGAGCTTGTTGCATCTCCTTTTCACTTGATCCTCGTGGATGAGGCTCAGGGAAGCCGGAGCGGCTGCCGGCAGGATTGCTGTATGCATCGTTCTTCATCGGGAGGGGTATGTTGGGTGGGATGGGAGGGCTGTGCCTCCTCCAGACAAGCGCTGCGAGCTGTGTTCCTGCGTGCTGGGCTGTGCTCCGGCTCCCCCTTCCCCCCAGAACCCCCCACACCAGACGGCTTCTGCTCTGCTCCCCGAGTCAGTACGGTCAGGGCTGGGTTGGGAGCTCTTGCCATGGAGCATCACACCTGCCCTCATCTGACCTGAGTTTGGAGGAGGGCAGCTGGGGACTCCTCTGGTTAGCTGGGAGGGGGGCGATCCCTCTGCTTCTGGGGGGCTGAATGCAAAACACATCCTTAACAAAGAGGTCTGATTTCAAGGTATAATTGCTCCCAATGTTTCTGTGCCATCCCTCGGTCCCATGGGAACGTGGGGATGACGGGCCGTACGGGTGGCCTGTGCCGTGCAGCAGTGCGTCACCTACAGGCATCGCCGTTGCGGGGCTCACGGTGGCTTCATTCTCCTGTTTGCCCAAGTGAATCATTGCTGCTGACTCAGGCACGCTGGTTGCTCGGTGGCACCAGGCTCTCTGCCTTGAAAAAGGTAGCTCGAACATATGACGTAGGCGCAAAGCAAAGTGCTAGCGGTGGCAATTAGTTTGTCTCTTTATATATTATGTCTTTTCTTCTTCCTTCCCCCTCTTGCAAGCAATGGCTCTGTGTCTGCCTTTCTCTGCAGTTTTGCTTCCCATACGGTTCAGTGTTGGGTTTCTTGCAGGCTCTTTGTTCACAAGAGCTTCTGACTTTGGGGACATCCCGTGGATTTCGCCCTTAAAGCAGAGCTCGGCATCTCCTGTACAGCGCAGTGGTGTGCACAGACGTTGAGAGCAGTGATGTGGGCAGTGCGACCATCAGTGAAAATGTGGTTGAAGACTTTTAAGAATGTTGACTCTTTGCGATTTTTTTTTTGTGTGTGTGTGTGCAGTGTTTATATTTTTCTTGTGGTGCGGATGAGATACGGACACGTTAGCCTAGCTTAAAATCCTGCAGAACGCCACCCTGCATGCTTTGTTTGGTTTAAAACCTTGATGTTAAGCAAATAGCCTTTTTTCCCAGCATGGCGAGAAGTTCCAGGTTGGGTGGTGGCAGCAGGAGCTGATCTCCCCGACTGTGCTGGGGTGCCCTTGGGTGCCCCGTTGGGGAGGGATGCTGCAGGCGAGGGATGCTGTGGGGAGCACGGGTCTTGAAGACGGCCTGTATCAAATTGCATTTTAATTTAGGCTTAATTAAGCTCCGACAGCAGAAGTGTGGGGCAGTTTGGCGACTCGCTTGAGCTCGCGCGGAAGGGGGAAGAAAATTCAAATGCTGCAGGGCTCGAAGCGCAGAGCAGACCTTCAGCTCCAGCTAGTTTCATTTTCGCACCCTCCTCTCTCACATTCATTCATTTCCTTCTAAACCTGAAATCAAACTGCCAGTGCGGTCGTGAATCACAATCTAAAATACATCATCTCTCTTAAAAACTGCCTCCCGACATACTTTAGAGAGCTGCTGTCTGCTTTATTTTTTTTATTTTGTTGTGTCAATGCATTTAAAAAAATACGAGCTGCAATGAGCTCCAACATTAAGTGAGAAGCAGCGCCCACTGGCATGTTTTATATTTCAAAAAAAAAAAAAGTAGTATTTTTTTGGAGGGGATATTCTTTTAGAGCCTAAAATTGCTTTTTCCATTCCAGTGCTCATATGTACATTTGCAGGAGGAAACAGAGAGCAATACTGATTATTTCATATCTCCAGTTCGTGGCTTGGCAGCCCGGCAGCGAGATATAGATTACTGGACTGGAGGAAGATATTTCTCCATTAGGAAGATCTCATGTTCTAGTTTCAGATCTGTCATCGGCGCTGTCAGCATGGCCCTTTCGTTTGCCAAGGAAACTGGAGAAGCCGCAGAACATTTAGGTCTCACCGTGGCGATTCTCAAAAGGCTCCTGAACCTCCAAAGTCCGTTTTAACTAATAAACACGCTGCGATGCTCCACGTGCGCTCCCCTACGCCCCCTCCCATCCATCAACACCCAGCTCCACAGGTTGCTTTTGTTCCACAACACTTAAAAAAATAAAAATACAGGAGCAAAAAGAAAAAAAATGTGCATATCTTATTTTATAACAGACTGAGCAGAGGATACAGGGGTGCAAACATTTTTCTTTCTAAATCTAAAGCCAGGGGCACGATTTACCCTGGAATTATTCCAGTTTTGCCAAGGAATGATAGATGTAAACAGGAGTCGCCCCGCGGACAGTCAAGTGATTTTTCTGTTTTAAATATAGCTCCGATTTCTCTCTTCTAAATGGATTTCCATGTGTAAATGAGCATCCATTTCAGGCAGGATATTGCCGGCATTAATGCATATGCAGAATTTTATTTGCTTCATGGGTAGCCTAAATGGACTGTGAATGTCAGTGGAGTCAAGCGCTCGGCTGTGGGCAGCATAGGGGCGTTTATCTCCTCTCGCCTGTCCTCCCTCCTTCCCGTGGGAGCCCTGCTGCGGTTGGGAATGTCGGCGGCAGGACCGGACCCGGGGTGTTCCCCATCCCCTCCTTCGCCCTCGCCGCTCCGGGGGCTGACCCCAGCCTGGCACCCGCCGCTCTTCAAGCCTCCCGCGCCACCCCGCAAGGTGCGACGGTAACAGCATTTGGGCGGTGGCTGGTTCAGGTGTCGGTCGAGCCAGCTTCAGCCCGGGGCGAGCTCAAAGCCATGAGTAAATTGGCTTTTCTTTTATAACGCACCTCTCTGCAGCTCCGTAAAGGTTATTTCGGGATCTCGGAGCCCTCGTGTGATTTTTCCGTGTGTGTGCCTGAGCCTACGTGGGTGGGAGGAGGAGATGTCCCCAAGCCCAAATCAAGCCTGTGGTGTGTTGCTGCTCTCCCCAAACCCAGCGAGGCTCATCACAAAGAGCTTTGCGCTCTTTGGCGTGGGAGCGTGTCCCAGCCCCTGTTTTGCCAGAAGCAGCTGCAAAAAGCACTGATTACATTATTTATTTCCATCCTTTTCCCAGCCTATACCCTGGGCTGCATCTGCATGTCTATATTATATGTCCATGGGCACACGCTTGTGTATATACATCCATCGGCACATACGTGTGCGTGCATATTTAGGTCCGTCGCACACATGGTGTGCATATAGGCCCATAGGCACACGCGTGTGCATGCACGCGTCCCTGCGCGTACTCTAATTGCAGCACATTATTTAATGTCGGATTAGCTGCTGGCGGTTGCTAACCAGCCAAGGTTACGCTCCAACACTCTCTTGACAATAAAAAAAAAAAAAAAATTTAAAAAAAATAAATTTATGTTTCACGCTGAAATATTTGAGCTGCCGGTAAGGAGAGGAAAAGCAGCATTCTCTGACTCATCTAACTCTGCTCTCTGTTCCTCTGCGCATCGCCCACCTTTTCCACCCCCAAAACACACGCTTAACAGTCTGATTCATAAACATGCTACGAGGATGGTGGGGTGGTGGGGTTTTTTGGTTGTTTTTTTTTTATTTTTTTCTCCTCCTCCAAATCCTTTCCCTTAGGAGAAATGCTGAGGCATTAAAACCTTGTGAGTGCCTTCAAATTTTGGAGAGACTACATGAAATTTTCCTAATTGGACAAGAGGAGAGTCGGGATTTTCATCCCTGTGCTGCTCTCCGAGGTTACCCGCTTTCATACCGACCTTTAAAAAACAAATTGTGAATAAAGAGCAATGTTCAGAAAGACTGATGTCTGCTCTTAAAACGTTGTAGGAACGAGGGGAGGGAGCGTTTCCAGGGCTGGGAGGAGAGGCTGGGGCTGTGCTGGGGGGGAAGGGATTTTACGTGCAGGTGTCGTGTGTCCCCCTGGGGCTGGCCTCCCCTGTTGCACAAGTGTTATTTCATTAACATTTTCATTTCATTAACATTTTCATTTCATTGCTGGTTTTAAAGCTGGGGGTGGTGGAGCTGGTGCTACAAAACACTGGTTTAGGAGGGGTCGGGCGCACTGCGGATGCCGGCTTGGGATGTGCTGTTTCCAGAGAGGGGCTGGAACCGGTCCTCCAAAAACACCATTAGCATCAAAATAATCCTAAGGCATTATATTATAGAGCCTAATCCTTTTCCCTGGTATTTCAGGTGTCTATTTTGACCTCCCTACTCCAGCCGAATGTTTTTGGCCAGCCCGGTGCAGTCCTCGCCATCACCATGTAGCCACACGTCTGCTCTTTGCCTTTTCAGTGATATTGGTCTTTCTGCATGTTTTAAGCCTTTTCTGATCGCCAGATCTGGTTCGAAGCTATTGAGTTGCATTTCTGTGGTCCTGTCCCTCCAGGGTAAATCTCTGAAACATTGATATTTATATTGCAAGTATGTTGGGTTCTGGGTTTTTTTTTTAATTTTTTTTATTTTTGTTTTGCTTTTTAAAGCTTCCCCTCAAAACCGTTTTTCTGGAGTAAAAAGCATCACCCGATGCCTGGTGTTGCTTGTGCTCCCTTCCTACCAAGGAGAATTTTAATTTTTGAGAAGCGTCCAAGTGGCTGCCTTTTCGCTCTGCATTTGATCTCCTCCTGCGAAGGGGATGGTGTGAAAGCAGGAGGCTCCTGGCTGCTGCTGAATCGCCCCCATCCTGCCGGTGGGGTCTGTCCTGGCACATCCGTAGCCCGGCAGTGCCCCCGGCACGGAGCCCCGCGGGACATCCCTGCTGGGTGCCCGAAACCGCAGATGCTGGTGTGAAGCAGGGCTGAGCATGGGCAACTTCAAGCCGATGGTAGATGTTTGCTGGTGGTGATAGCACTTGGGAGCTGGGGTGAGCACGGCCGACCCGCGGCCTCCCCGATGCACGAAACCTCCCCCGAGAGCGGGGTTCCCATCGCCCTGCTGCGATCTGCAGCGGGATCCCAGCGGCTTATCAGAAACCTCGCAGGGCTGATGGGGCTGCACGCAACGCTAGGATGCTTCCATTTTCCCAGGCCTGAAAAATGAAGGGTTTTTTGGTTTTGTTTGGTTTTGTTTTTCATATATTCAAACCTCTGGAGGAGCCAGCTTTGATTTTTTTTTTTTTTTTTTTTTTTTTTTTCCTCCTACGCGCAGCATTTGCAGAGTTGGGTGGGATGCTGATGCCCCTCCAGAATGGTTTGTTTTTTTTTTTTTCTTTTAGGGTTATTCTTTGTAAGCCACATGGCAGATGTTGAGTGTTTGCACCCCACTCCTATTGAATTTTTTTTTTTTTTTTATCTGGGAAAAGCCCATTAGGGCACCTGGGGGGAGCTCTGGCATGTGGAGCCCCTTGGCTCGTTTCGCTAATTGCAGCCAGCGGTGGTGCGAAGAGGAGGACGTTGTCTCCCGGGCTGGCTGGTTTGATGTGGGTTAGCTCAGCCTGGTCTAGCGGGAGGTGTCCCTGCCCAGGGCAGGGGGTTGGAACTACATGATCTTTAAGGTCTCTTCCAACCCAAACCATTCCATGATTCTATGAACAGCAGAGTGATACGGAGGAGGAAGCGCTTGGGAGCGGGTTGGGGACCAGGAGATGAGCTGCTGGGCTGATATTTTCAATTACAGGGTGGAAATATTAAGGCAGGGTGTGATTATCAGGAGAGGGAAGGATTTTTCTGGTTGCCTTTTTTATCTTTTCTTTCCTTTTCACCCCTTTTATTTTCCTCCCCTTCCCCTCATTCTCATGTAGCACTCATGGATGACCTTCCATTGCACCTCAGACGGGATGAAGGCAGCCCCTCCTGGTCAGTCAGGGCACCCCGGGCAGGAGAACCAGCTGGTGATGGGGGACTGGGAGGACTGGGAAAGGTGGGAGGGCTGGAGGAGAGGGGCCCATGGCTGCTGTGGGTGGGCAGGCGGCAGCAGGACAGCGTTGGCTGGTCTCGGTCCAACCCAGTGCAATATTAATACCCAGAAAGCACCAAACCCCCATCCCACCTCCATTTATTATTGTACATC
Source organism: Fratercula arctica (assembly GCA_947846985.1). Classification (NCBI taxonomy): domain Eukaryota; kingdom Metazoa; phylum Chordata; class Aves; order Charadriiformes; family Alcidae; genus Fratercula; species Fratercula arctica. The sequence goes on along the minus strand of CANTUZ010000015.1, from coordinate 12,130,547 downwards.
TGATTTTTTTTTTTTTTCCCCTGGTATTGTGACTCATGATCTTTTTTTATATCTCGGTGTTGGTAGTATTGGAGGTAGGAAGGATAACAGTAACCTATATTAAAAAAAAATAAAATAATTCCTGACTGCTCGGTCCTAGCTGCTGTCTGAACCAGTTACCTCGCTGGAAAACAGGTAGCAGAGATCTGGGCTGGAAGTGTAGAAATGTTGAAGAGCTGGAGCCAAAAAGCAATAGAGAAAACTGTGGTTACTTGAGTCTTTCCATGACGCGAGCGTGCGCCAGAGGCTCCTCCGTGGGCGGTTAACCCCTCGCGGGCAGGGCTGCAGGCAGCTGCCTGCTCCCCCGGCGTCCGCGCAAGGACTGTGCGGGTGGTGATGAGCAACACTGGGGCAGGAGACTCATTATTCCTCCCAGGATCAATGCAATTAATGCTAACGGGTCTTTTCCAAGGCGGGTGGCTTGCCGGAGTTGAGCCAGTCATCTCATGAAAGGAGGGTCGGATTTGGGTTTAAAGTGTTGCTCTTTTGAAGAGGAGTTGAATTAATCCTTGCTAGCAATTAAGCTCATGTCTATAACTACTATTTGCTGTTATTTTGTGGGAACCTCCCGGTTTTTGAGGTTTGGCTGCTTGTTATCACTCGACGAAAGCCTTTTCTCTTTCTCACCCGCAGAGGTGGTAAGTCCGAGGTCAGGCTGTGGTTTGGTAGCCGTCCCATCTACCTCCCAGAACGTGGTCCATGCCCACGTCCCGCCTGGGCCAACCAGGCATCAGGCTGCTTCGGGGCACGCGACGGCATCTCTTTGTGACCCGCGGTGGCTCAAACCTGAAATTTTGTACCTCTTTTTGAAGTCTAGACCTATAGTACCCCTAAATCCAGGAGTGTCCGCTCTGATCATCCAAATCTTCCTAAAATTTAAACGTTCAGCAACCTGCTGGAGGTACCGAGGGAGGTCCTGGCTTCATCACCTGTGCTCCCACGTGAACCCATTTGAGATTTTTTTTTTTATATATTTTTATGTGTATATATTTGTATATATATTTGTGTGTGTGTGTCCCATTTGAGATTATATGTACGTATCTCTCACTCATTTGAGATTATATGTATATATTTTCAATTTCTTTTCTCCCTGCGCTAACATTTGCAAGTCACTGTGGGACACCTTTGCATAAAAGACCCCTTTATGGAGGCAAAACAAAACACAGGCAATAAAAAGATGTTTTTCCCCTGTCAAGAGCTGACAGGTCCATGCCGAGGGGTGAAGGCACTCGAGGACGGGTGACACGGTGCTGGTGGCCTGGCCCAGCCGCGCGACAGGGTCGCCGTCAGCATCGGAGGTGTGATGTTTTGGGGAGGAAATCCGCTTCTTGCTCTTGCGTGTCCCCTGTGCCCCTGGGTTCCTGTGCGCGGTATTTTTGCTTCGGGTGTTTCCTGCTATTTAGCCACTGTGTGTATTTTAAACCAGCGTGCGGGGGGAGGCGGGGAAGGGATGTGAGTTAATTCGGACCGAAGGGCAGGGTCATGCCGGGTGTCCTTGTCCGGGTGGGGGATGCGGGGCCGGGGGTAGCCCCAGCGATGATGGATTTTTCCCCATCCCAGTGAAACCAGCTCCAGCGCATCCCTGTGGTCCCCAGAGCCGCCGGCCGTGACCGTACTGCTGCCAGGAGCTGGGTGGGAAAGCTGTCCCTTGTGCTGGGGCCAGTCCCCACGGCCAGTCCGTGTCCCCCTGGGGGAAAGGATGGCCACAACGTCTTTTATTTTTTTCTCTCTTTCCCCCACCACCCCATCTTATTGGAGAAAATCCCTGGAGTTCTTGCAGAGCCGCCCCCCAAGCAAATGCAAGGGTTGTGTTTTGTATGTTATGTGTTTGCTTTTTTATATTTTGTTGTTGTTTTGTTTTTTCTTCTTCTGGTTTGGAAACAGTTTTTCTTGCATTTGTTGCTGATAAAGATCAGTTATTTTTTTGGGAGGGGTGCGTGGGCGATTCTCTCCTCTGCTCCCTTCCCCGTGGGGAGCGAAAGCGCAGAGATCCTCGTGGAGGAACTCCGTTAGTTGAGCAGTGACTCCGGCCATGGCCGAATCCCCATGGATTTGCCCTGTAAAACATCGGCTCAGCTGGATTTTGGCGAGCAGACAGCGCCCAGCCCCGGGAGACGAGCAGCCGGGGTCGGGACAACCCTCCCTTTACCTGACACTTCTCTTTTTCCATTCTGCAACCTCCAAGTCAACAGAAGGTCTAAAATAAGGAAAATGTGGGGAGTGAGCGGAAAAATAAAAATAAAAGCAGCGGCTGAGCGGTGCGGGGTGGGATGGAGCTGCGTCCCTGGCCCTCCGGCTCCTGCCGCCGCAGGGGCTTCCCCTCCTTTGGGGTTTTGCAGGTTTTCTGGGCTTGTGGATGCTTCGGAGCGTGGAGAACAGGGACCCTCCGTTGCCTGTGGGTAAATGGAAACCCCACGAGAGGAGCAGTCGTGTTTTGATCCGCTCCCCTCCAGAGGGGAGTCCTGTTCTGCGGTGCCGGCTCAGGCCTCTTCTAGGGCTCTGCTTTTATCTACAGAAGCCTAATTCAAATTATTCTTCCCTTCTTTTTCACCCCTTTTTGACATAAATGTATATAGATAGCTATGTATATATACATATATATATATATATATATATAAAAAAAAGATTTTGTTCTTATATACAAATGTATATAGGTATCATGTATATATACACATTTATATATTATTTCATCCTTGTTCTCAAATATATATAGGTATCTGTGTATATATACATATATATATATATAATATTTCACCCTTATACTCAAATATATATATAGGTATCTATGCATGCATATATATAATATTTCATCCTTATGCTCAAATATATAGATATCTCTGCATATATATGTGTGTGTGTATATATATATGTAATATATCATCCTTATGGACACGCACACAGATATTATACATAGTTGGAAGGAGATGGTGGAAAAAGCCAAGATGGGACTCATGTTTCCAGGGATCTCTGAGTATCTGGCTCCAGGAAAGGAACTACTTCAGCTACACAGAGATGCGTGATCCCCAGAGAGTTCCTCCATGAAAATTATTAATTGTCCAACTCGCCCCTTTTTCCCATACAGAAGAACAGATCTTTTCTATCCTACAGAAATTTTTTTCTCCTGATATAATCTAAACTAAGGGCAGCGTGGACTTCATTTTCCATGAAAACCCATCCAAGAGGATTGCTGAAAATAGACTGTGCTCTGAGAACAGATCCCAGAAAAAGCAAGTGTGTGTGTAGGGGGGAGCCAGGTCAGGCGGGGCAAGGAGTTCTGCAAAAAAATTAATCATAATAATAATTTCGGTTTGAGTTAATTGAGTTGAAAAGCAGCTCATCAGCGCCCACGTGGGCTGGGGTCGGAGGACGCACCACCCTGCAGAGACACTGGCCGCGTTTTGTCAGCCTGATCTTATTTACCAGCAGATGGGAGATGGGTTGAGATGCCATATTCAAACTTTCAAATTTCACAAGGATTTGCTGTGGCAGAGGCATTTCCTCCAGAAAACAAACAAATGGGGAAAAACATCCCTCCAAACCCACCCCCTCCAGACCTCTGCGCTTTTCGGATGGAGTCGGCTCCCTTCGGTCCCGAGCTTGGGGCAGGGTCTGCTTCCAACTTGGTGTGCAAAATTCGGGTTTTCCTGATCCATAAATATGCATCTCAGCTCGTACGCTGTGGCTTGCTACAGGTGTCAGGATTGATTGAAACACAGCTATTAAAATATCAGCTTTTGGGGGGGTGAGACTGAGCAGGTTAATCATCTTGGCAGGGAATGGGAGGAAAAAAATTGTTTGGATTTAGAAGTACTATCCTTGTAGTTATTTTTTATTTTTTTTCCTTCTTTTTTAAATTGCGGTTACTGGTTTGGGGCGTTGCGTTTGGGGGGTTTCATCTTGCAAACAGGGCACACGCTGGGGTTGCAGTGGGGGGAAGGTAACCCCTGCCCTGGCTGCCGTGTCCCGGGGCGCTGGGTACCGGTGTTTGAACGCCGAGAGCCCCTGGCGCGGCTGGTCCCCGCGGGGCGGTGGCAGAGATGCCCCTCAGCAGGGATGCTGCCGGCGGGATGCGCCTGAGCCGCTCGGCCGCTGCTGGGGACGGCGGCCAGGAGCCACCCGCGCTTCCCACAGCACTTGGCTAGCGCAATGTTTTAGTTACATTTATTATTTATTTTTCTCATTTATTTTTATTTTTTTAATTATTATTATTATTTCTATTATTATTTTAATTTGCATGCCGTGCAAGTGTAATATCCTCAGTGGTTGCTTACAGCCTCACCGAAGATATTCTGCTCGGTGTAAGCTCTCACAAGATCCTCGGGGAGTCATTTTTGGGGGATGCTTCCCCCCCCCCCCGCCCCAAGCGATGGCAGCCCTTTGCCGCGTCTCTCCTCCAGAAGCAAATACATCGTATTTTGAAAATACATCCTAGTCTCCTTCTTACCTGCCTTTTAAGCCCCAATATAATTTTTTTCCTGTTTTTTAGGGAAAAAAAAAACCCCAAATACTGTCCCACCTTGCTACTCCCGAAGTCTTGCAGAGTTCAGATGAGAGGCACAGCCCAATTTTCAGTGATGAAATTCCTCCTTGGGAATATTTGAAGCCTCCCGGGGCCAGGCAGGGTCGGGCGGCCGAGCTGACCCAGCATCGTGGGGCATCGCCGGGGCTCTTGGCGCTGCCACCCCCGCGGGGTTTGGTTTCCTAAACCATTCCCCGGCGCTGCCAGGAAAATGTTATTAAACTTTCTGTCGCCGGGTGTCGGGCTGGCTGCGAGAGGCCAGTTTGTGGTGGTGCGGGGTGGTCCCTCGTGCCTGCAGGGGTTACAAATTCCCCGTAGCGTTTTTCCCTGGCCTGGCTGGTGCTTTTCTGCCTCCGTGCTGCGTTGGAGGGGGTTTGGCTGCGGGTGGCATCTGGGCATCCCAGTTGTGATGCGGGGAGCAGCCGAGGGCGGGAGGCTGCAGCAGAGCCCAAAAGGGTGAAAAAGTGTTACTGGGCAAAAATCCCTAATTTGCTTAATACTTACCACTGGGGTGTCAATGGGAAATTAGCTGAAAGAATAGTTTTAGGGCAATAAAGGAGGAAATAAAATGATATCTGTAGGGTGCAAGATGAGGATACGCTGACACTGCAGCACGCTCCTCGGTTGGGGTTGTGGCGGTTCTGGCAGAAGGTTCCCAAACGCAGCAGATTCGCTCCTTTGCCTTTTCCTGAGTTTACGGAAAGGGTCTGCTCGAAGCAGAGATAACAAGCTAAAAACAACGCCAACACAACCCCAATACTAAAAAAAACCCCACCCCAGCTTAAGCTTTATTTTATTGAAGCTCCTGTAGTGGCTTTTTTTTTTTTTTTTTTTTTCCTTTTTCCAAAACCTGTTACTATTTAAACGCAGATTTTTAGCTTTTCCACCCGGGAGCCGGAGCTGGAAATTCTTTCCACTGCGTTGGTGCAGGAGGGAACAAACCGCTGCTGTTGGGTTGCTCAAATAATCCGTCCCAGGCTGGAGCCGCGGGTTTCCTCCGTCCCGCTCCCTCCCACTCCCAAAACCAGCCCCGGGATCCGCTGCGGGTGCCGGCGGGGACAGGGATGGGAGGGACGAGGCCGCCTCTCACAGCCCCATTTCCCCAGGGTTTTCCCCCTAAATTTCCCCAAGACTTTGTTCTTGCAAACACCGCGTGGGCACCGCAGCTGCAAGTCTGACTGGCAGCTTCGTTTTTGGGGGCAAAATGGGCAAAATAATCTTATTTTCGTAGCATTAAGAAAAGGAGGTGGTTTGTCGGTGGGGAAATTATTTGCTTTTCACCGTGGCGCGGGAGGAGGGTGCCCGGGACCCCCTGCGCCGTGGCAGAGGGAAGCTCGTGCTGCCCAACCTTTTGGGGATGAGCCATTTCCAAGAATAAAGGAAGGGAAGTTTGGGGTGGGATGGGCAAAGTTTTCCGTATTTATTTCGCACAGCTCCACGGACCATCGGTCCCATGCTGCGCTCCCACCTCCATCCCCGTTTCCTCTCCCTGGACAGTGGGACATGGTGGTGGTGGCTGATCCTTCAGCTCGGGGACACGCTGATTTTCTGGGGAAAAGGAGATACCGCGGGGCCGGATTTGCACGGTGCATCCCTGCTGTTGAGGGGCACATCCAGGATAACCCCGTTTCCTATTCCCTGACCTGCTGAGATAAGCTCAGGTGGCCAGAAAAGGAACAAATGAGCCTTTCAGCTTCTCCCCTCCGACCGCAGCGGCAGGGCTGTGGGTGCCCCAAGGCACCGATTCTCCCCTGGGACCTGTCGCCACCCTGGAGGGATGGATGGTGTTGGGTGGGATTGGAAGAGCAGCGTGAGGGTAGGACGAGCCATGGCTCCGGAGCCCCGTCTGCCATGGGAAGCCCTGTGAGCCAAACCAGGCGTTTTAGGGGGTGGTTTTATTGCCCCTGTGACCCAAACCAGAAACTTTGGGGGCTGATTTTATTGCCAGCCGTTTACAGCATCCTGGTGCCAGCCAGAAAACCGGTTGGATCGTTTCACCCTGAAGGATGGCCTGGAAAACAGCAAGGACAGTTGTGGCCCTTAAAGCTCTGCTAACCATCCTCACGTGCCGCCCCGCCATCCCTCACCCGCCGCCATCCCCAGCGCTTCCTCTGGCCCCAAATTTGCTTATTTCTGGGGCTGCGGATCCCCCGGGCAGGCGGGGCACTGGGATTTTGCAGGGACGAGCGCCGGGGAGTTACAGGAAGAGCAAACCGCCGGTGTTTGCCGTGGGGGGGGGTTTGTATCTCGAGCCTTTTATCTTCCTGCCGCCTTTCAAAGCAGCCCCAAGCGAGCGGCTGTCGCGGGCAGCCGGCGTAACCAAAACTCGCCCCGCGTGCAGGAAAAAGCAGCTGCGAGGTGGTAAGCAAATAAGGTGCCGGGGGGGAGCCGGAGGTGCTTCCCCCACCCGCGGCACACCCGGGGCCGCCACCGCCTTCGCTCAGGAAGGAAAGACGCCGGAGGAAAAGCACCGGTGGCTTTGGGACCAGCTCCTTGGGGGTGATGGAGGACCCGGGGAAGAGACGGATCCTCTGGTGGTGCAAGGCAGAGCTTGGCCGTGGCCACCCGGCACAAGGAGGGGGATGTTCCCAGTGCACTCGTTTTTAATGCAGGGTGAAATGGTGTTTTCCTTGGGTCGCAGGGCTCACACGCTGCAGAACACAGTCACCCAGGGACACGATTGCCACGCGTGGGCCGTTGGGGTGTGCAAGACACTGCTCTGCCAGCCCTGCCTTCACCTCTGCCCCTCTCGCATCCCCGTTCTCCATCCCTTCCCCTCCATCCCTTCCCCTCCATCCCTTCCCCTCCATCCCTTCCCCTCCATCCCTTCCCCTCCATCCCTTCCCCTCCATCCCTTCCCCTCCATCCCTTCCCCTCCATCCCTTCCCTGTTCCCTCTGTCAGGGCCATCCATCCCCCCTGGTGCTGGGGGTGCCCCGGGGCTGCCCCCCGCCCCGCTGCGATTCGGATGGCTGGCTCCTGGGTTTTTTAATATATGGGGTTTTGGTTTTTTTTTTTTTTTTTGGTAAACAGCAAGCTCAGCTCTGCAGCATCCTTATCTCCTCGTCACGTTGCAGTAGCACATGGCGTCCGGGGGTCCGGCTTCCCCTCCAGCCAGGCCAAGGGGTGCCGGGGCGGGTGGAGGGTGAGACCGCGACCGAAGCCCGGCTTGTTCTGCAGAAGCTGAAACAACCTCAGAAAGTCCCTTCAGCTGCACCCTCAAGGTCCTGCTTTTCCTGAGCAGAGCTGCAGCCTTGCGGTCGGAGCCCAGGCGAGACGCGAGGTGCTGGGGATGCTGCAGGGATGCAGCGGTGTTCGGGAAGCTCAGGCGTGAAGCTGCACGTAAAAGCAAAGTTGTGTGGGTTAATTTAATTAATACATAGCCAAGGCGTTCAGATAACTACGCTTTGTCCTCTGTGAACACCCAGCAGCATGAGCACCGCTAGGTTTGGAGTGTTCGTCATCCCAGACAACGCTGAAACCCCCGGGATTATTTACGCCCGCTGGTTTTTTACACTTCTGCAGCTCAGGCGGGACCGTGCAAAGTGAGGAGCGGCTTCGCGCCTCCGTCCCCTGGCGGGAGTGACACCAAGCAGGTGATGGGCTGAGCTCGCCTTAAAAACAACCCGGCAGAAGCCTGTGGCGGTTGTGCGATGCGTCAGCTGCACGGAGCGCCGGGGGTGTCAGCAGGGATGAAGCAGAGCAGACGTCCCTCCGCCACGGGACCCTTCCAGCGCAGCCGCTCCTGGGAAAGGCAGCCAGTTAAAATAACAATTTATTCTGCCCGGTGACTTGCGGGATGGTGGAAGGATCCCAGAGCAGCCCTGCCTGGGTTCCTGCTTTATGTCACGGGACGGGGGCTGCTCTCCCAGCTGGGGATGTTTTACGGGTTTTCTTACTCTTTTCACCGCTTTCTTGGGTCCCTTTTTCCTGCCTGTTGACAAAGTCTGGGAGTCGGCTGTGTCCCTTGTTTTTCCCATCTACTTCCCCTTCCCTGCATATGGAAAAAGAAATTAAAGGCAGGGAAAAAAAAGAAAAAGAAAAGAAAAAAGATGATTTTATGATATAGAAATATGGCTTGAAGGGAGTTAATTGAAGCAGAGAGCTGGGCCTGGGCGTGATGCTCACCGTTATCCCCAGTGCTGGGCACTGTGCTGCCACCCTTCCCGCATCGATTGGCAGCGGAAGGGTTTCCCATAAGGAAAATCTGATTTTATCCAAGGGAAGCTCCTGAAACAGTGGGGATAACGGTATTTCAGCATTCACTTTGCAAGATGTGTGCTGTTGTGGGTCGCACGCCGGGTCTGGGCGCACACGAGGGTTTGCTTCGCCGTGTGCTGGCCTGGGAGAAAGTGTTGCCTCGTGCCTCGGTTTCCCCGAAAGCCGAGCGGGGTGTGATACCTCAGCGCGCGATGGAGAAGCGCCAGCTGCTGTAGGGCTGTGCTGCTGCGGGGATTTTTTCATCCTGTTACAGCAGGAGAAACTCAAACATTTCCTTAAAGTGACCCCAGCTGCCACCCTGTCGCGTTTGGCGTGTTTGCTTTGGCACAGAGAGCGGGGCAGGGTCTCCCCGGGGGCACGGGGGCTGTCGCAGAGCCCCGGGGCGGCAGCCTGCGCGCCTCTCTCCTGGGTGGCACCCGTGTTTATTTACCTTTTCATCACCTGATTACCGTGCCCTGCCATGTTGCAGGCGCCGGCCCGCGGGCTGCCAGCCCTGTTTGAGTTGGCAGGAGCCGGAGATTAACCTCCGGCTAAAATAGCCCAACAGCAACCCCGCGTCTCTCCGGGGTGACCGGGCTCGTTGCATGCCCTTAGACCGTCTCGTATTGAGATTTTGCAGCCCGGCTCGGGCCACGGTCACCACGTGACGCAGTGGCGCAGCGAGGAAAGAAGTCGTGATGTGACAAGCTCAGAGCACGCTGCAAATCCTCAGCAGTCCCTGGAGCTCGGCTGTGTTTTGAGACCCTGCAGGGCAAAGCCCGGTGGAGTCAGGGCTGCATCTCTCCGCGCCATGACCTAGTGGAGAGCACGCTCCCCTGCTTCTGGGAATGGTCCTGTGATGTCCAGGCACACATTGCCCTGTATTGATGTCTGCTTTCTTGGCTCTGCCCTCCAAATCCATGATGCAGAAGAGCAGGAGCGGAGAAATTGCAGGTTTGCGTCCGCAAGCTGCAGGTCCCGCAGCGGGAGTGCTCGGCTCGGGGAGCTGAAAATTCATAGTGTGAGTGGGTGGCCCCTTTTTGGGATCCTTTGAGCAACCATTATCGCTTTCTACTCTCGGTGGTGTTACTGCATTTGTCTTCTGGCCGTGTCGGGGGGCTCGGGCACAGAGCAGGATCTCCATGCCGAGCTCTCAGCCACCCACCAAAGAAAGGGGCTATTCAGGTACCAGCCAGGAGTTTCCATTCCAGCCTGTCTGCGCTCACCGTGGCATCCCAAGGGAGCTGCGGATTTGGGATTTTGCTGGTTCCCTGCCTGTGGTGGGTTTCCCGGCCGGGTGGGACATGGCAGCGGTGCCAGCTCTGCTGCCGTGCCCGGTGCCGCAGGGGTGACACATCGAACTTGGGTTTTGCTGAGTAGCGAACCCTCTTATTTCTAGTGAGGCTGTGGAAGTGAGAGGGAGAGGCTTCAGCCCCAAACATTCCTGTTTTCTGATGAGTTTTGATCGATTCAGACCCCAAAATGTGAGTTTATTGTGACTTCCTACCTTTTTTCTCTAGGTATTTGGTGCAAAATGGGCGCTGAGCTGCCACGTGAAGGGAGTCAGTGATGGCAGGGGAGGTGCCTGGTTCTCACTCTACTCAAAATTGGGGTTTTTTTTGGGAGGCGCCTCCAGCAGCACTGCTAATGTTTGGGGTTTGGTGCCAGCGACAGCACAGTGTCACTCTGCCACCGGCGGTATTTCGGCTGGCTGCCCCCCCCGCGCGCGTTTCCTCCTGAGCTTGCGGAAACCCGTTTTCATGCTTTAATCAAGAGCTCATGCAAAGTCCCCGCTCTGCAAACGCCGTGGCTCTTCATGCAAACGCCGGGCGGGAGAGGCACCAAGAGGCCGGCGGCGTTTCGGGTGGTGGCTCGGGGTGGAAAGTCACCCCTGGGCACCCCCCGGGCAGAGCTGAGACCTGCGGGAGCCCCAGACGCCTCCCTCGGGGCACCCACCTGCCCCCAGCCCTCTCGCCTCGCACGTTTGCACCCTTAAAATGGAGCCTGGATGGAAATAGCGGCAGCAGATCTCTTCTACTTTTAATTTTGGTGGTTCTCTGGGCCGGGGAGAGGAAGCCGGGGGTGGAGAGGAGCCGGCTGCAAAAGGGAGAAGAGCCACTTTCCTTCTGACACGCTGCGCAGAGCGATTGGAAATGTTGAAGCCGTTCCAAGATTATGTATTTTTAATTTTTTATATTTTTTTTTGGCTGTAAGAATAATTATAGGCGCTACGTAGTGGTCTGTCTGTTCCTCGCAATGACGCGGGATCGGAGTAGCCTTATCTAGGAGGGACATGGGCTTAAACCGACTCATAGTAATTGTGTCTGTGAGCAGCGAGGAGCTGGTGCAGTTTGAAGCGTAAACACGTTCGGGCTTCTTGTTTTCACTGGTTTGTTCAGTGGAGGTGGGTTTGGTTTGGGGTGTTGGGTTTTTTTTGGTTTTGGTTTTTTTTTTTTTCTTTTTCCTTTTCTCATTTCTCTGAATGAAAATAGGTGATGGAAAACAGCCGAGCAGGTTTCGCTTCCTGCCCTCGCTCAGGGCCCCGCGCTGGGGGTGCTCGGAGACACCCCGTGTTCGGTCCAGCGACGGGGCATCGAGCATGTCTGCCTCGGGCCGATTCCTCTTGAGCTTCAGCCGGTCCCTTATTCCCTCCCAGAAACGCACGGAGTTGGAGGAACATCTTGTTTTATTGTCACTCACCCCATGGGGCACCGAAGGAGGTGGTGGCAGGCGGCGGAGGCTTTGGGGCAGCTCTTCGGGAGGTTTCTGCCTGAAATTTTCCCCGTGGGAGGTTTGGGGTTGGGATTTTCTGCCCGATTCCCTCCCGCCCCCGAGCACCAAAGGATGGAGGCAGCGGGTGCCCTGCACCACGTCACCTCATGGTGACCCCCCTGTCCCTTGCAGCGCTGTGCGATGCCTTTGAGCCACCAGCACGGCCCTCCCCGGGGCTCGCTGATGCCTGGCTGTGGCTTGGGTTCCTCCACCTCCCGCGAGCTCTGCTGGGCTCAGCGAATCCTAGATTTCCTTTTCCATGAGACAGCGGCAATGTCCGGGTTTCCCCACCTCGGGCAGTTGGCAGAGGTTTTGGTCCGGCTGCCAGCTCCCTTGGGAGCCGCTCTGCGGGCAACCAAAGCATTCGCCCCGAATGCGGGAACAGTGGGTGCAAATGGAGACCAGCACCCATCAGCAGCCAAAACCGGGGGGCTCACTCCTGAGCCCTCTCTGGGTGCAGGACCTTGCAGTCCTCGGCCAAACCTTGCCCATGGCGGGGCCAGCACACCCGTAGCTGGGGAGGAAGCAGAGCGATGCCCTTGGTGGCTACTGGGGTTTGTGCCTTGCCGAGCTTGCCCTTCGGTGCATGTGGCGTGTCAAGGTAACTGTCACCCCATGGGGACATGGGAGTCTTGGGGACACTGTGGCTCTCGGGGACACCTGCTCTGGGTGACCCTGCTCTGGCAGGGGGTTGGACTAGGTGATCTCCAGAGGTCCCTTCCAGCCCTGTGATTCTGTGACGGGCATTCGGGAGCCCTTGGGGCTTTTTCAGGTCGTGCAGGTGACTGGGCTTGTGTTCGGCTGGGAGCAGTGTGGATGGGGGCTCTGCACCCACCGGGGCGGATTCGGGAGGACGGTTTGCACCATCTGAGCATCAGCTTTGGATTTCCTTCCTGGAGCGTTGCAGGCTATGAAGTACAACTGAGTAATAGGAAACGTGATCTGAAAGTTACAGTCCCCAGTGGGTCCGTATTGGGTTTCTGGCAGGGCATTTTACGGGGTGGTTGGAGCTCTGTGTCCTGGATTTGGAGAGGGCAGCTCCTGAGGAGTATTTTTTCGGCAGGCTGAGTGCAGGAATAAATGCTGCCGGAGCCGCTCGCTGCAGGGAAATGATGTTTCCCCGGTGCAGGAGCATCCCGTGCCGCTTACTGGGTGTCAGACCTGAGAAGTTGGAGGACAAACTGTCTTGATGCGGGAATATGTGCAGAGCAAGTTGCATTTTGGGGTACTGAATGGATTTCTGGGGTGCAAGGAAAGGGATTGCTAATCTGGGCCTAATCACTAATTAATCTTTTTATTTTCATCATTTTTTTCCTTTGTTACGCTTGCTGGGCTGTTGATGAAAACTCCCAGAGCTCCCTGCAGAAGAAGGTAAGTCGTGGGCTGGAGGGGAGGCTGCCTTGAGTCTGGGTGGAGGGTGCTGGGGACGAGGAGGGGACAGCCTTCGGGGTCCTTTAATCTTGCTTTTAACCCCAGAGGAAGGCGGGCTGAGAGCAGAGCTTGCCTCTGATGGCAAGGCTACCAGCTGTGAATAGAAACACAGAGGATTTGGTTTCTGTAGTTAAAAAACAGACATAGTAAAACCAGGCCCATGCCAGAAATGAAGGTGTTTAATATTAGAGAGAAAAATCCCCCATTGCAGCGCTGGATGTCCTCACCGCTGCCCGCGGACGACGGGCACTGGAGCAGCTCTGCTGCAAGCGAGGGACGGGGTCCTGTTGGTCTTAGTGGCCTGAGGGGTCTAAAATACCTGTCTTCTGGGGGTTTTTTTTTGAGCACTGACTGTGCTTGGCTTCATGTTTTCCCACCAGGAAAGTCCCTCTGGGAGTTGGTGCTGGAGCAGTTTGAAGATCTCCTCGTCCGCATCCTTTTGATGGCAGCTTTTCTATCATTTGTAAGTACCCCAGGCTGGGGGTGGGCACCTTCCAGGGCACGTACGGACCCTTTGATATTTCCTTGGATATTTTTGAAAGTATTAAGCTGCAGCATGACCAGATCTATGTTGGGATCCGCCGGAATGGAGGACACTGTCTCTGGCACATGGAGATGTGCGTGTCCATGGCGCCGATATATTCCTGGTGTAATGGCCAAGCCAAGTCCTCGGGGTTGTGTGAGGTGCTGGGAGCCGGGGGGTCCCTGCACCCCCTCCCCGCATGCCCGGAGGGGCTGCCGGGATGTTGCACGGGTTGCTTTGTCCTGGCCAGAGCGCTGGGTGACGGGTGACGAGAGATGAGGGCAGCGCTTCAGGTGCCTGAAGCCGACTCAGAAACTCCACGCACCACCTTCCCCTCCGCTGGGGCACAGGCAGCGGGGCCGGCACCCACCTAAAGTGTGCGCAGACGCTCAGGGAGGCAAAGACAGGGCTGGGAGCATTTCCAAACCCCGTGCGGCTGCCCTTCTTGGAGTGAAGTCTCCCTCCCGGAGCCCTTCTGCTCATTTTTCAATTAAAAATTAAAATCCAATCTGTTTAATTTTTCTTAATATTATTCCCCCCCCCGCCCCCCGTGTCCCTCTGGCTGAGCCGTACTGGCAGCGTTTCGGCTGCCGGCGTGGGAGGTACCTCCTGCCTGCTGTTCGCTGCCTTCCTCCTGCCTGCGTGGCTGGGAGGGTTCAGAGATGCTGGGGCTGGTGATGCCCAAGGTGGTGGTGCTCAGGGCAGGTATCGGGTACGGCTGGGCTTTCCTTTTACACCTTTACCGATGTGTGGGGTAGGGATAATGCTCGCTGGCAAAATACACCTCCCAATGCGTCATGCAGCAGGAAAACGCGATGTTATGTTTGGGTAATGTCAGAGAGATGCTTAGGATTGGGTTCTCCTTGTGTATAGCAGGGTGTGAAGCCTAGCCCAGGCTGCTCCTGACACTGCAGCTGCTGGTGTGGTGCCTTCAGGGTGGCACCATCCAGCTTCTGCTTCCCTGGACGGTGTTATTGCTCGTCTTCAAACATTTCCTTCCTCAGTGGTGTATCTCCAGTAGGGATCTTCTCCCACTTTTGCTGGGGGAGAGGCTGCATCCCTACATGCCTTTCCCAGGAGAAGCCGGGATTCACCCCCAGCACCTCCTGCGAGCACAGAGCAGCTTCTCCTCCCCAGGGCGGGCAGGCAAAGTCAGCTGGGAGCTGGTGCCCGCGAGCACTGCTGACCTCCTCCACGCTTAATAATGCCGAGAGGTGATGTGGGATCAGCTAAACTCAACATCCATGTGGTTAGCAAAGCTGCCTTTATGGGTGGCTCTGAGTAATTGCAATGTGAAGCCCTTTGTGCTTGCGTGGTGCCTTGGAAGTGCTCACCACCAGCGGTGCCTCGCTCCCCGATCGCTGATTGGAGCTTTATTTGCGGTGCCCAAATACTGAGCCGTTAGCTCAGTTTTGCCCACAATTTACCTTGGGAGCAACTTTGTGGTGGTGCTGCTGCCTGGTCTCCCCACTCATCTGCTCATGGCCATGGTCTCCCCACAGATGCGCCAAACAAAAATAGATGCTTTCCTGGTGCAAATGCTCATCCAGGCATCGCGTGGCCACTTGCTCCGGCCCTGCTCATTTGATGCATTGTGTTATCCCCAGCGGAAGAATGGAGGCACCTGAGTTAAGCACCAGCAGTGGGATACAGCGAGTCCAGGCTTTAACCAAGCCTTGTGGGGCTGGCCACCACTCTGGGTCAACTTCTCTCCAGCAAACACCACATGTTGGTTGGCTCTTGTTTCCATCCTTCGTCTTAAAATGTTGGCTCGTGTTGTTTCAACCACAGTGTGGTCCTTCTCTTCTCTTGCCTACCAGATCCTGGCCTGGTTTGAAGAAGGAGAGGAGACCACAACGGCGTTTGTGGAGCCCATTGTCATTATCATGATCCTCATCGCCAATGCCGTGGTGGGTGTGTGGCAGGTGAGTCGCAGCCCCCCCAGCCTGGCCCGCAGGAGACACTTCAGTTGAAGGGCTGGTTGCTTCTTGCCGTTGGAAACTTGTTTCTCAAAGCTTCAATTTCTGTGTTGGCCGTGCTGCCCCACACCCCAGCGCAGATGCTCAGTCGTTGGCTGCCTCCTGGCTTGTTCCTTCAGTCTTTCTTTGGCAACTTTTGCAGTTTGGACTTTAGGATCTTGCACTTATTTGCCATCCAGGCAAAGGCTGCTTTTCTCCAGGCCGTGGCAAAATGCATTTTCCAAGGGAAGCTTTTTGCCCCATCCACCAGAAAGCCACGGTGGCTGCTGCCCCTCACCTCACTGTATTCCTCCTGGGGGATGAGCAAACGCCTCAGCAATGCTCATCTTCTTGCATATATTCACTTTAAGACCATTTATTTATCTGCAGCTTGACCTGAGGTGGGGTTATTGGATGGGGAAGAATACATCTGGGTGGGAGGTGCTGCTTCCCAAAGCAAGAAGGAGAAAATCAAGCCCAAAGGTCTATGCAGTGTCCAGGAGCTGGTGAGGTTTAAGCCAGGGGGAACCATTTCAGAGCAGCTGAAGAAGACGCAGCACTTGCCCCATCCATGGTGCAAATGGACCCGAAGGCAGGGCTGGGGTTTGGGTGCTCCTGTCTTCGCAGCGGGTGGGGAAGGAGCCTGCCGGCATGAGCAACCCCACACCAGGAACTCTGCTCTTCCTCTGCTTGCAGGAGAGGAACGCCGAGAGCGCCATCGAAGCCTTGAAGGAGTATGAGCCTGAGATGGGGAAGGTGATCCGCGCCGACCGCAGCGGGGTGCAGCGGATCCGCGCCCGGGACATCGTCCCCGGAGACATCGTGGAGGTGGCAGGTAGGGTGCCGTCACCCCAGGGCATGGGGTGGGATGGGGAGGTGGTGCTGGCCGGGAGGGCTTTGGTGATGGGGCACCCCATGGTGGGAGGACTCTGCCGCAGCATCCGGGCGCATCTCTCCTCTGGAGGCATGGCCACCGAGTCACCTTGCTGTTGTACACTTGAGATCTTAGTTTCTCTTTTCAAATTCAGGGAGGTGAAATGATTTGGGCCAAAGTCGGGGCTCGTCAGCCTGTGGAGGCTTTGCCCTGAGCGTAGGGCGGTAGAGAACAGCAGAAAAGAAAGAAAAAAAAAAAAAAAAAAAAAAGGTGTATATTTCTGGCACAGGTTTTGTGTCTCAGAAGGGTTTCCCTGTTTTCTGGGAAGAACCGGAAGGACTTTTAATTTTCCGCCAGGATTCCCCCTCTCTGGCAGCGGCTCTGCCACGTGCGTCCCCCACACAAGGCACGAGCGAGGGGCCGGCGCTGGGTGCCACGCCGGGGGGTGCCGGGGGGCACTGGTCCTGCCTGTGTGGGCAGGCTTCCTTGGTAACTGGGGTGTGTTATTTGGGGAGGGCGAGAGGCAGAGGGGACCGGCTGCAGGATGCTTTTGCCTCCCCGGTCGGGTTATGCCCCCCCCCAGCCCTTCTGTCGGGGTTTCTCATTCGGCAAAGGATGCCTGGGGGTCTCCAGCCTGCCCCACCAGAGCTAAAGAGGGTGCATTTCAATTATCCCCTTTTGTTTGTTCGTTAAACGATGCCGTAAACCCCCAGAGCCGCAAAACTAATCCTCTCCTTTCCTCCTCGTGGCCCTGCTAGTGGAAAGATGCTGCAATCCCTCCCGCGCCCAGCCAGCTCGCTGTTATTTATGTCTTCCAGTTGGGCTTCAGCTGGAAGATGAACATGAAAATAATGCAGGGAGGATCAAGCGGAGGAGTGCCGGCCAGGTCCTCAGCTGGGCGAGCTGGCAGCGCTCCCAAGCCGGCTCCGGCAATGCATTCCAGCTGGTGACCTGGCCTTTAATTAAATTAATTAATTAATTATGAATCAATTAAATTCTGCCGCCTTTCCCCAGATCAAGTGCTTGCTGCCTGCCCGTCAGCGCCCGAATATTACTTTTTAATGGCATAATCAGCATCAGGACCGGGAAGGAAAGAGCTGAGCTCTCCTCTGGCAGGGTTTGCAAATTAATTAGCAACTTGTGGGTTTAGGAGGTTATAGCAAGTGGTGGGATGCTGTCGGGCTGCCTGATAGGTAAGTGCATCAGGAGAAACAGCTTTGAGTGTGCAGGTGACATCCTGGGGACAGCAGGGACAGCGCAGGCCGGGGGGGGACTGGCTTTTTTTGGCTTGTGCAAGTGCATTAAATTTGGCAGCAGGGAGCTGAAAACCTGCTACGCTAATACGAGAGGGGAATGATGGCTGCAAGTTGGCAAGGCGCTTGAACCCAGCTGATTTTTGCCCTTTTGTAACAAGGGACTCGAGGTGAGTCTGTGCGAATTCGGCTGCAGCCCCAGCTTTCTGCCTTGCCCGAAAAATGCGGGCAGGGCATTGCCCATGGAGCCCTGCCAGGGGCCGCCCCCCCTGCCCGCTCCCGCTTTGCTCGGGCAGCGCTGCCTCCCATTTTCCGCTCTTCCCCTTGGCTTTCGCGCCGGGGGGGACTCGCAGCGCTCGGGTGATCAGCGCGTGTTCAGTGCGCTGGAGCTGCCAGGTCTGTCCTGCGCCGCGCGAGTCCCCTGGGATGCTATCGCAATATCTACCCTTGAGGGGACGCTACCCCCATGGCACCGGGGCGCCACGCTGTCTCTAGATGGTGGCACCCGATTTGTCACCTGCAGGTTGAGCTAACATTTGCAAACCCTCTCCCAGGGGAGGAGAGGAGCTCGTTGCTCCCTTTAAGGTGCTGCAAAGTCTGAGGGAATCATCTTGGGGGGGGGGTGGGTGGGTGTCTGTGAGTCCCTGTGCGTAGCACCCCCCATTTCAACCCCCCAAAACTGGGTGCGACGGGGAGCGGGGCAGGTCCGGTCGGACGGCAGATGTTTCACGCCGCATCCCAGAGCGCTGGGATCTGCAGCTGGAATAACTGGCTGGGCGATGGAGCGGGGCCAGCGCCCCCCCCAGCCTCCCGCTGCGCTCGGAGTGGGGGAGGTTTACGAGCCCCGGGAGGAAGCGCTCGTTAAAGTCTGGGATTTGAGAGGGTGGTTGGCGGCCAGGCCGGCAGCGTTGTGTAACGTGATGTAAGGCGCCCAGAGCCAGGGCGGGCTCTGCCTCAATATTTCCGAAGCGCCGGAGCGCCGTTGCATCCAGCCGATAAGGGAGCAGGAGGAAAAGCCGCTCTGCGCCAAGGAGCCGGGAGCAGGAAACCCAGCAGGAAAAGCAGCTTTAAATGGTGTTTTTTTTAAGGAAGCGCATGTGCCTCGATGGGCAGCGGTCGATGGCTGGCAATCAGCAGGGCTGCTTTCACCCGTAACCACTGTGCCATGCCAGGAGACCCACGGACGGCTGTTTCTCGGACACGAAAGGTCTTCCAGTGTCAACAGCTTCCAGTCGGTCCACGAAGCCCTGCAATGAGGTTAAGAGTGGTGTTGGGAGGCTCTGGCTGCTCCAAAATGGGGATGTTTGGGGGTTTTTGCGGGGAAGAGGAGAGATGGGGATGTGGTGGGGCAGGCAGGGCCACGCCGGGGTTTGGCTGTGGGGCAGAGGGTGAGATGCTGCTGCCCCGAGGACCTCTACCTGCAGCAGCTCCGCTCCAAAAAGAAGATAAAAGATATCTGCCCTTCTGCCCGCTCGCTGGCAGGAGGGGGATGCGGGTGCTTGCTGCCTGTGATGGTTTTGGCGGGTCCCAGCCCGTGGTGGTGGAGTTCATGTCACTGCGGAGGTGCAGCCGGGGCGGGTGAGACGTGGGGATGTGCTGGGAGCCCGCTCGGCTCCTCTGCTCCCCTACAGCTCCTGCCTCTGCTTGTCCTGGCACACCACCCCCACGCGCTACCCACAGGCCCTTTTGCTGGGGCGGCAGGCGGGGAAGGCGACGGGCAGGGCTGGCAGGCAGGTCGCCCGCCCCGGCAGCATCCCCGTGCAGCAAGGATGGGGCAGCGCTCGCTCCTGCCGCATTTTGCAGAGGGAGGCGATGCTTGAAACACGCGGTCGGTCCATGGGAAAGGGTGGAGGGCACCTGGCACGGCTCCACGGGCTGGCTGCTTTTGTGCAAGGTATTCCCCTGGAATGAGAAATTCCTCAAGGTTCCATCACTGCGCTGCCTGATGTCTGATTGCAACTGATGGCGCCTCTTTCCAGCTTTCTTTTTTCAACTTGTAAATTATAGACATACAAAATTAAGCTTTAAAGGAGGCATCCTGGGACAGGACGCTGGTTTACGGCAGGCTGGACCCCTCGTTGCTGCAGGCTGGGTGCTGCCGTGCGCCTGCACCGCACAGGGACATGGCGATTCTCAGCCAAAACCGGTCCCTGCCCTGGAGACCAGGCGGTGAAATAGAAATTGAGGGGAGACAGCAGGAACTGAGGTGCAGACCGGTGGCCCCAAGCCTTGGGGCAGAGCCCGGCGGTGGTGGCACGGTTGGGGTTTGCCGTCCCCCTTCCCCAGGGCGGCGGGCGCTGCCGGTCCCACCTGATGGAGCTGCTCTTCTCTTGCCCTTGTAGTTGGCGACAAGGTGCCGGCGGACATCCGGATCATCGAAATCCGGTCCACCACCCTGCGGGTCGACCAGTCCATCCTCACAGGTGCGTGCAGGTGTGATGGGGCGGAGGCGGCTGCTGAATTTGAACCCCCAAATTTCGGGGCTGATGCTGGGCTAAGCGTCTTGCCGGGGTGGGAAGTGAGTGGGAGAACAAGATTGAGGACCTGGGGAGGTCGCAGCATCATTTAAAAGCTGTGGCATAGGCAAGATGCGCCCGGTGCTTGGGCATCCCTCCGGTCCTGCGCGACACGTGGGGTTTCACGAGGGGCTGCTCATTCCCTGCCCACGCTCCCCCCGTGCAGCCATCGCACGATGACCACCGGTGCCCGAGGCCTCGTGGCTTTGGGGAGAGGTGACAATGTTTGGGGCTTTTTTTTTAAGCACTGGAAAAGCCCTTAAAGCTGATAATCTATGATATTTCAAAATTTCTCTCTCTCTGCTGTCAGGGAAGGCCGGTGAACGGTCAGATGACAAAAAGGGCTTCCAGTATTTCAGCTCCCTTGTGTGATTTTGTAAAGGCATTGAGTTAGGAGATGGCAGCAGGGAAGGAAAAGCAATCACAAAAAAATGTTAAAAACACAGAGAAAGGAGCCCAGTCTCCTTGAAAAGTGCCTTTGCATTAACTTAGTTCACCAAGGGCAAAAGAAGATGCAGCAAAAGGGCAAATCTGCAAAAAACGACATATAAACCTTCAGCAGAAGGGCTTTGGGCACCTTTCCTGTTGTGCTGCTCTACAGACTCCACCTGACCATGCAAACCTGAGCCAGCGGCTCCCTGGGGCGGGGGTTTGGCCCCATCCCATCCCTCATGGCCGCTAGCGATCCGCACAGGTCGTTTTTCTGCAGCCCTCATCTTCAGAGCACCTTGGCCCAGCTCTGACATCCCCGTGATGGATGTTTTGATGGTTTGGTGGCAACGTGCTGCTTTAGAAAGCCGCGGGGGTTGTGATGCAGGCTCATAACAGCATCGAGCGGAGGCTGGAGAGGAAACGCGGGTGGTTCATCTCCCCCCTCTTGTCTCGGCAGGGGAGTCTGTGTCGGTGATCAAACATGCTGACCCCATCCCCGACCCCCGGGCTGTCAACCAGGACAAGAAGAACATGCTTTTCTCCGTAAGTCCCTTACGCCTGTCCCCACCTCTCCTGTGGTTTTGCAAAGAGGCACCAAGTAAAGAGGCCGATGGTCACAGGAGGTCTCTGAGCAGTGAAAGGGAGTGCATGCATGAGAAAGACCCGATTATGTATAAAGAGCCCCAAATCCATAAAAATGAGGACCTTCTTCCACAGGATTTTATTTAGGCTGTGGCAAATGACGCCCTTAAATGCCTTGGGGGATCTCAGTGGGTTTTCCATCACGTAGGATGTACTATGGACAGGGAGAAGGTTTGTGTTTGAGGCTGGAGCTATTGCAAGTCTGAGTTTCCTCCTTCCTCACGCTCCTCTCGGGCAGAAGCCAAGTCCTTGACGGGCGAGAGAGGTCTCAGGAGGGGTCTCCTGCTGCCCTAGGGTGTGTTTATATAAAATCCCAGGGTGTCTCATTTTCCCCTTAACCAAGATCTCATGTTCTTCTTTCACAACAAGTGACCCATTTACCCCTTGGGCCAAGAGGTCTCATGCCCATATATCTGCTCTGGCCCCTTTCTTCCCTCCCAGGGCACCAACATCGCAGCTGGGAAGGCCGTAGGGGTCGTCATTGCCACAGGGGTGTACACTGAGATCGGGAAGATCCGAAACCAGATGGTGGAGACCGAGCCTGAGAAGACCCCTTTGCAGCAGAAGCTGGATGAGTTCAGCCAGCAGCTCTCCAAAGTGATCTTCCTGGTGTGCATCGCTGTCTGGGTCATCAACGTCAGCCACTTCAGCGACCCCGTCCACGGGGGCTCCTGGTTTCGGGGGGCCATCTACTATTTCAAGATTTCGGTGGCACTGGCGGTGGCCGCCATTCCCGAGGGCCTCCCGGCCGTCATCACCACCTGCCTGGCGCTGGGCACGCGGCGCATGGCCAAGAAGAACGCCATTGTCCGGAGCCTGCCCTCAGTGGAGACCCTGGGCTGCACCTCCGTCATCTGCTCCGACAAGACCGGCACCCTCACCACCAACCAGATGTCCGTCTGCCGGGTGAGTACTGGGGGCATTTTGGGGTGCAGGGGGGATGCTCTGTACGCCCTCAAACACCCTGCACCACTCCATCCTCATCTTGGGGTGACGGGCTTTGCTGTCCTCACCGGCCTTGTCTCATATTAGGAATTTCACGGTGAGTGTGGACGATGGTTTGTAGGAGGCCCTGAGCTTCCTCGCTGCCTGACCAGGGGCGAGGAGGTTTATGGCTTCTCTTGGCACGGTTGTAATTGGAAAACTGACTTCTATGAGCACACCAGTTTGGAGGTGCCGTGTTGCAGACTTATTTCAGGGCTCCCTCTCCAGAGAGCATTTCTTCCTGCTGGGATATGGCATTGAGACAGAGCTGCTGGAGAAGCCAATGCAATCGGCCTCCTCTGCTCTCTTACCCACTTTTCCCTTGTTTTTAACCAAATTAGTGAGAAATCCTGGACTATGCAAAATTATGAAGTCTGGACCTGTGAGGCCAAAACTTGGCAGATCAGTGCAACATGTGGATCCAGCTGTCCATGACGAGCTCAAGCAGAAATCCAGGGGTTAAGAGAAGATGCCTGTGACCTGTCGAAATGGTGCTGGGGTTACCTGTCCTGTCCTGGCAGAAGGTCTGCCATCAGCAGTTGTGTGCACCTGGGCTTGGACTGAAAAGCTCTTATGGAGAGAGCCCTGGGGTGGTTTGGTGAAGAGGTCAAAGGCTCCTGGTCTACCAGGGAGCTTTTCTGCTGCATGTCTGGCCATATGGGGAGGTGACTTGTTAGGAAAGCCTGGACCATCCAAATACTTCTCAGTTTCCCCATTAATCCTCAAGTCTCAGGAAAGTTTCATGGCCTTGGCGCGTCGCTTTTATAGGAGAACCTTGGAAAATGTGTTGCTGTGGGGAAAAATGGACCTGGCCACCATCCCTCCTCTCTGACACTTGGGTAGCATGGTGGGAAGCCGTGACCGTGCTGCAAGCTGGCCATGGACTTTGGCCACTGGTTTGCTCAGCACAAACTACAGATGACTGGAAACGTCTGATATTTCTGCCTTGTAAATGATTTAAAACAAGACACTGCTGGAACGAGGCAGTGACCAAGTTGCTCACATCTCGCACGAGGAGAAGGTTCCCACCAGCCCATTTTCTGCCCCAGTGACGCAGGGAGGCGAGTAAAGGGCAACCCCAGCATTTGGGGTCTCTTTAGCTCTTCAGATTGCAGAAGGAGAGGTAGGACGTGACCATGCCTTCCCCAAACCACTTCCTACCAGAGGATCTGCTCTTGAACTTGGGCAGAAGTGCCACCATCTCCTGCGGTGTGGTGTGGTTGGGAGAGGCAGGATTAGCGATGCTGGGACAGAGGGAGGGCAGGAGGGGGACGGAGCAGGGCACACAAGAGGGTTTCTCAATCAATCATCGTTTGCAGAATGAAGTCAGCAACTCTGGAAAAATAAAAAAGAAACATTCAATGTATCGTCCACCCCATCTCCCCACAACCCTTTTCTGATACCTGTGTTATTCACTTGGCTGGATCCTGACTCCCAGGATGCGATGCCGAGGGCCAGGCTGGCCTCAGGGCAGCCAGACGCGGCTGTTAATGTTTAGCGGACAGGGATTCCCGCGTTGACGCAGGCAGGACGGAGGCGAGCGGCCGGCGGGTGGGTCAATATTTGCGCTGGGCGGCCGTTGGCGTGTCCTGGATGCGCTCCTGCGCCGAGCAGCAGGCTCAGCTACGGGCGTGTAAAAGCCACAAAAGCCTATCAATAACCTGGAAAAATGTATTAATTGAGTGCAATTTAATTACCGCAGCGGCTCGGCCACAGGGTATGCTGCCAAGCGGTGCTTGCCCTTTACGTCGTGCTGCCGGCGTCAGGTCTGTAGAGCTGTAAAGTGGCTCTTCAAAGGCTTCGAGGCTGTTTTAAAACCCTCAGCTGTTTTTTAAGGGCTGTGCCGACGGCTCCGCGTCCTGCTGGGTGCCCGGGACACGTGGCTGGGTGCCAGCTGAGCCAGCTCAGCAGGGTGCATGTGGATGCCATAGGGGCAGCACAGGCGAAGTGGTTCCCCCCGAATGCTTGTGGGCATGAAGTGCCCACCAAAGGGCTTTGTGCCGGGTCCTCGTCCATCTGAGGTGGCCGACACTTTGGTGGCATCGAGTGCACTGAGGTTAGAGCTCTGCAGCAGCGCAGTAAAGCCACAAACCCACTTAGTAAATCAGGTTAAACCTGTGATTTCTGTCGCCCACCTTATGGGCAACTGGGGGTCTCCAAGGACACCACCTCACCCAGCCCACGGTGCGGAGCAACCAGGGAGAGCCTTCTCCCAACCATTCAATAACCTCCTGGGAGCAACGGGAGTCTGGCAGGGGGAGAAGGGGGCAGAGAGGCATTGCAGCTCTGCTCTTGCACATTTAACTCGGCCTCCTAAAAGTTGCAGCACCCTTTTATGCACCGTAACTTCATTTTCCGCGAGTGGGAAGGTGGAGTTTGAGAGTCAGGGATGGGAGTGTGGCCGCGCGGGCTCGGGGCTGCTGCTGCGTGGGGCAGAGCGGGACAGGGCTGCGGGTTTGAGATGCTGGTCCAGGAGAGGAGGGAGGTGGCTGGTGGCGTTTGCCTGTCTCCGAGACGGCTGGTGTTTTGGGGAACAAGAGCAGAAGGGGATTTATTTTCAATACACCTTGTAGCAGAGCCTGGCTGTGCAAACTCCCGTCATCCCCGGTGCGGCTGCCCAAGAGCTGCGCGGACGCTATTTGCTTTTTAATCTCCAGGACACCGTGGCTTGATTCAGCAGTTTTGTTTGTCTAAACCAGTCGCTAATTGATGGGAGGCCTTGCTGGGGGCTTCCCGGGGGCTGTGGCCGTTGCCGGTGGGTGCCGTCAGCCAGGGCTGCTTCCAGCGCAGGAGGAAAACGGTGCTGATGCGTGGGCTGATTGATGGGTAAATGGCTGATGATTACAGCCTCTTACTGTTCCAGACAGCAATCCTATCTTGTTTGCCTTTTGATGAGTGGTACTGTTAAAGACACTTCGGAAAATACAGAAACATGGAGACGTATCTGAGCTGTGGCGCACAGCTTTGCCACCTCCTTCTATCGCTCCTGTTATTCTTTATCTTATTTTTGTGATGGGAACCTCACCTGTCGTCTTTACGGATTAAGACACAGCTATTTCCTCCGGACTGTTGCCACTGCCTGCGAACCTGTCCCCTTTTCAGGCTGGAAATCTGCCGAAACATCGCCCCAAAAAACCTGCAGGCACCTTTGCAGTGCCCTGGCCGCCCCCTTGCTCTGCCAGGCACGCACGCCGGGCGCCGGCAGGAGATCTGATATAACCTCTGGCTGCTGTGGGTTACGCAGCACCTTTTTAAATAGGTGTGGAAAAATAAAGGGCCTGGAATGATTTTTTTTTTTTTCTTTTCCTTTTTTTAATAAGAGAGTTGCTATTGTGAAAGTAGTAATTGTGTGGTAGCCATGAGCGTTTGAAAACAAACAGTCCCGTATCAGGCAAAACCAGCGGTGACTGGGGTGGGTGCTTTCAGATTTTTTTAATAAATAAGGGTCCGGTTGGCATTTCTGAGTGCAGGAGTCTCTTTTCTGACGAGACCAGGAGATTTTGGCTCTCTGGAAGGCTGATGGTGTTGGATCGTTCAAAAAAGAGATGAAGGATGTTCACCCTTCGAAGGTCCCTTTTGCCGTTGCGGAAGCCTTGGGAAATTTCAGACACATTTTGCCTCTGTTTGTGGCGTCCGTCACCTCGGGGCAATTCAGTCGCTGAAGGAGGCGCAATGCATTTTGGCTCTCTTTACCGAGGTCCTTCGTATGTTGGTGTTTGCAGGTCCTGCCAGAGGAGCTCAGTGCCTCAGTGGAGGGCTCGGGATGTCCTGAGCCTCTTCTGCCACCCTTTGGCTGGTGGTTTTCTTCGGAACCCTTCGGGGATGCTGGGGGGCCTCAAGGATGGGCTCTGGGACAGGGATTGAGGGCAATAGCCCAGCAAACGGGGTATCTGCAAATAGCTGTGAAGCCGTGGGGCTGCGGGGAGCTTGCTTTGGGCTCAGAAGTATTTACATAGGAGATCCACGCTTTGAGCCTCCTGCTTTGATTTGCCCAGACCTGTAAAATACGTAGGTGAGAGAACCCGCAGAGGATGCTCAACCTGCCATAAACGTGCTTCCCCGAGCTTGACCTTTTTCCTTTGGCTTGGCCCTAAGCTTGCGCCTGGGGATACCGGGCTGTATGGGGGGGTCTCACACCCACCAGCCAACATGGTGGAGTGTCCTTGTATTATTAACATCATTAATAATAACAGTAAATTAACCGGAGGAAGCGTGGAGGGGAGAGAAGTGGATGGTACCCAGAACTGTTGCGTCTCTGGTGCTGAGTGATGTCTCCGATTTCTCCTGGGGAACGTCTCAAATGAACAGAGGGAAATAAATGGGGAAAATAAATGATTTGAGACAGGGTGGAGAGGGACAGTTGCCCCTGCACCCACGCTCTGGAGCCGTCGAGCAGGTCTGTAGAGCTGAGGGTATCGCTTTCCTGCAGCCATCCTCCCTCCTGGCTGCTCGCGGCCGGGGAAACGCATTCATCAAACCAATTTTATTTCTTTATTTATTATGTTACTTTTTGGCTCCTGCGCGGGTCGTAAATAACAATTAAGCGGAGATGAGCGTCGCCAAACCATCGCCCCGGCTGGGGCTGGGCACTGCCCCTGCTGCCGCTGGAGGTGCCCGAAGGGTGGGCTGTGCAAGGGGGGATTAGGAGAGCCTGGGGAGAAGGGGGATTTTTACTGTATTTTCCTTTTTTTTTTGGTTTTGTTGCTCTCACTATAGCAGCAAGAGAGAAACTGGAAGGAGGTTGAAAGGCAAAAATCACTAAAAATAGAGCGTGTGGGATTTTACGGCTCCTCGGGGCTTTATTACCGAGCTGCCACACTGCCGGTGCCCGGAGCCGAGCTGCGATCCCAGTAGCCCGCAAGGCGAGCTGGTGGCCGAGAGCTGGCTGGGAAAGGGCAGCAGGGGCAGCCCCTTCCCGCAGCTCCTGGCTGCTCGGATCCTGCCCCGCGGAGGCTTCCCAGGGCAGCCGGGGCAGAGGCGGAAACCAGAGCCTGACGGCTTCTCTGCTCCAAGAAAAACACGGCCACCTTCTTAGGAACTGGCTCGGCACCACTCCTCTCCGATGGAAAAAAAGAGCTGGAGGAGGCGAACATGAAAAAGGCAGGGGAGAGCTGGAAGGATTCGGGGATGGCCAGGAATGGTGGGCGACCAGGGAGGGGGCTGAGCCCGTTGCTGGTGGGGCCATTGCTGTGGACAGGTCCAGCTTGTGGGTCTCCAGGCTGGGCATGTGCGTTGTGCCCAAAAATTGCTGCCTAATGCCCTGTCTCCATCCTTGCCCCTTGCAGATGTTCATTATGGAGAAGGTGGAGGGCGCCCAGTGCAGCCTGCACGAGTTCAGCATCACCGGCTCCACCTACGCCCCCGAGGGACAGATGTGAGTGTGGGTCCCCTCCACTTTGCGGGTGTCATGGGGTGGCCCCGGGGCAGTCGGGGGGGGGTGGGGTGGGTGGGAGGGTTGAGCTTGTGGCCAAGGCTGGGGGACCCCAGGCTCACCCCCGCCTGGGTTTTCCATGTGGGATTGCGGCCACGCTGAACCCTGCCTGTGGAGATACACACCGGGCGCTGGGTTTTGGCCGCGTTGGGTGGCTGCCCGTCACTTTCGGTGGGAGCCAGGGCAAATCGTTTCGTCGTCCCTTGTCACCAGCTCCTGCCCAACACGACGTGGGGGGCTCGTGCCCCAGCTCTGCCCGCCGCCCTCCCACTGCTCAGCAAAGGGGCTCAGCTCTCCCTTCGTTAGCAATCCTGGTGAAAACGAGCCCGCTTTTGAAGCGGAGAAGACAGCAAACGTGGGAATAGCGATGAATGAGGTTTTCCTCAGTATGTGCTTGTTCTCCAAATTTCTGAAGCCTGCACATTTTTGGTATCGGTTGGTGACTGACACCCCCGCCCTGAGCAGGACGTGTGGCTGGCAGCTTGTGCCGCCGGCGATGTGTGGAGGGACTTGAAAATGGCTACAAACCCCGTCAGGAGAGTGGTCCCTGAGCCCCACATCCTCGGCAGGGATCGCCGTGATGGCTGCTGTGCCCGAGGCACGATCCCACTGATGTCTGGACACATTTTGGGGGAAAAAATGGGCTTTGCTGAGCTGCGGCTGAGGGCAGGGAGTGGAAGCCAGGGGCTTTTCCCTGCTGCATTATTACACACATGGGGTTTTCTGCTGTTGTGTTTGTTTATTCCCCCTGCTTCGAAGGGAGGTGATGTGGGGAAAGTCTGGGAAGGAGGAAGATGAGAAGCTCGGGTGGTGGTTGGAGCACTCTCTGCTCCCCTTCACTTTGCTGTGTGATCCTGAACACGTTCTTCACCACGGTCCGTTCCACTCATCTGTGGAGCGACTATTAATTTATCCCAGCCTCAGACTTAATTTCATGAATATTTATAAAGCCAATTTGATCCTTGGCTAGGAATCTCCATTAAAAAGCGAGCCAGGTCATAAGCTGGTATCAATCAGTGCGTTTCAATTAAATGAGGAGGACTGAGGGGCTGAACTCCTGTCTGCTAACCTCTGAAGCTCGATGTCCCCTCTCCGGGGACTGCCTGCAGGGAGGCTCCGTGGTGGGCTGCAACAATTCCTGTTGCTTTTGAGTTTTGCTGCAGCCCTGCGCTTGTGCTGTGCGCGCAGGGGGATGCGAGGGCTCGCTCAGGTGTCACGGAGAGAATCCCTCCCCGTTCCCCTGGGGCTGGTGGGACTGAAACGCTTGTTTTGCTTTAGCTTGGCCTCAGTGTGGGGGGTATTACGTGCTTGATTTTGGGTTTGCTCACATCCCCGCGCAGCACCCAGCAAGCAGCACCTTTGCTGCTGCCTTTCCCAGCACACGGGTCTCGCCAGCTCCGTGCAGGGACAGCCGACGATGGGGATGTACCCCCCATCCCTTCCCAGTTCTCTCCGGGGGACCGCATGCTGGAAAAGCCATCCCTGGCATTTCCACCTTCCCAAGCATCAAAACCCATCCCAGAGAGCCTGCAGGCTCCCTCTTCCACCCGCTGCCTCCCCCTGCTAACGGACCGGGCTGAGCCGCATCCTCTGGGCAGGAGGCAGCCGGCCCCTGCCCGCTCCCAGCCCAGCGCGGCTCCGTGTCCCTCAGCAAACAGATTTTTCAGATTTTCTTGGCCGCTCCCTGTTTTCCGCTCCTGAGCTGTAACAAGGGCTCCAAACTGTTCTTTCCATTGGGAACCAGCAGTGGAATAAACTGATCCTAATAAATGCCTGACAAATTATTTTTCCAGCGAGCAGATGACCAGCTGGGTTTATGCAGCTCTAACCTGCAGTTACCTCTCCTGGAACCGGGATCATTTTTTTATTTCCCCTGAAAATCACCGCTGCCATTTCTGCCACCGGGCGAGACGCGGTGTCCAGCTCGCCTGGTGCATTCAGGGCTGCTCCTTCCCAGCGATGTTTGTGCTCCTTTACGTAGCAAAGAGCTGCTGTTTAGGAGGCAAAGGCCATAGTTCGCTGCTTGCTTGGAGACAGCCACAGCAAGGCAGTCATTAAATTTGTCAGCTGCTGTTAAATGCTCCCTTGGGTGCCCTCCGGCTCTCTGGAGCGTGAAGCAGCATCGCGGGGAGGAGAAGGGACTTGCTGCAGCTCCTCTGGATCCCCAGCAGCTGGAAAACCCCAGGGGAGCGG
Source organism: Fratercula arctica (assembly GCA_947846985.1). Lineage (NCBI taxonomy): Eukaryota > Metazoa > Chordata > Aves > Charadriiformes > Alcidae > Fratercula > Fratercula arctica. The sequence goes on along the minus strand of CANTUZ010000015.1, from coordinate 12,100,781 downwards.
ACATTAACTTGGATTTCTTTGCCCCTTTTCTCATCCATCATCTTCATAACCAGCTTTTTGACAGCCCCTGCTTTCAGGTCCAACGCTCTTTTGAGCTCCTCTGCAGCCCCCTTTATTCTGGGGCACTTCCAGAGTTTATTTGCCTCCTGTGATATTTTATTTGCAACTAGTCCTGCCCATTTGGTAAAGCACAAAATGCGAACCCGAGAGTTTACTGCCAAGCCCGGGGCTTTTTTTTCTCCCTCCCTATAACTTGAAGTTGGTGTAAGGCTTTGGGGGGGGTTGTTTTCTCCCCGCAGCCTGAAGGACGAGCAGCCGGTGCAGTGCGGGCAGTACGACGGGCTGGTGGAGCTGGCCACCATCTGCGCCCTCTGCAACGACTCCTCGCTGGACTACAACGAGGTGCGGGGGCCACCGGGGACGGGGTTTGGGGAGGGCACTGGCAATGCTCTTCCCTTTGCTGCGGGGCCCTTTGCAGCAGAGGTTTGTCCCTTGGGATCCCCTGCCCTGGCCTCAGCCCATCCCAGGGTGATGCTCTGGGGGTCTTGGGATGGTGCGGTGGGTGACAGCATCCTTGGTCGGAGCAGCAGGGAGAAGACGTGCTCTAAAGCTTAAGCTCTATTTTTTCCTGCCCTCTAGTCCAAAAAAGTCTACGATAAGGTGGGGGAAGCCACCGAAACAGCCCTGACGTGCCTGGTGGAGAAGATGAACGTCTTCAACACTGACACCAGCAAACTCTCCAAGGTGGAGCGAGCCAACGCCTGCAACTCGGTGAGTGGGGGATGCCCTGTGAGCCCCAGTGCCGGGGGGCGGGAGGGAGAAGAGGGCTTTGGGACAGCTGTTATTTGAACAATAACCACTTGCAATGACCTAAGGATGCGATTTCTTGGCTGAGGTGTTTTTGGAGCAGACAGTGCAGTGTCCCTGGGGGGGCTGATGCTGGGGCTGTGGGTCCACACGGACCTTCGTAGCAGGTGATCCCCGAGGCTCAAAGTCAGCCCAGTCCCTGCTCAGCCAGGAGAGACCCTCTCGGTGATGGCCAGAGCTCCGGCTGCAGATGAGGAGGATTGGAGTTTTGTAGCTCCGCAGCAAATCTTTAGGTGCCCGGTTTGCGCTGAGTTGCCATCATCCATGGCATCAACCAAAGCCCGTTCCCCAGGGCCGTGCCTGCCTGAAGGAGGCTTGCTCTTTGGAAACATCGGTGTTTGATGTGAAAATACCCCATACTGGTCATTCCCCTACTCCAGCTCTCCAGTGTCTCCCTGTCCTCTGGGTGAAAATACACTTCATTTCATGTCTGGATTCATTCATATCATGGCGTTAGATCTTACAATATCTTTGCTTGATCAAAGGAAGGGCCCTGTGTTCTGGCATTTCTTCCCCAGATAGGTCCGAGCAGGTCGTAATAAGTCCCCTGACTCCTTACTGATAAGGGAGATGGAATTTCGCAGCCATCCATCAGTCCAGCATCTGCTTCCTTACGCGTGCCCGTCGCTGCCCGGCCACTCAGATGCCAGGCTGGGTTCGGTCACCGGTGCTGCTCTCCTTACTCTCGTGTTGGGCAGGGACAAAAAACCCTTCCTTGGAGTTTCCTGGCAGCGTTTCTTCACTACTTCTTAATCTTTGTTGCTAGTGGCTCTGTGCTTTGAAGTCTCCAGTGGGATTTTGGGGTTCCACAGCTGCTCCCAGGCGTCCTTGCCACTGCGCTGAGCCAGTGCCCAGAGGGGATGGCACTGCTTTTGTGGGCACAAAACTTCCCGCCTACGTGTAGTCACTGCTCTCGTACCCCATGTTGGGTTTGGCCTTTGAGAGTTACTTGGTGTTTGCTTGGTACATCCACAGACAGTGCCCACGTTTTGCACGGGCAAATCCCCTTTGCACATCTCTCCACCTCCCCAGCTCCTGCTCACAGCTTCGCTGCAGTAGGAACATCCTCTTAACTTTGAACTTGCAAGGTTTTACCCCAAAAGGAGTTTTCTTTTCCTTTGCCCCATTCGCTGACTTATTTAGATTTAAGTTGCTGTAGAAGTCCTGTGCAAAAAGCCACTCGTGTCCCCATCGCAAGCAACACCCTCCTGGCAACAAAAAAATAATGATTGTATAAGCAGTTGAGCCATACAGAGCAAGGTTGGCACGAACATCCCTGCTGCCCTCTCCGGATAATATTTTGGGTCGGCCCCGGATGTCCTGCTCATTAAATGTTTTTTTTGGGACAAGACGTGTCCTCCCAGGAGCCGGGCTCAGATGCCGGGATGCCGATGTGGACGCCAAAGAGGGGGATTGCTCTGAGGACCGGCTGCTGTCTTGCTGGGCGTTTGGCTCCTGACATTATTAATTACTAGCAGTAGCAGAGCCTGGTTTGCGGTGGGGTTTTGGGGTTGTTGGGGCGCAGGAGCCCGTCTGCGGGCACTGCCTGTGAGTCCCTGCGATGGGGCAGCCCCTGCTCTGTCCTCGCCCTGCAAACCTGCAGGTACCATGTGAGTGACTGTTACTGCCTGGCTGGCAGTCCTCGGGGTAATTAGCATGCCCTGAGATGAGCCTAATTAGAGTCTCAGCTGTGGAGATGTTTAATTTGATGGGGACCAGTCTGGCCTCAGGAGATGTTGGAGCTCCCACTCCCACCGGCCCCTGTGGGTACAGGATCAGGGCAAACCCCTGGACTGTAACGAGTGGGATGCAATTCCCTGTCCTGCAGCGCAGCTGGAGCCCAAGGCGGGGGAAAGTCTCCCCCACCTCCGTGGCAAACAGAGCTTTATCTTAGGCTACAGGAACTGTTTGCCATCCCCTGTGGGGCCAATAAAATAAAGGGCTGGCACGTGCTGTGGGCTGGGCAGCAATGCTGTAGTTGGAGGGGTTAAAATTCCCCCAAAAAATTGGGTAGGGAAAGTTCCTTTGGCTTTTTTTGCACTGTGCCATCCCTCCTGTTGTTGCCTTTCTCCTCCCATCACTGGTGCTGTGCCGGCTCGCAGGGTTGTTAGCCAAGGCAGAGAGCACCGGCCGCTGTGTCCCGGCGTGTCCCGGCTCAGCCCCGCGCTGTCCCCGCAGGTGATCAAGCAGCTGATGAGGAAGGAGTGCACCCTGGAGTTCTCCCGCGACCGCAAGTCCATGTCAGTGTACTGCACGCCCACCAGCCCCGGCCACAACTCCGCCGGCAGCAAGATGTTCGTCAAGGTAGGGGAGAAGGTCCTGGGCACCCTGCGGGATCCTCCTTCCCCATGCACACCCCAGCAGGGTTTGGCCCTTACTGCAGCGGGCAGTGATGCTTTGTCAGTTTGTCCCCTCCTGTGGCCATCTGGGGGTCCAGGAGCCAGCAGGTCGGCTGGTGTGGTGGGGGAGGAGGGGAGTCTTTGCAGTACTGAAAAGAAAAAAAAGGAGGTAAGATGGTTTAGAGGGAGGAAAAGGTGCTGGGAGTGCTTGTGCTGGGGCCAGGGGAGAGCTGCCCCTGTGCAAAACTTGCCTTTATTAAAGGCTTGGACCATCAGGACACCGGTAATGCCCAAAGGGTGATGTCCAGCTTTCCACTATAACCAGAAATAAAATAATGCTTTAAAGGGCATTTTCTTCCCAAGAGAAGAGATGCGGCAGGAATTTCCCCCCGCTGACTCTGAGAAGATCTGGATATTGTTGCTCCCACTGGGAGATCTTCTGGGTGGGTGAACTCTGTCCTCCGGGTCAGGTCGGGACCCTCTGGAGCCGCCGCATCTGTGGCCTGCCGGTCCTGGGCGAGCCGTAGGAGGATTGCAAGTTTTATATTAACAAGCAATGGCAGGGGTCCTTCGTAAGGTCAGAAGGGAGGGGGTGAGGTGCTGTGGTGCTAAAGGACGTGTTTTCCTGAATCACAAAAGCATCGCAAACATGCGCTGAGCATTCTGCAGGCAGCGCGTTTTTTTCAGCAGAGATTTACAGCCCGAAGCCCCTCGGGGTCCGAGAGGGGGTTTGTGGTGTGGGGGTATCTTTGGGCAGGCGTGTGGGTTTTGCGGGCGTCAGACGGGTCCCCCGCAGGGCAGATCCTGCTGTCTGGTGACCTGCCGCGGGTTCGTCCCTGCCGCGGTCCCCGTGCGCTCGGTCGGAGGCTGCCATCTAGCGCGCTGAGCCGCCGCGCCGGGATGGGCGTGATGGAGCTTTGGGGATATCGCCTTCTCTTCTGCCCAGAACTCGGTGCCTTCCCTCCTGCCGGCACTTCCTTCGGTGCTGGCAAGAGATGCTCGTCCTCCAGGTTGATTCCAGCCCCTAAGCCCTCCGCTCCTCCCCAGGGCGCCCCAGAAAGCGTGATCGAGCGCTGCACCCACGTCCGGGTGGGCACTGCCAAGGTCCCGCTGACGGCCCCGGTGCGGGAGAAGATCCTGGGCAGGATCCGGGACTGGGGCATGGGCATCGACACGCTGCGCTGCCTGGCCCTGGCCACCCAGGACGCGCCCGTCCGCAGGGAGACCATGCAGCTGCATGACTCCGCCGCCTTCGTCCACTACGAGGTACGGCACCGGGGGCTTTCTCCAGAAGCTGTTTTCCTTATTCCCAAAGCCTTCCCACCTGCTTCCAGCTGCCCCAGCAGTATTTTCTCCCTGGTTTCTCTGTGAGCTGCAGGCAGTGCAATGGCTCAGCTCCTCCTCTGCAACCCCTGGTGCAGAGATGTGTGTACCAAGGCCAACAGCCCCGTCCCACCGGACATCTGTCCCCATGGGGTGACCGCTGAGAGGGGCCTGGGGACCACCAAGAGGGACAGGGAGGAGGGGAGTGAAGCAGAAAGGTGGGAGGATAGGGTGCATCCATGGGGCTGTTGGTTGGACACCTCCTGAAAGTTTCCTCCCAGGGGAAATCTCCATGCCCAGGGTGGTTTCCCAGCAGGGAGGGAAGCGTCTGCATCCCCGTGGTAAATGTGGGTCCACGGCTGTGTCCCCCCGCAGAACAACCTGACCTTCGTGGGCTGCGTGGGGATGCTGGACCCTCCCCGCAAGGAGGTCACCTCCTCCATCGAGATGTGCCGCAAGGCCGGCATCCGCGTCATCATGATCACCGGCGACAACAAGGGCACGGCGGTGGCCATCTGCCGCAGGATCGGCATCTTCTCAGAGAGCGAGGACGTGGCTGGCAAAGCCTACACGGGCCGGGAGTTCGATGAGCTGCCCCCCGAGGCGCAGCGGCAGGCGTGCCGCGATGCCCGATGCTTCGCCCGCGTGGAGCCAGCGCACAAGTCCCGCATCGTCGAGTACCTCCAGTCCTTCCACGAGATCACTGCCATGGTGAGTCCCCTGGGGATGCCCCACCACCCCCGGCTCCCCTCCTCTCCACCCAGCCCAGTCCCTTGCACCTCGTTAATCACAACTTCATGCAGACAGGCGACGGTGTCAACGATGCCCCGGCCCTGAAGAAAGCCGAGATTGGCATCGCCATGGGGTCGGGCACGGCCGTCGCCAAGTCGGCCGCCGAGATGGTGCTCTCTGACGACAACTTCTCCACCATCGTGTCGGCCGTCGAGGAGGGCAGGGCCATTTACAACAACATGAAGCAGTTCATCCGCTATCTCATCTCCTCCAACGTCGGCGAGGTCGTTTGGTGAGAGCCCCCCACACTGGGCACCGCGTCGGGGGGAGCAGCGGTGGGAATACGTCCCCTGGGGCAGGTGACCTGCAGTCCTGTCCCTGTACCCTGCCCTTGGCAGCATGCAGTGCCCAAAATTGTCACCCTGGGTACCAAACGGAGCAGCTATGCCTCATCTCATTCCCCTGCAGCAGAGGGATTTTTCTTTTGTGGCTTTATAATCATGTCACCCCTCAGGAGAGCTGTTTTGTTAATTCGTTGCCTACTTAAGCCCATGCCATCATCTAAGACGGGTGCAGATATTTGTGCCCAGGCTGTTGTCACCGGGTCACACTGATGCACTTTGCACCAGGTCCCGAGCAGCTCTCCCTGTCCCTGCCCATCCTTCCCAGTAAATCAGTGCCATCCTCAGCAGCGTGGGCACAGCCTTGGGATCACTTGGGCATCCTTTGCCCTTGTGTTTCAGCAGAGGTGTTTGTGCTGGGAATGGGAACCCACACAGCCATGGGGACATCAATGGTTGGTTTTCGACTGCAAAATTTTAATAGTAACGGGAACAAATTTTAGCTGCAAAATTCAGTCCTGGACTTCAGGTTCCTGACTCAGGGGCTGCGGGTTCATCTGCAGGACTTTGGGTGAATATTCAGTTTTGGGGTATTTGGATCCAGGGTACCTGCTTGCTCTCCCCTTGCATGACACAGACTTTCTCTGGCCGCGTGGAGCTCATCTAATTCAACATCTCTGGTTTCTTTCCCCCACAGCATCTTCCTGACGGCCATCCTGGGCTTGCCCGAGGCCCTCATCCCCGTGCAGTTGCTGTGGGTGAACCTGGTGACGGACGGACTGCCAGCCACCGCGCTGGGCTTCAACCCCCCCGATCTGGACATCATGGACAAGCTGCCCCGCAACCCCAAGGAGCCCCTCATCAGCGGCTGGCTCTTCTTCCGCTACCTGGCCATCGGAGGTGAGCCCCCGTGGGCACCAGCGGGCAGAGGACGGGCATGGGGTGCCATGGGGAAGGGGACCATTGCTGGGTGCTGGGGGTAAGGGTGTCTCTCTCGGCCGCAGTGTACGTGGGCCTGGCCACGGTGGGTGCAGCGACCTGGTGGTTCTTGTATGACGCCGATGGACCGCAGGTCTCCTTCCATCAGCTGGTGAGTTGGGAGGGGAACGGGCCGACATGTTGAGCAGGTGGGTGAGGGCGTGGATTCAGGCATGGAGTCAGGCGTTGGGGTCTTTCCTCTACCTTTCTTCTGTGGTTATCGTGTTCCCAAATTCCCGGTGGAGAAGACAGTAATTTAAAAAGAAAAGCAGATTCTCCCTCTCAGGGTTATGTTTCCAGCGTTGCTTCTGCCAGCAACTGACTTGATCCAAAGAAGCTGAAAGTAGCTCCTGTACCTGATCCCACATTGAAAGGGATCGATTTTTACGTTACTGTAGGTCTGAGCAAGGTGGTGGGAAAGTGGGTGCCATCGCACCCCAATGTCACATGCAATGGAAGATGTATTTTTGATGGAGACATGTGTGTACTCAAACACTTTATTAACTGCACATGAAAATCTCTAAGCCACGATCCAGCCATAACCCCAAAGCCCCATCAGAAGCTGGGTCACTTTAGACAGTTTTATCAATTGCTCTGAACTGTGGGATATTTAATAGCACCCCTAATAATCAAGGTTCACCATGTGCCCCTCAACCAGTCGACCTCTTCCTCCTCTTTCCTGCCTTCCCTACACTGCTGCTCTGCCGTGTATTTACCAGCAGTTTCCTGTGCCAACAGAGGAACTTCATGAGGTGCACTGAGGACAACCCCATCTTTGAAGGAATCAACTGTGAGATCTTCGAGTCCCGATACCCGACCACGATGGCTCTGTCCGTGCTGGTGACAATCGAAATGTGCAATGCTCTGAACAGGTAGGGTGGCTGCAGGATTGCTCTGTGTGCTCTACGCATGACCGATTTTGTGTAGGGTGTCCTTTGGTGGGCTGAGGGCTTTGCTTTGTCTCAGCAGAGCCATTCGGAGTGTTCTCGCAGTGGACCACTGGGCTGACTGTAAATAAACTCCTTCAAGCCAGTGTGCTGCTGTCGATAGCAGTGGAGGAAGGGCTGGATCTGCATCCGTTAGCAGTTTGGCCCTGTTAATGACCAGTCCTAATCCATGCATGGCTGGTTGTGTTGAGATAGGTGTCTAGATCCACATCACGGCAAAGCCTGAAGCTGAACAGTCTGGAAGAGAGGGGCTACAGTGTGCAGCCTCGGAGAGGAGGGGGAACCCCCAGCTTGGGCTGGCATGGGGAGCAGGAGGTTATTGGGGCTAACGTTGTCCCCTTGCTTTCGCAGTGTCTCTGAGAACCAGTCGCTGCTGCGGATGCCTCCATGGCTCAACATCTGGCTGCTGGGGGCCATCATCATGTCCATGGCTCTGCACTTTCTCATCCTCTACGTCAAGCCCATGCCCGTGAGTGCTCTCTGCCACCTGCACGCGCAGCCCAGGGGGCTCCTCCTGCGGGCAAGGACCTCTCTGGAGCAGTCTTTGCATCTATAAGCTTCTAGGACAGTTGTCCCCAGCGTATGCCCAGTCCTGTGACTCAAACCAACATGGAGTCCAAGAGAAACCCTGCCCCAATGAGCCTTTACTTAAGTCAGAAGCTCTCCTTATAGGCAACGGAAAGGGGCATGGATGTCTCGGCTCCTTTTGGAGGCATTGCCTCCCTTTGCAGTCCAAGGCTGGTGATGGCTTAGTTGATGCCTAAGGGCGCTTAAGATGAAGCGAGTTGCTGTGCCCAGGAGGTTACATTGTCCTTTGTCCCCTGCTAAGCTCCTGTGATCACATGCGGTCCTAGTGTTCCTCACTTTCCTCATCTGCAGGAGAAGTGAAGGACATTGTTTTTGACCGATCTTGGCCAAGAGCCACCTTGGGATCATGACAGACCTTGAAGGAATCCTGTTCTTTGCGCTGTCTGGATCCTCCCTCCTTGTACCTGGGATGACCCTTTCTCAACCTGTGCCATACAACAACCTGGCCTTTAAAGCAAACAAAAAAAATCCCACCTCCTTCCCTATTGACGTGTCCAATCCTTTCCGCCTTGCAGCTCATCTTCCAGGTAACGCCCCTGAGCTGGCCGCAGTGGGTGGTTGTAATGAAAATCTCCCTGCCCGTTATCCTGCTGGATGAAGGACTCAAGTACCTTTCCCGCAACCACCTGGACGGTGAGCATGCTCTGCACCACACCGGCTTATGTTTGCTCCATGACGCTTTGCCTGGGGGTTCGTGGTGGCTTTGCAGGCGCCTTGCTCACCTCCTCCGCTCGCGTGGTGTCTGCACCTGCATGTTCATCCACCTTTGGCATGGAAAAGGGACGTTTTCTCCTACCCCCTTCCTTCCCGGATGCCACACCAGGCAGAGCAGTTGGTACTTACACCTGCTTGAAATGCTCCCTTAGGAGCTGGAGCACTAAATAAATATGCCACCTGTGTTTATCCAGCTCCTCTCGAACCTCTGGGAACTGGGTCCCTTCTCTTATAAAGCAGAACGAATCAAACACCGGTTTCTAACAGGAATCCTTCATTTTTTCCCGTCATTTTCCACCCCTCTGTGGCCATCCTTATTTTGTATTTGCTGCCTCTGTTTTAAGAGTGAATAAGAGCTGAATGTGTTATAAACTGTTTTTAATGGGGTTGCCCTTGGCTGGCACCTCTCGGGATCTGTCCTGTGGCACACGTGGAGAAGCAGCTCCTGCGACACCAGGGCAGCGGTTCCCATGTGCTGTAAATCACAGCGTGTGCTCGGGCAGCCCTCCAAAGAGCTGATATCATCTTTCCTTTTGCTTCTTGCAAAAGATGTTGCTGTGGGTGATATCTGAGTTAAACCGGCAGGTTTTTCCCAGCCGCACCGAGCGGTGCCGTGCCTGCCGTGGGGCTGGCCCCTCTCCAGGAAAACAGGTTTGATTCATTTTTTGTTAAGGTGTGTTTGCCCCGACAGTGATGGCAGGGAGATGAAGGGCAGGAGAGACACCGTCCTTGCCCAGGGACTTGCTCAAACCTTTTTTCTCCCCTCAAGCAACCGGCGTCCTAGCAAACCCCTTCCTTTTGCCTTCACCCCTTAATAATGACTGAAGAAAACTGTGTGAAGCCACTCTTGCATTTCGGGGCTGACGGCAGGTCTGTCCAGCCCTGGCAGGGAGGGATTTGGGGCATCATAACAGCCCTGTTTGGTTTCTCGTGGAGCAGAACCATGCCAAAAGCTGGAAATACGGGATGGGAAGTTATTGCAAGCAAGAAATGATCAAAAACTGGTTGCGTTCCCCGTCGCCAGCTCACAGCTAGAATCGCCTTCCCTTTCCGCAGTGAGCTGATCCATAACCACAGCGATTGCTCAGCGAGGTCTCTGCTGAGAATCAGAGGTGCAGGGGTTCCTGTTTTCACAGACCAGGCAGAAATTGTTTCTACCTTATTTTTATTTAATTGTTGTATCTCTCAACAGGCTGACAGGTGCTTTGCATCACCCGGGCTTGTTTTATCATGCGGTCACAAGCCCGTAGCAACAGTTTTATGGCATGGCACTGGGCTGGGGCGTAGGAGAGCTGGTTTCATTCCTGGCTGTTGCATCCCATGCATGCCCTCGGTCTTCACTTCACCGTCTGTGATCTGGGGATGAGTCTGTCTTTCTCCTACACTTTGCATTTCTCTGTAAAAAATCGGCGCTGTTGGAGGAAGGGCTTTTCTTCGGCTCTGCCAGCACAGCTCCGAGCACAGCAGGGTTTCTGGCAGGCGTACGATCCTTCCAAGTCCCATCATACCAGCTCTGAGTGTTTCCTCCTCCCATGCCATGCTCCCGACATGCCGGGTCCTGTGAGCTGCCCTCGTCCCCATGGTCACGGTGCTGCTGATGCTCACGGGTCGCTCTGTGTCTCATCCAGCAAGGGTTTCCCATGCAGCCATTCAATCACGGCTACGGGGCAAAATCACGCTTAAATCATCACACTCGAAAGAAATAATCGAAATCCTGCATCTTCCTAATTCCTCTGGGCTTTGAAAAGCAAACAAACAAACAAAAAACCTCAAGAAGCCACTTTTAAATGTGGTATTGTGATTTTTTTACCAGGCATTCTCAGGACGGTAAGACACACGTGGAGCGGGGAGCACCAGTTGAAAACCGGCAGGACTCCAGAGCAAGGGTTGGCTTTCTTACGTATCTCATCCCTGAATGCCGTATTCCCGTTCTTCCTCCAAAGTCTCGCTCGTGTGTGGTGGGGACCTGCTTGGACCATGTCCGGGTGAACGTGGCTTGGAAAATCAGCCGATAACAGAGCCCAGGGACCCCGTACCCAGACACGGTCTCCTTTCCCACACTGGCCTCTGTGTTTTGCTTCAAAATAAGGACTAAAAAGCCCGTGAAGCAGCCGTTTCCATGGCAGTTTTGGGCTCTGCAAGGCAATGCTTGGGAATAGTCTCCAGCATGGGTCCTTCTGAGGGATGGCCAAGGGTGTTCAATTGAGGGATGCAAATGTCTGGCTGAGTTCTGCTGGTTCAGGTTTTGCATGGAAAATTTTCTCCTTTGATCAGATTCAGATAAGTTGTGTTTCCATTACGCTGGATTTTCCTTGTCCTTGAAGCAGCAGAAAGCCGAGACTCTTTAGTTTTCATCGTGGTCTCGGTGTTTACGTTCCTCTCCCCATCACCCTGGTCACTTCCAGCCTCCCATCTTGCATGCTTTGCATGTACCGCTGCCTTCATCCATCTCTGGCCCCTCCGAGGTTTCTGCTGTCTCAGTTTTGGGAGGCAATGTGAGTGTGAGACGGCAAGCCAAAGTGCATGGCTGAGCTAGGTTGGCTTGGCGTGACCTGCAGATGTTGTGGTCAGGAACGTGGAGATGTTCTCCGAGGTGCTGTTGGATGTCCATCACACAGATACACGCCGGCAAGCTCACAAGGGCTGACCACCCTCAAGGACCCCTCGCTAGGGCAAGTATTTTTAATATTTGCCATCCTCTATGCATTTAAGTGTATTGGTTTCTGAGCCCCGTGGCACACAGGAAGAAGGTTTCCAGGCATCTATGCCAAGACCTTGCAGAAGTCTCTTTTCTGAGTGGTTCTCAAAGGGTACAAAATCCAGACAGTGCTTGTGCCACTCTGTGCGCCGTCAGCCTGCTGCCACGGCCACCCCGCTCCCCTCCTGCCCTGTCCCTGGGCCTCCTCGTCTTCACCATCTCGAAGCAAACCCATGGTAGGTGTCGGTGGTCCCAGCATGGTGGTTTCACTCGTTTTCAGCCTGGGTGCTGTTTCTCCCCATGTCAGGAAGCAGGTGCTTTCTGCAGTGCAGCTACAAACCGCCCCGACAGCCGCAGTGTCTCTGAAAATCAGAAGTTTTGCTGTGCAGGAGTTGTCTTGGTGTGTTTTGTGGCAGATTAGCATTTATGCAGCTGTTTGTCCTTACAACCGGTGAGAACGACCACCCCTAGGTGATTTTTCAGGGGCTGCGAGGTGGTGGCCGTACTGCTGGGTACCTGTCCCCGCCTGTCCCCTCCCCAGCAGGCAGCACGGTGCTCCGCAGCCGCCTGCCACCGCAGCTGATGTGCCGGTGAGATTACACCCTTGGGTGAGCATCTCCGCTGCTGAGATTTGGCCTCTTATCTGCAAAGTCGGTGTCGTCTTTATGCTTTAACATCCTCCCAGGGGAGAGCAGCTGGCGGAGGTGGCTGTGCGGTGACAAGTGTGTCACGCTCCCCGCCAGCGCCAGCCGGGGCTCACATCCCTCCGAGACAGCCTGAAATCTGCAGGGACCAAAATCTCTTGTGTCCCATCACAAAAAAAGTCCCCGCACATAGCGAAAAGGAGCTGCTCGCCCTCATCTCCCCCCTGTGCCCGCACCTGGGGGCAAGAGCAGCCCCTGAACCACCCCCCCGGGAGCAGAGGGGCGGCTGCAGCTCCCGTTTTCCCAGCGGAGGAGGCAGGCATCCCTCTCCCCGGCGCGGCAGAGAGCCGGGAGCGAGCGGCCGTGGCTGCCCTTGTAGGGTAATCTCTGCGCGGAGGTACCTTGGCTGGGCGCTGGCGCTGCGGGAGGAATGTGTCCCCACGGGCCAAGTCGTTCGCTCGAGCTGTGGGATGCTCTGAAGGAGGGCGGCACTGCACCTTTTGCTGCCGGAATCTCTCCAGACGGGATTTTACAGCTCTGCTCCCTTGCTTTTTGTTTTATTTTTCTTCTCTCCCTTCCCCCCCGCCGCCTTGTGTGTGCACGTGCCGTGCTTTAGAAATGGAAGAGCAGAGGGAAGCTCTCGGTGCTGCTGCCCCGGTAGCGCAAAGGGGTGGCAGGGGGATTTCCCTTTTGGTTTTCTCCTGGGGCCTGGGGTCTCGGCTGAAGCTCGGGGTGCAGTGGGGCAGACGTGCAATTTTCAGAGCTACAAGGGCTGCAGCGTTTCCCTCGGTGGAGGGATGATCTCGGCTGGCGGCTGCATCCCTCCAGCGTCACCTTTTACAGGAACCTGTTAAGAGAGAAGTCAAAAGTAATAAGGAAAACACCCCGAAAAGCATCGTCTGTTCTGGTGGGGAGCAGATCTTGTAGGAGATGAGCTCTTGTCGTTTGGTTGCAGGTTTGCAAGAGTTGAAGGGCTGTGACAGCCCCGAGAAACCCGGTGATGTAGGGCAGGATCTGCATGGGATCAGGTGGATCCCAATCGCCCCATCATTCCTGCAAACAGGATCCCTCTGCTCCTGTCACCAGTGTGTGGAGAGGAGAGCCAGGCACCGGCATTTCATGGAATCATGGAGTAGTTTGGGTCGGGACCTTTAAAGCCCATCTAGTCCAAGCCCCTGCAGTGAGCAGGGACATCTGTAACTAGATCAGGTTGCTCAGAGCCTCATCCAGCCTGGCCTTGAATGTCTCCAGGGATGGGGCCTCCACCCCCTCTCTGAGCAACCTGGGCCAGGGTCTCACCACCCTCAGCGTAGAAAATTTCTTCCTTATATCTAAATTTAGGGACCTGCATCCTGGTAGAGCGAAGTGGGCGCCAGACCCTCAGCTGACTGCAGTTCTCGCGGATACCCCCGACTCGCTCTGTGCCGGGGGGTTCCTTAGAGGCCGGAGAGTAACATTTTGAAGAGCGTTCACCATGGTTAAACACCCGCTGTCGGCGCTGCAGCCGTGTCCCCTTCCTGTCCCTGCCCGCCATACGGCGCGGCCGCCCCCCCCCTTTGCACAGCCATTTAGGGGAAGCGTCGTGGCTGGCAAATATCCGCTGGAGCTGCTGAAGAGACACCCCCGCAACACGGAGGGAGAGGGATTTTGATCATTGCAATGAGATTTAATACAGCACGGTCACCAGCATCCCTGCTGCGCTCTGAAGGTGGCGGAGCAGAGGTCATCCCGAGGGATGCTGCCATCACAGCGATCAATTTTATCTCAGGACGCGAGGGCTGGGCTCTCCAGCCAGCGCTGGAAAGAAATTTTGGCAGAAGTTGTGAAAAAGTTTTTGGTTGGTTTTTTTTTTTTTTCCCCTCTCTCTCCTCTGTTATTTATTAATTCCCCGGGAAGCTTGTCGGCACCAGGGCTGGCAGCGGGCGCGGAGCCTTGCTGGTAACCCCAGGCAGGACCCCTATTTATCAAGAGCACAGCAACAGCGGCCCGCTGCAAATGTGTTTGGTGATGTGTGTAGCGATGAAAGATAGAGAAATACGGTCAAAAGATAAGTCATTTTTCTAACTCTTCTCAGAAAGTGCTGCCTTGTGGTTGTTTGATTTTTGTGGTTTTTTTGTTGTTTTTTTTTGTTTTGTTTTTTTTTTTTTAAGAAAAAAAAAGCTTGTTCTGGGCAGAAGAAAAGCTGGTTCTGGTCTTTCCCAGTCCTGGGCTGAAGAGCAGCCGCTGCCTCGGGGAGCCCGAGGTCACTGCTGTTGACTCCTTGAAAACTGGGGATGTGGTTGGTGCGAGTCAGGCTCTGGCTGGGATTTCAAGGCTGAACACCGTAGCTTTCCTTCAGGGCACGTGTTGTCTGTCACCTTCCATGTCCCACTCCATAAGTAGGGTGAGGAGAAGTGCAAAGGGCAGCCCTGGGGATGGAACAGTGGCTGCAATGGGTACATTGGTCCTTGTTAGTTGTCCTGGAGGTATATATGGGTGTAAATATATATATATATATATACACACACACACACACACACATATATATATATATAGTGTGTGTAAGCGGTGTCTGCCCATGGAGCAGTATCCATCCCTCTGGCTGCGGTGGGGACGGGGCGGCGGGATGCAGTGAGCTTCGTCCTCTCTGCGCCGCCGCCTTTCCCTGGGTACTGCGTGATGCTCTCGTTAGGAGCGGTAACGAGGGATCCCTGCCTGCTCGCCTTCCTGCTGTTCCTGCCTGCATGGCTCCAATTCACTCCTTTTCCCACCTCCTGCAGGCTGTGGACTGGCACCTTCCTCCCGGTGCAGCCTGAGCTGCCGCAGCTCTGCGCAGACGGGATCCCAGGTCCCTTCTGGGATCAGCCCAGGAGCACCCTCTCTTGATAACAAAACCAGGGAGCTGGTTTGCTTTTGAACCCTCACCAATACTTTTTCTTCTCTTTTTTTTCTCCTTTGTTTCAGGAGAAGAGGACAAGAAGTGAATGACACGAAGGAAACGCTCCTAACTAAAGGCTCCCTAACTTGTAACTCGGACTGAAGTCTTGCATGCGTGACCATCGCTAGAAGCCAGCAGGACATGCATGTGTCCGACTATCAGACAAATGCGGGTGAATCGTCGAAAAGAAAAATACTGATTTTGTTTTGTTTCGTAGCTTTCTTTTTCCTGTACATACGAGTGCAATTACTGGACAGCTGGCATAGGGTTTGGGGACGGAGCTGTGTGGACCCGGGTTGTCGGAACGCGGTTCCTTGGGGATTTAGTCCTGCAAAATTTGAGACCCTCTTTCCAGTTTTCACCCTGACAGGGTGAGCTCAGGCAAGGCGTCCTTCACGGGAGATCGAGGGGCGGGGGGGAGTCGGGGGTTTTAGGCAATATGCTGAGTGTTGGGGTGGGCGGCTGCGTTCCCCAGCCGGGCGGGATGAGCGAGGGCAGGGGAAGGGCTTGGCGGTGGGCGCAGGCGGGGGAGGGAGGCGAAGGGGCCGTGGGTTGGGGTCGCCGACCCTCGATGATGCCCGCGGTGTCGGTGGGCGCATCCCTGCGGCTGCTGCACTCCGCTGCGGGGGCCACAGTGCCTGCGGGCTGCAGCGGCTGAAGTAGCTTCATGGTGTGGCCACTGGTGGTGTGGATCTCGCCAACTGTGTTTATACGTCGAGGTCGGGTGCGTGCGGTGGAAGGTGAAGTTCTCCCTATTTATCGCATTGTCCTGCTTGATCCCCGCGTTGTGGGAAGCCCCGCACCTTCTCAGGCTCATCCGACACCAAAGTGTGACGTAGGCTTGTGTGTTCTCCTCCATCCGGCGTCTTCTTAGATCCCATCTGCACTATTTGAGCCGTAGCCCTCTTCCTTGTAGGGGCAACCGTTTAAAGCAAAGCATGGGGATGGCCAACTTTGCATTCCTCATGTCTACCGCTCACTCCTGGTCACGCTTTTAATCCTCAGTTGATTTTTAACCATTTCCCTAGCAGGAGTAGAGCTGAAGTTCTTAGGAGCATGTCCATGAGTTCGTGTCCTCCTGCCTTGGAGGACATCGCTGTCTTGCACAGGGCGTCCTTGACACCGGAGATCCACCTTCAAGACGGGAATGAATATATGCTTGTACATAACGTAGTCCTTCTCCGTGAGCGGTGTTTGTCGCGGCATCCCTTTTTATAAGGCACCAACTTTATTTTATCCTCTTGGGATGGTCCTGCAGCAGCAGTGACACGGGCTGCAGAGAGAGTTTGTGGATTTTGGGATCCAGTAAATTGATCTTTCTCCATTGAGCTGCGTCAGCTGAGGAGCCGATAGCGGGTGATTTCTTCTCAGCTCTCCAGATCCTCCCTCCTGTTTTCCTCGCGTTCCCCTATGATCCGTCCTGGTATTTCGTTAGCCAGACCCTGTATCTTCCCTTTGTCTTAAATTCCAGCAACAGCACTAGAGCCAGGGTTTGGGATAGCATTTTGCTCCTTTGCTGTTGGGTTTTTTCTTTTACTTTTTTTGCCTCTTAAAAGCTTCCAGTGCTTTTCTCTTTCTCTTTTACCTGGGCAAGAGCTACTCCTCTGTACAGTAGGTGCCAAATGTCATCCTTCCTTTCTTTTCTCCGTCACCAGCATTGAAGATGAGCAGAGCCCCCAGACCAATGGGAATGTACAGAATTGTTATACTACTGAGCTGATTTAATTGTACAGAAAACCTTGCATGGAATGTTGTTACTGTATTTAATATATAATGTATTCAAGAAATTTTAATATGGAGCTCTTTAAAAAGATCTTTATAGATACTCTGTGGTTAGAAGATTGTTGCTGATTTTTTTTTTAATATTATTATACTTTGTCTTGAAGAAGTTTTATTTTTCAAACGTGTTATGTCTGATTGATTTAATTGGTGATCCCATGGGGCGACCAGTTCCTCTGTAAAGATTTTCACTGTTCTGAGACTCACCCTGGCGTGGAGGACCAGGGCATGACCCAGGTACTGCTTAAGCCTTCAAAATAAGGCTTCAGTAAGACTCACGCCATAGACGTGTGATGTGGCCTTCCCCGAACAGGTGGATTTCACCTTGGTTTAGTACAGATCATCTCCAGCTCTCCATGCAGGGAAAGAACCAGCGGGAATTTAATCCCGTACCAGCTCGGTGACTTTAGAGGAAATTGCCTCTCTGTTTCCCTGAGGCTGAAAACCAGTTTGGGAGAGGCTGGGCTGGATTCAGAGCATCCCAACCCCATCTGTAGGGTCCAGCGGGGCTTTCAGCTGCCCGATGGCATCTCCCTGGGACATGGTGGCCTCAATCCATCAGGATGGACCCGCTTGGTCCATCCACTCCGTATTGCACCACCCAAGTTTCCCTGGGCTTAAGGTCAGGTGTAGGATTATTAATTTTACCCAAATATGTACGTGTGTGGAGGAGTTTCTTGTGTAAAGGTCCTGCTAATGAGTACTGAATAATAGATGGGAGTCTGTGATGTAAGGAGACCTAAAAGGGGAAGAGGAAAAAAAAAAAAAAAAGAAAGAAAGAAATAAGAGCTCTGTTTCAGAGCAGAGATGAAATAATGAAATTTTAACTTGCTATTAAATTCCTGCTGGCAATTTTTGCTTCGTCTCACCTGACACAGAGGGCTGGGGGTGGTTGTGCCAGGCGTCCTTCTGAACCCACTAACAGAGCGGCTATCTGAAGAGATGCTGAGTTTGTTGCCTTATTGTTGACAGAGATGCCGAGTTGCTGTTATTTCGTCGTTGATGGAGATGCCGCGCTGCTGCCAGCCCGGGCAGCGTCGGTCTGTTTGTCCAGTCGCTGGGCTGTGAGTGTGAGTTACCGAAACCCAAGCCGTCACAGGCCAGAAACCAGAGCTGTGTCCCAGCCAAAGGCTTGTTCTTTCCAGCAGCAGCAAATTGCATTTGCTTTTTTTATTGTAAGCCTCTGGATCTACCTAGAAAACAGTGCAGGAAACCTGGGCTAAGGCTCCCTGGAGCAGGCATCTCCCTGTCTAGGAGCGACCATTTCGACACGTCCCCGTTTCCCCTTCTGAATGGTTGGCCATGTCTCTCTCTCTTTCCCCCATCCTTTAATTACTTGGAATACAGGTTTCACTCCATGCTTTTTGATTACAGAGGCTTATAGTTCAAATATTTTCATGAATTAGAGAAGTATCCATGCTGTAATTTTTTTTCCTTTGTGCGTCGGTGAAGGGTCAGGATAAATCACGGAGCAGGTATTCATTGCGCCTGTGCCACCAGCAGCCTGCTGGGCGCTTGCACTGGCTGCAGCACGTTCTTGTGCAAGCTTGGAGATCCCGGAGCCGAGACCATCGCTTTGGGATCGGGTCTTGTGTCTTACCGAGGCATCCGACTGTGCGCAATACACGGGAGATGGACACTGGGTGGCCGTTTGGCCCAAGAGCTTGTTAAAAAAGGCAGCTTAAGGTCAAAGCCTCCGGGATCCTTGCTTTTTTGACAACAGAGTTTAGGAATTACTTCCTTTTTAGTTCTATTTTGATGGTGCTGCCTGGCATATTCGGTTTTTAACTGAAACGTAGGTCTTTCCAGCAAGACCTTTAGCATCAGTGGGCGGCTGTGGCAGATCCCCCACACGCAGGGACGCAGGGATGCGAGGTGCACGGGGGAGGGCACGCTGGGATGGCAGCACGGGGTTGTCCACGAGCACTTTATAGTCCTTTCTCAGGGGCCAGGCACCGTGCTGGGCTACAGGCAAGGCAGGAGGCGAGGGTGCCGCGTCCCTGGAGCGAGCACTGGGGGGGGTCAGCTTCGGGCAGCAGCTGTGGAAGGTCTTCCGTGCTGTTTCGGGGGGTTGTGTCGTTGGTGTCGTTGTGGTCGGTTGCTGCACGAGCTCTTGCCCCTGCAGCGTGTGGTCCCGTCGGGAGGCACGTTGGGAAAGGAAGAAGAGAGATGCTCTGCAGAGCAAAGACGTACTGCATCCTACGTTTTATTTCTGTCGCGTGGCCACGGCGCGGCTCAGGGTCTGGGTGAGGTTTTGGATTTGTGCGTTTGAGACTTTGGCACTGTGAAGGTGTCGTATGTGTGTTTCTGGTGCTCGGCTCAGCCAAGGCTGGATGGTACCACCAGGCACTGGGGAAGTCAGGAGTAGGAGGCACAGGCTTTACTGGAGAGGCTGGGGGACGTCATTCCTGTAAGAGCATCAGATCTGGGGTTGAACCAGAGTCTCTGCTCGTGATGTGGATGGCAGAAGTAGCCAGAGGAGCGACAGGAAAACTCAGCAGCAATTTTTGGTCCTTCTTTTGTGTGTCAGGTTGACAGTGCTGCTTCCCAGTCAGGGTCCTGCTCCGCAAAACTCATCAAATAATTGCTGTGCCAGAGCTCAGGCTAACGCTGTCCTGGTTGGTGGGAGATGTTCATGGGCTTCAGTGACCTTGGCATCATATCGCTCCTGAAACTCAAACGCACAGGAGTCCCCAGTACCAGCTCCTAAGGCTTACTGCGATTTTTGGTCCATACCTGGCATGGCCATCGCCTTGTGTAAATGATGCCAGAGATTCAGTTGTCCCTGTTCAGTCCCACCTGGGCTTTTTTCCCCCCACTTCTGTGGTGGCAGTTTCTGGCAGGGCTTGTCCCCAGCAGGGAGACAGCCCCAGGGGTCGGGTTTTTGGGATGAAGGAGAAGGGTTTCACTCCATGCAGAGCTTGCATGGCCCAGTTTGGGTTAGGCTTTGCAGGGCTGCAGTGAGGGAGGGGACAGACAGGGGAAATTGTGCTCCCTGGACCTGTCCTCCTGGTGCCATTCAGCTTTCGGTATGAGCGGGGCATTACATGAGCCTAAACCTGTGTGCCCCTGGAGCGACGGGGACACGGGTACCGCCGGCTGGTGCCCGAGCTGGGTCCATCCGGGCACTTGGGACCGAGAGGAGGGCGAGCGCTGAGCTGCCGGCGGGTGCCCTCAGTGGCTTCAATCTGGGAATATCCTGATTTTTTTTTTTTTTTTTTTTTTTTTTTAAATATGAGATGCCTGAACAGCCAGTCCTAGAAATCTCTGAGTTTGTGCTTCGCAGCGGAAGGTAAATCATTGTATCTTGGGGTGGGTGGGAGGGTGTTGTCTGAGGGGTAGAATTGAAAGAAACAAGGTTTCCTATTTTATTATATGAGAGATATTTTTCCACTAAATTACTGCTTCCTAAATCGTGTCCTTTGTCCAACTGTAAATAGCCAGGTGTGCCGTGAAGACGTGGGAAAGCTCCTCGTGGTCACATCCACACAATCCACGCTGTTCAGACAATATTGGGCTGATTTGTTTTATACTTATGAAATTACAGAAATAAAAGCAATTTTACTGGATGACTCCAGGGCTTTTTTGTTGTTGTTTTTTGTTGTTGTATTAATTTTAATTTTTTTTTTTTTTTTTTTTTTGCTTTTCTTACCCTGTTTGTGGCCGATTTGGGGGCCATTTGGGAGCCCATGGAGCTGTACGGGAGTGCCTGAGGGCATTCTTCAGCCGTAAAAGGAGCTGTGCTCACCAGATCAGGATTTCTTGTGGGTTTTCAGAGCAGCCAAACTAGAAATGGAGCTGAGCTTGTCTCTGGCATGGGATGACAAAGGCGAAGTGAAAGGAGTGGCATGATATGACTGTTGGGAATTTTTTAAAGTACCAGCTAATTTGTTCTCGGGGCACAAGAATACAAATAACAGTGCTAATTTTGACTGCATCCAGAATAGTCCTCACCTTATCTCCCCCAGATGAGAGAGGAGGTTTAAATAAGCCCTGTAATAACCTCCACAAGAAATAATTATTAAATAAATAATAATTAAATAGCTTGGCTTCCTCTTGGGGGTGGCACAGGGCCTCGGGGCCGTGCATTTCCATCTCTGCATCACCCGGAGCTCTGCCTGTGGTCCATGTGTAGAGCAGAAAATTCAGATGCAGCTGCATGTCGTGTTACAGAGCCAGTCTGGGTTTATGGTAAGATCCGCCCATGGTGTGGTTTTGCTGGGATGTGGTTCCATGAGCGCCTTCCCAATGCTCCGAGCCGGAGAAGGGTGCTGCACAGGGTAACCCAAAACCTTTGTATCCCAAAGGGGATGTGAGACACCCAGGCAAACGTTGATTTTTGGAAGGGGCCATTGCTTGGCCTGCTCTGGAGGTCTCCTCTGGAGAACTGGTCTCCAGCATTGCACAGGAGGGCCACCACCGCCGTGGCCGGAGGTGACCCTCAAGCCAGTCCCCTGTAGCAGCCACCCCTGAGGACGCAGCGCTGTGTCAGCACATAGTGGTGAAGGCAAAAAAAACCCCCAAATTCCCCACCTGATGTTGCATCAGTCCCTGGACCACTGGGGACCGTCACCACTGGGGCTATGCGTGTCTTTCAGAGGCTTGATTCGGAAAACAGGTCTTACACCCCCAAAAAAAAATCCCAAGGGTCCCTGCACCCCATGGCGAGCGTTTTGCTGCCCCAGGGGGTGTGTGTGCCACGCTCCCAGCGGCTGCAATGGGCACAGGGGCACTGATGCCCTTCGGTACCCCCAGCAGCTCGGGTTCCTGTGTTTGCTTTGGCGTTGGCTAAACCACCGCCGAGGTATTTCCAGGGAGACGTGTTGCCGCAGCAACGGGGATGGAAATGCCGCTTCTGTGAGGTGAGTACCACCAAAAACATCTGTCTGCACCGGGGCGTCGCAGCACGGGACGGGCACGGAGCGGAGCCAGCCCTGCTGGGAAGGAGCGAAGAGAGGTCAAGGACAAGTTTAAAATTGGAAAGAAAACTGAACATGCTGTTTCATAGGACCTTGCTTGCTCTCATCTGCCAATTTTTTTTCCACCACTCCCACCCTTCCTATGGCCAGCGGGGTGGCGTGAGCATCTCCTCTGGCTGGTGGGGACAAGGGGGTTCGTGGTGGCCAAAATTTCTGAGGACGGCCAACTTGCAGGGGCTCTTCCTGGCAACTTCAGCCACTGCAGGTCCCCTTTTCACCTGCCGTCATATTTTAAATCTACTTGCCACTGTGTTATTCCTCCCCATCCCCAGATTTGCAGCATGCCACACATTTTTGTGCTGAAATTCAGAGCTCCATGCTGGAAGCTGCCAAGTGTGAGTCTGGATTGTGTAATGAGCTTCATCTATTATTTATATTTTTTCTCCCCCGAGAAGTTTTTGGAAAAGCAATGTCTGAGAGCCTGGAAAGACCTGGTAGCTCGTATGCCTACCACAGCTTTGCTTTCCTGGGTGCGGGTGGGCCCATCCCCGTACAAAGGCTTTCAGAGCCCCGCTCTTTATGCCCCAGCAGCTCCTCCATCCTCCAGGCCCATGTCCCAGCTCGAAGCAAGGATGCATTCACGTTACCAAATGTCTCCCTTAAAAATACCATTTTTTGCATTTTTCTCTTGACGGCCCCAAGCAGAGGTTGAGTTTGTTTAACGGCTGGGGGAAGGAGTTGCTTTCACAGCCATGGGCTCAGTCCAGTGCTAAGCCCGTGGCAGCGCTGCTGGGGATGCCCTCGGTAGGTCACCAGCCCTCGACGCCCCTGGTGTCTGACCCAGCTGGAGCTGAAGGAGATGCTGGATGAGGCCAAGCCTGGTGCTGGGAACTGGGCAATGACCCAGGAGAGCATTTGGGCAATCTGCTCCTGGGGCTTTGCATCCCCAAACACTAACCCAGGGACTTTACTGCTTCATTTGCTACTTCCATTTCCACCTCCTGTGGGCAGTGGAGTTAGATGGGCTCATTTTCCTGCTCTCTCCTTGGTTTTGCCCTCTGTGTCCCTGCGTTGTCCTGCTCCTGTGCTGCTTGGTCCCATGTTTGCATGCTGCTGGGGTCAAGCCCAGCTCAGCACTTTCTGTGCCCAGGGCAAGCCCAGCCTCGGTGCCCAGGACCGGCTGCAGATGAGCTCAGGCCACCGCCGCTCCTCCAGCAGCATCCGCAGCCCTTGCGCCTCGTCACCCCGGCAGAGCCCCCCCGGGCCTCCCGCCCACTCTGCTTGAGAGTGGCTGAGAGACACAGGAGTTGTTTGGAGGAAATTGTGAGTGTATCGACAGCATCGTACGCGTTTGAGTCTGCAGGAACCCAAGATAAGAACAACCCCAAGGTCATGGCTGCTGTGCAGCGGGTCGTGGGCACCCCTCTGGGCTGCACCTTATGCAGTAGGCTTATAAAACCCTCTTTCCACTAATTTATTTTTATTTTTCATTTAGGCATTACAGTAGTATATTATCACAGCTGATTATTGCAAACAGAAAGCAAACCCTCACCTCGCACCAGGACAGCCCAGCTCCGGAGCCATGGCAGAAAGCATCCCAGCCCCGTGAACTCAGCGTCTCCCGGCAGGCAACCGCCCTCTCTGGGCAGGTAATTTAACAATTTAACAGCCCGAGCAGAGCCCTTCCCCGGGATAACCACCTGGCAGAGGCGGGGAGGTGTGTCAGCAGCTCCCGCAGGTTATCGCTGGGAGAAGCATCGCTGCAAACAGGGGTGTGCGGGATGCGGCCCCGGCAGGCAGCAGGGCACGCGGGCCAGCTGGCACCGCTCGCACACCCACCTCCCTGTTGCGGGGCAGGTAGCTTAGCAATGCCACCCCAAACCTACTAAATTCCCTGTCGTAAAGTAACTTAAAGAGTGGCACGCCGAGGGATGGCATGGGCACGGGGAAGCTGTGAGTGACAGTGGCGTGCAAGCCCGTGAGGGTTTAGGCTATGATTTTTTTCGAACAATTAGATGTCATGGCCAAGAGGGTGCCCGTGCTGGGTGCTGCTGGCAGCCTGAATGTGGCAGGAGGAGACCCAGGCCCCATGGATGCTCCCATGCCGGGGTCCCCCGCTCCCTGCATCACCCCGGCTGCATCCACGGGGTCCGGCCCCACTCACCATCTGCAACATGGCTCCCAGAGATACTAAACTGGGAGATGCATATTATCTCCCAGTGGAAAGTATTTTAGCTAAATCCATGCTATAACCATTTTATTGACTTCCAAGTACCAGAGAGAAGGTTAGAAGTGACTCTTTTACAAGTCATTTTGCTGTTAAATTTAGCTGTCCTATTTTCATTATCCCCATGGCTTTGGCAAGGGTGAGCAGCCTTCCCTAAAAGGCCTCGTTTCATACAGTAAGTTATTTGCCTCTCTCCTGACAGATATCTAAGCTTATAAGGTTTGCCTGCTCTGCTCAATAGCAGTATCAGCCTTCAATCTTATATGATTAGCATCAGCATTTTGTATTTGCTTTTGGCTCCCCGTCTGACAGCTTTCCATGTCGCTGAGGGCTGGGGCGTTGGGATGGTGCCGTGTCACTGGTAACGTGGGATCATCTGATTTTGAGTCCCAAGGTTCGTGGTAAGCCCAAAAGATTTGGATAAGCGGTTCATCTGCTTTTTTCCCCCCACTTTCCCTATTGCCCAACAAAGATAATCAATTCGTTCCACTCGTTTCGCGGTTGTCAGGTCTGTAAAATATTGAGTCGACAGGTCAACGTGATGCCAGGTGATGGTCAATTGAAGATGAAAGGTGATGATGTTAAAATAAATGTTCCAGAAAGGAAAGATTTATCCCAGCAGGTTAAACTTTTCCGTCTTTCCAAAAACATCTTCCCCTGCAGAGAGGGACCTTGTCCCAGCCTCGGTGGCCTTGGGCAGCCAGCGCCTCCTTCAAGGTCAGGGGAGGCTGCGGATGAACCGGGGCTCATGGGATGGAGCCCATCCTTGCAGGGAGTCCTGAACCTGACGAGATGTGGGGTTTTTTGGGGAAACATCATCTGTTTCCCCCAGAAAGAACCCTGCTCAGCCCCAGTGCTCCCCAGCAAAGAGCTCACCCCCATGAGGCTGTGCCCTTGAGATTTCCCGGTGGGATGCAGTGTGGGTACGGGGTTCCCCATCCACAGCCTCTGCGCTTTCCCCAGCAGGGAGACAAAACCCCCACCCAAGCTTCCCACCGCAACGATATTGGCCCCCAGATTTCAGTCTGGCACGTACAAATCCAGCCCCTTTCTCAGTGATCTTCACTTCAAGCGGTGCCTGCGCCACCCGGCCGAGCATCCCTCGCTGTGACCCAGGCTTGCGCTCACGGCCGTGCCTTTCAGGAAATGCTGGAAATGCTGAAAATGCTTCAAAACGTGCCCAGCCTGGCCCCGTGCAAGCGCTGGGAACCAGCCAAGCCCCAGCTGGGCGGCCTCACGGCGGGAGGGGGCCAAGCCGGGCACCCGGCTGCCCCGCGGGTCGTCTCCAAATGGCTGGGCTGGGGCTTCTGTGCCCCCACCCTCCCCTTCCCCGGACCTTTTCCCTGGGGCAGCTTTTGGGGGACAGAGCGGGACGTGGGTTGGGGACAGAAACGGGAGACCCACAGCCTGAGGTGGCGGTTGGGGCAGAAAAGACAGTACCCTAACCCCGGTTCCAAAAGTCCTCTCCCGGGGCCCCCACCATCTCCTCCATCCCGCTGTTGCCCTCAGGGATGCCTTGTGGTCCCTGCTGGCCCCAAGTGGCTCCCGCAGCCCCTCCATCCCCAGGGAGGGCCCCTGCCCGGGCGAGGGTGCATGCCCCATGGGCGGGCGGCTCCGTGCGGGTGGCACGTGGGCTCGGCAGCGGAGTGGCCCTGCACCCTCCCACACCCATCCCACCCCCAGACCATGTAGGGCACCGTCTGCTCCCAGCCCAGGGCTTATAGGAAGAGGAAACCCCGTCCCCGCGCAGAGGAGGAAACCCGACAGCCCAGATGTGCACAGAGCAACACCGATAGCGTTTTTATTATTAATTCCCCCCCCCGCCCTTCTCTGCAAACAGAGGAGTTGCCGGAGCAGAGGCGGGCACGGCCCGACCCACGGCACAGCTGGCGAGCGGCGGGAGGCTGCGGCACAGCCCTGGCGCAGCCATGGGGCAGAAGTGCATGGAGAAGGTGTCCTCCTTCCTCTTCGAGTATGACACCCCCAGGATGGTGCTGGTGAGGAACAAGAAGGTGGGACTGACCTTCCGGCTGATCCAGCTCATCGTCCTGGCGTACATCATCGGGTAAGGCTCCTGGGCGCCTGCTTTCCACCAAATTAATGCTTTGTCACCAGGTTAAAATGCAACGGAGATGAAGGGGCTCATTTATCCCATATCCCAATTTGTGGGGGGTTATTGCTGATGGCATCCCATTCCCTGGCTGTGGCCATTCCCCTGCTGCCCAGTGGCCCACCATAGGTCTTCTAGATGGCCACGCCAGCCCCGTGTCCTCCCCAGAAGCTGCTGCCTGTGCGGCTCGAGGCTCATCCCTGCCCAGCCCTGCTCCGTGCGCCGGGGCCCCGGCTCCTCGCTGAGACGCTTCCAAACCCCGCTCGAGCTGCTGGACGGTGGCCTGAGAATCTGTTGTTATTTTTATTTTCATTTACATTAATGAAGAGGCAGCTGGGGCCAGCGCGGTGATTTGTGAGACCCAAGCGGCTTGAGACAGGGCCATAAATCTCTCCGTCCGCTGCTCTGCCGGGGAGGCAGAGCCAGCCCAGCGGCTGGGGCCGGGATGGAGCCTGGCTCCAAATCCCTGCTTTGCTTTTCTTTTGGGAGGCAGCTCCCAGAGCAGCCGTGGTGCAAGAGCAGCTGCTTAAAAAAGGCAGGGAGCGGAGCAGGCGGGCTCAGGATGCATGTCCTTGGGTACCCTGGGACTGCTGCTCCTGCCACGGCCATTCGGTCCCTGTCCCCTCGGCATGGGACAATGTGCTGTGCCATGGGATGTGACAGTTGATAACAGTGCCAAAAAATCTTTGACGTGCCCCTATGGCTGCTGTGGGCTCAGCCCTCGAGAGAGAGAAAGCAGCATGCTTCCATCGGGAAGGAGGTTTGCAGGGAGAGGGTGTCTGGCCATGGACTGGAAAAAAAATGGGTATTTTGGGGGTGCAGGGCACCTAGTGCAGCCCAAAGGAGAGGCAGCAGCCCCCAGGGCTCAGTGCACATGAGTAGCTGCGGGGAGCAGCGATGCCCATCCTGGCTTTTAGCCCAGATCCCCTGGAAAGTGGGAAAAGCTTCCCAGGGGATCATGGTAGGACCCCCCGCATGGCTCCCACCCTGCTCACCAGCACTTTGGCTCACAAGGGTGATCTTCATCCCAAACTGCTGCTGAGCCAAGGTCTCAAGGATGCTGCATTGCAAAGGGTTTTGCACTAGCCCGGACTGGTGTTACTGGGAGCAGCGGTGTTTCTCCTAAGGGCTGAGGCCGTGAAGCCCCAGGGCTCCATCAAACGCGGCTGGGGCAGCTCCTGCAGATGGGGAACCGACAGAGATGGTTGCTCAAAGCGCAGCTTCCTAAGGAAGTGTGGCTTAAGCAACCCGGCTAAAACGGGACAGGCAGCCGGGAGGAAGCACAAAGAGCACCAGCTGGAGGGTGACAGCCAGGGGCAGGGGCAGAAGGGAGCAGGTTGGCATAAAGTTGCTGTTAATTCCTAAGTTTTTGCTGTTTTGGTGGGGTCGGGCTGTGAGTGCGGCTGTCCGTAGCCCCACCAGCCATTGGCATCCCCTCGCTGGCTGCACGCTGCCGCCGGTGCCCTGCCCACGCCGAGATTTTCTCTTCTCTGAAAGCAAGTCTGGCAGGCAGATATTTATTTATTTACAAATACCCCAGCTTTGGTTCCCCTTGGGATGCTCGTGGGGATGCGTGCCGATGCATGGTGGTGCTGGAGGGATGCGTGGCAGTGCCACCAGCACAGAGGAGGGACGTGGGGCTGACCCCGCCGAGAGATCCGGCGTTACCCTTGGGGAGCAGCTCTTCTCTCTGCTGATACGCTGAGATAAGGTGTTATCGCTGCTGGCCAGGCGATGCCAGGAGCTCCCCGGCTGGACATCGCTTTCTGGCTTTCGTTTCCCGAAAACCTCGCGAGGAGGCTGCGGGCTGAGCCGCAGTACGCGGCCGGCGAGGGGAAGAGGGCTTGGTGACTCTGCCACATCGGGGAGTGACACCAGGGGACTTTCACCACCTGGGCAGGGCTTGATGCGGCATTTGCAACATGGTGGGGAAATGACGCCTTGTTTGCCATGACCACGGCTCGGCGGCAGGGTCGGGGCCGCATCCTGCCCTGCCCTGGGGAGGCTGTGTCACAGTGGGGTGACCGCAGCCACCTCTGCCAGGGAGGGATGAGGTGGCAGCGGCAGAGGCTGCGCTGGAGGCAGATTTAGGGAAACACTCCACCATGGTTCTGCCCAGCCCACAGCCTCGAGGGCATCGGGGAAGCTAACCAGTGTAACCAGTGTAACCCAGTCTGGCCCTCTGCCTTGGAGGAGCTGGAGCTGCGGGTCCCAGCTGGGGTGGCAGCAGTGCTCCCATCCCCAGGTACTGGGGCAGATGCAGATGCCACTCCTGATGTCCCCTCACCCCCTGTCCCGGGATGCCGATGGGGCTGCAAGCCAAAAAGCACCGTCCCCAAGAGGTCCCCAAGAGGTCCAGCATCCGTAGGGCAGATCTCTGGGCAGCACCTGGGGCTCCCGCGTTTTCCCCCACACCCATCGGTCGGCTGCCCGCGGACGGGCTGACATGCCGGGCAGGTGTCACGGGCTGTCCCATGGGGAACATGCTGCCTCCATCGTGGCCAGCGGGACCGGTGCCCGCGGCGGCAGGGACAAAAAACAGATCGCTCCTTTTTTAGCGCCGGGAACGCTCCGCGCCGCCAGGAGCGCTACCCGAAATGGTTGCTCGCCCATGTTTATAGTCTCCCTGAGTCAGAGTTAATCCAGCGGCAGCTTGTTTATGCCATAGGTTAAATAGTGTCAGGAGCCGGCCCTAATGGCTGAGCGACGGGCTGGGAAATACAGGGACAGCCCCGTGCCGGCCACAGCAACCCTGCTCCCACAGCCCTCTTGCACCCAGGGCCATGGCTCCGTGGTTCCCTTTGCTGGATGGGGAACGGTGGCCCTGGACATGAGCTGTGTCCAGACTTACCCCTGTCTTGGCCCTGTAGGCACTGATTTTTGGAGAGTGCCTACAAAGTGGATCAGGAGGGTCCAGGTGGGTCACCAAGCCCAGCAAGCTGCAAACCCACCATAGGCTTTAATCCCAAATGGTCGATGGCCACCCTGCTCCCCCAGCCTTCACACACCCTCAACCATAAAATGTGTCCCAGTCCCCAAAATAAATCCTCCCACTGTGGAAGTCAGGTCCTGCAGCTACCGCATGCCTCGGGCAAAGGGTGGGAGAGCTCAGCAACACGTCCCTCGTCCAGCTGGAGGGAATTTGGCAAATAAACCCCCAGGTGAGACTTGGTAGAAGAAGCCCCAGTCCACAGTGATGTGCTGGGTCTTGGGTCTCCTGCAGATAAATGCTGGTGGTCACGCTCACCCCACCACCTTTCCCTATGCAGGTGGGTTTTCCTCTACGAGAAGGGCTACCAGTCTCAGGACAGCATCGTCAGCTCGGTCTCGGTGAAGCTGAAAGGCCTGACGCTGACCAACGAGAGTGTCATGGGCCCTCACATCTGGGATGTGGTGGATTATGTTTTCCCACCCCAGGTAAGGAGGCAGGGTGGGTGGGTTAGGGGGGGTTGCTTTTGTTGCTTTTCCCCATATGTCAGGGTGCAGATGGGCTCCTCGGTGTAGACTTTCCCTGGGCTAACCATGGCATGGTGTCCCTGTGGTGGAAAGCAGATTGTTCCCACCACAAACCTCTGCCCGCATATCACCCCTGAGGAGCATTTGGTGCTTGGGACCCACCATGATTGATGGGGCATCTTTGAGGCTGCCTCCAAAAAGATCAAGGCTCCTCCAGTGCCTCCAGATGAGCATCTTGGGCAGCAAGGGGGGTCCTCCACTGTCCCTGGGGCTGGTGGCACCGCAGCTCCCCAGGGCCACCACCAGCTTCCCGAGCTGTGATGGAGGAGGGTGGAGGACCCAAGGTTAGGGAGAAAGGTCCTGTCTGCCTGGACATGTCCTGGTGGTTTGGGTGTCCTACCCCTTGCCCCAGGGAGAGGCTCCTCACAGAGGCTCCATCAGAAAACGCCGTGCCAGCGGTGAGCTTGTTGGCTGTGTCTCCACAGGGGGACAGCTCGTTCGTGGTGATGACCAACTTCATTGTCACCCCTGGACAGAAACAAGGAACCTGCCCAGAGGTAAACGCACTGGCTTCCTTCAGCGGCCTCAGTTTCTGTAATTTAGGGGGTTGTGGTGGTGGCACGGGGGAAGGAGTTTTCCTGACACTGAGGGGTTTAGCAAAAGCCTGAGCCTGGCCCCATATTATTGTTCCTGGCTTGCGAGTGCTATGTGGAGGCTTTCATTCTGCTGAAAAACGGCCAGCATCTATTTAAATTTTCTTCCCTTTGAGATGATCAAGCAGAGCAGAGTGGAGGCTTAAATAAAGGCATCTGCCCAGGATTCAAAAAAGACATTCCCCCTTTTTCCTGCTTAATCTGGACAGCCTTGGTTGGGGAGTGGTGTACAGACGAGGTGCTGGCTGCAGCCGAGTGGCGTTTCCCACAAGGAAAACGCTGCCTGGCGAGGCAGCAGGGGCAGAGGACGGGAAGCGCAGGGTGAGGTGCTGAGAGGCGGCCGCCTGCTTTCTCCAAACAGCTGCCGGACGCCGGGCCCTGCTCGCGGGACTCCGACTGCAGCAAAGGGAAATACAGCCGCCAAGGACAAGGTACGGCACGCGGCCCCGAGGCTCCGGCACCGGCGTTTCTGGTGAGACACGCCGAGCACAGCGTGCTCCGGTGAAGCCGAGTGGCTGGGGAGTCTGGCAGGGGACCTGCTCCGGACCAGCAGCCGGCGGGGTTTGGGAAAAGCCAGTGAGGTCCCACCTGGGCTGGTCCTGCTTTCCTCTTCTGAAAGATATCTGAGCTGCAAAAAGCTCTGCCAACAAAAGGTTAATCAAGACTAAACCACTTCCCCCGAGCTGCTATCCTTCTGTCAGCTCGGACTTTTCCTGAGGTGTGTTTTTAGCGAGAAAAATGCCCAGCTGCTCCCCTGTACAACAGCGCAAGAGAAAGCACTGCCCCGAGCTGAGAGGCCACAATCAATTCCCCTTTTTATAAAGGGGCACCAAAGCCCTGAGTATTTTGTGCCTTGGATGTCTATGGCGGGGCTGAAGCTCCAACCAGATCCCATCCATCCCAGTGCGAGGCGGAGATTTCCCAGTATCCAGGGGTGTGAGCAGCCTTCTCCCCTCCCCACAGGGCTCATGACGGGCAAGTGTGTGCATTTCAACAGCTCTGTGAAGACCTGTGAGATCTTTGGCTGGTGCCCTGTTGAAGTTGATGACCATGTTCCCAGGTAAGAATGATGTTGTTGCCCCCTTTTCCACTCCTGATATAGGTCCACCGAGGAGCCCAGGGAAGCGTGCAGGTCCTTGAGCTCTCTTCCAGCCACCTCACTGTGCTTTTGGGGTTTCTTAACTGAAATCCCAGCACCTAACTCCTTCTCTATCCCCTAACAGGCACTTCCATCCTTCCCTGGGGCTTTTCTGAACCTTGTTGGGATCTTTCACTTAGAAAGGGAAGGGATGAGACCACCAGTTTTTCTGGGTCCTGCTCATCCCAGTTTGGATGAATCTCCACCAAATGAGGCTTTCCCTGGAGGCCGGAGGGCTGAGTGATGGACACGTGTCAACGCTTGTGTTTTTCAGCCCTGCCCTGCTGTCAGAAGCGGAGAAGTTCACCATGTTCATCAAGAACAGCATCACCTTCCCCAGGTTCAAGGTGTCCAGGTAAGGGGAGGTCTGGGAGGGATGGATTCTGCTCGGTTCCCCCAGCTGTGTCCCTCAGGGGAAACCGTGTGTGTACCTGGATGCTTCATATAGAGGATGCCGTCCCTCACCAGCGAGCCCAGGACTACTCCTGCACTGATCCCCGGATTAGCTGACAGGAACTGAGGCATTTCCCTCCCAGATCTGTCCCACCTCGGCTGGTAGCTGTGGTTACAGGAGAGAAATTCTCTGGAATTAATGTCTCCTGAGTTACCCTCGCACGATGCACACGAAAATACAGTTTCTCTGATTCTTCATTTTTTCCTTTCCCTTTTCCACCCTGAAGATAACAGTAAAATACTACATGGCACAGTGGGGTATGAGCAGCCGGGACAAGCTTGGTGCCCAAAAATGAGCAGAAGCCCCTCTTAACATCACGGTTCCTACCTGTTTCTGCAACGGGTTATAGGGTCAGCCCCTTCCAGGCAGAAGCAGTGCTGCCAGCTGAAGGCGCGCACAGAGGAGGATTTGTGATGACACTGGTTATATATCTGATTTGGAACAACCTGACAGAAGCTATTTGTGCTGATAGACGGCGGCTTCTCCTCTCTAAGCCGATCGCGCCCCTGTGCTGTAGCCAAGGTTAAATGCCCTGGCAAAGTCTCGAGCCGACCTCGCGCCGCACCCCGAGAGGTGGCTGGGAGAGGGGATCCCCCACCGGCAGCGAGGAGAGGTGACAACCTGAGCGAGGGGACACGGTGCGGGAGAGCAGGTCCTGGAGGTGAGGGCGGCCGGGTGGCTGCTGTCGCCGGGGCTGAGCCGGAGCCATGGGGTCATGGGGAAACTTCCTGCCTTTGGTCACTGCCGCTGATTAACTACTGACATAAACGATGGGACGGGGCTGGGCAAGGCACAAGCCTTACAAAACCATCTCTGTCGGGGAGGCTTCACAGAAAGACTATTTTTAGGCAAAAGAGCAGAGCGGGGTGGAAGGCAAGACGTCGTCCTTTCATTTTCACCCTTTCTGGAGGAGACGGCAAAATCCAGCTAAACATAAAAGCTGTGGGATGCACTATCCGTGAGCTTTCCTAGATGAAAACTGTTGGTGCACGGAGCATTGCCCGGCAGAGCACGTGGACGAGCCGACGTGCGAAGGGGAGAGGTAGCTGGGAGGGATGGTGGAGGCCACGGGAGGGTTTGCAAAGCCGGGGAATGGAGAGAAGGGGCTGCTAAAAGAGGTGAGGACAGGCAGACGTGTGCTGGGTTTGGGCAGCGGGCAAAGCATCAGACCCAGAGCAGAAGTGGAGAACATTTGCAGGGAAGAAAACAGCAGAGAGGAGAAGGTTCTGGAGAAATGAGTTGCTGATGGGGTGGGAGAAACCAGGCAGGGCTGGGGGAAAGGGCCCAGTCTCCATGTGTGGGGTCTGATGAGCATGTCAGGGAGGAGGAGGAGGCCCTGAGCTTTGACATGACACGGCTTTGAGCAATAGGTTGGTCCAGGGACCTCCAGAGGTCCTTTCCCACAAAAATTATTGGGTTGTTCAGACTCTTTCTCCCTCTCTTTTCATTCACAGGCGCAACCTGGTTGAGAGCGTTACCAAACAGTACCTGAAGAAATGCACCTACCACAAAGTCACCGATTCCTTGTGCCCTGTGTTTGACCTGGGATACATAGTGAAGGAATCGGGTCAGAATTTTACCATGCTGGCTGTTAAGGTACTTAAACTTCAAATGTTTCTTGCTGACCTGGGGAGGGGGACACCGACAGAGCAATCAGCCCCGCGCTGTTGAGACATGAGGGATCTGTTTTCTCAAGGACTCGCGAGGCAGTGTCAGAATTAGCTCTTAAAGATTATGACTCTCCTTGGACACGGCCTAATATTTAAGCCTTTCTTGGAAACTCCCCTGTAAGATTGACAAGATTTGACCTGCTGGCAGTAAATCCAGGGTTCCGTTTGTTTTAATCTGTGCAGTGAATAACTAGAGCTGTGAGGCCAAATCCCATCCGATTGAGCTCGGAAACCTCGGCTCGACGGTCAAGTATTGGTCACTGCACGATGCAAACTGCAGCCTCTTCCCCCGGCTGAGAGGTGCAGCCTTGCCCATCGCTTCCCAGGGTGGCATCTGCCATTGCTGCACTGCAGAGCCTTAAGCTGACTTTGCCAGGCATTAAATAAAATCAGAGGCTTGCATATATTAAAGGTGCTGAAAGATGAGCTCAAGAGGGACCGCTTCATTTCCTAGCAGGTGGCCACTTCTCTTAGAGGAGGCTTTCTTCTGATTTTCATGGGTTCATTTCACTATCCTCTATGACCGTCTTAAATTGCCTTTGATTTTTCCCTGTGACGTTAACAGTTTGATGGCAGGGTTAAGCCACAGGAAAGGCGAATCTCATGGGCAAAATCAGGTAATGGAAGTCAAGAAACAAGTCCTGTTTCTCAGGACCATGCCTTGGGGTGCTGATCCGGAACAAGAGGGCATGAATTTAGCTGTGTACCCAGCATTTAGAGCAGAAGCGAGCATGTCCACGTAGGGTGATGTATCGGGCACAAAGCTGAGGCTGCTCGAGGGGCTGAGGCAGCGGTGGAGTCCATGTACCCTGGAGAGCCAGGACACCTCATAGCATCAAGAAAGGCCACGTATGAGGAGGGAAAGCGTTTCTCCGTGCGGGCCAGGTCCAAGCAGGGGCAACCTCGTGACTCCCCTCTCGGCTGCAGGGCGGAGTGGTGGGCATCACCATAGACTGGAACTGCGACCTTGACTGGCCCGTCCGGTACTGCAAACCCATTTACCAGTTCCACGGCCTTTACAACGATGACAGTAACGTTTCACCAGGCTTCAACTTCAGGTGAGGAGACCCCTGTTAATTCTCCAGGCAGAATTCAGAGGTGACACCTTTCATGATCCCACAGCACTCAAGGGACGGTGGAAGATCAGGGACTGTTCTCGCTACCTGTGCAGTGCCAGACAGCAGTGCTCTCTTCAGCATGGCATGAGAAAAGTGATAACCCATCCTTTGACCACAAAATTACCCCGTTGCCGTTCCCTGTACAACTCCTCCCCCTTGCAGACTCTCCCGCTCAGCTGAGCTCTTGGGAAGCCCCTTCAAGTCTGGAGATGGCGCAGGGCCATCTCACGCGTTCCTGCACTTCAAAGCGTTCAGCCACAGCGTGACGTTTCGGCACGAGCTGCTGCTCTAACTGCTGCTCTGTGTGACACTCCCACCAGTGCTGCACTAATACCATCACGCAGCACTTGGGGACATCAGGTATCACAACAAGCAGGAGCTTTAACTCCAGTTTTCAGGCAGGGAAACTGAGGCACAGAGGGGAGAGGTGCCAACAGCCCAGCTCCTTTTGGGGGGATTAAGGAGAGGGTCAGGAGCAGGTCCATGACAGCGCAGCCCCAGTTCTTTGTCCTGCTCTGCAGCCCACCAAGACCTCGATGCTGTTGGGTTGCAGGGGGCTGTTAGACACCCTGGCAGGCCATTAACGCTCACCATCCCATCGGACAGATATGCCAAATACTACAAAGAAGACGGGACGGACAAGAGGACGCTCTACAAGGTGTTTGGGATCCGGTTCGACATTTTGGTGAATGGCAAGGTAAGGGTGGCCAGGCGCTGGGCTCACCCCCCGATCCCCGGGGTGGCAGTGCCATGTCCTCAGGAAGGTCTCGTGGGGCCGGGAAAACCAGTGCGTTTTCCTTGGGTGCTGCCCTGCTCACAGCAGCCCTTGGGAAGTGCTGGGGAAGGGAACACAGAGGGGAAGCCCATTTCACAGGTCACATCTACCGGCTGCAGTTCAGTCAGTGTTTTTTTCCAAAAAACCATCATGATGGGCTGGGGGGGACGACTGTGGAAAGTTAAAACCTTTTGCAGATATTTCCAAAGGCTGAACATTTGCATTTTTCTATTTTGTCTATTTCTTCCTACTGGGAGAGAAGGTTCCTTGTGTTCCCACTGGGAATATTTAAAGGGCATATTTCCCCCCCCCCCCCTTTTTTTTTTTAAATGAAAAATACAGGAAGCAAAGTGATTTCAATTTATGTCAGCCTAAAACCAACCTACCGTATTTTTCTGTTTCACCAATGAGCTTAAACCCAGCTCTGACCCAGCTCCTGTCTCCCTCTGTGCTGTGGGTTGCTGCAAGGCCCCACCTACAGCTATGGCACCCCCCCCTTTCCCCCCCCCACCCCCAGGCTGATTGTAACGTATCACCTATTTTCTCCAATTCTCTTCAGGCAGGCAAGTTTGACATCATCCCGACCATGACCACAATTGGCTCTGGAATTGGTATTTTTGGAGTGGTAAGTTCAGATATTTCCAGCTTCTATATGGAGACTCTCAAATTATTCTCCTTGCCCGTGGCATCTGTGGGGAAGTGTCCCTGAGCTGCAGGGAAATACTGGTTCCCACTCAGGCAACAGGGGATGGGGGAAAGGGGGAAGGAGGTGCTCTCCTGCCTCGCTAGCGCAGGAAAATAGACTCCTGCCGGCCACCGGCTGATGTGGATTCTGCCAGTGAGAGCTGCCGCCCTGCCGAGCGAGGGGAAGGCAGCCCTCCGGGGCAGGGCCGTGTCTTGGTATCTTGATAGTTTCAAGTTAAAGCTGGTGTTGAGGGGGTGCTGGAGGTGATGGGCAGTATTTAATGTACGACAAAAAAGAGCATCCTATTTGGTTATGGTCGTTAAAGACCTCAGCATGACCTGAAGGGTGTTGTGCTCTGCATATGGCTGAAGTGGAAACGCTTAATTTCTGTTGACTTTAATTGCCCATTATTGAACCCAGAACATGCTACTTCTGACACAGATGGACAATGAGGGGCTGTACACTCTTTAGCAGCTGCCACGTTGTGGGTTGAAGTAGAAGTGACCCTAATTTGCGGGGCAAAGTGGAACAAGCTGGAAGCACAAGGTGGGACAGGTGAGCTGGGAGGGCAGCCCTAACCCTGACTGCGCTTTGATTTAAGGCTTCTGTCCTCTGCGACCTGCTCCTGCTGCATTTTCTCCAAGGACGGGACTACTACAAGCAAAAGAAATTCAAATATGCTGAACCGGGGCCTGTAAGTAATAGCATGTCCCCCCCTGCGGAGGCCCTTGGAGGGGCGTGAGTGTGGATGTGTGCGTGGGTAATGATGCTGTAACACAAACAACATCCATATTGAGGAGCAACCAGGCGCCTTCCTGAGCTACTGGGAGTCCTGAGCCGTTGAGACTGTCAGAGGCTGGCACCCAAGAGTCTCCTCTCCTAAATAACAGAGATCTTCCCTGTGACTTACTGTTAATAGCTTTATTCCCTCCCTTTATCCCGAGCTATTCCAATATCTGGTAACATTTGCATTGCTTTAAGGGAAGCAGGGGCAGACCAGTGGCTCTAGAAAACTGGAAAATATCCCCTTTTCTGCTTTCTGAGAACATCTCCGTGACCGTGGTATGTTTCGTGGCCTTTCCTAGGGCACGAGAACAGCTCCTCTCAAATTAGTCTGAAAATACGTGTATACATTGGGGGCTAGAAATCGCTGTTCAACCACATTTTTCCCTGGCATTGGAAAGGGGCAGGTCTGTAAAAGAATCACTGTTTTCTCTCTTTTAACCCCCAGTCGAAGTCGCATAAGAAGGAAAAGGAGCTGGACAACATGCAGTGAGAGGTGAGCGGCGTTTCCCCGGCGTACGGCTGGCAGGGGCGAGGGCTCTGGGTCTCGGGGCTATCCCAAGGTCCCCAGGAAGGCAGCAGGTCTCCAGGGAAGCCTGGAGGAGATCTGAGCTGTGGGCTGGAACGTCCAACCCGGGCTCAGTGTTTCCCAGGGCAGGCAGATGTGCGGGGGCTGTACTGGGTGCAGGATGTGGGACTGAAATCACATCTCCGATGGCAGCATTGCTTGAAGAGGGGCAGTGGGGGGGCAAGACACCAGAAATCACTGTGCACGTCTCTCTCTTGGCAGAATCCACACTGACCAACAAACCTGCACCCTCTTCCTCCTTCTCCTCCTCTTCTCCTAAAACACCACCACCATCCCCTGTCACCAGCCTGCACCAGCCCCAAGGCCAGCAGGAGCAGTGTCCGGCTCATGGGAATGTGGCTCCCTGCAGCCAGGGCAGGGTCCGGCCGGCCCGGTGCCCTGCCTCTGGTGGGACACGCCGTGATGCTGCGGGTGGGTTAAACTTAGGGACCCTGCTGTGGGGCACTGGGGGCTGCAGGGCTCCCGCTGCACCCTGCCTGGGCATCCCGAACCCCGGGGAGAGCATCGCCGCCTCTCCTTCCCCAGCGGCACCCTTGGCCAGCGCCAAACTGAGGAGAGGAGGAGGGAAGGAGAGCTGGCAAGAACCATGCCCAGTCCCTCAGCATGGGAGAAAAATGGCTATTTTGTAAGGATGTATTTTATTAAAAAAAATAAACCTTTAGTTTTTCTACTACATCCCTTTGCGGTGCCCATGCTTGCCCTGGGGCACAGGGTATGCGGTGTTTTTCGGCACTGGGGGGGGGTGAGGGTGTTTGTGCATGCAAAGTAACCCTGTAAATGGGGCTGGAGCGTGGGGCCTCGGCCGTGGGCTCAGTGCAGGGCCCCTGGGTCGCCGGCCACGAGCAGGGGTTGTTATCAGGGTTGTCACTTGGGTTTCCTCCTCAGACAGGCTGGCTGGCGCGATGCCGGCCAGCAAGAACAGCTTCCCCGTGCCAGCTCTGCCTCCTGCTGCCTGCGCCTGTCGGTGGTAGCCGGTCAGAATCAACCTTCTCGGCAGTAGCCTGACAAACCAGCTCTTTGCACCCAGGAACTAAACCTCCCCCTCCTCTGCTAGAAGATTTGCACAACTCGGCGCGTGCGGTTGGAAATCACGAACTGCGCCCAAGCCCCGCGTCGCTGCCAGCAGCCCCTGCCCTGCGCTGCTGGCTCCGTGCAGGTCTCCGGGATGCATTAGCATGGACTTTTGGCACAGTCTCTCCCTGAATGTCGTTTTGCAACCCCTGGAGGTAATTTTGCCTTGGTCACTCCCAAACTGGATCCCAGCTGCTGTGGGGAAGTCCGTAAAGATGCTGCAGGGATTGCTCTGGCTGCGGCTGCGGGCAGTGGGGGGCGTGAGCCAGCAGCCTGCAGGAGGGACAGACCGCACTGGGCTTGTAGAGACGCAGAGGCACGTGCCACAGACAGTCGCAGGTGAAACTTGGGCATAAGCTCAACAACCATTTCAAGCCAATCTCCCTGTGGGGACATTATTTGCTCTCAGAAGGATGCCTCAGCTTTCACAGGCAGCAGCGGGGGTGGGGGGTTTAAGATTATCCATTGGGTAGCTTTTTCACCCTTTCTCATGATCATAGAATGGTTTGGGTTGGAAGGGACCTTAAAGTCCACCCAGTGCCACCCCCTGCCCTGGGCAGGGACACCTCCCACCAGCCCAGGTTGCTCCAAGCCCCGTCCAACCTGGCTTTGAACCCCTCCAGGGATGGGGCAGCCACAGCTTCTCTGGGCAACCTGGGCCAGGGGCTTACCCCCCTCACAGCAAACAATTTCTTCCCAGTATCTCATCTCAGTCTCCCTCTTTCAGTTTAAAACCTTCCCCCTCGTCCCACGGCTCCCCTCCCTGATCCAGAGTCCCTCCCCAGCTTTCCTGGAGCCCCTTTAGGGCCTGGCAGGGGCTGGAAGGTCTCCCCGGAGCCTTCTCTTCTCCAGGCTGAACCCCCCCAGCTCTCTCAGCCTGTCCACACAGCAGAGGGGCTCCAGCCCTCGGATCATCTCCGGGGCCTCCTCTGGCCCCGCTCCAACAGCTCCGTGTCTCCTGTGCTGGTGCCCCAGAGCTGGAGGCAGCGCTGCAGGGGGGTCTCCCCAGAGTGGAGCAGAGGGGCAGAATCCCCCCCTCACCCTGCTGGGGATGCAGTCCAGGATGCAGTCAGTTTTCTGGGCTTCAAGCGCACGTTGCCGGCTCACGTTGAGGTTCTCATCAAACATGAGCCCCACGTCCTTCTCCTCAGGGCTGCTCTCAATCCATTCTCTGCCCAGCCTGGATTTATGCTTGGGAGTGCCCTGACCCAGTGCTGGCCTGTGCAAGAGAGGGGCCGGGTGCTTATATTGAAGATGAGGGTGAGGGAAAGCTCCCTGGTCTCTGGAGGAGTTGGTGCCGTAGCGGGGGCTGGTGCCCGTGCTCCCCCCCGCAGCGAGGGAAGCCCCGCCGTGCCGCAGCTCTCCACCAGCGGCAACCAGCAGAGGGGACTGGAAGACCGTTTCACACAGACACGCCTGGGGAAAATTCGGTTCCCAAGGCTCAGAGGCGGGGAAGGAGAGCGTCCAGGTAACCTTTGGCACCCACTTAAAGCGGGTCAATCTCCAGTCATAACTTAAAATCGCCGGCGCGAGGCTGCAGGAGGAGCAGGAGGTGGTTTCTGACTGCTTCATCTTTCAAGCTGCCTGTAATGCAAAGCCCCTATTCTTTCCTAGGAAGTATTAAAAGGCAGAAGAGGAAATTAGGAAAAATGCTACTTGTAAATGATCCCCTGCGGCTGCTACTCAAAACCTCTGAGCTGCGATCCCTAAAAGTTCCAAGACTGCTTTTAAAATCATAGGAGGGTTTATTTTCATCTCCTAGCTTGTTTGGGTTTTTTTGTTTTTTTTTTTTTTTTAAATGCACACTCTTTTGGGATCCTTTTCTTTGCTTTTCATTCACCAAACGTTCCTGAAACCAGCAGAATGAGATACTGTAATTTTAATTCTTTCGACAAAACAAGCTCCTCCCCTAAGCCTGGGGGAAGGGGGGGGGGCGGTGGCTTTCAGGTGGGTGCCACGCAGAGCGATGGTGTTCTGGAGAAAACTGAGCAAGTGTCTGATTTTAACATACACTGATCCCCTCTGGGGTATGAAAAGGCCCATGGCAGTAGTTTCAGTCCCTCCTTTTGCCAGAAGGGCTGGAGCTGGTGCTCAGGGGTGGGAGAGCAAGGAGGAAGGGCTCAGCCCCGTGGGCCTTCGTTGGCACAGATGCTCTGTTGCAGCCCCTTCTCCTGCTGCCTTCCAGTTTGCGAAAAATTCATGCAAAATTACTGAATGCAGGATAGAACACAACAGCTAAAAGTCTGCGCGTGTGAAGTGCTGAAAA
Organism: Fratercula arctica; assembly: GCA_947846985.1. Taxonomy (NCBI): domain Eukaryota; kingdom Metazoa; phylum Chordata; class Aves; order Charadriiformes; family Alcidae; genus Fratercula; species Fratercula arctica. Next base: position 12,060,000 of record CANTUZ010000015.1, on the reverse strand, counting down.
ATGAAAACAATGACAGGTTTAAGATTTGCCCTGAGAAAGGCTGCACCTTGCAGCGTCCTGGTGTTGCTGCTGAGCGTGTTCCATGGAGGTCTTTCAGTGGGGAGGTGTGGGTGACCAGCAGGACCGTCCTCCTCTCACTTTCACCTGGGCTTGCTCTTAGGGTCAGGGAAGGATTCCCTGCACTTGGCATCTGTCGCAGCCAGAAAGTGGCTGTATTTGAAGCTGTAAAAATGCGGCCAGTGGATCCTGCTGCTCTCTGACCTCTGAGCAGCGAGCCAAGGCGTCACGAAACCCAAAGGGATTTGGTCATCGTGTGAAGACCCTTTCAATGACAGTTTGCTGTGTTGCTTCCTATTTATGCTTTGGCAATTGAGGGTTGGGTTGTTTGGGTTTTTGAAAACTCCTTGTTTAATTGTGTTTTGGTTTTTACACAGCTATTTAATTAATAGTAAAATACCAATAGGAAAGGAACCTTCAGCAAATCAAACACTGCCTCCTGTCCTTTCAGCCAGAAAAAAACCAAGAAGATATATTCTTCAGTTAATCCCTAATGATTACAACCAGCACTAACAAGCCCTTGTGTGCGATGCTGTCGGTAGAGCGCTCTGAGGGTCTAACAGAGGACTCTTGCGCCGATCATGGGTGTTAGATGAAGAGAGCGAGCCGTGGGTGCAGTGTTCCTATGCCCATTTTACAGAAAGGGAAACCGAGACACAAGCAAATAATTTCTTAACGTGTCTGCAAATGTGGTGAGCAGATTCTGCCTCTGACCAGTTACTATTATCTGTGAAGGTTACCAGGCTGGACCTGGTACAAATATATCTTTTTCATCCCTTCAGGCGTGGTTACTCTGAAAGAAATGAAGTGGCAGAGATATTCCGGAAGAGCAATTGCAGAAAAACTTATTTGGCAACAATTATGCGGGTTAGTGATGCTGCAGAGATGAGGAATGATATTTCAACCTCTGCAGAGCTGGCAATATTTAATCATTATGTTTGTGCACAATTCCCAGCACAATGAGGGCCTGATTTCCACCTGGTGCTTCCACACACTGTAACGATGCAAATTAAAAATGAATAACACTAAAGAAAGAGATAGCTCCTTCCCTGTGCGGTCTCTCCTATCTCTAAGCCCACTCATTCTTTCACGGCAGATTCCCTTTTATTTTTAACCCAGTCCTCCACTTCGGACGTTCTTGGATTTTTCCTTAAAAAAGCACCTGCCTTTCTGGTTACACTAATTCCCTTCCTCTTTTGATGTGGGAGCATACTTTCGGTTGGATAAATCCTCTGGCTGACACACGACGAAGGATGACGAGAACCTTTATGTCCTCCCAGCTCTAAATTACAATTTTATTTCCTTCTGGCACAAAGATGTGCATTCTTCGGCCAGGTTGTGCTGGGTGGCAAAAGGACCCTCTCTGCCGTCACAGCCTGAGCCTGCAGCCGCACTCCTGGTGACAGTACAGTTGTTACAGCTCATTTTCGCTCCTGCCAGCGCTGTATTAATTACAGCACGCTATTTTCTTTTGCTTTCTTTGGTGAAGCGCTCTCTCCTCCCGTTATCTATTTCTAATTGCTTTATTGCCTTATTTTAGAAAGCGCAAAAGTCAAAAGTGTCCAAACGGATTCTGAATATAGCAACGGCGCAGTCAGCCCGTGGGGCTCTTTTGCAGGGGTGAATCAGGATCATTCCAGTTAACAGAGCTCTACCTCCTGGTACCAAGCACGGATCCTGCTCAGCTTTATGGCACCACAGAGGGATTTGGCCAAAGCTGTTCTTAAAAGAAATGATGGCTTCAGCTCTTTTTTTTTTTTTTTATCGAAACATACTTGTGAAACGCCTGGGGAAATGTAAAGGCTCCCTCTCGTGACTGTAACTCAAGGACAGGTTAAGTAAACACCCTTCCCAGTCCTCGCACCCAGAAAACACATCAGAACAGTGTTACCAAACAACCAACCCCAATCATTACCGAACAGAAATACCAGAGTCTTATTTTAACATTGTTACAGCATTATTTTAATGTAGTCTAAGCATCAGAGAGACATTATTTGGGACTCTCTGCACTGGTCGTTGCTGATTTGCAGTGTAGTCATCTGTGTGTTATGAAAAGGGAAACTAAGGCACACAAATTTTTTTGTTTGTTTTGTTTTCTGGAAGAAATAGCTAGTGACTTGTGACTAGTGACTTTAGCTGGTGCTAAAGCTGTGCTTCAAATGCCATTTTTAAACTGCCTGATGCTAAAGGAGACATGTCTTTAGGGGACAATCCTCAGAACTTTCCACACAGTCAGCAGTTTGCAGGCGTCTCAAAGCCAAACGTGAATCAGCCCAAATGACTCCTGAAACCCTTGAAAACACTTCTCAGCAGTGGTTATGGCAAGAGGAGCAGGAGGCTGAAAGTGTTATTCATTGCTCAGGACAAGCTGAGTTGTCCCTATATGAGTAACTGTCCCTATGAGCAAATGTCCCTATATGCTCAACTGAACCGAAAGCCGCTGTGAAACAGGTCAGTTTTATCTTATATGCGTAGTGGTCTTTCAGAGCATCTCCTGCGCCCTGGAGCCACAGGAGCACAGTCTCTCCACAGGCACAGCCACATTCCTGGGTCCTGGGCACTTACACCTGGGCATCCGGGAAGGAGGTTGCTGGGGCTTTCACTGGCCAGGGATGGGAGGAAGCTTCACTTTCCCTCATGGGCATGTCTTACTTTTCCTGAGTCCACCATGGCCAACAAACAAGACAGACCAGGAGCTCAGGCTGATGGCTGTCTTGAGATACCTATTCGGTGACTGCAGGTGAGCAGTCTTGAGATGATATCTAATCAGTGATCATTAGGTAATGTCCAGAGCTGCCCAAAGAAGGTAACAGCTTTGGAAGCATGAACTCGAGGTGATGAGGCGAGATCGCTGCTGTCCTGTTGCAAGGCACCAGGGAACTGCTAGAGAGACACCAGCCAAATCCCGGCTCCTAAATGCCCTGGTTTTTACCCAAAAAGCTCGACTGCCTTGAGCAGAGATTGAACATGGGCTGGAAGGAAGAGGTCCCAGAAAATCTGGGCAGTGCGAGATGCTGGAAACCTTTTGTTCCAGGCTTTGCTGTTGTAAAAATAAAAAAACCCTAGCATCTTCTTGCCTTCTTACTTCTGTCAGAAAGGCTTTCTGCATGGAAAAAGAATTTCCAACTGCTGGTGGTTAATCCAAGGGTGGAGAAACGGTCTCCCAACCATCCTCCTTCAGAAACCATGGGCCCTCAATGCATCACATGTTTTTGGTTTTGTTTTTTTTTTTTTTCCAAATAGTATTGAAAGACCTGAAACCACGGCAACGCTGTCAGAACTATGAATAAAATAGGTTGAAAGGGACTAACTGACAAATTGTCAATAGTACAAACTAGAAAACACGTTTGTTGCTCACTCTAAAACACGGCAGGCTCTGCCACCCTCCCGCTGGTTCACGTCACTCTGCTGCTCCCCTTCTCTGCCCCAGTGTTGCCTGTTCATGAAGGATCTTCTCCGCTGGATTCTCTCTCTGATGAGCTGAAAGAACAATCCTTTCTAGCTTTCTAACAGGGATCATTTTGCTGAACGTAACAATTCTTTAATAGTCAAGTTTAGAACCACCCAAGTGCCGGATTTTTAGCTTGCTGGTTAAATTAAAAAACAGCATTTTTTTTCGTTTTCTTCATTGCAAAATAAATAAGGGGAGACAGAGTATGCTGTGGCCATATAATTGGATCCATTATTTGATTTAGCCAATTTAAAGATTAACAGTAGGCAAATAAGGTCTCAGATGTTTCAAGCAAAATTCAAAACATTTCAGTTCAAAATATTTTTGACTGAAAATTGGAAAACAAAACTGACAAATATTTTAGGTGAAAGTCAAAGGGCCTTAGCCCTGGATAAACCTGTTCATCCTTAGAGAGCTGCTCAGCTGCGTATGACGAAGCAGGGTGACAAAGCACATTTCTGCAGGAAACATTAAGACTTAGATTCACACGGTAAATTACAGTTAAGTATGTCTGACTATAAGACGTATACCCACAGAATGAGTAAGTGAAAAAGTTCATGGTGTTCACAAGGCTTACAAGATGACTTTGCTGTTTTAATGATTGGTGTCTCTTAATTACACTTCGATACCTCTCTTGAGCAAGGTTTTTTGGTACGGGAAACAAAGTTGGTAGTAAACCACAAGCTGCAGTAATATGTTGAGTTGTTTTGAGATATGAAACCCATGGTAAGAAATTAATTTGTTTCCAAAGCAGAGGATTATTTGAGACCTACTGGAAGTAGGCACAGCCTTTTCTATCTGCTTGTTGTCACAGCGGGAGGGAGCAGCATTCAGCAGTGGGTTGAGTCAGGATGTAGATTTAATCCAACTCTTGCTCGCCGGCTAAAGCCAAGATCCCCTGGTGGGGACCCTGACCACGAGCAGGGTCACAGCAGACCACTTGTCACAAAACCAACATCCTCACAAATCCCACAGGAAACACCCTTCACAGCTGGGCGCGGGGCTGCAGTGGGAAACCCCCGACCCAGGGGCATGGTCAACCATGAGCCAAGTAGGTAAAAGACAGCGGGGAAAAAATAAAAGCCAAAACAAGAGTCATGAAGCATTGAGGACATTTGCTTGTAGGAATTCCTTGAGTGATGGCAGTGGAATTAGTTGATGTGCAGCGGCGTTTCTCCCCATTGCGGTACGAGTTCAGAAAATGCTTGTGCATATGATCAATGTTGTCTTATTAATCTTAGAATCACAGAATGGTGGGGGTTGGAAGGGACTTTTGGAGATCATCTCATCCAACCCCCCTGCCAGAGCAGGGTCACCCAGAGCAGGCTGGACAGGAACGTGTCCAGGTGGGTTTTGAGTATCGCCAGAGAAGGAGACTCCACAGCCTCTCTGGGCGCCTGTGCCAGGGCTTTGACACCCTGAAAGTAAAGAATTTTTTCCTCATGTTGAGACAGAATTTCCTGTGTTCCAGCTTGTGCACATTGCCCCTTGTCCCATCACCGGGCACCACTGAAAAGAGTCTGGCCCCATCCTCTTGATGCCCACCATTTAGATATCTATAAGCATTAATGAGATCCCCTCTCAGTCTTGTCTTTTCCAGGCTGAACAGACCCAGGGCTCTCAGCCTTTCTGCGTGCGAGGTGCTCCAGTCCCTTGATCACCCTTGTAGCCCTCTGCTGGACTCACCTCAGCAGTTCCCTGTCCTTCTTGAACTGGGGGGCCCAGAACTGGACACAGCACTCCAAATGTGGCCTCACCAGGGCAGAATAGAGGGGGAGGATGACCTCCCTCGACATGCTCTTTTTAATGCATCTTGGGAGAAGAAGGCTCCCTGCCCTGGGAGGTGTGCTCTCACCATCACCTCCTTGGTGCCAGGGGAGAACATGGGCACCGGGAAAACCCCCTGCACCCACAGCCTGACTGCCCATCACCCAGGGAGCAGCCTGTTCCTGCACCATGAGGGTGTCTGTCCCCGCACTGTGTCCCTCACACCCCATTCCTCAGCCTGGAACAGCCCAGCGGACTCTCTGCTCCCTGGAAGCACCACTTTGCCTGGTTATGTTGGCAAAAATCCCCGTGTTTTTACTCAAGAGCCTGCCCCCTGCCCAGGTGTGTTTCTGGTTGGACAGTGCATGGCCACACGCTGTTAAAGAAGCCCGGGCATTCACACACCAGTGTCGCACACACATACTCTCAGGTGCGCTTCCTCCTCGTTTTGCTACGGCAAGAGTCTCAGGTGTTGGATTTTATAAAATAATTCATTTAATTGAAAGGTACGTCAGCAAGAAGAGCCCAGGCTGGGTGCCTCCAGAGAGGGACCTTGAACAAAGAAATCCCTGAGCAATGATACCTCTGTGATCCACACACCCGTCCTTCACACGCTGGCCACACGTCTTTGAGTCCAATGGTGAGTTTTTGTCAGGGGTCTTCTAACATCTAAATGTATTCTTTTTTCTGTGTCCAGGCAGGCAGGCTCTTATCGCGTTGATCTGCAGTTTCAGCCAAGGGTTGGAGCCTCTATATCTTTTGCTCTACGCTCCTTGTGCACCTGAGCTCCCTGGTAGAACGTGGAAAACCGAAGAGTCCCAGATTTGGGAAAAACACTACAAAAAACATCAGTGTGATATACTAAAAAACTAAACAGCACTGTACCAGCTGCTAGGAAATTTACGAGGAAAAATAACTCCATTGTGGCCTAAAGGCTTCAGCACATCTAGCCCCTCACACTAAGTAAAGCTAGGCAAACAGCACAAATCAAACCGTATTACAATTCCGAGTAATCCATTTTAATTAAAACTTACTTATTTACGCTAAACAACTAATAGCCCTCAATGAACGCCCCCGAAAAGCGGTGTTTTCCCCCCAAACCGTCTGGGCCGCCCCCGCCGGGGCCCCGCCGCCGCCTCACCCTCGCGGACACGGGAGGGGCGGGGAGGGGGGGGGGGGTGGAGCGAGCCGCGGCCCCGCGCGCGCGCCCCCGCGGGGGAGGCGCGGCCGCCGGCGGCCAATGGGAGCGGGCGGGCGGGCTGCGGCGCGGGGGCGGCGCGCGCTGATAGGGCGCGAGCCGGGGAGTTTGGCCGGGCGCTGCAAACAGAGGCACGTTGTGGAGCCGGGCGGCGGCGGGCGCAGGTGAGCGCGAGGCGGCGGCGGGGGGAAGCGCGCGACCCCTCAGCGGCGGGGCTGGGGGGCTCCGGGGCGGCGTGAGGGACCGGTCGTCCCGGCTGAGGGACCGCCTAGGCCGGGTCGCCCACCTTCAGCCCTGCCCGGGGTGGTGGCGGCTCCTCCCCGGTCTGGAGCAGGTGCAGCGCGGAGAGGGAGTTGCTCCGCGAGCAGCGTCCCGTTGGCTGCGGAGGGCCCATGGCGGGTGGGATCCCGGCTCCGGAGGTGTGCACCGCGTCAGGGCACTTCCAGGCCGGCGTGCTCGGGCAGCTGCCTCATCTCCCGGGCTGCGGGAGCCGCGCTCCGCCGCCGCAGCGGGGCTGGGGATGCGCCGGGCGGCCGCAGCTCCAGAGCTGTTCCTCTTACCAAGCCCAAAAATAAACGGGAGAAAAGAATCCTTCTGAAAATAGGGGTTTTGAGCGGTTTACCATCACACCAGTCACCTCTCTTCCATTTCTCGAGGGAGAGAGGGGGCAAGGTGAGAAGTGTGGTGAGCTCCGTGTTTGTTACTGCTTCCTAATCCTCCTTGCTGCCCTTGGGGATCAGCCTGAGCTCCTCAGAGTTTGGATTTTCTATGGGGTCAGTGCTTTGGTCTGAGCTGTCCTGCCATGGCAGTGTCTCAGAGCACACACACCTTGCAGCCAGGCTGGCGTGAAGAGAGGCTTATCTTCCTCTCGCTGCTTACCTTGGCTCTGAGGGAGAATAAACCGCAGCTCTCAAAGGCCTGTATGCTGTGAACAAGGAAAACTGCTGATCCTGCAGGGATATCACTTTCTTCAGCTGCTCCGATGAAGCTAAAATTACCATTCTGTTGTAGTTGTAACAAATTACCATTCTGTTGTAACTTAATGGAAAAGGCTTTGCTTAATCGGAAACTGTTGCTTTTCTATTTACAGTAGTCTATGATTCCCAAGTTAAGCTTACAGTGCTACTTCCCCTAATGTGTTAATTTTGTCCCTGTGAGGCATCTCTGGCAGCTTCAGTTTGTTCTGGTGTTTGACATGGGATGGCTTTGAAGTGTTGCTTTTGAAACTGGATAAGGCAAGTGGCAAGCCGTTATCTCAGTTGCTTGAAGAGAAAAACCAAAGCCAGTGTGCTGGGGCCATGCTCCAACACGTCCCTGTGCATGGCACAGCTCGCTGTGCTGCACTCCATGCTTGGGCTGTGGTGCGTGGTATGAATAGGATTAATCTCCAGGCGTAGCAAAAAAATTGCTTTCCCGGGCTTGCTCCCTTAGCTTTTGCCTGGAGAAGGTCAGATCTTAGCAACCAAGAGCATAAGCACCAGCCTCTTATCATTCCAGCGAGGAGTTCAGGCATGTTATTGTTCGATATGGTACAAAGGCTGGGTTTTAAAAAGTCACGGTAGGTGCTGGGCCGCTGGGTCCTGATAGTTTTCTTTTTTGAGGCAAGCTGTGTTCACTGGCATGAAGTGCCTTCAATCTAGAACTGTCTCCAGTTTATTTCTTCTCCTTGCTTTTGGGATATGTCTTGTGGGTTGGAGCTGGCATGCTTGGAGTGGGGTATGTGCGAGTGGATCTGCTCCCAGGACAACTCCTGGGTCAGAGACAGTGGGCAGAGCTGCTCATCCAGCCTGAGCTGCAAGGGGACCTCCTCTGTCCCAGCATTGCCCCAGAGAGTGGTGAGGTGCCCCTATGGCTTTACACAGCCTGTTGGTGCTTTACTTCTGCCATGGGCTTCAGAGCCTGTGCTGCTGGCAGCACAGATGCCCTGTGCCCCTTAATTAGGGTGTTCATTAAGCTCTCTAAATGTCTCTGCCTGATACAATTAATTATCCTTGCACTAACCAGACTTTCAAGGCCCAGCTTTCTTTTGCTGGGAAGGAGTTGTGGGACTTCTCTTTCGTTATGGACTTTTGTTGGGTGGCTACAGTGGGAATCTCATCAGGCTGTGGCAGAGGAGATATGTGGAAGGACAGCGCAGCAGTGTTCTGTTTGCTGGAGGAAAAAGCACTGTTTAGGTAGCGGTCACCACAAGAGCTTATGTGGTTTAGACTGTGGCTGGGTTTGAAGAGGTGGCACTATGCTGAACGTGTCACTCTGTACTTCAGCCAAGGGTCTGCTTGCCAGAGTACAGCATCTCTTCTTGATGGTGTTTGTTCCCTGAAGTTAATGAAGGGTGTATTAACCCAGTTGTTCGTGCCAGCCTCTCTTGAGCTGTGGAAAGAACAGTCCTGTCTGAAAGCCAAGTCTTCTGTGAAGTGTCAGTGCTGACCTTAGAAGAGCCTTTATAGGGTCATTGCTACCCTGGAGCAGGGGAAGGAGAAACCTCTTTTCTAAGAGGCTTCAGGAAAAGGCTGAGGGTGCTGGATGGCTTCTGTGGGCTATTAGCAGGGTGATTTGGGTCTCCAGAGGACCTATCTTCCAGGCTGAGGGGGCAGAAAGGATAGATCTGGTGCAAATCAGGGCATGCCAAGCTAGTGGAGGGAAAGGGATGTGTGTTGGTGGGGAGCTCACTGTGATGATTTTGTCTGTGCTGGAGTTGTGAAAGGCAGTTTGTTTGATAACATCTGAAATCAATATGTGCAATTACTCTGCCTTGGGAAGATGCCTGGAGTGAGCATACCCATTACTGCCCTAAAAGTGCAGGTGGAGTGTGGATGAGCCTGTTCAGCAGCTCAAAGCACTGACAAACACTGGGTGTAGGGGGAGGCAGGCTCTGCGCATGTGGGAGATCACACTTGGCTCCAGGGCTCTGTGTGGATGCTGAGCATGCACTGTTAGGCAGCATAAGCAGGCAAAAGGTGGGAGGGAAAATGGTTTGTGTGAGGTCATCAGCAGAGCCCAACTTTGGGCAGCACTGGGCTGTAGTAGGAGCTCTCCTGACACCTGAGTGTGAAGAAGGGTGGGCAAACATTTCTTCTGGGTGGGTTTTGACCCCCCTCTAACTTGGGGTGGGGAAAGACTTCTTCCTGCAGAGCCTCTGGCAGATGCTGCTACTCAGTCCTGTAACTGCTGCTGAAGTTTGGCAGTTGGTGATGGCAGGGAAGCTGAGCCTGTCCCTCTGCTGAGGGCCAGTGAGGAGGCCAAAAGTTGAGGCCTGAACTGCCAGTGTAAAAGCCAAGTATAGAGTTGGTATGAGATAAAATGTTACTGGCTTGTGCCTCGAAAGCTAGGAAAGTAGACACATCTGGGAAAAACTAGCTATATAGTAATGCTTATCAAAATTCTTTCTCTTAGGTCTTTCTCCTCATGGTTTCAAATGCCCCTTCTCCTCTGATCTTCAGTCTTTTTTTTTTTTTTTGGTACAGGATGTCACTTCCTTTGAGAGGGAAGCACCTAATGTATAGGGAGGTGACACATACATCAGAAAATACGTGGTTGAAGAAATGAATGTGGGTAGCTGGCTGTAAAAGCGGTGGGGATGATTGAAGTGTACAGAACAATTGTTGACATAATGCAGTCCTCATGACAGATCTGAAGGTTAGTTAGTGATGTTTATGATAGATAAAGAATTGGGTACAGTGGAGATATGAAGTATACCAAATAATGCTATAAAGTCAAGCATGTTCTTTTAATTAAGACAGCGGTTAAGTTTAGCATGGTTGGAGAAAAATGTCTGAAATCTAAGAGAGAAGCAATCCTGATAATTGGTAAGTTGGGGTAGGATACTAATCTGAGAGATAATGGTGGGAAGAAACTGCAGTGACTTCATGGGTCTGTGGGAAGGTGGCTGCTGATTTGTGGTGGTGGGTGAGGTGTAAGTATACATGCATGTTTCCAGCTCTTCAGAAACTCAGCTGTTTCTCAGGCTTGTACAGTTAGCCACAGGTGGTGCCTTTAAGGATAGAGTCCTTCATCACAGAAACACATGCTCAGCTAGGGACTTCTGCACCAGACCAGGAGGATGCAGATTCTTCTGGAGGATGTTGCAGAATTGTCAATAAATGGTGCTGCTCGGGCCCTGGGTGGCACTGTCAGACCTGTACCAGCAAGTGTAGTGTGCCTCGGGTCCAGAGCTGGCTGCCCTATCGATGGGGGCCCTTGGTCTTGGCCTGGCTGAGAAGTGACACCTGGTGACAGGTGCAGGGGAGAAGGGATGAAACAAGAGATGTGTTGGAGCAGGGAGATCTCTCGTGGGTTCCTAGGAAAGGCTTGTGCCATACTTCAAGGGTTGCTATGAATTAGCAAGTGTAGCATCTTCCCCCCACCCCCAAATCAAACACGAGGGCTGTCAAAAAATCCATCTGGAAATCTGACTCAACCGTTCCTATTTTCCTAGTTTCCAGCTACTGTGTTGCTTTCCAGTCTATTTTTTCCCTGTACCCTATACAAATACGGTCATTTTATGAATTCATCATTAATGATTGGGGTGCAGTCAAGCACTGTGTAACTTACAGCTCTAACTTGCTTAAGAATTTGCAGTCTGGATGTGTTGGTCACTTTTCCTACTGGGTTAAGTCTTCAGAAACATTTTCCTGTTCCATTGCAGTCTTCATTTTTATTTTTGGCATAAGTGATATGGACAGAAACAGAGGGAGAGGCATAAATATTTGTCATAAATGTCAAGTACATGACACTGGAGAACTTTTTTTTTATTGCTTTCATGTGCTGGTGTCCCTGGATGGGGAAGTTCTCCTGAAAGGTCAAAACCTTTTGAGAACACAGCTTCTCAGTGGGCTGAGGCTTGCAGCTGAAAGGGAGGGCTGTCCCATGGCAGCTGGGAGCCTCTTATCCCAGAAACCTGCTGGTTTAGGGAGTGAACCTGGATGAAAATCAACGCTTTTATTTTATTTCTTGATGGCACCCAGCACATGAGCTGAGTCATGCCTTGTGGATAAAGGTGTGGTTTGCTGAGGGCTTGTTTCTTTTGGGTTGCTGCCCTGGGCAGGCATTATTTTAGGGTGAGTACCTCTGAAATAGTTGTAGTTCTTTTTCCAGAAGCCATGTAGGATTAATTTAGCCTGTTTGTCTCTGGGGTGGTTTCAGTGTTTCTGCAGATTAGTGGCTGCGTTTGCGGAAGGCTATGAAATGTTGTGATTAATTCTTCGGTATTGTTCAGAGAGTTTATGGTGGAGCTGTTAACTAGTTAACAGTGACTGCTCTAATTATTCTGGTGTGGCTGTAATGTGCCACTGTCTGCTGGAGCAGCACTTGAGTATGTGTCTTTCTGAGATATAGGCATCCTCCTGCTTTCTCTTGTTCCCATGCTGTACTCTCTGTAGAGCAGCAATGTGCATGTCTTAGACAAGTAGGAAGGCTGTGGAAGCCCAGCCTTACTTTCTGCTGATACTAGTGCTGAGTGGCAACTGCTCTTCTTAGGTTGGTGGAGACAAACTCATTGCCTTGCTTTTTTTGGTACCTTCTGCAGTCTGTCTCCAGTAGTTTCCACTTGCTCACACCAGTAGAAGTGAGAAGGACCATGTCCCATCACTTTCAGCTGGCAGTGGGGCCTGGGGTTTTGATGGGAGTCTCTGCTGCAGAGCAGAAATGAGGCAGAGCTGTGTGCCAAGGTGGGAGGAAGAGAGCAGCTCCTTGAAAACTGCAGTTCCTGTACAATATCCCACAAATGTTACCGGGGTGTGCTGATTGCTTTTCTCAGACAAGTGGTTCCATAATTGTGTGACCTTGTGAGGAGAAAGCATTAATGACACATTTTGGATGGCAGTTAGGTCCCTGTTCCCATGGGGAAGCTGTGCAGGGCAAGACTCCTGACTCTGCACAGCTGTGCAGATAACACTTTCTTCAACTTTAGAGGAAAAAAATCTTGCCTCTGATGTTATCACTTTACACAGATTTCTGCTATGGTTGTTGAACTCTAAGCATGCTAAGTAGGAACAAGTCCTACAGACCCACAAGGCTTTGAACTGGAGAAGGACGATCGGGTATGTCGGATGTTAAATTAACACATAGAAGACTCATTCAGTTGTTTCTTCAGCTACAGATTTCCTTGGTAACCTGGAGCTCCAATTCATAGATAGACCCAAATGTTGAGTGCTTAGCATGGGTGTTAAACTATGAGCAGACATGAGGGGCTCAGCTGGGGTGGGAAAGGGAGAAATAAAGAAGTGCTGTGGAAGCCCAGGCAGAATAACACCTTCTGAGGATGTGTTAGTGCTGGGTTTTTGACTGTGATGAAGGTGTGAATCAACTCTACTGAGAGGTGTGAGATCATAATACTCTAGTGACCTGGACTTCAGTGCCTACATTTGGCAGTTTGGTACTGTAATTGGAGCAGTGCCGCACAGTCAGATGCGGCTGTCCTCCTTCCGGTGGCTTGCATTTCTCAGCTGTCCCTGTGTTGCAGAGATTATTCACAATTTTATCTTGCAGTCTTGTGAATGCAGCAAAGCTTGGACTAGCCACCCTGTAGTTTGTCTTTGTTTTGCCCTGCTTTTGCATGGTGTACATACTAACTCAAAGACTATCTTGCTATTGATCCCTTGTAGTCATGAGAGACTTTAGCATGGGTGTCTGTCTCTTCTTCCCCCCTTCCCACTCTAGGCAGTAGTTCAGGTTTCTATCCTATAGTATAGGAGTTCTATAACCACAAAGAACTGGTGAGAATAGGATTTTTTTTACATACAAGTAGCATGGGCACAGCCTCATGAAGCCCACAGTTGTAGACTGTCAAATCTACAGTACATAAAGCTGAAGGCATCAGGCAGCAGCAGGAAAAGAAATGTGCCAGCACAGCTCTGCAGAGTACTGTGTGCATGCATACTTACCTGAGGCTGGCTCTAATTACCAGCTCCCATGCTGTTCTGATGCTGCATCCAGCTCTGTTAAAGTACTCTGAACTAGTTCCTGCCTTTGTGCTTCCTCACCATGGTACTGGCAACACGCAGGCATCCCTGGAGCTTTTCTCCTGCCTCCAGACCTCATCATGAGCAAGATGCAGCTGGTGGTCTTAGTCTGATCTGCTGCTCTGATGTGGGCTCTCAGAGAGAATTTGGGATGCTCAAAGGGCCCCCTGCTAGAGGAGGATCTGTAGCTGTTATTTCATGCTGGGTCTCTGCTGCCAGACCCTCCCTTCCCCTCATACAACCCCAGCTCATGGGGCCTTGCCTGTTTGTGGAAAAGAAGCTGGAAGATGTGTGAGCTGCCTCCTTATTAGGAGCCTGGGATGGATGTGATCCGAGGATGAATCACAGCTCCATTGGGGAAGGAGACTTCCTTGCTGCAACATGTGAAAAATGATTGATGGTAACATGAAAGAAAAGGATGGATTTGTCCCTCAAGGCAGTCAAGTGCTGCCTTGGAAAAGTGTTTTCTGCTTCTTCAGAGCTTCTCTCCCTGTCTTTTATGAATGGTTACAGATCAGTGTGGGAAAAACTAGGAGGGAAGGAGAGAGAGCTGGGTTTGGATGTTGGTGATACAGAAGGCAGTACCCCTATGACAAAGAAATCAAGATACTTGAAAGGCAGCAGGACCTGGTGCGGTGTTCCTGTGACACACAAAAATTATTACAGTCCACATGCATAAGCCAATCACCTAGACAAGTCAAGTTTTAATTTTGGCACTTCCTAACACCTGCTTCTGGTAATGCTATCTGGGTAGTGCTGTTCTGTGATATTATTTGTGCTGGAACCAACAAACATGTCTGCTTGTGCTAATGGTGTGCCTGTCTCAAGTGGCAGTATGAGGACAGAAGATTCATCCACTGACCTCTTATTGATGAGATGCTTTGATGCTGAAGTCTGTATGGGCCCTTCTATAGCTGTCAGGTAGCTTGACTGGCAAAGGTTAATGATATCTGAGGCTCCTAGCTCTGTGAGACAGAGTGTAAAACAGACCTGAGATGATTTTTTTTTTTTCCCTTGCTGTGTCACCACCTTATCCCTGGGCTGAGAGGTGAGGCTGGAGAAGTGGAAGATATCTGAGTGCAGCTTGTCAGGCCAACCCTTGCTGAGTGCAGAGGGAACAGAAATGTGTGCCTCTGCCTTAGGGCTGGGGTACAGGGTTACTGTGTGCACAGGGTGCGATTTGTTGGAATGGTGAGAACAAGGTCCTCTGGCTCAGCTTCTCTAATGTGCACAGCACTGGCAGAGGAAAGGCTGAGAAAGTGTGAACATCTGAGGAAAGAGGCAGAGGGAAGGATTTTATGCAAACTCGAGAGGACTTTTAGCTTCCTCTACACTGTTGTCAGGTCAGTCGAGTCCATTCGAGGGTGTGATGTAGGCTTTGCCCATCTTTGTCATGTAGTAGTGGTCATGAACTTCCGTGTGCTCAACTAGCAACTCGGGCAACGCTATTCCTGTGCACTTAGGTGTTAGAGAGATCAGGCATCTCTTCCAGCATGTTTCCATACTCTGATCAGGATTCTGTGTTTTCCTCTCTCATACAGTATTGATGTGAGCAGTGCTTGTAATTTGCCTTGAAGCAATAGTAAAAAGGCATGGTTTATTCATAGCAATTGCTGGGAGTCCATTCCTTAATGCCAGATTGATTTAAGTCAGACCGCGGAATGGATTTTTTGTTAATTTTCAGAGTTTGCTGTTTCCAAGGAGCCAAAAAGTGGCTATGCTCCACCCAAAATGTCACTGTATCTGTTTGCCACCCAGAACGACTATCAGATGCAAAAGGGCAATATAAGATTATGCCCCACCTGTGGGCATCAGTTCTTCTGTGGCACATGCTCCCAGCCCCCAAACAAATGAATGAGCAAAACCAGTAAGGCTCTTCCCATGTTATTCCAAACACCTGTCTGCTTGCCTTATTGTTTCTTGTGTTAAGAGCATAAACTTCACAGCAGGGACTAGTATTTTCTCTGTACAGTATCTGGCACAGGTGATAACTGTGTCTGAAATGCCACAGCAATGGAACATAAGCCTCCAGATCCAAGTCAAAGGACTGCAGATGTTCTGGGGGAGCCAGGCAGAAGGGCTGTTTGTTAGCTAAAGTGGGGTCTCTGATTTGACTCCAGAGTAGTCCTCCTGGGCTGCTTTTGGTTCAGTGCCTGCCCAGCTCCCTGGGGAAGCCCCTTCCCCTCATTCCCAGAGAGTTCCCTGGCTCTCGCTGCTCACAGGGCTGAGGCTGCTCACCGTTGCTTGCTACTTGCAGTGGGTGCACCAGCCTCCTGCTAATGGCATGGCTGCAATGCCAAGGTATTTTTGAGATTTTGCTGTGAGCTTGATAAAAAAAAAAAAAAACGCCTGGCTTCATTGAGAGTGTGTTGTGGTTACTGCAAAGTGCTGAAAGTCTCATTCCACTAAGATCTTGTGGAGGAAGGGAAACCTTCCAGAGTCTTTAATATTCCATGTTCTTTAGGTATGAATAAATATTTTCTTGGCCTGAAACATTCTCCTGCTGTAAAATCTATTCCAATCTCTTTGTCTAAGATAATCAGTCTCCTTCTGTCCCTCTCTCTTCCCATGCCCCAGCTTTTATTAACCTAGAAATGTGCTGACACTTCACCATCAAACTGGTTTCTAGCATGTTAGGGAGCTCTGCAGAGTGTCTTTGCAAGTTGTCAGTGTAGCTGCATGCAAAATAAGAGGAAGATGGCTCAGAGCTGTTCATCTCCTGGGGAATTTGCTCTTCCTACCTGACGGCTTTCTGCAAAAGTGTCTGATAACTCTGTCCATGTGTATCTGTTTCTCACTAAAGGAAGGGTGTGGGATTGGGGAGTCAATGAAGAAAGCTATTTCATCATTGTGCTTTAATGTATTTATTTTGGCAGTGCTCCCTCCTGTAGAGAATCCCTGTCCCACCATGCAGGTGTACTGAATTGAGTCTCCTTGAAGCTGTCTGTTCCACTGCATGACCTGTGGATCACTCAGTGCCTCTGCAGTTCTCGTTTTACTTCCTTGACAAGAAGCCTGTGACTCATACTAAGCCCTTACCTACTCCACTCCTCAGGAGGCTGAGCTGCCTAACACTCTCTCATAAAAGAATTTTTTGGTTCCTCTGTGGGATTTCTGCAGTCCTGTGATTTCGTGGCAGGTCTGGTTCCTGAGGGGCATGAGGCCTGAGCAAAGCAAAGCCCCTGTGTTTTTTTCAGGAGCAGGTACAGGTAACTGCACTGTTCAGGATGGACTGAGCTCCTGCCAGCAGCTGAAGGCAGCTTGCTTGTGCCTGGACAGTTAATATCTTGTAGCAAAGTCATCCCAGCCACTGTTTACTGCTGACATTGAGAAGCACCATTTCCAGGAGCAATTTGGCTATTCCAGAGTCCTTGACCTTTTCTGAACCCTTCTGCAGCCCTGGTGTCTCCCAAACTGAGCAGTGCTGATGGTGGGAAGTCTGGTGTCCAGACTGAGGTGCTCAGTCAGCCAGCTTTGAGGCAAATGGCATGTCCACTCTCCTGATGGCTTCCAACCTCACAGGGCCTGGCTCTGCCTGCCCTGCATAGCCTGTCCTCTGGCTGAACAGTCCTGTAGAGATTCACCAAAGGCTTTGTGGGGATCAGCTGAGCTGCTTCTGCAGGCAGGTCGGAAGCCAAGAGCTGGAGCACAGTCTGCTGAGCAGGAGGGGTTGTGGAGAAGCTTACCCAAAAGGGACTCTGAAGATGCTCCGAGGTCACTGTTTTAAGTCTGAACAGCCACAGCAACACTCAGCTGGGAACCTGACCTGCAAAAGCTGGAGCCTTAAAAGGACATAACAGGGAAAGGAGTGAAATACCCCTATGCCATGATAAAGACCTGGGCTATATGGCCTTAGGAATCTGCATCCTCCTTGCCTTGTTCCTGTGCAAAGCTGGGGCTGTTGGGAAGGTAGTGGCTGTCACCACTGAAACTGGTCAAGAAGTAAGTGTGACACCATCAAATCCCAGAAGCAAAGCAGACCTCTAATTGCTGGCTTGCTTATTTAGAAACAGAGCCAAGTGCTTTCTGGGCTTGTTTGTGGGAGATAGCTGTCTCTGACCAAATGTAAAGCACAGTCTTGCTGTTCTTTGTCCCATTCCCCATACAGGAACTGCCACAAGCTGTGATCCTAGTAGAAAGGATGCCCAAAGTGCGTGTGGGCTTTGGGTATCTTCACTTTAGACTCTGAAAACTGCAACCATGATGTGTGTGTGGGGTGGTGGTGTTGATGAAAAGAGGTTCCTCACATTAAAACCAGATGGGCTGCAGCTGCTCCTTCGTGCATGAAGCTGGAGGCTGTTGGGCTTGCCATACCTCTCAGATACTGGGGAGCAGCTGCTCCTTCCCCTGGTGCCATGCAGGTCCTGCATCTGGCTCTGCAGTCCATTAAACCAAACGCACTCTGATGATTAGGGTGGGCAGAGTCTCTCTCCTGTCAAACCGTTTGGTCTGGTTACCATTCTGTCTGCTTGGAAACTTGTCGCTTTTCTAGCCTTTCAAGCCCACCTCCCAGAGAGCATGGGAATTGTAAGTATTTAGACATATAATAAGAATGATGTAATTAAAATCCTTAATTTTATTTTTCTTGTTTGAGTTCTTTAATTCCTTTGATTTAAAGGGTGGTAGTAGCTAATTGGATTCTGGGCCAGACTTGTACAGGCAGCCGGGGGGAAGGGACTGCAAATGAGCCTAGCCAGGAAATTGCACGTTTAAATATAGCTCTCAGTAGGGTCAGCGAAACACCCAAGGGGCAAATTAAGAATAAAATTTCTGCTGTAATGTGTTCATTTAGCTGCAGACATCATTTTAAGGGAAACAAAAAGGAAGCCTGGGAGTGAGGGGAGCAGATTGAAGGGTAGGTTTCCCTTCTGCAGTGCATTTGTATGCTGCTGCAAGTTTCTCCCAGGCAGTAGCATCTTTCTCCTGTCCTCTGGGTTGGCTGGTGCATTGGCCGATTCCAAGAAGAAACCACTGAAGGGATTTTTTGTGTTTGTGAGGGTTGGTGGTTTCACTGGAGGATGTAAATCCATAGTTCACATAATGCTGTGGGGCTGCTACTGCTGATACCAGCTTTGGCACAGATTGCCTGGGTCACCCTGTTCATCAGGTGGTAGGGAGATGGGACCTACCTGCCTTGTTTGCACCTTTTGGGTTAATGGGGGCCGCTTTCCTTCCAAGTGGGTGGATGGGATGGTGCTTCCCACCCCCATGGGTACTGACCAGTTTCCCTGAACTGGTATGCTGGGAAGGTGATTGAAGTCAGTGGCAGGAGGTGGATTCAGTCTGAATAAAGGGAATTCAGGGGAATGAAGCACTGGATTTGTCCCTTTGGACAGCCTTGTGCTTTTCCTCTTGGGACCTGTGGCCCCTTCAGCAGAGGGACAAGATCATTGTCCTTGCTGTGGACCTGAGCAAGGAAAGCAGTGTGTAAAGCAGACAAAGCCCAAGATGCAGGACATGGAGCACATCTGCAGTAACCCCTGGCTGAAAGACAGCACTGCTCTTGAGTTTGACTAACACGGGCATTAGTTGTCCAGCCCTGTTTGTCCCTTGATTCCTGCACGGATGGTGGGATGTGCAGCAGAGCTCACCTACTCCTTGGTGGCACTTTAAGAACAGCCTGAATTAGTACTTGGCAACTTTAATTTCTCCTTAAGGCTAAGAGAGAGAAATGCTGCTGGTGACAGGGGAAGGGAGATGCAGAAGAGCAGCTTGTTTTGTGTTTCCCAGGACCTCAAACCCAGCCCTCAGTGCTCTCCCTTTCGTTTTGACTGTCTCCCCAGGGGAAGGCCATGTGCTTGAGGAGGCAGGGTTTGTCAGGAAGGCCTGATCCTAAATCCCTCCCATCTCTGGAGGGCTGCAGAGCTGTTGGCTGTTCAGTCTAGCCAGAATAAGATGTCACAAAAGCTGTGGCCCCTGGAAAAGGCAGTGGGGAGCTAATCATCCCACCCTGCCTGCAGCTTTTCAGAGCTATGTGTATCATGCTCCCTGGGCAAGTTTCATGGGGCCAAATTAAGAGCTTGTGTACAGCCAGAGGCTGGGATTCAGGTGCCTTCAAGATCTGCTGGAGGCCTGAAACTGGGTGACTTTCACTTTATAAATAGCATACAGGAATACCTTGGGATCACAGAGCAATGGTCGAAACCATGAATTTGGAAGGCTCCAAACCTGTAAGACAAATGAAGCATTAGGGAAGGAGCACAATGTCTCTTTCATTTTTTTAATCTGTGAGTGCGATTCATCTACTGAGTGGTCAGTATGTCACAAGTGCTGTTATATTCTATTAGCGTTTTGAAAAATCACACCTCAAATGATAGCCCTGTGTCACTTGGTAGGGTTTTCCTTGCTGCTACTCCCTAAACAGACATAGTTTGTGCAGGTGCCAGTTGGGGGGCTAGGCTTTCAAGGGAGTTCAGCACCCACTTAAATGCACTGGCCTTTTGGGGATAACTTCTTAAGCTCTCAGTTTGATGCCTGCTTTGATTATAAACTCTTTGAGCCAAAGCTTGCCTTCCAGCATTAAGCACAGTGGGGCAGCGAGTGCTCTATTAACGGGTGCAGTTGCTGGCCTATTGAAAAGTTATAACAACCTGGCCAAATTTTCAAGTACTGCTCTAGGCTCTCTGCCTGGATGTCAAAAAGGGAAAGCTAATTACAGCGTGAACCAAAGAGAACAGGCTAGCCTGAAGGAAATATCGTTAAGGTTCTCCTCAGGCCCTGGGTCAGCCCAGGTTGAATCACAGCTGCATCAACCTCTAAATTTCTTCCTCCTTCAGTTAAATTACCACCAAGTGATTTCTTGCAAGTGCAACCACCTTTTATAGCAAGAGAATGAATACTGGCTGTTTTCTCTAAATCCAAATAATAGAGGTTGGGCTGGGATTACAGAAGCAAATAGAAGAGGACAGTTTCTTCCCTTACCCTTCCTTCTTGTTCTGTTACACTGTACCAAGTGCTTGTGTTGGCTTTGTGCTGACCCTGTGTCAGCGTCTACCATGGGGCAGTGAATGTGTGTGTGGTTTATCCTCTCTAATACCATCTGAGATGGGTGTTGGGGGATACCTGAATTTCCCTGTGTGGCTGGCAGTATGACACAAGTAGTGCTTTTGGTGCAGTGCTGTCACATTGCAGAGCTCAATTCCCTACAGTGTTGTGGAGGCTGCAAAAATAAATAGCTTCAAAATTGTGGTAGACAAATTCAGAGATGCTCTCTCAGGGCTCCTGAGTGACTGCTTGGAGCTGGGAGGTGCTGTCCGGAGGAAAAAAAACTCTGTTTTTCCTTATCATTACTATTTTTAAGCTCTTAATTCCTGCACCAGCAACCCCCAAGCATCCACTATTGGCTCTTGTTGGAAATGGAAATCAGGGCAAGGTGGGTATCTGGCCTGACTCAGTATGGCTTTTCCTGTAAATGATCTGCTGACTTGTTTTCTAGAAGCTCTTGACCTACATCTCAAACTTCATGCTTGTTCAGGAAGGAAGAGCAGTCATAATGCACGTGAGTGCAGAGTTTCATCATTATCTCTTGCAGATCCTTCTCAAGATGGGAGGTCTTGGTGTCAGCTGGGGCCAGAAGGTGGGACTAGAACCATGTAAATCAAAGCTTGCTTGGGGGAAAAAAAAGTGTATTCCATTTTTTTTTTTTTAACCTGGTTTCCTTCTGAAACCAGACCCTGTGTAAAAGACAAGCCAGACATCTGCTGCGTATCTCTGTTGGTCCTGTCTCCCACCCTGCCACCCATCAGCTTCTGGAGCCTTTGTCTTCCTGGACTCAAGTGTCTCACAGTGTTAAAAGGCTTCAAAGTTGTATTGCTACAAGTTTTCACAGAAATGGATGGCTGGGTAGAGGTGGAAGATGTTATGGTGAGGGGCTCCAGTCATTATTCTGCTTTTCCCCAGGACATGGTGACTTAGTGCTGCTTCTCTCATCTTCAGTGTCTTTCCTGCCATCCTTCTAGTGCCATTCTTTCCCTTTGACTGCATACAATGCTTGGTCCTGATGGATCCTTGTCCTGTGACTGTTTCTGAGGGGCTGGGCTGCTGGGGGGAGTACTGGTCAAAGCTTGGGTCATTTTGGAGGAGCAGTGGGTCAGCGATGCTGGGAGACTGACTCTCAGGGCTGCTGCATGCTTTCTGCAATGGAGCAGAGAGCTTGGGGAGACCGGCGTGCTGGAGGTCCGGGATGCAGGCAGCTTGCCTGAGCACAGCTTAGTACAGAAACCTGAAGCCTAAGAGGACACGTTAGAAACCTGCACAGGAGCTTAGTACAGAAACCTGAAGCCTAAGAGGACGCGTTAGAAACCTGCACAGGACTGCCAGCAAGGCTAACTTGCATGATACCACACAGCTATGCTCGAGCTACGCTGGTTCAGTTGGTGTTAGTTTTCATCCTCTAGGATGGTCCATCTTGAAGGATGGACCATTTTTCTGAGAGCATTTTTCCCTTTAAAGTCCATATGGGGAGTAAATATGGAACAGAGAAACCCCTACAGTCTTCAGCTGGGCACGGCTCCCCAGGAAACAGAACTTATGGTGCTCTTTAACATTTCACCATCCTCCAGCAGTCACTGGGCAGGCAGTGTTGAGCCCCTATTGCAGAGGGAGGAAGATGCTGTGTTTTGAGGTCAGGGTGAAGTGAACAGTATCAGATCCAGGCACGAAGCACTGCAGGAGTTAATGGGATGTTTGCATGTGGGTAAGGAGTGGGCAAATGCAGTTTGACTTGGGTGCTGGCTAATAAAGAGTGTAGCACAGAAAATAAAATCCTCAGAGGAAATTTAATGACTGGGGAGAATAATTGTAAAGTGCTTCAGAATATTAACCAATGGCTGAATGCGTCTAATTAGCTTAATGAAGCTGGGTGGTTGGGATCTTTTTTAATCAAACAGATGGGCAAAACATTATGCACAAAAAATGAGATCTGAATACAATGAACGCATTTAATTAGCAAATAAAAGACATAGAAAGGGTTTGTTTTTTCAACTTGAGAAGTGAGAGATCCTTCACTGAATGCTCAAAAAGACCCTTAAATGTCACGGTTTCTCGGAAGTCTCAGATTGTTACAATTATTATTTGCAGTGCCTTGGGTGTCTGAGCTGGGAGTCAGCCTGGGGCCAGCCACACCTGCGGGGAGGCAAGTGGGTGCTGGTGGCAGTGATGCTGCAATGGCATGGGGCAATCAGTGGCTGCCTGTTGTGGGTTGGATTCCCCAAGGGCAGACTCAGGAGCAGTAATACTGCTTAACCACTGCTCCAAAGCCTTTTACCTAAGTGTTTGTGTGTGATCACCCCTTTTGCAGAAGGGGAAAGCAAGGAAGCAGTAGCCCAAGGTTAAGCAGGGTGTAAGTTCAGTATTGAACATATGGTGCTGGTCAAGGTGCCCTCAGTATTTGGGACGCTTAAGGAACATTTCGCTGATGGTCTGTGCTTGTGTCAGCCATGCCTGGAGTTCCTGCAGCCACCCGTCTGTAATGCTGCTGGCCCCAGTCAATGCTGCAGTGCTGGCTCCCGTCCCTGTTGGTGCCTGTTGCAATGTGCATGCTCTTCTATAATCTGTTTAACCAGTTCTTGCTGTGCCATGGAAACCTGGTGTAAATCAATGCCTTGCCTCTCCAGACAGGAGACTCCTCTCCATATGAACCTTGAGCACATAATGTGTAATGCAGATCTGTAGTACCTCTGAGTCTTGCCAAGGCTGGGAGCACTTGCTTTGGTCTAATACTATAAGCTGAACAAGCCATTTTGATATTAAACCTGTAATAATAACACCTTGTAGCTAAAGAGTATGTTTTTCCCCATTGGTGGATTACTCAGCTCTGTTCTTTTGAGGCAGTGTTTAACAAAAGCAGAGACTTTCCCAGACTATATTTAATTAAACAGAGTTCAGATATCTCTTCCGCTTCATTTCAATGTTCTCATTATGTTGCTCTACAGTCTCATCTCTGGGGCAGTTAGAGATGGAGCTTGTGCTCTGCCAGTGCACAGGCCAGGGGGGTCACTGTCTGCTGCCCAGATGTGCATGTCCAGATGTGCCCAATGACGTGCTAATCCTGGGGAGGCTCTCATACCCACAGGCTCCGGCTGCTCTTTAGTGTGATGGGGAATGTGACACTTGGGGCAGCTTCCAAAGCCGAGCAGCTGCTTGGGTTTAGCCATGTGGCCATTCAAGTGGCAGCTCAACTAAGATGCTTTATATTACAATTAAGATTTGGGGTCCTAATTTCTACCTGCTTCCTTTTTTGTTGCTAATGTAGGTATAGGAGCATTTTGAATATGATGTCTTGGTTATCAATAATTAGATACAAAGTGAAGACTTCAATTTGAAGATTCCTTATTTCTGTCCTAGGAGGCATCTGTCACCAGATGGTGATATGCTCTGGTTTTGCTTATTGTTGCAGATTATTTGCCAGATAATTTTTCTGACTAATTCTTTGGCCTGTAGACTGTTTAAAATCGTGGAGTCAGGTTTCTGGTAAAAACACTTGTGTTTGCAAATTTTAAAATCTGTTCCTGTGCCTGCTTGCTGATGTCACTGTGAGCAGGAGGCTTTTCTCTGGGTGGCAGATGCCCTCTGCTCCATGGGAGAGGGGCAGCTCCTAAAGCAGAACCTCCCTCCCAGTGGCAGGATGGGAAGTAGCACCCTCATGCCCGGTTTTGGGTTTATTTTATTTCAAAGTGTGGTATGCCTGAAGTCCTAACCGCAGCATCAGTACTATCATACTGACCTTCCCTAAGGTTGCACCACTGTTTCATGTGGCATGGTAAGGAGGCAGTCCTGCTGACATGGAGCTTGTGTTTTGTGCAGGTGATGCTGCATAACTTCACTTGTGCAGAGCAATAATCCACTGGCACAGCTCTCCCTCTGCTGAAAGGCTGTTGTGATTTATTTTATTATTTCCCCACCATCTTTTGCCACCTCTCCCTTTAAAAAATAAAATAAAATTCTCTTTTACGTCTCTGGAGAGCTTGCCACAGTAACTGCTTGACTGATTTATTCTAGTATTTTAACATTTACTGGGTTTACATAACAGCCAAACAATCTGTTTCAGGAGTTTATATTAAACCCAACTCTAGTGAGTCACATCCACGTTAGCAACAATGCAAAGAGGCAGCTGGGGGAGTGAGGAGGTGACTTTTTCTGGGTTTCTGCATGGGAATATCTGGCTGCCTGAAATCTCTCTGACACCTCATAACAGAGTCATGCTGCCAGTTCTCATCTGCCATTGGGGACTTGTTCTGAAAATTTGTGGCACATCGGTGCTCCCATTGCGGCTCCCAGCTGAGCTTGGTAGCCTTTCCAGAGCCATCCAGGCAGTGCTGTGTGTCCCTGGTGCTCTGCAGCCTCCTGCTGTTAGACACTTTTACCTGGTATGTGCATGTTTGAAAGAGGGAGTATAACTATGAGAGTTGCAAGATAAAGCCTGTAGTGATTTGCTTCTTGCTTTTTCAATTAAAAGCCATGTAACCTTTGTTTGAGACAGAACTTTGTGTGCCAAGTCTTCAAGGTGTGCAGATCAGCACAGCAGCAGGTGGGATGCTGATGTGTACCAGCTCATCCTCCTGGGCTCTGCTGATCCATGTGAGGGGCTTTGGGGATGGAGTGGGTTAGAGCGAGCCGGGTGAGAGCTGGCCCTATGCGATCACAGCAAGACAGCAGAGCCACTGGTGTCTCCCTGCCCAGGTATGAGTCAGGTGAGTAGGGCTTGTTCCTTGGGGACAGAAGGAATGAGATCCATCAGGATGATTAACAGCAGGCATTTCCCAAAGCGTGGTGTGTAACCTGCTGCTTTTGGGATTCCCTCAGTTGTCTTGTACGAACACAGGAAACCTCTGGAGCAGCTCTGCCATGGGCAGCCTAGCCCTCTCTGCTCCAGAGGCTCTGTCTGGTGGGGTTGTAACATGGTCAAGCAAAACGAATCTCCAATTTGAGTTGTCAGTTACAAAAATCCCAAGCAAGAGACAGCAGGAATGGAATAGCTGGGTTTGCATTGCTGCCTGTATTAGAGACTGGCTGTTCAGCTAAGCAAGGGCGTCTCTTGCTGCAGCTTGCTTATTTGAATTCTTGTCTTTAGAATGGAAAATAAATGCTGGCTGATGAGATCCATTACAGCACTAATTTTAGAGCATGCCAAACACTAGGAAGTTGTTTTCAATCTTCAGTCTTATTTCTCCTTTATTTCCCCCTTCCATTTGCGAAAACTGCCTTTGTCATTGTTCTAAATGCCCAGTGATGTTCCGCTCACTAGTATCTTCAGGCATTCTCCTTCTAGCCCTCTTTTCTGATACTTCTTTGTTCAGCCACTTGACACTGCTATTATAAAAGCTCTCTCTGGGGCCACAGGCAGCCGTGTTGGCATGATGCAGCCAGTGAGCACTCAGACAGCTGGTGCAAGATGCCAGCAGAGCCCCCTGCAAGGCCAGGGGCAGCAGGGGAGGCAGCATCAGAGTGGAATTTCTTATCCTTGGGTGCCCAGGGCTTTAAGTCTTTCCAGTCCCACCCCAGCCTGCTTCCTTGATGAGCAAGAGGGGAAAATATGAATTTCCCTCTGGTCTGCTGAAGAGTTTAGGAAGCAATCCCAAAGCTTCAGTGTTTGTCCTTGGCACTAATGAAGACCTGAGTTGTTGCCCGAGAGGATGGAGCTGGCAGTGAGTTAGGAATCGAAATGCTTGATCAGTGCAGGAGGGAACAGCAGTGCACAAAATCTAGATTTTTTTAAAACATGATTGTTTTTTATCAGCTGGAAGCTTGCACTGGTTTGAGAAGAGCCTGGATGCCTAACTGTCTGTCTCCTTTGAAACCTTCAGGGTGGCTGCAGACCTCCTTTAGCACTTTAGCAGCATTTAGCAGAGTCTGGCTGAGCTCTAGATTAAAGTTGGTGGCAAAAGTTCAATGGTTTCACCCCATGCAATTTTCAGAGGCTCCCTGGAATATGCGTTTCATGGGTTTGGCAACCAGATGTCCCTGATGGCAGCTGCGGTGACCATTAGCAGATTGCCAAAAGACTTGGTGCCTGCCCAGGGTGGCCTTTGAAAATCTTCCCTCTCCTGCCACCGGCTCCCTCACCTCTCTCCCATCTGGAGAGCCCAGTCCACTGGCAGCTGGTGGTGGCCAGATCCCTCAAAAAGAACTGTCTCTTGCCCTGGCTTCTTGTGCTGGAGACAGGTGAAAAAATCCCTGTTCCTAGCAATTACCATTTCATGCCTTCCCTGGGTGCACTACGAGCCCTGCGGCTGCTTGAGGTGTCAGCCTGTGGGAATTCGGCAGGGCAAATGTCTTCATAGTCGGCCTTTGTGAACATGGCTGAGATAAACCCTTTACTGAACTAAATGTGGTAACAGCTAATCCCTTGGAAACAGTCACCTGGGCCCTGCATGATGAAAAGAGGCTTTGCTGCTCTGATTAACAGCACTGGCAAGAACATTAACTCACTTTTCTTTGGAAATGAAAAGCACCTCTCCAGCAGAGTTTAAGGGATTAGGTACCCATTGGAATATTAAGGTAGGTTCTCTTGCACCTTCCTTCTAAATACGTAGCTTAAAAGCCTGTTCACCCCTGATGGCATGGATGATTACGGCTGAGTGTCCCCTTGCTGCGGTCGAGAAGAGACTCAATGTGGCACAGCGGCTAGCATGAGACCAGTGTCACCCGAGGGGCTTCCCTACGCTGGGGTGTCTTGCTGGGCGCCAGGGCTCAGTATTGTGAATTAACCCCCATCAGACTGGCTGGCCCCCACCTAAAGGGCTGAAGCTCATTTAAGCCTTGCAAAGAGCCAAATGACACTGACCTTTTCCAGCCCCTTCTTTAGCAAATGCCAAAGGCTGTGGAAAGCATTCCAGCTGTTTTGACAACTCCATTTTCCCTTTTGCGGGAAGATTTTCACCGTGGTTTTTATTTTTTTAAACACACTTGGAATTTCTAGTTCAGGCTCTTGAAACCGTCTACATTAAAAGGTATTTCAGTGAAGGCTGCTTTTGTCTGTGTTTTTGAGGCCAGGCTTTTATCTTGGTGCTGGTTTCCATGAGGCTGCACGCCCAAGCTCTGCCCTGGCAGGAGTGATGTGATGCTTACTGATGAAGGCTGTTGACCAGCAGCTTAGCTGACAGAAAGGATTAATAAAACAGGTGTATAAAATAATGTAAGATTGAAAAAAGATTAAACACTTGTATTAAGTATTTGTTGTTGAGAGCAGGTTTGAGTGCTCAAAATACTTACAAAATCCTGTTACCTCTCAGCCTGTCTTTCTCCTACTGAATTTTCTATTTTAAGTAAATAGCACAGTTAGCTCAGAAGGGGAAAAAATACAAGTGTCACTGTTCAAAGCATGCTTTACTGGTTAGATATTTATGGCAGACATTCAGGAAATGAGCAAGCACTTGAAAGTATATGTATTATTTATTATTGTAGCTGATTAATTACCACTTGAAACCTTTTGGTTGGTATTATGGTTCTGTATACTCTTCACCAAGCAATGCTCCAGCAATGTATATGCTGGCATTTGTCCCAGTTAAACACTGCAGGAGATGAAGATGCCGCAGTTGATTTATGGAAGTTGTGAGCTTGAGCAGTGGAAGATGACAGTGTGGCACTTGGTGCAAGCACTGGTAGAAGTGAGTGAGATCTGCAGGCGGACAGGGCCAGTGAGACACTTGGTGATGGCTCAGTTCTCCCGGCATCAGGATGAGGAGTTGTTGGCCCCGTTTTGGGGAGAAGCAGCAAGGTGGGGTTAACACATCTTGTGTGATGACAGTCAGGAATAAAACTTGGTTCCCAAGCATCAGGCTGCCAGCAGGTACTTGGGCTCACTGCTTCTACAGTGAGCCTCCTCTGGATGGAATTCAGGAGTGCAGAGTAATTCCTTGAAAAAAGGAGGTGACTCTTACCTCTCCCAGCTGTGCAACTGGTTCTGAATCCGTGGGCTTGCAGGGCATGCTGTGCGGCAACCTGCTGGCTCCACCTCCTCCCTGACCTGCTGTTGCTCTGTGTAAGACCGTGCACCACCATCTTGGTCCTGAGCTGTGACTGGAAAACCTCTTTAATTCATATGAAGCCCACCCAAAGCACTGGGTGAGCAAAGCACTGATCCCATCCAGCAGTTCTTCCCGAAGCAATACATGCTCTTAAGCATTTCCTTAGCTTTAACAAGACCTAAGCAAATTAGGCATGTGTTAAGGTAGTTATTTAGTCCTAATCTGCACATCTGAAAGAATAATATGATAAAGTCACAGTGGAAGGTGTGGTGGGACTCCCTCTGCCTTTAGCAAAGTAGAGGCGATGCTCGGTTGCAATGGGAAGCATCGCCTTCCCCTGGCTATCGCTAGTGTAACCGGAGGCGGGCCCTTTCCTCCAGCATTGCCCATCACCACAGGGGTATGCTTGTTAACCCTTCTGCAAAAAAAGTTTACAGAACGCTGCAATCGTAAAAGTTCCTTAATCAAATGACTCCTGTGGGAGAGGAGTGAGGGGGCCTGGAGAGGAATGTAAGAGTCATAAGAGAGCTGTAGGAAAATGCTTTTTATGGAATGAATAATTTTTGGTGCAGGGGCGGCAGCATCGTATTTAAATCTAATTTGGGGATTTTTTGGGAAGGCGTGATTGACGCTCAATGAGGGGTGCAGGACGTTGTTTCTCAGCAGGCTGTCATTCCTGTGCTCCATTTACCTGTCAGCACTCCCGTGGAGACTTCTCTCTTTGGATGCCATTAACCCATTTCCCACAACGTCTCCCTGCAGCCTCTCAGGGGAGCTGGCAGCACATGAGGAGCCCCATTCAGTCCCCGTAGCTGCGGGGAACCACTTTGGGGTTGTGCTTTGACTTGTTTTCCTTGGCTATACTTCTCTGTGCTGGTGAACAGGAGCCTTCCTGCTCTAAGTCCATCTGTGGCATGCTGCTGGTGGGCCAGGCACAGCCCATGCTGTGAGCCATGCCCTGTCGGCTCCGGGCTCGCTCCCACCCATGCGGCGGCATATGGGCATCCCTAGCTCTCCTCTCTCCCGATATCTGTTGTTTCCCTGGAGAAGGACTAGCTCTTGGCGTATATCGGTTCGGTGCCTGTTGTGCAGCAGCACAGGTCCCTGCACAGCATCATGCCCAGTCCCTGCTGGGTCAGGGGAAGTGATGCTGGCACCAGGGCTCCTTTCTCTCCCATACCAGCCTTGCTCAGGAGAGGAGGGACTGGTAGTCCTACCCTTATAAAAAGGGCTGTTAAGAGTTTTGTTTTGCTATAGTATAAATCTCAGTGAAATTCTTCCTCTTGGCCCTGTCCCCTTAATTAAGAGTGTGTATGTTAAGTGCTGTGAGCCTGGGCAGAGTCTCATTGCAAAGTAAACTGAGAGTGTTGGACTTAGACAAGTCTTTTGTTACTGCTGTATGGGGCTTATACTAATAACAGCAGAGATTGAACCCAATCCCTGATGAGCTTTCCAAAAGTCTGATTAATCTGTTTAACAATGGATCTGGGTTTTTGTTTTGATCTTTTTCATGAGAGTTAAATTTTTGTCCCTTTCATAGTAGCTGTGGATCGTGTAAGCACAGCAGTATTGCTTTCCTAATTGGCTTCAGGTTTATCTGTCTCTCATGTTCAGGGTTTGCAAGAGCACCCGTCACCGTGGCATCAGAATGCTTCCTATGCCAAAAACGCTTGATAAAAACATACGTATACGTGTGCATACGCTTTTTTTGGTCTGCTGGAAAGTGTGAAGACATTCTGCTGGAAGATCATGTTTTTGCATTATTGTATTCCCCAAATAGTTAGCTTTGCAAATAGCTCTTTTCTGCTCATGCTGGTATTATGGCTCTGGTCCACATGCCATTGAAGAGAGAGACACGCATCTTTCCAATAAGCTTTGGACCAGACCCTGTACAAGCAGAATTTTGTGTTTCTATTGTTTATGGTTCATATTGTGGGGATGGCAAGGCAGGGTCCTGCTGTGCTGGTGCTGTACAAAGACAGTCAGTGACAGACCCTGACTCAAAAACTTATTGTCTAAAGGTCAAGATACAGCAAGGGGAGGAGAGAAGGGTGGAGAAGCAGGGGAAAGAGTACAAATTTTTAGCCAGCCAGACTAGTGTCTCCCCTGGGCAGGCCACAAATCTTCTGGCTGGCTTTGACGTTCTGAAAAATACATCAGGGGAAGCAAGATGTTTAAAGTGAAGTTGCAGATGTTGAAGGTAACAGGATTTAAAGGCTGTGTGGCACAAAAACCAATGCAGCATAGAGCTGGAGGAACCAGGCTATGCAACGTGCACTTGGAGAAATGTTCCACTATTCATAGCAAAAGCTTCTTCCTCTCTTGATTTCACCTCTTCTTGAATGCACTCAGTGATTGCTTTTCATGTATGAATGCTTGTAAAAATGGAGCTCCCTTAAACAGATGTGAAATGTTTAGATGAGTTAATGACTTGAGAGAGGTCTGGCTGTTTAAAAACAGAGTGGTGATGAAGTTGCCTTGGCCGCAGTCGGCAGTCCTTTGTGGAGCAGATCCCGTGCCGGCAGAGGGACAGCACGGTGGTGGCTGCACACAACTCCATCCTTGGGGAGCTTTGTTGTTGCTGACTAATAACATGCTTACGGCAGGGTGGGAAGAAGTCTTCCCAGGGGGATGAGAATGCAGTTCTAACCTCTCTGGGATTTGTGCTGTCACAGAGCAGAGGATGAATGAAATATCACCAGTGATTTCCAGTTGGAGCAGGATGAAACCCTTAGCCTGAAACCAGGGGCCTGTAATGGGTGGTTCTCTATAAAGTGTTTTATTCTGGGTGTTTTCTTTCTGCTTCTTTGCTCCCCATAGTCCCCTCCAAATTCAGCTACCAGGAAAGAGCTGCATCAGCGTGTTGCCAGTTACCCCAGGGTCAGATGCAAACAGCTGAGGGAGTATTTCCAGGGGTGAGACTGTCCTTATGTCTCTGCAGCAGACTCATAGAGAAAGGGATTAAGGAGAAGAGTAAGCTCCGTTCTGCCTGCCTCTCTCTTTCCCCAAGGTTGCAGTTATTTGTCCACTGAGAGGATGTGTGTGTCTTTGGGTTTGCTTTTCACCACTGTCGGAGGTGTAAGTTCAAAGTGCTGTGGCGATATGCTGCTCTGTAACCTGCCAGCAGTGCCTTGTATGGTGGCCAGTGGAGTCTTGCTGCCTCATCGGTGCTTGGGAGAGTGGTTTGGATGGAGACAGACACACGGAGCAGTGATCCCAGCAGGGAGGAGATGGAACTCATGATACTGTAACTGTAGCAGGAGAGCTAGTAATTACCATTTATTTTGAAGGATGCCTTTAATGTGGGAAAGGGGACATGTTTGCAGCAGCGGGAAGTGGATTTGAGGTGGAGCTGCTGTGCATTCTTCTTAAAAGCTATCGGGCTTTCCTCCTTCCTGGAGACTTCATTCGTGCATCTGATACGATTGCCATGGAGAGCAAGGGATGATGATGTGCTGGTGGGATCTGAGCTTTTTCCTTAAATTTGTGTCCACATGTGTGTGAAGGTGTGCATAAATGCATGTGCCATCCTGGCAGCAGCTGGGCTGTGGTCACAGCTGAGCTGTTGGATGGAGCAGGACCTCCATCCGAACCCTTCGGAGGTGTGTGTCGACCCACCTGCAGCATGAGCGGTGTTTGCTGTAATGATGCTGAAAACTGGCTTATCCTTTGCTACTCTTGTACCTGCACCTGCAGGCAGCAGTTGTGAGTCTTCAGAGATTTTTCAACCTTTTCATCCTTCCTCATCAATGCTGGCAGCTGCTGCTTCTGCTTTATGGTAATTTTGACTGAGTTATAACATCCATTTTTTTCAAGGCTGTTTCTTTGGGTGTAAGCCTTTCCAACCTCAGACCAGCCTGTTGTCTGGGCTCTCTTCCCTTCTGCTACACAAGGTGGGTCATTTTCCATATTACTAGATTATTTTGGTGGTGAGGTTGAAGTTCTTCAAGGTAAGGGGGAACATTGAAAGGTGGCCAGGAGGCACGGGCAGACACAGTCTAATGTTTCAGCCAAGGAAGATCACTGCCACACTCTGGCACAGGAGCTGTTGAGTTGCTGGCTCTATGAGATTAAGTCCCGTTGCCTGACCTCAGTTTGTGAGAGGTTGAGTTGCGGTCACTGGATTTAGTGCACAGGGGTACAAAGTTTTCCTCTGCGCCAAAAGCAATAATGAAGGAAGAGCAGCCTCAGCTCTGTGGATTTAAGCAGCTGGTGTTGGTGACTGCTAACACCTTTAGTCCAGCACAGGCAAATTGCAAATTCATTCCCTGTTGAAAAAATCTCTGTTCCTTTATATTGGTTTCTGTAAAGGCAGATGCTCACAGAGCTGGCCAGTTAGGTAAAAACCCTGCCTGTGCTGTCCTGCAAGTCTATTGAAAGATTCAGAAAACCTAAAAACTGTAGAAATGCAGTACCAAGACATTGGTCGTAGTGTGATGCCAGCGGCAAGGTGCAAAACAATTTAAATTAGTTCTGTGAAGTTATTCCAATTACGAGTGTATTTTTTTGTGCTGCACTAATTGAACATGGAGAAAGCAGCAGCCTCACGGAAAGGCTGTTCACTGGACTGTAAAACAGATTGAACAGACTAATCATTCTGGGGGTGCCCAGGCCGTTTGCTGGGTGTGTTACAGCTGCTTTGCTTGTGGCTGCCCTCATGGAGCGCAGCGGTGCAAAGGGAGAGACCAGACTGATGTCCTGCCTGGATTTTAGGAAGAGAACAGAGGGACAATCTGCCATAGACCTGCTGTTGGGCCTTAAGTGAGCATTTCAAAGGTGTCAAGGTACCTGTTGGGGTCTGTTCAGAAGTATTTATGGCAATTACATCTGCTCCCTGGTGCTCTTTTTCCTTGCCTGTGAATGTATCCTACAGAAGATGAGCGCATTTGTTTTGCGATGTGCTCGTATTCCTCCAGAATGGAGAGATATTTAAGTACCATAAGTGGTTTAACTTAATGGTTTTGCAGCTTTGTATAAGAGCTATTGCGAGAGTAAGAGAAGGATGTTGAGAGAGTTTGGCTGCAGTCCTGGCACCTGCCTGCGCTGAGCCCCACTGGCTCCGGGAGCTGGGCTCTGCCCGTCCCCGCTGCCAGGAGCGGGGCTGGTGTTTGCATTTGCAGGGGTGCGGAGCTGCGCAAGCGACTGGTGCCAACAGCCTGTGCACGCTTAACCCAAGTGTTCGCTGAGGTTGAAGGCGTCTGCAAAGTTGACTTTCAGAACACTTTTAAAATGCAGACTCTAAACGTGGTTTTCCTCTGCTGTTTCAGCACAGGGTTTCCTAGCAGTGCTCTGTCTATCTCAGCATGACAAGATCAGCAGCAATTACAAATGGGAGCCCCTTCCTGACCTTGGAGTGCTGCTGCATTAGCATATAAAATGGATGAGTGATTTAAGTAATGAAATGATTTGGATTTGGTCATGGATTGAATGAGTCTTCTAGAGCCAATGTGCTTACTCATCAGATGACTCATGTCTTAGTCACTTCAGAATAAGTGTTTCTCTTTTTGGGTGCTTCCAGAATGGCATGGGTAGCAATGAGCTTAAAATTTCCACCTCCCCCTTTGATAATTTTTTTTAAAGTATCTAAAAAAAAAAAAGATTGTGGGAGGGATGATAATACAGTCAAATCAAGGCCTTTGGAAAGAATGCGATGGGATGGTTTATCGGGCAGAAGAGGAAACAGAACTATCTGGCAAGTAAGGTGCATCCCAGGAGCTCAGCCTGAATTCTGCAGCGCTGTGAGCCTTTTGTTTTGCTGTTTGCTTCCTGGTCAGGCAGAGTGATCTCGTGCTTTGAGATCAGACTTTTCAAGCTTTGTTCTTAGATTACTCTAGTGAGTCCACGTTCTGGGTAGCTGCAAGTCTGAGCCTATTCCCAAATTCCTGTGCCACTAGCAGTATGTGAAAGCATCCTTAGATGGAAGCTGGCCCCTGGAACACTCTCAAGATTGCTGTGCAAATAAAACCCTACTGTTCTCAACTTTTATTTATATGTAACTATATTTTTCCATTACCAAAATAGTGAAGAAGTTGACTTAAACCTGATTGTTCAGAAACGTGCATGTGTTTAAGCAAGTGAATATAATAGCTGAGAATCTGGGGGAACAATGTTTTTTATACAAAGTTTACAGTGGATTGAAAAATTACTTTAAACGGGTTTGTTTTTTCCTTTTTCTTTCTAATCTCGCAGTCATCCTGCAACAAATATAATGTAGGCTATTCCTGATCTAACCAGGTTATGAAGAAACGGGTGAGCTCAGAGTGGCATGGTGTGATCTTGTTCCCTACTTGACCCGTGTGGCCGGGCAGCAGCCCATGTGGGAGAGCTGTGCAGGAGCAACATGGGGCACTGCTGCCAGCTTAGGCATAGGCTTTGTGAAGCTGCACGTGGGTAAACGCTTACCAGCGCTTCAAATGGGGATGCGCTGACTGTCAGTAACAGGTCTGTACATGGCTTAGTGGTGGACTTGGCAGTATTAGGTTTATGGTTGGACTCGATCTTAAAGGTCTCTTCCACCCTCAATGATTCTGTGACTCTGGTGCAGATGGTTTGTGTCAGGAATGATGATGTAGAGTTATAAAAAATGATGCTGGCATTACACCTACTCTTACAATGGTGTGTTCAGTTATAGGGAGAGTACAAAAGCAAACGAATCAGCCAGAGACTGGGAATCAGAAATTTGGGATTCTCTTACTGAGCATCGTGGAGCTGCCTGGCCGACCCTGAGCAAGAGTGTCTCTTCCTAACTCCTCTCTATAAATGTTCTCTTGACCCTTAATGAATAGACACCATCTGTAAAACATGGGTAGGTCATGGCAGGTGACAGATACTATGTAAATGAGAATTTCCCATTGAAATGTATTAGGCTACAATTTCAAAACCAGGAAGCTGAGGAATAGGGTTTTATTGTTAAACAGAACTGGTGAAAGGAAAGCCAAAAATAGTTTTCTTACGAGCATCCTTTGTCAGGTAGTAGAGAATAATTCACAGGCTTGTAGGTTTTAAGGTCTCTATAATTGTCTGTGCTAGATCTCCTGGGTCACAAGTGTGGAGGATTTCACTAGCAGTCCCTTTCAGAGAATTCAAGTAAAGAGGAATTTATCACTTCCTCAAGGAGTTTTCCAGTTTGGTTTGCCTCTTTCAATTGCAGAAGTTCCTTTGTGTTTTCTGTTTTAAAATGTAAATAACTTACAAGATTGTTTTTAAGTCTCAAAGGCAAAGGAATTATACTAATACATGATAATAATATTGTAATAAAAAAGGCAAATGTTAGTGATTTGGTGCTGTTACTGTACAGAAGACCTCCCAGATGAGGCTAGTTCACGTGCAGAGAATGCAGATAAAGCTGCCTCCAAGCGTGTCACCTCTGTGGGTTTATTTGTACTTTTGGCTGATGATATCGGGTGTTCCTGGCATCACGTGCCTCCCAGACATCAGGCAATTAGGAAAGCATGGGAGATTTGTGCTCCCTGCCCTGCTGTGCACCTCTTATGGGCTTGAGTGGCCCCAAAGCAAACAGCCACAGTGGTTTAGGGCTGGAGAGAGACAATGCAAGAGGAACTGAGCAGGAGCTGTGTCCATGTGTGATGCTGGAGCATCTTCAGCCTGTGGTGGGAGCAGTGATTTTTTTTGAAGACTTGATCCGAGCGTAGCTGAGCTGCATGACTGGGTGAGACCTTCCCACAGCCCTCTGCAACCCCATAGCTGGTTTGAGTCCTCGCTTCCCTGTGCCTTGCATGCAGGTTACTGCAAGCTTTGTCCAGACTGAGGCCAGCCTTGCCTCTGTGATGTGTGTGTGGTGCCCTGGGGGCTGATGGAGTGCTGGTCCCAGGGCAGTGGTGCTGTGGGGCGCTCTTCTTGCTCCCTATGCAGAGCTTGAGGTTGTTGCAGAATGGCTTGAGGAGCAAGGTCATGGGACAATAGAGGAGTTATGTGAGATGAGAATAGCGTAGAAGCAAGTTACAGCTCGGCGATGGGAAAGTACTAAGTAAACAAGCCATGAGAATGCAGAAGCAAGAATAAGGAGCTGATAAGAATAGGGAACTAAGGCTGAACCCTGTCGTGTGGACAGAGAGCCAATCGCAGTGAGCAGATGACTTTTATAATTAGCCAATATTCAAGCGATGATGTAACCAGTAGCTATATAATGAAGCGTATTCGGGCAATAAACTGAAGCTTGCTTTATCACTCACATTGAGTCGGCTGCTTGTCTTCCCTCGCTCGTCGCATGAGGTAGCTGTGTGTTGCAGTTTGTGCAGGTGGAAGGAAGAAAGCTGGATAGAGGTGGACCCAATCTAAGAGGATGGATGTAATGGGCATTACTTCCAATACTTCCTTGACACGAGCCCGCTATCCTAAGAAAGAGCTGTAAATGCAAATGTGGAAGAAAATGCTTATGCCCTCCTCCCCTCCTGGGAAAGGAGCCCTGGCACAGCTCCAGCGTAACTGGGCAGCTGTCTTGTTTAGACACATGTGAAACACATTCACACAGACACTTGCATGAGTATTTCCGCATTTTTGAGGCTGAGATTTTCAGTGTTGTTCACACTTTGGCACATGAATGTTGTCCCTTCTGATGTTCTGAGACCATAGTTAAAGTTCAAGCCTGTGCTTAAGTGTTTTGCTGGATGCCATCACAGAGAGAAGCAGTGTGTTGGGAAACTGGGCAGCTGCATACAGACTAATTGTTCTGAGATGATCCTGGAAGGTGCTGAGCACCCTGGCTGGGAGCCAGCAAGGCTTTTAAACACATGCTTTGCTTTTTTTTTTTTCACATTGTTACCAGTTTTGTTCTTTGATTTCTTTTCCCCTGGCAAGTAGAGAAGGATATCTGAGTAGCCGGAGCAGTGTAATTTATCTGCCAGTGACATCCTGACCTGTACTGCAGGGGTGTCTTGTGGGACATGGGATGGCTGACGGGAACATGTATTGCTGCAGGTGCCCAAGTCAATTGGCCTCAGATTTTCTCTTCTGCATCCTTCTGCTGGGCATGGGGCAGGCCAGGCTGCATGAGCAGTCCTCAAATTACATTTGTTAAACCACATCCCATCTTTCCACATGTCTCTGCTTGCTATTAAACTGCACAGATAGTATTTCCTTCCCTGCTTTCCACTTAGACTGCATTTGCCTTTCCCTTACCTTGAAAATTTTGGAGGAAAATGCCACATTCAAGTTTTATTTGAAAGTGGTGTCATCTGCAGTGGAGCCCAGGGCAGACAGGAGCCTAAAAATCCTCTGGAGGTTGGTCCCATGTGTGCTGCCACCAGTATCAGCTGTGTCTCTTCTGTCTTCATCTGGGGAGCTCCTCCTGTAGCTCAGTATGCCTCTCTGGGGCTGGGGACAGGGCTGGGGAATGTGAAGCAAGGCTAAATCCTATGTTACTGTCAAAAACTGCACTTCCCTCAGCACAGGACATCTTCCCAGCGGAATTACCCCCATCATCCTCCTGCATCTGCTGGGCATTTTTCTGCTCTTCTTGTTGCAGCTCTGCAGAAGTGATGGAGCTGTTGGATAGGTTTGCATCATTTCTCACGCTTCAGAAAGTGTCTGGCCGGTTGAATACGACACACAGTACTTGTCCGGAGCCACAGACAATGGGGGAACTGCTTTGGTGTCCCAGGGCAGCATGGCACCCAGACTACGGCTGTCGCTCAGCCCCAGGCTCACCGCGCACAGCCAGAATCCCTGGGGTGCAACTAGGGTGCCCCAGGGTGGCATTGTCACACTCGTTTTTTCCAAGTAAATCTGCACCTGGAAACTTCTGTTGGTTATTTGGTGCTGCAAAGCCTTTTTCATGCTCTGACAAATGCTGAGATTATCATCAGCCTAAATGTCTGGAATAGCATTGCAGTGACTCAAAAGAACAGCTTTCTCCCCAAGCAGCCTTTGCCTAGTGACTCTGGATAATCTCCAGTCATTGACCTTGGTGCTTTGAAAGTGCATTTTGGCTTAAAGAGCTAAAGCTTAAGGCTTCAAAGGAATTGGGAAGCCTGCTAACCTTTAAATTTCTAAGCAGCGTGGGTGATGTGTGCACGGACAAGGGTGATTGTAGGGGTGGTTTACCTGGTTCTGACTCCTGCAGGATCTATGCTCATCCCCTGGAGCCTGTTCCCTCTGTACAGAGAGGCTCTCTGCTGCTGTCTTTGATTTTGTGCAGGTCAGCCGAGGCCATGTTTTCAAGTCCTGGGGTTTCTAAGGATATGAGGATTATCAGAAGATGGGAGTTATCCATGTGGAAATACAGCAAATACTTTGAACTCTCAATTTGAAGTCCATTTGTCTTGTCTTATAGCGTTCACGGCTTTTGTCTTGTCCTGTGTAGTTATTCTCTGCTTTGCCTCTCACCTTGGGATATGCAGATTCGCAGAGTTCATGAAAACCTTCTGCCCATGGACACTTAGAGATGGGTGCTGGGATTGTTTACCTGGTTAAAACTCTTTGCAGTTTGTTAAATCACCTTGAATAGAAATCTCAGCCATATTTGAAACTCTAAGAAGAAAACAGCTTGCTGTATTCTGTGCTGTACGCTTTTATTGTAGATTGGCAATCCTGGAACAGCTGGAAACTAATGTTTTTTAAATGCCAGAACGACTTTTCACTGCAGCTGGCTTACAGAACTAAGCAACTCGATATATCCCCTGAAATACCTCCAGATCTCTCAAAGGCAGCTGAAAGCTTTTTCCTTATCTGGAAGGAAGATAAACCTCTAACACTGACATGTATAAATGTGAACTTGTTCTGCCTGGTGGCTTGTTCAATTTGTTGCGGATGCTTTTTAAACACCACTAACTTCAATGCTGCTCTGTGCTGTGAGATCTGAGGCTAGAAAAAGGCACCTTGATGCTGAATTACTTTGCTGTGTTGATGATCTATATGTGTGCTTTCCCAGATCCCACTTTGCTGCTCTGAAACTATACCAGTATTGTTCTGCAGCGATTTGCTTTTCTGCCACTGAATTCTTACACACTGTGCAGCAACAGGAAACCCAAGCACCCGTGAGCTCCTCAAAGCAGAGTTAACCATGGCAGTTGGTGTGGAAGGAGCTGATGGGTGCAGAGGTGGAGGCAGGCAGGACTGAGAAATATGCTGATGAAATAAGTAAATTGGGGAGGAGGAAAGAAACGGCATGGAAGCGTACAGGCTGTCTGCTGGGTGCTGATGTGCAGCTGTGGGCTGAGACACTGCTGCTGAAGAAGCAGCAGGTCTGCACAAATTCGGCTTGCTTCTTCCCTCCTCAGTTTACTTATTTACTAGTCTATATCGTGGGCTCTGCTGAAGAAGCAGGATGCTGCTCAGTCTCATGGGGCCTTGCTGCAGAATATATCCCAGAAATTGGGGAATTTGTGTAGAAGAACAGTTACAGGCCCTGGGTTGAGCTGGCAGTGTTCATGGTTGGGAAACCCCTCCGTTCACTTGTAACCTGCGTAGGTTTGATGCAGAACGCTGAAAGCAATGCCACCTAACCTGTTTTTCACAAGACTTCTGTAAACTTGTCCTGGCAAGAGGAAGGTGGCATGTTTTCCTCTCTGCAGCTTTTCAATTTGGTTGGGCAGAGGAGGAGCCCTCAGAGGTGTGAGGTTCCTGCATGTGTGGTGGATGTTGGCAGCAGGTATAGAATGGGGCTGGAGGAAGGATGGAGCAGGTCTTCTCCACGTCTGTAAGTGTCTGATGGGGGGAAGACTGTAAAGAAGATGGAGTCAGATTCGTCTCAGTGGTACCCAAGGAACAGACAAGAGGCAATGGGCACAAACTGAAATACATGAAACTCATTTAAAAAGGAGAAAAAAAATTGTTTGGGTTTTTTTTTTAAACAGCATAGCAGGCAGCTGAATGGAGGCTGCCATCCTCAAACAAAATTGCCTTGCAAAGAGAGAAGGCAGGTTGTTCCTCGAGGTCAGTGGAAGGCGGGCACAGCCATATGTGATGTGTGGTCCTCATTGCTTCTGGTCTATGGTTTAAGATGTGCAAGGACCTACTGCAGGCTTCTTGTTGCGCTCTGGTAGAGGAGGGAGCCTGTAGCCCCACCAGGGAGCAATCCCACAAGATCAACTGTTTCTTACACTTGTTTTCTGTTCTTCAGGTTACGGCTTGGT
Source organism: Fratercula arctica (assembly GCA_947846985.1). Classification (NCBI taxonomy): domain Eukaryota; kingdom Metazoa; phylum Chordata; class Aves; order Charadriiformes; family Alcidae; genus Fratercula; species Fratercula arctica. The sequence goes on along the minus strand of CANTUZ010000015.1, from coordinate 12,019,510 downwards.
GCGTGAGTGCTGCTTTGCTTGGTTGGCAGGCTCCCCTGCTTTCCTGGAGCCTTTGCTGCAGGCTGGGCTTGTCAGGCTTAAAAACCAGACTCTGCACTAAAACCAGAGGGCAGATGCAATGTGCTGTGTCTGTTCATGCAAACTTGTGCACGTGCTCACTGCTGTGCGTTGTGGCTTCAGTTCTATTTCTCCTATATTCCTTTCTCTCCATGCCACAAGAGATGCCTTCCATAAGCTGCTCGGTAGTGCCCTGGGCCCGTTTTGGTGGGATGTGTGCTATCTCACAGCATCGTCAACCGCAGGCACTGTGGCAATTGCAGTAGTTCAGAGACAGGTTTGATTTGAGTGCTCAGTTCCGCTCCTGTGAGAGCGGAGGGGACTTGGCCATTGTGGAGGGTTAGACCTTGCCCTTACAGACTAATATCCATTCAGCTCCTCTTGAATTCTTCATTTTGGTGTGTTCATTACTGTATCTTCTGTGGCAATTTTGAGGTATCACTACAAATTGCAGCAGAAGATAGCTCATCTGCGATGAATCCCTTTCCCTTAGAACAACTCAAAATTGCTTTTTCTTTAACCTGCCACTTACCTCCCCATGGTACAGACATTTGAAGAGTCATTATTGCAATGAAGACCGTAAATATTAAAGACTCCCTAATTCTGAGGTAGTTATTTTGATCATAAATCAATGAGGTCTGGCTACTGCCTTGCTTGTTAATATTTTACAAGTAATCTAAGCCTTTCAAACCTCATGTAATCTGACACTTTCAGTTATTTTTTTGAAGCAGCCCCTTGCTGGCTGTTTAAATGCTACCACCAGCAAGCTGTGCTCCCTGCCACTGCTGCCCCCCCTCCTGGGAGTCACGCTGACTCTCAGCTCAGCAAGTGATGGCAACCGGGACACTTCTTCCTCCTCTTCCTCCTCCCTGCTCAAGTTCAGCCCTAGGAGTCTGCTCTCTCTGCTGCACAAGTTCTGCAGTGACCCTACAAGGAACTTCTCTGTGTGAGTTGATGTTGCCCATGCCCATCTGTGAACCTCAAGCTGTAACAGCCTGTACACTCATAGCTGGTGGTCAGAAGCCTGCTTTTGCACTGGATTGTGGGGTTCAGCTTTCCCTGTGGAAGTTGCATTTGGGGTATTTCCTGCCTCCTTGATGGGTTTTGGAAGAGGAGGTTGGGTTGTGCAGGCTCTGAGGTCCAGGTTACTGTTGGCCAGGTGCCTGATGGGAACATGCACAGGAGCAGCTTTGGAAACGGGGGGTCTCCTGAGTTTTCGCTCTCCTGACATCAAGCTGTTTGAGTGATTCAGATGTTGTCCAGATGTTATGTGGATATTAACAAGCCTAATTCCTTCATATTGCTGTCCCCAGGGTCACTTGGAGGTTGGGCAAACCACCCAGGATGGCTGGGGACATGCTGGGACATCCTCTGCATGGCCATGCAGCATGCCCAATCTCTGCTCTCTGCCCGTGCCAGCCTCCTCCATCCTCTCACCCTTCATTGCTGTGGTGTCAGGGGCTGACGTCAGGTTGGCACAGTGGCCAGGGTCCTTCCCCCACAAGGCTTTTCTGTCCCTTGTTGCAAGGGCAAGTGGGATTTGGTATAATCTGAGCTCAGATTGTCTGCAGGGATGGTGTGGACGTGTGGAGTTGGGTGTTGGGATGTGCTGGGTTTACGGTCCCTACTGGGATGTTGCGGATGGGGAATGGAAGCACGTAGCATCGTTGCAAGCAAAACCTGTGGGGTGTGTGGGCTGAGTGCTTTGCCAACTGTAACTGGCAAAATAAAACCACCTCCAATGTTCATACACTGATAAACAGCTTTAAAAGATTAAAGCAGAAGCGAATATAGTCCAGCATCAGGGTCTGATGTCCACAAGTCTCACCGAACCTCTGCTCTAAAACATGCCAGAGAAATCCTGTATGAACGTAGCTTGTAGCTAGGGCTTGAGTACAAAGGAGCACAACTCTTCTGTGATTCATTGGCGGTGTCCCCACCGAAGCCATGGTTAAAATGTGCAGACCTACCTGCCCCCACTCAAATAATGTTCTGGCAGGGCTCCTGTTTCACTGGCATTATCTGGAGTGTTTAATGTTAATATCGCTTTCACTTAGATTCGGCACTCCTCAATGTTTTCTTGTTACAGGAATTTCCTTAAGTAGAAACTTTTTCTTCAGAGTAATTTTTGGTTGATTATTGCTTATATATGCAATTAGTGTAATTGCATCTGATTATGCAAATTTATTTAATCATATAATTAGAACATGGAGGGATGAAATATAATGCAGTTGGGAAATCTTTTGTAAAACTTCCTGAGCTCAGTACTCTGCGCACAAGGTGGTGGTTATCTCTTGTGCTGTAGACTGGAGACTTTAGTTCAGCATCCTGGCTAGTTTCAAAATATATTTAAGACATGCTGTTAATTGCTGTTAAAGTTAGTTACACGGCCTTCATGTGTGAAGGTGTATAACTTCTATTTTTTTACATGATAATATCAGGAGCTTGCTGCTGAGCTCAGCCCTTCTGTTTCACATCATCTCCACCTTACACGCAGGGACGTGAAAGCATCAGTCCTGCATTGGACCCAAACCCCGGATCCTGCGGAGAGCAGGACAGGCATGGGGTGATGGGTCCTTGGGGTGCTCGTTGTGTGTAGCTCAGGGGCTGAACTAGCCCCGAAATCCCTTTGGAAAACACCCAGCCTTAGTAAGGCATATACGGAGGAAGAGGTAGAAATGGTGCATTTTCCAGACCATGGTCTTGGACGTGTTAGTTCTCATTCAAGAAATCTGGCAGGAGCAGGGGCCTGAACCTGCTTTTCAAATTTTTCACACAGTGCTTGAATTGCAAAAATACTGTTCTTTGTCATTCAGCGGTTACTTTTAAAGCTGTGCTAGGAGCTTCACAAAAGTAATCAAAGCGCCTTGCTTTTATGATCTAATTTTCAGCTGTGGCACAACAGCCAGGCTCACTGCCAAGAACTGTGGAGAGAAGAGGGGAAAAAGACTAGGATGATTATAGCAGGATCGAGTGATTTCTCAGCAAGACACGATTGTCTGTGTTCTGAAACAAGAGCCTTGTAAGCCGCAGGGTAAAGCAAATGTATGGTGTGTATGCAAAAAGCACAAACAGTATATTCTTATTTATTATTTGGGTTGTGTTAATGTCTCTTGCTTCTGGTAGGGAATTGTTACCAAAAGCGATTACCCTCTTCCCAGCGATAACGCAGTCCAAATGGCCGGTCTGGTGTACATCTGTCTTGATTATCTCTGCAAGGGCTGCAGAGATTTGCTGTCTTTTTGGCTTCACAGGGCTGCAGCTTCTTGTTCTTAGCTCGGTTTGGGCTGCCTTTTAGCCAGTGTATGTCTGAAGGTGGTTTTTACAGATGCCGAGAAGCTCGTGTGCTATTCCGAGTCCTGATTCCTCACAGCAGCAGTGTGAGGAATGTGAGTGGAGACAGGCAGGAGGGAACCTCATCTTCAGGTGTCCTGCTTGGTGTGCCGGGGTGAGCAGAGCTGAAATGAAGGCCAACATGCACTGAATTGAATTGCTGCAGAAAAAATGAACCCTCTGTCTGCTCTCCCACCACTGCAATGAGACCCATAAGTGGTTGGCTCCTTAGATCTGAAGAGCCATGTGTTTCAAACCACTTTGTGCTTTGCAGGGCTTGTGGCAGCTCAGAAGTTGCTCTGATGCATGGCTGTGGACATAAGTCCCCCGTATCTTCTGCAGACTGAAGGTGTTGGAGTGAGCTGCCTGGACTTCAGGCAAGTGCCTCCCCCCTATATAAAAAGTTGATGGGGTCAGGGTGGGGGTGTGGAAATACCCCCTTCACGTCAGGGTAGCAGACTAACGCTGAGTACTTGGGGAAGTCCTGCAGACCTGGCGCAGAACAGGGAGCACAGGAGAGAATCCAGGATGGAAATAGTCCTAGGCTGTATTGCTTGGTGTGGGGAGACAGCTTGGGCTCTGGAAGGGACTTGCTGACCTAATATTTCAAAAATGTCATTCGAGGAGCAGTTCAGGACTTGGCAGCCCAGCTGAGGACTTGCTGTTTCTCTCCTTAAAGGGAGTTTCTGGTGCCGGCTGACAGCAGTCAGAGCAGATTCTTCACCCTGGCTGTGCTGCTCTGGGGGAACATCTGAAGGAAAGACAAGATAGGGCTGGATGTGCAGCCCAGCTCTGCCCCAAGGCAGGTCTCAGCTCCTGGTGGGGGATCTGACCTGAGCTGAAGGATGCTGGTGATGGAGATGACATCCCCTCTGCAGGCAGCCTGGCAACACTTAGGAAACTTGGCCTGATTCCTGACCTTGCTAGTGTATATTAAAGTGGCAGACTAAAGCCTTCTTGGGACCTCTGTGAGAGTGCCTGTGGGTATTGTGTGGTCAAGAGGCACCTAATGGATGTGGCCTTCAAACAGGGTTTCAGTGTGACATCCTTGCTGGTGCCCATGCTGGCACAGAGGACCCCATCCATGGGCGTTTGAAGGAGTCTCCAGCTGCTGCCTGAATGCTTTCCATGCAAATGCTCATAGTTATTATCCACTGTGACTTATTTTACTGCAAAGGTCCTTGGTGTTTCAGCGCAGGGCAGATGTCTTCTCAGAGACAGAAAGGGGAAGCGTGATGAGGTGGCCTGAGGGCAGCGTCATTCCTCTTAACCTGGGAACTGTGACAGATGAAGCTGTAAAGTCACTTTTCTGGGTAGCCTGTAGTGAAATTAGGAAATGAAGCTGGATTTGCTGAGACCCAGGGCCTTTTAGCCTCCCTGTCCTTCCTCATTGTAATGTTTCAAGTTACCCAAATGGAAGGACCAAGCAGTAAACTAGATTTGCAGTTTTTTATTTTTCAAACAATGCTTTGAAATACTTTTATTGAGCAGCAAAACTTATTGCATTTGCTCATCTCCCACTCCCACGTAGAATACAGAGAGATCTTTCTCCAGAATCATATTATTTTCAAAAGGGTATTTTGTACCCTGCTCTGCTCAGTGCCTGTCTAGGAGACATGTGCAGCCATTTGATAAATATATTGTGGAAAACACCGTTGAAGTGGCAGTCTGCCTGCAGCAGAGGAATAGCTACAGGGAAAAACGGTAAATAAGGTATGTGTAAGTAAATTAATTTTGCTCATATAAGCTTGTTTGCAGCTTTAGTTCATATCTGCAGCATGAGCCTCTGATCTCCAGCAGGTGTTTCGCGCTGGAGGGATCAGGCTGGTGATGCAGTGAAGGGCTTTGGGCCCAAAGCTGCCCAGGAGCTTGTAGAAGGTAGTGGTGGTGTCCTTGTTTCACTGGGATTTCCCATCACAGGAAGATGCAGTTGTATTACAGCCTGACAAATGGCAAATCCACCATTGATTTTTGCCTCGCAGAAATAAATAATTACCTTTTGTACTGAGTTTTACGCACAATAAGACTGGTCGGTGTGTAACTGATTTGCTTATTCAGGAAGCATTGCTTTCCAATACGCTTTTGGGAAGATTTATCAGTAAAAAGGAATCCTTCAAAACAGCAGAACCTGAAACAAAGCCCAGCTCTACAGATGGACAGTTATTTTAAGTCTTGCTGGATTTTTTTAGCGTACTTTTAGCAGCACAGTATTTGTTGTGATGCTGTATGGGTCTATTTGTTTTGATTGGATGAACTGATTTATGGTGTTTATCTTAAGTTTGTCTATTTAAGTTGTCAATTAGCTGAAGATGTATTTTGCAGCCTGAGCTGCGGGTGAGAGCTGTGCAAGTGTGCTGCTGCTTTTGAGGGGGAGACGCTCCCCCCGGGTGCCTGGTCTGGGCAGTGAAGAGCTGTGCAGGTGGTTAACACGAGCATCGCTGTTTGCTGGGATGTGACTGCTGTTCCTGCTGCTTTTGGCTTTTTTTTTCCCTGTTGGCTGAGCAGTGGGGATGTGAGAGAGACACCCAAGTGTTCAATCCAGGTGGGTGATTTGTGGGCTTTCGCAGCCAGCTGCACAGCAACACGGGCAGATGCTTTCTTCCCCTCGCTTCTGCGTGTGGGGACAACCTTGTGGCAGGCGGAGGGAGGAAGGTGGGGGAGCTGCAGTCTTCAGTCGCAGGCTGATTTTTCTCTTGATGCTCCCTAGGAGTGAGGTGAACTGTGACTGTCCAGAAGCTAAAGCTGCTGTGAGGAAAGGCCTTGTGTTTTTTTCTCTGTAGGCAGAAGAGCAAAGCCAGGCTTTTAATGCAGGGTGGAATTGGAGTTTTACTCCCATCCCTTGTGCAAGCTGGATTAAATGGTGAAAGCATTGTTATTCCCGCCTTCCCTTCATTTAAAACGGTTTCTGTGATGGAAGGGAACATGCAGACTGGAGAGCTGCAGCCCAGCCCCAGTGGTGCAGAGGGTGGCTGCTGATGGCTGAGATGTGAACTGGTGCTTTCCTGGCCATGCAGAGCAGCCCTGGGGAGCTGCTGGCCTGCAGGCAGGGCTGGAGGCAGGTCTGTGCTTCCCAGGGGCCGAGGTGCTGACCTTCACTCAAAGCCAAATGTACAGGCATCCCATGAGGAGTCCTTTTGAGTGTCCTGTTGGGTATTGTGCTGCTCCACGGGCTCTGGAGTGCAAGGAAAGCCTCTTCAGAGATAGTAGGGTGGCCGCAGGGTTGTGGTTGCCCTGTCCCCATGCTCCTAGGTCAGCTCAAACTTTCCAAGCGCAAACCTCACACGAGCATTTTGCAGCCAGCCAGCGCTCTGTGGCCTTCCCACGACTCCGTATCGAAGGACAGGCTCATTGCTGAGCCCGCACAGGGCTGCAGCTGGCTTCCTACCTTGAAGCTTGGGGCTGGGGGGCTTGGGAGAGCGGGGAGGGCTAGCAGAGCAGGGAGGCTCGTGCTGCTTCGCCTGTGGGTTTGTGGGACCACGTGCGGTATGTGCTCTACCAAACCCCGCACCCCTTCCCTTCCTGCTGCGAGCCACCCCCCTGTGCCTGCAGCCTGGCTCCGAAAGGGATTTGTGCTTTGGGATTGAAGGGTTTAAATATAGTTTTAATAGAAGCTTTTAAAGCTGATCTCACTGTTTCATTACTGTTTTGAGCGAGTGACACTTCTGTCAATCTGTTTCAAACAAGCCTGCAGGAGAAGGGGGGAAGATTATACCTGGGTGGAGAAGGAGGGGAAGGAGATGAACAGTGGGCAGTGGGGAGGATCCTGGTGGATCTGGATGTTTCCTGTCTGTGACACTCTGTGCCCAGCATGTATACCCTGGGACTGGCATGCGACCTCAGGTGAAGCTTCCCATCCAGATCTTTCTCTAGTTTACTCTTATTGATATAAAAGGCTGCTTGATCTTGGCTGCTGTGCTTCTGCAGGGGACTCAGGAGGTCATCTCTGTCTGCAGCAGAGTTCAGCTATACTGGATTTAACTGGGTGTCATCGGGCAGCTTTGAGCCAGGCTCAAGCATTGCTCTGTGCTCCTCAAGGAGGGTGTCGTGTGTGTTCCCAGACAGATGCTGGATGGGGTTCACCCCTACCCTTTCTCGTAGAAATTAAAGGAAGCCAGTGTGGAAACAGGGTGATGCAAGTGGATCCCTGGCTTGCAGGGATTTCTACAGAACCTGCTTTGCATGTAGGGAACCAAAGGTTGCAATAGTTCAGAGTTAAACCTACCCTGAAACTTGATGCAGTCCAGGATGCTGCAATTAAAACTAAGCTGTCCCCCACTGTCCCCAGAATCTGGGCAGAGGGATGAGATGATGCATCCTGCAGCACTGCATCTTCAGAGGTGATTAAGAGATGACAGCCATGTGCTGCAGAGGATCATTTCCTGCTCTGGACTGCACTGGGAAGACTGAAATCTGTTTTAAATTGAGACTGAAATTAGCATCCAGGAAACAGCAATTTTATGCAGCAGTTCTAGCTTTGTATTGCATTTGTGTTCTGTAGGTCTTTTCCAAAGGAAAAGCTGATTCCCACATGCTGGTAATCATTAAGCGTTGTTGATTTGCAACTCAATATAGCTTTTATACATGGTGGGCAGCAAGGTGAATGCGTGTTTGCACACAGGCTGCAACTGGGGGGGCCAGGGATGACCCCGGAACCAGTCTTGCTTTTAAATTCTGCCTTTGCTGTTGACTATGTTGCAAATAATTGAGAGTGTGAAAGTCACCAGCCAAGGCTTCCAGGCCATTATGTGACACTCTCTAGGGCCTTACAGGGCAACAGAGACTACTGTGGAGCCCTAAATGGCTGTGGATTTGCTGTTATGCATGTTGGGTTTGGATACATACCAGAAGCTGTTGTAGGCTGTAAGTAAGAATCCAAGAGGCTGAAAGTTTGACCCTTGACTTGTTAAGAAACTGTACTTCTCCCTTTATTGTAAGCTCTGGTTGACCGTCAGCCTATCTACAGAAGGAGAAGTTCTCTTTAGTTTGTCGCTTGTTGCACATCAGATGATCTTTATTGCTTTCATATCTAGCTCAATGCTTGGGTTTGCCTTTCCTTCTGAGTGTTTGCAATTTGTTTACAGTCTGTCAGTGGTCTGCCTTCACTTTCTTTTATGTTGGAAGAAGCCGGAGATTGGTGTCTTGGTTATATTTCTGTTGAGTGAACATTCAGTTTACCTCTGTGTTTCCTTTTAGGTATTTCATGACGATGTTCCTTCATGCCACGTGCTGTCTGTGAGTGTTAGCATCGCAACTCTCTGCAGTGCCACCAGAGACCATACCAGCTGGATGCAGTGATGGGGGACTCTCCAACAAATGCCATGGATGGAGGCATAGACATGTGCTGCAAAGACACACAGACTGAACTGGCAGAGCGGGTAGCAGCCATAGACGTGGCTGTTGGCCCAGACAGAAGTGACCAAAATGGTGAAGACAACACTGAAGAAAATGACACAGTCTTTTCTGATAACATAAAAGCCATCCAAAGAAATGGAGTCAACAGTGACAAAGGAATGAATGAACTCCTGCCTTCCCAACGGCCAGAAGACGCTCACTGCAGGCACGTTCCCAAGAGACCTCTCACTAGACCTGTCCTATCAAGTAGAAAGTTCTCTCTTCAGGAAAGATCATCAGGAGGTTATTTGGCTTCTAGCAACGCTCCAGGTTATGGTCATTACGCCACAGGGCCATCACCACGTATAATGAGGAGACCAACAATAGAGTCTAACCGGGTCTCCATATCAGATTCTGAGGTAGGCATGTCCTCCCCTGTAATTGTGGTGTCAAGGTAAGGTAAGTCTGTCTTAACTGGTAATGGGAGTCTTCAGTCTTTTGGAGCAGTCGATCTGAAAACCCTGTTTTTTCTAAGGGGGGGGAGCGGAATATCCCTGAAACCAGAGATTTCATTAGCTTGGAATGGCTGAACACCTTTGCATCCATCCCCCAGACCTCTGCTGGGTGTAGCCCAATCCTGAAATGGGCTCCTTCAGCCCTCACCTGCCTGGGATGGTCCTGCTGTGGGGCTGGGACCCCTGTGGTGTAGCAGTAGCATGCAGAAGGCCTGTCAAGCTCTTCAGAGAAAGCGCTGTGACCAAATGGCTTTGCTCTCGTGTCCCTGCTGTATGTGCCCTTCAGGAGTTTATCAGTCACAGCAGCTTTGCTGATGGTATTTAATGGATTTAAGCTTCTGGAGATTATGTATCTCCTATTGTATTTTGCCATTATTGAAGGCATGATTTAATTTTATAAAGAGCTTAAATGCACTGGTGTTTCCTACTCCTGTCAGGATTTTCCTTTGTCTTTAGAGCATTTATACGGGTCTGTAACAGCAGTGACTGAGGGCTGTGACCCCTCTCTCCTTCAGAGGAGTGTCTCAGGGTGGTTGCGGTTGTTCTTGCTTGTCTATCTTGTGGCTGCTCTCTCGGTACCGGACCTCGGCACAGACCTATCTCAGAGGTGTAGCATGCTGTTAGTGGTCAAGTGTATTGATGGAAGTGGTGTGCTGGCAACAATTCCCTGTGGTGTGCTGGGTGGGGAAGCCTGTCCCCTTCTGCTGTCCCAGGGGAAGACGAGGAGGAAGGCAGGTTCTTGTTATGACACTTCTTTCCCACCAGCATATGTGCTGTCACAGGGAGCAGAGAGAGGGGCTGCTCGGACCGCGCTGCCTGGTGTTGCACTGAAGATGCTGAGCCTGCGGCAGTGCCTGTGAGAAGGGGCATGCAGATCGAACTGAGGGTTCAGCTGGGCTTTCTCTTAAAGTGAGGCATGATGGAGGTGGTGTAAATGGTTATTTCTCAAAGCCAAAATGTTTTGTAAAATGCTGCTGGTTGGGGAAGAATTTTAAGTGGGGAATGGGCTGTCTGAAGTACTGGAGAGGGAGCACTGTCTGTGGCGCTGCCAGCTGGTTTGGGGAAAAAGCCCAGTCACACCTCAGTTGTCCCCCAAGCCCAGGCTATGCTTCTTCCTGAGATTTTTATCTGCTATTTGTGGAGCAAAACCAAGGTTTCCATGTCCTGCCATTTTTCTCTGGACTAGGTTTTTTCCCCAATCATGTTTGCCTTGTGTTTCTGCTCTTAGGGAATGGGGCAGGGCAGAGGGAGGGGTGGGAGATGTCTGTGGGTGCCACAACTCCAGTCTCACTCACCAGAGAGGAGGTGGAATGCTGGAGAGAGGAGTGGTGGTGGTGGTATGGACCTGCTGGCCTTATCCTTCAGGGAGGGCTGTGTCTCCTGCCCTGTTACTGTGGGAGATGAGCCCAGAAGAAGCCTCTGGTTCATCTTGTGACCATGAGCCTTGTTCTGGTGAGGGATAGGCCCTTTCCATGGGCATTTTCAGTCTCTCTGTCCTGTAGGGCTGGCAGTACAGTGATGCTTACCCAGAGGATTCAGCTCTGCTGCTGTGCCCTGGCACTGAAGTGGGACAGACAGCAGCTGGGGGCTCAGGAGCCCATCTGACTCTTCCTCACCCAGTCAATGGGGAGCATGTTGCTGAACATGGCTCTGCCAGCATCAACGTGCCAACGTGTGCTCTTGGGCACTGTGGTACTCCTAGACACAATGTTTAAATACCACCGTGATCCCACTCTGTGTCATAAAGGACCCAAATCACTGGAGTTTAGACTTTTGCCAGTGTGGGTCCAAGTGACCTGGAGCTTCACATCTATGTGGCTTAGTGTTTCCCTCCTGAAAAGTGGCAACCTGACAGGATGGGTGCTGTGTGTGAGCAAGCCGGCCATCGTCCTCTGGGAAGTTTTGTAGGTCACACTAGCTGTGAGATGGGTCATAGTGTCCTCGGCTGATAGAGGATATCTGCAGAAGGTGCACTGCAGAGCTTGCAGCTTCTTTGCCAGCAGCTGAATGCTTTAATAAGGGAGATGGGGAGGGAGAGGAGCCACTTCTTGGAAGCGGATGTGACTTGCGTGCCAGCTCTCCCATCCTGCAGTACTTTGTGCCAGGAGTGGGGCTTGTCCGAAATCTGCTTCAAAGTAACTGCAGTCGAGTGTGACTAGCACATTCCCATCTGCAAGCAAATTCAAAATACTCTGTCCTCTTCTACAGCATCTGCATCTTGGGGAGCAATAGCTACTGCCTTGCGGTAGGAAATGAGTATAGTTTGAAATGCAGATGCAGAGCCCTTCATTTTGCTGCTCCCGCAGCAGTCCATTATGCAGTGCTGCATTTTAATGGTCACTTTGATGTAACTGTTTACAGCCCTGCTCCAGTGCAGCCCAGATGCTTAACAAAGCCATGCTCATTGGAAAGCATCATTCATATTAATGGGGAATCGCTGCGGTAAGAGGGGGGAGGGAGCCCAGGCAAGAGCTGTCTCTTCAGAGGTGGGCGCTTGCCATCGCAGCGGTGCTCTTGAGAACCGTGCTTCGCCTTTCCAGCTTATAGGGACAGTATCTGTATCCTGTGAGGAATAGCAGGAGGACTAGGAAGATGCACAACTTTTTATAGAATAAAGTTTGAGGCTGACCACCGACTAATGAGAAGTGGTAGGTGTGTGACAGCAAGGTGAGCGTGCAGCCAAACTCAGCATCCTGTGTGTGACCTGCCAGGGGTTGTTGCAGGGTTGCTGTAGTCAAGGCTGAGAGAGACACTGGCAGTCCAAATACAAGCTATACAGCTAACTGAGATACAGCAGGGAACTTGAAAGAGAAATGCAGAGCAGATTTGATGTTGTTACATGTATTTGCTTGGTGCATTCGCTGTAAGCAATTAGCAGAGCTTTGCACGTGGGCAGGAAAAGACTAAGCAGAGCCAGGAGGTAGGACCAGGGTTTCCAAGAGTTACAGGGGACTCCCTGATGAGGTTTTTGGCCCTATGGGGGATAAAATAACCCAGCTGCTGTCGTATTTTTGAACATTTTGATACATAGACCATCAGTAAGCAGGGAGGTTGGTAGGTCACTCTGACAAGATCCGGCGCACTGTTCACGGCACTGCCCCATCTCCCTGCAAATAACTCTGACACATCTTGTCCTAGGGAAGCTGCCCGTTTCTACTAGAGTCCATGTCTCTCACCTGCTTAAAGCCCTTTTGGATTTGCTCCTTGGATTGGGTGTCCAGCGTCATCAGTCACTGCCTTTTGGGTGGCAGGGCATCCGTCGCTCTGGCTCGCAGCTGCTGCCTGATTTGAGTTGGAGTCTGTGCAAAAATTAAGATGAAGCTCACGAGCATTTGGGCTTTATTGCATGTGCAGACGCCGCCTATCAGGAGCCGAGATGGATGGCACAGCTGCATATCAATTTCCTGCATTATGCCGATAGTCATCTAGGATTGAATCTGCTTTCCCTCCTCAGTGATAGCAGGAGCGGCATCTTGCTGCCTTGCTGTCAGCAGTTCTGTATCCTTGACTGATCTGGAGAATAATAGAGATGTGCTATATGAGGAGACTGGATATGGCAGAGGTGAATTTTCTGTTGTTGTTTTCTGCTGAATTATGGAAGAACCACGTGCTCAGTTGGAGATGCTGCTGAGATTTTTAATGCTGATTTAAATACTTGTTCACAGGCTGGGAGGAAAGCTTGTATTCAGGGATCAGATGGCCAAGAGTCGAAGCTGAGCCTGTGACGCTGTGGGAGGCTTCATGCAGTGCTGCGAGTAGGCAGTGAGTTGTGCCATCCCGTCCTCAGGTCTGGTACCCCAAACGCCTGTCTTCTGGGTGGGTTTTCTTGGGTTTGTTATTTAGGAAGACAATGGCTGCTGGGCTAGCAGGGCTGCAGCAGAGCCAGGGCTTGTTGTCTTACACAGAGGCAGTTCCTGATCAACCGAGCAGAGCCACCAATTAGCTAATTGGGACGAAGAGTTGGCAGCTGCTGGTGTCTTGCAGCCACTGCTGACAAGTCTGGATCTGCAGTATTAACTCCGCAAGAGAAGTAGCCCGTTCCGCTCTCCTGGCGGTGTTACTGTGTACTTAATTAACCTGATCTGTAACTTTCAAAACTCCCTGCTTGTTCCCCTCCTTTCTTTGCTTATTCATGGACCATAGCCTGGAAGGTTCTTCCAGTGCTGCCTTCTCTGGTAGGAGTGCCCACTATGCTGGTGGGATTTCTGCTGCCTTTGCTGCCCCTCAGTGCTTTGCAGTAAGAAGAGAAAGGCTTTGCCTTTAGTGATGGCACAGAAGTGATAAAGCTGAAGCTATTAAGGGTACATAACTCTGCAGAACTAAGGTACGGGCACCAGAGTTCAGGTTGCTGGCCCACATGGCCTCTATTGATGTGATGTTCCTGTCTCCTGCTTGGTGCTGGCAGCATGGTGAGAGGAGAGGGTCTTCCACAGGGCTGCTAAAAGCAGCTTCTGCTTTGCTGCATGGATGATGCTCCAGTGCTTGTATGTACCAGGGCAAGGATCTCTGAATGTGTTTGTACAGACTGCTGGGTGTCTTGTCACAGTGTTTGACAGAGCTTGTCCCACCTAAAATGGCAGGACTTCTATCTGTGAAAGGGTAGAGGTCCTGCTTGCTGGAAAGTGGCATTTGAAAATGCAATGCTGTTTGGTTTTTTTTTTTTATTCTGCCATCCCGAACCAACCTTTTTAGGTAGACAGGAAAAGTCTCACTTGGAGAGTGGCTAGAAGAAGAATAAAAGATGTCTTTTTTTCTAGGCTTCTTCCCCAGACCTGCCAGCACAGTTAATTGCTTTATACTTTCTCTTCTCAGCCAGAAGAGACTGGAAGTTGTCTTTTCTCTTTCACATGTTCCACCCACTCCCTGGCATCCCTTTTCTTCCAGTCACAGTGTCCATGTGGTCCCTCCACCCTCTGGGATCAGTGGGAGGCTGTTACAGCTCCCCGCTGCCTGGGTGACCCTGCACATCATGGTGATGGGCTGGGGCTGTGTGTGCTTTAGCAGGAGTGGAAACGATGAGTGGGGCCAGTGCGTTCTCCTTCCTCAGTTCTGCTGCTGGCCTGAGCACGCAGGGAGGAGGATGAGCTGACAAAGGGGAATTTTCCTATGCTTGATGTCCATGGCTTATCTCAGAGTCATGGAAAATAAAGCACTTATTTGTCATTTCTTTCCTTGGCTTTCCACATCTTTATCATAGACCTGCTGCTTGTTTGGCCAACTGGTTTGAAGCAACTGGTGTCGAGAGCTGTGAGAGGCAGTGCTTCAGTGTTGGGCTGATCCAGGTCTCATGGTCCTTCGGTCTCTTGGAGCTGCTTGGTTTTCTTTACAAGGTCACAATTTCCTTGCTGTGTGCAAAGGTAAAACCAGGTGGGACCAGGGCAGTGGCAGAGACCGAGCTCCTACATAGCGTGGGCTGGAGAGCTTCCCCTTCCAGCCCCGTGAGTCACCCAAAATAACATCTTCTAGAGGTCTTACTGTGGTGCTCAAATGAGATCTCTCTTGAAAAGATCAAAGATATGTGGAAAACATTTCTTCAAAGAAGAATCCCCCAAAGGCACTGCTAATTTCTCTTCCTTGAATTAATTAACCTTTATTTAAAAGTTATATTTCCAACTTGTCTAAGGGCAGGGTTAAGAGAACAACACCCAAAGCTGCAGTTGCAGTGGGGCTGGAACGTGGCTGCCTTTGTCCCACCAGTCTCAGACCTCTTTTATGCTTCTAGCCACTTTCCAAATGAAACCCCAGGGACCTGGCAGGTGCCTGAGCTCCTGCATCCAATTTTGGGGTCTTGCGTGGGTGACCCCAGACCATGGTGCTGAGCCTTGATGTTGTGCTTTCTGCCCAGCTGTGGCCAGTGCTCCTGCCAGTGGCCTGTTGTGACACTCTGTCCCTGGGCAGCTTTTTCACTTGTATTAGGGGCAGCAATGAATACCCCTTTTCTGGCTTTTATTTTCATTTTGTCTGTCCTCAGAACTGTTTTCACTTCCTCTTCCAGCCGGTTGAGTTTAAACCAGTGCTGTCTTCATTACTGGCTTTTAGTTCCCAATTTTCTTTCCCATGCTTCTCTTTAAAGTGTATTTCTGACTTGCTGAAACTTGTATTTCTTTTCAGATTAGTGAATCTGTCTTCTTTTAGGGGACAAAGTTCTGCATTATATATGTATGTATGGAGACAGTCTGTTTTCAGAAATATCTTACTTCGGAAACCAGCTCTGGCTCTTCCTTCCCATCCCGGTGTCCCCCCACATAGCAAAGGCTCCATTCTCAGTTTCTCGGGGTTTCTATCACACAGCAGTGGCAGCAACGCATTCATGGAATTGGGCTTGGACTCTAGACTTCACTGTCCTTTATGATTTTTTGATCAATTTTTGTTTTGTGGCATTGATTCACCTCCCACCTCCCCTCTTGAGCAACACCTGACATGTTAGCAAATGGGACATCTTGTTTTTTAAGGCAGAACAATTATTGCACGCTTGGATGGACCCAGGAGTCTAATTTGCTGACAGCTTTTCATTAAAGGATCTCATTAAGGTTCTTGGTCTGTTCCTTTTTATCAGCAGTTGCAAATACATTGGTGTGATGAAATCAAGAGGATTGTACAATGTTATCTTTAAGAAACACTTGGCCCAGAGATAGGTGTTTCTCTCTGATAAAGAAATAGTACAATTATCCCACTTCCTGCAGGAGAACCAAATAATAACACAATAACAGCCCTGCCAGTCTGCAGACGCGTGGCAGGAGCCGCTTGAGCTGTGAATTATGGTCTTTCTGCAAGGAGGGGAAAAAAAAAAAAAGGTAGAAAGCACCTATAATCTGGTTTGAGTTTTGCTGTGTTGAGCTCAAGTGCTTGAAGCACCGCAGAAGCTAAGACGACAGTGCTTCTCACCGGTAATTGCCTGAGCGGAGAGTGAGGGAGCTGTGGGTCGGGTAGGGGTGCAGTGATGGCGAGTGTAAACTCTCGGAGGCTGTGCCGCAGCCCTGGAGCCCCAGTCCTGTCCGGGGCAGCCAGGCCCTGGCATCACCCTTCCTTCGGACCCTCTTGGGATGTTCCCATCCCAGTATTTATCCATTCCTTTCCAAAACAAAATCCCCAAAGGCAGGTGTCCTGGCATCACTCATGATCTCCGTTTAGCAGCAGTGAAAGACCAGAGAGATGCTTCAGGTGATTGGTCTGGTGTGGGGAAAACAGTGGTAATTTCTAGCCAGAGGTAAGAGGATCAAAGGAATTGGTGCCTTGGACACAGGGAGCAGGCGCAGTCCCTCCTTGGCTGCACTGAATGTTAGTGCTCTGTAAGGGAGTTTGCCCAGCTGGATGGGCTACATCCCACACAACGGACTGCGCTTCTTCAGGAGCGAGCGGGGGGAAAAATGCCACCATGGCTTCCTGCACGGTGGGTTTGCAAGGATAAGCTGCAGGCTCTGTGCTTTAGAGATGCCACCTTGGCTTGAAACAAGATACTGAGTGCGTGTATATGCCTGCATGTGAAGGGCTGTACTTGTGCGAGTAATCCCTACTTGGGGGAGGAGGCCTGTTAAGGGAACCTGGCCATTGCAAGCTCGCTGGTGCGAAGAGCAGGCAGTACTAAGGTGGCTGGAGGCTTTCTCAGAGACGGGGTCACTTTTCCTGCCTGTCTCAGCCGCTCTGGTGAGCGTTTCCCCATCTCCGCAGCGCTGTAGTTCTGCACAGGACAAGGTGAGGGGTGCGAAGTCGAGCACTGGGGAAACCCAGGGCAGGGGACACCAACAGAAAACCGTTGCTGCTGAATTTGTGGAAACTGCTGCAATGCAAAGCACAGCCTTGGGCTGGGAAGTGAATCTACTGACACAGGATTTTCAGAGGAATTTGTCCTCCACGCGTCCATATCCCTCGGTTCCTGTGTGCTGCCCTCTTCTTTGGGGAGGGGAGTCCTTTCTACAAAATTAAATAGGATTTGTCTTTGCTGAATGTTTCAGTGGTTTTGTGCTTTAGATCTTGGGTTTTGCTGGGTCATTGTCTCTCTTCTCTTGTTGCTCCTAGTCCTGATGAATTGGTTTTTGCCTTTGGAAAGACATGTGCTTTGCTAGCAGCACAGTTAATGCACCTCTGTGGCCCCATTACTCACAGTTGGCTCTTCCTCCCTGTCAGGGTGGTGGAAAAATCTTCCTTCACTAGAAACAAGGTCAAGATTTAAATCACCCCTTCTATTCCTGACAAGCCACTGCTTGCAAACTTTAAAACTCATCAGTTCCCCATTCCTTCATTCACCTTTGCTGTGATGATTGCTTGCATTAGGAGTGTTTTCTGGTTGGTGATGGAGAAAAGGCAGAACTATCTACCACACGTGTGCTCTAATGCATCCTGAGAGGCAGAGGAGTGTTGCCTTCAGTGGGGATGCTGCACAGGGCCGGGGCTGTAACACCCCCTGTTGTTACAAATGGACCAAAGGCATCTGGCACAGCTTTGCTTTCCTGGCACTGCTTCTGTAGATTGCAGGGCTATTTTGAGGTTTCTGGGAAGGCTAATCTACCTGTCTGCATATTTTTATATCAGCTTTGTTGCCAAAGAAGTGCCCGCTGTGGAGGCTGGAAGTGATTTTTCCAGCCTGCTTTAGTGCTTTGCAATCTCGGGGAGAAATACTGGGTTCAAAAATGCTGTCTGGGGAAGTGGGTCCTGTCTAAGGCTCAGCCCATGTACTGCAGTTGGGAACTTGCCCCCTTCCCTCACCCCACCGGGTTTGCGTCTCTCCCCTCCCCTGCAATGCAGCGAAGTGCTGTGTGTGAAGTCAGGACCAAGGCAAAAGCCACTGCAGCCCACCCTCCCCAGTGCTGGCACTGCAGATGTCCCTGCAAGAGCACTCTGACTCTCTGCCAGGAGCTTTGCGCTGCAGCAAGGTGTGTGCTGTCCTCCTGCAGACCCTGTTGTGGTGGCCGAGCCGGGGAGGTCCCCTGGGCACCCGAGCCGGGGAGGTCCCCTGGGCACCCGAGCCGGGGAGGTCCCCTGGGCACCTGGGCAGCTGCAGGGAGAGCTTGGTGCAGGCAGTGTATGGTGCTCACCCTGCGCTTGTGGCCTTTAGTCCCTCAGGCTTCTGCAGTGTCTGGGATGTTCTTGTAATTAATGATGGTGGGAGGGGTCAGCTCCAAATGAAATACAGCTGTGGAGGTTTTGCTGCTGCTGTGAAAGACTTTTTCATTAGGTAGTACAATACTAAAGGAAGTGGTGGACTTGGCATCAGATGACTGCATGGTTCCTCTCTTCTACCTTGGCTTCCAGTAGTTGACACCTGGGGCCACCGTCACTCCCTGTGTGGCTCCCAGTCTGTCGAATAGCTCAGCACCCCGTCATTACACCCTTGTCACAGCTTGCTGGGGGTCTGCATCCACCACCCTTCCATCCCTTGTAGTTTCAGTGCTGGATAGCTTGCAAACAGGGATCAGGCCTGCTTAGGGGTGATTTATTTTGGCAAATACTATAGTGGCTGAAGGGAATCCATATTCTTTGTGTTGCATTGCAAAAGAGCTTGGCTCCGTGTGCTCCCCTCAAAGAGCAGCCTGTGATCTGGGTGAGAGCTCCCCTGGGTGCAGCCCCAGCCTTCGTGCACCATCTGCAGAGGGTCCCTGTCTTTGCCAGGCTCATGTTGGGAAGGGTACGGGCTCACGCTGCAGTCCTGGGGCTGGCGTGGGTCCCTGGGTGCTGGGAGCTGCCAGCCCCTGAGAGCCCTGTGAGCTGGGGATGGGTGTTTGCCTGCTTGGTATTGAACACAGCCCAATGTCGATGGTTAATGTAAAGAGGCCGGGGCTGCTGTCAGGCTCACCAGGGTGAACCTGGAGCAATACTGGAGAATTGGGGTGGAGGGGCCTCTGGTGTTACGCCAGCACAGCCAGAGTCAGAATTCAGCCCATAATTGCTTTGTCTTGGGCTACCAAAAAAATTCAGTGCTTATACTGTAATGTATACTGGTTTAAATAAGGTTTAATCTTTCATTATTCAGCACTCTGCCTCTACTTGATGCTAATTCAGACTCAGTCATTTCCTTTTACCAGTACTCTAATTATGTTCTCCTTTTGATCTGCAGGACTGTGTGCAGTTAAACCAGTACAAGCTGCAGAGTGAAATAGGCAAGGTACGTTACTGGAGCTCGTGTTTGTCACTGGAGCTTGTGCACACACACAAGTACGAGTGGAAAAACTGTGCCATCCTGAGACTCATTGCAACTTGTGTTTGTTTGGGGTTTTTTGTTTGTTGCCTCTTTAGTTTGAACGAGTTTTGTTCAAGGTCAAAGTGGAGCTACTTCCTCTGAGATCTAAATTTATTTTCCTTCCCTCTGAAGGTGGTTAAGCTGGCTCCCTTCCAAGGTGTTTGCTTGCCAAAAGTAACACTAAGAGCCTTTGATGCATTAATACAGTCCAACAAGGAAAGAAAACAAAACAAAAAAATCAGGGCAGGTGTTTGGTTCCCATCAGGACTAGTTTAAGTTTTTATGTCCATGGATGAGATGCTAGTTTAATTCTAGTCCATGTTTAAAAGCTGAAGAATGATTCAGAAGAGATTCCTCCAAAGTTATTTAAAGGTCTGGGCTGGTGAGCAGGTCAGACACCTGCACATTTGGATGTCTGCCACCATTGCAGATGGGTCCATGAGTGACGGTGCTGCCTGGAAGTTGTATCTACCTTTGCAGTCGGAACACTGCAGTCAGAAGGGACTGCACCCTGAGCTGCAGAGACCTTCACCAAAAGTTTCATTAGACCAAACTCCTCTCCAAAGTGAAAGGCCCAGGGCTATGGGAGGTGGCACCCCTACCATCTGCGCAGTGGGCTGCTTGCAGCCAGGGTGTCAGGCTGGAGATACCACTGCTGGTGACACAGCAAGTATCATCTGAAACTCACACGCAGCTTCAGACCAACTTACAGCTCTCGCCATTGGCTTCAGTATGATTTAAGGAGAGTGCGAGGCCTTCTCTCTAGTGGATTTGCCCCTGATGCCTCCTTGCCTGCAGGTCACAGTGAGCACATAAGCACGCTGAGTTTGATAGAGGGTCTGCTGGACATACTATGCTTCTGGATCAGCCAGATGACTTCTTGGCCTCCTCTGAGACCAGGACCTTCACTCCAGCTCTCAGTGAAGTCAAGAGAAATGTTTTGAAGGCTGTAGTGTTCATCCCACTCATTTATTCAACAAGCCTGTGTCAGGGATGATACCTAGCCACGGTGTCATGTCGCTTACGTTTATGTATAGTGTTGACACAGAACTGTGGAAAAAATAGTGATTTGGATGGAGTTTGGCTTCAGGCTGTCACTGGAGCTGTGGATACAGCAGTGATCCAGGCCCGCATTGGCATGGGCAAGAGGTGGTTGGAGGAGAGCAGGCAGCTTGTCCTCACTGAAGTCCATTTGCTATCAAGAGATGAGCAGTTTTGTGCTGAAAATTGTCTTGCACAGAAGTACAGGAAAGGAGCTGATACAGAACTTCCAAACTTGCACAAAAAAAAAATCTGCTTGAAAATTATTCTCTCTGCTCCCCACACGCGTTTGAGTTAAGACAGACACAGTGGCTTTGGCTCAGGGCAGGAGGTGATGGGCTAATGCTCAGCTCCTCCAAACGCTGTTAATCCTCAAATACCCCGTGGCTCCAACAGAGCTGCCACCATGTACAACCTTGCTGCGGGGTCACATCCCCTGCAGACTTTGCTCAGGGCTTGACGCTGGTTTTTTTTTTTTTTCCCCTGTGTAAGGCCATGGTCTACCAGCCTTGAGCAGCAAGGAGATAAGGTGAAGCTGCTGAACTGACTGTGCAATTTGTGTTTATTTTTAGGGTTCCTACGGTGTTGTGAAACTGGCCTACAACGAGAACGATGACAAGTATTATGTAAGTGTCCCTCTCCTCCGCTCCTCACTGCTGCTGCTCCTCATTCCCCTTTGCCCCCCGGGAGCTGGGTCCCCTCTGCCTTGCTGCTTTTAGCATATGCATTTCTGATTCAGGTAACATGCAAGGAATTGAACCTCCCCACTGGGGATGGTGCTGCTGCCTGTGTGTCTGCTTGTGTGTGGTGCAGAACGGGAGGGAAATCGGGTGGGCTGCTGTACATAACAGGCGGGGATCTCGGAGGCAGGCTGCAGAAGCATATTGCTGATTTGTCTTGACATTTTCTAGCTATGAAGCAGGTCACCTGAAATTAGAGGCATGTGGGTGGTGGTGTTCAGCGCCTGCTGTGCATTGGAAGATCGGCCTTGAAGAGGCGCGTTTTGTAAGGAAATGGGGGCGTTGATCAGAAAGATGCTGAACAGCGTGGTCCAGCTGGGCAGTGCCTGGCTCCCCTGCGTGTTACCCCCTTGCAGGGTGCCTCCCCGTACACCGAACAGGACCTTGCTCTCAGGTCGTGAGCTGTAGGGTGCGGGGCAGAAAGCAAACCTTGGCTTTTAAATCCTTTGCTGAGCTGAAGGCAGAGTTGGAGGGTTTCAGATTCAAAAAGGCTGCTTGTGCTGAAGGCTCCTTCCCTGTCGCTCCCCTTTCCAGAGGCAGGTGAATCCCAACCATCCCAGCTGGGGTTCCTGTGAAATGCAGATGTGCTTGCATCCCTGGGCTTGCCCCGTGGCATGTTTTGTTCAGGCTGAGAGCAGGAGCTGGACAGCTGGCGAAAGGAAAACTGCCTTGTGTGTGGCTGTGCCTGGAGGCTTGTAGAAACAGCTTTGGGCAGTTGATGGTGGATCCCGGGGCAGGTGTCTGCTGAGCAGAGCTGCGTGGTCGCAGTGCTGTTGAACCCAAACCCCGTTGCCCTCGACGCAGCCCTGCTGGGTCTGGCCCTGCACTTCAGCTGCTGCTCCGTACTGTGTTTGGTGAGAGGGGTCCTGCTTTCGCTGCCGCGATGGAGTGGCCTCACAAGGGGGGAAAATGGGCCCATCAGAGCACCCGGGCAGGCTCGTGTGCTGCTCCCTGTCCCAGTGCACAGAGCTGCTGGCCTTTGTACAAAGGAGTATATGCCGTGGAGGTATAAAGTGCTCATTCCCCACTGCTCCCAGCCAGCTCTTCTTCCCTGACTCTTGGATTTACAAGTGACATACCAGGTTGGAGGGGTCGGATGGAATTGCATGCCTGTTAGTGTTTGTTAGCCCTTCCGCGCTTCCAGCAGGCGTGAAATGGCAGGAGAAATGTCTTGAAAGGAAGGACGGAAGAGATGAGGCAAAAATCTGGACAAGGTGCCCTGGAGCTGGCCAAGCCAAGGAACCACAATTCTTTCCATCTCCTGTCCTTTCCAAGCTGACTCACCCACCGCACTGGAGCGGTTGCTGTTTCCGATGGCTCCCTTTCTCTGCTGCCCTCCAAGTCTTCTCTCCCCTGCCCTGCAGCAGGGTGGGTTTGTTCCGCAAAGAGCGATGGTGCCAGCCATGGCTTCCCTGATCCATCTGTCCCACCGGCGCAGGCAGTGCCAGGACCAGCGGCACCGGGTGGGAACACATCACATCATATTTCTTGCCAGCTGAGAATATTTTTGCTTTGAAAATTGTGATCTTTACATTTTGGTGCTGCCCTTTCTTTCTGGGAATCCCGATGTTGTGCTGCAGGCTGCCCAGGGTGGGCAGGGTGTCTGTCACAACTCAGCAGGGAGAGGTGGCTTTAGGTTTGCATTGCCGGCTGCGTTCTTGTCCACGGTTTGGATGTAGGTTAACGCTGTGGATGTAGATTTAGCTGGTCAAATCAAAGACAAAAGTGAAAGCCTGTGTCCAGGTTAGCCTGGTGTGTCTTAGTTAATCCCTACTTAATCTCCATTTCTTTTTCTAATCTAAGCAAACACTTTAAAGCTACTGCAGCCTGAGGGTGGCTGTCATGCCTGGGAAGCTTCAGCCTCGCTGCCCAAAGAGGGACAGGGTGCGCAGACCTGCCAGTGTTGCAGGCACACGCTCACGTTCACCCCAGTCCTTTGGTTGAGGCAGGGTCTGAACAAGATCTCAGCTGGGACCCTGGGGCTGTGAAGGTGATCCTGGGAGGTGTGTGGGGCGCTGCAGTGGATGGAGAGATGGGAGCGGAGCGAGAGCATCGGCAGTACCTGCCTGTGTTTCACTGCAGTGGATGTCGGCATATGGGAGAAGAGAGGGCAGATGGCTGCACTGCTGCCGTGAGGCTGCGATGCTAAAGTCTCTTTCATATGCCTGCTGCCCTTTCGGCTGGGGCAGTGGGAGCTTTCCCCCTTCCCCACGTGCAGACAGGCTGTCACCCCTAATCCTTCCAGGTGCCTGTGCTTGTGTTTTCCAGGAGGACAAGCTGTGATGGAGACACCTCCACTTTTTCCAAGATGTTAAAACAGCCCAGGAGCTGGCAGACTTTTTTTAAAGCTTCAGAGAAATAGCACATTGCATAACTAGCTGATGGTTGCTTAGCTCCCCACGCCTCCCAGTGTGTCTGACCCACATGCCCTCTCAGCGCTGAGATAACTTGCAGGCTGCTCTGCTCATCACTCCTGTCCGAGGCTGCACTGCAGCAATGTACCCCGACCCCCCGGGGGGTACCTAATGCAACTGCCTGTTACCAGTAGTAGAAGCAATTGCAATTCTGACGTTGGGGAGGGCCTTTTCTGTGTATTTATTTTGCTCCGAACTTAGCTCTGGAGAGTTGTTTTTGTCTCAGTAGTAAAAAGCAATAACAGATAATTGGAGGAAATCAGCCCTTGGTTGGCCTTTAGTGAGCAGCCCCTAATAACCAATTCATGTGCAGTGTTTTAGCATGAGGCCAGGGTGTTGCTGCCCACTTTTTCTTTAAGCTACTGTGCTGCAATAAAAGGAGCAAAACTTTAAAGAAAGTAGAATTTTTTTTTTTATTTTGGAGTGTAGTTTGGATTATGACCCCTGATTCTTACTGGGGCATGGGGCCTTTGCTAGCTCTCTTCATAAAGGCAGAGTTTATAGGTACCGGAAACTCAATCTAGCTCCTGTCAAAGCAAAAGGAAAAACTTCTGTTGCTTTAATGAGTTTTAGACCTGGCCTAGAATTAGGAAAAACTCTCAAGAAAACAAAGCTGATCACCACACTTGGGAAAAATGTAGATGGGTTGTATTTACTTTGTGGGTTTTCTTTCCTTCCATTAAAGATGAGCAAGTGCTTCCAAGAGCTTCATCCTTCATTGCTGTGAACAGCCACAGTGCTGCGGAGGGCTGTGAAAGTGTGCTGACTTAGATGCAGGGAATGTATTAGACTGAGGAACCTGAACTTTGAGCACCAAGTATGTGACCCAGTGCTCCCTCCAAGGAGGAGACCCGATCGGGATGTGAAGAGGTCTCTGTCCTGTACTCGGTCCCTGCTGCCGCTGGGGCACGTGAAGCTGTTCCAGCAGCATTTGCGGGGCTCTGCCAAGGAACCCCTTACAGCTGGGAAGGTTTCAGTGTCTCAGTTTGCAGGAGATGCTTTGACAGTGACTAGGGGGTGGAAAAAAGGAAGAAAAGCCAAGCTCTATGAAAGAGCAGCAAATAAAAAGCAAAGTCGAATATGTGCAAGCAGAGATCTAGTTTGGAGTCATTGTGCTGATGGAATTTGATTCTGTGATGCCTCAGGTTACGTCCCCTTCCTATTTTCAATCTCTAAATCAGCTTGCAAAGAAAAGTGGTTATGATGGACATTTGTTATGCTACTTCTGGACAAAAGCGATAGCATTGTAGGCTGTCAGTGAGTTTTTTTTTTTCTTTTTTAATCTTGTTTCCTAAGAAACAAGATTTGTGTGATTGTGCTCTCTGCCTCTGTTTGTACCTAACAACCTTTGCGTGAAGGGCTGTCTTCTAATTGTCAATGATGGGGAGAAATTCCTTCCAAGTTTATGAAAAGAGACAGCTAAACAAAGTGCTGCTGCTGAGGAGGAGGTGGCCAGCAGCAGGCCTTGAACTTTCTAGGCCCTGGAGAATCCACTTTGGTTGCCATCCAGGCAGGAAGGAAAGGCATGGCTCCTGTGTTTCTCATCCTCTTGCTCACATAACAGCTCCTGAACCTCTGCCAGCTGCTCTCTGGTGCAGTGAGGACCAGGGAAACCATCTCTGGTTTACTTTAACACCCTGTACTGTTCAGCAGCGGGGTTGTGAGGAGTTGGGTCACCCAGGGTAAGAGCAGGAGCCTCCGGGAGGTGTCTGGAGGCAGGCAAGCGTGGCTGCTCCGGGAAGGCATCATTGCTGTGGTGTCACAGCATGGATGGGGCACAGCCCACCGATGTCATTCTGCTGCTGATGTGACAAATGGTGTCTGGGACAAAATGTGACAAACGCAGGAGCAGGATTTTAGGGGCATGGCAGCTAAGCCTGTCTGGTTTAGGATTTCCTTTCAGTGTGTAGTGCTCCTCTCTGCCAGCAGAGCTTCCCTCTTAGCCACTCGAGGGATATCATTGCCAGACAGGAGAGGTGAAGAAGGGCCGGCGATGCTCTCTGGTCTGCTCAGCCCTCCTGCGGGGTGCTGTCACACGCTAGCAGAGCATTTAGGTGGTTAGTAGTGACCTTGAGCAACATCCCCACTCCCCTGGGAGCTGCAGGTAGGGACTGTGCACAGGTCGTCTGCCCTTGCATGGGTTTGGGTTCCTTGTAAAGTGAGTCACACATTTTATTGTTAACAACAAAATGCATTTTATTGTTACCAAATAAAATGGCATCCTAAGTGCTGTGAGAACATCACAAAGTGGTAAGGTCTCTTGGCTCAATCCATTTTATCACCCTTCCCTCCCCCAAATAATGGCCAATTTGCTGTTGTCGTTACCAGCAGCAGGATGTGGGCTGGAGGCCTGGCTGTTGTGAAAGCTGCTGTGTTCCAGGCACCCCTCCTCCTCTCTGTAAACCTAGGATCTCCTTTCCCTCAGGTGTCCTCACGAAGCAGCTTCCCTGTGGTTTGCAGCTGTAAGGTTGCTAGAAAAGAGCAGCAAACTTAAATAATAAATGTACACCAAAGGAAAGCACACAGTTCCTGCTGCCTCTCAAAGGAAAATGTCATAATTTGTGTCCACGTGTGAATAGTCAGAAGGAAGGTGGGTGCAAGGGCATGTGTGGAGGAAATCTCCTCTAGGCTTCCTGTTTTCCTGAGGAACCTGAAGCAACGCTTGCTGGTGCAAAGGGAAAATCCCTTGGCTTGGCTCTGAGCTGGTTCTTTATCAGAAAGGCATTATCTGGGTAATTAGCTCTGCCTGTGAGTACGAGTGTCTTTGGCTCTTTCATGCATGTGAGCCCGGAAGGAGAGGTTTGCTGAAGCATCCCTGTGTTGCTCCCATTATGCGCAGCTACAATTCGGCGAGGAAGCCTTGTCCTGCAAGTTCTCATTGTAATTGAAGTGAGGCTTCACCGCCATGTGCTCTCGTCTCTGCTCTTGTGATAATTAAATGTCATTGGCCCGTTCCATGATGAAGTTTACTCTCTGTTCCCTGTTTGTGTTTGAAAGCGCAGTGGGACAGGTCCTCTCTTCTGACCCAGCCCTGCTTGTGTAGTAGCAGATACTGGTGCTTTGAAGTTGGCATAAGCATGTCCTGGTGCCTCTTCCACAGCAGTAGAGGTGACTTACAGTCAGCTCACCTACAGTACAGTAACCCCCCCCCCCATCTCCCCATTGCCCCTCATAGCATCCTTCAAGGAGTTTGGGTGACAGCAGTAGCTCTTGTTCCCTCTGGTTTTGTCCCTGAGAGCAATTCTTGTCTTTGCTATTGCTCCTCTCTGTACCTTCCTGCTCCCTCCAGCCCAACCCCAGGCCCTGCCCTGGGAAGGACTAGCCTGATGTGGGCTTGGCTGGTGGCAATGGTTCAGTTCCTCAGGATGCGTTCCCCAAGCGTTGATGCAGTTTGGGAGCTTTCAGCAGCAAATTGCATCTTCTATTTCTTCTTTTTCTAAAGCTCCTTGCCAGAAGGCAGGGAGGACTCAAGCTGGGATTGGAGCAAGGGGAGCCTTCTCCTCCCAGGCTGGTGGTGATGGTTGAAACAGAAATAGGTGTATCAATTCCTTTGTGTTTTTTTTTTTTCCTAAAAATTTTCAGTATGGAGAGATGTAAGTGAGGAGCGTAGGCTTTGTCCTGCACATCCTTGGAGGTGGCTGTGCACATCTTGGATCCTCTTTCAGCAGACCACGAATCATTTGGCTGTCTGTATTGGACACAGCACTGTGCTAAGTAAAAGATAAGCACTTCTGAGTCTGTCTCTCAACACTGTCGTTTCCAACAGTTGGCTCAGGAGCTGTCAGGCAGGATTGAGAACTACACAGTGTCTCTTCTCAATTACATGGGTGCAAATCCAGAGGATTTCACTGGATCAGTACCAAAAATAACAATCCTTTCAGCGAGCCCGTGAACCTGGCTGCAGCGGGAGCACTGACGGGAGGTAGGGATCCTGGGGCCTGCGGTGGCATCGCTGCCAGGAAAAACAGCCCGGGAAGGAGCTTGCCAAAATGGTTTTGGTGACCTGTTCCTGGGTACATGTTAAAAACAGGTAGCATGCAGAGAGCCTGCCTTCATGGTATTAATGCAAAATTCCTTGGCATTTGACTGTGTCCTGTGGGAGTCCTTGGTTAATTATATTTCACAGGAGTCACTCCAGTGTGAACTACAGATTTGGATGCTTAATTAATAGTAGTAACTACCCATTCTAGGGGAAGGAGCGAGTGACTGTCCCAGCCCTTGGGGGCACAGACTGTTTTCCGAAGCAAATTGTACCATGAGCTGGTTTCTCATGAAATATTTATCTGCTGGGCCACTCAGGGCTGTTTGAATGGCCCTCAAAAAGGTTATTAACGCACAGAGCAGAGGGAGGTGCAGAGACTGTTTATTAAATTTGGATTGCCTTTTGCTGCTGTGCTAATGCCAATTGGATGGCAGGAAAAATTACCCTGACCCCCTCCCACGCTTCAGCTGCCTGGGTTAGCAACAGTGCCAGCATAAATTGGGTATGAGAAGGGAGGGAAACTGTTGTCAAAAGCCCGCTTCCCCTGTGCCTTCACCATGCTCTGGCACAGAGCTGGCTTCACCATTTCTGGTGGTGCAGGGAGGGATGCCCATGAAGTGTCTTGGTCTTGGACATGATGCTGGATCACACTGTAGGTGCTCAGTATTGCTCTGGCAGCATGGAAGAGGGCAAAAATAGTCTCTGGGAATAGCAAAGGCATCCCCGGGCAGCGCAGAGCTGGCGGAAGGGCTGTGTCCTCTCCCTGTTTCAGGTCTGTGGTGTAGGTTGCAAGGGTGTTAGCTG
This sequence comes from Fratercula arctica, assembly GCA_947846985.1. NCBI lineage: Eukaryota > Metazoa > Chordata > Aves > Charadriiformes > Alcidae > Fratercula > Fratercula arctica. The sequence goes on along the minus strand of CANTUZ010000015.1, from coordinate 11,991,119 downwards.
TTTGTGTGTGACGCTCCAGCTCTTTTGCTTCCTAGACCCTCTGGCAAAGCAAAACTTAAGGTGGAGCATCCTCAAAGTGACTCTGACTTGCGGCATGGCCGCAGCATCATCTAAAACAGCAGGTACATAAAGGTCAGCTAGAGGAACCCACCTCTTCTCTCAAGCTCCTGATGAATACAGAAATTGGGCTCCTCTTTCTTTGTCCAATTTAAAATAAATCAAAACCATTTATTTTTTCATGAGGAAAAAGATGAATGAAACAAATGGTTAGCAGTGCCTTTAGGAAAGCCTGGGTCAGCATGTGTGTGTATCTGTTGTGGCCACCACTAACCAGGAGACTACTTCTCTAGGTTGAGGAACAGAGCTGAGCCAGTCCCTGGTGCCCAACATATTCCCAGGTCACAGCAACGAGCACTTTGGCTCTTGTTAAATTTTAACACTGCTTTTTCTTCTTCCTTCAGGCTATGAAAGTCCTCTCCAAAAAGAAGCTCTTGAAGCAGTATGGGTTTCCACGTGAGTATCTCCCATGGTTACCTGTTGTCCTCTCTGTAGGAACGTTGTCTGCAAGGACTGCAGAACTTGGCCTCATTTGGAAGCTGCCCAAGTAGTTTGGGACTGGTTAAAATCATAGAATCATAGAATTGTCAGGGTTGGAAGGGACCTTAAAGATCATCTAGTTCCAACCCCCCTGCCATGGGCAGGGACACCTCCCACTAAATCAGGTTGCTCAGAGCCCCGTCCAGCCTGGCCTTAAAAACTTCCAGGGATGGGGCTTCCACCACCTCTCTGGGCAACCTGTTCCAGTGTCTCACCACCCTCATGGTGAAGAGCTTCTTCCTAACGTCCAGTCTGAATCGACCCATCTCTAGTTTTCATCCATTCCCTCTAGTCCTACCATCACCCGACATCCTAAAAAGTCCCTCACCAGCTTTCTTGTAGACCCCCTTAAGATACTGGTAGGCCACTATAAGGTGTCCTCGGAACCTTCTTTTCTCCAGACTGATGAACCCCATCTCTCTGTCTGTCCTTATAGGAGAGATGCTCCACCCCTCTGATCATCCTCGTGGCCCTTCTCTGGACATGTTCCAGCACATCCATATCTCTCTATTTCATTTGCTAGGCAGAGCCCCCTTTCACAGACAGCTTCGAAAGCGTCCCATAATTATTTCATGAGAAGCAGCCTTCATTTCACTACCAAAGTGCAGTTGGTAGTGAAAGGGCAGGCACAACCACTGGGAAATTCAACGTGCTTGGTAATTAGGTTCCTGGCTTTGGTTTTTCTGAGTCTCTTTGAAGTGCTAACTCTTCCCTGTTCACCATCTATGAAGCCTAATTAAGTGCTGGAAGTTAGGCAGGGTAGACCCCCTTCTCCCAGTGGCTCTTCTACCCCCTCGGGTAGCACCTGGCTCTAGTGGCAGGGCCATGGGACCTGGCAAACAGACCAGACTGGGAATCCAGCAGGAGCTGGTCTGAATGGGGCTTGGAAATCTCAGTTTCAGATGGAGACACTAATGCTTTGGCATGAGATCTTCCAGAACAGCTGGAGGAATCCTGCAGAGGGGACCAGTGGCTTCTCACTCCTGTGTGCTGGGTGCTGCTTTTCAATGAGTTTTTCCTCACCATGTTGTCACACTTGCAGGTCGGCCTCCTCCCAGAGGGTCGAAAACATCCTCCGGAGAGCAGCCAAAACCCATGGCACCACTGGACAGAGTCTATCAGGAAATAGCCATCTTAAAGAAACTGGACCATGTCAACATCGTTAAGCTGATAGAGGTGAGCTGCTTCTCCACCCTAAGCTATACTGAAGCAAGTCTGGCTTGTATTGCAATAAAAGGATCTTTCTTCAGCTGTTCCTACTTCAGCCAAAATTGGTTTAAAATAGTTGTTCAGAAACGTAGGCTGGTGATTCCAAGTAAGATCATGCCAATTATGTATGACAAACTGACATACTTATCCTGGCCTTTGGGCTGGTGCCCAAGAGAAGGCAGCTGGCTGTGCTGGTAGGAACGGCAGCAAGCTTTGACCTGTGAAACCTGTGTGTAGACAAGCCTGGGAAGGTGCACAAGTGCAAGGCTTTGGTGCCATTTTCAATATTGTCTGAGGCCAGATTAAGACAAGCAGTGCCTTTATTGGTAGGCTCTTTCTCCAAATACAGGCAGAAGCCCAGATTTTTCTGGAAACAGGAAAATCTGTGTCCTTCAAAGCCCCTCTGTCTGCAGGAATCTCTAAATATTAGCCTAAATAGTTCTCAGTGCTCTACAGCTCAGCACAGTGTACAGGGAACAGTAAAATGTTATTTCATTAAAAATATGTTTTTGTTTTTCCTGCTGCTTCTCTTTTTTTCCCCTTTCCCCTTACCTCTCTGTTATCGATTACAGGTCCTTGATGATCCTGCAGAGGACAACCTGTACATGGGTATGTGAGTCATACGCTGACAGAACCGCCTGGGCTTAGACCTAGTGATTCCAGTAACATGTACCAGGGCTTGGGGTCAATACAAGGAGGAAACTTGTACCAACTTCAGCAGACTTATTTTTTTCTGAAAAGTTAAATGCCTGTAAAGGCAGCTGGGATGGAAGGACCCCTTGTAGTAGGGTTAGGCAGCTTGGTGTACAGCTGTGCACATCTCCTTGCCATGGGGACACTAAAAAGATGTGACAGCAGCTCTGCCCTCCCCTATGTATATGTCAGTTCCAGTCCTAGAGACAGGAGGGGAGGGAAGGGAAGGGTGCAGGATGGTTTCTTGTCTTCCTGGTACGAGGTTGGTCTTTCCAGACTTCTCCTGTAGGCTGTGGATAGTGGTAGTGACTGGAAAGCAGTCTTATCTCAGGGTGACCCCTGCAGACACAGTGACTACCCTGCTGAGCCTCAGGCCCTCCTAGGACAGCAGGGCTCCTGCCTTTGGCCTCTGAGCCCAGACCCTGCCATGGGGTGCTCAGATGGGAGGCCAGAGCTGACTGTTTATGCAGAGGATGAATTTCCACCCATTTTTGTCTTCCTCTCCCCCAAGCTTTGGAAGTGCCAGCCACAGCCTAACCCCCATTTAGGCAAAACCTAGAGGGACAAGGCCTGGGAGGCACTGAGGTGCCCTCTGAGATGGGCCAGAGAAGAGTGACGTCTGACCCTGTTAGATCTCTGCTTCCTCTTGACGTTTCCTGATGAGACAGGCTCAAAGGCTGCTTCTCATGAAATAATTATGGGATGCTTTTGAAGCTGTCTGTGAAAGGGGGCTCTGCCTAGCAAATTAAGCTATTTGCCTTTGAAAGGCCACTTTTCCCTTTTGCCTGAAGCCCCAGTGGCACTCTGGCAGCATCACAAAGTGGCAACCAAGACAGATGCACATGTGGTGGGGAGGGCAACTGAGACCACTGTTTAAAGGCCTGAACTCCTGGGGATGGAGAGAAGGGGAGGGATGAGGTAGCAAGCTTTTTTTTGTAGAATGAAAATAAATGCATGAGGAAGGAGAAAAAGCTGCTGAAACGGAAAGAAAAAAAAAAAATCCAAACCAAAAGCAAGTTCTGTCTGTGGAGCAAGATAACAGAAGCAGAAATGGCAGCAATAGCCGTTGAGCGGTTCTGGTCCGTCAGCGGTTCAGGCAGAGCCATGCAGGCAAAAGCAAGTTCTGCCTCTGCAGTTCCCTCGACAGCAGGGGGAAGCTGTAGGTGCTCAGGATTGGAACCTGCAGAATAGGTTTCCTCCCACCTGCTGCTGACCCAGCAATGAAAACTGCACCATTCTCCTTCCTGAAATTCCCCCCATGGCAAAGCAAAACTAGAGAAAGTGGAGTTTGGTCTTTGCTAATTACTGCTGGCACTAAGTGCTGCTGTGAGTGCGCTCTGCCATGTGCTCGTTGGGAAGAAAGCAGGGGATGGAGGGTGCTGACAGAAATTGGAGCAACCTGCAATAGCACAAGATGGTTGAATAATGAAATGCTGCTGCAAGCTGCAGCTTCTTCAACCTGGAGAGCAAGAGGAGCTGATGCAGGCTGGCTTTGTGCCTTCAGCTGGCCTAACATCGCAGCTCTAAGCAGGGCTGCCTGCTGCTTTGGGGAGGGCAATCTGCACGGATTTCTTGGGAGGTGCAAGAAATGCCTTAGAAATTCATGAGGAAAGAGCTCTCCTACTGGATAAAGGCAGATCCTTCTGTTTGCAGAACAGGTCAAAGGCAGGATCAGACAAACACATTGCCGCTAACCCATGCTGGGGCAAACCTCCATGTAACCCCCTAACCAGACACACAAACTCCTGTGCCCCACAAACCCCAACGCACACCAACCAATCCTTTCCAGTTGCTCCTGCCAGGGAGCACTTACCTTTTTGACAGCCATGTAGCCGTGCTGCTGATTGACACAGCACAAATGGAGCACCATCTTCTTACAGCATCTCATTCGGTATCAGCAATTTACTGAATAAGATGGGGCTCAAATCAGCAAGGGCTGACACCGGGAGCAGCAGAAATGTGGTTGATAAATTATTGCCTGCTGTCTCCCTGTGTGGAGCTGGCGGGAGGTGGGGATATTTGTCTTTGAAGAGATGAGTATTTTCATTTTGCATCCTCTGATGCCCTTGTCGTGGGTGAGGGAAGAGAAGAGAGTGGAGATAAATTGATTTTGCAGGTATGGGAAGGATTGTGTTTTTGTAGGTGCTAAAAAACAAATAAGCCCTGTCCCCTCTTCTGATTCATTCATGTTTTAATTTCCTTTTCTTTCAGTGTTTGACCTGCTGAGGAAAGGGTAAGTAGCCCTCCTGGGATCCCTTGTGTTGAGGTTTTTGGTGTCCATCACTAGCTTCCTAGGTGAAGTGAAGGTTTGATACGTACAGTGGGTCAAACCACTGTCTGCAGGCAAGCACAGGGGAACCGTAGTTGCCTTTGCGCTGTTACAGCCTGGAATGATGTGGTGAATAGTAATGGGCTGGGAGGACGTTTCCTGGTGTCAGGCTTTGGGCTGGAAAACAAATCTGATGCCAATTCCCCATCAGGTGCCTGGAAGAAAAGATTTGAATAGGAATACTCTGCTGGGGTAACAACCGCATTGTGGCTTCCTCTGGCGCGAGCGGTATGTGGCTGCATCAACACTTAGCTGCCACCCGCCGCCTTATTTTGCCCCTAGCACTAATGTATTGTGGGACACTGTTTTGTTGGCACATTTTTCCATAGCAGAAGTGATAAAGTGGTGGGAGTCTCCTCACCGCTTTTTGCTACGCCTGTGCTGATTCTGGAGCTCTGCAGAGTCACGGCAAGGTCAGGAGAGCTGTGCCCAGGATGGAGGAGATTCCCAAAGGGCTTATTTTTTTTCTCTCTGGCCCCATGAACAAGCTTCTTGCAGGCTGCCAGCTCCAGCAGGTTGCTGGTGAGATGCTCCCCAGTCTCCCTGGTGACCAGGCTGATGACTATCCTGTAGGAGAGGGGGAGGAAAAAAAAGCTCCTCTAATCAGCTGTGTCCAGGGAACGTGCAGCTTGGCCGCACGCAGCCTGTCTGCCTCTAGCAGAAGGCAATTAGACTCCATTAGTGGCTCTGCCAGTCCTGCCGCTCACGTTATTTCTCCCTGGTTTCAGCAGCAGAAAAATGTGCATGAAGAGGGAGGGAAGGCAGTGGCAGAAAAATGCAAATGGGAGATGAAGGCCATCGATCAAATGGCAGCAAGGGAGAAGAGAGGTGCTGCAAGAAGGATTTGCTGCTGGGGGCTGAGGGGAAGAGCTGCAGAGCCTGGTTTTGGCAATGGGCTATTCTCGGCCATTTGGTTTGGCTTGCAAGGACGGTGTGTCAGGAGCACTCCCTTAAATCCAGCTCAAGTCAGTGGGTGTACGTCCAACTGCGAGGTCAAGCTGCCGAGCACAAGCAGGATTAACCCCCAGTGCAGTGAAGTCCTTAGTCCTGCCATTCATCCACTGGGGACCAGAAGATGCTGACTAGCTCTTACAGCCTCTTTGCCCTCAGCTTTCAGCAGGCACAGGCAGAAGAGGGGCTTTTAGAGGATACTGTGCATCTCTCAGCAGTGGCGGCACACAAAGGCAAGGAGAGGAGAAGCTGACCAGGTAACCTTGGCTGTTTAGGGCTGAATGGCTGAGTTCTGGTGGTGGCTGAACCCTGAACAGCAAAACAGGTTTTCAAAGCAGTTTAGCACAACGCACGGGAAATATTCCCACTTAACCTTTGAGCCAGTGTTTCATGTATAGATTCTGCTTTGGTTTAGACTAGCTGATGTTGTTTCAGGACTGAGCCCCAGCAGGCATGACATCCAGTGCACAGCAACGGGCGCTCTGTCCCACTGCTGCCTGGTACCTCCTCGTGCTGCTGGTGCTCGCATCCATGAGCAGCTTTAGCACGAAACCAAAGGCCAGATGCAGTTTTGTTCCTTTCACTATGCTTTTCCCATTAGGGCTCTCAGTGAACAAAGCGTTTGTCCTATTTTGTGCAGACATCAGCAGTTAATCCTGGTGTTGGTGAGGGCTCTGTGGCTCACGCTGGCTCAGGGACTGTGCGAAGCCACCTGTCACTACTAGCCGAGCTCACTAATGAAGGTATCACCACATCCAGAAAGGATGGCTGTGCCTCCCCTGCATCACAGCACCCAGAACCTTTTGGGAGCCTGGCCCACAACGCTGGGGAGGTGGTGATGGAGAAGGTGAAACTCCTCCAGCAAGGAGTGTTACCTCCATTCTGCAAAGTACTTAGTTACTCTTCCTCATCCCAACAGGCCTGTCATGGAGGTACCAAGCGACCATCCCTTCAGCGAGGAGCAGGCTCGACTCTACTTCCGAGACATCGTCTTGGGCATCGAGTACTGTGAGTACCACCAGCACTGACAGCATCTTTGCAGAGCGTGTGCGTTGGCCTCCTGCTCGGCTGGGGAGAAGCCTCTCGACTCTGGTGGGCTGTGAGTCGAGCAAGTGAAGTCCCCTGTAACTGCATGTGACAGGGTTGCCAGTTGGTGGTGGCCCCGCTCAGCTCAGATTTACCTGGGCAGTATCACAGATGCCAGGAGCAGGTGTTCCTTAAAAAGGACATAAGGAAAATAGTGGCTTCCTTTCGTCTTCTATTTATCTCTTTTTGGAGAGCATCTTTGAAGGTGATAGCAGAGCCAGAAAATGGGTGTTTGCATGGATTGAGTCAGTTAGCTTCAGCTGGAATAAACTGCTGTGTCCAGCTTAGCAGGGCAAGCGCTGGCCATGGGGAGAGCTGGCAACAGCACTGGGAGGGCCTCTGCCCTTGCCAGCTCCCTCCACAACATCAGTCTCTGACCCCTCGTCACTCAGGGCATGACATGTGCTGCTGTGCTCTCCCAGGGAGGTGGTGGCTCGAGAGTGTTCCCAGGCTCCATCTGGAGACTCCAGCAGCAGGGTTCCTGTTTGTATCCCATTTAATTATGGTCACTGTTTTTTAGTAAGTCTTCTCCCAGTGTGGCTGAGGCCAGATTCTTTGCTGAGCACCTGTCCTCGAGAGTACAAGGAGGACACAATAGGTCTGTGAATGACAGCGGGGATTTTTCTGGCCCCATTGTAGCTGACATGTCCCTGCTGGCGTGAACCTGACCAGAGTGGGAGAAGAGGAGTCCCTGAATTGAGGACACAAGGTAGAGTGGTCTATGTGCTGGCATCTTGTGAGTGTGGGCCCTGAGGAGTGGTGAGGGCTGGCTGGTGTTTCCCCGCGTGGTCTCTGAGCAGAGCTGGCATGTCCGTGTAACCTCTTGCTCTCCACAGCGGGGCATGGGAGGTTGTTGGATGGTGCACTTCATGCACTGCTGATCTGCAGACCTTGTGCTGTAGGCTTCATGCCTGGGCTTCTCTTCTGACCTGTGCCTACAATGTGAGGATACCTGTAAAATTGCTGCTTGCTTTCTTTTATGTAAGACAGACCTCTGAAAGTAGTGAGCACAGTAGAGCTGGGCAGCTACGGGTGCAGGACACATCCATACTGTGCAGGAGGGTGTGGGCCAGAGAGCCTGATGCTTTGATGTGGTGTGGCGCTGATAGCTGGCACTACTCCCATGCTGTGGCTAAATGTATTACACTGCATGTTCCCACTCCTCCTGAGCCTCCTACCAGCATTGCCACCAAGTCAGAAGGCACAACTGAGATACCCTGCTGCTCACCCACATTAGCCTGAGCCTCTTCTCTCCCTCTTCCAGCAGAAGGTCCTGGCCTTTACTCCCAGCGCTGCTCCTTGCACAGGAGCAGTCCATGCACCCACATAGCATGGAGGTACCCGTGAGTCGGCTGGTCTGCAGTTACTGCTTGTGTACCAGCTGGACGTGTCAGACAAACTGCTGGTGTTTGCCTGTCTGATTCTGCTGTCCTCCTTGTAGACTACCCTCCATAAAGTTTAGTGATCTCCTCTTTGTCTGCTTTCTCCACACATTGATGCGCTAAAGAATTGACCATGGTTGGATGGCAAAGTGTGAGGAGGAAGCTTTTGCAGAGGCAATTCAAGCCTCACAGATCTCTTAGTTTTCCAGAGGAGACAACAAACATGTAGATAAGGTGATCCTGTTACTACATTGTGTTTCGATTGCCAAATAGCTTTTGATTACATCCAGTAACAGTAGCTCATAAAGAGCTCATAAATCTCTTTGGATGGCCTCTTGTGGATTAATAACCAGACAATCAGGAAAGTAGGAATACAGCTCTCACAATAGGGAAAAGTCACTAGTGCAGTTAAACAGGAATCCATCATGTGGTCTGGGTTGTTCAGTATATTCCTGAATGACCAGAAAAAGGATAGAGTACAGTAAGAGAGATTGGTGATGACATCTAATTATTCAGGATAGTCATTGTTAGAACTGACTGCAAAGACTGGCAGGAAGATGCCATCATAGCAAGTGACGGCATGGTAAAATGGCAGATAAAAATTCATGTTGCTGACTGCAGGGTAATGCTTGAGGGGGAGAAACAACACTAAAAATATGTACATCGTGACGGGCTCGAAATTAGCTGTTCTCACTCAGACTTTGTTCTGGATGGTTCTCTTGAAAATGCCAGCCCTTTACTTAGTGACAGTCAACAAAGCTAACAAGATTTGGGGAATTACTGGGAATGAAAAAGAGAAGAAAACTGAAAATGCCATTATACAGTTATCTGGATCTGTAAGAGCTCTTAGATACAGGCAAGGAGTATTTTGTGCAACTCTGCTCAGCCTGTCTTAGAAATGGCTCTCTAGAACTGAAAAAAGCCTGAGAAAAGTCCTAGAACATCTTCTATATAGAGATGGAACATCTTCTGTACAGAGATAAGACCAAAGTTCTTAAGGTTTGAAATTGTCATGGGAAGGGGTGATATGATAGAGGCCTATAAAATCCCAGGTGTCAGGGAAGCGGTGGGAATCTTAAGTGTCAGGGAAGTGGGAATGAATTGTCTCTAAAAAAAAAAAAAAAAGTGAGGGGTAGCAAACAAAATAATCAGGTAGCGAGTTTAAACCAGAAGGAATTACTCTTTCATGTAGCATGTAATTAAACTGTGACGTTCATAGCTAGAGGATACAGCAGGTGCCAGAACTAAATGGGCTCAAAGTGATTAGACAGGTCTGTATAAAAGGACATCAAGGACAATGAAATGTGAGGACACGAGACAGAGTCGGCCGTCAGGCTGCCTAAAGCAGGGAGCGTGGGTACGGCGTTACATCTCTCTGCCTGATGGTTTTCCCCAAGCTATTGACCCCACAGGAGACAGGGTGCTGTAGGTGGCCTTTGGTTTGGCTTCTCTTCCATCCAGCAGCTTATCCGTAGCATCCTTGACGCTATCGCTGTGCTGACCTGACAGCAGAGGTAGCTGTGCTGTGCCGCGTTCCTGGAGACTGATCTAGGTTAGATTGGTGTCACTTTGGCACGGCAACCTTTTATAACCCTGGCTTACTCTGACAATGCAAGCACACAGTTTTTGTGGCACATGTGAAGGCAGAGCAGCCAGCAGGGAGGGACAAGGACGCTTGAGCAGGGGATCGTCATCCCCAGTCAATGAGCAGTGCAAACTGTGAAAGGTCAGACATGTGAGACAGAGCCGGGTCACCCTCCCTCTTTAGTCCAAGGTGAGATTTTTCCAGCTGTTTCAACCTTAGGAAATAAATACCTGCTTCTTTCACAAACCAGAAGGAATTGTTTCAAACGTGCTTTTGGAAAACCAAAATGTAGCTGTGTCAAAACAAAAGGAATGTTTCGTATTGCCATAGTGCTTTGAGCCAATCTGCCTTCATTTCACCCATCTCTGGTGGCCCCTGTGAGCTCAGCAGCTCCTCAGAGCAATCCCCTCACTTCTTCAAAAAAAGCCTTGTAGAAACACCTGCAGAGAACAAGTCTGAGTGTGATGGACCTTGCCAAGGTCACCTCATTTTGTCTAAAACCAGTGAGTGGGAATGAAATCAATTTTTGCAAGTCTGTGATGGTCCAGAAGCTTTCCAGGTGCTGCCAAAATCAGTCGGGTCACCCTGGGAAGTCAGTGGAAATGTATATATGAATGGGAAGCACAAGACTGTTTTTCAGTAGAGTCTGAAGGGTGAAGACTGCAGCTTTCTATATTCTCAGTAGCATTCATATTATAGCAGAATCTGTGTGGCTCAGCTGGGAGATCCAAGCCCTGCCGTGCTGGATGCTGCTGGTGTAACAGCTCCTGCTCAGAGGAAACTTTAAGTTCAGAAGATAGTCAAAAAGAAAAGGGAAAAAAAAGTAAGTAAAGAGTGGGTAGTCCTAGGCAGAGGGAGTGAAACAGGGCAATAAATTATAGGATGCCCAAGCGCTCCCAACAACAGGAACAATAGGATGCTTTATTTTGGGCTATTGAGTAACCACTTATTTTATTAGCGCATGAAAGTTAAAAATGGTGTTCTCTCAGAACTGCTGGGCAAATGCATGGCAATTATTATGTAATTACAGGGGGAAAGTGCACCGTTTGTGCGTGCTGAAGGAGAAGTGTTGCCAGGCAATCTAGAGATTGCAAGGTAATTTTAATGTAAGCATACATAATTGTTATGTAATTTGTGAGACTCTAACCATGCAGCTGCTTGAAGCTCGCAGTCGTCACAGCAGCAAATGCATCGTTGCTGGTTGGCTTTTATTAAATTGGAAGTTGTGAACTGGATTCCTGTGGGAGCCTGCAAGGCGTTAATCCAGGCCAGTGTGCTGCCCTCGGCGCAGACGGTACGTGGTGAGCGGGAAGGGGATGCAGGAGCCAAGCCGATGGGAGGCGTGGGCTGAGCTTTTAAATTACTGGTGATGGCGTGCGGTCCATGGCTGCTGTGTGTCCCTGGGGACTGGACTGCGCTGGTTATTCATGATGCTTGCCTGGGGTGGAGGCCTGGCTCCGGGGAGAAGCGTTTGGAGGGAGGCAGTGGTCTGCGTGATGAGAGCAGAAAGTCCCTGTCCCAGGTGGGAAGTCTGGCTTAGGCACAGCAGGAGGCAGGGACAGATTCCCTGCAGAGAGACGAGAGCTTCCCCATCCAGGCAGTGGCACAGTGCCGCCTTGCTTCATTAACTGCTTTTGGCTGGGTCTCTGGGTTTTGTACATTTAATACTGGGACGCGCACTCTGACATGTGCACTTCTTCACTGAGCAATGAAGAAACAGAGGCAGGCTCAAGGTCTGAGAGCCAGGGAGATCTGCCCACAGTAGATCTCCCCTCCTCTGGTCCCTGAACCACTGGGAAAATATTTTAAGCTTAAGTGTGGCAATATTAACAGTTCACCTGTTCCATTTTCATGGGCCTGTCTTAAACCTGGGCTTAAACCTAGACTTCAGGAGTCATTTAAGCACATGCAAACTTTAATTCCCCTCCTCGTGGAATGAGCCCTACGAAGGAAAGTACTTCTGCTTGCACGACTTCCCCAGTGCTGACAGCATTACGCACCCCCCTCGTGCACTGGGGAGGCAGGCCGTTGTCTGCGTGTTGTAAGTACCACTGGAGTGGTAATTTCAGAATGTACTTAAGTGCTTTGGATAGAAAAGTTTTGCTGGATTATTTGTCATTAACTAAAGCATGTGCTTAAGTGTCTCTGTGAATTGGGGATGTGTGCAATTACCTCCCTTTCCACTTGTAACTTCCCTCTAGTAGTGCTTAGCTGGGGTTATTTAAGCTTCAGCCTCCCTTCTAGGAAGGCAAACATTGCTGTCCCAATGACACTCAGCAGAAACAGGTGCACTGTGTAGCTAATAGTTGCCGAAGGAGTTAGTGGCTGCGGCAGGAGACAATCCTGAAAGCCGGGAGGTGAGTACGGTGCTCCCTGGCAGAGCAGGTAGCTGCAGGTCAGCCCAGGGTGCCTCGCAGCGGGGACCCACCAGCAGCGCCGGCACAGTGGGTGTCTGGCTGCGCACCCTGCGGCACGTCTTCCAGCACCCCAAGGTCAGTGGCCCAGGTATTTCCTCAGCCAAAGGTTGTATGTTTATCTAACAGCCTCTGATATTCTTCTATTCATTTGTCCAGTCCCTTTTTAAACTTGTGTAAATCTTTGTCTGCTGCCTCCCACTTACATATTGTGGGGAGCAGTTCCCATTTGGGGTCGAGTCTGATCATGCAGGTTTCAGCTGATGCCAGGAGTGACTGAAAAGCAGTCACGCCTGCTCCATGCCACACCAGGTTCATAGACCTCATTCATGGACATCTTACATCAGGGGTGGCTTTTCAAAGCTGCAGCGTGTCTGTACCAGGTGTCCTTCCAGTCCTTTGACCATCTGTTAGAAAAAGCTAGTAGTCCTGGAGCCCCCTCAGGCCTTATTAATTGAGGGCACAACGGTATTTCATAGTTGTCTTCTACGGCAAATGTGGCTGAAAATACCTGCTACAGGAGTTGACGTATTCCTTCCCCCAACAAAGCTTACAGGTTTGCTGGCCAAAGACAGATATTCTGCTGTTTTACTTCTGATATCCTGGGTATGGTGGTACCTGAATACAGGTTTGACTTCTTGAAGGCAATAAAGTTTCCTTCTGGATTGACTCAGTGGCGATTTATATTTAATAACCGCACAGTAAATGGGTTTGCTGAGTGAAGGTGAATTTGGTGTCGTGCCAGTTTGCTTTGGCAGATGAGCAGTGGAAACCAGTAACAGGTGAAGTGTGTAACAGGAGGATTTTCTTCAGTGTCGGGCTGCTGTCTGCTGGCCAGAAATGTTTTCCTTATTGTGAGCACGTTTCGTTCAACACAAGAAGCAGATACCTTAAACTCTTCTCCAGTGTAGGGAGACATACGTGGGAGCCGCAGGAGAGGTTGTGAGAGAGGTGTACTCCATCAAAAGACATGAGGGATATGCCAGGCAGGTATCCCAGTTTGGTTTTATAATTGGGACACGAGTAACTTTGTTTAGTAGGAGCCAAAGTAAGGAATAAGAATAAGCAAACGGAAGGTGTGTCGGAGCAGGTAGCCTGGCGGTGACACTAGCCAGGAGCAGACACTTAGCACAGAACCTGCACGCAAGCTTGACCCAGGGGAAAACCCTGCTGACTTGCACAGTTCAGACGAAGCACAGCAGCTGTCCCTTCTGCTGATTAGCTGCAAGCTCAGTGTTTTATCTGGCGCATGAGAAGTTGAAATAATTGCTGTCAGTGTGGCTGAAAGGAAGAAAAAACACTATTTCCTGCATTCTCTGTAGAAAATGCACAATTTCCCTACTGCAACTGTGTCTAGGGAAACTAAGGGTGGCAATTCTGGTCCCCTCCTCAGAGGAATGCTTGTCTCATCTGTGTGAGCTATTGGGTTGAAGCTAAAGCTGTTGGGAAGTTACCTTTCCACCAACAGCTCTCTGCAGGGCGCCTGTATGAATGCCTGCGATGCTCTGGAGTGATAACGAAGTGCCTGACGTGCAGATCAAAGCCAGCTTTTCTGAGATAAGACTTAATCTACTTGATCATCAATGCATGAGTATAATTTCCATTATCTTAAAAGGAAATCTAAGCAAACAAATCAACAGCTGAGTCAACACAGGCTTGTCTATTCTGAAGAATATCTACTGCAACATAAGCCCAGGGTAGATGCCCTCAAGCATCAGTGGTGCAGATGGGTTTGATCTGGTTTGGCTCTTGGTAAAGGCAAGTTCCTCAGACCTCATGTTGGTGTGGGCCGGTGGAGTTGGGACACCAGTCTGTGATGGAGCTGCTGCATGTTCTCCTGTGACTCCCAGCGAGCTACTTGATCCATCTATGCCTCTGCTCCCATGTGTGGATGGAGACCTGCTCCTTCCCTGCTCCCACCTCTTGCCTGTGCGAGTTCAGAGCCCCTCAAAATGGAGTACGTCAAGGTGGGGGCTCTCAGCTGCAGCTACAGCTGCAAGGTGCTGGGTGTTATAAATGACACCATCAGGAGAAGAGAGGCTGGCTTGTGTTTTATCACTTGCAGAGCTCTAGTTAAATGATAAAAAAAAATAAACAAAAAAACCTCTCATGTAGCTGCAAGTGTTGCTGATACTGATCGATGAGGACTTTGTATAACAGTGAGAGTAATTAGCTGGTGGAGCAACTCGGAGAGATGTGTTAGAGCCTCTTAAGAAAGATCAGGCAGTTTGATTTTCATTGCTGCTGTTTGATGCAGTTACGTGATTGTGCCTGGGGTTAGATGCATCCCAGGGCACAGACTGTGCAGTGCTTGCTGCAGGTACCCTGCTCCTCACTTTCCCAGTGGTCCATGGAACACTGGCACGTGTGTAGCCATGGCAGGAAGCTCTGCGCGTCCTCTGTGACTGGTGATAGATATATGGTGCTCACGTGGGCTGGAGGACAGTTGTAGAAGGGCAGCCTTTGGCAAGGGTACGTCTCCTTCCTCTTCCCCAGTGCTTCCTACCAGCAGTGTCCCATACTTGATCCCATCTGCCAGGAGCACGGTGGGCAACAGGGTACTGAAGATGGAGCACAGGTGGAAGCTGAACTCTTCCAAGGGGCTGGGCAGTGCTGGGATCCCTCTTTGTGAACATGTTGCTTAAGCCCAGGTTTTAAGTGGCTGAGTTTTGATGGATGCAGCAAGAGAGTGGCCAAGTAGTGAATAGAGCTGGGAAAAACTGGAGCTGGAATCCTCAGCCCAGCTGCTACATGAAACCCCTGCAATGAGCTGAGCATGGGAGGGAAGGTGTTCCCCTCGCGCAACCTCCAAGTCCTCCAGCTCTTTATCGGTGGAGCATTGCAGACAGCTACAGAGGCTTGCCTGAAAGAGCAGCCTTCTGTTTTAAGCTCTGGCTGATGGTGCAGCATTTTCCTTGGGAGACCGTTAAATCATTTCTTTGCTACAGGGTTGATGTGAGCAATACTAAGCAGACTCTGCAGTAGCACCGTATGGATTGCTCTTGCCCTTGAATTGGAATGGGATTCTGGTTTTAATCAAGTATAATTCAGCATCAGCCTTGGTAAATATCAGGATGTGTCAGTGCATTGTAAAGTTTTCCATGTATAATTTTTAAATGGGCTTTTAGCAAGTTGGTATTTAACCTGCTGGTACTCCAGGGTTTCCAGAACGGAATACAGTAAAAAGCACCTTTTTTAAGAGGACCAGGGAACAATCTCTCTTTTTCTAACACTCCTATCTCTGCTCCCTCTTGGTCTTCACTTGCTGTTAACCTAGGCAGACAGTTCCCCGGCGTTTGCTTCTGAATGAAAAGGAAAGCCTATTTATCCTCTGAATAGCCTGCAGTGTCTAGAAATGAGGAGCACTTGTGAAATGAGTTGCACATTGTGAAAAAAGCTGGCTTGTTCCATCGAAGGCAGCCAAGGGACTGAACAGAAAGAAATGATGTGCTCAGCGGCGCTTTGCTAAGGAGCAGTGATGGAGCAGGGAGGCTGAGAGGCAGGAGACCTCCGGAGAGCCCAGGCAGGGCTGTGGGCTCTGCTCAGACAGGAGCCAGCTGGCCCAGCAGCAGAGATCCTCCCCAAAATCTGCCCCTTTCTCCAGCCCCAGCAACTGTACCACAGCCACTGAGGATGCACCCCTGCCTGAAACCTGCTCTGTGGTGTGAGTGCTGCGTATCTCTCAGCCACAGCACAGTTTACAGCCGCGATGCTCCAGGCCCTCGGCCCTGCCCTGTACCTTCCTGAGCAGGGAGATCCTCGTGGGGGCAATGTGTGTGCTAACAGCAGCGATGGTACTTAGAGTATTGGCTTTCTGCAAGAGTTTAATTTTGTAGTTATTGAGGTAGTTTGGCTCTGACTATTGCAAGCTTGGTTCTGCAGGGACGCTGACCCCAGTTCAGAGACACATAAGGCTGTGCTTTCTTGGAATACCATTCCCACATCACCTGCTGTCTTTTCATAGAGGTGTTGTTCAGTGTGTGCCAAGGCGGTGTCCTAAACAGGCATGTCTTGTGACCTGGGAGTACAAGGTAGCTGCTTGTTCCCTGGACAGTCAGCACCCGGAGTGTTTGGAGGCATCTGGATGTCAGAGTACCACTGGGCAGTCGTGACAGCCTCTTGGCATTAAAGACACTCTGCTGTGTTGTCTAGGGCCAAGGGTGAGAAACCACGTTTGTGGTGCTGATGAAATTATGGGAGAAGTGTGTGCGGACTGCCTGAAACAGTTGAGAAGATGCAAGTAATCCATGTGTGCCACTGGAGAGGCTTTCAGAGAGTCCATCCTGGGGCAAGGTCTGCCCTAAGGACCAGCTGCAAGGTCATGGGCAGCTTCTCATGAAGCTGCGGGTGCTTTTTTTCTGCCCCTGTTGGGAAGGTGTGAAGCAAGAGAAGTGGGCAGCCCCAGCACGGCCCACCCCACATCCCCACTGCTCTGAGAACTCTGGCTTACTCTGGTTTGTACACAAACACCCAAACTATTGTGTCCATGCTGCTAATACCAACTGAGTTAAAACACATCATTATGAAGAAACAAAACAAAGCCCTGAAAAGCAAAATTTCCAAGGAGACCTTTTATTTTGGGCAGTTGTTTCATATGGGCCCAAATTTGAACACCCAAGTACAGGTTCACGCCAGCTGCTATGGGCAGCAGGAGCAGCGTACCTGCTAGGGGCTCTGCCTGAAATTGAGAAGGACAGAGGAAGACGGTCCTTCCCCAACTGTCGCTCACACCTTGAGTGCTCCGAAACCTCCTCTGAGGTTGTATCTCTCCACCACATAGCATCAGCCTTCAGCAGGCTTTTCTTAGCTGCCTGCGCTCCATGCCCGAAGTCAGGAGACGGCCTAGACTTTTAGGCATGATTTCCCTTGTTTCTGAGCTCCCTGGGGCTCTAGGGCTGGACTTAAATCCAACTTCAGATGTGCCCGGTCAGGCTTTCTAGCACAAGTTGTGATGAAAATGTCGTACGTGGGCTCTCGGCTGTCCTGCCTACTTCATTTATAGGGTGGCTGTGAGGTTTAGCAACCAAGTATTTCTAATGTGCTTTGGGATCTTTGCCTAGGTAATGCTCTAGAAATCCATGGGATTGTCATTCAGATGCAAATAGGCTTGAAATACTGTTACCTTTCCACTGAAGTGAAGGATGGGTCTAATAAAACCAAATCTAACGGAGCGCTGCAGAATCAGACTTTCTCCTAAGGGCTCTGTAATATCTTACACTGTTTCATTTTCCTTACGAAGAGGTATTGATCTATTCTTTGAATTTGGTCTGTCTGCACAGAAAGTGCAGAGCATCTTGCAGCCCAGGGAAGTTGTTCCAGAGAGCTGCTGCCCTCTGCTTTAAGAGCAAAGTCCTGCTGGGTAAAAGCAACTCGTGGGACCCTTCTGTCAGTTTGCCAAAGGAGCTTCAGTAAAGAGCTCTGCTTTGCTCAGCTCAGCATCGATTTTTTTTTTTTTTTTTTAACCATGGGAGGGATGCAGACAGGTGCATTTGCATGGGAATGAGTGTTTTTTGATTGTTGATGTCCACCTTGTGTGTGGCACGCGGGTCCTGGAAGGAGAGCACTGATGGGATTGTCCTTCCCAGGGCCGCGTGCATCCAGCACCCATGTCCCCATGGCTGGATCTCAGCTGGGGCTGACATCTGCCTGCTTTGTGACTGTTTCTGTCATTTGGAAGCAAAACACCCAGTGCCTCATTGTGGGCAGTCTCTTTGAGCAGGACGCAGGGCAGCTGAAAGTTCCCTCTGGAAGGCATGGACTCAGCTTAGGGGTTCCCAGCTCCCCATGGAGAGAGCTAAGGGAAGGTCATGGGTTGGTTTGAAAGAAAATCCCCACACCCTCATGGAGCAAGTTTAGGTGTGGTGATACAGAGATTTTGTTATGTTTTTTGAGTGTACATTTGGGGTTTCACTTATATTGAAAGTGCTTTTCCTTCTCTGTTGTCCCTGATACAGCCCTGCTCCTGTTTGCTAGCGGCTGTGTCACCACATGTCCTTAGTCCTGAGGACAGGACAACTGTTTTATTTCTGGGACCTGGCTTCCAGTGACATTGAATAGCAATCCTAACAATAGCTGCCTTTCCTACCTGCTGCTCTTACGTCTGTGGAGGGAAGGAACTTACTCCTAGATGCTTCAGGCTGGTAAAATTAGAGGGTTAATTTGTGGTTGTGTTTAACTGACTCTGGCTGTCACCTGCTCCCCTTGGGTGACTCCATGGGTTGTGTGGTTGTCCCTTTGGTACAGTCATTAGCAGTCTGAAGGGTGTCATTAGTGGTAGGCTTCTATTTCTGAGATGCTTAGCTCTCCCTCTGGAGCTGTGCGCGGATAACGCCATCTCTTCCTCTGCATATTGTGCTGGAAATGCAGATCACGCTGGTTTAACAAGTACCTTCCCTGCAAGACAGCTCTGTCCCTGGGCTCCTTTCGCAGTGTGTGACGGTGACGTTTGTGTCGCTGCAGGCATGTCCTGCCGCTTGGCCAGTCAGCCTTTGGCCAGCCCTGCTGAATTAGTTGTTTCTTGCCGTTCTCCCCGCAATGTGTTATCTGCAAGAGATCTGGACTTGCAGAAGAAGTCAGTGCGTTGGAAAGTTTTTCTGCACTTAGTGGTGTTGATGTCCTGCAGATGAGTGGTCCTGCTTACTCTGCAGCTCTCAAACAAGCCAGTTTTTTCTATTGCCTACAAGTGGACTTGGGAATGATGTTTTTAGGAGAATCTTTTACTCTTCTTTCTGTAGCCCTGTATTGTACTGAACTGTAGCAGCAGCAAGGCACAGCGCAGAAGAGGATAAGACCGCATATTTTGAAGGCTGAAGCCCATTTTGGATAGCTGTGCAGGGGAGGATGCCCACATCAGCTGGCAGACTGGGGCTTTGGGAATCTTATTTCTCCAGAGCAGAAAAGGGATTTCGGGTTGCCTTCATCAGGTTAGCAGCTCCACACCAAATCACATCTGCCAAGGAAAGAGCTCTTGCTCTTTTAACTTCTATAGCTGTGATGGAGCCTCATTCACTTGCACCAGCTGGTGCTTGGTGCGCAGTTTCTGTCTCCCGTCCTTCCCTCATGGCTATTGCCTCTGCACAGGGCACCTGGACAGGGGAGAGGATTTGTAGATAGCATGTCTTTCGAACCAGTTGGCACAAGACTTCTGTTACTGTCACCCAAACAGCAAGGTACAGTACAGCAGCACGCTGTGTGGGTTGGACCCTGCTCTCAGCACCACCACTCCAGATCTGGCCAAACACTTCCCCCCGTGCCCATCTCCTTCCCATCCCCATTTGTTGTTATTTAAATCGTGGGCCAGGTTTGCAGACGTGCCTGGCTGACACCGCGCTGCAAAGCCCTGGGCTGTGTCAGGCTCACTTCTGCGCTCCTCTGCCCCGCGGACACTTGTGCTAATTTTCTTCTCTGAGCAGTCGAGGTCAGAGACTGTCACTGTCCCTAAGGCTCATGTTAAGCACGTGGATGTTCTAGTCTGGGACATGCAAATGTTCACTGTTTCTAGCATTAGGCTTTAATTTTTGCAAAGGATGTGTTTCTTATTTTTTTGTTTAACATTCATATCGCTTCTGTGCCTAACAGCCAGCAGTGCCCAGACCTGCTGGGTACCGGGCTGAGATGGGCACTGAACAAACACAGAGCATCTGGCAAATGGCCTGTGTTTTCCCTATACTTTTATTAGATTGCACAAAGGCAGGGAATGTGTTTTACAAGATTAATAGTTATTTGATGCGGGGAAAAGTGTAGTGTACCTGCTTGTCTAGTGTAACTCCCTCAGTTTTCACCAGCTTGGCTCCAGGGATGTACTTGTATGGCCCACATATATTTGCAGCCTGTATTTTTTTGAGGCATTGGGAATCTTAGCCCTGTGGTATCAGACATGATACCAGACACCTGCCTGAAAGGCAGCTCATCTCCTGAAGGGAAACTTCATCCCTGCCTCACTTTTTTTTGCTCTCCCTATATTACCATAACAAAATGTCAGCTTGCCACCAGCTTTGCTGCGGAGCAGATGTCTTCTCGTAATTACTGTTGTTGCAGGGTTTTCAGTGTTTATCCTGACTGTCCAGCCGGGCTGTTACAGCGTTAACTGGCTCACATCACAGCGTGGCCATGTGGTTGCTGCACATCTGGAAGAGGATGTAAGCACCAGTGCTCTCCAGCGAGCTCGTGTCTGCTGGGTCTCCACATCAGCAGTTTAATGTCCTAAGGACAGCATCCTCCAGCAGTGCTTTCAACTGAGGAGAGGTCCTCCCAGAAAAAGTGTCTGCAGGGGTGACTTCCCCTCCCCAAACACGGCCTGCTGGAAAGCTGGCTTGAAAAGAGCAGAACAGTTATGTGAAGCTTGTTCTTTCTTGGTCCTAGAACACAAGCTGGGATGCTCCATAGGGCAGGCTGCTCTCGGGGCAGTGTGTTGACCAGGCTTGTAAAGCAGGAAAGGGTTAGAGCAGCACTTTCTCCCACCCAATTGCATATTTCCTAGGAGATATGGAAAGCGCTCATGGGGAGGTATGAAAACAAACAAGCTCCGTTTGTAAGAAGGAAATGTGAAAATGGTGGTTTGGGCCAGGGGAGGAGGGAGGCCAAGGGGCCCTGGGAAGGGCAGTAAAGACTTAAAGGATTTCCTCTCCTGGTCAGTAAAGCCTCTTGGTTTTTCTACAGTTCTGCTTTTGGGGTCATATTGTGTTCTGAAAGTTAGTGGGGTTTCTTATTTTTAAATTTGTTCTCCAAGTTCCTGGGAAGTCAGTCACTTTCCTACAACTCCCTGCTGCTGCTTTACTCGGTGACCCAGAAAAACGGCTTTCTTGAAGCTGCAATATCGTTTCCCACATAGCTTGTAACGAGAGGGGTTTTGCTTCTTCCAGTGCGTCTCGGCCTCCAAGCTCTTTGCAAGGGTTTCTTTCATTTCGGATGTACAAACGATTCAGCTGGTGCCCACCATTGACCTCGTGAAGCCAGGACAGAGCCGGAGCCTTTGCAGCCTTGCGGAGTGAAGGCTCCGCACACGTAGGAGCAGCCTTCGCTCCAAAAGACCGTGTGGCAGAGGTTTGGCTACGGCTCTGGGTGCGAGAGTGGTTGCGTGGCTGGCCACTTTGTGCGGTGGTGGGGATTTCAAATGATGCAAAACAAGCTGAGGTCGTTTCTCTATTTGTGGGCTCCATTGTGAAGCACCTTTCTGGGGGTGCTGGCACCAACCGTCAGCTGCTCCATGGTCAGAGGCATCTTTTGAGCTGGAAATACACATCGATTTCTGAGCTGTTGGCTGGCCTTGGCGCTTGGCTGCTAGTTGCCTAAATATCTCCTCTGGGCCTGCTTCATTCTGCCTGTGGCTCTGCCCCTTTTGAATAGCTTTATGGCACTGCAGTTTCAAAATAAGCAAATTTAAAATCAGCTTCTTTATTTGGATCCCATAAACCTTTAACACAGCAAGTTGCCCGGTCCATCAACTGGTCTGATGAAGCCAAGCAAATCTGCAGGATTTGAGTGATTTTGTTTCTCTAACAGCTCTGCTTGGTCCCACTGGTTGGGCTGGCTCTGGGTTCATGTCTGTTCTTTGCATAATTACTGGTGACAGATTTTTGCGTGGTGTACTCCGGTGTACGTCCCGGTGGGGCACCGAAAAGGAATGGCTATAGGAAATGGCAGTTCTACTACATTATATTGCATATCCAGCAGCAGCTTTGAGTGGGGTGCCTGAGCTTGCGCCTTTATTTTCATCCTCCTGGCAGGGTTTCCCCTGGATACATTGGCTGCCGTGGCAGATCATGTTCTTGGTTTTGGTTTTTTCAGTGCACTACCAGAAGATCATTCACCGGGACATCAAGCCTTCCAACTTGCTCTTAGGAGATGATGGACACGTCAAAATTGCTGATTTTGGAGTCAGCAATCAATTTGAAGGGAACGATGCCCAGCTTTCCAGCACGGCGGGGACACCAGCGTTCATGGCACCAGAGGCCATTTCAGACACTGGCAAAAGTTTCAGTGGAAAGGTAGGTCTTTGCTCCCAGTCTTCTGGGACCCCCAGGCATGGCACAAAGGGCAGCACCACACTTGTGTCTTTTGCTTGTTGCCCACCCAGAGATTGGGGTGGTTATTAAGTAAGACCAAAGCTCTGGTTCTGTGTTCAGTCCAAGCAAAACTCACACTAGTTGTTCTCTGCAGCAGGCAGACAGACTTTGCGGTGGATCCGTGCCGACAGGAGCCATGTTAAAGCCCTTTTCCTGCCCAAAGGGAAAGGAGGAAACTTTTGGTTCCCTTCCAAAATAATCAAGAGGCACCGGGTGCTACTGGACACCAAGGTCATATCTTGATGCCCTGAAAGTGAGAGGCGCTGCTGAGCGCTGTGATGCAGACATGGGGATAGGGTCTAGTGGGGGTTTTGTGCCTGAAAGAGGACTTTTTCTGACAGGAGAAGACACCCCTCAAGGCTGAACCTCAAAAGGGGCTGCTTGCTGGTCACTGCACTCCACAGCAAGGACAAGGGAGGCAACGTTTGGCCCAGCACAGTCCTCGTTCCCCAGGCATGCTACCGATGCCTTTAGGAGCCCAACTTCAGAGAGGCTCTGCACAGTGAAACAGAAAATGTTAAATGCATACAAATAATGTCAGTGAGTGGGAATCAGTGGGAAAATCCAGCTCATTCAGATCATCTGTGTTGCATCTCATTTACTGCCTGCACATGCTTTTTTTTCAGGCGCTTGATGTGTGGGCCATGGGAATTACCCTGTACTGCTTTGTTTACGGGAAGGTAAGCTGGCTTTCAGTTGCTGGAGCCCTGCATGGGAGTGTCTGCCTGCATGGCTTTTGACTCATTCCTTTCCAAATAAAGGCAAATATTAAAAACAAAGACCTACCTTCTGCAAGTTCCTGTTTTCCCAAGTCACCCTGTGGGTGAGAAGGGGCTGACATTGTGATCTGTGGAAGGGGTGGCTTTTAGAGTCGGCCTCTGTGCTCAGAGCTTTTGTTTGTGCTACAAACCCAGAGCACCATCAGTAGCACCAACAACGGTTTGTCGGGGGTTAGCCATATTGCCTGTATTTAGAAACAAGCCAGACAGAGCCTGGAGAGAGGCACAGGTTTGATCCCAAGCCACTGCAGCACTTTAGCAAACCAGATTACAGAAAGCTCTCGTCTGCCAGAGCTGAGCTGGGCCAGATGGAGACCACTTTGGCAGAGCCAAACTGCAAGCTCCATGACCTGTCATGGCTTTTCTCTCTCCTGTGGCCAGAAACCCCTTGTCCTACCCATGTTCTCCCAGGGCGAGCAGTACAGCAGGTACATGCGGTCCATGTGTGCAGGGTGTTACCTTTAACCTCCTGTCCAAGCACAGACCACTGCATATCCCACCCCACGGGCATAAGGCATCCAGCTCAGGGGTAAGAAGTGGCTGGAGGAGATGGCAGAGGCAGAACTACCTCCATTGCTGGTGTGATATTGCTGACTGAAGTCAGGATGGAAAATATGCTCTGACCTGTGTCTATAATGATGTCTTATTTGGGCCAAATCCTCAAGTGAAAGGGTATAACCTTGATTTTATGTCCTGGTATAACCTCATGGTGATATTACTTCCCTCTGGCAAGCACTGGAAGGAGAGAAAGCAAGGAATATAAAGGCAAGCCCAAGGATGCATTTGTCTGTTCCACGTGTCCCTGTACAGTTAAATTGTACACTTTGTACCTATTTTATATTTCATAATTTAATCTGGCCGTACAGGCTGGGACAGGGCCACTAGCAGCCCGTGACCCACTAGAACAAGTCTGCCAGCTCCTTCAGTTTTGCTGTTGATATAGGGCCTGTGAACGCGCTGCTCCTGCCTCCTCTGCAGTATTCACAGCAGCTCGGTTAACTGCCTGTCAGTCCTGCCGGCCCTGCCACATAAGAGCCAGAATCTAGGTGTAAATGAATCCAGGGTAAAAAGTCGTGCTTTGAATACGTGTTGAATCCATATATCTGAATTCACAATAGAAAAACAGGTATTTCAGTAGTAATTCCTAGCTCCAAATGATGTTTGTCACACAGACCTCAGAGCAGTGATACAAGCCAGCCAGTATCAGGATCTCCCTTTTTCAGAGAGAGTAAACTGTTACATGAATGACAAACACCCAAGCGGTGCCAAGATCTGACAACTGGAAAACCTTTTGTTTGTCTTACAGTGCCCTTTTATAGATGAATATATTCTGGGTCTTCATAACAGGATCAAGAACAAGCCTGTAGAGTTCCCAGAAGAGTAAGTAAACTTTACTCAACTATTGTAAAATAAAGTTCAGTTTTCAGCATTATTCACTGTGCAGCATAAATGCTCGTAGGTCACCACAGAGGGACAGACAAGGGCAGGTGAGGTCCTTCACTGGTACAGATGTTGTCCAAGCATTACAGCTGCCTCTGCTGCTCCTGTGGTCGTGTTGTGCAGACAGGGGCTAAAGGCAATGCCTCCTGAAATCTTTGGAAGTGGAAGGGTTTCAGTATGGGTCTAGGGAGTTCTGCCCCAGCTACTCGACCCTGGAGATGCTGGAAGCACGGTTTGGTTGTGGTTTTGTTTTTCTCCCATGTGGTAGCCACCGGAATTATTCAATGTGTTAGTTTTCAAAAGCCATGTGGTTTATAGACCTCAGGCGAAGTAAACACATGCTGCTTCCATGGGGAAGTGTCTGGTGGAAGGAGGCTTGTCCTGAGATACACAATCCCAGCTTGGTGCATCCCCACTTCTCTGCCTCCTTCAACACATTCCAAGAAAATACGAGTTTTTCTTGTGTGCTGGCAGACTGGGGCTACTTATGAATAAAACAAACTAATTTCCCCATTTGATATTGGGAGGCTGTCCCCCTGCTTTGGTCAGTGAAGGAAACCCATGTTGGCCGCAGTCAGAGCTGCGTGGTGGAGGCTGCTGGGCTGGGTTAGGCGGGATGGCCGGCTGCACAGTCACAGTGTGTCCTCTAACCCACACCAGAGCACTCGGCGGTGCGGGGGGACCAGGCAAGGCCACTCACGTGCCACTTGAGCAGTGGGAAGCTCAGCGTCAAGGCACTGAGTGATGAGTGTTTGTGGTCTGGTCAGATGAGGCTGGCAGGGGATGATTACTCTCAATGTGTCCTCGGCCTCTGCCACCGAGCCACCATGCCTTTCCCTTCGTGTATTGGCCACTCCTCAGCGTTTCCTCTGTCTTCAGGCCTGTAGTGACTTTTTGTCGGTGATTAATTAGTTTCTCCTGGTTGCTATCAGATGAAGTAGCCGAAGTTGGACTCTTTATTTTTCTTACAAAACCAGCACAATAGTCAGGCAAAGAATTTCTAACATTCTTGACCCAATTGCTCATTCTAATAAAAACATAGAGATAAAATGACTTGATTTAAAACAAGCATCAAGAAATTAAAACTCTAATGAAAGGCACATCTGGTATTAGAGGGGAAGGGAGGGATGTTGTCAGGCAGCCCGTGATTCATGCATGTATCCACCATCTATTACATGCATTTTTCGTGAGATGCTCACTGAATTTTTAGACACCTACAGTGAAAGGCTGGGCCTGTGCCTCGGTAGCCCCAGGCTTCCTTCTGGGTCTGCAGAAGGCAGTGGGTACTCAGGCTGTCCTATTTTAGACATCTGCTTCAGATGGGATGACTCATGCCCCAGGCTCCACAGGCTGTATTAATTACCTCTCCGTGGACCATGAAGCACAGCCACTGCAGATAGCTCAGATGGAGCCACCTCTGCCCACACCGAGGACTGTGTGGAGCTCACCTCCCAAGGACCTGCGGCCACAAGGTCAGGCCACTTGTTAGATGGCAAACACAGGCCCCAGTCGTGGGTGTAGAGCAATTCAGGCGAGCCAGCCCTGTGCCCTTGGTGAGGTTTTACAGCTAACCCGGCTTCAGGCATTAAGAGCAGGAAGGCTGTGGTCACGCCACACTGCCGTGTTCACACCAGTTGCTCTGTGGTTGGGGCAGGACTTTGTCTTGACAGCGCTGCAGCAAAAAAAAAAAAAAAATTGTTTATGTTTCCTTGGCAGTGTTCTCTCCGCTTGCTTGGGTCCTGGCAAAATGCCCGTCCTCTCTCAGCCATCATATATTTGGGTTAGCAGTCAGCTTAGGAGTGACTGTTCCCATCTGTCTCTGCAGTAAGTTATTAACATTTAATGGGCTAACTGGGTTGTGCTAAGAACCCTTTCTTCATTCAGACACTTCCTTCAGCGATAATTGGGCTGCATGATTTATTTGGATTTCTCTGTGACCTGCTCTCCCAGTCTAAAATAAGCCTCACCCCTTGTTAGGCTATTGGAGGAGCAGAGTGTTACTGGGTGTTGATGGCTGTCTAAGCTACATCTATTCGCTAGATAAAGGCGGTTACAGAGACGTACATAAAGCTGGAATTCACTGGACGGGATCCACCCTGACCTCCCACAGCATTAGCACCTCGCTACAGTTAGGAGTATTTTGGTTTCAATTTATTTCACCATGGCTACAAAAGACACATTCCTCTCTGCAGACAGTCCATGGAAACTCATTGCCTGTTTCCTGACAACCTTTAGGACAGAGATGGAGCTGACTGTTCCGGTGTCGTTGTCCCTTCCCTTCCCTTAGAGACGCTGGGGTAAATATTTATCGCTCTGGTGTTCTTACTCATGTCAATGAGTCCTTGGCTTGACACAAGGTAAATGGGGTTAGCTCACACCCCGATGATCCTGGCTTGACTAAAAAGCAAACTGGAGAAGTTTCTGTCCAAACATGTATTAACAGAGACAGAAACTCTGCGTGGTCCCTCCTGGTGAAGAGCTGAGGTCCAGGACAATGTTCTCTGACCTGCGGGCACCCTGTAAAATGATCTATGGTGCTGGCAGCCCTCCCAGATGGGTGCTGAGCTCTGGGATGCTTGGCCTTTTCCTGAGAGCCGTTACAGGACTATCACTGTGAGAAATTCCAGCTAGCACAGGCTTTTCAGATGAAAAATGCCATCGGGTACAATGTGCACCACTGCAGAACAGAGAGAAGGAAATACAGAGACAGGGTGATGTGGTCCGTTACCCGGCTGTAACCCACCTGAAATTTTATGATCCTGTTTACAGGGCTTTTCCTTATGACGTCAACCTTATGTTGTATAGAAATCAATCTGGTGCCCAGAGATTTTAGGTGATTATATATTCTATTTCTTGTATTTTAAATGAAGCCATTGCCAGTTTGGCACAGTTCTGATGTTAAGAGTTTTAAAAACACCATCTCACCTGCATCTCAGTGTGGTCCTCCCATAGGAGCCTGTTTATTCTGAGCTGCTGAATGCCCTGTCGCTCCCCATAGCTGTTCCTCTGTGCCTGGAGCTCATCACAAGAGCAGCACAGTTCTTCCCATTCCCACCTGAATTGTCACCTGCGGTGCAGCCTAGGAAGTGGGAAGTCTCTGAGGGACTCATCCTGCCCTTTCCCTTGTCTGGGCCGTATTGCCTGTGTTCTACAGAGCCTTGATGTGACTCTGGAAGTGTTCAGACTTTAAACTGAACCCACTTTCTGCCCCTTCCCACTGAACTGAAGTGTTTCCTTGTGGTTGTTTGAGATCCCGTAACCGAAGTCCACATAAAGTATTCATAAATTGTTAAACGGCAGCTCTGTTTTCATCAGACTATAATATCCCTCACTGTGATGTGGTCTTCAGTTAGGTTTATGGTAGTTTATTCCCTCCTCTACTTGTCGGGGGTGCTGAGGATGTGGGCACAGCACCTGGTCCTCATCAGTGTTTTCAATCTGAAATCCAGCCCTGCTGGGGAGTGACACTTTATGCTGCCAAATCCCATCTCCGTGCAGAAACGCAGCTCCTCAAAAGTCATCCGCGATACAGACTTTCAGCTGCCTAATACTATTCTGTCATGTGCTGGCACTTTATTTCGGTATCACTTTGATCATACAGACTAAGTGTGTTTTAAAGACGTTGCCCGCATCATTAGTGACAGAAGTCATCGAAGCCTTTGGACTAGAGGGACAGACTGCAGGACCAAGGGCTCGCTGTGAATAGGGTGGCTTCTGGGTTCAGGCAGATGCATTTCTCTTTTGGTCTTGTCCGTTCATTCCTTCCTTTTGTTACCCCAAGGCTGAGCTATACAGGTAGGAAATACCGAGTTACCAAACTGGCTGCCATCAGCGTTCATGGAAGCAATTTAACACAACCTGTAAGCTTAACCGGGAACTTGAATTGGGGATGTTTCTCCCAGCGTCTGTTTGCTTATGATGCAGGTTCTGCATATCAAGTTGTGCCTTTCTTGTATCACAGAGCCCGGCTCCAGTTCTGCCCTCAGCAGTGTGTTGTTGTCCCAACAGCTGTCCTCTGAAATTCCCCTATAATATGTTGTCTTTAAAGATGTCTTGAGATCCATTTGCCTGGTCCCTTGTGCTGCCTTTTGAGAGCGTGTAGCTGTGTTAGCGGGCAGAACGTGATGACCAAACCCCGTAGCAGTGACTGTGATGCCCGAGGAGGAGCCAAGCCAACTAGACCTTCCTCTCACAAGCTAGGTTTGCAGAGAAAATACCTCTCGGCAGAGCAGGCTGTCTACCAAGTAACCGCGGTAAGGACTATGCATGCCCAGAGCACTTACAATTCCCCTGTTAACCATATACTTGCTATTTTCTTTACTCAGAGCACAGATAAGTGAAGAGCTCAAGGAACTGATCCTACGCATGCTTGATAAAAATCCAGAAACAAGGATAACAGTCCCTGAAATTAAGGTAAATTGGACGTCGATATGATAGTCTTTTGTCTCAAATGATTTTGTTGTTCCTTTGATACCTTCTAATGAGGCAGAGCTGCTCCCGGTGTTTGTTTTGGGAGCTTTCTCTGGCACATCGCCTCGGAAAGGGAGAGTGCTCATTTTGCAGTGTGTAACAGCTCTGTCGCTGCTGCCTGCTTGGGGAATATTGACAAAAGCTTTCTTGTTTACTTGTTTAAAATTACTCAAAAGCTGGCTGATCCTTGGCAAATCCCTGGGAGAACTGACACTGTCATGGGGACTGCTGGCTGCAGAGCCTGTGCTGTCAGCGTTGGACCTGTGCTACAGGGGCTGGAGGTGTGTTCTTCCTCTGGGGCTTGCGTGGCCAACGGCCTCAAGGCAGCACATCTGTTTCTATCGGCTTTACTTGGGGGATGCTTATTAACACAGAGAACAACTGGGACTGGTAAAGCATAACGCTTCACAGGGTTTGGCTTCATTCTGGTTTTGCATGGGCTTTCTGTCCTCCTGTCACCCCTCACCAACGCCTCGGACCTGCTGGAGGCTCTCAAGATTTCCACAGAGATCCGTCAGCATCCTGTGGGAGGCACACAGCTCTCCTCTGGTTTGTCTCAGGCCAACACCAGCACATTTGCCACCAAAGCTGACAGTAGGAAGGTTGAACTTTGAGAAGAAATGTGATGTCGCCTCCCTCCATGCCCAGGAGGCCACAGCTGGTGATGGTGGAAAGTGCTTTGGAGCTGTGTTAAGTGACTGCACTTGGCAGCTCTTGCAGGTACTTCATGTGGAAACCTGAGCCCTGTAAGAACCACCGGGAGAAGAGCAAAGCAGGGTGCTGGAACGTATCCCTGGCCATGCACTGAAATGCTCGGTGTGCTTCAGGACTTGTGTTTGAAGCTGAAAGAGCATGTGTCTCTTGCTCCACGCTGGGCTCAGCCCAGGGCCTTGAGAGGCAATAGGAAAAAAAAAAGGGGCAGTTTTCTTCTGTTGTTCCCCCAAGTAAGACTATGGCCAAGCAGCTTCTTGGGAGAGGCAGCTGTGGAGTGACTGCCACCATCACTGAAGGCACTGGCCAGAGGAATCCAACCCAGAAAGTACAGGAGAGCCTGACATGTGCAGCTGATGCAACCCAGACAAGGAGATGGCACGCTCCCTCCATATTTGTATTCACAGATTAATCCCAAGGAGCTGCTTTGTTCTGATGCCACAGCTGGCCGCGTGGCATCAGAGCTCCAGCCTTGGCTTCTGGCATAGTCAGATGTTTCTAGGCTGTTCCAGGCCACCGCCACCTCCTCCCTGGATTCCTTCCCTTTTTGTTTTCCCCTGTTTTCACGCTCCCCTCCTTCCTCTTTCATGTTCCTTACTTGCAAGATAAAATACTGACGTGGCTGCAGACATTCTTCTGTTGGTGAGCTTCATGCGGCTTCCTGTATGTGATCATTTATAGTTGATAAATCTTTGATGTCAACATTGAAGATAAACATGACAAAAGCTGGAAAGAGGTGGTAAATTTATATAAGGGGGTTGGGCTGGACAAATACCTTAACTGCTCTGACCAGCTGGGTTTGGAATTGCTGTTTGCCATCAAAACAAATCAAGCAAATCATTTCATATAAGGAACATCGAACATATGTCGAGGTAGTCCTCTCCCTCGCTGAAATGTTTGCAGTTCCCAGGCAGACTGCAGAGTTTAGTGCACCGGTTTCACTTAAGGCTGGACGTGGTGGTACGCCCTTGAAAAGAGTTACTGTAAGCACAAGTAATGATCTTTGGAAAAGGCAACTGAAGTGCCGTAGAGCAGCGCATCGCTAAGCCCTTGGAGAACACTCTGGACACCTGCATCCAGCTCATTGGAATGGCAGGAGGCAGTGAGCATCCATCCCAATTAAACCCCTCATCCTGGAGCGTGAGGCAGGCCTTTCAAGCACCACCACTGGAGGATGCTCTCTCTGACAGGCAAGATGGCCAGCCCTGGATGTGGGTAGCAGAGACCCTCACCCCATCCTGCCATCGGCTCCCCTCCACAGCAGTAACAGGGAGGGATGGTGGGAAACTGCCTCCTCGCTCCTTTGTGTGGGTGTGGAGATGTTTACATGGTGTCCAGGTGGCAATGTGTGTTACTTCACTATTTATGTAGGCAGGAGGCCATTCAAGTAGCACGAGGCCTCAATATTCAGGTCCGAGTATTAAACACCTAACCCCTTGTTTGTGCAGATGTATAAGTGCTCTTGATTCTCCCCGGCAGCGAGCATGTGTAACCCGAGATTAAACATGTGCATATTAGAGAAAAAGATGAAAAGGCTGGATAACTCAGATTTTCAAAGCATTTCAAACTTGATTCAGAGGATGCTGGGTTCCTCCGAGATGCTGGTTGGTGGCAGTGGGTGTGACAGCACTGGGCATTAGGTGGCTGGCCAATTGGCATCCCCTAGTTTGCAGTGATTTCCAAGGGCTGAGATGCATCGCTCGAAGCGGAAAGTGGATCAGCACTGACAGCTTACCCCTGTAATCGGTCCAGTGCCCCCATTTCTCTCTCACTGCTGATGTCGTAGCGCTCTGCTGTAGAAGGGAGAGCTACAGCTGTCTCTGTGTACCGCCCCACGCAGGTGCACCCGTGGCTGACGAAGGGTGGCGAGGAGCCCCTGCCGCTGGAGGAAGAGCACTGTACTGTGGTGGAGGTGACAGAGGAGGAGGTGAAGAACTCGGTGAAGACGATTCCAAGTCTGCCAGCTGTGGTATGTATAAACCACAACCGCATCCTCTGCACAGGTCAAGAGTGTGGTACTTTGCTGAAGCTTTCAACTGGTGAAGGAGGTTTGGAGAGGCTACACGTGTGCTCCTGGCATGAGAAACTTGGCCTTTCAACCCAGTGCGAACTCTCTGTGTCTCTGAGTACTGCGGCAGCCGGGCTCTGCAGGGCCGGGCTGTGTGAGCAGTCCTCTTCATATCTGGCTGCTCTCATAAGAGCTGCAGGGTCACACACTCAAAGTGCCTGGCATCAGATGTCCCAGAACATCAGAAACATTCAAAGTGGGGTTTGTTTCATTAATCTAGAGGTTGCAAGACACCTCGTTTGGATCCTCAGAATGTCCCAGTATTAGACACCACACTCTGGAGGTGACCTGGCCAGAGAAGTAGAGAGAGACATCTGCCAGTGGCGTACGTAGCTGGCACTTGCCTGCCAGCCTTGGGGGACCACAAGTGGGGTTCAGGGCACTCTTGGCAGTTTGTGTCTAGGCAGATGGAGGTCTGCTCTAGCAGTAACTGTGATGCAGATGCATTTGGGGCTTCCTCGTACTGGGGAGAGGGGTGCTGAGCACAACAAGGAACCGTTTTCAAAGCTCTTTGTGGTGTGGTGTTAATAGACGCTTGCCCCAACAGACAGCTGGGGAGTGAAAACCATCCTTTCCCCTGACAGCAGGGCCTTTGCCTTTGCACCTGCAGGAGCTGGTGGCACTCTCTGCGCAGTGCCTACCTGTGAGGATGGCCCAGGAGAGCTCTGGTGCCCCTTTCTCACTGCCTTGGACCACCATAAGTGACAGGCAGCGGTCAGCAGCTTCTGCTTCGCCTCTTGCTAACAGTGGTGTGCGTCCAGGGATCTGAGCTCACTGCCCGAGGGAATGGCGTTGTCGCTGCCTGGAAGTCAGATAGGTGTTCTGTGGATTCCTTTAGTTCGTGCTCTAGCTGTAAGGCTGTTAAATGTCTGTTGAATTATTAAAGAAGCTGCTGTTAGACTCCTTTCAACTAGCCTCAAGGAGTCAGTCAGTTCTGCTGTTTCACTGGTCTGTTTTTCTTCCTCGAAGATCCTAGTGAAGGCCATGCTAAGAAAACGCTCCTTTGGAAATCCGTTCGAGGCTCAGACGAGGAGGGAGGAGAGGTCCATGTCTGCTCCGGGGAACTTGCTGATGTACGTATTTACAGCCTTGCCTGGCTCTGCTGTGTGTGCAGAGCAAAGGTATGTGGGGAGGATGGAGGAAGCAGTTTGCAAATCTTTTCTGTAGCATTTAAGGACAAAACTCCCTCTTGAATCAAACACTGAAGATAAAATCTACATCAAGTTCTCTAGGATTAAAATACAATGCATTAAAGCAGCCTAAAAACTCTTTGTGTAGATGCAGTTCTCTCTGTAAGATGGGTTTGGCCTAAACACTTGTAAGGTGCTAAACTTGGGTCTTGTCTTTAATCTGTTAGTTTATAATATGCTGTGATCAAAGATTCATTAGAGATTGGTGATCTAAAATAAGTTTAATTAGAGTGTAGTCTAGATATGTATTGGAGGGTTTAATTCTTCTTTCCTTTGTATGGACAACAGAAAAGGTGCCAGATGAGCAGTTTTGCGTGTTTTATAAACTCAAAATCAGATGATGTGGTTGGTTTGTGGTCTGGGGCCCAGGTCTGGGCAGAGACACTGGAGACACGTGGGCAGACAGTGGAGAACACTTTGACTTTGCTTTTTCATTGAGTGTTTTTTCACACTGCCAGTTATGAAATAGCGGAACACATTGCAACAGGATATTTTGGAGGCTGAATTTAAATGGCTATGTCGGGATTAAAAAGGGTATAGATAAATTAATGACTATTAGATTCATCAACAATTTTTAAACACAACAGTCTGGATATACAGAGGTGGGAGCAAGATTCCTCTGTCCTTTACTTGATTCTTACTCTTTCTCCCTCACTTTTGTTACTGATCCCTTTCAGAGTCAGGATTCTGGGCCATCAGTCCGGTAGGTAACAGCTGGACAATTAACCTGACCTGGGACAGTTATTTTCATGTTCTTACCCCACAGGATCTTGTGTGGCTATGGCTCACAACAATGTGTTGTCCCAAAATGATCCTTTTCCACCCCAAATCCCAGTACCATGCCTAGACTCCCATGAGGGAGTGCTAAGAGTCTCGCTGCATCTTTGACAGTGCACACAGAGGAGCCTGTCTCTCACGGCTGTGTGGGGATTTAAGGGCTCAGCTCAATTAAGGATGATGGTGCTTTAGGGCCCAACTGCATCAGAGACTTCAGTAAAGGCTTTGGCTTTGAGTCCAGGACCAGATAATGTTAGACAGCAGTTTAACAGTTAAACAGCCCATGACTGAGTGCTGCTGTAGGGACATGTCTGAAGAGCTCCTTTGCCGGCTTAGCACAAGGGATTTGTCCTCCTTTGTTTCCCTTGGCCCATTGCCTTCCAAACTAGTTATTGCTAATGTGACACGCATGCGTGCCCGTATCTTCCCTATCATTCCTGGCCACTGCATTGCATTGCTCTGAGATGGGAGAACTTTTACTAAATTTGAAGAAAAATGTATTGTAAGCTTCCCACTGGCCAGGACAGCCAATTCGGAGCAAGGCGAGATTTCTTCTTTTCAAGCTCTGCCTGAATTGATATTTTGAGGTGATGTGCTGTTCTAGAACCTTGAGCCTGTTGTCAAGAGGGACCTGTTCCCTTCTGCCTTCATTTGAGATGCTTGAAAGCCCATGCCACTGACTAACCAACTGGTGGGAAAACTTCTTGGCCCTGACGCTGCGGCTGGTTCCTGCCTGGAGCAAGGTGCTGTATTATCTCCTCAGAATAAGACAAGTTCATTTTGAAGTTTCTGATTAGCTACATTTACGATGTCTAATTTTTTTTTAAATCTCTGTAGGCCTTCAAGATGAGCTGTAAGCCTCCACTTTTATTTGTCTCCTTTCTAAAGTTGCTAGTCAAATTCTTCTCAGCTTATACAGAAAACCAGCATCTTTCCCTGTCTCTGCTCACTTCAATCCCGTGTTTGCATTCAGGCTTCTCGTGCAGGACTAAAAGGTTTTTGAAACTGTGTATAATTTCCACTGTTGTGCTGCTGTGTCCAGTGCCCTTGGCTTACAAAAACATGTTAGGTCAGGGATGGAGCTGCGGCCACGCTGGGCTGGCCTCTAAATAAGCACTTAGAAATGTCCAAAAAGACCGTGAATGGTCTTTGAATGTGCCAGTTCTCCACTGCACTAACCCCTGCACTTAATTTCTCAGTCTCATGCCATCAGTGCCAATCTTTGACAGTAACAATTGACTTTATCTTAAATTAAGTCATGCACAACTGGAGCTTTGAGAACCCATCTCAAAACACTTCTGCTTAAAAGAAAGACATTGGCCAGGTCTCTGATTAAACACTACAGCAGGTATGGGGGTTTTTTTAAGGAATCTGGGTTGTTATTTCAGACTGAAAAATGCTATACTGGTTGAATCTAATGAAATTTACTTTAAATTTAAATAATTTGTTGAATCTAATGCATTGATTTCAAGTGAACCGGGCCTAAATGGGGATGTTCATTGCTCAGTGAGTTGTCTCTTGATTACAGTGTTATTTCCACAGGCGCAAACAGAGCTAGACACTAAGCCCATACAGTTCTTAATTCACAGCGGGTTGTTCTGTAGTAAAACCAGCCTTAATACACACATAAAATATAACATCAGTGCAAATATTATGAATAGTGCTGTGTTAGTTAAAATAAGTTTTGAGTGGGTCTGGATGACTACAAATTTCTAGGGCCTAGCAGGAACAGATAATATTGTTGTAGCATAAAGGCTCTGCGGAGTTCCTGTGTGTCAGGCATCGTTTCCACCCCCGTAGCCGGACAGGGCACCCCAGAAATGGGACTTGCCAGAAAGGCCGTGCCCACAGCCATCGCCGTGTTCTGGCCGCACTGCTGTGTGGTTGCCCACAAGGAACCGAGAGAAAAACGAGCCACTGGCCAAGTTCCCAAGCTCTCCACCACAGAGCTGCTCCTTCCCGGTGGCAGTGTCTTTAGAGAGAGGTACCACTGCTCTTGTAATATTGCATCTCCTTCCAGTTATAGGTAGAAAATAACTTGTTGTGATTCTATATAAGAAAAAAAAAAAGGCAATTGGAAAACTCCAGTTTCATATTCAATTTGGTTAATTAGGCTGCATGTGAAACTGCCAGAGCTCCACTCACTGCTGCTTCACGCATCTTACATCTGTGCCCATACCGAGAATACGTCTTGCAGGAAATCCTCTGATGCCTAATTGATGGTCCTTAAAATGGATCTAAAAAACAGGAAGAGAAAGGAGCCAGTTTAACAGCTCACTCTTTGGGATTGGGAGAGGGGGAAAGTATAAATCATGTAGTGTGTTTTGGTTGTTTTTTTTAATGTCTCCCTGCATTACCTGTACACAGTGTGCTGGGCTCTGTTCTTGGAAACGCTTCATGCAGAAGTCTTTGTGACAGCAGGAGGTCTTTCATGTTTCCCACAGCCTTTGTTCCTTTGGAGGACACCATTAAGGCACCAGTGATTTGAAATAGTTCTTAAATTAGTACTGGGAGTAGAAAGGGCTTCTTTAGCACTCCTTAGACCAGGAAGATGCAAACCCTCTCCTGGGCGTTATTTATTGCTTTGTTTAGTAGCATTGAAAAGTTTAAAAGGCAGCTGTTAAAATGGCAGGAGCATTCACCAGATAGAAGGGAACTAAAATGAAGATTCCCCCATTTAGCAATTCTTGTTTTGCAATGGTCCGCACACCTAGAAGCCGTGCGAGTGCTGCTGGCTGTCGTGTCACCCATGAGCTGCGCAGTAGCCAGGGCCGGGTGTCCGGGCAGCACCGGATCCTGCCTTTCATGCGGGATCTCCCAGAAGATGCCGGGATTCACTGAGCCTTGCAGATCCTGCAGACCATGGTGGCTGCAGAAGCAACTGATCATTTCTAATTTTTCCAGTTGCAGTGTAATTTTTAAATCTAGCTGTTCAGCACTCACAGATAAGTTCTGGGTTTGTTAGCAGAGTTTGCTACATTTCTTCTGCCTGCTCCAGATTACTCCTAATTGAGTCAGCACTGGTTTCACCACGTTTTATTACTCTCATTTATTGCAACTACCACCTATCAAATTAATTGCTGCGTTTTGACAGACCCAATTTACTTTCCCATTATGGCTGCTATAATTATTGATGAAATGTGGTTGTCAGCTCCTGTACAGGGGATCAGTCTGTATATAGGAAGCCTACCCTGCTTCCAACCTTCCCAAAAAGAGAGCTAAAGAGCCGTCACTGCCCTTAGGGCCATACTGCCCATGTCGGCTAGGCACGAGCGAGGCAGGAGGGAGAGGGAGGTGAAAAAGTGGCTGACCTGGGTCTCCAAGCAGAAACAGCTTCTCCCAAAGCAGCGGAGCCTCGAGGGGCTTTGTGCTGAGAAAGTCCCAGGGCCCAGCGCAGCAGGGCTGCTCAAAATTAGGCTGCAGGGATCCCCAGAGCGCAGCTGGGTTTACAGCATCGTCTTTGACAAGTGAATGGCTGCGGACTGGGTTTAAATTTGCCAGGCGTTTACACTGAAGTTGCTGCTGCTCCATCCTCCGTTTCACTCTGCTTGTTAGGTACAGAAATACAGGCTCCTTCGCCTGCTGCCATCACCTTCATGATCACTTTCTTCCTTTGTCTCATTGTTTTGCTCTTAGGGACAGGCTCCTCTTAAACACATCTGTATATTTGCATCCATCTTTAAGGTAATTCAGTGTTTGTGTTTCCCCTGGGCGCTGTAGAAATGCGTGTCCTCTCCTCAGCCTGCGTGATTTGTGTGGTATCACAGAGCATTCGGCTCCGTCCTTCCTTCCCGTAGGAGCAGTTTTGCTGTAGTAATTCTGTGTGTGTGACACTAATGTTTATGTATACTTTTAAAATTATTATTATCTGTGGTTCTTTGGCATTTCAGCCTTTTTTTTTGGGGGAGGGAAAGGGTTGAAAAAAGCCAGTTGGATTTTAGCAGGAACTGCTGCTCAACCCCACGTTTACAGAGGAAGAACAACAGAATTTGGGAAAGGCTGAGGTTGAACTTTGCAGTTTGGGCTCAGGTTTAATATTTAGTGGTTATGCAAAGGAAATAGAGCTGGAGCCTTCTCTGCTCCGACTGCTCCACCATTCCCCTGCGCTTCTGCCGCTGATGCCATGCTGGGAGGGCTCTGGGCTGACCAAAATCATCTCCTCTGTGCGACCGACAACCCCAGCTCCGCCAGGACTTCATTAAAACAGTGATTTGTCTGACCAGTTGCACAGACCCTTCTAGGAAACAGTCCAATTAATTCCGTTAAATAACAAAATGACATTCAATGCAAACCGTGACAAACTGCTTACAGACTTCTCACCGTGAAGCCCCAGGAGCTTGTGCTTGGGCAGGACACAGCCTCCACCCAGGCCTGGGGAGATCTGCTCTGGGGCGAGAGGCTGGGGAATAACCACACGCCTCAAAATCCCTTCGGGAGCAGCTCCACGGCGCTGGAGGCTCTGGCTGGCCTGGTCTGCCGCTCCAAGACGAACGGATGAGCCAGAGCCAGGATGTCGCCCGTGCTCCCAGTGAGGAAGGACTTGCAGAGATCCTCCAAAAATACTTAGGAGAAGGCAGGCGGAGGAGGATGGGGACTGACGTGGTGCTGTCGGTGACAGCTGGTGCCGCTGCCTGCTGCTACATTTTATAGAGAACTTCCTCGTGAGGAACAGCCCTTTGTCTTTCGGGATGTGTTTCCGGAGCAAGCGCGCAGCCTGGACGTGGCTGGTTTGCCTGTGTCCGCAGCAGAGAGGAAGGGGACACCACCAGCCCAGACGAGGGCAGATTATTGGTATTAAATGGGGACTCAGTGAAGGAATTAAGCACTTTCCAGGAGTGAGCGTGTGTATATGCTGTGATTCAGCTCTTTGTAGGTTGTCCCACTCCATCCCTGTCCCATGCTGCCTGTGTTTCAGAGGGAAGTGCTGTGAGGGTTGTTCCTTGCTGGGCATGGAACACCGTGGAAATACCCGATGGCTGTGAGCTTCCTGCAGACGCCGCTGTTAACAGCGACATGGTCTCTTGGATAATTGTGCAGGTCAGGCTTCGCTTGCCTGGGGTTTAAAAAATGTAGCAGAAACACAGTCTTATTTCTTCAAAAGAGTTATTTAATGGAGATTCACGTTCAGCCTCAGGCCTCACAGCACGAGCCCTGGCTCCTGTGCAGAGTGCTGATGCCTTGATCTCAGCTGCCGTACGTGTAACCCGGGTTTAGCTGATGTCACCACCGCGCCCGGCTGGCAGGTCAGCCTGTTCCGTGGTGCCCCTCTCCCGTGCCTGCGCAAGGCGTTCGGAGAGGCAGGGGCTGCTCGGGGGGCGCGGAGCAGGCTCGGCAG
Source organism: Fratercula arctica (assembly GCA_947846985.1). Classification (NCBI taxonomy): domain Eukaryota; kingdom Metazoa; phylum Chordata; class Aves; order Charadriiformes; family Alcidae; genus Fratercula; species Fratercula arctica. The sequence goes on along the minus strand of CANTUZ010000015.1, from coordinate 11,952,039 downwards.
GACACGCCAGGCAGCTGCGGGCAGGGAGCTGCGCTGTGCCGGGGAAAGGAGCCTCTGCTCCTGCTCGGCGTGATAAATCGTTTGAAGAGGGTGATGACAGGCACCGAAGATGGGGCTGTTCCTCAGCCCTCCCCCCCCCCACCACCACCAAAGGAAATGGTCCACGCTCTGGATTCAAGGTCAGATTTATTGAGGGCTTTGCTGGAGCAGAGGGAAAAGGGAACATGATTTTGATCTTTTCTGTTTTCTTCGAAAATTGGCACAATCCTATGCGTACTTCCAGTGTCTTTCCCAACCCCCAAGCACGCGCTGGCTCCCTGCTGGCAGAGGTAGGTGTCCTGTCCTGTCCCATCCCACCACAGCAAAGCTCAAGCCTTCTGCATAGGAAGACACTGAAAATTAAAAGTAGGGGAACAGGCTCGACGTTATCGTGGTGTATGTACAGTGCAAGTAAGTTACTTTGGCTGTGTTTTAGGGACTGCTGCTCTCGTGTGCTGAGTGATTTTTGGGGACCAAACTCACAGAAACTGAAATCAGACAGCTGCTGCATAGGGAAAACTGGGTTCTGGTAGAAGCATTCAAACTTATGGCAGAGCCTTGGAGAAGCAGTTATGGTATCAAGGCATCACTCTCATCTTTTAAAAAAAAAAAAATCAGATTAAAGAAAAGCAAACCAGAACTCCCCAAATACAAACCAGATAATGTGGAAACATTGCTGATGGTCTGCAAGACTTTCTCCGAGAACCAGCTACCTCCTCGTGATGCTGCAGCCGGGAGAAAGGGCCCTGGGGAAGTGCAAAGCTCAGTCCTTGGGGCATGGAGACCAAGCAAGTGTCTAGGCACAAGCCACATAGCACTGCAGCGCGTCAAGGTGGGCTGTGGCTGAGCTGTTTATGTGGTACCAGCACAACAGGCTGGTTCTTTGCTATTCCCTCTTAATATTGATGATGTTGACCTGTGCTGCCTGTTGGAAAAAACACCCCCTGCTTCATTTGTTGCATTGCTGTGTGCCTGTAATCTCTTTATTTCCTTGCCATTCCTGTAGAAAACAAGGGAGCAGAGAAGGAGGCAGGGACCCGGAGCTGCCCGACGTCTGTGAAGATGAAGCTACATCCTGAAGCTGCCTGGCTGTTGCAGACTGGTCGCTCACGTGCTGCTGCTGCTGTTGTACCCATCGTGGTGTTGTCTAGCACACATCTGCCCTCATCGCCAAGTTTGGGGCCTGCAAAGTTAAAAAAAAAAAAAAAAAAACAACCCCAAAACAGACCAACGCAGAAAATGAGGAAGGAGGAACAGAGCAGCAATAAGGAGCAGAGCGCGTCCTCGGGCAGCGCGGCTGGCAGAGGGCTGGCTCGGCCTCGTGGGCGGCTGCGTTCCTCGTGCGAGGTGTCCGAGCGCTCCTCCGTGCGTGCCTTGCTCTCCACGTGTGGGCTTTGTAGTTGGGCGTCTTGGCCGATGAATGTGGTTTTATTTGTAACGCAGCAAACCAAACGTTGTCTCATGGGTCGTTCACCCCAGAGACCTTTTCCTTGCTTTTTTGCATTATCTACTTCAAGCATTGGGGGCCGGGGGGGGGGGGTGGAATTTACATTGGAGCCAGGTCTTTTGTCAGAGGGGAACTGTTTTATTTAATGCACAGGTAAAGCACTTCTGTATACCAGGACACATCCTGCTCCCATTGGAGTTGGCATCAAAATTTCTATGGAAATCGGTTGAATGAGGACGATACCTTCCTTTTGGAGTGAGCGCTGTCACTCTCTATGCCTTTCTTTTTCCCTTCTCTTCTTATCCCCCAGTTTTGCACAGCGTAAATCCTACCAGCGTCGATGGCTTTAGTCAGGGCAACGTTGTAAAATAGAACAACTACGCGATATTCTCTGTAATGTGCGATGAGCCTTTGAATGTCACAGAGATCTGGAGCACTGGGATCTGGTGTTACACGGAAAGGCTTTAGTGCACCAAGTCCGCTCTTCCCGAAGAGCTGGGATTGCAGCCCGCCCCGTGCGCATGGACCCGCTTCTCAAAGGTGGAAAGAAGTGGCAGGTTTGGGGTTTACTTTATTTAAGGGTCGTTTCCTTTCCCTCACTCATTTCTTAGCTCCTTTTAAAATTACGTACCTGATGCTTTTAAACTTTAATTTCCTGATAAATGACCCAAACTGGGAGAACTCCTCAAGATGGAAGTTGTTGGTGGAGTGTTTCTAGACCAAGGAAAGCTACAGAACAGAAACGAGATCAAAACTTGATCTTTTGGGGTTTTTTAAGGCTTTAATTTTTAATTTTATTTTAAGACTGTAATTTTTATGCATGTGCTGATGCTGCTATTTTATCCATAGATTGCTTCTAAACTTGGGATTAGAAGCTTCATCTCTACAGTTTGACAACAGGTGAGGGATTGCATTTAAAAGGGCGAATGCAGCTATTTCAGTAGCTGTTGACTGTATGGACTGTGTTTAATCAGGAATTTCACTCTTGCACTCAGAGAGTAAAAACCAGTGACATCAATCTGTCAAAACACGTGTCAATAATTTCTCTTGAGCTTCACGGGGTCTGAACACCCCCCTGGGAAGCCAATGGGATCGGATTCTTATTTTATAGTACTTAAATAAAGGACACGATTAAATTTAGTTCCTACATAATCATCTTACTGTCTTTTTTTAGGTTAATCTTGAGGGCTTGGGACTTTGTTCCCTAATTTTTTGTGCGAGGGGATATGTGTATGAGGATTGTTGGTAGCGACTGGTGTACTGCTGTTCCCGTGCTGTTTGCCGCAGTCTGGTTTGGTGGTTCCCAACGTTTTCCTTAACTGGGCTTTGCTGCCGGTGCCTTCTGCTCCCCATCTCCAGTCTGCCGCTTCCCATGTCGGTCTTCAGCCACCTTGGTGTGATGCCCAGAAGCAGTCGCCAGCTTGGGCTCTGCCCCATATCTCACCCGTAAATATTGGCAAATTGGGAAGTAGTATTGCAGCTAATGTATTTCATGAAGGAGACCTTTAATTTTTAAAGCGGGCAAAGGGATTGTACCCTGTAAAGGTTACCACTCTGGGCCTGCGCTCTGCATCGCTCGCATCCAGATGGTAAATGCTGCCCGCATTTGTGCGTCTGCCTGCACCAGCTGTGTGCTCAGCATCCTCCCAGGGGCTGTGGTTCTGCTTCGGCCACCCACCACCGTACATCCCGGGGGCTGATGTGCTCCAGCATGTGCTCGGACCCTGCTGCCTTGTCATGAAGATCGAAGCACCCGGTGAAAGGGAGTGAAATGGAGTTGGGGACTTGGCGAGGCTGAGAGCGCAGGGGGGCTCCGCGAACACGGGAGGAGGGACTGGCCAGGAGCAGCTTCTGCCTGTGGAGGGGATGGTCTCTGGATGCAAACAGGCCGGTGCTGGGGACAAAGCGCTGGGGTGCCACCATGTCCTGCTGCGCACCGGGGGCCAAGCTGAGCAGCCCCAGGGAAACGGAGCAAACTCTGTCCTCCGGTTTGTGGAAAAATGGGCTCTCTCCAGCTGGTGTCCCTGGGGCTGGCTGTGGTGGAGCTCTGCTGCGGCAGGGCTGGGCTGCCGGCAGCGGGCAGGACGGCTCTGGTGCCAGGTGAGCCCCTGGCCTGCACAGAGGGATGATCTCGGGACAAGGACACATCTCGGAAAGCCACCTTACCCATGGGGAACAAAAGGAGTACTGGTAATCCCTATTCCCATGGCTCTTCTGAGCTCTAAGCAATACTTGGGTGGTGCTCAAAGAGCTTTAAGGCTTCAAACGTGGGGTTACTTACTGTATTTTTAACATGTGGTGAGAATAATTTGGGGATGGAGAGATGCTTTGCTAATCCAGCCAGTTGTTGGGGTTATTGTAGTAATGCCCAAGGGCTTGGGAGCTAGCGGGGCAAGGCTGCAGGAGAGCTGCTCTCAGCCTCAATTAATGCGACCAAACAAATGATCACTTGCAAATTAGCTCTATGTCATGTTCCTTTAGTGATAGCTGGAGTGACGCTTCAGTTTTGGAAGGGAATGGGGGAAATGGGTGTGTGTTATAATTATCCCAAAATCTGCTTTGAAAAAATTGCCCTTTCTGCTGAAAGAAAACCTTCTGGAGACGTTTCCACAGGTCCAGGGAGCAACCAGCGTTGCAGAGCTGAGCTTTGGGCATACCTTGTTTCCCCAGCAAATCTGCCGGCCTTGTGGGTCTCTCCTTTGTACCTCCAGAAACCATCTGTACGGCGTTGCAGACAGCAGCCTGGAAACGGGCATGAAATGAAATGAAAAAGGTGCGCTCGCAGCAAGAGAAACACTCAGATTTATCTGGAGCCTTGGTAGGACTCCTGCAAAAATACGCCCTACTTCTCACGTAGCTGAAATGAAATCCCTGCTTATGTGCATGTTAGGGCAGCTCAGAGCAACGCTGTTTCTGCTCTGAAGAAAGGAAGAGATTAAGGAGATAGTATTTATTTAAAAATGAACATCTTTGGCGAGCCAGCCCTTTTATCCCTTCAAGAAAGTCTCTCTCTTTAGCTGGATGGGTAAACACTTGTCTCGCTTCTCTCTCTGAACGCGGGGATGGGGTTTGGCAGGGCTCCTCCGAGCCGTGAGAAGAGCTGGCGCCGGTGTGCTCTGATGCTTTTCTGTGTGCTTGGATTTTTCCTCTCCGAATCCTCTCTTGCCTGTGCTATTCCTGGGGCACCAGCATCCTGTGAAGAGAGATACTGGGATGCTCTGTGCTGCGCTCGCAGGGCTCTGCAACCCCGGGAGGGCTCCTCTTTCCCCACCGCGTGATCCGTGGTGGGCTCTGGTCAGCTTTGCTTGGCTTTTCCAGCTTGGGAATGGGCTCAGATTGAGAGACCTTGAAGGAAATGTCTCTTCTGGGGAAATCACACATCTTTTTGATCTCCAGGAGGTAAATTTCTCCTGTCTTGCTCAATTAATACCTCTAAGCCTTCAGGTTGGGAGGTAATGCTAAGGAAAAATCCTGGTTCAGTCTCTCCTGACTGGCACAAAGGAATACTGCAGGGAATGTGTTTAAGCCTTTGGGCAGGAGGGCGTCACTACGAATGGCAGGCTTGCAAATAAATGAGCTTTTCAACCTTTAATGATGTATCAAAGCCTGCGAATGGATGCACGCAGAGCCGCTCCCGGCGTTTATAAAGCCCCTATAAAGCTGTGCGGGTGCAGGGCTGTGCTTTGGGGGTGGTTCCCAGCGAGGTCTGGGTGAGGAGCGGGGGCAGCCGCGGTGTGGCCATCACCAGGAGCCCCCGCTCCCAAGAGAAACTAAATCACCTGCAGCCCTAAGTGTGACTGGGCCGGGATTATTTTTTTTATTATTATTTTTTCAGTGCCTTGAGAGACAAGAAACAAGCTGCACAGCAAAAGACTGGGCTTTCAGAAAGATCAAGTGCCACAAATGTCTTTGACGTGCTTTGTTTATCATCATTTTGAGGATGGGTCAGTCGGGTCTGTCATGATGGCGTCAGTTATGTATCTTGTTCGTGTCCTGTCTGGGGACAACACCTCCTCTCTGGATGGCGCTTCCCTTTTTGCACCTTGCAGGTTGCAGGTTAGAGAAATCTTTGAGTTTTGGAGCAGAAAGCGCCCCTGGAGATTTGTGCCGAGGGAGCGGCGCGGTTGGGTTGTGGGTTTGCAGGACGAGGGGCTGGAGCCCACTTTGGGGCCCAGCTCGGGCTGCTGCCCTGCCCCACTGCAGAGAGAGACTGTGGGGCTGGGGTGGGAAATGGGGCAGTTCTAGGCCTCTTCTCCTTGCGCATCCCCTGCCATATACCATGGGGGACACCTGATAAGTGTGGGGTCTCTGGCCAGCCCAGAATGCTCCTGCCACCGTGCCCGGTTCTGTGTGTGCCTGTCGCCTTCGGCAGGTCTTCACCTCCCCTGCTCCGTGCCGGAATCGGGCTCCCAAAGCCAGAAAATGGTGCAAAACCCGCTGAGGCCAAATACGCCCCCAGCTCCTCGCCGTGTGGCGTTGCTACCCCCAGCTGCCTTGTCTGGGGGTCCTAGGGAGAGTGGGTTGACAAATGCTGCCCTGGGAATATTCCCAGGGAATAAAAGGGGGAAGGTGGCGGCAGCCAGTGGCCGGGCAGCGTCGGAGTTGGTCCTGGGGAACCTGATTCCGTGTACGGCCGCAGCCGAAGGGAGCCCAGCTGGGGAATGGCATAGCTGCTCCTCGCAAAACGAATTGCAACCCAGTGAAACAGCTCCCAGGACAGGCTTTAATTTCCTTATTTATTGCCAGACTTGCAGGGGGAAGCTGGTGGTGGGAGGAGTTTTATGTTCCTCCAGCACAGCTCCTTATTCTGAAGCCGTCAGCAGCGCTGAAGGGGTTTTTTCTCTGTTTCTGCAGCGTGTGGCTGGAAGAGCTTGTTTGCTCTCTCCTCTTCGTGCTTTTCCTCTTGCATCTTGCCCAAGAAAACCAGGAGCTTCATCCCACCAGCCACAGGCACTGGGTCCCTCTAAGGGTCCCGGCTGCCCTCGCTGGTGCTGAGCCCCTCGTCCCTCCCCGGCTGCAGCGAGCGACATCCCGGAGCTGCTGCTTTGGGCTTTCGTACCCCGAACAGCAGGGTCAGGTGTGTGAGGAGCTGTTGTGGGACCACAAGTTATCCTTTGATGGCGCAGCTCATGCGAGAGGTTCACAGCCAAGGCAGCGAGGGTTGGTGTCTCTGCGCAGCCTGGCTGTGCCTGGTAAGAAGCTCATTTACGGTCCTGGACGCCTTCATGGGTGATTTCCAGGCACGGAGCCCACATCTTTAGTGTTCTGCTGGCTGCTCAGTGGTGGTGTTCTGCCACAATAAAAGATGGTCCTTCTTCGGGATGGGCGATCTCACCTGTGTCGGGCGGGGGCGGCAGGAAAGGCTGCTTTCTGCCCGCAGGGATCTCGATAGATGTGAAAGCTTTTCCGGAGGAAGGAGGACTGTGCTGAGTGCTGGGGGTCCTGCTGCGAGCACGAGGAAGTCGCGTGTCCAGCCGGAGTACTGCAGATTGGCGAGCAGGTGGTGAGGTTTGGTGTATCTATAACTTCATTTGGGTACCAAACTTCTCCGCTTGACCAGGGCACATTGGCAGTGGTGTTTGCTGAGCAAAGCAGTGAAGGGGGTTTCTTTTCCGTCCCTCCCAACCTGGATTAACCTGGATTATCCCGTGACCCTGTCGCTCTGAGTGCAGCCTCCCGTGGGACCAGGGAAGGAAAGGAGCTCGAGAGCTGGTCGCTGCCGTGCACCTTCCCTTCCCTGGAGGGAAGCCGTGGCCACTCGCAGTCCCTGCTAGCGGATGGCCAGGCCCTCGGTCAGTAACCACAAGCCATCAGTCAAAGCGTTCCAAAAAAAAAAAAAAAAAAGTGTAAATTCAAGGAAAAAAATACATCACAACTTCTGGGGATATAATTTGGATCCTCTGTGCCGTAATTCTGCTGCTGTTTCTGGTTTATAGGCCTGTTCTGTTATTATTTAAGTCTCTTGTTATACTTGATGTTAAATATATGTACTCTGCTATGACTCAAGCATGATGTATATGCACTCGGTTCTGTAATGGCATGTGGCCGTTACACTGTAAATATGTACCATGAATAGAGATGCTATTTTTTGCATGCTTTTGTACTCTAGAACCGAAGAGAAAATGACAATAAAGTCCATAGAAATGACACGTGGCGTAAGTGCGGTTCCTGACGTGGCGCTTGCTGCTGGCTCTCGCCTGCTCTCTGCTGTTCCAGCCCTCGCTGTGCTTTTACCGCAGCAGAGAGGGGCTTCGGGGCTTCCACCGCTCCCCTCATCCCTGCCCTTCCCTGCCGGGCTTGTCCCTGGGCGAGGAGGCTCGGGGACCTGCCGTGCTTCGGCACCACCTCACCAGCTGTCACAGCCTCTGGCTGTAACGTGACCTGTGACGTTGTCTTGCCTTAATTGCATTTGCTTCCGAAGAAACGTGAAATTTGCTTTGAAAAGGCTGGGCTGGAGCCAACTCTGTGCTGTTGCGGAAACCACAGCGAAGCCCGGGCTCGTCTGGTGCCGCTGGGCAGGACTGGTCCCGCGGGGCTCCGAGGACCTTCCTCCAGGCGAGGCACACGGAGGCACTGCTCCCTTCTGATTATAATACCAAAAAACTAGGGGCGAGGGGAAGGTGAAGGTGATATCTCATCGCCTGTCATTAACCTTCTGCCCAAACAGACACATAGTGGGCCCAATAACACACCCATTAATTCAGGGGTATAGAAATTGCTCGCAGCCTCCGAGTCTGAGTGTGAAAGGACCCGAGGTACAAGGTACGTGCCGTGAACTGGCTCCAGGGCCCTGTCTGTTCGCGAAGGTGCCCTGGGCTTTTTTCTCCTGACACCTTCACAGCCCATTCCTGAGCACCCCGATGGGCTGCCCGGGAGGAACCGAGTCCCCCCCGAATGCTGGTGTCCCCCCAGGCAGCCCATCGCGGCGGGGGCTCAGTACAGGTTCCCTTCAGTTAAAACAGGCGCAGCTTCTCCTTCCCACGAGCTGATTTCGTTGGCTTTGCAGACAGGGGACAGAAATGGGGACACCAAAACCTTTCCAGGTCTCCCAGGCGGGTCCAGGTCCTCAGCTCTGCCCAGACAGCAGAAGGAAATGGAAAATGGAGAAACCTGGATGTATTTGTATCCCGAAGCGTGTTTTTCCAGCGGAGCAGGGCTGTTTGCTGTTGTGTTGTCGGGAGGGGATGCGCTGAGGGGTGAACACCCAGTTTTGCCGGATGACCCACGCTGTTTCTAGGTGGGCTTTGCCATTTTATCTGCTTTGGCAGAGTCCAAGTGTAGGCGTAGCTTGGGAAATCCCTGACCTCCCTTTGCTCCTGCCCTGAAGAACACAGGAGCCCCCTTCGCACCCTGAGCCGGTTGTTGTCGTCTGATGGGAAACTTCATCCCAGCACAGAAACGTCCCGTCTGAGCCCATCCTCGCCTCTCCCCAACAGCTGCCGGATGATAACACGGCGTGGCCATGCTCCACGCTGGGATGTTACGGCTTCATCTTCCCGACCTGCTCGAAGCAGCAGCCGCCCACCGCGCACCGAGGTGATGACGGGTGTTTCCCAGCAAACCACACCAAGACAAAAAACCTGCTATTTGTTTTGCAAGCACTGAGCAAAAAGCACTTTGTGGCCCCATTACTTGTAAGGAAGGAGTAGTTACCGTCTTCTAAGTGCAGCCCCATTTAAAACAGAGCAGGGTTTTGCTTGAATGTTATAAGCCACGCAGCTGCATTTCTCACCTGGGGGTGTTTATCCCTAACGCGCCCAGTCTCTGCATTTTTGTGAAGGGAAGGACCCCCTCCGGGCTGGCGGTGAGGATGGAGGGCTGCGGCTCTCCCAAAAGCAGGGCAGAAATGGCCAGGGCTTGGCACTGCGAGGGGCACGGGGGGACGAGCTCCATCACCAGCTCCTGCCGGCTCAAGGCAGCCACTGAAGATCACTTTAAACTTTTTCCCTCCTTTTTTTTTTCCCCTAGTTGGGTTTCCTAACTTGTTTCTGGCATACCAACACCGTATTAGTGACCAAAGAGCCAAACCCTGCTTTGGGTTCCATCCCGGCCGGCCGAGCCTGAGCGGGGACGGACGGTGCCGCGTTGCTTCGTGCCACAGAAGAAGCGACTTGTGCGATGAGCTCAGAAAAACATGCCCAGAAGTGCCCCAGTGCCGCAGCAACGGGGCCGAACCCGCAGCAACCAAGAAGGAAAGGACGGAAAACCACGCGGTAAGCGGGACTGGGGGGGCTCGGGTGCGTGAACGGGGACATCGAGGACTCGTTAATGCACAAACACCCACGCTGGGTGGATTAAGACCCCAGCCTTTTGTCAGGGAGTAAATAAAATATCGAAGTCGCATAATTGCTTGTTCCCCAGCGATGTGGTGTCCTGGTCCCACCGCGGTGGGTCACGTCGCCGCCACCATCGTGCATCCAGCCCCGACCATGGTCGGGGACGTGTCCCAGGCCAGCAAATGTCCCCAGGGTTTATAGTCGTTTTAGGATCTTGGTTTGGGTAAATGGCTTAAAATGCACTCCCCCTCATTTTCTTATAAATGGGCTGCATTTCAAAATGGATTTCTTCAGCAGTAAATTATAATTTAGTGCTTATTATAATATTCATTAAGAGCTGACTTCTGCTGTAGCGTTACATCAAATACTAATTATTAGAAATTAAGGTGACAGGAGGGAATGATATTCTGAATTGTGTAAGTAGGAGTAATAACAGCCCGTGAGGGATAAGTGAGGCAAAGCAGCGGGAGAATTTCCTTTCTGCAGCGGAACGAGAGGTGATAAAGTCCCCAGAAGGGGCGTACGGGAGGCCCAGCTGCCCCGGCAGAGGGATTGCAGTGAGGTGCCGGGCTGGGGAGCTGCCAGGGACGGGGGACAAAAATAATCAGAGCGGCTGGTGGGTGTGTGAACCAGGGTGGGGAGGTTTAGGATGGATATTAGGAAAAATTTCTTCGCCGAAAGGGTTGTCAAGCATTGAACAGGCTGCCCAGGGCAGTGGTGGAGTCGCCATCCCCGGGGGTATTTAAAAGCCGGGCAGACGCGGTGCTGAGGGACGCAGTTCAGTGGTGGCTTTGGCAGTGTTGGGTTGATGGTTGGACTCGATGATCTTGGGGGTCCCTTCCAGCCTGGACGGTTCCATGGTTCTAAGCAGTCGTGTCCCAGGCATGGGAGCATCGGGTTCAAAGCGTCTGGTTTTGGGGCATCGCTGCCTGGCAGGATCCACGCAGGGAAATGAGCTCCAAAGGCTCAACCTGGTCTCAACACTATTTCTCTAGTTCATTTGCGTAGTTTATTTTTTAATTCTTTTTCCTTTTCAGGTTGAAATTAACTTTCCTACAATGATTTCCAACAAAAGATGGGAAGGCGTTTCTGCTGGGCCTGATGTTAGATGCCAGAGCGTGTCCTTGGGAGCTGCAGGTTTGGGTGCTCGTAAGCAGTCGCTGCCCGGACTTTGGGCACAATCCGGCTGCAAATGGGTGGTGGTTTTAAAGCAAAAGCCTGAGCCCATCCTTACAGGCAAGGTGGAGCCAAACCAACCTCTGGATCACATTTTGTCATTCCAAGTTTGGCCCCGGGAGCCCCGGCTGGCACTGAAATCTCCCTGCGGCGTTGGTAGGAGGGATGCGGGGCAGGACGGACGGGGGAAGCAGCCAAAGCCGTGCCGGGCTGTGCGGGGCGACGGGGCTTTCCCTGTCCCTGGCGAAGGGGCAGTGATCAGCCCTCGGACGACACAGCCCCAACCGGGAGTATCCCCGTTATAAACTGCACCTTTATCGTTATCCGTGCTGCTCCCCACCAAGCTGCGCCTCCGCCTCCAGGCTTCCCCCAGCAGAGGCCGTTTAATGCCGCTCCCTTTTCCTATGGTTTAACTGAGGGGGGGACTATGATCTTACATGTGAAAGTGAACCCTTTGCTGCCAAACATTTCAAGGATTTTTTTTATTCTTTTCTTCTCCTTGAGTAGGAAAAACCTGTTTGCTGTGTTCTTTGACAAAGTGATTGCCGGGAAGTCCAGCAAACACGGCCAGGAGCCGCCAGCACCGAGCCCTGACCGAGTTTCTTCGCTTGAGTAAATCAGTGTTTTGCCACTAATGGGATCTGAACGCCCATTTTCTGCGCCCCATTTATTTTAATGCCGGGGCTGGGGGGCAACGGGGGCAGCACCAGGGCAGCTCTCCACAAATCCCACCAAGGCGCTTTCACCCCTCTCCGATTTTACGGGGTGTGATGAGGAAAGCCATTGGGGAGAGCGGCTGCACACACCGGGCAGGACACTCACATCACCCGTGGGGCCTCCCTCCCTGCCTGCCTCCCTGCCTCCCTCCCTGCCTCCCTCCCTGCCTGCCTGCCTGCCTGCCTCCCTGCCTCCCTCCCTGCCTCCCTCCCTCCCTGCCTGCCTGCCTCCCTCCCTGCCTCCCTCCCTGCCTGCCTGCCTGCCTGCCTCCCTGCCTCCCTCCCTGCCTCCCTGCCTCCCTCCCTGCCTCCCTCCCTCCCTGCCTGCCTGCCTCCCTGCCTCCCTCCCTCCCTGCCTGCCTGCCTGCCTCCCTGCCTGCCTCCCTCCCTGCCTGCCTGCCTGCCTCCCTGCCTCCCTCCCTGCCTCCCTGCCTCCCTGCCCATCGAGCTCTATATTTTTGGGCAGAGGAGGTTCCTCAGGGCTGTTTCGGGAAGGGGGATGCTCATGCTTAGTGTGAGCCAGACAAAATCCCTGTGAAAGAAAACTTTTTGGCATAAGAGGGTGGGGTTTTTTCCATCATTCTAATGGGATGGTGTTGCACGGGCATCTCCTGCCTGCCCTGCTGGTCCCTGCAGCCCTGCTGCGGGCCGGGGCCGGGGCCGGGGCCGGGAGCCCCCAGCTGCCGTGGGATTGATGGCGAGGGAAGGAGCTGACCCGCCGCCAGCTTGAGATGAAGCAATTAAAGCCTCTGGCTGCCACCGGCGTTTCCTTCCTGTAATTAAAGCTTTTAATGAGGAGGCATATGGTAACCCTCCGGCCCAAGGCTGGCGTTTTGCCAGGTGGGGGGGGGTTTATTAAACGGCTGCTAATTACACCATCAGCAGCGTATGCGTGGAGGAGGGCTGCATCGCCCGGCCCCCGGTGCTCAAATTGAGTGCGAGTGCTGCCAAAAAAAAAAAATAAAAAAAATAAAAAAATTCTTCATTTGATTTATCTTTTTTCCCCTGGCATTGGGGCTGCGTCCCCGTGCGTTTGCAGGGCGCTCTGGGGACACCACCCCCCCTGGGACACAGTCCCAGCTCCTTCCCCCTGCACCCGACCCACTCCCAAATCCGGCGGCACGTCCTCCCCGCGGCCAACGAGCGCTTTTAATTCCCTGGGGTGAGTTTTGCTGAAAACTTGGTATTTTGGGTAGTCGCAGCAGGGCTCAAAGGGTTTCCCCGTCCCAACGGCGTATCCGGCTGCTGGGATGAGCCTTGGGGCTCCCGCCTCTCTCCGGACCAGGGGTCCGTGTTATCCCCCTAAGAAAACCAGTGGCTTCGCTCCCCTTCGACCTCAGCTCTGCTGCTGGGGCAGTTGTTGGACCAAGCGCACTACAGCAAGGCTGTTTTCCCCCTGAAAAAGGGTTTTGGTGACATTTTACACCAGCTGGTTATATTTTTTTTATGTTGGGTCTTATACAGCACCTCGCTCCTGGCCTGGGGCTCTTCGAGTCTTCCAGCTCCGCACAATCATTTGGAGACAATGAGAATTAAAAGCAACCACGTGGAATTTCTCCCTTTTCTTGAAAAGCCGGTCCCAGGTCCCGCTCCCGCAGCAGTTCGGTGCCATCCCGTACCTGTCCCACTGTCCCCGACGGGACACGTGGCCGTGGCCATCGCTGCTCCGGGGCCCTGGCACCAGCCTCCGCGAGGGATGGGAGCCCCTGGGGAGGGGGACGAGGGCGGGCAGAGGCCGCTGAGGATGGAGCCGAGGCACCTCGAGCTGCTCAATGGCGCCTGGACCCCGATGGGCCGGGAATGTCCCCCCGGCACCATCAGAACCAGCAGCAGGTGACGGTGGGAGGGAAGCCCTTCGCTGGGGGCTGTCACGGCGCCCTGAGGTTCCTTGGGGGGGTTACCCAGGCTTGGGAGCTTCCTTGGGAATTAGGGATGCGGGCAGAGCAGGGCATCTGCAGGCTAACGAGCCTTGCGAATGAGCTTTGGCAAAGCGGGGTGACAAAGCCGGGCGGCAGCTCCCAGGCCGGTGTCCCAGGGGTGGCAGGGGATGGCCAAAGGCGTCTCCCACCCCATTCTCCAGGGTATCAGGAAATAATTTATTTTAAAGTATTTGGTTGTGGTGACTCGAATGATGGGCGTGCATGCAGCAGGACGTCATTTTGGGGAGCAGGAGGGCGCGGGGCCGGTGTGGAGATGTCCCTGCTGAGCCCGGCGCTCCCTGATTCCCGTTGGATACCTGCACCCGGAGGGCTGGGTGCTTAATATCAAATTTACTTATTATAATATTTACCTATTTGACGTTACAGGGGATTTTGCCATTGCTACCTGCTGTGATTTCCGTGTATCGCTGTATCACGCCGCTAAAGCAATGCCCAGGCGAATCCCAGTACCACCATCACGCCCAGTACCGGCGCTGCCAGCTCACGGGGGAGCACTGGAGGGGACCTCGGCACCGCGCAGGCTGCCTGGGCGGGAGAGGAGAAAGCGCAGGTCTGAGGGAAAATGAGCGAAAATAAGAACAAATCCTCTTTAAAGGGAAGTAGAGCTTTAGGGTGTGTAAACTCGGTACGCCCCAGGTTTCTGCAAAGCCGTGTGTGGTCCCCCTCGGTGGGTAATTCCTGAAGAAAAGTGTCTCCTGCTCATTAAGGGTAAAACTGATTTATCTGAGGAGACGCCGGCAGCTCTTGGTGCACAGGGAGGGTATGGAGAGGCTATGGAGAGCCTCTTCCCCGGTCTCCTGGTGCCCTCTGCCGCCGGTGTCCCCGGGCTGGTGGCTGCGGTGGCTCTGCAGGGTCAGGGGGGACACGGGGGGGCTCCTGCCCTGGGCTCGGTGATGGGGCTCCAGGGTTTCGCTTCGTTAGTGCTAATTGCGCTGTGACAGTGTGTTCAGTTTCATACCGTCGCATTGGCATTGGGCAAGGTGCGATCCTGTGGGTGTCACCCCTCTCCGCTAAACCTTCAGTCATGGCCATTTCCTTCACCGTTTTATTGAAAATGTTCTTAAAAAGAACTTCCTTATTTGCATTTCATAGGTAAGCATTTTAAAAAAGAAATAGCATTATAATCTCTCACAAAATAATTGTTCTTCAATATACTGCTACCACATGTGTTACTGAAAAGTGCTGGATCTCCTGGTGGGGCTTTTTATTACTCTTTGGGAAGGATTATATGCAGCAACACCCTTCTCCGGGTATCCCACCCCCCCGCAGTAAAAGACTTTTATTCTTTACATTGCTTTTATGAACAAAAATTAAGAGGAGAAATTAGGTTACAGGATTTTAATAGAGGTTGGATTTAAGAAGGCGGTACCTCCAGAGAGGTCATGGCAGTTCCGTTCTTTCTTCACAGACCTGCTCTTCTCTGTATGTCGTTATTTCAAATGAACAGCTTCATCACCAGCCCCCAGCACTTCATTGGGGCTGAGGAGCCTAAACAAGGAGCTCAGCGTAACACATCTGCTGAGAACCGCCACGAGCTGTGAATGGCTCTTACCTCTTCATAGTAATGATTTACTCATTTATTTCTAATACATATTTATATCCTTGATTTCTAATACAAGGTACCAATAATTCTGGGGACTTTGATATCATGACAGTACAAGATTTGGACAGATGCTATGCCGATCTGTGCCCTGGAGAACAGGCAGCGATCGATTGTTTCGTCCCCCTTTATCAAACTCTTGCTTGTAATTCTCCTGTGGAACCGTTCATGGGCCCTTTGGGTTCAAGTTATCACCTTTGTTTCAGTTTCTTTTCTTTTCAAATGCTATTCTTTACAATTTAGCATTAAATGAAACAGTATCTACACCTCTGTGTTCAATTTAGACTTGTTGCTACTTGATTTCTGCAACAAAACTGACGGTAATTGTATAAAATTAAGACAAATTTTTTCAGTAAGATTATCTACAGTGGACACTGGATTAATCAAACTTTTCTACTCTTCAAACTTCAAGTTAGAGAATACCAGATAACTTTTAAGTCACTAAGTTGTTTTCTAAAGAAGCAAGTTAATTTTTACCCGATTCCCTATTTTTATCTCCTCTGAGCTCTGGCTTCCACCCGGACTAACGCTCCCTACAGCAGTCTAGAGCTCAACATCAGAAATGCATTTCCTCCGTGAGGAGTTCAGGAGCAGCCCCTGAGTCTCACAGGTCTCCAGGTGTACATCAAGGCAACGTATGGCTAAAGATACTGGTCTTGCCGAGCTGATCCGGTATGAACCCTTCAAAAATTGGGAAAGAATTGCAAAGTGTATTTTATGATTTTGATACTTTTTTTTTTATTGCAGTAACTTCTAAATTACTCACAAGCTTAATGTCTTTCAGACATCTATGCTAGTAAAGTAGAAATTAGTATCAATATTTCAGGATACATCTGTACAGGAAATTCCAAACCTGCCGAGGCCAACAGAAAAATGCAGGCAGACTGTGATGTAGTTTGAATCAAGTACAAATAGAATAAGCTTAATTAAGTGATTTCAAAGAACTACAGCACATCAGTCTTCTCAATACTTGTACAGGAAAATCTGATTAAATATGAATAACAGGAACTTCGCTATTTAGTAGACAAAGGACACTGGACGATACAAACAAACAATATATACATAAAGCAAAATAAGCTGAAGTAGGACAAAGTAACTGAGTTGCTTATTTCCTCCAGTGGCTTCTGTATCTCTGGTCCATGGAGCAGCTGTCCTGGCTTCAAGGAAACACAAGCTGCCTCTTCGCAAACGTCTGGGGAGTGGTGAGTAACCCTGAAATTTCAGAAGTTGGATTGAAATTCAGTATTGATGCAAATTCATCTATTTCTCATCAGAACCTTGACAACAGCGACGCTGTCGCACCCTTCTCCAAGGAATTCCTAGATGTTGGCTTTTAAGACACAGCAAAGGGCACCTCAGCCCTAACAAGACACTGCTGGTACAAATCCACTCCTTCGGGAAACTGGTACAAAGTCCCCACATCCTCACTGCCAAAAACATCACTCTAGAAACTCACTTAGACGTTCTTACAGGTGGATTATTTCTTTTTAAATAATCGAAATAAGCAAATGCTATGCTGTGTTCAAAGTTAATGCTCATAAAGCCAGATTATCTACCCCAAAATTTACTCCCAATCACCACTTTCAGAGTTACATTTCACAGGAAAACAAGGCTTTTTTCGTCTCCCTGCTTCCCTAGGGATGTGCTAAATAGGTACAAACTGACACAGTTCAACAGCTTTTAGTCCAGATCCTGGCAGGATTGGAGGCATAAGGGATTAGGAGAAGCAATTCTGGGAAGATAAGCCTGTATCATTTTAAGCAAACTGTCTAAATTATTTTTGTTGCCTTTTCAGCATTTCCATTACAATAACTGATCATGCTTCTTAATTTTTTTGCTTTTCTTTTCAACATCTTTCAGCACACCCTGCAGTTTCTTACAGTTCTGCGTCAAAAATGCAAAGCTTTCTTTGAAGTTGCTCGTCCCGTGCTCCCTACAGATATTGTCAAGCCCATCAAACCACTGCAAAATCTTCTCAAGCTCAGCCTGAACAGCCTTCTGTTCTTCCAGCTCCGCTTGCAGCGCCTGCCCAGCAGAGGCCTCGGCCCTGTACTGCTGCTGCAGCTGCTGGATCTCATCCTGAAGTGCCTGGAACTGTTCTTTGGTGTAGGGGTATTGCTCGTGGACCTTGTCCTCAGGAAGGAGCACGTTCTCAGGGATGTTTAACACCAGCTGCAGAAGCACTTCTTCCATTTTACTGAAGAGCTTGTCAAAGTGCTCCTTCATGAAGAGAAGGAATTTCTCCGTGCTTTTCCGGATTTGGCAGGGGCTGATTTTACAGCCAGGGAATCCGTCCAGCTTCTTCAGGATGACGGTCTCCACCACCAGCATCATTTCGAAGAGGTAGTCCTGGAAGGCGATGTAGACGCGCAGCATGCAGGTCTGAGGGGTGAAGCCGAAGAACTGCGCTTCGTAGGCCATGGGGTTGACCGACATGGCGGCGGACGACGGCTGGTGAGGGCAGGAGAGGGAACGGCAGGCCCCGGGGGGGTGGGCCTGGCAGGGGCGGGAGGGCCGAGCCCGGGGCTGAGGGGAAGCCGGCTCCCCCAGGAGGCCCAGCGCAGCCGCAGCCTCCCCCACTGTCACCCGTCAGCACTGGGGCCGCTCCTGCCGCTCCAGAGCCGCGACCGAGGCCGATGTCAGTGCTGAGCCGCGCCGCCACCGCCGCTCCGCTCCTCCGCCGCTTCCCGCCTCGTTCGAACTCCCTCAGGAGGGCAGCCCCGCCGCCAGCCAATCAGCGGCCGCGAGGATCAACGCGCCGCCCAATCACCAAGCGCGCCAGTCTACGGAGGGGCGGGGAAAGCGAGGAGCCGGCGCCGATTGGCTCCGCCGGCTGTTGGCGGTGCGTACAGGCGCAGAGTGCACGGCGGAAGCGGAAGCGGCGTGGGGGGGGAGCGGTAAGATGGCGTACCAGACCTTCCGGCAGGAGTACCTGCAGGTGCCGCCCGTGACGCGGGCCTACACCACGGCCTGCGTCCTCACCACTGCCGCCGTGGTGAGTGGAGCCGCCCTGGGCCCGCCGGCCGCCCTCCCGCCGGCCCCGCTGAAGGCCCCGCCCATGGGTGGTGGGGCCGGCCCCGGGCGGCCGCCCGCCCACTGACAGAGCCGGCGGAGGGTGCCCAGGATGGGGGGTGTGTGAGGGTCATTGGGGCCGTGCTGGCGGGCTGGGGAGAGGAGAGCGCTTGGGAGCCGCGGGAGAGGGTTACCTGGGCCAGCCCCCCCGCCCCAGGGCCGGGTCTCTTCCCCTCAGAGCCCTCGGGGTGGCTTTGAGACCGGGAGAGGAGCAAATCCCAAATAAAGAATAACAACCTGAGGGGGGCTGAAGGGGTTATCGAGGCTGGGCTTTGCTGGAAGGCGCCATGTGCAGACTGAGAGCTCGTTGGGCTCTTTTGGCACAGAGAAAGGGGGTTACTTATTTGGCTGCGTGTAGCTTCTTGGTGTATTGATTCCATCAAATGTTCTGTTCTTTTTCAGCAATTAGAACTAATCACACCCTTTCAGCTGTATTTCAACCCTGAATTAATATTTAAACACTTTCAAGTAAGTGTTTTCTAAAGTATGGGAGGTTTTTAAGTAAACTGTTGGGTTTGGAAGTGCTTATCCTCTCAAAATTGAGTGTTGCAAATGACTATGATATTGGAGTTATATCTTGGAAAAGCTAAGGAATGTAGAGTGCAGATCACTGTATCTTAGCATAGGTCTTGGATTCATTGACTGTAAAGAACAGTAAAGTTACCTTGTTACTTGTGCCTGTAAAGGTACATAAAATTACGTTGTTACTTGCTTTTCTATATAGACAACAAAAATAAGTTCTCATGTTTAAAATCCTTGTATTTGTCTTATTTCCAGGTATGGAGGTTAATCACAAACTACTTATTCTTTGGACCGGTTGGCTTTAATTTTTTATTTAACATGATCTTTTTGTATCCTTCATCAAGTTTGTTTTCTTTCCTTGGAAAGCAGAGCTCCAGAGTACAGGCATGTTGCTATACATGCATGTAGGCAAAGGTTCAGTTCTGCTCCACCGTGACGTTCCTGGGAGTTTAACAATGCTGACTTCACTGGTGTTGTGAATGGACATCAACAGGATCTCCTTCATATGTTGTCAAGAATTTTGCTATTTATTTTTGTGGTGTTAAGACGTCATTGTACCAGCCTGATCTGTTAGGTTGCTTCTGACATACAGGAGACGATTCCAAGTAACTTTTTTCTCCTGGGTCTGCCCTCACTGCTGAGGCGTCCAGAAAGAGACAATTGGTGAAGTAAATTGATATAAAACTTACATCTAAGCTCATGTATAATTGAATCCTTTTCTGCTTGGATCTCTCTCTAAACTCATTTGCAATCAAATTTTCCTGACCTGCGACTTCAGATATCGTTACTGCCGAATGCTTGAAGAAGGCTCTTTTCGAGGTCGGACGGCAGATTTTGTATTTATGTTCCTTTTTGGAGGACTTTTAATGACTGTATCCTTTTTTTTTTTATTCCAAACTGCTTTAGTAAAGCTAAAGATATGTGAATGAGAACTGTAACCATGAGGTTACTTCTATTTTAATTTTTATTTTATAATATGTTTTGTTTGTAGTACGAGGGATAACAGTATTTCGCAGAATCACAGAATCATAGGGTTGGAGGGGACCTCTGGCAATCATCTAGTCCAACCCCCCTACAGAGCATTTGTTAAAGTAGTTTTGAATGCTTTGTGACTGTTGCTGTTAAATGCTGAACTGATCTTTCAGGCTTCTTACTGCTTGACAGGATTATGGAAATGAGATTATCAGATAGGAGGGGACTGCTCAGGTGTGTAATCATGCTCAGGTTGTCTAAGAGAAGTGCTGGTGCTTCAGTGGTTTCATGCTAAATTATACTTTAAAGAGATTATTCATGTTGGGGGTAGCCTGAATCCTGCTCTAGGTGTTGAATTTGATTGACAGTAGGTTTGGTGTACTTGAACCTGGGAAAATAGAGTTAGCGGTTCTGTGGAAAACATAGGGTTACAGGCTAAGGTGTGAAATTCTTCTCATGCTTGACCTCACAACAATTCCTTGGTGAACTGTTTTCTTTAACTACATATCACAGGTTTTTGGCCTGTTTGTGAACTTGGTTTTCTTGGGTCAGGCATTCACAATAATGCTCGTGTACGTATGGAGCCGCAGGAATCCCTATGTCCGTATGAACTTTTTTGGCCTTCTCATCTTTCAAGCCCCATTTCTACCCTGGGTATTGATGGGCTTTTCACTACTCCTGGGAAACTCCATCATCGTGGATCTCCTGGGTAAGGAATTGCAAGAATCACAAGGATTTGTTCCTGCTAGTGTTTTACATGAAACAAAAAATGTAGAAAAACCAAAGGGCTACATGCCTCTTACTTAGTATTAGTCTGGTATAATGGTGCTATGTTTACACCAGGCTTTTCTTGCTTTCTAAACACTGTAGTGTATTTTGTACTTTAACAAGGATGGAAAGATGATGCTTTGGCTTTTTATTACTTTGGATCAGCCCAGGTACATAATCTGATTGTGAGCATCAGACTATTGAAGTAAAATAGCTTATATTACTATTTTTATCAATGCTAATAAAGCCATAGCATCAGTATGTTTCATAATGACAAGCAGTTTTCCTTGTATTAATGTCTTGTAGCGTAAATCAAGCTTTTTCATTGTATGTCAATGTGCTTCATTGTTTTTTGTATTTATTAACATATTTTCTGTGAAAGAATCAATGTGTGGTTTTGTGGTTGTTTTTTTTTTTTCCCTGAAAACTCTAGTGAAGCATTTGAAAGTTGTAAAGGAAAAGTATTGAAAATCACCATTTGACTTTTCTTTGTATACTAGGCATTGCAGTGGGGCATATATACTTTTTCTTAGAGGATGTCTTTCCCAATCAGCCCGGTGGTAGAAGGCTTCTGAGAACACCATCTGTCCTGTAAGTATTGGTGTCTGATTTGGAACGGATGTAGAAAAAGTGCATGCATGGAAAACCGTTTATAATTCAGTCACATCAAATTAGAAAGTTTGAGGCAGAATTGTGATGTGTCTGTACTTGCTCTTTTACTTAACTCATGTGTTGGCAGACAAAGGAGTGAGGTCTTACAGGTGTGTAAGTGGGAACTAACTTCTTGCAGAGAAGGGCCAAAGGGGTCTTGTAACTCTTGATTTCTTTGGTAACACTTTTTAGTCTTTGCTAACTGAGTTTTGCCTGTTGGTGGCACCAAAGATGCATGTCTCTTATTGAGGTGTGAGGGATAAGAAGAGTCCTGCTGTGTACGAAGAAAGTGACTGAGGTTTTAAATATAGCTAGTATTTTTTTCATCTGTAAATCATTCTCTATTTCACAACTTCGACAAAACACTTCAGTGTTTATGCTATTGAGTGGTGCTATTCCTACTCAGTTCCCTCGTGCCTAGAGGGCTGTAATCATCTGTACTGCTGTACAGCAGCCTGGGGGAGAGCAGCTTGCTTAAACCATAGGGCAGCTGAAACACTGAAAGCTGAGCTCAGTGAGACTCTTGTAATTGTCTAGAGCTGAAATGATTCTCTTTTTTGGTTGAACTGGACTCCAGAAGCCTGGGTAATTAAAATGTCCTGTTCAGACCTGTGCATAGTTTAACTGATGGGTCATTCCTGTTTGATTGGACAAGTGCACTTAAACCGATGGTTTATTTTTGTTTGGTACAGGCTTTATCTTCAGCAAGGAATTGTACCAAGCGATGGCTGCAGGAATGGCTGTCCCAGAGCAGCTGTGCTGGGCACTTTTGTAGGCCTGCACTGATCTAACTTGGCCTTAGCAGCTGAAGGCTGTTTCTGGTGAGGGCTACCTTCATATAAATGCACTTCTAGACAAATCAGGTGCCCAATTACACATATGCAATAAGGTTATATTTGAGATTTCCCATTTTCCCAGAGGGTATGTGCACCCAGCTCCGTGCAGGAGGAATCCTAAGGCTGTTGGAGCAGTGTGTGCTGTCTCAGTAACTCTCTTCCTCTGTGGAAGAAGTGTTAGCCTGTCTTCAGGCTGCCATTTAAACACTTTTATGTGTCTGTGTTCAGAAGGCTGCTTATGATTCTTGTCTGGGTCTAGAATTGTGGATTGATTTATTTTTTTTTTTTTTCCCCCAGATGCTTTAATTTTCTTTGATGCCTTAGCTGTAATCCTCTAATATCCCTGGTATTTTCTCTTTTCCTGTTCTGAAAACTTCTCTGAAAGTCAGGCCTGTCACTCTGAGTGAAGAGAAATAATCCCTTTAGCTCTTCTAAGAACTGTCTCGTTAAACACGCTTTACCTTTAAGACATTTTGGGTATAATGATTGCTTGTGTGCAGCCAGTGATTTTTTTTGTTTGTTTGTTTCAAAGAATCTACTACACTTTTGTTTCTGGATAAACCAATCTATGGAGAGAGGATCTCTAAAACTAGTTTGAGTAGGTTAACCTACTAGATTAAGCGTGATTTTTGTAATAAATAGGAAACCTAAGCCTCTAATGTCCCAAATGCAGACTCTTCTGTGGATTTCAGGTCTGCCTGTCAGTGCCTGCGTCCTGCCTGTGAGACTGAGATGATACTGCCTGTATTTGACTCTTACTTTGTCCCCTTCTCAAGATTTGAAGAGCTCTTCAATATCCCATTCATGTTTTGCTCCCTTATCCTGGCCTGGGAGGACGTGCTAGCTGTATGAAATTCTGCCTTACGCTGGAGGTGGAATTTTAACTTTCAGCCGAATCTTGTCAGTCTCGGTTCTAGACCACCTTCTAGATGGCTTCTAATTATACCCGCGTGTGACTTGGGTGTAAATCACCGATGCTTTGGCAGGCTGTTTCTGAGGGAGGATGCTGTACATGTGCAGAATAAGAGCAGTCTTGATCTTATTGTGAAACTTGTATTCTAAAGAGAAAAAAACAAATTTCTATTTCCCAGGAAAGCAATATTTGATACACCAGAAGATGATCCTAATTACAATCCCTTGCCAGAAGAGCGACCGGGAGGATTTGCGTGGGGAGAAGGTCAGCGCCTTGGAGGCTAATAAGTGTCTGTGCCAAAACCCAGCGACAACTGGGAGAGACTGACCTGAATAAAGTTCCGTACTGGGGATTCTCTCATTCCCCATCGCAGAAAGGACACTTTTTGACGGCTCTATGGTTTTGAATACAAGCACTTTATGAAATGGCAGTCTAATCCAAGACACTTCCAGGCTACCAGTATCTTTCCCAGTCAGGGAATTTATTGTGCTGGTAATGAAAGTACTAATCCAGTGGAGCCAAAAAACTGAAACTGGAAACGATTTCCTGTCAACTTCAGTTAACAAGACTATGAGTACTTGTTTAAAGTGATTTATAAAGCATTTTTTCAAGTTATTTGATACCGGAAACTATATGGGAAACTTTACAGGGGACAAAACCAACTTTTGGGGTTTTAACTCATTTTTTTTATTCTTGGATAAAACAGCTACAAGATGGTTGAAAGCGTAAGTCCCTATTTCAATGGCAAAAGATTTTTTTTTTTTTTTTAATCTGAGATGCTATTGTCTCCAGTCTTGTATGAATCGTAAGAAATACAACATGCAGTGTAATGGAGGCTTTTCATTTTGCCACTTGGGTTTCTGGAATATGCCTCAGTGTGAATACACTTGCAGGCTGAGACTACGTTTTGATGGCTTTTTCCCCAAAGACTGTGTGTTCAGCTGGACAGGTGTGAGTCTTACTGGTTTATTTAAATAAGTAGTTCTAAAAAATCCAACTCCCCCCCCCACGTGCACACTTCTAATGGTTATTAAATGACTTGGAGCACTAGGGAAGAAAACTTGTCTGGAGTCAAGAACTGCTCAAATATCTCAGATGATGAGTTGAATAAAATGTCTTGTGGATCCTTTTTTGTTAATCTTTTGTATAATCCTGCAGTTTTAAGGCAGTTGGTGAAAAGGCAGAGGCTGGAAAAAGCAAGTCCCTGAAGAAACAGCTTTAATGAAACCTTTTCCCACAAGCGTCTCTCAGAACTGCTGGGAAATGGGATTGTCCACTCAAGATGTTAAATTTGTGGTCTGTGTATGACGTTTGTTGCGGGAGGGCTGTGTCCAATGCAGGTCAGTGACACTGAGTGGGATTTAGCTTGAAATTATGTTGGTTATAAATGTCTGTATGAGGAATTCAGAGCACAGTTCAGCTCATTGCATTCAGTCACTCCTAAGATGCCATGGACTGTAATGAGTAGCCCTATATTGATTATATCATGATAGATAAAACCAGATATTGTTGAAACTGCATCTTTCTCCCAAATCTGGGAGGACAGGCTCTCCCTTGACACACACATGATCATCTTGTTTAGTCTCAGATTTTGCTGTTCTTAAAAACGCTACTGGTTTTTCACTTGTTTATAGTCCAGGAGATGAATGTGTTCGGATCTCGTGGGGAAATGTTTTGTGTACAAGAAGCATCTTAGATTCTGGTAAACCAAATTGGTAAATCCATTTGTATCTGGATTTTATCAGTTAAAGGTTCTAAAAACTTAAAACAGATTTTTTTTTTTTTTTCCAAAACAGACTTTAAATCTTACTCTCTAGGAGTGCTAAAAATGTTCTGAGCAGTGTTGCCTCAGGGTATCTTTTGAGACAGGAGATGGATCAAAACTTCTTAGTTCAGCATCTAAGAGTCTCTTAAGTAGTTTGCTGGTGGGACCTTAGAGATGAAGCTGAAGGACTGGGACTGTGGCTGGGATAAACCCTCTGGAAATGCGGAACCCACGGTGGGGTGGGGATGGTGATGTGCCCCTTCCCAAGGGTGACCTCCTGTTCAGTCATGCGGCTTGTCCATCCTTGCTCTTCTGCAGCTGCTTTCCTCGCACGCGTCCTCCCTCTGGTGGAGCACTGATGACTGTCCCCTCCTCTGAACAGAGTGATGCCGTGGTGTCTCTGCCTGGGAAGAACTTGGGAGTGTCACTCACTTGTACCCCAGGACAAAACTAACTTTTGCTGCCAGATTGCTGCCTAACCTGGCCTTTAATTGCCCTTGAGACTGTTCGCAGGCCGCCTGTCCCACAGAGAAGTGTGTTTAAATAGCACACTCCTCTTTGGAGGGTGCATCACCAGCCGTGTGCGATGTCTGGGATCAATCATTAATTGGAACAGCATCGCTCTTGAACCAGCCTCTCTGAGATATTACCTGCTGGTCGGCTCTCTGCCCGTTTTAGCTGGAGTTTCGCTCCCGTGGGCGTTCCCGCCATCCCCTCTCCCCCAGGCCACACGATGGGGGTTACCCATTCCCTGCAAATGGCGCCCGCAGAGCCTCAGGACTACATCTCCCGTCATGCCTCGCTCCGTGCGTCGGAGCACGTGGGCGGCACGCTGACGCCACGGCGGGGCGGGAGCCGTTTCCCGGGCGACGCGCTGCCCGAGGCGCGGCGATGCCGCAGGGCGACGGGGCGCCCCCGGCCAAGCGGCTGAAGGCCGCGTTCCCTGCCATGCTGCCCGCCTCCCCCCCGCCGCGCCGGCACCCGCCGGCCGCCGACTCGCAGCGCCGCGGCCTACCCATCTTCCAGGCGCGGGGACCGCTGCTGAGCCAGCTCCGCGGCCTGGACAGCGCCGTCCTCATCGGTGAGTACCGGGAAACGGGCGGGCTGCGGCGGCACCGGCAGCGGGTTTCCTCAGCGCCACGGCCCTGGGGCGCGGCGGCGGCAGAGGAGAGGTGGCCGGTGGCGGCCCGAGAAGGGCAATGGGTGTCCCCAGGGCTGGTCCGGCCGGGTAGTGGGGAATGGCGTGGCCTGTGAGAAGTTGCACAGAAACGATTCGGACAAAAATCTGAAATGCAATGAATTAGTCATGTTTTTATTCTTCAGCGTTGGTTGGTTAAGGCAGATGATGACTTAATTTTTATGAAGAAAGCAAAAATATTTCATCTTCCTCTCTGTTTCACCGTCCACGTGGAGTTCCATCAACTTAAAGCTAAGCGACAAAACCTTCTTCAGAAAAACGTGTTCTTTCAGATACATTTTTAGGGGTATTCACTGATTTTGTTATACTTTCTTTGAGTCCAAGCTAGTAAGTTTTTTGTCTGACTTTTAGGAGCTGAAGACGTACAGCTGGAAGTCTAAAGGCTCAGCATTTTTTAGAATTAAATGAAAAATGCTTTGCATTTCATTCCTACAAATGATCTCTTAAAAAAAAAAAATCAGTCATGGTAACTGATAGACATGACTGTATTTATCTCCTCTCCTCTGTATAATCCTGAGATTGTCATTATTACTTTCTAAATATACACTCTAACATGCCACTTAAAAATTTGCAGCTGTGGAATGAGCTAAAAAGCTCACTCATGCTATTTCCAATCTGCAGCTGCAGTGCTTACAATTTGGTTTTCTAGTTCCTCTCTGCTTGGTGGTCATCCTTCTGAACTTCTCACACTTCTTCCTCCTCCTCGTGTCAGTTCTCACCTCGCTCCCCAGCCTGCTCTGTGCCGTTGCTGTCTTGCAAGGATTGAGAGTACAGGGCTCTGTTTTGTAGAGCCTTGCACTCTTCCAAGCAGAGCGATCCTTCTAGCAGGCCAGTAGGAAGCTGAAGTGATCTCATTTGAGTTACAGATGTGTTTTAAGCTGTAATAAAAAGTGCAGGAAAATGACAGTGATGTTGAAAACATTCTCTGTGCTTCCCTGCACATTACACTTCAAGATGGTCTCACTTGCAGTGCCTCAGCGCCTCTAAGCACTGTGATTTGTGCTGCTTTATACTAGGCCCAGTACATCAGGCTTTTTGTTGCCGATGCTGCAGTAAGTACTGATGGTAGCTGTCTGTCTGCTTTTGCTCATTGCCCTCTTTGGTAGAGGCCGTCTGTGTAGACCACACAGAGTTTGTGTTGGAAATACCCCTGGGGGGAAAGGGGATCATGCTTGTTCTGTTGTGTCCTGGTGCTGTGTGGATGGAGAAGACGTTCACCTGAGCCTGAAGGGACCCTCTCTGATTTCAGGAAGGCGCAGAGGAAGGCTTGCTGGCTTGTTGGGGCCCTGAGTGCTCCTCTAAGAGAGTCTCAAGTCATAACTTGCTACTTGCTGTTGTGACAAAAGCTTTGCTTTAATTTGCTTACAGCTTTACTTTGAAATTTCCTAGTGTGTAGTGTAAATATATGCATAAAAACAAATCAGTGTCTATTCCTTGCTCTGCATGATTGTCTTCTTATGTTGGCTTATGTGGCAACAAACACTTCATATCTGGACAAACTGGAATATGTTTCTAAACCAGAGTGTGGCTGGAGAGAACCTGGGTTTTCTAGTTTTGTTGAGGAGTGGTCTAGTGACTGGAGCAAGGCGTTGGGCTCTGTCCCTGGCCTGCCACTGCTTTACTGTGTGACTTTGGACAAGTTGTCCATCCTCTTCCTGTCTTCAGCCTCCTCATCCTGAACAATGATTAGAAGTTAACATTAAAAGATGAGTTGGGACCTGTCATTTGAAGATGCTATGGAAGGGAAAAACTCCATTCCTTTGTTCTTTTTTAGGAGAAACTGGCTCAGGGAAGACCACTCAGATCCCTCAGTACCTCTACGAAGCAGGAATTGGCCGCCAAGGCATCATTGCTGTGACCCAGCCTCGCAGAGTAGCTGCTATATCCTTAGCTACCAGAGTCTCGGATGAGAAGAAGACAGAGCTGGGGAAACTGGTAGGTTGCATTACAAATTCTTTAGAGAGCTGGTTTAGTTCTGCAGTGCCAGTGGGACTGTATCAGGGCTTAATGGGTAAGATAAACAGCCATAGGAGTAATAGTTAGTCTTAATTTAATAATATGCCTGAATGGAAAAAAATGTCCTTTTACTTGCTTCTGTGGCTCGGGGTGGGGGCATGTTTGACTCTGTCTCTGTGGTATTTTACTTCTTGATTATTATCTGTGTTCCTCCGTTTGAAAAAATACTGGTTAATGAATAAAACAAAAATTATTGCACTCTCTTTGATACACATTGGTCCCTGCATCAAAAGTCACTGTCAAGGAGAGCAGAGTGCTGAATCTGTGCAGATCTGTGATCTGTGGCAGAAAAGTGGAGGAGAAAGACTTTCCCTGCATAAAGTTCTCGGAGAGCAGGGAGTAGTTTCTAGCAGGGGAGGAAGCAAAGGAAACCTCAAGCATTTATGATGAACTCACAGTTGGGGAAAAAGCCAACTGGGATACATGTTGAGAGCATCCTTTGGGTGGATTATTGGATTTGCAAGACTAACTGCTCATAGTCTGCAAATACACTGTTATGCTTTCCACGGTCTTCCTGGAGTCCTGGTTGGCTCTGTGCGATGCATTGACCAGAGTGCTTTGCATTCCTTCTGTGTGGTACAGTGGCCATGAGAAATGCAAGTAACCTTGTGCTTGTGCTTTCTGTAATGGTCACTTCCATAGGTTGGCTATACTGTACGCTTCGACGATCTTACATCTGATGAAACTAGAATCAAGTTTTTAACAGATGGGATGCTGCTTCGCGAAGCTATTGGGGACCCTATGCTGCGGAAGTACAGCATTGTCATCCTGGATGAAGCCCACGAGAGGACGATCCATACTGATGTCCTCTTTGGAGTGGTGAAAGCTGCACAAAAGAAACGAAAGGAATTGGGCAAATTGCCACTAAAAGTACGTGCATCTAGGGTGGCAGCGAGGGGCAGGGTTGGGCTTGGACCCTGAGCGCTATGAGTATCTCCTGGCATTTGCCAAAGTGTTTGAAATATCAGCCTTGACTATTTTCCTGTTCCTAAAAAGCCCCTTTAAATCTAAATAGAACTTAATGATATGTGGGCCTGATGTGACACATCAAGGTTTCTGGTCACATCCACGTTCCCTTCTTTCCTAAGAGCCGCTTGGGTGTGAGCTGTAGAGTAGACACATTGTTTGTGGAAGCTTTGGTACTGTTGCTGAGAGCACCCTGGATACAGGAACTCTCTGATATGACAGCTGTAGGACATGCTCACACTGGGGAGAGAGATTGTCCATGTGTGTCAGGTGCACAAGAATTTATGTGAGTACATGAGGAAGTGTATGAGAGCGTGTTGGTTTTGATGGGGAGGGCATGGAGGAGACTGGTAGGGTCCTAGCAGTCAAGACCTTTGTGCAGCCTACATTTGTGGGTACTTAGATCTGTTTATTAAATGTCGCAAGAGAATTTTAACAAGTCTTTGCTCTTTTTATCTTACCAACGTGTTATGCTTGTGTGATACCAAAGCTGATGGCTTTAACAAGGAAAGGTCACTTTCTTCTGTCGCAAACCCTGTGTGCTTTTTGCTGTTCCAAGCATGTGTCTCAGTCTCAGGAAGCTGGCTTTTGGCTAGTCCTGACTGGTAAGTGTCTAAACTGCGGTGCTAACCCATCTTATACTCACATTGAAGGTGATCATCATGTCAGCTACGATGGATGTTGACCAGTTCTCCCAGTACTTCAATGGAGCTCCTGTTCTCTATTTAGAAGGCCGGCAACATCCCATTCAGATCTTTTACACCAAACAGCCTCAGAGTGATTACCTCCAAGCAGCACTGGTGTCAGTCTTCCAAATCCACCAGGTATGGCGGTCTTGTCAGGTTTGCGCCTCCCTGGGGCTGTGGATTGTTGGTCGAGGGGGCACACAGAAGACATGGCTTGAGCTTGATACTGCCAAATCAGAGATGTCCCTGAGGTCTGCACTGCATTCTCCAGGATAGTTGGGGAGCATGCTGGGTTAGAGAGTTGGATTGGCTCAAGGGAAGGGTTGACAAATGCCGGTGTTATTGCAAAAGTGGGAAGAAAAATTGGAAGTGGTCAGCCGTGAAGAGCCTTGGCTTGCAGGAGAAATCCAGGCATAAGCTGACAGCAGCATGGAGATTATTCTAATTTCCTGTCAAAGTGTAACCACAGAGCAAGTAGACATCTATTAAAATAAGAGTTTGTAGGCATTTTGTGACTAAATGTTTGAATGTGAAACTGCCAGATAGTTAAGCAAAATCATTTAATAAAATTGTTTATTACCCACATAAAATGCTGCAGTTGATAGGATTGTGGGACTTGTACATCAAGACTGGAGTTGAAAGGAGGCTGCTAAGCAAAGCTCTCTCATGTCAATTCGTATCTAATACCTAAATGTTTCTCTCACCCGTATTTGCTGGCTTGTGCCTGGATGCTTGCTGCTTCTCTCACATCTCCTGGAAAGTTATTTAACAAAAAAGATATGTGACCTTAAATGATTCCTCCATCCTGCTAAGACTCAGTCCTGCAAAATGAGGTTTACTCTTCACCTCTGGTGAATCCATTGGGAACTTCAGGCTGCTGCATACCTTGCACAGCACATATGTCTTTTCTGTCTTCCTTAACTTGCTTTGCTGACTTGCCGTCAGGACAACATCTCTTTACAATCTCAGTTCTCCCTCCTCATCCGAACCATCTTAACTTCTCGCTTGCTTTTTTCCTCTGGCTCCAGGAAGCACCCTCTTCTCAGGACATCCTGGTGTTTCTGACTGGTCAGGAAGAAATTGAAGCAATGACCAAAACCTGTCGAGACATTGCCAAGCATCTCCCTGATGGCTGCCCACAGATGATGGTGATGCCTCTTTATGCTTCTCTGCCCTACTCTCAACAACTCCGTGTCTTTCAGGCTGCCCCCAAGGTGAGGCAATATGTTGGGTAAACAAGATGAGTTTGTCTGTTTGCTTCCATGAGTATTTGGAAGAAACATGGGGAATTTAAAGGGGTTAAAGTAGTCTGTACCGATAGTAAGTAATAGTCTCCACTGTCTACTGACTTTAGGCTCAATGGTTCCAGTGTGATACAAGATGATGCAACTGGGATGGTATTAACGGAGACATACGATAAGTCATCTGGGATCATAAAAAGAACGAAGGATTAGAGGGAGTGAAAAGGGCAGAGGAGCTGAAATTTGCCACATTTCATAGGAAATTTGTGTCCATATCAAAAAACTCTACAGCAGTTAATGGCCAGCCAAAAACTAAGAAAGCTAAAAACCTGGGCATATTTGGCAGGGCCACGAGGAAAGGAAATTGTGCTGCCTCAGGCCTTTTTGTACCTATTCAGCAGATAAATAAGAACTCAGATCTGGTCTGCGTGCCAGAAATGAAACCAAAATGGTTTAAAGACATATTGCTAACAGCTGTCCTGGGTGGCGTATTTTGTTGCAAGAAATGTAAGCACATGTTTTAGAAACTGATTGGGAACTAGAGATTTTCTTAATTTATGAGAGCTGGCATGGCGAGCATGGTATGTGGTCATAGCATGCTGCAATATGTGGGCTTGGCCCATGCTGGCCAAAAGTAGTAGTGTTTTTTCATTGCAGCTAATCTAAAATGGCTTTTGACTGGCTTTAGTTTGCTCTTCCTTCCAGGGCTGTCGCAAAGTGATCCTCTCCACCAACATCGCAGAAACCTCCATCACCATTGCGGGAATAAAATACGTTGTGGACACAGGCATGGTCAAAGCAAAGAAGTACAGCCCTGGTGAGGAATTCTGAGGAACGATGCAGAGATTGTTTTCAGTTTTGTAGAAGTTATTTGAGGCAATGAGCCCTACTGAGAGCTGATTTAAAACATTGTCTGCACTGTCTAAATTAATATCCTAGGGTTTAGGTGTGGGGTTTTGGCAGGCGTTTTTTTGAGTACCAGCCTTGCAGGGGTAAATACCTGTCAAATTAATGGTCTCTTCATGGACAGAGCACAGGATAATTACCTTTGCTTGAGGGTGCTAAACCAAGTGAAGTCTGAGCAGTATTTGGATGGCAGACCCTGGGATTTTTTTTGTTGTTAATCTTACAAAGTTATGGTTTTCAAAGCTGTGTGTTGCGCAGACCTTGACTGAAGTGATGCTTTTCCATATACAGAAATTGGTCTGGAAGTGTTGGCAGTCCAGCGGGTGTCGAAGGCCCAGGCTTGGCAACGAACAGGGAGAGCAGGGCGAGAGGACAGTGGGATCTGTTACCGGCTCTACACAGAGGATGAGTTTGAGAAGTTTGACAAAATGACAATACCCGAGATACAGAGGTGAGAAAAGAACCCTGATACCATCACACTTCTTGCCACATCGCTCTTATGTACTGTTACAGATGGAGCTGTGTAAAGAACTGAACAGCAAAACTGCGTCTAGGGTGTGACTGGTTGACTTTTAAGGAAAATGAAATCTGGAGACTAAACAGAAAAACTAGGAAGCATTTGCTCAGAGTGGACATTTGGGCTCTGAGTCTCCAAACACACACGGGCAATAGTTCTCTTGACTTTCCTACAAATCTTGGACTCATCTCCTGCCCTTTGTGGTTTAGGAAGTCAGGCTTCACCGGCCAGCGTTGGACTAGTCTCTGCAAAGTTGCAGCACAGATCTGAGGACTCCATCTCAGCTTATAGGCATATAAGAGAAAAGAAAAAAGAAGAAAAAAAAAAAAGAAGGAAACAGTCTCAGTTGTTTTTTCTGCCTATGTAGGTGTAACCTGGCCAGCGTGATGCTTCAGCTCCTGGCCCTGAGAGTTCCCAATGTGCTCACCTTTGACTTCATGTCCAAACCGTCTCCTGGTAAGTGGTTACAAAGGCAGCAACAAGTGAGTCACGGAGGATTTGCTTAAAAATAATGTCTTCAGGCCAGCCAGAGAATATGGAGTGTGGGAGGTCAGGGCTGTGAAAGGGGAGCTGTCTCTCTCTGCTGCGTCATCTCCCAGTGGTCCAGAAGTCTCAGATTCATTCACTGCTCGTTGCTTTTGCTCAGCCTCATCAGAGCAGCTGAGGTTAGGGCAGAGAGCTTGGGAGTCCAGCTTCCGAACAGAGCAGGGAGCAGTTTTGAGACATAAAGAACATGAAAGTGGGCCTTAACTGCCAAGGAAAGCCATAGAGAATCTCATGCAGCTTCTGATGAAAGTTAGAGATGGCAGCTTTAGTTTTGCCTCTGTTTTTCCTACTTACATTGGAAAATGTGATTGTTCTACTGGACAGAGGGGGATAAACCACAGTTTGGGGCACTAATTTCTCTAAACGGAAAGTACTTGTCCCTTTGGCCAGGGGAAGGAGGTAGTGATGGTACCAGCTGATCCTTCACATCCCTGCCAGTGTCAGCCAGGGGGCCTCACAGCCTGAACCTTCTTGTTTTGACAGATGCTATTCAAGCAGCGATTGAGCAGCTGGAGCTGCTGGGAGCTGTGGAACGAAAGGAAGATCAGCTTGTCCTAACCCCCCTGGGAAGGAAGATGTCAGCCTTTCCACTGGAACCAAAGTTCTCTAAAGTAAAAACTACAGAAAAATTAGCTAATTTTTATCTCATGTACTCTTCCCAGTACCATTGTCATTTCTCTTTCAAACTCCTTAAACAAGGTCTGGATTTGGGGCAACTGCATTTGTGCTAGTACATTTGCAGTACATTAATGAAGCACAGATTTATTTCCAGCAGCTGTGCTGGTTTGCTTGTCATTTGTTGTTTAATTCAGGGAGATTTGTTAAAAGAGAATTTATTTCCACTGGTACCTCTGAAGCCGAAACAAAGCTGACTCTTTTGTAGTTTCTGGGATTGCTGGTAGCACTGTTTAGCAGTTTCATGAGGTGTCTCATGCTGTAGTTGATGGTGGTCGCCATGTTTGTACTGTATATTAACTGGCCAGTCTCAGGAAAGAGCATGGCAGTTGCTTGGTGGGCCCATGAGAGGATTTACAGTTGTCTCTAGGCCCAAATATTTATGAAATTACCTTAGACAATGCTTTGTAAAGTTCCTGGGCTGCTGATGAGCAGAAAAGTCTGCCCATCTGAAGTGGATTTGGTTGACCAAGAATCAGTTTTTTTCCTGTGATTTGCAGACCATCCTCCTGTCCCCCAAGTTCCACTGTACGGAAGAGATCCTGACCATCGTGTCGCTGTTATCAGTTGACAGTGTCCTCTACAATCCCCCTGCCCGGCGGGATGAAGTGCAATCCGTCCGGAAGAAATTCATCTCCAGTGAGGGGGATCATCTTACCCTGCTCAACGTGTACAGGGCCTTCAGAAATGTCAGTGGCAACAAGGTAGGATGCTCTGAGGATGCCAGTGCTGTCTGGGCTCATAGAATCACAGAATGGTTTGGGTTGGAAGAGACCTTAAAGATCATCCAGTTCTACCCCCCTGCCCTGGGCAGGGACACCTCCCACCAGACCAGGTTGCTCAAAGCCCCGTCCAGCCTGGCCTTGAACCCCTCCAGGGTGGTGAGGAGCCTTTTTGGCATACAGCAGTGACATCTGCATCCTTCGCGGCTGATGCAATATGCATCCTTCCAAAGGAATGAGAAGAGAGGACTTACTCGTCCTTTACAATGGGGTAATTGGAGAAGGCTGTTCAAGCGCTGAAGGATTCCACAGAAAGCTGTAGCAAAACTGGTTATCAAAAGCTTCATGAGGCCAGTTCTGTAATCAGGGCCAGGGCTCTTCCTTCCCTGCTTCCAGCTGGAAACAGGAGGGAGTGGGAGAGTGTTGAGACTTGCTGATAAATACCCTAGACGTGCTGCTTGGCAGGATTCATTGCAAAAACACTGAGCATATTTACAAGCAGATTTTGATTTATCCTACCCTATAAACTCCTCAGTTTGATTTGTAGATCTGTAGACTCATGTACCCGATTCCTTGCAGCATCTGTCATTCTTATGTCATTTGTTTTCACCACCTGTGGGATAGCAAGTGCTGTTTCGCAGCACTCGGTGACCTTGCAGGGCAGTCCTG
Organism: Fratercula arctica; assembly: GCA_947846985.1. Lineage (NCBI taxonomy): Eukaryota > Metazoa > Chordata > Aves > Charadriiformes > Alcidae > Fratercula > Fratercula arctica. The sequence goes on along the minus strand of CANTUZ010000015.1, from coordinate 11,917,204 downwards.
AGTGGGAAGAGAACAACATCATGCCGTTTCTTGGCACTGTGGGAGGGAATGTAGACAGAGGGGAGTAATCAGGGGTAGAAATCTGACAAGGAAATGGGATAGCACCTTTTCTCTGAGAAAGATTGTGTATTTGGAGGATTCTGCTTTTCGTGGTATCCAAAGACTGTTGTGCTTCTTGGGTAAAGAAACAGCCCCTTCTAACTCCTGATGTCTCTGCTGTAGGAATGGTGCAAAGAGAACTTTGTCAACGGCAGGAACATGATGCTTGTGTCAGACATCAGAGCTCAGCTCAGGGACATTTGTGTAAAGGTAACTTGTTGCCATACTGTATTTCTCTGTTTCACCTGTTTGTATTTTTCTGTTTGTCCCCAAGCTGATTTTGCTGTGCACCAAGTCCCAGGGGTGAGGAAACATGGTTTTGTTTTCAGTCTCCTGTGAATAGTCAGGTAAAACTCCCAACTCCGCAGCTGCATCCCAGAATCTCAGAGCTGCAGGGCTCAGTGGGTCAAAGAGAGGTGAGGAGAGACGGGGAGCTCTGGGAAGGCTTCTCGGGTAGAAGACAGGTTTTCCTAAGGGGTTTCACTGCTCTAGTGTAGATGTGACTGTGCTGTGTGTGCCACTGAGTGATGTCAGCCTCAGCAGCCCATGCTGGCTGGCTTCTTCACGGAGTCGGGCATTCAGTTTAACAGCAGCTTTCACATCAGCGCTGTTCCTGCCAGTCACAGAGCGTAAGGCGCAGCGTGGGAGCTGCTGCTGAATTGCTTGCAGTCTGTATGTGACACAGGAGCCACTGTTCGGCACCCCTGTCCTGCTGCGAATGCTAGCTAGCCTCAAACTCACTCCTAGGAGAGTCTCGATCCATTTTACAGCTCATCTTTTGTTTGCTATTAGCCTGGATTAGCATAACATCTACCTGAGCTGAATTTCTAGCGGTCCTTTTGGATTTCCCACGCTAGCAGGATTTCTGACACAATACTGCCTGATCTTGGAAGCCTGCTAAATGGGGCTGTGTTTCCCCACGAGGGTGCACATACAGGCTTGCTCTGACTCTCGTGTCTCTCGCTGCTGAACAGCTATCGATGCCAATCGAGTCCTCCCGCTCAGACACTGGGAACATCCGCCACTGCCTGGCTCACAGCCTCTTCATGAACGCGGCGGAGCTGCAGCCGGACGGCACCTACAGCACCGTGGACACTCACCAGACGGTGGCCATCCACCCCTCGTCTGTGCTCTTCCACTGCAAGCCGGCCTGCGTGGTGTACAACGGGCTGCTTCACACCAACAAGTGCTACATGCGGGACCTGTGCGTGGTGGATGCGGACTGGCTGTATGATGCAGCACCTGACTATTTCCGCAGGAAGCTCCGAACAGCCAAGAACTGACCTCTGGGTCTGGGACTGGCAGGTCCAGGGTTTTTAGGCTCACCCTAAAAGACTAATTGTTTTGTTTTGTAATGAATGTATGGGAGCAGTAGAGCTTTGCCTTGCAAGTCAGGTAAAAACCTTAGAGGAAAATGGCTTCTCCATGAAAGCCAGACCTCACAAGTCTCCGTGGCTTAGAACAATCATCCCTTTTTTAACAGTTAATCTGTAAAAGAGGAATGTAGTGTGTACTCTGCGCGTGTGTATGTGTGTGTGATAAATCTGTACTGGGGGGCAAAAGGGGAGCTGGTGTCAGATTCCAGTTTTTAACACTTACTGAAGTTTAACAGGCTTGTATATGAGGAAACTAAATCCTAAGAGCTCTTTGAGCAGACTCAGTATTTTTGATGATTGTGCTTGTATCCTTAGCAGGTTTTATTGGGGAAAAAAAAGGAGAAAAAAGTTTTAAATGTTCTCATACAGATGAAAAAAAATGCCTTTTTTTACTATTTCTAGAAGGGAGATGCTACTGTCTTTTACCTCATCAGACATCTTTCTGCCTGCACATAATGTTCACCATCTTATCTGGGAAACATGCGAAGGCCAGTAATGGGAACGTCTGCCTGGACAAGGTCTTCACTGCTAGTGTCTGAGCCTCGGGCTGGCGGTGGTTTCTTGGAGAGGTTGTCCAGCTGCCTGCGTGTTTGGCGTCATCTTTGTTCACCCTTTTGCTGTTCAGGCATGTTGTTTCTCAGCAGATGCTTCTGGCTTTTCCGGCTCTTGTCCGTGCACTTCTAGCTTTGGAGTTGGCATGCCATCCACAACGGCTAATCAGGCCAACTTCAGGAAGACTCAGCAAAATGAGAATGAAGATGTGGTTTAGAGATTGAGCTTTCTTTAAAGGTCCTTGATTCTTCAAATGTTTGTGTCTTCTGCTCTGACACCAGTGCTTCTTCCCCCTTCTGCCTCCCCCAAGCCTGTCCCAGTTATACATTGGTTTTCCATTAGAAGTTTGGAGCTTGACATTGTCAAGAACCACAGATCTGCCATTAGTTACCTGTTATTTGTTTTTTCTTCCATATTCCCGTGGCATCTGCCTATCTCTTTTTTTCCTTTTGGAGAAAGTGGCAATAGCAAACTTAATAGTCTTTTTAAATACTGGCATTAAGAAACTAGTGCCACTCCAAAGGGAAAACTTGTTCTTGAATGTGAAGGAAAGTGGATTTATTCCATTATCACTGTGTGTTGATGGGGGGAAACAATGTGAGTTGTTTTTAAGTGATATCCTAAGTACTTCTAAAATAACCTCTCTGGGAGAGGTAACTTCCAGTTTCAACAGTCTGTTGACATAATGTAGTAATTTATACAGCTTTTTGGATGAGTTGAAGCAGGTTAGGTGTCTGAAAGGGCAGGGGAGGAAGCTGTTCTGCACACGCAGTGTCATTGTGTAATATAGCAGGGTTAGTTTACATGGGCTGTGAAGGGATTTTGGTGTTCAGTCCTTGTATCCTTCAAATAGCAACTTTAAAAAAAAAAAAGCTTACGACACATTAACGGTGCTGCTCAGGGGTGCAGTCATATTGGCTATTGGCAAGCCCTTATTCACTCCATTTGCTCGGGGAGAGCTGCTGGCTTTGCTTGTGATCGGTGGGGACAAGCTGCATTTGCCATGTCATAATTTGTCCTTTCTGGTTACACACACGCAGTTACACAGCACATTGTCATATGGCTTTTCTTTGGGCTCCAGTGTTGGCTTACCTTGGTTTTCTCTTTGAAAACAGGGGCAAATCACTCCTTTGTTCTTTTTTCTTATTTTTAACTGGAATGTCACTTGTGCTGATCTGCAAATCGCTGCCTCCCAAAGAGTGTGAGCAGGTACCTGGAAGGGTCTCGTCTCTCAGCCTGTTCCTAGGAAGGGAGATACTGAATGTCTGCAGGGGTGCAGTGGAAACGGACACACATCCCTTTGTCGTGCCTCTTTGCAATATTATTCTTTGGTGGTTTGAAAAAACAAAGAAAAGGGAAAAAAAAAAAAGATGAGTAGGGCACAGGCAAAACTCGCCACTTTTGTATGTATGCCCAGCTGCAGTTTTGGATTGGTATTTCAAGAGTACGCAGCTATTTCAATTGTTCTCACACGAATTGCAGGGAATTATCAAAGCACTGTATCTTGGTTTTACAGGCGCTGCATCTGTAGGGGGAAAATGGAAAATAAGCACATTTTGTTTGGGCAGTTTAATTTCACAGTCCGGTTAAGGGAGGGGGATGGGTGTTTATTGAGAACTAATTTGTATCTTTTTCCCAAAATAAAGAAGTGATGGCAAAAATCCAAGCCCTGCATGTTGTTTTGTGAGATACGAAGGCTGTGTGGATGGAAGAAACAATCATAGGACACTCAGGTACGAGTCCCAGCATCTTCTTGTGACAATGTCTTTATTTTAAGCCATCTGGGGTGTCTGTGTGCAGATGTTAAAGACAAGATGTTAAGGTGGGTCAGTGAATCTGTGCTTTGCGTGCAGAATGGACCCCGTCCTTACGCATGCAGTGCTCAAACACCGGGGTGGAGCTGGGAGTAAAAATCCTGGTCCTTCAAGGCGATGAGGGGGGATATCGATGTGATGGGGGGATGTCGATGCTCTCCTGCTACAGCCTGGTGGTGAGCAGCAGTGGGCTTTTTGTGCTTCTGCTCAATAGAGGGCAACGGTGCCAGCTTTTAGACAAAGGGAACGCCTTATGCCAGGAAACAGTTTGTTTTGGTCAATCATCCCTGTAAAATATTTATTGCTAAAGGAAAAAAAAATATTTTTTTCTTTTTCTGAGTAAACTGCTGAGGTCTTGCCAGAAACCCAACTATTCTACAAAGAGTGGGGCGATGTACGGCAGTGAAGCTTTCAGCGCGTACGCTGCTTTTTCTTGTCGCAGCCCAGGGAAACACCAGCACGTCTCCGCCCGCCTGGAGCTTCCTTTGCGCCTTCACCGTGACCCAGCCTGAGCACTGGGCAGGGAGAGGTGGCCAGTACGTGGCGTCCCTGCCCCGTCCTCCTGTCCTTCCTTTTTAATTTCAAGTTAAAATAGCAGTGAATGCGAGCCAGCAGTGTGCCCATGTGGCGAAGGAGACCACCAGCACCCTGGCCCGTGTCAGGAACAGTGTGGCCAGCAGGACCGGGGCAGCGACCATCCCCCCATACTGGGCACTGGTGAGGCCCCACCTCGAGGGCTGTGTCCAGTTTTGGGCCCCTCACCACAAGAAAGACACCGAGGGGCTGGAGCGTGTCCAGAGAAGGGCAACGGAGCTGGTGAGGGGTCTGGAGCACAAGTCCTGTGAGGAGCGGCTGAGGGAGCTGGGGGTGTTCAGCCTGGAGAGAAGGGGGCTGAGGGGAGACCTTCTCGCTCTCTACAGCTCCCTGAAAGGAGGGGGCAGCCAGGGGGGGTCGGGCTCTTCTCCCAAGGAACAGGCGATGGGACATGAGGAAACGGCCTCGAGTTGTGCCAGGGGTTTGCAGTGAGGTGCCGGGCTGGGGAGCTGCCAGGGGACAGGGGGACAATAATAATCAGAGCGGCTGGTGGGTGTGTGAACCTGGGTGGGGAGGTTTAGGATGGATATTAGGAAAAATTTCTTTGCCAAAAGAGTTGTCAAGCATTGGAAGAGGCTGCCCAGGGCAGTGGTGGAGTCGCCATCCCTGGAGGAATTTAACAGACAGGTAGATGTGGTGCTGAGGGACGTGGTTTAGGGTGTTTTTTGTCGGTGTTGGGTTGACGGTTGGACTCGATGCTCCCTTCCAACCCGGACGACACTCAGATTCCGTGACCGATCCTGTTGCCTTTCTGCCTTCTACCGGGGCCGGGATTCGAACCCGCGTACCGCCTCTCCCCGCCGCGGTGGCCGCCGGGGCCGGAAGCGGGTGGGTGGGTTCCGGGGCCGGCGGTGTCCTCTGCCCGCCCCGCCCCGCCGCCCTCTCCCCGCCGCACCATGCTGCTCGCCCGGGCCCTGCGCGCCGCCGCCGCGCTGCGCCCGTCAGCCCGCCGCCTCCTCTCCTCCTCCTCCGCCTCTCCCCGCGCCCTCCTGCCGCCGCCCGCCGCCGCCGCGCCGCCCCTGGCGCGCTCCCTCTGGCAGCTGGGCGGCGGCGGCGGGCGGACGGCGCTGCTCCGCCCGCGTCGGGGCTCGGCCGGCGGCGTCTCCTGCGGCTGCGGCGGCCTCCACACGGAGGGTGAGCGGGGGCCGGGGGGAGAGTCCCGCCCTGAGGGGAGCGCGGAGCCGGGGCGGGCTGTGAGGGGACCCCGGGGGCGGGGGGGAGCGTTGTGAGGGCACGAAGCGCGCCCGCCCTTGGGGCACGTGCACTGCCCCCCCCGCCCCGCCGGGCAGCACGTGGCGGGAGGGGACGGGCCCATCCTGCCCCCGGGCCTTTCCTTAACCCCCCCCAAACCTTTCCTTAACCCCCCCAAACCTTTCCTTAACCCCTCCCAAACCTTTCCTTAACCCCCCCAGACCTGTCCTTAACCCCTCCATCCTTTCCTTAACCCCCCCATCCAAACCTTTCCTTAATCCCTCCATCCAGACCTTTCCTTAACCCCTCCATCCAGACCTTTCCTTAACCCCCCCAACCTTTCCTTAATCCCTCCATCCAGACCTTTCCTTAACCCCCCCATCCAAACCTTTCCTTAATCCCTCCATCCAGACCTTTCCTTAACCCCCCCCAACCTTTCCTTAACCCCCTATCCAAACCTTTCCTTAACTCCCCCAACCTTTCCTTAGCCCCCCCATCCTTTCCTTAACCCCTCCATCCAGACCTTTCCTTAACCCCCCCCAAACCTGTCCTTAACCCCTCCATCCTTTCCTTAACCCCTCCATCCAAACCTTTCCTTAACCCCTCCATCCATTCCTTAACACCCCCCCATCCTTTCCTTATCCCCCCTGCAGTCCTTTCCCTAACCCTCCCCTCCTTCCCCACCAGGCGACAAGGCTTTTGCCCAGTTCCTGACGGATGAGATCAAAGAGGAGAAGAAGATCCAGAAGCACAAATCCCTGCCCAAGGTGTCCGGGGGGTGGGAGCTGGAAGTCCACGGCACGGAGGCCAAGCTGGTGCGGAAGATCGCCGGGGAGAAGTAAGTGTGGCCTTGGAAGGATTCATCAGGGCCAGCCCCTGCACCCGGGGGGCTGTTAATAATAATCACCAGATTTTCCCTTGTTCTCCTGTTACTTTTATTGCTGTCGGTCCAGTCTGCGCAAACTGCACCTTGCGGAGGCTCTTTGTTTTACCATCTTGAGCCCAGCTTGCTACTGTATTGTGTGTTATAAAGTTTCACACATTAAAAATAACAGTTTAGCCTAATAAAACTTGTAAAATGCTCATTTGTGAGAGCAGCTGGAGGAAGCCAGCTTCATTCAGTCATGGGGTTTTAAACTGCAATACGTCATGTTGTTGACAGTGCGTGAATTCAACGAGTGCAGCCGGTAACGCTGTCCCCACAACAAAAACTTCAAATAGAAGAAATTTTGATGGGCATTTTTTGAGTGCGTTCAAAGTAACGGCTTCTGTTTCTTTTGAAGGATAACAGTCACATTCAACATCAATAACAGCATTCCACCCTCGGTTGATGACGAACCACAAGAAGAGCAGAAACCTGATGAGCAGGAGGTAACTTAGTGTTGATGTGCACTTGAGTGACGGGTACGCAGAGGGACGTTAGAACCTTGCCCTTGAGCTCTAAGGGATTTTTTTCCTCTCTCACTGGGTATTTGGGAGCGTGAAGTCACAAAATGCTGATTTTTCTGTGTTGGCTGTGACCCTCCTCTCTGCAGCAGAAAGGCAGAGCAGGGTGAGAGAGAGCAACAAGGAGAAATGGCAGGAACTCGGGTGTCTCTTGCCTTTGCAACCCTCTGCAATAAGTACTGCCTCTGGTACTTAGCTAGCGTAACTCACCGTGCGGGGGGGCAACATCAACAAAATGCAAAGCTGTTCGCATGCCTTTGCTGGCGTGGTTTTGTTGGTCAGAAGTGTCTCACTCCCGTTTAATAAGACTGTTAATAAAAATACCCGTAAAAACTGTAAATGAGCAGTGTAATTTGAGGCAGATGGGTTCGTCTGCAGTGATGCTGATGCCCAGCGAGTTGGGCACGCGGCTCCTCCGTGTGTAGCAGTTAACTTGCACTTTCTGAAGGGCAGTATTTATTGCAGCACATTGCACTCAGCTGGGTGGGACGATGCTGGGGACACTGGTACGTCGCGCCCCCTCCGGGCGTGCCTGTGTGTGCTGAGAAGGCGCAGTGCACCTCGTCACTGCACGGTATGTGTGTCTGCAGCCTCCCTGCCCTGCCGTGAAGGAGGGCAGGCACGAGCTGCTCCGGCTCTCAAAGCAGTCTGAGCCTGTTGCCCGTTCCTGTCCCTCTGGGGGCACCCGTCCAGGTGAGCTGCAGGCCCTCGGGGTTGGCAGGGGGTGGCAGATGCTCCCAGGAAGAGGGTGACAGGGGAGAGCCTGCACTGGATGGGCTGTTGCTGGGCTGTGCTGTCATCTCTTCAGCTCCTGTTCAGACTCCAGTGCTGATGCAACTCTTCTCTTTTTTAGCCTGAGCTTACATCAACTCCAAACTTCGTTGTGGAAGTAATAAAAGATGACACGAAACAGACGCTTGTCCTTGACTGCCATTATCCCGAAGACGAGGTGGGTTTCAAACTGGCCGTGTGTCAGCCGTAGCCCACTCTGGGCCGTGACTGCAGTGTAATTGTGCTGCTGTTGAATCTAGCTGCTTTTTATAGTCTCTGGCTTTTCTGAATCGGCAGAAAATGCAGTCTCCTCTTATCTCTGTTTTTAAACACAAAGCAAAAGGCGTGGTGTTTGCAAGAACACACTCTGGGGGGCAGAGGTTCCATTGCATTCCTCACATCCTGACCTTGCGTTTCTGATCAGCTGCTTATTGCCCGGTTTATTGAGTTGCATCAGAGGGGGAGGCATGGCTTAACTTCAACAGCCTGGCAACTTGAGAGGCGTGAACAGGAATGGCCAAAACAAGACAGATTTAATACAGTCTGTCAGTAACTTGAAAATCTCATTTTTGTGAGGTGTCACAAGTAGGGCTTAAAAAAAAAAAGGGGGGGGACACACACGAGCTTTGGTTCAGACTGATCTTTGTGGTTTATTTTGTAAACCTTCACATCATTTATGCAGCCCGTCCTGGCTGACAAAGGTTACATGTGTGAAGATTAGAACCACACAGAAGAGGTTATTGTGTCTTTGTAAAAATCAGGCTGCTGACGTACATCAGGTCGCTGCTGGTGTTCTCACCTCTTAGGGGATTTCCTGCATTCTCGCCCACGTCTGTGCTTGCCTTCACCAGCACAGCTTTCATACTGGTCTCAGGGTTCAGCCTGCAGTGTGATACTCTGTGCTTTGGGATGAGATGGCTGAAGGCGTCCAGCAGTTAGTGCCAACGTCTGTCTTACATCTCGTCTCCTGTTTCAGGTTGGCCATGAGGGAGAGGAAGAAAGTGATATTTTCACGATTCGGGAGGTCAGTTTTCAGCCCACCGGAGAGTCAGATTGGAAGGACACCAACTACACCCTCAATACAGATTCCCTTGACTGGGTAAGTGCCGCTAATGCGGCCGGAGCCTGCAGAGGCACCTCAGCCTGCCTCGCCTGGCTCTCTGCCTCTCAGTTAGGAGTGAGTCCTGTCCCGGCTCCCTGAGGCGAGGGATTTCCCTGCTCTGCCCCATGAGACGGTGGTTCTGCTGCAAATGGAGGATCATTACCTGGTCCCAGCAGTTGTGCAGTGCTGGTGACGTTACTGCCAGTCAGAGACCGACATGCCAAAACTTGTTCTGTTCCAGGTTTCATAAGTTGGTGATTTCCTCGCAGCTATGTTACATTTTAGAGATGCTTTGACACTTGCTCAGATATCTTTTAATCTATGTGTTTAATAATGTAGCTTATCAGACACCACGTGTACACATCTGCATTTTCTGGGGTTTCCAGGTATGTTTTTATAGTGGTGACATTAAAAGCCAGCATGCCCAAGAATCTGGCAACTGCTTATATATTCTCATTGCCAGCCTTTCAGAAGCTTAAATCCTACTTGGAGGCTGTGTAAATGTGTATGATTTGTGATCTATTCAGATTACAGAAGTCCAAAATTAATAATTTGCTCAGTAATATTGGTCTGTTTAAAAAAAAAAAAAAATCCAAACCCCAAACAAGAAACACGTGACAGGTGTTAGCACCACTGCACTAAGCAGTAACAGTGAGTCTCTTCTCCTGAGGAGCAAGGGGGGAACCCGCAAGCAGTGAGATATGCTGGAGTTGCAACCGTTAAGTAGGATTAAAAAGAAGAAAAAAAAGTTGATGATTGTAAAAGATTTAGTCTCTCAAACAAATATTTACATCAGATACCACCCTTTCCAGACATCGTTAAAGCAATTCACCCCCAAGGCTGTAGCACGAGCGAGAGGGGACGGGCAGAGCGTGGTGGGTGTAATCTTTGATGGACTTTACCTGATGACTCCTACCGTCTGTTGATCATCTCCCGAGTGCAGCTCGTTTGTAATGTTGGATTTGGGTTTATATGACCTGTTCCAGGTCCCCCTCCCTCCAAATGTTACCCCAAGGCCAGGCCTGCTGAGAAGGGGATGGGGATCTGCCTGGTCTCCTGCGGGAGGTGGGTTTCATCTTCCTGGGATAATGAAGGATGATGAAAGCAACCTGTCCCCAGGTGTGCTCTGCTAAGGAAGTTTCCTTTTCGTTGCTTCCAGGCTCTGTACGATCACCTAATGGATTTCCTGGCTGATCGAGGAGTGGACAACACGTTTGCTGATGAGTTAATAGAGCTCAGCACTGCACTGGAGCACCAGGAGTACATTAAATTCCTTGAAGACCTTAAAAGCTTTGTCAAATGTCAATAGGTTAGGGCAGGAAACCTATCTTCAAGTGTGGGTATTCCACAGCACTGCTCCAGGCAGCAATACCCAAATATATCTTCACAACAGATGCGGAGAGTAAGTAACTTTGAATTTGGAAACGAGCATCATGGGAGAATGAGGATTCCTGATTGTATCTGGGGATTCATATTTATGTTGCAGCCCAGATCAAGGTCTCTAACATTATCGTCCCGGAATTGCCTCACCCTGCTTGACGGTTTTTGTACAATTAAGAATGAATGTGAAGAATAAAATCCGTTCAACATATCACTGAAAAACTGGTGGTTTCCTCTTCCTGCTGTACCATTGCTGACCAGGGAGCTGCCATAAAAACCATGGTGGTGGTTGTCTGTACCTGAGCTGGTGTTAATACAGGTGCCTGCAGAGCTGCTGCTGCAGAGCGGGGTGTGTGTTGGCTCGAAGTCTTCTCCACGAAGAGTTATTCCAGCACCTCCAGCCACGCAGCGTGCCTCTGCCAGAGCTGTGGCTGTAGCAAGAAGTTTGCCAGCCAGGCAGTGCAGATCACTGCTGCATTGTTAAAGACAACACAAAGGCTGAAATAAACTTAAGTATATTTATTTCAAAACATATACTGTGCCATTAAAAGTGCAGGTCAGGGCAGCGCTACTGCCTTTTCAAGTGTCCTTTTAACACAGCCATTACAAGTATATACATACAAATACTAGCAGCTCTGGGTGGATTTTCAGTCTTGAAGTCCTTCCAGTAAAAAAAAAAAAAAAAGCAGCAGCTGAGTCAACTTACAGGAGAATTGTCCAGGAGTCACAGACCTTTAGAAAAGGTAAAAGTTGAACAGAGAAGCTATAGCAATGTATAAAATTATTAATGTTCAAAACTATTATTTGAAACGCTGTGCTCCTAACGCTGTTCTCACCGTGTAAGTACAGCCACCGATTTTAGGTAAGCAGCAAAGCTAAAAACCTGCTGGCTGTAACTTGAGCCAAAGGGACAGTACATGTTTTCTTAGAGGTACGGGCGAGCCTTGTGAGGAGGCTTGAACTTTTAAAGCTGTTCTTCATGACCCACTTAGCTGAACAGATGCCCCCCACAAAACTTAGGAGTCATTGGCTTAAGTGTGGGAAAGGTAAGGCACCAAGTTGGAAAGATTCCCTAATCCAGCAGTTAAGGCAAATTGTGTGATTTGGCTCTTCCTTTTACAGTTACTGGTGGCCAAAAAAGTAAAACCATTTCCAAGGAAGTTTGTGGAAAAACAGCAACACAAACCCCTGTGATCAGTGGAGTTGTGGCTTCTGCCCACATAAAGAGATCCTTGCCCAGAACGTGACACTCGGACTCACCGGACAGCTCATGAGAAGACTGGCTTCCTCCTCCATCCCACTGGTAACTGTGAACTCGGGGTTGTGAAAGCACCTGTGACTGTGCTCTGTGACAGTGTTTTCTAGAAGCGACCGAAGCTTCCCTTCTGTCATATCCTGAGAAAAATTCGGTTAAAAAGAAATCTTACACTAAACTTGCTGGCTGTAGCTTAAAACTGCCTCTTTGCAGCAGCAGCCATAAGATGTCACATTTAACACACCACTCAGCGCAGCTTACCTGCGTGCTGATGTATAATCCACACTGGCAAAAAACCAAGTGATTCCTCACAGTCAGGTTATTCCTAGAAAGAGCATATACAATGAGCATCATCACAACAACCAGAACAAAGGTAGATTTGAGCAAAAAAACCCTTAGATTTAGGAGATCATTGCTCAGCCTCTGCCCGCTGCTTTTGCCAGTTTCTAAGCCCAAACTGCTATAGGGGAGTAGAGATCCCCCATTCCAATGCCACGGGCTTTCTTACTTTCTACACACTGGACAGATGACCTTGTCACTGGCATCCAGGCCATCAAGCATCGCGTTGAGACATTCTTCATCAAACTGCAGACTTCGCTCGTACTCTTCTATAACGGACTGTTCTGCAACAACACAGCACAATATCCCCAGGCATCCGTTAGGCACTGAAGACAAAGCAGCACAGGTGAAGCTGCTGGGCAGATGGAGGCTGGGGCAGACGCTAGTTTCTGAACTTTTCTTTCTTTGGAGCAGATTTCTACACTTGCGAAAATCATTCCCATTAATCCAGTTTTTCCTATGGCTCCATCTTTAGTTGGTCTCAAGTGAGTGACTTTCCAACCAACAACTTAGAAACATTCTGGACTGATTTATGCAGGTTCCTGCAGCTCCCAAACACCTCACTGCTCTTTCTCTGGTCTCCTCTCTTACTAGCTTGTCACAGATGTTAAAATACCACTTAAACTCTTAAAACTATCAGAAGAGTCTCAATGAGAAATTGAGGCTACCGAGATTTCCAAGGAGGCTCTTCGGTATCCCACGGCCTACAAGAACCAAGGAGTGCAGGCTCGGGAAGTCTGGATTACTAGAAATTCAGGACTATTACAAATCAAACAAGAGTTAGAAAATACACAGATAAGTTACCTTGCAAGATCAATTCCTGTTGGATTTCTTCCAGTACTGCTAGCTCATCAGGGTCCTCTAGCATCTGAAAGGTGCATCAGTCAGTGATTCTCCCATTCTGGCTACTTTCTCCCTTAACTTCCAGCACCTGACTGAGCTGCCACTGCAACGTAAATTCATTCCGCTTATTCTTCTGTCTGGTAAAACTCTGTATTTGCAAAACCATGCACTGTGTAAAGCAATCTATAATATAATCACCTGTGCAAAGCCAGCCACAATGGATCAGAACACAGCCGGCCCAAGAACTTTTAAAAACATTGAAGTTTTATTCCCATTCTCAGGAGCGGTCAGTGACAGGCCAGCTCTGATGAGGAACCCACCCCACGCCATGATTGACACGCAGTTTGGGAAGGAAATAAGGAAGTTCCCTACTTGTGGGCCCAAAGGCAAGTACTTTCACAGCACCATACCCTGCGCTAGTTGTGGAAGACGGAGTATTGCCAGCTCCAGCCAGATAAGGTTACAGCTGCAGCAGGATGTGTTTGATACGCCCGCATTCGACACGTAGCGCGTTGATGCTGGAGGCTGCACCAGTCCCAGAGCGTGTACTGACCTGGGCCAGGGCCTCCTTGCCCCCGGGGTCCGGCGGGCTCTCCTGCAGCCCCTGCCACTCCATCTCCATCACCTCCTGCACCAGCAGCGCGCCCGCCGCCGGGCCGCACGCCCTTTCCCCGGACTGGCGGTATCGGTCCAGCAGCTTTGCCCGGCTGCTCCTCAGCCTCTCCATGCAGCGCTGCGGGGGGAGCAGAGCGTACGGGGCCCGTCAGTGCCGGGGGCCGAGGGGGCTGGACGGGAGCGAGGTGAGAGCTCCCACCGGGGCCTGGCCCCCGCCGGCGGCGCCGAGGCCGCACACAGCGGGGGTGGGAAGGGGCCAGGCCGGCCCCAGTGGGGGGCGAACCGTGTCCGAAGGAGCGCACAGGCCGCCCGCACCACTCACCCGGCGGTAGGTCTCCTTCCACGGCGGCGCGGCCAGATCCTTGTACCGAGCGCGGTGCCGCCGCACCGGCGCCTCCATCGCCCGCCTGGCGCCGCGGGGCTCGCCGGGAAATGTAGTCCCGGCGCGGAGTGACCGGGGAGGGCGTGGGTAGGACGCGGCTCCGCCGATTGGCGGCGTGGAGGGTGACGTTGGTGCGGCGCGGCGCGGCGGCGGCGATGGCGGCCGAGTGGGGCCCGGCGGAGCAGTGGCGCGCGGCCCTGCCGCAGCACGCGGTGCTCAGCCGCCTCCGCGAGCGCGGAGCCACCGCCCCCCCCGCCTCCGTCGCCCCCCCCGGCCGGCCGCCCCTCATCCGCAACCTCCTCTTCGGCCTCGACGGCGACCTCTTCCTCTGGGACGGCGAGCGCAGCGCTCTCCACACCATCGGCCTCCGTCGCCTCGGCGGGCCCGACCCCGCCGGGCTCAGCCGCTACCAGGTGGGGGCCCGGCGGGCGGTTGTGAGGGAATGAGGGGACCGTTGTTGGGAGGGGGAGGGCGGGACGGGATCGCGGCTGAGGGGGGGCCTGATCTCTGAAGGCCCCGGACCGGGTGCTCATCCTCCAGCCCTCTCTCGGACCGAGAGCCTTCCCTCAGCCCTTGCTCAGCCCTTTCCTCGTTTTGCCTCAGCTTTTCCTCAGCCCTTTCCTTGGCGAAACCCGTCGTTTTGTGCTTGGCCATCGCTGGAGGCAAGATTTTCCCTCATTCTGCAGCGATGTATAAATCACCGTCCAAAGTACGTGCCATACTTCTGTGAGCACTTTCGATGGCTGGTGCTTAACTGTAATATTTGTATTTTCAGACCCTTATCTGCATAAACCCGCCCCTGTTTGAGGTTTATCAGACACTGCTAAGCCCCACGCAGCATCATGTGGCGCTCATCGGTACGAAGGGGCTCATGGTGCTGGAGCTGCCTAAACGCTGGGGGAAGAATTCAGAGTTTGAAGGTGGGAAATCCACGGTGAACTGTAGGTGGGTGAGACCTCAGGCAGTTAACAACATCCTTGTCCTGCCGTCCTTCCTCCACAGCCTCTCTTCTCTTGGGGCCACGAAGATACGGAAGACATGGGTTGTATCGGGGTTGTAGGGGTAATCACAAATGAAGTTATTTTGGCTCAGGGACTTGCTGATTGTCAATTGATCCGAATAAATGACCACCTAAACTTGTTGCAATCGCTGAGGACTGCAGTCGCTGCAAGGTGCTCCTCTGTAGTATTTTCTCTAGCCGTCCTGGGGTCTTTTAGCTGTGGTAGCTAAAAGCTCATGTCCAGATGGAAATAACAAAGGGCTTCAAGTTAAAGCTGTTCCTCTAATTTTAAGAATAATACGGCTAATGGATTTGAAACTTAATTGGATTTCTAGCTCCTCTTGCTCCCACTCCCCTTTAGAAGTAGCTTGTTCTGTTTCTCATAACAGTGTGTAATTCTGTTCTGTATTTCAGCACTATACCTATTGCGGAAAGGTTCTTCACGAGTTCAACGTCTCTGACTTTAAAGCATGCTGCCTGGTATCCCTGTGAGACGTTAGAGCCCCATATTGTGCTCTTGACTTCAGATAACACTATAAGGTACAAGCAGTTTGTAGTTCATTATCTAAGTTTGGTTTTTTTTGTCATAGCTGGTCTGATTTTTCACTAGATATCTGTGTCCTGACATTCTTACCAGGATTACCAATAAAAAATAGGATGGGAGAAACTTTAGACGGATAGAGCTGATGTTCCTGCACCAGCAGGGACTATACAACGCTGCTGGCTGAATGAACGCTGCTGCTCTTTCTTTCCTCTAGGTTTTACAGCCTGAAAGTACCTCAGACACCCATCAAAGTGATTGCGCTTTCAGACACTGAGGAGGAGACTTTTACAATCAAAAAGGGGTTTGTGTGGCTTCTTGTATTTTGAAATACTTTTGACAGAATAAGCTCTTTATTCTCAGTTGTGTTTTTAATGAATAAGGGATAAATCTACCTGAAAATCTGAATTGATTTTTTTCATGGACTTCTTTAGTGCTGGGACTTCTTCCTAGCACAGTAAGTCATCTGCCCCCCCCCCCCACCCCCCTTTTTTTTTTATCTTTTCTCCTATCCTCCTAAAACAAAGTGGTAACAAATGGTCCAGTCAAGTGCTTGTCAGAGTAGCCATTTGAAAAACACACATTGTCTTTAAGATTGCGTTAAGAGAAGGGCTTTTTGGAAAGTTAAAACTTGAGCGTCTCTACTAGTCAAGTCACAGACTGATGCACTACACAGGAAATACCAGTATGCCCTCCTCTTTTTTCGGTTGAAACTGGGCTGGCTGGTGGGTGTATTGCAGAAATGAGGTACCATAAGAAGATGTTACTTGCATGCTTTCACCGCTGAAAATAGCGTATGTCAAAGTACTGATGGACAGGTGGTTAGCAATAATTTGTTAGCATGTACCGATGGACCTAGTTAAACACGTGTGTTCTCACAATCACTGCTGAGTTCAGGCTTTGTTCTGTATTTCCCTAGGAGAGCCTATACAGCGTCACTGGGAGAGACTGCAGTGGCGTTTGACTTTGGCCCACTAGTGCCGGTCCCGAGGAACATTCTTGGACAGCGTGGGAGTGAAGAAGTGTTGGCCTACCCGCTGTACATTTTGTATGAAAATGGAGAGACATTCCTCACATATATCAGCCTGCTACAGAGGTAGGATCCCATTCACTTTCAGGTTTCATGCCGTGCTTGTATGTTTGTATGGTGTTAGGGTTGGAGGCCCATCTCTCGGTTTGGCTGGGCCTCTGTAATGGAGGCTGGGCTGAGTTTTACTGTATTGCAGTCTGTTGTATCTCTTTGTGTCAGTGCTAAGAGATTGAAATCCAAGAATAATGTGACGTCCTTTTTCATCCAGACATTGAAGGGTGCTGTTTCCACTGCTGAGAACTCACTGTCCATTGTTTACAACCAGAAATTTGAAATGAAGATACTGGGTTGTTAAAAGATCAGGGGGTCTAAGGCTGTTAGGTGTATTTTGGGGCCTTCAGTTCACAGTGCAGAGATTCTGAGCTTTGGATGAGGCTGAAAGAGCCAGCAGCATCTTAGGAAAAAAAATATTTTAAGGTCATAGAGGTTTCACAGGCATGTTCCGTAAGGGGAAAAAATCAAGAATATCAATTAAGAATATAACATGATAAAAGAAGAAATTACTTCAGAAAACTGAGAAGATGGTTGAAAATTCTCAAGTTCGATCTAGTGTCCCTGAATATTAAAATGTGGTATTTAGGTTAGAAAAAGCTCTGTTGGCCTCTGCATGAGAAATGATGCAGCGTTGAGCAGATCCTGTCTTTAGGCAATGAAATGGGCTTAGTCCTTCAAAAGTTCTACCTAGAGAAGTGCCATGCCATAAAGTGGTGCTTGTAAAGTGCTTTACTAAGCAAGAAAACATTTAAGTGATAATTAACTGGAGCTTTCCGTGAGTACTTTGTGTTCATGTATGAAAATGTTTCTTCTTGATTTTTTGCAATCTAGCTTGGTTGCTTTGAAAGCATAAAACGTTATTACTGAGCTCCAGTTTCTTCTCTGAGATCTCCACCAAATAGGTGTAGTTCAGACTCTTAATCCGCCAAAGTCTGGGTTGCTGCTATCTAATGGAAATCAGAGAGAACTCCAAACCATTGGGTTGGGTTTGGTTTTTTTTCTTTTTAAATCATCCTTATTTTGTAGTTACTGTGCAGCAAACTCCTGCAGGGAACTCTCCTTCCACACCTTGTGTTCTGAATGCATCTGCTTTATTCCAGCACTGGAAATCTTGGCAAGCTGCTTGGCCCTCTGCCCATGCACCCTGCCGCAGAAGATAACTATGGCTATGATGCCTGTGCTGTCCTGTGCCTGCCTTGTGTTCCAAACATCCTGGTGATTGCCACTGAGTCGGGAATGCTTTATCACTGTGTGGTGCTGGATGGAGAAGAGGATGATGAGCAGGTACCTTGTCTCGATATTTTTTCTATATGCATTTTTGTTTCTTTAGTCAAAGTTCCTGGCAGCAAGATGGCAAGGTGCCCGGAAGTGAATGGCAAGTGCCAAAGCTGCATTGTTTTATAATGAGGTAGTGAGTCTTCCTCCTATTCCAGCCAGTCCCCGTGATTCTCTGGTGATTTTATTTTACATGTGTATCCTGCTGATAGATCAGTTTTTAATCAGACTTATTAGGAACTATTTTAAAGAGGATCTTCTAAGAAGAAACGCTTTCTGAGACAAATTTTTTAAGTAAAAAAAAAAAAAGGGACTTGAACTACTTTCACTAAATTAATACTCTTGCCTGTATTATGTAACTTCTTCTTAACACTGTTTATGTTGGCATTACTATATAAATGATGTCTCACAGAAGAATTCAATGCTCTTTACAGTCAGAAAAGTCATGGGACCCAAGATCTGATCTCATTCCTTCCCTGTACGTGTTTGAGTGTGTTGAGCTGGAACTTGCACTGAAACTGGCATCAGGAGATGAAGAAGAGCCTTTGGAGTCCGATTTCTCTTGCCCAATCAAACTGCATCAAGGTAGGGTTGTCGTTCAGGTTATTGGCTTTTACTTGCTTTATTTCATGAATTTAGGATCAAGCTATTTACAAGTTATCATTGGTGTCATATAAACAGTGGTATTAGAACAAAGGTTTGTCTGATATCAGTCTTCGATAAAGCTGTGGAAAGAGCAAGCCTGGGAGGTGCCTTAATGTTCACTCAAGGGCAGGTTACGTATGGTCACATAATACTAAATTCTTTCATCTGTGGATTAGAAAGTAAAGTTGTTGCATCGGTGATGACCTGTGTATGTAAACAAGTGCTGCAGGGACGGGGATCCTGAGGGAAGAAGTGGTATCTGCTTATTAGACTATCTGATGTAATTGTGAGGCAGGAGGTCAGGTAGGACAAAGTGTTTGGGTCTTTCTGAACAAGCAGCTTGTCAGCATGCTGGTCTGCTGGCTTTAACTGATCTTCCCTACAAAATCCAGTGGATTGATACAGGTGTGGTGTGAGAAGAACAGTTCGAAACAATTCATCAGGTATTTCAAGCGTAATTTAACTTTATGCAGAACATCTAGCTCAATTTTTGGATATGGATGAGTTAGTACTTGCAACAAGATGTTAATGCTGACTGGCCAATAAGTTGAAACACATGTTCAACAGTGCAGGTTTGAAGGATGAGTTTTTCTCAGTTCAGTGCCTTCTCCATCTGCTGTTTAAATTTCAGATCCGAAATGTCCCTCTCGATACCACTGCACACACGAAGCTGGTGTCCATAGCGTGGGCTTGACGTGGATCAATAAACTGCACAAATTCCTTGGTTCAGGTGAGTGGCAAGGCTCTATTGCAGGTAGAGGGAAAAGATTGCTATCCAAACACCTACATTTTGCTAGTAACAAGGTGGTGGACGTGGGTAATACCGAGAATCCCTTACCCTGCAAAGTGGATCTGATGCATTCTGACAAATCTCGTTGTAGATGAAGAAGACAAAGACAGTTTACAAGAGTTGGGAGCGGGACAGAAGTGCTTTGTTGAACATATTCTTTGTACAAAACCGTTGCCGTGCAGGTAAAAACCAAATCCTTTCTATTGCTTCCCAATTAGTTACTTGCTATAGAAAATATTTAGGATTTGTCCTCCTTTGCTGCATTCTTGTTATTAAAAATAATGAAGTCAGCTAAACAGAAATACAAATAAGCAATTTGTGCGTCAGGATTCGTAATGCACAGATAGGGAAGTAAGTTAAATTCCTGTGTTACTGTCTGAAAATCATCTGTCAAGCCAGCATGAATTTTCACTTTCATTTACCTGACCCAGGACAAACAACTCTTGACGCTTGGTTTGGCCAAGAGTCTTGAATGCTGACATGTTCCTTTTATCTACTTAAGGATCAAGCAATGACTCAACAGAACATCTGATTATATGGGCGGGGCTGCAGGGGTACCTTAGTCAAGCTTAACAGGCATCATTGCCTGGGCTGCGTAATATATGTCTGTCTGCTTTATTTTCTCACTTTTATAAGGCCTACTAATTTCTATAGAATGCTATGTATTAAACATAATGAAAATACAAAACCCCCACCTGTTTATTAACAGGTGTTAGTTATCTCAGCTAGCGCAGCTGGTGACTCTCCAATGGTGTTTGTAGTTACCTGAGGTGAGGGCATTTGCAGCAAAAAGGTGTTATGCAGAGCACCCGTGTTCTCTCCTGAGGAGCCTTTGCCTCGCACTAGAGGTGTGTCACGTTTCCTGGGTCACAGCAGGCTTTTGCTTCTGTTTCACAGTGAAGTTGTACAAGTGCTCCCTCTCGCTGATGGATGAGTTTGTCCTGGTACAGCTGACTGCCAGTCAGAGCGTGTGGTGTGAGAGTAATTGTTTTGCAGGACTCAGTCTGGGAGTGGTTTTTTGACTGGGTCATTCTTGTGTTTTCTTCCCTTCAGGCAACCTGCTCCGATTAGAGGATTTTGGATCGTTTCTGACATCCTGGGGCCCACAATGATCTGCATCACAAACACATATGAGTGTATTACAAGGCCTCTCTTGTACGTTGCTCTTAATTGGTTTGAAATCAGTGACTCTTGAATGAAAAGGAGCTCAAGATATTATTTTGTTATTGTTATTCTTTTGAGCCTTTCACCCCAGACTTCTGCATTTCTCATGACATAAAATGAGCACTCCCTGGCTGAGCACTTAAATGTTATTTTAGTAGTTATTTACTATTGATAAGGTGTTCATAGGGGATATAATCAGTCTGTATCACTTTTAATGAGTATTAGGACAAGAGTTTGCATCAAAGGGTTCTTGACAGGGGGTTGGTGATTTTTCCTCATTTTTATGAGGGAATTTGCAAATTCATTTACGGACAGTAGTGTAGGGATTCTTAATGTGTACCAAGTTTATGTTTGCATGAAAGGGAAAAAAACTTATGTGGGTTCTTAAACTGCTTTAGGCTGCTTTGAAAACCAGCTTGTTCTGCCATGTGAGTGCTTGCTTGCCTTGTTACAGAACCTTCTTCTGCTTAAGTAAAAGGATATTTATGATTCTTGCTAGTTTCAGCTGTGGCCAAACAGAAAGATACGGGGATGTGAGCTCCACCAGCCTTGTCTAGAGCTGCATTTAACACATAATTGAAATATTTTCTCTTGGACCACTTCTGACTTACTGCTCTGATACATTAATTCCACACTTTGTTTTAACTACCATTCAAAATCTAACGTAGTTCAAATTTTTCTGGTTTAAACTGTTCTCCCCTTTGATGTTCTTTGGTAGAAGCACGGTCCATCCTGCATCCCCTCCCCTGCTGTGCACCAGAGAAGACAAAGATATTGCCATTTCCCCTCTCCGTATCCTGGCTGAGTCACAGCATTCCTTTGAGAAGCATATCCAAAGCATCCTGCAGCGCAGTTCTGCCAATCCCTTGCTGCTGAAGTAAGTAAATATGCTTTCCTCAGGGACCTGAAGAGGGAAAACTGCGTGTGTTCAGCAGCTCCCGATTGAACCGTGCATTAGCGTGGACATGGCAGTAATGGGGGCGCAGCTCCTGCAGCCCCCTTGTCCCTCTCTGGCTGTACAGGGCTGGCGTCACATCAAGTAACAATGCAGGTTGGGAGGGGCAGCACTTGCTCCAGTCCCCTGCAGGGATCACCTCAGCTAAATAGGTTGTTCAGCGCTTGTCCCGCTGGGTTTTGAGTATCTTAAGATATCCTGGGATTTCCTCATATAAGAAAAATGATTTATAGCACAAAGGGATTTAATTATAGTCCCTCATTTCTGTAATTGAGCCCTCAGAGCCCTTACTGTAAATACCGTCAGCTGTTCAGCCTTTCAAAGGAACGTGTTAGAGTGGGATTGCAAAAACCTGTTTCGCATTCTTAAGGTCTGCTGATAAAGATGCTGCTCCTCCCCCTGAAGAATGCCTTCAGCTTCTTAGCAGAGCCACGCAAGTGTTCAGAGAGGAATACATACTGAAACAAGATCTGGCAAAAGAGGAAATTCAGCAAAGGTAAGAAGAAAAACCCTCATAAATAACTACTGTACAATGTCTCTGTGAAACAACATCACTGAGTACCAAGCACTAAACCTCCTCTGCTGGACTAACCCTTGTCACTGAGTAAAATGTGTGTTCTGTGACTAAGGGAATACCAGAAATGGAAGTTAATTACCAGGAAGGCAGAGGTGAGTGCAATACTTGATCTCCATAGTGGCTCACAGGAGAAAGGAAAGGAAAAAAACAAAGTAAACACACACATGAAGTACTTCTCTTTTGCTGTTGTCAGTCTGCCTCTGCCTGTGGGTGGCAGGAAAGCCTTTGACCTTAGCAACAATCCTGACAAAAGGAAAACTGCATTAAATGAGTCTCTGCTTCTTTGATTTATAGTTGTTTGTTCTCGTCGCTGCTTGTTTTTCAGTGTCTTCAGTTCTTCATGCTCCAAGAAGCATTAATCACTTCTCTCATATTTTCCTGATTCGACTGAATTGCTGTTGTGAGTGTTTAATTTTATATATGTATTTATTTTAAGAGTGAAGCTGCTGTGGGGACAGAAAAAGAAACAACTGGAAGATCTTAATTACTGTCGAGAAGAAAGGTGAGTATAGTCTGTCTGCTTTCAGCAAGCCAAACATCAGAAATGATGCACCTTTTTGCAAAAAGTACTTTATGCAGAGTCCTGCTGTGAATCAAGTGAGAAGTGACTGTGTTTCCAGCTATAATTAAGCACGGAGGTTCACTCCCTGCTCCAGCTTGCTTTTTTAGTTGCCTTTTTCCACACACAGACCACCTTGCATGTAAATGTAAAGTAAATAAACCTCTCTCACTTGCATAAAGGAAAAGTTTGCGGGAAATGGCTGAGCGCTTGGCTGACAAGTACGAGGAAGCCAAAGAGAAGCAAGAAGATATTATGAACAGGTGAGTGCAGATGATGCTGGTCCAAGTGCGGTAGAAGAGCCGGGCAGGAAGTGGCACCCTGGGCTGTCGGAAGACCGTGCTTCTGAAATTCCCTTTGTTGGAGCTCAGGGGTGGTGTTTCAGTGCTGCTTCAGGTCCAGCCTGAGGCAGTTCAGGTCCAGCCCTGAGAAGACTTAGGAAGAGTGACAGAAGTGCGAGACTGTCAGTGCCCCAGTATAACTGGGCTAATAGATAAGTTACTTCAGCAACGTTTCTTGCTTTGTACATGAAGGATGAAGAAAGTACTTCGGAGTTTCCACTCTCAGCTTCCTGTTCTATCAGACAGTGAAAAAGATATGAAGAAAGAATTGCAGACAATACATGACCAACTGCAGCACCTGAGCAACGCGATCAGACAGGTGAGAGGACAGATCATCCAGCCAGTAGGTTACTGCCAACACCTCACTCGCACCTAGCGACAGTGCTGGTAGAGTACGGCCCCTCCTATACAGCAACTTTGTACTTCTGTTAAATTAGCAACAACATACTAAATAACTTCTGATTCTTGTTGGTAATACAGACAGAACCTCTGCAACCCAGTATAAACCCTAAGAAAGAAAGTCTACACACCTTCCTCAGCCCTAGCACTAACCTTCTCTTCCCTCTGTGGGAGGGAAAGCACAGAAGCAAGCAGATTTTAACCCAGAAGGAATCGGAATTTATTGTAGTATAATACACCAGTTTGTAACTATAACAAGCTTTCACTTTGGCAGGCAGGAAGTACCAACACTGACTGGGTCTTCTTTTTGTACGTGACTTCCAGGTCAAAATGAAAAAGGAATACCAGCAGAAAAAGATGGAAAAGGGCACCAGCCCCCGAAAACCCAGCATCACCCTCAGTGCCTACCAGAGCAAGTGCATCCAGACCGTCCTGAAAGAGGAGTAAGTGAAAGCTTGGATCCTCCTGTAGAATTCAAGCTCTGGCACTAACATGAGCCATTCTGTTCAAGTTTCTAGGGTGTAATTTAACCTCTGTGCTGCACGAGGGGCTGTGCTGCACCAGCTGGAGCTTGCTGATGGCCTGAAGCACAGTGTGCCAGCAGCGCTGCCCATCTTACACTGCTATCAAACTAAATCTGCTCTGTCTGCTTTTTCCCCAAGGATCTTTTGGCAGTCTGTATCCAACCTATAATTAACAGAACAATTTGCAACAGTGCTCCCCTCCTCTGGTTTCTACCATAGGAAGTGTTTCCCTTCCTGATTAGTCTTGAACAAAAACGACTTGCAGCCTTTTGACTTGAATTTATTTTTCTTGAAGGGGAGAACACATAAGGGAAATGGTCAAACAGATCAATGACATCAGAAGCCATGTGAACTTCTGAGACGTCGACGACAAGGATCCTACACCGAAAGGCTGGACAAGCTTTAATTTTCCCTGGTATTTCCCCTTGTATATTTACCATTTGTATGTTGAACAATAGGCCTTTTACTTATTATTTTGTAAAGATGGACTGTGAAATAAAATACTTTTGATAAGACTCCTTAAATGCTGTGGTTTTCTTAGCTTTTCTCCTGCAACGGAGACTGTGGAGAACGTATTTTAAGCCTTAATGATGTTGTGTAATACTTAGAGCTGTCTCAGTAGTGGGGAATTGCTACTTCCTTCAGAAAGTTATCTGGGCGCCTTCTCCTACCCTTGGTCCGGGGCATGGTTATGGGGGGGAGCCCTGTGGCAGAAGGCAGAGTAGAAAGACCAGAGAAGCGCACACACTTCAGCAGCTTTTTTGTTTTGTTGTTTGTTTGGTTTTTAATTTGGAACACTTTCTTCATAAAGGACACACCTTCAATACAGTTAACAAATGGTTACACTTGAATCCTGTAGACAGCAGAATTCTACACCCACAATTGCACAGGACACCAATGGCTTGGTTCACTGGAATGCAGTATTAACTTCCAAACACTCAGTTTGCCTTTATCAAAAGGTGGCTGCTGGAGCCCGGCTTGCCATTAAAAGGCCAATTATTTATCTGCTGTAGACAAACTTTAATGGACAATAAGTAATTGTTGTCCCCTCCCTCCCACCCCTTAGAAAAGGTGACATGGTCAAGCTCAGTTTTGAAAAGTAGTACTGCACGGCTACAAAAGTGGCACAGTGGGAGTGCCGAAGTAAAGCTGGAGGGAAAGGAGGGCTGTTAGTACCTGTTGGGTAACCAGGTTACCGGGCATGCTGCAAGAACACTTTTTTTTTGTACAGATTAAGACTATACAAGTATAGGAATGCATACAAAACTTGATCTCGTCCCTTTTACAGGCTGCAGGAACAGAACAGTTTTCTAATCCACTCACCCCGTGGATCGGAGCCCACCTGCCAGGTTAGAAGTACCTGTTACCAGTCTCTTACTACACAAGGAGAACCTACCACCCTCCTACGCAAATCAGGCCCAGAACACCATGAACTCGAGGGAAGGGAAGAGCTTTTGATTTATGAGCGATACCACCATAATCCATCCTCTGAGGATCTCCACCCAGAGCTTTTACTAAACTCAATTTACAGGCTTTTAAATTTGCTCTGCACATTTGGCACGCATTTTTTTTTTTTTTTTTTAAAGGCCTCTTTAAGTTTCTTAAGTTCAGCAGAAGCTTGAGGAACTGCTGCTGAAGCTGTGCTTTCCTCCCCCGAGGGACAGCCCCCGGGGCTAGCAGGGCCGCCCTCTGTGGTGAGTACGTCTCCCACCACTTCTGTGACCAGCCACATTTCTAATTGAAAAAATAACAACTTTGCACAGGTTGGTGAAAAAGGTCACATTTCATAGCAAAGATCAACTCTTAAGATAGTCACAGCTGGTACTGAACCAGGAGGGAAGGTGTTTGGGTGCATGATGGACTAAGGCGGTAAAAAGGAAAACAACCATAAATTGTACACCTTTCCTCACCAACCGAGGGAAGTTCCTTCACTGACTCCCCCGGTGCCTGGTTTAAACGCGCACCAGCCCTTGCAGGCGAGGTCTCATCTCAGCCCCCTTTGTGCCCTACAGCATGTGCCTCCAGCTGCCTCTAACTAGCCCAACGTGCCATCGCTGTCCGCAGAAAATACACAAGCATGCATACGAACACACACACGCGCATGCAAAACTCCATTCGGCAACGCTCAGATTTGTTACTGTGGCTATGAAAGGTCACAAACTGATTGCCCGCTCATCTTACAGAACTGCAGCCAGACGCCCTGCAGCCCTCTGCAGTCTGAGCACACCTAGAGAAAGCCATGGCAACAAGTCATTAACAAAAAGAAAAATGCAGTAAGGGAAAAGCCACAGCAGCCCTGCACTACTCCAGCCCATCTAAACTGGTCAGCTCTGGCCGCAGTGGTGTGGGCAAACAGGAAGGTTGGGCTGCTGGGAATGGGCACGGACACGTGGACCAGAAAAGGAAGCTGAAAGGCCGTTACCAGCCGCTGGGCTCGCTCTCCGGCACTGGGAGCACAGTCCAGAAACTCAACCCAAAGGTCTTTTTCTGCATAGGTCTTCAGGTGCATTTCCTCAAGCCTTCAGCTGCTGCAGATGTATGGGACCTGGTGTGGTTCTGCCATACAACACCAGGCTTCCTTAACCGCTGCTGCAGCAGGTAACTACCAGTAACCCATTCAGAGTTAGTTTTAGGGAAGGAAGGGAACATAGGAAAAAGCTTTTCATTCTACAGCTCCTAATATAGGCCTGTATTTTTTTATTCTCCGAAGTTTATTCAACAGAACGGGACGCTAACCCTCGGAGAACTGAGTACAAAACCTCGGGTATTGGACTGATGCATCAGGAGGCAGCTGCTGTCACCTCACAGTTCAACAAATAGTGAGAAAGGTTAAAAAACCCCCAAAATCTGGTAATAGCCAATTAGTAAAGAACCTAAGCCACATTTCAATTTCACTTTTAAGTGAAATTGTGTCATCTTAAGATGATGACAACTCTGCCGTCTATTAGTCTAGTCATTACTAAGATAGGGAAAATGGCTTTTGGGTGTCAGGATTATAAACGGAATTAATTGCTAGGGTGAATAAAATGCTTTAATTCTTGCAATGAGTGACAAGGAATGGAGCTTGTACGCTTCTTTTGGGTTGTTTTTAAGGCATTCCTCTTCAAAACCACTGGTTCTAACTTTATGTTAGTAGCAGGATACACACTGCTAAAAAAAGGATTTAAGCACTTAAAATATGATCATGTGCATTACCGTTTGGAGCATTTTCTGTCACTTCTGATTTTCTTCATCACCTTCAGATCTATGGCTAAGTATGTAAAGGAAAAAAAACAGTAAGGAATGGAGGAAAGTAAGTTATAAATTTTGGACAGTAATGATCTGCTCCTTCAGCCTCCTTTCTTCTAACGGCGTTGTAGGTAGGGGCCAGTTCAGTGACTCAATGTCACCACCAGTATCACCAACACCCGCAACCGTACACGAAACCATTGCTAGCCAACTGTGTGCATGGAACTCCAACAGCAGGAAAAAGAGAAGGAATGGTCATGTTACCGCCATACATTTACAGAACAAGAAACCCAAACCTAGCACCTGATCGATCACAAGAATTTCTTGCCTCTGCTGTCCCGTCACATAGTGTAATTTCAATGTATGGTTAGAGAAAAATGGGACAGTGTAGGCAGGAGTCAACTCTGAGCAACCCCACGATAGCAGGCCTCACAGTAAGAGATGCACTGTACCTGTCAAACTTGGACCAGCAGAACGGTGCGGCTCCAGCACATCTGTGCTCTGCCATCGCGAGTGCCATCGCTGTTTTGCGCACTACGACGCCGACCCAGAAGCGGAGGGTTGGGCTGGCGGCTTCATCCAGCACCTTACCTTGGCACTCGCCAGCAACAGCCAGCACCTTTACACCTGGTGTCATCCACCGCAGCAAAGCAGACCTGCATACGCCCCATGCCAATGCTCACACAACGTAGAGGATTTATACGTTTATAGGATTTATAGCTTTTAGTTTTGTTTTGTTTTTAAACACAGAAAAGGGATTACAGGTACTGCTCAGCTTTCGAGACGAGAAAGAACCGGTTGCAGTTCCACATTCTAAATTTCATTTGTAAAAAGAGATTACAAAACAGTGCATTTCTTGTGCTTTTCTTTAAGTATCAGAATTCAACGGAAAAATTTCAAGGAGCTAAATTCTCAGTACATATTTTTTTTTGGATTAGCATTTATCTGTTCAGGAGACACACAGCTCACTCATGTCCACCACATTTCAGCAGCATTCAGAATTCAGATTCTTCAACACAAAGCCAATGGTAAAAAAAAAAAAAAAAAAAAGAAAAAAAAAGTACTGAGTTATGAAATAAGATCAATATCCAGTGTCCTGCTAATAAAGTCATATTTTAATATAAAATATTCATACAGCATACTCTACACCTCATTCTCTCTGCTAGCTGAATACTGTTACTGACTATTCAAACAGAAAAACTTCAACCACTTTGCGCTTCAATGTTTTGGAGGGACAATATGGTTTCCAGCAGCTACTTTGATCACAGTAGTGGGGGGAAAGGAAAGAGGGAAAGACGGGGGGGGGGTAAATGTTCCAAAACTCTATATTAGGTTATTAAGTCGGCTGAAAGAGGGGAAGTTTTTCAGAATGTAAGGACTGATCCCACTCAGTGGAACACGAAACACCGCACTCATTAGTGTTTCCATTAGAAAGTTCTCCTTCCTACACTGCAAGTCACCCTTGTGCTCTCTTCCTGCCCAGTACGAAACCTTTTTCCCTCTAGAAACAAAACTTAGTCATTGCTCCCCTCTGTTGTCTTCTGCTCTTTCGGTTAGAGTTAAATAATAATTAATGTTGCTATAAAGATGAGTTAAAAACCCCAAACGCAGCCTTGGAGCCCGCTCATCAGGGTGTCATGTTTCAGGAAGCTGATTAATGTCCGTCAGTTTTGTGTCATTCAGGATTGCACGGATTCTCTCCAGGGAATCTGCCTGCCGGATCCGCTCCAGCTGCACCTACAGGAAACCAACAGACGCAATTGAGCTGGTGAAACGTGTGGATGCGAGAGCGCAGAGCCCTAACCAGAGCCGAGCCAACAGGCCAGTTCCCAACCCCCAGGGCCTGTGCCAGCAGAAGAGACAGCAAACCCACGTCGGCTGAAAGATGCAAGGCGTGAAGGAGCACAAGATTAATTTAGAAGACATAAAGCAGTTGTGTTTTTACAATAAAAAGCCACCTTCTGCAGGGCTCAAGCAAGCCTTCATCATCACTCCGTTTTGCCTAATAACCAGTCACTGACACCGTACTGGCCAGGCAAACCAGAGATGTGTGAAACAACGTGAACTTTCACAGAAAGGATGTAAAGGAAGTACAGACCTGCCTAACTTAGGCCTTCCAGCCTCTCAAGATCAAAGCTAAAATGCTCTTGGAGGAAACTTCCCATTTCCAAGCTCACTCCTGTTACTTGCTTTTCTGATAATTTATCTGAAACTGTTTCTTATATGCTGAAAAAGTGCCCAGCAGAACTGCGGTGAAATGAATGCAGAGATCACAATTTTTATATATATATATTTTTTTTTTTTTTTTTTTTTTTTTTTTTTACTACATTCAAAACTTTCATATTCTTTCTGGGCTTTCAATTGTAAATTCCCAATTAGTGGTTAATTGATTTTTAGTCCTTCTTCTCCACTGCTGATACCTAATTTGGCCACCAGTGGACACCTCACACAAGCGATACTCGCCCAGAGACTCCACAGACAGGGTCAGGGAAGGAAATAACCCTCTCTGGCTACCAAGAAACCAAAATCCTCATTCGATGGTAATCTCCCATGTTAGACAGCAGATCTTGTACTGTGCACGGTGGAGATGGCACAAACCACTGTAAACTGAAGGCCCCAACTGCTGAGAAACTACCCGTAAGGACTGCTCAGGGGCAAGAAGAAAACACGAAATAGAGCTACGATGCTGTTACTGACCTCCGTACTGAAGGCTGCTAAACTACCTGTGGGTTTCGGAAGAGTGTGCCATACACCAAGTGCTGTATATGGTTTTGCTCTAAGAACTGCGTAAGCCAGTGCATGCAGTACTTAAAAAAAAAAAAAAAAAAAAAAAAAAAAAAAAAAAAAAAAAAAGAGAGGAGGATGACAAGCAAGAAGCAGCTTCACTAGCCAGGACAATTCAATAGTCTCCTTTGTCCCACCTACTCCTCCAGAAACAGCCAGAACAAGAGAGGACACTTCCCTATTGTCCATCCAGCTAAACTCTGCCTAGCAAACGATCTCCAAGATTCCTGGTTTAGTTTTCCAAAGAAACCTGAACACTTGACTCAATAAATTTGTATTTCTAATTCTGCTGAACTTCACCAAGCAGACTGGACAAGAACTCAAAGGAGACGGTGCTGAAATTCAGGACCTCCTTTGTGAGCAACATCTCCAGTAAAGCTGGAACGTGCTGGGAGGTGCAAATCCTAAATCCGCAGGCACTGAAGGTGAGAACAACGTAGTCTGGCTCCCTGAGGAGGCAGTGGGTCACTCTGCAAATACAGAAACCTTTGCGCTCCCTACAGTTAACAGAAAGAGAGACAACCCTGACAAACTGGAACTAGCCTTGATGAACACCCCTGCCAAAACCCCTTCCTTCAGCCATCTCTTGGTATCTCATCACCAACCACAGGTTCCAGTTTTCGGAGGAAATACAAGGATAGCAGCAGCAGCAAGCATAAGACTTTTAGATATTATAAATAGAAAGCAGCAAATATAACATGATATGAATACATAAATGGTTCTTCAAACAGTACAAGTTCCTTACTTTGTCCTCAAACGTTTGCACCCTAATGATTTGCTACGAAAAGACACTGGAAAAACATCAGGAGGTGGACAATGAAGTGCCAGGGTCTAGAGGTGCCACCATTTATGGCGCTCTACAGTTCCTTTTAGCACAATAGTTGTGTGTCTCTGCTGCTGAGAATCGGTTAGAATCAAGCAATCAGAATAAAATCCCCAATAGACTTTAATACTAATATTACATTACTTGATTGGTTTATTATACAAATAACTTTAAAAATAGTTCATAAATACTGACATAAGAAAATTTACAACTACTACTTCTTATCTTACACAGCTCTGGAGGAGTAAAGAAACAAAAGTAGCACCTTAGAAATTGCTTGCGCTTTCCTTACCTGAAGCGTCTGAGAAAGCTTTACGAAATCCCTCTGCACTTGCTCACTGACGTCTAATTCAGTCTGCAACCGCTGAGCTTTGTTCTTCTCTTCAAATACCAGCTGTTCAAGGCTTGCCTGAAGAGAAAGAGATTCTTTATGCTATGCTCAAACTGAATAGAAAAGGAGAAGCTTGTATAAACTGATTTAGGCACAGTACTAGAGCCAAGAGGCATGGCTACTCTCAGAGTCCTGGCAAGAAATTAAGCCAATGACTCCTTCTACATCTCAGTTTTCCCAACTGCAAAACTGGGGGCTAATACCCATCAGGCAAACATCCTCATTAGATTGCTTAAAGCATGAAAAAGTCCAATGCCTTTAAAAAACACTATGTCCGAGGATCTCAAAACAGATTCTGAGCAGATTTCTGAGTTTTAATGGAACATGATCACAGATGAAGGGCAGTAATCTGCTGGTGAAAATGTAACTACCATGCTGTCTTGAGTTTTAGTCAAAAATGTCTTTGGGAAAGATGCAGGGGGGGGGGAAGAGAGAGGGAGAGAAAAATCAGATCGCAATTAATTCATCTGACTGCCAAAGTAGGGCTCCTTCCTACAGCAACAACAAAATGACATTTATTCAAAAGTGTCAGAGCATTTAAACCAAGGTTTGGTTAGTCACGAAGTTTTCTATATGCAGAAGAGTTACTGAAGCCCAACTTTAGAAGACAACCCAAAAGAAATTCTAAGTCAGCAGCAATTCAAATCCAGTGCTTTACAAATCCCAGTGCAAAGTGACTGGGATGAGGATTTAAACGGCATCCAATGGACACTATTTCACTGCCAGAATCTTATCAACACACAAAAGCTTCCTTCTTCATTCTCATGTAATGACACGCCTTCTGACCGCACTTTGATCATCACAGAAGACGCGTACGTACTTCACACTCAGACACCATACCGACCTTTGCCGCTGTCTCCTTCTTCAACTGTTCTTCAAGAGTGTTTTTTGTTTCCTGCAGACTCTCCAGCTGCTGCAGGTTTTCCTGCGAAGAACTTTCCAACTATATTATAATAATAAAAAAAGAATTAACTAAAATTCCTAACGTTTTGATTTCTCACAGTCCCTCCATACAGAAAGTATAGCCCAAGTGTCTTTCCCAGGACTCAGAAATACACCTAATAATGTCTCCTAGGGACACAGAAAACATCTAAATAAGAAGGTTTTTTTTGGAGCTGGAGAGAAGTGGCCAAACCCGATATTTAGGTTATTATTAGGTAGCTTAATATTAGTTAGGAATTAGTTAACCCAATATTTGGGTTACAGACTAATAAAGAGACAAAACACCTTTTAAGCAACAGAACGATGGGCTGGCACCAATACAGCTGTTCTGTCCTTCAAAGTGCCAGGCACGACCTCTGAAGCGGCCACAGAAGCTACACGGGCACAGTTACAACATCGGTGCATCGACATTCTTGGCCGATACCAAGAGTTGCGATCGACAGTGTCCAGTACAGCGTCGGTGCCTCCAGTAAGACAATCTGTGTTGATGCACAGACTGGTGTTCCTTCTTACAGAAACAAATAGTTATCTATGCAAATAAGCCAGCCCTGCAGCATCCCACAAGCACGTTGAGATGAAGGAACAATAATGTTACGTGTTTCGGAATTCTCTCCTTAGTTCAGCTCTCTCCCTCCCAGTACCAGGCATACTGAACATCGTACAAAAATATATCTGAAGTGTTACTGACACCTCAAAGGCAGACGGGAAAAAAGTTCATTTTCTCTGCTATGAAGAGGTTGATGTCAAAGACAGCAACACAATGTCACTGATAGAAGGAGCAGAAAAAAAATAATCCTACTCTCTTCATTTAAAAAAAAAAAAAAACCACAAACAAACCACAAACCAAAAATCCCATAGTGAAAGGGCTCCTTACCTGTTCCTTTTCCACTTTTATTCTTTCCAGTTCAGCTTTTAAACTAGAAATGGAAGCTGAAAAACAAGAATATTAAAGCTTAAATGCAAAAAAACCGACAGGAAACTGGACATACCCTGTTTACTTCTGTTAATATTTAAAGGAGAATTAAGCACGTGCTACATCAAAGGTACCTCAAAGGTAAGCAAATAATTGTACTTTTGTTTTCAGCTGCACAGCTTTAATGTATCTGCTATCAAAAATGGACAGTATTTAAAATTAAAATAGTTTACTTATCACAAAATCTTCACTATTTTGAGACTGTTTTACCCCTGCTCACCTATTTCCTCTTTGCAATTCTCTATTTCCAGCTGTAGAGTTTCTTCTATGTTTTCTTTCAAATATTGTTCAGCTTGAATCTGTTCTTTTAAGAACAAAATCTCCGCCTTAAGTTTCTCCTCAAGGTGATCTGCCGCTGTCCGCACACTAATTATGTCTTCACGATATTTTAAAATCAGCTCACGGAGCTCCTGAATCAATGATTAGCAAAGATTTGTATTATGATCTCCAGATACACACAGCACCATATCTATCAGCGTACAAGCCAGAGACAAAGTTACGCTACCCCGAGGTTTGTCCCACCATAGCAGATCTTGCACCCAGCAAGGTATTAATAGAAAATGTCAGTTTGCTTGGCCGTAGTAAGTGAAGAATGTGTACAGATTCCTGTCTCCACAGGCTTATGACCCTCTCCCCCTGCCCTTCACCCCACACAATCTTTTAAGCTTGACGTGCTTGAGCGTAAGGGAGTGGCCAGGAAAAGGATGACGAGGCTTATCATTATCCAAGGCTCAGGGTTATTACCGGTCTTAATGCCTGCACAGAAATTAAAGCCACTGACTAAGCTTAATTTATTGAATCAATACCTACACTGGAGCCACAGGGACTGAACACTTGTGTGCCCAGTTGCAAAATACAGCTTAAACTAGCTGAACTGGGATAAACCCACACTCTACTGACAACAGAGGAGCTGTCAGGCCACAGTTAACTCATTTAATTATTATCTATCCATACCCTGAAGCATGCTCATGGCACAGTGGGATCAGACTGATGATTTTGTACATCACAGACTTGAAGGGTTAAAATCCAGATTACTGTGCATTGTGAGTCAGCTTTTTGATGAAGAAGATTCTTCCAGCAAGATCTAATCACATGCATTATTTGTGTTAATGATTTTAAAATGTTTTACCTCTGCTGCTTCTGGGAGAATGAAATCTTCGGCTTGCTGTAAAGACACATGCAAGCTGTGTTTTCCTTGAAGACTTTCATTATCTTTTTGCAGTCTCACCAACTCTTCCGAAACCTGCTCCCTTGACTGTGTCAGGACAGCCTCCAACGTAAAGAAAAGCATAAATTCTCACTCAGGGTCACGCTCATATCTTTTCACGCCCCATTTACTATCCCTGCTTTCAAAGCTCTGGTGAATTGATATTCTTTGTGAAGAAGGGAAACAAAATGTTTGTGTGGATCACCATGATCAGTGCTCTCTTGCCTGGTCTATGCACCAGAAATCAAGGCAAGGTCAATCTCAACGGTACAGACAGGCAGGAAGAAGCAAGTGATAAATGCAGCATTGTTAACTCTCCCAGTTTTCTTCCGTATTTACCCAGTAGGTAGCTGTGCTCATGGAGGGGGAGGCGGGGGGGTGAAATCACATGTGGTTTCAGGAACAGGCAGTGATGTTTAGTAAAATCACCTAACAACTCAGCTGTACCATCAGGTTATTCAAAAACCTTAAACATTCATCCTGAAACTTGCAGTGGTAGGCACCTATCTGCCTCCCACTGTCTTTTGAGAAAAACATCAAAACAGCTAATCCCTTGTGAAGAAAAAGGATTAAGAAAACATAGTTTTTCTTGCATTACAAAAGATAAAAATCCAGTGAATTTTTCTGAGAGGAATGATTGCTTTGGTACAGGGGAACACGGACTTGAACTCCGACAGAGGCTGCCCTTTGCATTACAGGTGGGCAGCATGAAAAGCATATTTGGATCAATGCATTTTCTGAATCTCCTGCATCTCCATTAGACATGCTTTCATGGAGAACATCAAACAGAACATTTCTGCAATGCCCCAATGTCCTACAGACAATCCCAGACACTGGAACTGCAATACTGGGATTCATGAGAATGAATGCTCTTAAGTCCCTGCGATGCTGTGCAAGGCAGGAAAAAAGAAACCTGATTCTAAAATAGAAGGGAATGAATTGCTCTAAGGAAGTTAGACTTTGTTCTGCCCTAGAAAATGAGGTTCTATTCCTGTTCTCTGGCTTAATTCCTACAAGATGGTCAAAATAGTTTTTAAAAAAAAAAAAAAAGTGAGTTCCCATACATACCTCTTCGTGAGTTAGGGATGATATTTTAAGTCTGACCTGTAAAAACGTTGAGCATTCATGGCTAAAACTCAAGAAAATACTCACTAGTGATGGTACTTGTGATGAATCCCAAAAAGTTGTGTTGAGAAAAATCTATTCTGTCTTCAGATCTGAGGTGAAATAAGATACTAAATGGGCAGGGAATGTACATAATGGATAAGGGAGAAAAGAAGTTGACTAGTGATCTCCATATTAATTAATATGCATACATACAGAAAGTATGACAGACTGACCCTATGAACTGTTGTTACAGGTCCAGCACTTGCCATCAGAGCCCATTTGGTCAGTAACTGTACATGTTAAGATGCCCAGCTCGCTCTAGCCAAGCCTGGCCGGGCAGCAAGACAAAGCCTTTGGCACACACGCACCGAGCTCCAAAGGTCAGACAAACAGTAGGTGTTCGAGCGATCTCTGGGCTTAAGCTGTCTTACCATTTGCTCCTGGACACTTCTTCTTGCTTGCGAAAACGCCTGCTGCAGCTCGCTGAGGAAGTTCTCCGACTTCTGACATTTAGCCATAAGCAAAGAGATCTTTAAAAAAGAAAACCCACACAAAGACATAAAGCATGAAACAGATTTTGAAGAAGAAATAACCACTGAAGTTATCTTGCCTGTTATCATTACTAACATACACCCTGAAATTTCAAACTATTCCACTAAAGTTTATTTTGTTAATTCCTTACTCAGTAAAGCAGTAATGCAGCTTAAGTCAGTAAGAAGAGATGCTGTGCTTCTATACCAACAATATACTTATATTCTATTTACCAAACTCTAAACAACAAATGAACAGTTAATTCTTACCAAACTTGAACGTAAGCCAGTTCGGAGACACTGAAGGGGAACTACAGAGCTACTAGCTAAGTTCTCAGCATTTTCTTTAAGGTAATTTTTGGTACCTTTCTCTGAAAGCATAGATCTTCAAAAGCTGTACAATTAAGTTATTCTACAACACCACATGCTTAACAGTCAGATTAAGCATTACCTAATTCAGAGCACCCTGGTACAGCCAAAAGAAAGAACGTATAAACACATTTCCGTCATCTAAGACAGACTTTGTCTAATGACGACTGTTTCTTTAATAAGAAAAAATTAAATTTTCTTTAATAAGAAAAAAAATACTGGGTGGAATGGAAGAGAGAAAGTCTTCCAGCTCAAGCAAAATTCAATGTTTTGTACACAGCATTTACCTCAAATTGTAATCTTTCACAGGCCAAAGAGGATGACTTTTTTTTTTTTTTTAAAGCTATGACTACCACACATCCTATTTGGTTCCATTGTTCCAGGAGAGTTATGTACACATCTCAGACTGAAGAATCTTTTCAGCACGCTATTTTTTTTTTAAAGAAGTTTAGTGCATGTTTTGGACCAACTACTGTTACTGCCTGCTCAGATACTCAGGAACTGTATGTCTTCACCACCAGTCCATTAACCGGGTGTCAAGTATCGATGAGAGCAAGTGGTATGAATAATACCACTCTGCTGCCAAGAACGACGACCAAGAACACTGGGCTACTTTTGACTGTTTGGGTCATTTCATACACAGGTCACTTCAAAACTTAAACACTACTCAAATCCCAGTTATCGTATCTGTAATGGATTTCAAGATTAGAGATGAAACTTTAGGGCCAAAATTGGATAACGTGGTATTGGAGACATGTCAGACTTATCTAGAAACTGTGGCACACTCAGGTGGAGCATAACTAACCCTAGAAATTCTCGTTTTTGTTGCTTCTACAACAGGTAGTCCATCCGTATCTAACAGAAGACAAGGGTTCTTATTACATACTTTTGAATAACATTTCATTATTCCTACCATCTTCATGAGAAAATGCTTGTACCTGATTAGAGGAGTCCTCAGCACTTTGCTTCATGTAATCCTCCAATTCCTGTTTATCTTTTGTTGTCTTTTCTAGCTGGTCATTAGCCTGTCTCAGCATCACCTGCAGCTTTTTCACCTGTGTTGTTACAACAAAATAATAGAATTTTCCACTCTTTTGGGGAGTATTTACTTCCTGAACACAAATATAACCCACCCCATCGCACCCCAAACCACAAAACAGAGCCCCCCAAGCCCCGCGCAGCCCAGAAGTGCCTTTGCTGTTCTTCCGAAACACGCCGCATCACAGATTATACCTATAAGGAAACATGGAACACCAAACTGCACTGGACCTTCGCCATGCAATGACTTCAATCGCTCATTTCACAGCAGAATGTGACTCATGCCTTCCGTACCCATCTGAAAACCATTCTTCAGTGTATGGCAGGAAACAAACATCCTCCAATAATTTACAGTCATTTTATGCTGGTAGGAGGAGGTCCTCTAATTTTCCCTTTGCTGTTAACAATTCATGCAGTATCAATAGTAACAGAATTCAATGCATGGAAAGCATTTTAGAATATAAATTATGAAAGATACTGACTTCATCATGAGCATAACACTTTTTATAGAACAGTGCCTTTACTGCATGGTCTTACAGCACCGGATGAAGTGGTTCTCCAGGGTGAATCCTTAAGAAATAGGTACACGTGGTGCTCATGGGCACATAACAGTAACAAAACAGGCTATGTCAATAAAATGTCAGAATTATCCAGATTTTAAGCATGCTGATATTGTTCAATTAAAAACAATGAATAAACCAGCAGATGGTTCACTGCTGCAACCTTAGTAGTACGAACAACTGCAGAAGTCTTGCTAAAGCTTGAAGAGAAATCCCACCTGGTCTCTTGTCTCAGCCTCCTGAATCTGGATACCTTGCAACTGCTTCTCATAATTCGAGCACATATCACAGCGTCTACCCAGCTTGTTCCCTGCGTTCTGCACCTGGAGAACACAGAGTTATCACCTGCCATAAAGGCCATAAAATTCTTCAAGGAATGCAGGAGCACTACATACTCTCAGGTGTGTTGTGTGATCATAAAATATTAGGGATAAAAGACAGCAGCAGAATCATGTAATGGCAAGATTAAATTGCTCTAAAAGTAAAGGATAATGTACATCAGCTGCAGGATATCAGCTTTTTCTGGCACAAGTCCCACTATCAGCACAAAAGTAATAAGCCATGACATGAAAGAGTTTATCAAGTCAGTCAGTGTGTCCTTTTGAAATGTATTACTTAATTACCTGTATAGAAACAGATATCTCAGAGAAAAGCTTGCAACAGACCGTAGCATTTTTTCATGCAATTATTTTGTGCTACAAATCACATTATAAACACAACACTTCAGTGTTTGGTTTCTTGGTTTGAGGTGGGGTTTTTTTTGGTGTGTGTGTGTTTGGGGGTATTTTGTTTTGATTTAAATCAACATAAGCCAATTAAAAAGCAAGTCACTTAATGAGGTCAGGACTTCCTTCAGTCTTTTTCTTCCTGTAACTGAGCTTTTAATATTTTTCCATGGCACATACTAATTTTGTTCTACAACAGTCATCAAGCTTTGTTTGCTTTTTAATACCCTTCTCCAGTATTGCTCAGTATCAGAGACTGAATAACCAGCTAAAAGAACAACTGGGAAGAATAAAGTAAAAGTCAGACGGAATTTTAAAAAAAGAAAATGAAAAAACAAACAGGAGGGGAAAAAAAAAGCATTGGGATGTGCAGCAGGGAAACAAAGAGTAAACCAGCTGCCATTTTGAAATTTTAATGGTTTTGGCCAGGGGGACAAATGCAAGTATTATCAAAGCTGCAAGTTAGGTTTGAGCTGAAAATTTGTATTCATGGCTTCATGTCCCACCCACACAGAAAGGCATTCGCACTCCCTGCCTTTACTCCTGCCTCCAGAAACACGTGGGAAGCAGTGCAGTTCTTTTCTGAATTCTAAGAAAGGGTTGGAGTAAAATTTCATCCAAATATCAACAAGGCAAGGAAATACTCAAGAGCAGAGGATTTAACTCAGCTCTGAGATCATGACATGGTAATTTCTCCAGATATTACAAATTAGTAGCAACACACAAAATAGCAACTTTACAATAGGTTTGGAGAGACCTCCTAAGTCACGATTTGCAGATAAGCTGAATTTCAACAAGTTGAGGAAAGAAAATACCACTAGTTCTTCACTTCACCTGTCTTCTGCCTGGCCTCTCCTCTTGCACTGCATTCTTACCTTCCTTTCTTCTACCCCCATTTTGTCTTCCTTTTCACCCATTATGGATTGTATCCCCTCCTCCCCCCCTTCTTCCCCCTAAAGTGTTGCTCCTTGGCCTCTCTTCTTCTGAAAGAGTAACCACAGGAGCCCCACAATACTCCTCTTTTCAAGCAGTAAACCAAATGCAAGCTTTGAACTGGCATCATATAAAGCTGCTGAAAAACTGACAGGCAGAACACCCAGAAGCAACGATTTCCCTGGTCACCCATACTGCAACTGGCAAGTGTTACGTCTAATCTGCTGCTTGTCACTCGCCGAAATTGGTTTCTGATGATGCAAGTCCCCAGCAATTTTCTGAGGCTTCCTTTGTGGTAGCTTTGTGTGTTTTGCATATCTTGGCTGCTCACTTCTGAATCGCACTCCATGCACAATCCTCAGTAAAACTCTGGCGTACAAACCAGCACTGTTAGCTCTGCTCCTTTTGTTAATCTTTGCGCTCTCCTAGTCACCCCCAGTTGCACTATAACGTCCTTTCCTTAGCTTCGCGTTTTCTCCTTTTCTTCGAGTTCTCCCATCATTTTTCACCCCCTCACATATTTACGAGATCAACAGCTACCTCTGCCAGACCCTCCCTGAAGTGCAAAAATGTCCTGCATTTAGTAAAGCTAACTCTCCCACGAATGGAGTCAGGCAATACAGTTTGCATCAGCTGTGCTTTACCTATGGAAGCGTTCCAGTGGAGAAAAGTGAATAGCTGCATACGATGCTACCCACTTCCTTTGGTACCTGACTCTGTGTAAAGTAAATTAGGAAGAGCTTTCACCCAGCAGACAGCCCACAACACGCGGGCAGCGGTCAGAGCAGAGGCACGCAGTGGGTACTCACCTCCTTCTGCAGCAGGTTCCACTCCGTCTCACTAACCAAGCGGTAACCGCTAGGAGATACATAAGCGCTTTCTACTCCTTGTGTAACACTGGAAAGAAGCGAAGCAGTCTCTTCTTGCTCTGGTGTCATCGCTTTGATTGCTTTTTCCTGATCTTTGGTTAACATGAACCCACTTGGCATTTGCAGAGACCCAAGGGAAGCTGTATCAAAGTTCTCGGACACTGAATCTGCTCCAACAAGTGGTCCAAAATCCGACTCATCCAGGTTTCCAGCAGATTTTGCTTTGTTGTTGTATCCTAAAGCTTTGGACTGTAAAGATCCAGATGTTCCCAGACTGTCTGTTGACTGCGCTCTCCGTAGTCCATCTTTAAACATATCGTTATCCGATTTATTGAAAGATTCGCCAGAAGAAAGAAGCAAGTCTGCATCCAATGAATGGACTGAGCCATGGGTGCTATTTACATGCACCTGGAATTGAAAAAAAAAGGAAGAAAAAAATTATATACTCCATTCTAGAAGCATGGTACAAAAGGAATGCTGGACACTAGTTATCAGATATGGTAAAGGAAAGCTTAAATTGGCTTTGGCAAGAACATCTGGTCACTAAGCTTAACATGGCAGAGAAAAGGATAGAGAACTGAAATATACCAACTGGAATTAAAAAGACAAAACAAGCAAGCAAGCAAAAAAAGTCTTCTCTTAACAGAGTGCTTTTGTAAGAATCCGTCTTC
Source organism: Fratercula arctica (assembly GCA_947846985.1). Classification (NCBI taxonomy): domain Eukaryota; kingdom Metazoa; phylum Chordata; class Aves; order Charadriiformes; family Alcidae; genus Fratercula; species Fratercula arctica. The sequence continues at coordinate 11,876,441 of CANTUZ010000015.1, read as the reverse complement.
CTGCCAGCCAAGCAAGGACACAGTCACCTTACATCTTCCAATATTTGAAACAAGATGCTTCTTCCACGAGAGAGATACTTGCTATATCACTTCTAGAACTATAATCTACACAACAGAGGCAAATACTCCACTTCCACAAGTAAATTCAGAAGTCTTTCATATACCAAAAAAATTTACATTAACATAAAAATAAATGGAGGAAGATATACTTGAAATCTAACTCTGTACCGACAAGTGAATATTCTTCTTCTGTTTCTTTCTTCTGCTTTGAGTGTCTGACAACATACTGTATGAGAAACAAATATTTTCTTTAAAATATTATTTGTACATAAAATAAAATGGAAAGGGAAAAGGCTGGGCTTAAACACAGAGACATCCTGGGGAATGCCAATACCAAAAGCCACACCAACTGTCCTCTGACGTGTACAAGGCACATTAAGTCTCTTGATCAATTTTTATTTATTTGTAGCAGTTAAAAAGAGAGCAGTAATACTTTATTTAAAAAGCATATGACTGCTTTCGAAATACCTTCCAATATACTATGCACTTCTGGTTTGCCATTAGACATGTAAGGAAAGTATCCCTGAAAACAAGCCTCTTGAGAAAAAATATAATTTCTGAAATAGGTCCAGCACGGACTAGCAGGCAGCTGGTACTTCCATATAGGTGTTTATAACTTATAACAATATATTATGTATTACTGGTTTTATTGCTGTTGTAAATGCCTTGTTTTAAGCATTTTTAGGCATATTTACATTTATTTTTATATGTGTATATATAGGAGTTTAAGTTCATAACAAGAAGTAAAGAGAATACGGCCTTACATAAAACTGCATCTTCAGACAACAACCATTCGGTGACACAGTTAATAAATCGTTTGTTTGTATTGCAAACTGCTCAACAGAGGAGAGCTCAGAAGTCAAATTATGACAAGTTATGAGACGTGACTGATAATATGATACGTTACCACTTGTAAAACACATTCTGTACAGCTAAAAAAGGTCATAAATAACAGGAAAACCCCAAATTCATAAGCAAAACCAAAACCACTCTGGAAACTATACCCTTACTCAAAACGTAAAGTTTTCCATTATGTATAATTCCTAGAATTAGACAAATGGTGTGACTAAGGGTCTAAAGAGTATCCTGGGAACTGAGATTAAAGAAAATATCGGAAGACAAAACTTTTGTTTGCCGTAAGTAGGTCTCATTTGCATATCTGGATACAGAAGTGTTAGTATACAACACAGGATTTGAAACAGAAAAAGTTGTAGCCTTACTGTAGGGTAAAGGGTAGAACTACATCTAAGCTACATTTAGACGTTACGATTCTGAACACCTCTCTGCACTCTGAGCTGTTACCCATCATTGATAAGAATAAAGGGCAGACTCCAGAAATATATACTCCCCCCCCCCCCAAAAAAAAAGAAAAGAAAACACGCAAAATACCAGTTGACACTGTAAATTGCCAAGTCTCAAAGCTTACATAAGCTTCTATAGCACAAAACTTGGTTTGTTTTAATTAGTTTGTCTCTGTTTTGACTTACAAAACTGAAATGGAACCTGTCAGATGATCAGCTAAACAAGCAAAATGTAGTGGGAAAGGATAAGTAATTGCCTGTTTTGATATTGATTACAAGTTCCAATCTTTGTGCTCACTGGACTTGTTTCTTCACAAGTGAAAAGCTCAGGCAAATTTCAAATACAATTCCAGCCTGCCCCAGTGTATGGCTATCCACACCACCCAAAAGGCTTGCTAACTTACAACATCCAGCACTATCATCTTTTTCTGGCTGTTGTAATTGCTAATAGAGCTCAAGCAGCTTCCGTAAAAACTTGGTGCTGAGCCCCAGCTACTGGCTTGGCAAACTTATTTTTGGTTGCTGAACAGATGTGGCCAGAAACCTCTACTTGCACCGTTGGGTGTAGCTTAATACATAGAGACACACACACCGTGCTGTTCTGTACGTGCTAAGCAACCGGCTAACTTCACAATCAGCGATCTCAGACTTGTCTATTAACCAGTGGAAGTTTAGTACAGAATTCAACCAGTACGTTAGCAAAGTAGCTACAACACACTTGCTGAATTTTCAGATATAATTGGTCTAATTCTCAACATTTAGATGTGTTAGAATGTAGTTATAGATCCCAAGCGTATTTAACAGCAGTTAACATCCAGAACACAAAAAGTAAATTACAGTTTTTAACAGCACCTCTCAAAGGAACGTGAAACATTGCCTTCCAATCTTTATTAGAATTTACATATTCAAGTGCAACTCTGAAGATTTTTCATTGCTTAATAAGAATTACAAGCTACAGAGAATAAAAGGCACTAAGTTTGCATTTGTATTTATAATCAACACCCTGAGGAACGCGCGAGTGCTCAAAGCTGCTTTGAACTATCCAATTGCTTTACCTCTTCATTAGAGAGCTGGGCCAGGGTTTCCTCATGGGCTAGAGAACATGAAGCTTTAGTTTCATCATCTGAATCTTTTTGCTTCTGCTCCTTTCTCTTGCTAAGCCTTTGCTGATCATCTTCTTCCTAGAAATCGGTGGTGGATAGAGAACATATATAAGCAGGATTCGATTTTGCTGTAGTGGTCACGACATTAGCTGCCATGATAAACAAAGAAGGCATTGGAAAAGATTATTTTGGTTAAAACCCCAGTATTTATCATGTAAGGATTCTTTTGGTTAAAAACCACTGGCTATTGGATGGAACCTGATAGCATACTTGCATCGCTAAGGGCCCCATTAACAGCCATTATACAAGCATTAACACCAACTGTGAAAATAAGAAGTGACCTGATCACTCTAAACACTGGACTATAACTTATGGAAAAAGAATCAAAAGAAAGACATACTAGCATACCAAGTCATAAAGCGTGAACATAATCACTTGCATACGCTAATTTAAAATGAAGTTCTTTATTTATGCGTAAACTAGGCACTGCATTGGAAAAACCTAGAAAGAAGTGAAACTTGCTATCTTAACATCCTTAACCCAGATGTCTTGTGTCATAGATTACTGTTTCTTCCTCTAATATTATCCTCTGGATATTATTACCTTTTCACTTAACAATATTGGCAACATTACTTTTAAAGTTACTATATACATTAATCTTAAAATATTCACACAAATGTAGAGTTTTTGTTATAAATGTCAGCTGTCATTCAAATGGAGAATTTCTATTAAAACTGTCAGCTATAATTTTTTGAAATAGTAACACACTTAAATAACTTGTCTCCAACATGTGATTTCCATACCTGTTATAACACATTAAACCTACAGTATTTAAAAAAAAGGAGGGGGCGGGGGGAGAGGAAAGCAGCGAGTAACCTGATCCTTTTTTTTCAGTTCTTCAACTTGTCGGAGCTGCTCAGAGGTCAGAACAATTTCCATACGTTGCATGTCCCTCATCAGCAGACGCTGAGACTCCAAGAACTGGTCGTTGGCTTTTTGCCATGTGTGTTTCAACTGGTTGTGCTGCTGTCGCTCTTGCTCTAAGAGATGGCAGACTATTCAAAAACAGAAAGAGTCATTCTGAACCAGAATTTTTTTAACGTCTTTTCCAAAGAGAAGCATTTTCATGAATAAAAGTAATTATTGTTCTAATCAAGAACAGTCAGGCTTTGTTCAACAACAATTTAGGATGAAATAAGACATTTTCTTAATTCCCAAACTTGGCTTGTGATTAGGGACGTATTACTGACAGTTTAACATTTCCCAATTAGAAGACTAACGCCTTAAAAAACTATTAGAATTCATGAATGAAGCTTTTTTTTTTTAAATTGCTGGTTTCAAAAAGACTGACTTCTACGCCCCTGTTTATTTCAACAGAAGGTTCCATTTTTCATTCCTCAGCAGTGATTCTGCGCTGTACCGGCATGCCTGTACATTTACACATCCATTCCACTACCAGGCATTCCGAAGTGACATACCTCAGAGATACATCAATACATTATGGAAATCTGTACACAAATAAAAGACAGCAGTAAAATCACTGCAATAAGAAGGAAGCTTGCAATACTATAAGAACTTAGCAGAATTTCAACAGCATCCCTCGAGAGAATGAATGGCTCTGTTGTTTTTCTCTGTCATGAAAGAACTCCACATTCAACACTTCTGTCAACATTTCAAGGGCTTACACATTTAAAAGTGCCCCAATTTCTTTAAATCCAATTCAAGTAAGAAATCAGAAAGGGAGAAACAGCTGTGTTGGTTTTTACATCTTAGCGTAAGAGAGTCAAGAGGATTATTATTAAATAGGTACCTTCGTGAAGTTCTTTCCGCAACTTCTCTGCATCTTCTTGCAAGACTGATTTTTGCGTATTGAGAACGGCCACATACATCTCTAAGTCTGTCCGACATGACTTCTCGGCTTCCAAATAATGGTTCAGTTCTTTAACCTGAATAAAAAGAAGGAAATCCACTGTCTCAGTGGAGGAATGCTCTCAGGCATTTCCTCTTTCTTAGAAGTTACAGTGTCGCCTGTTGCGGTAACATACAGGTGCTGAAGACAAGTTTATTTCCAGAAAGCACAAATACTCAAATACAAGTGTGCAATTCGTATTTATTTCTGAATATGTATTTATTTCTGAACATATTACTCATTAAAATTCTGCTAAGTCAAACATACCAGTATATTTATAAAGTTGCCACAGTTGGATCACAACAGCGGTGGCACTGAGCACAGAGGTGGTAAGGAGGCTAAGAACAGCAAACAACGAAGCAATCCTTTAATTAGCATTGATAAGCCAACAACTAAGTTCTGCATTTGGTTTTGGGTTTCCTACTCCAAAGAAGATGAGGAGACGGTTCAAAGTAGCATAGTAACAGTAGTCAGAAAACATGACTGTGAGGCAAGTTTGAACTAAACCAGGGATGGTAAGACTAAGAAGAGAGAAAACTTGGGGACAGACAAGAAGAAAAACATTCAAACCCATTAAAGGCTGCTGCAAAAAGAAAGCAAAATCTGTTCATGGAGGATGGGATATAAAGCAATTACAGCAAGAAAGACTGAAGAAGCAGATTAGGATTTTTTTTTTTCTCCTTCTTTTTTGTTTTTTAAATATCAAAGCTAACAAAGAACTGGAACGAACATCCTGCAGAGCTTGGGTACCAAGTATTCTGTCTGCAAGTCATTTAGCCATTGAAATGGAGAAATCTGACTCCCAGAGAATAACCCTTGGGAAGGATGGAGCAGGGGAAAAAAAACCCTAAAAACCCACCAAAGCAGAAGAAATGAATTGTTTTGCTAATCCAGCTAAATACTTGACACTGAAAAACAAAATTACATGACTCGAGCAGATTCAAGGGATTTCAACACGACCAACAGAAAAGCCAAATATATCGCTCATTCTGCACGTGTCAGTCCTCGTATCAGTCTAGTAATATAAATCATGTAAATAATACCTTGCATATTTATAGTGCTGTAGATTAAAATACTTTAACAACTTCCCAAGTTTGTGCTTAAAAATCTCCTTGCTAGACACAAAATAGCAGTTCTTACCCATTAGGCTAAAAAGGTGACTTGAAATAGGACTATTGGCAACTTCAGGCAGAAGGAAGAATGAATTGGAATCAACCACAGGTAAGAATTAAGGGCCTATATTATTTTCTTTGGTAAGAATCACCACCTAAAGCAAGAACTCTTTAAAAACAACCCCTCAAAAAGATTAGAAACGTGAATAAAGCGATCATTCTCTTTTTCAAGAGATGTGCACTTGTGTTTGACTCATCCCGTAGAACAACATGCTCAGATTTTAGAGGACTGACAGAGAAACCAACACAATTCCTGGTCCAGAAACACTATCAATTTTACTCAGGCCTTGCCTGTAAGTAAAGACGGAGACAAAAATGACCTATGATTTTTATAACCAAATTCAGCAGAAAAGTCCTAAGAAAAGTAATAGACTACTCTTAAGAAAAGCAGAAGAAAAAAAAGCGTTTTGAGAGCAAGACAGCAAGAGAAGGTTTGCGTTTCCTCATCTTCCCCAAATTCAGCCTGGCAGTGAAAAGGAAGTATTATTTGCATGAAGGAAAAAAGCAGAACTACCCAGAGAATTACGATTCCTAGGAACATTTGAATCTCAAAAATTTGACCTATAAAGCAATCCACAAAGAATCTATGAAGAAGGGAAACACTCAAGCATGGACTCTCAACTGAGTAAAACTGTTAAGACTGTTAAACGAGTTACACTGTTCTCCCAAATCTCTGACAGACCTCCAAGCTGGACTAAAAGGAAAATCAAAAAAAAAAAAAAAGAGAGAAAGAATTCCAGCAAGTGATGAATTTTTAAATTAGAATGCAAGTGACCCAGAAGACAAGGTATTTATTTTATGTCTTAAAAACGTCCAAATGTTAATTTGCCGTTTCAGCCTATTTGACTTTCAAGATAAAGTATTTGTTACAGAAGACATCTTCATTTCTTTATAAAGCAGTACATTAAATGCAGCTCTCTTACAGTGACGTAGTATTATTTGCCCTTCCCAGCTGGTGAGAAAGTTCAGTAGGGGTTCTGACATACCTGAGGAATACAGGAACGCTGGGGAAACCACCTACATTGATTTCTTGGCAGCAGTGGCCAGTACCCCTTTCTATGAATCTGAGGTTTACTTAAAGTTTAAGATATAAAAATTCTGGTGATGTTGTCTCAGTTTTATACCCAGGATTAGAAAATGAAATATAGCAGATACTGGATGGAAGTAGATTAAAAGACTTTTGCCAAATGCAAATCTTTCTGTAGCTGCAAGCATGACATTAATCTAAAGGCCAGACTACTGGAGTAGTGCAAAGCAGCTGTTTTTCAGCAGGTTTTTCTTTTTCATTTAATAATAAAGCTGCAGCCCTGCAATTTAAGCTAAGCACAGATGACACACATACATAACCCAACCCTCAAAACAGAAAGACAGGAAAACATATATAGGCCAAGTAAGTTATTTGAGCTATAGGAGAAAAGATGTATTGCACACGAAAAGTTTCACAATATACCTTTTTCTCTCATACAAAATTTGACTTTACTTATGTGCACCAAAGTAGCATGACGCAAGATATAATTAGGATACAGTTACAACTCCACCTCACCTTTGATGCCTCTAATTCTTTTATTTTTTCTTCAGCTCCCGTCAGTTTCTCCTTCAGCGCTGCAATCTCCTTCTCCATAGGCATCACAACCGAACGCAGCTTCTCGGCATCCTCCTGGGCCTGCAGATAACGCAATGAATTATGAATAACACAGTGTCATAGTTTTCACCACAACAGTTCCCATTATCGGAGACACTTGGAGAAAATCTCTATGCCAACAAAAATAGCTGACTAAACTTCCACTTTCAATACTCGTCTTACTGCTATTTATTTAGTCCAGCAGTCATCTCTATGACAACAGGCTGATATTATTCCATTCACAGAAGGCAGTTAAATTTTAAATCCATGTGTGGATTAGGCCATGAATATATGCTTTTAAAGAGAATGTTAGTAAATCTGTCCCTCTTGATACTTGGGAGAAAATTTACAGATCAGGCATTTCAAAACACGTACACTTTTCTGTTATTAAAGGCCTAACTGTCCTGCAAACTTGCTGCCACATAGCACATATCAAAAAAAAAAAAAGAGTGTAACAGAAGAAGTGCCTGGTGAATTATTGACCATTCATTTGCTTACTCATGAAGTTAAAAGAAAAAGGATCTGCAAAGCATCGCATCTCATAGCTTTGTTCTGTTTTGGAAGACCATTTTTCAACTTTAAATTACTACTGATGTAGCAGTTTTTGGTGTTACTGTACTAGATGTTTCAAAACTATATACAGGCAATTTATCAAAACCCCTGCGATTTTTTCAAAAAATAATTCTGAAGAGATCAAAGCAGGACAACAGAATGAGAAGACTGATATGGGGGGTGGAGACAAAGAGCCAGGTAAAAATCGCGAGAATTATAATGAGAAATAGCGTTCAGTGTTCAAATGCAGAATTGCACATGTCAAAGGGTGGCCCTGGCATCCCCATTTCTTAAACGCTCTGTCTTTCCTACACAGACGCACTGAGAATTTCCCAAGGCAAAGTAACAGCCTCCCATGACAGCTCCCTCGACAGTGAGCAGAACACGCCAACATTCACTGCAGAAAAATTGTTCAAGTCACGAAGAATTTAAGCAACCTAATTTGGGTTGAGTTTATGTGTGAAGGCTCCGAAAGCTCAGTTGTTCTCTATCTTCTACTGGAGGAATTCAGCAGGGAGGGAAATCAGAGGACTGTGTCCCAAAGCTGACACTTTTCCCAACCTGAGCAGCAAAGATGGTCGCTAAAAGATAACATCCATGTCTTGTTCTAAATCTAGACCAGAAGGCAGGTCTTAGAGGGTACTCACTGGACTTTCAGTTTCTGGTGAGCTTATTGACAACTGTATTCTGAGCAAGGCTTTCAGGATGAAAAACAGACAATATTTTAACCATTGAAGTTTTCTAAACTTAAAATTATTAGACAAAATAAAATAATATTGCAATACCTGTCAATAATCCAAAAGCTACCAGGCCCTAAAAAACTTTAAGGAAGACTCTACAGGCAAAACAAATTTCTTCATGTTTCATTCCCTTCTGCTACATTCTGTCACTGCTAGTTTGCGTCTCCAAAGAGCACAAATAAAATCCGTGAGGAAAGCGAGGGCCATCACATGAGGCAGCGAATTCAACGCCAGGGACACGTGAGGGTGTCACACATACACACAGATCCCCTCACCTGCAGCCAGCAACTCATCAGCCACATTTTTCAAACAGATGGGAGCAGGAGTTCAACTTCAAAGACAGCTTTATTTTCATTTATTGTATCAGTTCTATTCATTTAATGCTACCTATAGCCGGCTCATATGGACTAAAAACAGCCCAATGTTTCTAGGACTGTTGAATAAGCTTTTTCCTAATTATTCATGATAACTGCAGGAACATTTCACCGCCAGCCTGACTGCACATGGTTCAACACTGAATACAGAGCAACAAACGCATCCGTGCTGGAGCCAGTCAGTTCAGAGAAACAGCCAGAGAGTTCCCCGAAAGCAAAACCCACACTGTTTAACAGCAACTAACTGGGAAGACAAAACTGTATCAAATTCCATGTGACCGAAAAATTACCCTGTTTTTTACTGCTTTGTAAACAGAGCTGAAGTTTGGCACTGTGGCTGCAACACATTGCAAGCATTTCATTAAAAAAAAAAAAAAAGGGGGGTGGGGGGAGGATGCATTTTAAAGGTCAGTGTGATGCTGAGCTAAGGACTCAGAAACTCAGAATAGCCTGTATCTGCTAACTGAATGAGTGCTGGTCACTGGGTCTTCTTTTGAAGGTAAAGAAGACTGAGACTCCCAAATTGAGGTTAAAGTTCCCACTCAAAGTTCTAATAAAATGAGAATATCTGTGCTGTTGAAGATTGCTACACGAAGACACTGTCACACATGGCAAAAGGTGCCACAGCATCACGTTTTCTGCGTTAAAAGGTGTTATTCAGACTCTTCCAGAGGTGTGATCATGAAGACGTTTATTTCCTTTTAACTTCTTGCCAAACTAACTTTACTGTCAAAGACTGGGGTTTTACACATTATCAGTTTGTATTTATTCATCAGCTCATCAAAACCAGAGCAGCCAAGCCGCCCCTGCCCCAGCAAAGCCTGCACTCCCCAGCACAGCCCCCGAAGAACATGCTGGAGGGATCTGCAGACCACGGCGTGAAGATGACTCAAGAGAGAACACGCTGAAAAATGAATCCAAGTCAACACACAGAACATTGCACTGCTGGCCCGACAGGCAGCTACAGCAACCTGGAACGTCCTTTACTGTTACTCCAACCAACACTTTTCAGAAGAACAAAAGCCTGGCTGGAGAAATCTCAGGCGCGCACCGTACATGAATTTGTTCCTTAAGAACCAAGACAAGCGGAAAACACACAGACACAGTCTGAGAATCTCTCTCGAAAGTAGGAGTAAACCACGTTCATCTAAATCTATTCCACTGTTCTTTATCATTACCAACAAAAGCAGCTCACTTCTTTATCAGATTTTATGGCCAAGTCTGTCACAGAAATCAGATTACCCTCCCCTTCCAATTCCCCCTCTTCATGTCCTTTCTTGTTCTCTCTCTACACAAAATACCTGTTCTGCAGACTTCTGCTACTCCGAGTTTGACACAACCATGCCAGGAAGAGTCTTTATATTCATCGCAGCTCCAACAGAAAACCAGATCATTTCTTGAATGGAAAATGAGGTCTGAATAAAAAGGACTAACCAAGTTTTGCCAGTCTGCAAGACTCGTCCCCACCAAGTCATTGTCCGCAGGGCGCCCAGTCATTACTGAGCAGAGAACTTGCATGGAACCACAGTCTGCCACGGCGAGACTGCTTTTAGCTTCCGTGATAACAAAAACCCCAAACCTATCTAGTATTACAAAGCACAGGAAGATAGAGAGATTTTTATAAATCACCAATACGTTTTCTGAAAGACGAATGACCAGGTAAGCACCGCTTACCATCAGAACAAGGCATTGGCCTTTTTTGAGCCAAGAAGAATTTACAGAATACACGCACAGTTTTCACCACAGATTTCTTAGAAATCATCACTTTATGATAAGTCACAGAACACACAAGCTTTCTACAGAGATTCGGTAATTTGCAACTGGAAATATATTTACACGGAAAAGCAAACCAGCTGCTTCCAGACAAATGCAAGAGTTCCACCAGACACGCTCTTCCTGACAAGAGGATGCCCAAGAATGCCAAGCGCCAGGTTTGCAGGCTAGACTTGGATGCTGCCAGCAAAATAGTCACAATCTAGTAAATACAGCTCAAAACAGTAGGCTTATGAAGACATTACCCACCGGCCCTAAGAGCTCCCAAACCTGGATAAATAACACGCACACATAGCAAAACTGCATGCTGAGCCAAAGAAATAAACTTTAAATTCAAAGAGATTATTCACAGAATTTGGAGCAACATTTGTTATCCACCCTTCGTCTCTTTCAGAGGAAAAAGTACGCAGACAACAGGCATAATCATTAGCAATTATGTGGACACAGTATTAAATTTCATGGATTTTTGTTGTTGTTTAAAATGGATTTTATAGCCAAATTGAACACAACTGAACTGAGATATTATCCAGCCAAGAAGGTCAGTGTCCCGGACTGAAACATACGGCTTGGAATCTTGTCTCTGCTCTCTCCATTCTTCTCGCCTCACCTCCCATTAACAATGCTAGACAATGGCATGGTTTTCTGATAGTTTTAAGAAATGCGATATATTATATGCTGGTACAGCACCTACTTACAACCCAGAAAGCACAGAGAGCAAAGTACTTTTATTGTTTATTTTTTCTAACTCCTGTGAGATTTTTGGAGATTCCTTAGAACTGTCTCGAAGACGTTTTTAAAAAACTCTTTCCAAATTTATGCTTAAAAATAAAATAAATCCTTCGTTATAATGAAGCATATACAGATGGAGGATGAATACAACATTGTCGGCTGGAAATACCATTTTGCATAAGGAATTTATCACAAGTCTTCAAAGAGCACATCCCAAGCGATCAAGAAAATTCCTCCTTTCGTACTGACTGCTGATGTATGAATATTCATTATTTTATAGCCAAACACAGCTTTTTGTGGGCTTGGGATTTACTTGCTGGGTTTTAGGTGAAATGCACGTCCTTTTTCTAATTTTGATCTAATTCTTAGTCTCCTTGAGGAAAAACCTCACAGGTTTAATGACGAAGATTAAAAAGCCCACGCAAAGCGGTTTAAACAATTATTTCAAGCTGCACCCTGAAGACCAGATTTACCCCTCCCCCTCGTATTACATAAAGTACATCTTCCTCTGCTTTACAGGACTATAAAGCTTTCCAAGCTAATATTAATGACAGATTAATAAATTGATCACCTTTTCCTTTAGTATTACAAGCGAGATTGTTTTCCTTTTTTAAAGGAGTATAGTTATTTATCTGCTATACCAAACTTAAATGCTGTCACATATTAAAACCATGAAGTGTAGATGAGCTGAGCTGTCATCTGACACTTGCAACTCCAAGTGTTAATCGATAAGTACATTCAAATTAAAAAAAAAAAAGGCCTGAGATTTTAGTTATTGAAAAGACTGTCTCAGTCAAGAGACTTTTACACTGAGAACTCTGCATCTTCTGGGTTGTTTCTACAAGACTCATCACACTGATTCCATTTTGAACCTTCCTTCTAGCTTCAACCACAGTCTTTTTTCTCTAAATAGGGCTAAAACCCTCTCTTAAAAAACAGCTGATGTCTTAAAAATTCCAGTGGCAGTAATTCTGTAGTCAGAACATTGGCAAATAGGCCTTATTCTGACTTCCACCTTTATAAATCAGGCCTATACGAAGAGCAGTCTCACTAAATACCGAACAACAATTATGCAATTACAACTAGCAATATTCAAGAATCTCTTTATAAGTCTCAGAACTGCATTTTGCAACACTAATACTGATTGCTTGTTACAACATAGTAAAAATGGGTAAAATAGTTATTATGTGGAATGTCTGTGACATTCAATACTGCGGTTCTCCTGATAGCTAGCAGAAACAAGGCGTTTCAGTGATGTGGCAGATTATGAGATGTTAGTCTACTCCTTTATTGAATACAGGATCATTTATTACATTAAAATAATCTTAGAATATCTTGAAGACTACTGTAAGCCTGCTGAGAAGACAAATTCACTTAAATGCAAGTTTTTATAATATGATAAACAAAGATTCCAAAACATTGATCTATTATAACAGGTTCAATTTCCTTCCTGCCTGCAAGCGAAATACACCAAATCTTCAAACTCAACAACAACAATCATCAAAACTCAACACAAGGCATGTCAATCTACTTCCATGAACTCCCAAGTCACATATCTTTGAACAACTAAAAAATTTTTCCAAACTCCACAGCAACTATCTTTCATCATCTAGAGCCTGTTGTTTTATGACAGCAAGCTTCTGTATTTCCTAGGAAGCCAGTAGTACTGTGCTACACAAACACGGCTTAGTAAGACGAAAGACTTTTTAGATATAGTGCCCATTAAAAACCTCAAAAGTAGTGTATAAGATCTGAGAAAAGGAACAGAGGGGCAGAAGGAAATTTTATAAATCTGCCGTGAATCCAGAAAAATCTAGAGGGGGCTTTACTTGAGTTGATATGACAAGAGACATTACAAGGCCTCCTTCTTGTACAAGGCGAAGGCCAAACTTTACCATCCTCTCAGGTGCTATGATCTTACTGAATCCACATAATCGGATACAACACCTTTATGGATGCAAATGGCAGATTAGGTCCTGATGACTTCCACGAACAAAGAGCCGAAAGCTGGCAGAACAAGGTTATGTGTATTTCTGAGGAATTATAGCAGGGCGTAGAAATGAACTCATGCAGAACACAAGTGTATCTTGAAACAGAAATTGAAGAGCTAGGTTTCAACGTACCTTTTTCATTTCGTTTTCTAGGTTTTCTTCCTCTTGACCTTCAGACAGTCGCCGTCTCAACTCTGCTATTTCCCGTTCCACATTTTCTCGATATTGATTCCATTGAGCTCGCTCTTGCTCTAACCTGTGATGATACTGGAGCTCATAGTCACGAACAGTCTCTATAAAACAGTATTTTCAAAACTTATTTTCAATGTAAGTTAAAAAGCAGAGCTTTAGGAACTCCATCTCCAACAAGTCAATGATTTATCATAATTGATCAAAACTAGGACTCTCCCTTCCCCTTTCTTCCCTTTGAGTCTTGCCCCAAAACCCAACTATACAAGCAAAAGATTCAAACAAACTGCATCTCAATTTGTACCATCACTAGAAAACAAACAAACAAGCCTCTAAAACTGTGTGACTCCTAATTTCAAAACAGCGTACATGTCTATTAGCGTACATTCTATTTAGCAGCACATTCTGTACCTCCCAGCACATCATCCAAACAAACTACCAAAACCCTACTTATTTACTTCAACATGCAAAGGAACTAGAACTTCTCACACAGCTGTCATTTCCCTATTATTAATATTACCCCTTCAGGTAAGGAGGTGTCTTTGTCTACATACGTACAGCATCTGGCACAACTGAGCCTTGATCTAGGTTCACCTATCTGCGTACATCACAAGCAAACAGAAATTTGTGTACTTAATATACATGAAGATTTGTGTTCTCTGGGGGAAACGCACAGGCAGGTGATGGAAAAACTGCCTACAGGCTGCAGGCTCAGGATATTGTGATCCTGTTTGTGAACCTTTAAGAAAACAGTCAGTTACGGCAACAGTCTGTCCCCAGTTTACATCCTGCATTTTGTTCCTCGCCCATGGTTTGTCTCAGAAACACCAACAGCTGTGCAATGTGCAAACATAACAAAGAATAGGTCAGAACTATCAAGAAAAAACAATGATCCATGACTGATAGAGAGCAGCATGTTCAGTCACTAGCCTGGGGAAAAGTCCATGTGATAGTACCAGAGGGACACTTAACTGTCTGCCAGCAGAACTATGTTCACACAGAAGGAGAAGAGAGAGTCATGCTGTCAGCCTAAAGCTGTTTTCAGACTTGTCAAATTACATACATTATACTTATCTTCACGGAAGGATGAAGTATCACACTCATAGTCCCTCAAAAATGCTTTGCATATACGTGGGAGTTCCCACTGCCATGATTCCTTCCAAATTCTATCCTCAATGTTAAGAGAAAAGAACCACCAAGCTCCCTTTCACACACTTAGGAACTACGCTTCATCCGTTGCTTCTGTAGCCCAGTTTTGCCAAGCCATGAAAAGCAGCTATCCGTGTTCTGTGTAAGAGCAGGCACAAATCACTGAAGACATACTAAAGAGGCGTCTGATCTTAGCGGCAGCAGCTTGCCTGGTTGTTACCTTTCATAACAGCTTGTAGTGAAGCTACTTCTTCTTGCCACTGTCTTTTCACCTCATCGATAGCTTCCTGCTTTGTGTTCTCAGATACTGTAGCTATAGCTTTGATGTTCTCCATTTCAGCATGAGCTTCCATCAGCTGGGTCCGCAATTGTCCCAGATCATCTTGGGCTGCTTGCAGCACTGCATTTTGTCTTTTCAGGTCCTCTGAAAAGAAGTATTATTGACATTTAGCTTGATTAATAAATTCAATCTGAAAAGTATCCCATAGTTGCTACGGCAAAGGAGAGTGCTCTAACAAGGGGGTGATGGAAGCACTGATTTTAAAACATCTACCCATAACAACTGAACAAACCTTAGCAGGTGTCTTTAGTCTTTTTGGTCTTCGCTTGCCCTTGCCTTTTATTTAAAAAGTACCATCTCATGGATGCAGCCACAAAGCAGACACTGCAGATATAACCTATGAATCAATATGCCTGATGAAAGTGAACTGTGCTTTTAATTAGTTCATTATTATTTAACTCATTTTGGTAATGAACTTGGAAAATATAAGAACAACGGACAGGAAGACAGGTCTTCCCCCATTTTTGGCACCAACTTGGTCCTGAACTTGGATAGAACATTTCATATTTCTTGAACAGAAACACTCTGTGACTACTATCTGGAGCCCATGTAAGAACTATGCAACCTAATTTGTTCTTTACCATGGCTTTGTTAAAACTAAGCTTCTACTTAAAAAAAAAAAGGGGGGGGGGGGTACATTCAATGGAATGTCTACTACTTCTCTCATTGTTGCAACTATAAACAGTAATTAAACTAATTTCACATTATGCTCATGAGTTTTCAGTTAATCTGAAGGAAAGAACTCTGGAAGATACGTATTACACAATTCATTCCAAAAGCACTAACACAAGATATATAGTTCTATGCCCACATAGTCTATTTCAATGGCAATCACTTTTACCAGAAACACCTGGCCAGTGTACAGCAAACAGCAAGCTATCACCATTTACTTCCCTCAGTACCAAAATGCTGGTGCCCAACACCTTACCCCTTCATAGAGACTATGAAACCCAGGGCTAATCGGGTACTCAAAAGGGCATTAATCCTTGTGTAGAAAAAGATCTTGTAGCATTTATATTACTTAGTTCTCAAATGACAGTATCAAGGGTGGGCTGCCACAGTCCCAGTGTACATTTAGGAAAGGGTCTTAGAGAAAAGGGAAGGAAAAAAAGGGTTTTTTTTGTGGGGGTGTGTGGGGGGAAAGTAATTCCTTGTATATTCTCCTCTGGTATCCTTCCACTTCAGTACATATAAAAGTTGGATTATTTCCCCCCCCGCCCCCCACTCGTCACAATTTATTTTTATTTTCTATTTTTTGACTGTTCTGTTTAAAAAGGAGAGGAGAATTATTGCTGATCTCATCAGCAGTGTCTCATATCTTAAATTTCCTTTCATCCAGCTGCTAGAAACACAAAGAAATAGGCCTTCTGTATGATCTGATCTTCGTTATGCCTGTTGTATTTCTGCTCTCATAAGCTTATACAACCAGCTGCAGTCTCAATGCGTTATTTTTTGGCTTTGCTTTCATATGTTAAGGACAGGAAAATCATCAGGATTAGAAATAAATCAATTTGGCACTCAGAACAGCAGCTATCTCTGCTCTCTAATTCTTCATCAGATATTTGAGCTCACATGGTTCAAATTTTCCTGTAAAGACTGTTATTGAAATAGATGCCCTTGGCTGGTATTAAAACTTCCATAATGTTTGTCTGCTTACATTCTACCTCAGATGGAAATTTAAGACAAATTAATACTACACAAAAAAAGCCAGCCACAAACAGCACACCATCCAGACTGTGCTTTTCCACTTACCAGCCCAGCTGCTGTTCAGAGAGAACGAGCACACCAGGACTTCAAAAGTTAGTATTAAAACTCAGTGGTGGTGTTTCTGCATGTACATCAAGTTGCTCTGCTGACTGCTATCGTGCGGGCAAATTTTTAAATCTAATTCTAAAAATTAATTCTAGGAAGCTAAATAGCCACCTCCTGAATTTTACTCTCTGCTTGTCTCTTATGTTCTTATTATATTTTGTTAAAAAAGACTACAGTCACTTTTCCATTTTTGGCAAATCAGACAGAACAACAATGCCTTACCCACCAACCATGCTGGATATGCAGTCGACTATCCCAGTAGAAAACCCCCTTAAATCCTAATTATCCCTAACCAAAAAAAAAAGAAAAAGGTAAGCACGTGGTGTGCATGGGTTAATGGGGGGTAGCGGTCAGCATTACAAAGGTTATTCTTCATACAGGGATTACTTGAACATGAAGTTTATAACTTCAGAATAATAGAATAATTCAGAGAATCGAGAACTTACCTTCCTTAGCCAAGTATAACTCCTTAAATTTTGCTCTCTTTTGATTAAATTCTTGCTCAAGTTGCTGCTTTGTGCGCAGAAATTCTGCGTTGACCTTTTCCAATTCTGCTACCCGTTGTAGAAGAGCAACTGAAAATAAAACAGAAAGTAAGGTACATCATTAACAGTTAAGGCATCCCCTTCTGCAAGTTTTGAGTCTTGCAGCTTATTCTTTTCAAAATATCTTTACTCATTAGGTCATTTGTTGCCCCATGATACCTCAGAACAACTAGTCAGAATCCTTCAAGCAACAAAAGAATATAAATCTTCTCAGACTGTAGCACCAAATTGTAATCGGACACATTCACAGCACTAGAGGTGCATGTGGCATAAAGTTCTGTAGAAAACAATCAATCTCCCAAAGAAAACCACAATTTTATATACACAATGAGGGAAGAAATGGAAAAAAACAGCGCCAGAATTATTTCTATTGGTGGTTCTTTCCAAAACACTGAGACTTTAGTCACGAGGCGCAGGAACAGCGTGTGAAGGCCGAGCAACAAAGCACCAAGTTCTCAAAGGCTGAGGTAAAGAAAAGAACGTGACAGCTGCTCGGCTAACAACTATGGAAGAACAAAGCACAGAAAAACCCGCAAGCTAAAAATTAGGTGCCATTATCTTTCCTGTCTTCGGTTCTGCACGTTCACCAAAAGACAGTGAACCAGACTACAATCAGATAAGTTTGCCAGAAGATGACCACAATCGATGGAGGAATAACTGATCTTAAGATCAAACTCTCCTCATTTCCAGCACATAAAAATCCTCAAGGGCGCACATACATGATACTCTTTTCCAGTATTTACCACATTAGCAGTTGCTCTGGTGGTGCAACAAAAAAGGGAACAGTAGGAAGTCCACAAAGTACCTAAAGATTATTACAATGCTGTTATTATTGAAAAATACATACAATACCATTGTACGATGCTATAAAGGTCTCACACAACCACCAACCCTGTAATACTGATCTTCATGTGCAATATTAACTTCTTTGCACCTCAAGGAGCATAGGTTTAGTTTAGGTGCCAGTTTCATATTGCACATCTCAGACTTCAAATACGAAACAGAAACAGAAGACAGATGAGCGAGAACAAAATCCATCTCCGTGCTGCAGTGCACCGGGCAAATAAATGTTCCTCTACACAATTCTCTATCTGTTCTGCAAAAGCATTTTATGGACACGTTCCAACTCTGAATCACTTCTCTTCAGTTATAACCTCTATATAGCACAGACTAGATACATAAAATATTGATCCATCAGAAGTGTTTATGTATCACACCCAACATGCTTCCCACCAAAAGCACGTAGTGAAAACACAGTACAGAGGCTACACGACTTCAGCAGCACCAAACATTTAGATTTGCAAAAAGGCGGAATCAATTCGAGAGCTTACAGTGGTAAAACACTGGACAGTCAATGCCATTGACATGGAATGAGTTAAATTTATTGTTAGTACCAGATGACTTGGAGTAAGAGCAGACACGAACAGGTATGTTTTACTGATTGCTGGTTATGAGGGCTTACGGTGTTAGGAAATACAGCACAATTCTGTGTCAGATAAGAGGTATCTGTAGATACAGAAATGAAGAAATTTTAATGTTGCTGTTTTATTGAAATCCTCATTTTGTTGGTTTTTGTTTTTGTTTTTTTTAAATCATCTTAAATATCAACACATCAGCTTTTCTGGCCAGCAACCCCCACCTGGACTGCGCGAAGCCAGCTGCACGAGGGTACTCTCCAGAAAATGAAAGAAACCTGCAGCAAAAACGACACACTGCGAGCAAACCTTCAAACGAGTTAGGAAAGCGTCTGCATCAAAACCAGGAAAGAAGTAGCACACCAGGGGCCAGGCCCAGGCAGCAAAAACGCTTCCCAAGGCTAAAGAGATGCCTTTGATCTCTTGCTGAAGTCTTCCACAGAGAGAGGGTTTGCCTGCGTTCACACTCCCCACAGCCCCGTGCAACGCCTGCCCCACACCTCCGGGGACAAAAAGCCCTGCTGGGCTCTGAGGACTTGGGGTTGATCCCACAGTTTCAGCTCTTGAAAGGAAACTACTCGAGGCACTGACGCCTCAGGGAGCCGTACGCCACAGTGAGGGGCAGGTCCCAAAACCCTGCAGGTGTGGCCACGGGCTCCATCAGCAGCCGGGAGGCCTGAAGCCACACACACACTCTCAGACCCAACCCATCAGGAATCCAGACATCACTTATCTTGCAAACACTGGTTTGAAGACCATGCAAAAATTGTTTAATTCTACAATTACTAATGCTGAAAGTTGAAAAATCAAGTGCAGACATCAGCAAACCTCCCCCTGTCCCCAAAAGAAGACTCAAGAGCTCCGTGTTTACTTGGATCCCTTTCCAGCGTTTTTTTTTTTGCAGAGAGACAGCAGCAGCTGTGCTACTGCTCCCATCAGAGAGATGTTGTGCAAGGCCACCGGGCTGTTTTTCTTCCAAAGGTGAGAATTGCTTCTGCTGAGGATGGAAGGAAGAGAGGACAGCACAAGAGCAGCAACTTCAAGTACTTTAAGCTGGGGCAACAACGGACTCATCCTTCTTCAATCCTCCCACCCAAACGGGAACAGGGATGGCAGAGTCACCAAGCAGGAAATGCAATTTAAACTTCAAATATTTACATTTACAGTATTCCCCTTCTCTACAGCCTGGCAGTTACGTTGAAAAAAAAAAAATAAATAATTAACCCCCACCACAAGAGAGCTCTGGGCGCTGTCAGGACCAGCTGTAGGCATTAAAAAAACCAAACAGTTTAAGATCTGGGTTGCACCTAAGCATCACTGCAACTCTGTATTAACATCATTCTTTTTATTCAGATACTAAGTTTAAAGTGTTTTTACCACCTGTGCTACTTATGTGGCTCAGGACAGGCCTTGCGGTGCCTCACACAGCAGAGTGTGTCCCCACTACTGCTGTCCCCATCGCAGTGGTACAAGGCACATAAACTTGAGGACATTAAGCTGTGTAATACGTCAGTCCCCTAAAAAACATGCGTATAAAGAGTAAAAGCAAAGGAAGGTTTGTTTCCTAAGACAGTAGAAAGAAGGTAGTTGTCATACTAAGTATGAATGATTAAGTTTTCACCAAAATTGCTTCCTTCTCTGGGGGAATGATTTGTACGATGGCCATACAAAACGCTCCACTTTCCAAAACGTGGACCCAGATCCCAGTTGCCGGATGCAGGGAACTGTGGGCTAAAGTCCGCCTGGAAGCGCATTGAGTCAATGGCAGGATACGACTCATTCATAGGTTTTCAATTAGGCCTTTGTCATTTATAGCTGACTTCTTGCTCTGAATTTAGGTCCAACTCACCCCAGGTCTGTAACAGAGCTGAAAAAGAAAACTGTATTTACCATCATAGGCTATCAACTTAAAACTGACCAAAAAAAATAATCCCCAAACCAAAACATACATTTTGCAATGACAGTATTCATTAACGTGCCAGAGTCCCTGTCCCTGTGTTCCCATTTCCATGTGCAGGAATGCAGCTATCGATGTTTATCAACACGGATGAAGTGTCAATAGATGGGCAGCTCTGGCGGAGCTACGCCGACTGAAACCAGATCTTGTGTTGCACACGCTGTCACAACAGGCACAGGACATGCTGTATTGCCTAAGAGCAGTAGCGTGGAAGATCTAATGCCCTAATTAGGGCCCTAACTCAACAAGAAACAAACAAATCCCCTAAAGACACAATTTCTTAACTCCTGAAAAAGCATTGAGAAGAATTTAAATTAAAATTGATATGCCAAACTGAAAAACAAACAAACAAGGAGTCCCTTTGGCCAAGAATTTATTAGCTGTAAACAGCACTTTTTTTTTCCCCAAAGCATTGGGGCAAATAGACTACTGATGGCGCAGTCAGACACGTCAATTAAATTACTAGCTTTGTTTCTAGCAAACACCACGGATTTTGCAGAGACACCTCAGGTCAGATGCAGGGCTCACAATCTCCCTGTTCAGCGCTACCATTATGGCAAAGTACAGCGTACGCCGCTCCGTGGCTTAGCCAGGTAGAACTCAAAAGAAAGGGCAGCAAAATTCATTTCACAGTGGAGCCATCAATTTACCACACAACTAGTGGAGCACACAAAGAGAAACTCTAGTGAAAAGGACACAACTTTCTCTTAGCCCACTACACAGCAAAATTTCAATTCAAGGAAAACACCGGAATAAACACACATTTCTTACTGACTAGTTACTTAAATGCTGTTCCACATATCAGCTCCCAAAAGGATTAAATTTTATGTATGACAAAGTTTCCAGTTACACAAACATGTAGTGACCATTCCAGAACTAAGACAGACAAAGCTGATTATCAATAAGGCTATTTTTGAGTACTGGGTCTATTTATAAAATTAATGCCACAAAGCTTTCTACTTGATATTTAAAGTGTCAAACATGACATCAGGAGTTCAGCCCTACATAGCTGAAATCTGAAAAACAGATCAGAAAAAAACCCCAAAAACCTACACATACAGAGAACTTTCCGAAGACAAAAAAAAAAAAAATTAAAAAAAAAAAAAAAATAACTTCTGTCATTCTCCACCTCTTTCTTTTCCTGTCGTGATTGCTTGAGACAGAAGTACGGAAAAATAAAAATATATGGCTGTCCATTTTTCTTCATGCTTATTTCCTAAGAGTACTAATTTTCATCTAACATGACATCATATTGGATCCACAATCATGTCACTATATAAATCTTTAATCTAAGAGTTTGCCACCAGGATGTGTATTTAGTCTGCAAAAAGCTTTTCTTTTCTTCAAACAGGATTTGATTAAAAACAAAACAAAACCCCACACAAACACAACCCCGAAAACCTCCACACTCTTAAAATATACTGTTTTTCTGTAACAAGCATCCAGAAGTAAAGGAACAGATTACGGTTCCTTTAATAAGCACATTGAACAAAAATAATTCTTCACTTATGAAACGGAGGTTGCTTTATTTTCAACAAAATTTCCCCTCGCACACAGACACTCAGCAGCGGCAGACCAAACTTGCATTTGGAAGCATCAAGCATTTTACTTCCCTGGACAAATGGCTAAAGCTCACGGGTCAGCATACACTGCTCTAGTTCTATTTGGGGACAGAGAATTACACCAGACTTCTCACTTGCCACCTTTGTTTTCAGAGTGGCAACAAATCCCTCTGCACTGTCACACCTCTCCTTTCCAGAGTACTTCACTGCATGCAATGATGATCACTAAGCTACAGAGAAAAAAAAAAAACAACCAGAAAAAAAAGAAAAAAAAGATTCTGACCTCAGCTGTGCAGTGGAAGACACGCCGTTACTTGCCAGTATTACCAGCACTTCTGCAGAAGTAACTTTCAGGCAGTTCCCCATTTTGGGCAGGGTGGCTTTCAGAGACATGGTCACATTCATCCAACAATTTCTGGTTTACTGTACAGTTGAAGGTTATTTGACATCCACAATTTGTTCTCTATTGACTAAACATTCACAAGCAAACAATCCAGTACAATTTTAACACTATATACATAGAAACTTGGTGTTCCCAACAAATGCAGGTATCATTTATGATGCAGAATTGAGCCTTGCTGCATCATATCTGTTACAGTATCTTTTTATTTATTGCACTAAATCAATAATTACAGAATCAAAAATATTCCACTGAGCACTGTGTGTTACAAACATCTAACCACACTATAAATATATTAACATCAAGTGGAAGTTTGCAATATACTAATAAAGACTGAAAGTTGTATTATTTTTTCATTGAAGTTGAATGACTGAAACACACCCTTCCACTGTAACTTGCAGTCTCAGTAGTGCCTATTCCTACTCTTTATTTTCTTTTTTTTTTATGTTAAACACTGTATAACATGCTACATTAAGAATCTCAGAAAAAAAGAATAGCCACCACCAAATTAAAATAATTAAAATCTAAAGAAATGTAGGTGTTTGAATAAATGGGAAGATTCTCTTCTATAATACAATCAATAAGAGAACAAAAACAAACGGAACAGAAAAATAAGGGTCCTTTAAATGGCTTAATTAATCCTGCACAGTTGAATAGCCATACACAATAACAACTAGGTAATGTTTGACACAATACTGTAAAAACTTGCATAGCTGTTTATATGACCATCTTCATGGCATCTTACATGAGTTGCTTGTGTTTCACAGGTGCATCATCTTTCAAGACCTGGTTCCTGCTTCCACCAGCTGGGGCAGCTGCTATTCACTCTGAAGCGCCGTTCGAGTTCCGCACCAAAGCTGCCTCTGGTGCAGCTGGTTTCAATCGATGCAGAAGGGGACAGCAGGCGAACAAACGTGAGAGTGTTCCCAGGTTCAGGTCAAACACAGATTACCAGAAATGTCACTTAGTACTCGTTAGTAAGACAACACGTTGTCCTGTATCTTTGATGTGCAACCATTTTTACTCAAATCTTCCTCAAAGTGTGTTTATACAGCAAACATCTTCATGCAGAATTACAAGGAAAAAAAGCCAACATCTTTTTAGTTTGGAAAAAAGACAACTGAGGGGGGATCTTAGCAATGCTTATAAATACTTAGAGGGTGGGCGTCAGGAGGATGGGGCCAGGCTCTTCTCAGTGGTGCCCAGCGACAGGACAAGGAGTAATGGGCACAAGCTGGAACACAGGGAGCTCCATCTCAACAGGAGGAGGAACTTCTCTCCTGTGAGGGTGGCAGAGCCCTGGCACAGGCTGCCCAGAGAGGTGGTGGAGTCTCCATCTCTGGAGACATTCCCAGCCCCACCTGGACGCGTTCCCGTGCCCCCTGCTCTGGGTGACCCTGCTCTGGCAGGGGGTGGGATGGTATGATCTCCAGAGGTGCCTTCCAATCCCTAACATTCTGTGATTCCTTCCCCATTTTTTTCCACTTCCGCTTCCCACTTTTTCTTCCTTTTCACAGCACTCACAACATGTTAACTACTTCCTTGCTTTGTTATTGCTTCCCTTGTCTTCTTTCTTGGACACAAAACCCAGTTTTGATTTCTACGATTCTAATAAGCCCACTTCATGTGATGAGTAATGCTCCTCACCTCTTCTACACATTTAGTCATTCTGGCCCCAGGCAACTGAAGTCTACTTTTATATTTATGCTTAGTTAAACGTTACTTAAAGTGGACTGCAATGGAACAGTGGTCACTCACATCAAGTATCACAGGAATGCAGTTAATCACATATGTCCACCATGAGAGAAGTGGGCTTGAATTTTTTTCCAGCAATTTATCTTTCATTTGCTAAAAGCACTGTCTCTGCCCAAGGACAGCCCCCTACCTCCATTACTATCGCCTGGGTTTTTCCTACATCCCTTACCACAGTAGCAGCTTCTTTCCTTCACCATTTAACTAGCATTGCCATCAGGCCTCTCAGTTTTGTACACATGCCTAATTTTCTCCAGGGAAGTTTCAACTCGATGCGCCATCATTAGTTTTTACTCTATTTCATTTCTGCCATTGGTGTTTTGGTGAGTGAGCACAATCCCTCCTAAAAATTTAGGAAAACGCTATTAGCATTTTTTCAAGACAATCAGCCATGCTCTTTGCCTCATCAATTCAGGGATAACTTAAATAGAGCAGCAGTGAATGAATCACAGTGTTGGAAAAGTCAACCAGCAATCACAATAGATGGTATCCTATAGAAAGCACGTTGGCTGCATCCTGCTGCTACCATCAGTGAATCTTCTCAGAAACACAGTGTTGATAAGCTTGAATGCCTATCAGAATATTTCAAAAGTCAACGGCAAGCTACAGTCTGGTGAGCACAGACACTTCGAATTCATCTACAGTGACACAAAATGGAGAGAACAGAGTTAACAATCTAATCACAATCATCGGCATTTTCCCTGCTTTCTCAGTGCTTGCATCTTACTCCCCTTGATTTTTCATTTTTATAACTGCTATTTACAAGAGGATCAATTTTAAAAGGAGACTGCAGCAAAAAAGCGCAATGACTTCTTGTGTTTATGAAGGGTCTATTTACTCTACAGGCTGTGTACATTTACTCAAACTAGTCACTGCTTGAGCAAACAAGAGCATGGTGGTGGCAGCACAGAACTCAGCAAAGGTGGAGTATCAAGTATTGGCCCCATTTCTCAAGAAGGGTTGACAGCTTGCGCTGAGCGCCGCCGCGGCCACGATTACACCACCAGCAGCTCAAAGCTGGCCGAGGTGGATCTACATACCCTGCAGTCACAGCCTGACTTCATCCCCTTGGCAAAGGGAATTTAATACATCTAAGCTTAAATAATGCATCTGTCAAACGTCAGTATTCATGCACACTTTCACCACTCCTTTGATTTCATCAGTCTGTCCTAGCTCATTAACTGGGAAGCTAAACATTCAACAGAAGGCATTTTAAGCAGACACACAGAGGAGGCTCCTCCAGCAGAGCCACCCATTCCCCTTCCATGTATTTTACAGCAAGTCCCCAAAAGTTATCAAGTCGCTTCATTCTTCTTGACCAGAGCAACATCTAAAATATGAATGAGTCTTGGTATTTACACAGGAATGCTTCTGCCAAGCTTTTCCACACTACCACATCTCAGCATTCGCATGATATAACCACAAATCCAGAACAGGATTAAACTACTTCACATGGCAATTACACTTGACAGTGAGCTTTTCAGAGTATCTTGCCTTGCAAGAAAAACAGAATTTAAACAGAGGATATTGTCTGTTTTAGTAAACCATCAGAAATATGCTGTTCTGATCAAATAACAGTATCAATATTTCAGATTAGCAGACATTTAGGGTGAGAATCTGACACAGACTTCACTATACAGGAGACCACTTACACAATTTATCACTCTGAACACTAGTGTAAGTGTTCTCTTAAAATGTAAACGCTTGCTAAACCCAGACAACAAACTCAGTACTGATTTTCTTTCAAGATAATTTAATTGCTGACTCATTTTCAGTGGGAGGGGAAAAAAAAAATCCCTTTGACTCCTTATAATATGTTTATCACTACGCCTACAGATTTATTAAAGGCTGTCCTCTTTTGGGGAAAAAAAAGTTAATAAAGTATGACTCAGCTTTCAGGAAAAAAACCAAAAATCAACCCTATTGCATTGTTCTCTTTGATGAAGTAATTTAATATATAAACCAAAGCCATTCAATTAATTCAAAAATTCCCCCAGATACCACTAGTCTAAGACCTCATGCTGTCGTGCCATTTGTCGTAGGGACAATAATTGAGGTGTAGCTCAGAGCATTCAGGCTACAGACCACCCCTAACGCTCTGCTTCCCGATTTCTGAGCAGAACACATTAATGATGATCTAACACACTTAAAAATTCAAAGGAAGGTACAAAAAGTGAAATATTCAATTGGAGAGACAAGGACATAGCTAGACCAAGAAAATGATGCAGAGAAAGACAAAAAAGAAGTCACTGTTCGTGAAATTTATATAGGAAATGGCTTCTCTAGTTTACCATTACTACAGGGACGAGGAAACCGCCATTTATAGCACATCACCATCTTTGCAGACTTTTTCAAAAGCTGACATAATCATAGCATGCAAACTCACTTCCATGCGTGCAGCTATCAGACAGCACTACTGTCTTTTTACAGGTACCAGAAAAGCTTCAGAAATAGCAGTAATTCATACATAACCCAAGAGTTATGAATGTGGGCAAGCACCACAAAAGGGAGTTAACACCAGATTTCTTGCCCTCTGTGGTTCCCTTCCAACATTATTTGGCCACCCAAATTGGTAGACAGAGAATAAACTGAAAGAGAGAACAGGTGAAGGCTTACTTTCAAGAAAGAATAACTTAAATGCTTTAGTTGCCAGAAAAGCAGGTGACAGGCATGAAAACACAGTGCCTTAGAGTAACCACTTAAAGGATATAAATCTTAATAAATGGTCTGGAAAATCTGGTTGCCAGATGTATTTATGGAGACACCGTGGTGATAAATACAGTAGGACAAATAATAAAAGATGATTAACAACTTTATTTGATAAGGAACAGGATATAGTTCCTACAATTTGGAGTAAGGTTTCTACAGCAATTGAATAGTTTCCCTGAGAACAACAGACTACTACTCCCCCAAGCCTCTAAAATCTATTTCTTGCCAGAAAGCACTGCTATCATTCTATATATTCATATTTTTTGCTACCACTTGTCAATCAAATTAATTCTGGAACAGCTAAAAAGGAAGAAAATCCTCCTCCAGCATGAAGTTTTCAAAATTTCTTTAAATATGCCTGAGGTATAAGCAATATAGAAGATGAAGACTTTACAAAGGCTGCAGTTACGATCATTTTAAATCAACTTAAGTACTGGTGGTCATCTGAAAGGGTAACGCAGCACTCCCACCTCACTCTGACCACACGTGCCTTTTATCCCCACCATGGTACGAGAGCCTTTGAGGCCGTATAGTGATGGGATCAGACAAGTGAGACAGCAAAAGCTGGGGGGTGAGGGGGAGTGCAGGAAGCCAGGTCCCTGATCACACTCACCACTTGGCTGAGCATGTACCAGAACTGACACAAATGACAGCGAGGGTGTAGACTCGTCTAAACTGTGACAAGAAAGACTAAAGTATAGCCTTGTTCACTGATATTAACACTGTGTGGTCTCCATCCCTTCCTTTATGCCATCTCTAATGCTCATCAGGTCTTTCACTGAATCAATTAAACTCATTAATCCAGCAGCAAGTAGTTCTCAGCTGGGTGGCTGAGCTGAACTGGCTCAGTGATGGGTCCAACGCGCAGAGCTGGCACAAAGGAAATAATGGGAACAGGGCTGTGGGAGTAGGAAGAAGAGAGCAGGATCCCTCCTTTCTGCGGCAGCAGTCTTCTAGACTGGCTCAGCTGCAACATGAAACCACAGCCTATGGGTACAGTTTGATAATCAGTTTAAACCTAAGTGCAGCACGCTGCTTGCCAAAAGAAATAGCCCGGCCTTCCTTCTGTCCCGCACTCTCTGTGGCAGCTGAGATCAGTGTAGTCATGCAGCAGAACTTACTTTTTAAGACTTGATGACTGTCATTTGTAAGTGATAAATGACCTTCCTCAAATCCTGATTTCCATTCAGGCTCTCCAGGGGAAGCTTACAAACATAATCTGTATCAGAAAGCAAATTCCAAAGCTCAGCTTTCCCATCAGCGTTTGTCTACACACTGGTTTCGAACAAATGCAACTGAAAGGATGTCTCCAGTATACATGCGTTTAGACTGGTACAATACTTAGAGCTGTAGATAAAAATATATCAGAAAATACTTGTGTTTCAGAATAAGGTTAGGCTCACATTTACTCTTACTTGAAAGCAAATATGCTAGTACAAAATTGCAGTTAGATCAAACCCTATAAG
Organism: Fratercula arctica; assembly: GCA_947846985.1. Taxonomy (NCBI): domain Eukaryota; kingdom Metazoa; phylum Chordata; class Aves; order Charadriiformes; family Alcidae; genus Fratercula; species Fratercula arctica. The sequence continues at coordinate 11,847,820 of CANTUZ010000015.1, read as the reverse complement.
GTGCCATTACAACCCTTCCTGCTGTGTCATCAGGTAAATGTTAGCCTCAGCACCTCAAATGAATGCAACCTTTGTAACATCAGGAGTTTCTACACCATTTAGAGATTTAGCATCTTTATCTCCAGTTCCATCTAAAACTCAAACAGAAGGTGTGAAGACCAGACAGACAGCTATAATATGTTCACAGCTAGAAGCGTCAGTCATGCACAGAATCCAGAGTTTGCCTGATTGCTTTCCCATTAATTTAGCACACATCTCTAGATACCGCACAAGGATATAAACACACGTTGCAAGCTGACAATTAAGAAAACCCTAGTTGAAACCAATCTTTAAAAGAAAATTTAAAAGATGTAGCATATGACGTAAAGATGCCAGCTTGTCTGATGATTTGAACTAAGAGAGCCAAATTTATGCTTCATATTTCACCAAAATCAACCAAATAACACCACAGCTAAATTATATCACAGTGATTTTGGCACAGACTACTGTCAATGTAAGATGAATGTTCCAATTCCTGTGTCTGAAGCCAACGGGAGTCTAATATGAACTTCAGCAGACCTTAAGAAAGACAATTTTCTTAAAGGCTACCAGACATGAAAATCTACAGTGGATGTTTAACATAATTATTGCACTCATAATTATCTAGCACTCATCTGTGTTTCCTCCTATGTAGATTAAGCCAGTGACCCTGAAATACAGATGTAAGGATTGTTTATGCTCTGTGGTTGTACCCAAGTTACTGTTTGCAAGTTACTGTATCTTTTCTTTTTTTTTTTAAAAGCAACCAATTATGGTGCTAATCTAATCATTTTGCATAGCACTGATGTAGCACAGATTAAAATATAACACAAAAATTACTTATGTTGTGGTAACCACCCATGCAAGTACAGAAGGTTACCCTGACACGGCAGGGGTGGGGTGGGTACACAGTTACACATGGAAACACTGGACAAAAAGAGGTGAAAGAGAGCTCTTCTTTCGTTTTGCATATTTCTCTCTGTTGTTGCCCTTTAAATAGCACTTCAAGTAGTGTTGCAATTATCTGTAAATTAAAAACATGTATCGACAAAAGATGCAATAAAAACCATACAGTCTCTTCAGGTCACTTTCTTAAAGGCATGGACAGCACGGCTACAATCAACAAAGCTGGTCTGGTCTGAGCCCCAGTTAATCCTTTTCTCTTACCTACAGGCCATTCCTCTGCAGCGCCACACGGTTAATGCTTCTGTTGTCTTTCAGTTATTCATTCTGATTCACTTTGCCATGTATAACTTCTACCTGTTATTGCACTTTTGCTCCACAGTTTTACTAAAAGAACATTTTCAGAAACCACAAAACGTAGCAAGAAGATAAATATTAATAAAAAAAATCCCACCTGAATTTAAATTTCTTCTCTTGGTGTGACTCACCACAGTAAGGCAAGGCTCTTCTGCTTATTAGGTAACTAAATCGGGCTGCTTTTTTTAAGATCTTGGTTATTTTTCAGTTCTTAACACTGCCAGACACACAAGACAAGACGGCTCTCAACTGCACACAGAACAAAACAAGTAAATCCCAGCAGTGCGGGTTTCCTGCCCCGCTCTCTACTGATACCAGCTTTCAGAAATGCTCTGATTGCCAAAATGTGGAACTCTTATAAATTCTTCTGCCTTTCCAAGAGGCATAAATTAACTTCCAGCGATTAATTTTCACAATCTGTCAGGCACATAACTGCTTTGGTTTACAAATAAAGATACTGAGGTATAAAGAATTAGATGTCAGCCAACCTCACGATAAATAGGTGAGCAACTGAAGTCCATTGCCTGCGGAATACTATAACCTGTTCTAAGAAAACTCAGAACCTGAAGACGTATAAGGCAGGGTTGAAGAGCAGACAAGTACTTGCTCTATATCAAGAGTAAAGCAGGAGATCTTCCCTTTTTAGTAAAAGAAACTGGAGAGATCTTAAATAAAAGATATTAAAAAAAAACCCAGCAAACAAGCTAAGATTCAACACAGCTAGGGAGCAATGCTGTTTGGAAGAGAAAAGACATTTTTCACAGAGGAAGTTTATATGGTCATGCGATTTTCTGTAGAAGAGTGGAGGCCTGGAGGAAGCAGAGAGCGAGGGTGTGCTAATTACAGAGCGGAGCAGCCAAAACAAGGGCAAGGTACGTGGGACACCCACAGACTGCAGGTTGCGAAAGGCCTGCGAGAGGGAGAGCAATATTTAAAGATGAGGCGATGGCTGGCAAGGAGGAGTGAGGAAACCAGAGGACTGGCCGAAGAGCAGTAGTTGTCCAAGAGAAGGTCAAATGACTTGCTGTTTGACGGGAGAGGAAAAATCTGTGACCAAAGGTCAAGTAAGGCCAGGTTTCTGCCACTTAACTGTGTGGAAGCAGAAACTGCCAGGAAAGATGGAAACAGATGTGAAGGGCGATTCGAAAGCTTTTATTTTTCCTCTCTGTTGTATCTGGAGGAGTCAGGCCAGGGAAGATAAGCGCAGGATGAGGACAGGAAGGAGAGAAGAAGCACCACAGGTCAGCTGAACGCCAACAGGAGTCATGGCTGACAGAGACAGACGTGAATGGAAATAAATAAATAAATAAAATAAACAGCAATTCCTCATTATATTAACAGTCATGCTGCTGTTCTGCGTTCTTAAGGTACTATAGGCACCGCTAATAAAGCAACAGGATGACCCAGAAGTTGTCTCAAGCACCAGATGCATTTCAGTAGAGCTAAAAGGCAATTCTCTTCTTTCTGAAAGACATACAAATACTAACTAAGGGTATGCAACTCACTTGTTCCTTCTATGCCAATTTATATAAAGATATCAAGTGATTTAAGTTTTTCCAGAGATAATTCATCATCATGCTTAACTGACTATACCATGACTAAAATTACACAATGCTTACACCATTTATAGAATAACTTGCAGAGGGTAGTACCACTAACTCAGACACCACTAAATCAGATACTAAAAACAATTCTGCAAGTAAAAACTACGAACCACTCAGAAGCACTAGACCTTTGGAGTGAAAAATGTTCCTCTTAAATACACAACCAATGGCATTTATAGCTAGTTGGGGGTAGTGATTTTTTTTCAACCTTGCTGTCAGAGACTGCTTAGAAGTCTGCTTAGTAAGTGTTGCTTATCAATGTTATCAGTTCTTATCTTGGAAGACTTCAGTCAGAGTAAAGCCATAACCTTATGCTTTTTTTTTTCTAAACTACATATTTTTATTTTAAAAAATACCACATATAATAAAATACCTAAATATAATATAGAAAACTTCACGTCTTAGATGTATTTTTTAATAAAGCGCCCGGAGTGAAAACACAGGAACTCTGCCATTCAGCCATCACACGTTATGAAGCCTATGGGATTTGGTCCACTCCCACACTGAGAGACATTGTTTGTTTTAGCTTCTTAAAAGTTTTAAAACAAAATTCCTTCTTCAGTCACTTTCAAGGGAGCGCACGCAAACTGGTTCCACAGTGGGAATCTGCTCCACCCACAAAGGGCTATGGGAAAGCAACTACGCATCTTGAGGTATCAGGCCAGGACGGGAAGAAAACATTTACTGGGGCCATCTCCTCTGTGATGATGGCAAAGTGGCCAAGAAGCAATACAAATGGGCAAAAAACTTACATTTTCTGGTGTTCAAAATGTAAGAGAGAGTCAGTTCACATGTTAAAAGTATATTCATTGTGCCTTCAGGCGATTTGACAGCTAATTATAAAGAACAGGGTCACGGTATTTTTCAAAGTTAAGAGAGAGATTTGTGACTTGGCTTCAACAGGAAAACAGACACCCTGAATGCGCATATTTCCACTACGGAGGACACTGTCCTGCTGAGCGGATCAAAACTTCCTTAGAAATTCTAAAAGGTGGAAACATGTACATTCACATTCAACGTGCCGGTTCTGCTTTTGAAGCCAAATCCCAGAGTTATCCATTGAACTGACATGGAAAAATATACAGCTTTAAAAAAAAGATGTGTGAATGTTTGTGTTTTTTAATAAAAAATATACTGCTTTAATAATATTAATAACTATTAAATAACGTAATAAAACTAAGACGAAGCAAAATGAAAGCGAGGGTAGAAATTTTTTGGCTCTTGGAAAGTACCAACAATTTTGAAGTTACTCCCCAAGAGAAAAGAGTTTAATCTTTGACAGTTACATCAACAACACAGAACTGAACTTCAGCACTCAAAACCAGTCCCCTACCAACCACACCTAGCTTTTGAGATGAGTAATAGCATTTTTAGATACTTCAATTTCATTTAAATGTGATACCTATAAGGAAAATAACTAGAAACGTAAGAGCATATAAGGCTTAAGTTCTGTTACTTAATTTTCTACATGACATCCCAGACCCCCCCACTAGCCATGCTCAGCCTCCGGGACACATGAAAAGTACGGTGACAGCAAGTCTCAGCTCTCATCATGATCCCATATTATTGCCACAGGGAAACAATGCAGCTCATGGTGCTGCTAGTGGCATTAAAATCGATACGGCAACATCCTCTCATCTTCTATATCCAGCTGAGCAGTTCTCTCCACTGAGAGCTGCCATTATCTCCGGCCACAAAAAAAGAGACACCATTTTTACTGGCCTAAGCACAGGGGTAAACACAAGTTACTCCCATACTGTACAAATTCTTTTGGCTGGCAAATTCTTATTAAAATATTTGACAAGACTGTGCCATTAACAGTTTGCTTTGTCACAAAATAGTATCAATGGATATACTATTTATCAGTCCAGCTGTACTAATGGTTTAAGTTTACTAGTGCAGTAAGAAGAGTTTAATAATTTGCATGTCATTGTAATTAATTTTTTAGTCTTGAAGAATTAGTGTTTTATGTAAGTGCAGTCCCTTCATTGAAGCTTCTTCCAGATACAATAAAGGGAACAATACTAGAGCCTGAGCATTCTGATGACAGTGAAAAACTCTGCCAAACTATTTTGTTTGGTAACCTTTATTTTCAGAGATGGCAAACATCCAGATCTGAATTAAACCCAGGGAGGATGAGAGTACACCACCTTCAAAAATAAAAATATTTTTAAAAATGAGGCATTACTGTTCCAGTCCTGCAATCTAGACAACACACATTAAAATCTCAAAAAAAAAAAAAAGCACTTTGACCAGATCAGTAAGAAGCACACACCTACTTGCACCCCAGTTTGACATCATTGGCTAGCAGTTCACAGCACAGCGCACAAAGCTACACCTGCAGCCAGAGGACTCTGCACTCAGACTTTCTGTGATTCTTATCATATGGAAACTCTATTAGCACACACAAAAGAATTAGAGGGTTATTAACTTCTATACTAAGCCAAAGTACAAAAACGGGGTAGGACCTGACGTCCATTCTTTTCCTATTTCTCTGTGCTGTTCCTTCCCCTCTTCTTGGGCACATTTTCATTTCAGTATAGGCACCAGAATAGAATATACATTCTAGGTTATATTCCTCTCATGTTGTTTCATATATGTTAATTCTACTATAGTGGAAATAGTAGTTCTTTTATACTTGCTTTCAACAAAAAATCATAGCTGATGTGTCTTGCACAAGTAAAGAATCCATAAGGTATTTATAATCAATATAAGTAATTATAAAAAGCCATCATTTTTCCTTAAGGGAACATGCTAATCCAGTTCTATTTCGTCACATGTAATCTTAAATCAGAGGTTACACTACTCCTTTAAGCAATAAATTCAGTGCAGACAACTAAAAATATTAAATTATTCCTTTCTTCAATATTTTCTCCATGTTAGAATAGAACAGAGGAGATTCAAGGCACATTTTTGGCAAGTTACTTAAAAATAAAACCAACACACATGAGAACAATAGTATAGTAATCAAAGTGGATTAAAAACCCCAAACTGGTCCTATTCCTGCCAAAGGAGGATGGGGGAGAGGAGCCATTTTAGAATTTCTAATTCTTCAGTGCGAGTACAGAGCAACCACTTTCAGAATCCATCCAACTTGCAGCCAGTTCCCCGCCGCCACGTGCTTTATTTACAGCATCCTCATCTTCCCGCAGCTAGAAAGCATGAGAAAGCAATCCGTACCTCCTACAAGAAAGACTTCATGAACCTATCAAATTACTGAATTTTACTTGCTCCTTTTGGCCTTCTTTTTAAACAACAAAAAAAGTAAAATCTATCCAACTTGTGACTTCTAATATGCTACTAACATACAACTGCCTTTCCTGGTCAAGAAGCAGCAAACACTGTACAATGCACAGATCCACTGCACACCTGCAGCCAGATAGTCTGCGAGAGCCATGAAGAAAAATTGTTGGAAGTTGTTCTGTAGCTCTCAGAAGAAAAGGCTAAAGAACAATAAACAATGGTTATTCACCAGAAAGTACACAAGAGCAACCCATACCAACATCGATCTTACAAGCATGACAGCAAGTAAATTCACCTTCCCCTTAGTGCTCTAGAAGGACAAGCATGCAATCATTGACCTTAATGTAGGAAAAAAACCCACAATCTAAGCATCTTCATCATTAAAACTTCGAAAAGGTAAAGGTAGACTGAAATACTGAAATCCCTGAGGATGAGCACTTTCTCATGTAAGTCCATGAAAAAAAAACCAACATACAATTCCCTAGATATGCATAATTAAGAATACATCATTGCCCTTTTCTAACTGAGTGCTTTCCCAGGGAAACTCATCTGTTCTCTAAAAAAAAAAAAAAAAGAGCTCTGGCACAGTCCCATGGCTGGGTAAGCACCTGTCCTTCAAAATTCTGCACTTCTCTCTAGTCCTCCTATTTCTACATTATGACCAGCCTCAACTTAAATTTCTTGCTCTCTCACCCCTTCCCACACAGCCCACACTGTCCCCGCACGCCCACCTTCCAAGCTCTGCGTTACCTGCGGTTTTTCAGATATGCGTACAGTTCTGTAACCTATTCCAAGGGTAAAAAATACTTCCTTGTCCGTAATGCCTCCCCAACCAGAAACAAATAACCTTTCCATAACAAAAACCTTCAGGGAAAGCTTCTCTTCCTCCTGCACAGGTAAACAGCATCCCAAGAGAAGAGCTGTCATTTTCTTTGTCTTTTCCAGCACAGGAATGAACTGTCCCCGCCGAGCATCCTGACCTCAGCCTCTCCAAGTGCCTTCTCACAGCCTTACATCACCTGCCGTGGCCAAAGTCCTGCCCAGACGAGAAATGTCTACCCGGACAGAAGCATCGCCACCCTTTTCCTCCCTTTCCCAGGGCGGGGAGGCCTCGTCCCACCCCAGCCCCGGCCAGAGCCCCTTTCCCGGCAGCAGCGCGTCCTCTGAAGCATTATCCTCCCCGTGCGCGCCGGGGAGCCGCCCTTGCTCCACATTAAGCACATTTACAGGCTAATAGCCACCTGCGATGCCCCCTCCGTCCTCGCAAGGCCTTCGCGACCCACCTCTCCCAGCCATGCTCCCCCCGCCGGGGCGCTCACCGCCCGTTCGCCCTCCCCTCACACCGCTCCCTCCCAGCCCCACAGGCCTCTCGGCGGGTCTCCCCTTCCTGTACGCCCCCGGCGCTGCCCCACGCACACCCTGTCCCCGGCCGAGCGCACCTCCCCGCCGCTGTCACCACCCACCGCCGCGGCCCGGCAAGGCCGCCTCGCCCAGGCCGCTGCCCCCCCCGCCCCCCGGCCGGCGCGGCTCCGCAGGCGAGCCCGCGGCTGGGCAGGCCGCGGCCGCCCGGCTGCGCCGAGCGACGCCGCCTCCCCCTTTACCGTCCGTCGCGGGGCTCGGGCCGGGCTGGGCCATGGCTTCGGCGGGCGGGCGGGCGGCGCCGCCGTGGCCTCCTCCGCCTCCAGCCGCGGCGTCGGAGCGGGAACCGCTACGCCAGGGGGCCCCGGCGAGAGACGGGAGCTGCCGGCCTGGGCCTCCGCCTCCTCCGCCTCATCCTGACAGCGGCCGCCGCCGGCGGGAGGTGGAGGAGGAGGAGGAGGAGGAGCGCCGCGCAGGCGCCCACGGTGAGACCACGGGACCGGCTGCCGCCACCGGGGCTGGGAGGGCCGGCGGCGGCGGCGGGGGCAGGGTGGCTTCTCCTGCGGCGGCCGGCCCCATGCTGAGCTGCTTTGTCACCCAACGGCCGGGAGGGGAGGCAGAGCCGGCCCCGGCGGGGGCCTGGCCGAAGCCTCCGCCCGTGACGGGCAGGGCCGGGATGGCGGCGGGCGGATGGGGCAGCTGAAGGCGCCCGGCGGGGCTCCCGCCGCCCCGGGGCCCGGCCGTGGACCGACCCGCCGCCTGCCCCCTCCGCCCGGCCCCAGGGCCCGGGCCTGGGGGCCCGACTGGGCTCACAGGCCGCAGAGGCATCCGTGGGTCTGCGCTCAGTCAGGCTTGCCTAAAACTGTAGCATTTATTAGTATTTATTACTCAGGGAATTGGTTAAAGTGACACCAACAGAATGCTGTTCTGCTGTATATTCCAGGGAGGGAAGCGGGTGTGACCGGGATGGGGTTGGAAGGAGCCTGTCCCCGGGATCCCTTTCCCGCTGACAGCCAGGATTTCATGGTGCGTAGGTCTGTTTTGATGGAGGAGGTTATTAATTCTTCACCTAATAGGGAGATCGTGCCTAAACTCCAGGTTTTTACCAATAAAAAAGCTGATTTACTTCCTTTGGGCGCATGTAAAATCACAGAAAGCCATGTTGGAGTGGGTAGTAAGATACCAAGGCCTGTCAAGGGCAGGATCTGTTACAGCTTGCCTTTCTTACAGATTGCATACCCTAAAACCCAGTAATTTTTAAATTGGGCCTCACAGGACTTCGCCCTTCCCCTCACTTGTTGCCACAGTTTATCAGGCCTTGCTATCAAAATAGGTGGTATGGCAAGACATGGGGTTCTGCATTTTGTATTAAATTCTTGCTCAGTTAAACCAAATACAAACTTGAAAGAGGGAGTCTTTGAAAATTAATCCTTTACACTTTGCGTATTATGATCAGTTGAGGTAAATCTTTCAGTATTTGCTGTTGTAAAAAGCAGGTTTAAACTAAAGACTTAACTTTTCAGTGTTAGCAACTTAAGTCGTGTAGAGCTTTCTCTTCATAGGTATTTGGAGAACCCAGAGCTGCAGATTGCTCATAGAATTGCTGGCTTAGTGACAAAATGATCAAAGGACTAATATCTATCGCTTGAGGTACATTTCCAAATTTCTTAGCTCCTGCTTAGGCTTTTTTAGAAGTAGCTGTATATTAGAAGCATTCAACATGTAAATCCTTTTGAAAATCTAGTCCTAACTGTGGGAACTGAGCTCTTGAAACTCTGTCCTCGTGTGTGTTCATATGGGTACCCCAAACCATCTGTATTAGCAGCTACTTTCATCTTGTTCACATCAAGGCAAAACTCCCACACGTTTTGATCGGCCCAGGGTCAAACCCTTATGCATCACTCCTGCTGCAAACAGAAAGTAAGATAATATCAAACTTGATATCTGTTGTACCTACAAGCGCTTATTAAGGGATGAATATCATATCCCTTCCATCACTTCCATTGCCAAAATATTGACTATTGGAATTGCAACATTTCAAAATCTGCACCAGAACTCCTGAGCGTACATATTAAATGGGATTTATACAGTAGTTTGAAGAATAGGAAAACTCCCAAAGGGCTTGTACTTTTTTTTTTCCTTCTTGTTCTCCAATCTAAAGATGTACTAGCTTTATAGGCATGGTTCTTACTTAATCTTTCCTTCTTTTTCTGGACAGTAATTGAACTTGACAGAGACAAAGGCTTATGTAGTATCTAGTCACAGTGTCTTGGAACCTGGAACAATGGGGTAACTTCCTCTGTGCCTCCCAAAATGTCCTGTTTCATTCTAATCACTTGTAGTTCTTATAGCCTTGATCTCAAAGGATTTTCCAACGTGACTCAGCTAAACTTTAGAAGAGGTATGCAAAGTTTAACAGCGGTTTGCAGTCATAGGAACAGGTCTATTGCAGTGGCAGAGCCAGCAGAGACCAAAAGTCCTGAATTCCAATCCCTATGCTGTAAATGTTGGACGAGCACAGTATTATTGAGTCAGTGAGACATGGGTCTGATCTAGGGAGCTGCAGGTGGGCAGAGACTATTTCTGGCATAAACTTCTCCAGAAATAATAACACTCCTAGAATCCCATGCATTTTTATCAAATATATTTGGCCTTAAAAGTCTATCATAGGCGTGTTTAGCATCAGTACCACAAGCAGGAGACACAAGTTAGTGGAAGATGCATCTTCCTGGAGAATGTGTGTTGTGTTAGTACAAGCTGGAGGAGTAGCTGTCACCTTGCACTCTGCCTGAAATTTAATCTTGCAGGCTTGCTGAAAAAGATAAGTTTGCAGCTTTTATTTAAACAGTAACATCCAGTGACAAGCAGTGAGTGTGTATACTTGGTGGTTGTCTGGAGACCAGGAGTAAACTGAGGGGAACTGGTTGGTTGGTTGGTTGTAAAGAGCATAGTGAAGTAATTTACATAACACATCTAGGAGAGAAGTATTTTCTTTTTGCCTGAGGAAAATAAAACAAGTAGCAAAAGAGCTAATTAAATCTGTTTTCCTAATAGATCTGTCTTGTGGTTGACTGACTTCCGTGCTTATGAATACTCCAAGTTCCAAATGAAACTTTTCCTGCCTTTTTTTTTTGAGCGTGTAGAAGGATTTTTCTCTTTCTGTGTCTTTGCTTTTTCTTTTTTTTTTTCTTTAATTGGGGCACTTTAACCTTAACTGAAGCATCTGTTTTCATTAGGCTTTCAAGACTGTAATGATCACAGTCTTTATCTGTGAAACTAGTCCCAGGTCCTAAGTCTGGTTGAGTTACCCTGGCTATGTCCCAACTCCATGTCAGGACAAGACCGAATTACCTACATTGTAGTACCACTTGCAGCAAAGTACACAGCGCTGGGGAAGTCACTGCACACTCCAGCAAGTCCCTTCGTGTGGATGATCAGAAGGCCAGGGCTGAGATCAGACTGATGAAGAGTGTGATCACAAAAGCTTTGTATTCATAGGAAGCAAGGCTAATAAAATGCAGTGCTAATTCCCTTAGTTTGGGATGGTACAAGATACTATTGTTTTATACGACAGCTAAGCCAATTCTACAAAAAAACAGAGTCTTTAAAGAGATAAACTAAAGTTCTGGACTAGCAAGGCCAAGTCTACATCTGGTGTGAATTCAGTGGAAACAGGCTGATGTGTGGGAAATGAGGAGCTGGCCTGTAGCACAGAATCAAAATGGAGATCAAAACCACCCTCTGAAGTGTGCTGTTTCACATTTATGATGCTTTACTGGCCTACTGGCCACAAAGAAGTTTGATTCCGTTGTGCACTGTATGGTAGGAGTATGCAGTGAATTACAGGCCCTGCTCCCCAGTGTAGTTCATGTCATAAACCACCCACTGTTTAATTCAGTTCATCCAAAACAGCTGAGTAACAAGGTAGATTTGGGAAGCGGCTTTGTGGGTTGCCAAGACTAAGACTCCACTGCACTGGTAGGGGATGAAAATTGCAGAACTGAGGACTCGCCTGAGCCAGAAGAACTAATTTCAAAAGCAACAGCTCACCTATCCCAGATGACTCTACCTGTAGGTGTTACACAGTGAAGATTTTGGTAACAGACTCCTTCACTGGACAAACCATGAAATGACTTTGTCTGTGGATGAATGCAACAAGAATGGTTTGAATGTGGAGAGTAAACATGTGACCAGAAAAAATTGTGTGTTCTTAACTCCAGGTGAAGCCCAGGGAAACAGAAGTTGCACAGATCTTTAAGGAGGGACTCAGCTGCTCGCGAAGCAGGCCTTGGGTCCATTCAAAAGGCAAGTAACAGATTTGTTCTTCTAGCAAAAGAGAAGAGGAAAACCAGAATTTATTGCTTGCACTTTATATAATTCTAAGTTTGCCAGAGTTTGTCTACTGTTTTTCTCACTTTTTTATTTGTTTAAAATAAAGAAGTGTTCAGAGTTTCCTAATGTTTAAACATTTATTTTCCTTTTGTTGAGATTGATGGGTCATTAGCATTAAGTATTAGTTCTGCAGTTATGAGTGTTTGTGGGCTTTAGTCCTTTCGTTTTAATGCAAAGCTTTTGGAGAAAATTTACATTCATCTAAGTATTACCATAAAGAGGTTGGTTAAAAATCCCAAACCAGTCATGCTCTTTGCTTCAAAAGTTATTCTGGAATGCAAGGAATTCAGTCTGGAACAATTACATTATTTGCAATGGTAACTTCTCAGCGAACCCTGGAATAGTTTATGTGGTTAAAAACCTTTTCAAGAGCAATTGAAAAATTATGTTATCCCATCTATTGTTTAAAGGATTCCATGTGGTACAGTTCTTTGAATATATGGGAAGCAAATGAAGCCAAAAATGAAAATTTGGCAGGCAAAAATCGAAGTGCTTGCATTGGCCCTAAATCTAGATATATGCTCATTAATGATCTCATTTGAAAGATGTCTATATTAAGATTTGAAAGCTCTCTGGGTTCCCAAGGGGCAAGCTCATTGAATATTGTGATGTACCATGAAACTAAACAATTTTTCTTACCACAAAATAACCAAGGAATCAGAAACTCATTCTGTATGCATAACAAAGGACACACTAAGAGCATAGTCTTTTGGGTAACCTTGCTCAGCAATACTTCATTAGAACTGTCATTGCAGGGAGGCACAAAACCAACATTGCTTTGTACTTACACACTCCTTTTGTTGGAAGATCTAAAAATATGCCATAACCCATTCAGACTCACTATACCTGTATTAACAAAGTTATCTGCATCTGTCCACGGACACACAGAGAAGGGTGCAAAGGGGTTCAGCAAATATTCTGACAAACCTTCCCATAATGGTTTAAAGTGCCCTATAGCCTGCTCTGCCTTTGTGTTAGAGGTAACTGTTGTAGGGAAGCAGAGGGAGTGGAGTGTAAGACTGTGCTTAGCCATGCGGTGTTTAGCCTTAGCCCACATCTGCTTCCATCAGTGATTTACGCAGAGATGCTGGCCTTTGTATTGCAGTAGTTGAAGTGTGGATGCACACAGTCCTCCTGCCAGCTCTGTTATTGTAGCAGGATTTTATAACTGAGGAGAGCGGGCACCAGCAAAGGCCCGTGTCAGTCACCACGCATTCATCAGACCTCACCCAGCAGAGCCCAACTTGATCCAGCAGCCGGGACAACAAGGGTAATGGGACCCCAGAGACAAATCCCTTGTTTTTGACTCTGTTCGTGAGATTATACTTTTCTTTAAAAAACTTGAAATAACAATAGGGAGTTCTGCTTTATTGAGGCTGTTTTGCACGCAAGTATTGCATGTAGTAGCATTTTTTCAAAACAGCAGACCACATTAGCATCTCATGCATTCAACTTCCTAATCTTGAGAAGACCAGTTCATTAACATCAACAAGGTGAGTCATGTCAGATCTGCAGGATTGGGCCTTTTTTCTCATTTTCTTCCTCTGAGGCATAAGCAGATCAGATATCCCATGAATTCTAATGATTGCAATGCCCACTTGCCAGGGGGAGGAGGGAGTGTTGCAAGTACCGTAGAATTCATTGTCCCATGTGTGTTGTCTTAAATGGTGTATACAAAAGATTTCCATGTTAAGACTTCAACCGCAGTGCTCGTTTTGGAGTGTTTTATTAATCCAACTGTTAACTCTCAGTATGTCCCTTTCAGAACTGTCTTTGGAGATACTTAGAAGAACATGATAGTCAAGAAGACTGAGCAGTCTTTGTGTAAACAATGGACCAGGCAGCTGAAGAGATGCCATAGGATTTCAGAGGATCGCCAAATCTTTGCAAATCCTTCAGCTGAACAAGCCCACCCTTCTGAACAGTTTAATCCAGGTAGGATTGGTCGAAGCTCCAAAAGCATAGCCTCCAGGTGGGACTCTTCAGTGATTCCTGAGCCTTTTCTGGGGCTCTGCCTATTCCTGTATGTCCGGGGGTGGACCAACCCAAATACTTGTTAATACCAGTTTAAATCCCACGTCTTAGGTCAATGGGTAGACCCAGCTAGTCCAGCTGTTTGTTATCAATGCCATCCCATCCTTATGAATCGTTTTATTCCCTGTTTTCCCTGATTTCTCCTAAGTGTCACAGTGGTCTCTCTATTTGCCTTGTTATTTCACTAGAGTGCCTTTTCCAGACCTATGTCCTTTAGATGCAGACACACAAAATATTTTCTACTTCTGTAGCACCTTTCAGTGCAGAAAGAGCCTTTTAGTAGAGCCAGAGGAGAAGAAATTATTTCAGATTTACAGGCTGGGAAGACCCAGAGAGATAGCCTGATTTGCCTGGGGATACACAAAAGACAGCAATAGGGGGGAAAAACTGAACATGTATCTCCTATCTCCCTATAGCTTTTTTTGCCATAAAGTATATTTCCTTTGCTTATTCATCACACCTTTAAAATATCATAAAGTTTCTGACCTTCTTCGAAAAATAGCTTAGACAAACATCTATTGTAAAATGAATATTTCTTCGTAGGTAAAAAGATCAAATGAACTCATTTGCTATAGAATCTGTTTGATTCTCTCAAAAATGTTTGCTGCTGAGATATGCCTTCCTGCCTTACTCTTTCACCTTTCATGCAGCATTAAGAAGCTCCCTTCTCCTCTGAGACCACAGGAGGTTTTACATTATGTTGTTAACCTCCTTCAGATCATCTCCTCCATGCACAATCCGAGTTACATTTACATGCAGCCATAATGTCATTCAGCCCACTTTATGCCACTTGCATCTCTTTTGTTGCTATGGGGAACACTGATAAGGAACCAATTAGCAAATAAAGTATTTGAGGAGGAATGTGAAAGCCACTACTGGGTGTATTTGTGTGTAATAGGCAGTGACATTTTATTTGGCATTTGTCGTTACCTACCTGAGCTTCTTCCACTGCAGCTTCAGCTACATTCCGTGTAGTCAAAACATGCTCTTCCCACAGGACTTGGGGGCTTAGACATGTAACCGTATCTGACCCTGGGGAATTTTTGCAATTCTCATGAGAAGGGGGAGCTTGCTTCCTTTGAAAGTGCTTTTGCTGGCATGAAAATGCAAAGAGCACCATCCAGTGTCTAATCAGAGTAAATACAGAGAAACTCAATGGCATTCATACAAAGCCGTCTCTGCACATCGCATAGTCAAGCTACACCTGGTGGGGCTCATGATGATCTAGAGGCTACACCCAGTTATAGAAGGAACTTGTAAGGGAAGACTGGCAAAGTTGTCAACCTTTCAGGAAGATGTGAGACAACCTGGAAGATCACGTCTTTTGAAGAATAGCTGTATCCTGAGTTGGAATTATTGATGATTGACAGAGCAAAAGACACAAGCAGGAGGAAGTGGAGGGGGCAATAGGTGAGGCTGGTCAAGAAGAGTATGCAAACTAAGTCCATGAAGAGAAGGAGCCACGGCAGAGAGAGAAAACTGGACCAGATCCTTATCCTGTGATCCTTCCCCTTTGCAGAGTAGAATCAGCAAAAACAGGCTAGGAAGTTGCACTGGCGGCTGAGAAAATAAGGGAGAAGTGACTTCAGCTGCCACTGCCCAGTCTCAATGGCTTGTATTGCTTGACAGATGTAGGTAGTCCCGGATTTCAAGATGGAAAATTATTTGGAAAAAAGTTTTGCACAGAAGTGTGCAATAAGTAGTAATTCTTCTTATTACCTATGGCTACAGGCTTTTGTGGGCTAGAGAGAAGGAACTAATAGGAGAACAAGGAGTCCATGAGGCTAAAAATGGGCAAGGAAAAATTAATATAATCTGCAAAGAAGTGATACCCAAATAGATGTCCAAGAAAAAGCATGCAACTTTTCCATGGACTAAGTAGTTGTGCAACAATCTATTGAAACTCTAGGTAAACAAGGAAACGGGAATGTTTGGTGTATTAGGAACATGATCTTTGTTAATCAAATATGCTGAGTGCTCCACTTCAGCACAATGTTTGTAGTAACATATCACTAATATATCCTCTCTAAAATCAGACTTTGGGCTGGCATAAATTAGAAATGCCAAATCAAATGTAATCAAAGACAGCTCCTCTGTTGTGTTCAGCATTCCCAGTAACAACTTAGCATGTGTTTGCTCTTACTCTTTTTATATTGGACTTGCAGAGCAGAACTTACTTCTTTGATTAATATTAAACCGTTTGTTTGTGCCTGTGGCAGAAGTGCCCAGATGGAGTGGTTTGAATACTGAAAACAGGAGAAGCATTTAATGTTCTATGGACCTCTGTTAAAGTTGTCTGAATAGAACATCTGGTATCAAATCTTTGGATAAATCAGTTTCTGCAAATATTTGGACCTGCTCTGGGTCTGTGCTTTGTTCCAGCTTTACGTTCCCTCTCTTGCTTCCCTGTTTCTAGAGCCAGTAGAGGATGGTTTATTGCCTGGTGCAACCCATTAAAGTCCTTTTGTTGGGACTTGGCAATTAGTTGAGCAGAAAGAGTATAAAAATCACTTTGACATCTGTGGGGGTTGAAATGGCAACACTGACTTAAGATCTCCCTGAAAGGCTTTTTATCTGTCCACAAGGTGATGGAGAAAGAAGAAAGAGTGGTTATCCAGAGACTTAGGGAAGATATTGCCTGATGTGTCTGCAGAGTGTAACCCCGTTGGAGAGTTTTTGTCTGTGTAAAACGTCTCTGCCCCCAACAGGGACCTGGTGTGGATTTATCCGTGCAAGACCTCCCTGCCAGGGGAAATGAACGGTATCCCACTGCTCAGCACTGACAGATCCCACTGCCAGCCCTGCTTTATGTGAAAGAAAACGTCCTGCAGAGTTGAAGAGTGAGGAGGGAAATGGGAGCTGTTGTCATGTTGTATGACTGATACCATACAACAGAATGAAGTGCCCGTACTTAAAGAGATCCACAGCCCCAGCCTTCCAAATCACATGCCACTGCTGGGCACAGTGAGGAAGGGCAGGCTCACAGGTTTTTCATTTCAGTAACTGAGACAGCAGAGGCGAATTAAGGGCTGATGCACGTGGACTGCCTAATTTAGAGGTGTTTGAGATTAACTCCTTTCACTTTAGGAAGTGTTTCAGCTAAGACAGGCTGAGCACACAGAGCTCCCGTTACCTTTCCTGGGACTTAGGACACTTGGCTCCGTTCCTGGGCAAATTTTCAGATTAATGGTGTTGCAAATTTACCTGTGCAGAGGCTCCGACTCCTGGGGCCATGGAAGAGCATCATATGGGAAATTCTAAGTTGCATTCAGAATATTGTGAAGCCACTGTGAATTATATTCCTTTAAGATGTCTTGCTATGTTTAAAAGGCTGATTTTCTTTTCTTTTGTCTTGTTTTCAGGCTTGATACATCAAGCAAACTTCAGTGGAGTTATTCGTGCCTCACACCAATGGTAAGAGGAAAGAGGAGCAACTTATTCATGTTTAATGTTATTTTGTGCCAGATATTTTGCTGGTAGAAATCCATAGCTCCACAGGCACCAATTTCTTCAGGATCTGGAATGTCTGGCCCAATTTCTTTCTCCATTCTGGACGGTCTGTGAAGAAAACTGCTTTATTTTGCAATATTGAATATTCATGCTGGGAAGTTAAAGGCAAAAACGAAATAACGAGAGACAGGGTCTCTAATAAGCTTCCTGTCACATGAGGCTTTGGTTCCATTGAAGCAGATGTGGTTACTGACTTGTTGCCAAAATGTTTGTTGAGTGGTGATTAGATTCTGTCATACTGATGTTATCTCTCTGTGATCTCATTCAATACAAGTAGTTCTGCAAACAGTGAAATCTTTTTTCCTGTGGATTTATATCTTGGATTTTCGGCATGGATTCGGCATGGTGTTTCGGCATGGGTTCTCTGATGTTTAATGGGGATTGAGTTCATTTTATCCTGTTTCTTCAATGAGGGATGAATAATCTGACTTCTTTACTTGGCCATCTACTTTCATAAATCTTGCAGGAATTAAATATCTCAAGTATGTCAAATTTGAGTGGGAATTATGAACTAGTTCCAAAGTTATTTGGGGCCAACTCATGTAAACAAACATGAACACAAGTCTTATTTTCTTATAAAAGCAAAGGGTAAGAATCAATTTTTTAATATTTTGTCCTTGTATATTACCTGCTTGATTCTATTCTGTTTATTTGTGATCAATCACATAAGATACGATTTATTTGTAAAGTTGTATGAAATATGGGAATTATTTTGCCACATTGAACGTGTATTAAAACATGATTAATTTATACTTGTTATGGGCTGCACAAGAGACTACATTCTTTGTTTATTGTCCTTGCTTGAGCATGGGAAAGAGGTGACATGCATTTTACATGACATGTTTGCACAGGCAAGTGCAGAGAAAGAACAAATTGTTTTTCGTTTAGAATTAGACCTCACCAGTTCCGATTTGGAAAGGAAGAATAGAAACCTGGAATTGAAAATGACTTTTTGGGTTGCTAAATCCAGTCTTCTGCTTCTGCAGTGAGCCAGGGTCCCTCTTTTTCATAAACAGATTGTTCCATTCAAAAATATGCTGTTTCTTCCTTGTTATCTCTCCTATCCTCCCAATTTCCTACTTTATTTCAGCATTTGCTCCATAATTTCCTTCTTTGGATAGGAAGAAATCTTCTAATATCCGTGGTTAGTTTATGCATGTTTGTTCTCATTCCAGGAACATCCCTTAGGTTGCTTCGTTCTTTTCTACCATTCAGTTCTAACTAAACTGAGATGGTGCACGTGCTCCGCTGTGCAAAGTCCAGTAAGGGAGGCAGGAGTTAGTCTTCATAGCCAGCCTTTCACTTATTTCCCTCATACTTTAGCTGTTTAGAGCAAATTCTTCATGCATTTTTCATGATAAATCACATTAAGCAAAGAGAAAGTTCCTGTGGATCATAGATAATTTGAGAAACTGGTCAAGTGAGAAGGGTGGTAGTAAGGTGATCTGTTGCACAGCCTAAGGCGGTCATAGGAAAATGAAGGATAACATGAAAAAAGTGAGGAAATCATAGCCATTTTAGCTTGTTTGTACTAAATAAGAGGCCTGAACTCTTTCCCTGTTCCTTCCATGTTGATCTGTCAGACGTTGATAACATCCAGTCAAGGCTTCCTGTGGTTTAACAGGGGTTCCTTGGGGCCTGACCTGGGAAGCTCTTAAGGTTCTCTGAGTTTCATGTGAAGGGTCAGGGTTCTGTACCTTCAGCAAAGCTAACTTTTTTTTCACATCCTTCTCAATGACAAAAAAATTCTATCTTGATTTTATTCGTTTTACTTGTATAACATGTCCGATTGACCTTATCATCATCTCTGATTAATAACCCTACTAGCCATTCAAACTCTCTGCTTATTTTTCCCATTGGAAATGTAACTTTTGCTTCTTATAGATTAAGAAATGGTTATATGGCTATTAAAAAAATATCAGCAAGATTTGAGAAAAAAACTTTTAAAGAATCACAGTGCTTCTTTCAAACCTCCTTGATGCATTTTAACTAAAGAAAAATGATACCTATCCAATTTTCTGCTTACATCTTGACAACAGACGTGTAAGAAAGACAACTCTGGAAGTCTCTCTTTTTAATCTTTTGCAAGGTTAGTTTAGTATGCTTCATGTAAATGAACAATTAATTTAAAAATGAAAAGCGTGAAGAGGGAAGGCAATAATCCAAGAGGTAGAAGAAGTAGATGAGACAAGAAGGTAAGAAGTAGGTCAGACAAAATTTGATGTGTTCAGCTTCACTTTTGCCAAAGTAAAAGGTGGCATCTGTTTATGGTTAAAGCGAAGCTATCATGTGGAAACAGAACAAGAGCTAGAGATCAGAGCTCACTCATCTTCTATTGCGAAGTAGCCAGATTTTTTCATTATATTTGATAATGGCAGATTAAGCCCTTGAATCTGAGTTGGATCTCTGAAAGGTCCTAAGAAAGAAGGCAATGGAAATTTTAAATGCAAATTTTGGGACTGTGGTTGTTCTTGCTATGGCGCTTTTCCTTTAGGAGACCTTGTCAGCTGGAACTAGTGTCTGTATTATGAAGTGACCCATGTGTCGGTCCTAAGCAGCCACGCTTGGATGCTGGGTGCGGAGGCCTGCTTCAGATTCTTTAGATGTGAGTGATTCCTGAACTATGCTTATCCTGGTCCCCAAGAAAACATATCGGCAGCCAAAGATAACTGGAGTGGAGTCTGGCTAAACTCATCATCTTCCACATTGGTCCCCTTCCTCCTCTGAGCCTCACCCTGTCCCAGGGGTCTGCAAGGGTGTGTGTGGCGGGCAGCCATCACCCAGGAATCTCCCCTGCCTCTGGCAGATTAAGATTGGGAGGGATCTTTCCTGTTTTCTGGCCCCTTTGAGGACTGACAAAAGGAAGCCAGACACAGCCTGGAACTTGTGCCAAAGTCTCCCAAGTCTTTGTTAACTGGCAGGATGGTGGATTATTGGCCAGTGGTGTCTGGGTGTGAAAAAACAGGAAATCAGATGGAGTCTCAAGAGTCTAACAGGAACTGCAGATGGTTGGGGATGAATGTCCCGACTCACTTTTTTGGAATATTAAACTTTAACAAATGATGTAACAAAGAGCAATCCACAGCCACATAGCATATGCTCATATCACCAGAGCCGAAGCGCACACACATTCCTGCTCGCCACACAAGTGCTGTTAGTGATCTCTTTGCCGTGTTATTCCACCTTCATACTTTGATTGTTAGCCTGGCTACAAGAATATACTGTGTTGTCAGCTTATCTCACCTTTCTCTGCCTAAGCCATTGACCATTTTCAACCACATCTGATAGAATGAGAGAAGCCTCAAAGTTATGAAATTCCTAAAAAATTCATTACTATAGGTAGCCATGTCTATATAGAGAATAAGGGAGGAAGACCCTTCTAAGAAGGTCAAAAATCTACACTTGGGTAAATCCTCAAGACACAAGTTTGTTGGAAACTGGACTTCAACAGCACTTAGCATAAAATGCTTGTTTATCTAATACTACTAGGTTTTTCTGGGACTGGCAAATGAATTATTTAGTAATGGAAACTACGTGTTTATCTGTTTGGTTTCTGTGGGTTCATGTTATAGAAAACTGTAGGAGTGTCTGTAGGGACACAACTGCCTAACTTTATGTCATAGACCTTGTGTTGTAACAGGACACAGAAATTCCCACTTAGCTGAGAAGAGAGCATGGAGTGTCAAGTTTTAGCTTTTATTGCTAATGCTTTGTAAAATAACCTTTATGGTCTGCGGACTCAGACCTGTGCAGGTCTGTGTGACCTAAGATGTATTCCACCACTACCGTATTTGTACATCTCTTTCCAGTTTCTGGATATGAAAGAAATTAAAGGTCCAAAAGTTCAGCTTTATGTTAATAGATCCAGATATACCCAATATTTAACTTCTCTGGACAAAGGAACTGCATCAAGGGTTGGCTTGTCCTGTTACGTTGTGAAGGTGTCAGCACTGTGTGCTGCAAAGCTTCATGCAACCTTAGGGGAAAAAAGAAAAAGAAAAAAAAGCCAAGTGCATGCTCAATGGAAAACAGATGGAGTTTTCATTAGATATTACTTTTAATGATCTGCTTTAAAAGTAAAGATACACCATTCCAAGCAGAAGGGCCTCCTGATAGCTTTGTTTAGGTCCCAGGGTCATCATCTTAGCTACAGATAGGATCACAAGATCTTTGTATCCTTAGGAGTTCCACTCAAACTTGCCTACCATTACTAGAATTCCAAACACAGCAAAACAATTTTGGGGCCTTAACAATACTTTTCCCTAAGATATATCTTTATTTAATGATTCAGAGTTATTATGGGCCTGGCAGTTGGTTTCTCAGTTTCTGGGTAAGCTAGGTCAGAATAAAAAGCCTGGAATATTCATTGCAGGGTAGACCTTTCGCTTCTTTGAGGGCCTGGTCTTCCCAGCCAACTTTGGTGTGACTCCTCCAAGTGGTCATACTGGCTGTGAGAGATTACCCCAGCAGTCTAGAAAGCCTGAAGGTCCTTCCTAAAAAGATGAACCCTGCAATCTGTGCCTGTAGGTACTAAATCAGCTTTTGACAAGTAAAGAACAATGCAGTCCCAGGGCTTTAGGAATAGATGGTTGCTGCCAAACCACAATAAATGCTTTTGTCTGGAACTCATGGAACAGTAACATAGCAATGGAGGGTGTACCCTTGTCTGTTATTCCCTCTGAGCAAATTCTCAGAGACATGTTACCAGGATTCAGATAGATTTCATGGAACTAGTAGAGAAATAGGCTTTCATTTCCTTACAAAGGGAGAAAGAGACAATGGAACTCAGCAAAACATATGGCTTTTTTTTTGGTCCTGTCTGAGAGTTATGCAAGCAAACCCCAGTGCTCATCCTCAGACGGTACTCTCTGTAGGGAGACTCACGTGAGGAAATTAGTGTTACCTTTCTTCTCTTACAAGCTGACAAAATTGTTTTACTTCCTCTGCATATGTATAAATACAACCTATGTCTTCAACTGATCTCCAGCTGGAGACTATGAATCAGAATCCAAGGTTCTCAAAGTTGAAGGACATTTGGAGCTGATGTTCTGGTTTACTGGCACCTCTGTAGAAAATACCTACACAAACAAAAAATGCCTGCATGAATAAAAAAGAAATAATCCTCTACTTTTCATAAAAGAGGGACTAGAAAGATCAAGTACAGTGACACTCCATACTAACTATTAATTAAGCACCATACTGAAACCAAGTAGTTTTTTCTGACTCTGTTAGAAAACTTCTTCAATTCCCAGACTAGAGTTATTACTGACTAGTTTGTTCACGTCTATTATTGTGCCAAAGCTGTCTTTTAGTTCTAATTATATACAAATAGAATGGGAGCCTGAATATTAGGTTTTTCCTGGATTTTGTCTTTTGCAGGGAAAAAAAAAAGAGCTTAAATATAAGGTCACCTTGTATTCCAGGTCAAATGATTTCCTCCTACAATTCAAGGCAGGGGGAGAATAAGCAAAAGGAGCAGATGATAAGAGAGTGCTTTATATTTAGGCTTGTGTAACTTATATTTTTGGTCCAGCCTTTCAGCAACAGCATCCCTGCTCTGATGATTGCTCCTGTTATCTATGTCCAGGTAAATACAGTCAATTTTCTTTCTTTGTGATATATTTGCAGAAATCAAGCATGTGCCCCCTCTCTCTCTATGTTGTTAGAGTGAAAAAAACAAATGTTTCTCATACAATTGTTTCCTTCTTCTTCAGCCACTCAAGTGTCCCTTTCCTGACTCACTGTAGCTTTCGGAGCGTGGGTGACCAAAGCTGTACACCATTTGCACCAAGCCAGATCCATCAGACTGGTGATTATAACAGGAGGTAAGAGGTTTCCAGATGCTGCTGTCTTTGAAGAGGACTGATTTTCTGAGGATGAATTCTCAGCAAATTCTAAGGAAATGCCTTTAAGAGGTATCTAGTTATGTAAACCTCAGCCACTCATGAGGGAATCTTGTTCTAAGTAAATAACATAAGATGGATCAATGCAAAAATATAAATCTGAACTAACAACAGGCCTGCTTCATACATGGGAATTACCCCCCAGAACTGCCTGGAGTAATAGCATATGGTGTCTTTTATCCACAAGTGCGACGGTGTCTGTGTGTGCGTGCAGAGCGCTGACTAAAACTGTGTGAGCTACTGTTAGAGTGTTTCTAGCATCTCGGGAAAGACAACTTCTCATCAAGGTAGATTGATCTGTTGGGGAATCTTTGCTGCACCACTGAAGTATTCCACCACTGAAGTATTCCACTGGAGAAGTGGTAAGAGGAGATACTCACAACTGACCTCCAGAGCAAGGTACTGCTGTTGAGAATTGAGTAGTTTGAGATCTGATTCCAAGAGGTCCTGGATACCTTCTAGAAGTTGCTTCCTAAAGTGTGTGCACATTGGCACCCTACATATTTTAAACTGAGCATGCAAAAACACAGCATGGATGGGCATTCTTAAATGTGGTGGCCTACGTGACTTCCTCATAGTCACTTGGCAGTTCAAGAATAGAAATAGGAACACAGGGTTTCTTATGTCTATTGTGTCCATTAGAACAATACTGCTGAGAGCAACTGAGACCAAAGGCCTGGCCTTCAAAATATATGACTTGAAAGGAAAGCTGCATTTTTTTGGTAAGGTCCAAATGTATTTCATTCGGCTTTGCTGCTAATTCCCAACGTTTGGTTGTAAACAAGTATGATTTTTACCCTGGAAGCCACACATCTGGATTGCAGTGCCTGTAACTGTTTTCATCATCACAAGTAGTTATTGGCTTCGTAATGTCCTGTGTGTGCAGAAAACAGCTTGTAAGAGGTAACCTGAGCAAACTCTGTTTTATAATTGAAGAGCTTAAATGTCTAAAATCACCAGTCTGCAAGATAGCCACAGCCATTAACTTTCTATATATGACCTGAAGTCTTAAAATTCTGCATTTCTAGCCCTACAGAGTTCTTCTAACTGCTCCCTATCAAATTTCCCTGCTGACTCTTTGTCCAGATAGGTCAGCTGTCCAAAGAATGATGTACCAACTACTTTCATGTGAGGTGAGGGTGAACTTGAGTAGAGCTGGCCTATAGCCGTAAGCCTTTTTGTAGCTATACAGCAATAAAACTCTGCAAATAATTTCTGTACATCATAAATATAGTGCTGTAAGCTGTCAGGATTATCAATACTCAATGCCAAGTGACAAAATAATGTTACACCTGAATAGCTTGTGTTTAAGTAACAGGTTATTTTCTCACCACACAGTTAGCTTATCCTGGAGTCTTTGGATTCTGCACTGTGAAGGTTGAATGTATTTGAATTAATTAATATTTAAAATGTTCTATGTCCCCGACTATGTCCTCAGTTTCCCAAACCATGACAATGCAGGTGATCACAGAAAAGCCACTGGAACAAATAGCCACTGAATTCCAGTATGGACAAGGAACAAAAAGAAAGGGACAGGGAACTCAGAGTCTTCCCATTTGTGCACAGTTCACACAAAGCAGGGTCTGGGGGTACATGGCTGGTGGCAGAATGAGAAGGGGACACGAACTGTTCATTCTAAGGGACTGAGGACACCTGGAGAAGGCTACATTTGTTTGGAGGAATTGACAAGACTTCACTGGTTCTCTGCCTTCCCTTCCACTTCTTGGAAAGGTCATCCAAAAAGCCTTTCCAAACTTCCAGGCATGGTGGTAAGGTCCTCAGTGTGAAAGAGTAAAATAGAGTGCCTTTTTTTTTTTTCACAGCTTTTGCTGCAAATTTGCTGTTATCTTCTGCTCCTAAATTGTTCCTATTCCTAATTAAACCTGTGCCTTGCCAACTGACTTCTGTGTAACCTGTGGCTGATAACCTCATCTTCCCAGTTTCCTTTACATTTGTCTGGGCAATTCTTTGCTCTGACAAGCCGAAGTATGGACAGTGCCATAGAACAGTCACTTATTAACCATATCGCTTCAAGCAAACAAATAGGACCGCACACCCCCAGTCTGGGTAACACCGTGATGTGGCGTTGTTTGAAGCTCTGCAGATGTACTGATAGCACAGGGAAGGCAGGTGTAAAGGGCAGCGGCAGAGACGTAACATATGTTCATCTGGCACTCATGTACCCCTCTTCTAACTGGGCGTCTCTGTTGACCTGTTTCATAAATCATTAATAAATGATACTTCTGAATAAATATTTTCTCTGTATCTTCTCCAATACTAAGGATTAATTTTGCATGGGTCTATGCATTTACTCTGTTCTTCACCAGTCACAGAAATTAATCTCTTGGCTAGATTTTATGAATGATGTTCCACATTTACTACATATTATGACCTTTCTGGATGATATAAAGTCAAGTCTAGGGATCTGTCTTTGGTTCTGTCTAACAGTATTTTTCTTCTCTAATGGACAATGTGTTACAGTATTTAGATACCTGTAATTTACATCCTTTTTTGAGTTTAAAGTAAGATCATGATTAACATTTTATATGAGGCAAGGTGGTGAATAGGAGAGTTCATTGACTTCTCAACCTTGGAATCACCCAAACACTGGTTTACATTCCAAATAAAATATTTGGTGGGTTTCACACCAGTCTTTACCAGTGTGTATCACGATGTTGCTGTTGGGAAAAACTGAATTTATTAAGGCAGTATATTTTAAAAATTGGCTCCAGCACCACACAGCTGGCAACAAGGAAAAAATAATCTAAGGCAGCATGTAAAAAACTTGTTCTCTAGTTAGACTGTGAATTTTCCAATAACTGCCTCCAATAGACCACCCTATGACACTGATTGCAAACATATAAAGCCTGATTGTTTCAAAAGTCATATAAATAAAATGTAGATGTTGAAATGCCAACCTCCCACTATTCGCCTCCAACCTTTTCTTTTCATCTCTTACTGCTCATTTTGCTTTTTTCTTTCCTGGTGTCCTTCCTCTCACTGATGTTTTTTTTCAGTACCTCCCCTTTTCCACTAGCTTTAATGGCAGAATAGGAGCCAGCAGACAATGAAAAGAAGCTGGGGCAGCGAATTCTGTGAGCACACCAAGTGCCCAAGAAAAGAACAGTGCAGGTTATTTGTGTGCGCACACAACTTCACATGCCACACGCCTGGTACCAACCTGAGCAAAGCAGCATATCCTTGGAATAGTAGTTCTCTAAAGTATGAGCCGAGCTCCGTGTGTTTCATTGTGTTATTTGTAGCCATTAGTTTTACAACTTGGAACTGTTCTAAGATCTTTTAATCTTTCACCTCATATATTTTAAATAAAAAGAGCTTAGTAATCAAAGTAAGTACAAAACACAACTGGCATGAAGAGGCTTTCAGACTCTAGCAATGTCTTAGTTGATTTTGAGCATGATGATGTAGAAGTGCTTCAAGTAGTTTATGAAATAGCTGAAAAATCTCCTGCTACCTGAAAACAATAAAACTAAATTATTTTGAGCTGCTACAGTCAATCATTGTTATGCCACTACAATGAATCCTGTTGAAGGGGTCTGACAAAAGAAAGGGAGTGCCAATTTTTTGCCTTCAGACCTGTGGACACTTTTGAGGAGGCCAGGACAAGACCTGAGCTGCTGTGGCAGCGCTGCACCCTGGCTGCTCTCTGCTCTCACTGAACCTTCCTGGAGCAAACCCTGCAGAAAGCCCTGCTTGAAGGCCAGGAGAAAGACATGTAAACAATTGGGCAGATTTTTGAGGCATCTCTTCCTGTCATCTTGCAAAACAGAGTATTTGCACAAGGACAGGCTACTCATTACTCAGAAAAGACCGAACTATGAAAATAGGAAAAATAGTAGACTAATTAACCTAGATTACTGAAAAACCCAAGAAGCTCTCAATCCTGTTGTCTTGAACTAAAATAGATCAAGCACTTCCTGTTTTATAACATATTTTCTGTAAAGGATGTTTGCTAAAAGACAAAACAGCCTTGTCTTCTCACCAACATTAACATACATACTTGTAAACCAGCTGCAGCTCAAATAGAGCTGTATGGTATGAATATGCAATGAAACAAAATCTGTAAAATTTAGTGCCATGGGTCAGCCATAGTTCTGACAAGCCATTGATCTCACACTTCACAAGGTGAGCTGCAGTACAAGGGGTAACAGGATGCTTCTCAAGGATTGCTGCAGTTCCTGCTCCCAGTCTCTCTCTCCTTTAAATTATCTTCTGAAAAAAAAGAAGTGTGTTGTCAGTATGGATACGTGCTTCTGTTTTTCATTTCTTTGTCTATTTGGGTCAGTGACAAGTTTTTGTAAACCTCTCTTGTTGGAGCTAATTAGTGTGAAATGTACTACAAATTTATCACTGTTTTCCTTACTGAAAATTAAACAAGGCGATAAGAGTTCCACACAACCATAATTAACTTTCCCTTTAAGAACAAAAAGGATGCATTTTTAAAATGTTTTTATTGCCTTAGTACTGCATGTTACAAAAAAAAATGTCTTCCACAGCAAACCACACTAAGAACAGGGATGAGTGCAAACCAAACAAATCAGAAAGTAAATTATCTATGAAACCACTTATTTCAATGCAACAGGGAACAGTTAATACAAGTTTCAAAACAGCTTTTCCTCCTCTGGAGAATGCAGGACTTTTTTTTTCTCTATTGGAGCTCCCAACATAGGTCAAAGTATTGCACTACATTGAGATTTCAGTTCTTTTCCTCCCAGAGAGACCTAAACATTGTCCCCCAAC
The DNA here is from genome assembly GCA_947846985.1 of Fratercula arctica. Taxonomy (NCBI): domain Eukaryota; kingdom Metazoa; phylum Chordata; class Aves; order Charadriiformes; family Alcidae; genus Fratercula; species Fratercula arctica. The sequence continues at coordinate 11,819,736 of CANTUZ010000015.1, read as the reverse complement.
AACAGGTTGATTTTGTTGGAACACAATAAAAATCTAGTCCCGAGAAAGACTGCAGCCTACTCTGTCCTGCCAAGGCAATAGCTATGCAATGTGCTCTCTTCACATGCTGGACAGAAAGATATGGAGAACTTGGAACATTAAAATGTGGATTCCACACCACAACTACTTCTCAGATCTCTATTCCAATCAGTTTGTACTGACTTCCAAAAGCATAACTTCTCCAGGAACACAGCTAACATGAGCACTTTACTCTGATGCTTCAACAGAACTCCATAAATCTTATGTTTTGTCAGGCTTTCTTCTCTTAGCACCTCTACAAAAAGGGATTTTGAAATGAAGGGATGACCGATACCTTTATCTTTTGGTCCACACTAACATATTAAACAATACCTTCCTGTACCTCTGATGCCAAATAAAACCAAAGTGCAGCTAAATTTACCCAAATTCATGGATGTGCAGCCATCTTTCTGGCACCACAGTTCATCTGATGTCAGCACTTGTTTTTTTCTGGTTAAGTCATAAATTGTGCATTATTTTCTCTGAAGTGTTTATAGGCTGGCAAATTCTCGTTGTGAGGACCTGTTCACAGGCTAGTATAGCTTACAAAGTGAAAATAATCCTTTTTCTTTCCTGTTCAGTATTTCTTTTAATGTTATGAGATAATTGACATTTCTTCCCTCTCTCTGCTCTCATCTATGAAGGTGATAATGCTTTTGAAGTATTTCATAAATTCCATCCGGACATCTTCAGGATCATCTTCTAAGTTAGAATGTATTAGTTTTATCTTGTTCAGTGGGTAAGCTTTGAAGGTAAATAAAAAATAATTAGGTATATTCCCTGTATAAAAGAAACATTCACAGTCAAGGTGAAGAGACAGCTCACACTGAAGTCAGCTGGAATTCAGTAGTATCCAATGTTTGATCTCCCAGATAACACATAACACATGAAGAAATAATACATCATAGCTTCTTAGCATTACAAACAAATAAAACTCATTGCTATATTTAATTATTCAAACATTATTATTAAGGCTTAAAGTATTGGGTTTGGTCACACATTCAGTTAGGCAGAATCAAACAATTCATCACTGAATTGCAATTTTACTATTGAAGTGATAGGACGTTCTTTTGATTACTTCAAAATTATGGAACGATACTGTTATGTTAAATATCTATTAAAACATTAATACTTATAATAAATATGTATTTGTTTGAACACTGGGACACATGGTCCAGAGGATGTGTTCTCATTTGTATAAACAGCCACAAATAATTTTGCAGTATATAAGGTACCTATTACTAATTTTAAGATAAGATTGTTAGCCTTTCATTTCAAAGGGCTCCTATTCTTTTGATTGATAAAATGCAGGCTTAAATGGCCTCAAAAGTATCAGATAACAAAAGATAAAATTCAACATAAGAACCAAACTACTAGTGATGATGACATATAGCTGCAGCATCAGGAGTTCTAATTCCTGTCTCAGCTACACACTCACAGTGTGACGTTAGAGAAGACACTCAAACTTTTCTTGCCTTTACTTTCCCCTTTCTGAAATAGGAATATTGCTCACCTTCTAGATGACCTTTGAAATTAATTATTTCTGGTTTTGCAAAGCACTCTAGTATTCTTTGACTGGCAGATTCAAATGAAAAATGCAAGCCATGAGGTATGAACAATTTTAAAGATAAATAGATCAATAAAAAACTCTTGAATTAGAGATTGAGTTTTCCATCTTCTTACCCAAGGACAGATTTTCTGTGTCGCCTGCACTGCCCGGCTTGTGATGTGCAACTAGGAGACACTGACTGTCAAGCAGTGGCTGCTGCTGCACAAAGCAGGAGTACCACATTTCAATTTCTTTCAGGTGACTGGGCAGCTCAGGATTGAAGATTATTATTACGCCATGAGAGTCCTTCGTCAGAGCTGGCCAGCATGTTTCAAACCTTGAAAAACAGGTGGGTGGAAAATGGTAAGATTGATAGCTGGAAGACAGAAACGTGCACTCAAACTTCCCCAAGTTTTCTTTTTCCCTCCTCAAGAACACATTTCAGTACTACTTCTTTATTATAACATCAGTAGTCTTGACAGTGATGTATCATATTCCAAATATTTTGACTTACCTATTATGTTACTTGGTTCCATTATTTGCTGACAATGTAGTATTTCGTCAAATACTTATTTATCATATATATACATTGTTTGAAGTCCACTCACATCATAACTTCAAGGAGACAAAGGCAATTACCAAGTGGGCCTCTGTCTCCTGTACCTGTAACTTCATTCTAGGAGCTATGGACTTTACTGTTACACTCACTCCTTATCCAAAACAAAGTTCAGTGTCAGCTGGGATCATGGCAGAGGGTATCAGATACCTGGTATCAGATACTTTATAGTAGAAACTATAAAAAAATAAAAGTGGGATAAATAGGCAGGAATGCGCCTTATCTCAAAAAGATCATTGGTTTTAGACCTGAAGTATGAATATTTTGTGCAAACAGAACTACTATGAATTAAGAAGCCTGGAGGAAGTAATGATGCTGGCTTACTTTTGATCACCACTGCAATCCCACAACTCAAATCGACAGCCAGCTCCCTTGCTGTTACCGTTGAAGTTTGGCTTCTCATACTCCAGGATCCTGTGAAAATGAGCGGATATACAATGTGCTATCATTCTACACACCACCACAACCAGAAAGCGGGACTTTCTGAGGGGCAGACAATTGTCAGGGGCTTGGTTCAGTCAGTGTGCCATGAGGTTTTGCTCACCTTACACCTTGTGTCGGGCTGTAGCTGCCAATCCCTTCTGTGCTCTCCGAAACAAAGTTTGCCAACACCGATTTTCCAGACTGGCAAAAAGTGGGAGTGAAAAACATCCATAGGAATTTAATGTGCCACAACAACGAGAGGAGCACTGCATTTATCCAAGCACCCTGCCTTCCCTCCAGCTAAGGCACCTGTGCATGCAGGCCTGCCCTCTCCTCCCTCCCGCCCCCAGGGACCCCCCCCAGCCTCCACAGCCGCATCCTCTGCCCGGCGGTGCCTGAGGCAGACCGCAGGGCCGGCGGCCCCCAGGGGGCGGGCGCAGGCGCTGGGGAGGGCGGTCAAGGGGCCGGGGCGGAGGTAAATAGGGCGTGGGAGACAAAGGGCCGGCGGCGGGCGGCAGAGGCGGGCGGCCGGGGCGGGCTCTCACCTCGCGGGGCCCCACCAGCAGCACCTTCGCCTTCAACATGGCGGCGGGGGCAGTTCCTCCCGCCCGTTGCCCAGCAACGCGGCCGCGCGGAGGGTGGGGGGAAACAGGGGAAGGGCGCGCTGCCATTGGCCTTGCTACCGTCACGTGCTGGGGGGGGGGGGGGGGGGCGGTGCGCGCGCGGGCCCAGCCGTCGTGAGGCGGCGCCCGGCGGGGCCGCTGTCCTGCCTCTCACAGAGCGCGGGTCCGCGGCGGCGGGGAGGGCGCGGCCTCTCGGGTATCCCGGTGACGGGTTTGCCCCGGGGCTCCTCCTAACGGTGTGGCAGCTGCGGGTTCGGGCCCTTGTGCGCACCTAGGGCTCCAGCACGCTGCCCGCAGTGGGGTTGGCAGCGCCTCTGCGGCCTTAAACCACTGTGGCCTGAGGGAACCCCCGGCTTTTGTGGCAGCGGATCCTCCCGCCCGCGCTGGTTTGGGAGAGAGGTGTCGCTTTGGCCTTTCTGTCCTCTGGAAAGCAAGAGTCAGGCTAACAGGTACTAAAGACACTTAAAAATCCCACGGTCCTCATGTGCTGCTCTGTTATCCCTCACTAGCTTGAGAAGTGTTGCCCTTGCCTGAAGTTTCATTGCGATTTTAACTGGATTCTTGAACGGACAATGAAGCAAGCTCTTGAAGTTTCTTATTAAGGCTTGTTAGGGGAAGCAAGAGGCTTTTTTTAAATTGCAGTTTCTACGAAAAAAAAGCATCTGGCAGACAGATGTGCTGCTTCAGAGTTGTTTAGTGCCCAGGTACAATAGCAGTTTTAGACAAGCTTTCAAATAGTGCCTCTGGGCGCTACCATAATGTAAATGTTTATTACTAGTACTACTAATAAACGTGAACCAGAATTGCTCTGCTCTCACTGAGGGGGTAAAGTCTTTGCTGTCACACTGTGGGCTTATTTGCTGTTTCACTCCTTACATAGGGATAGTTCAGGATGGTCCAATGTGGCAGTGGCATCACAGCATTCACACAGAATTTAAACTTCAGAAAACCCTTTGTTTTCAGGTTGGTGGGACAAAGACAATGAAAAAACAGTAGTTACATCTAGCAGTGAATTTGATTCTGCTGTAGTAGACTGGATGTATATTTTCTGCTTGTGAAGACCCATGGGTGACTCAGGACAAAATTCACAATGAACTGGGACAACTCGTAGTTAATCCTTTCTGCAGCTGTGTTGTTTTCCACATTTCAGACCTACTAACTTCCAAAAAAAAGAGAAAGGGTGATCCAGAGAGAAGAAATTAGGACAGCCTCTCTTATTAGCTGGCATGTGTTATTAGCTACCACTAGCACATGAAATGTGTTATAAAGGGTCCTATTGTGGACAGCAGCACAGAAGGGGGGGGGGGAAAGAGTAAGAAGTAACTGAAACTGGGGAAATCTGGCTGTTTGTGCAGCTGCCCAGAAAGCAATTAGGATTAATTTTTAGATGAAGTGTCACATAAGGTCTTTGTGTGTTTATATTAGCCACTGAAGAGTAAGGAGAGCACAGCTGACTAGGGCTGCAACTTTTGGATTTACCCGTGTAAAGTGGGTAAAAAAAAGAAAGTGGGTAGAAAGTGGGAATTAAGCTTCCAAGGCACTTAGGGTGATGTTTTCAAAGGCATCTAAGTCAAGTACATTTGATGTTATCAGCATCTGGCTTAGGCACATAGGTACAGTTATGTTAGTTACTGATGTACTGTTTGCTGAGAGTACACGTGTACAAATCAGCAAGGCTATTTTGTTTCGCTTATTTAAACTCTTTGTTAGGCTGCAGCAGAGAGAAAACTCCAGCAGTAAGTGAACTACTTCCAGACAATACTGGTAATGGTCTATAAGTCTTGCATTTATTAGATGGCTGTTTTTCCACCATAATGTTTTGGTAGCAAGCAAAAATGATCATCTCCAGATGATTCTCCATGGACAGATCCTCCTTCTTCCTTCAAAAGCCAAAAGCAATTGCAGGCTATCAATAATATTTCAATAAAACTGTTCTTCACTCTAGAAACGTCTATGAGAACTCAAACTATGAGACACATTGATTGCTGTATCAAGGCATGTGATACTTGTTACCTGAATTACAGGTAAGAGGACTTTGCCTCCAAGTTAGAGGCCCACAGGTTTTACTGGAAGCAGCAGTAAAGTGTAGTGCCAGTCACCTTTCAGATAATACTTTAGCAATTGCAAATCGTTCAGTCTTTCAGAGAACAGTATTTTAAGTTTGCATTATATTTCATTTAATATGGCATATAAAAATTTTCCTATGAAAACAAGTCAAAAAAATCTTTAGTAAGATTTTGTGGCTCAGTACTGGTACTTTGTTTAATGTACTATAACAATGTTTCCAAACTTTGGAAAACATACCCTAGAGCACTCAAATCAAGTTGTGTGTGAAAATAATGCCTCAGTTAGAAGTACAACCACATGGCAAGACTTACCATGAGAATGAATGCTCTGCCTGTTTGTTGTGCGTTGCATGACATTTATTGTGTGTGTGTGTAGAAACAGCTTTCTAGTGGGCACAGGCAGAGACCTGCATTACATCCTCTGTTTATTTATACTGGTTCATTTGGGTCCAAGGCATAGAATACAAGAATTGAAAGGAAGAAACACCTATTTTTGTGCACTGAAGCCTCTTATTAAAAATTAAGGAGACAATCAATATTGTTGTAAACTCAAAGCTTGTTGCTTAAGAAGCTCAGGGAAGGGATATGTCGCTGAGGTTCAAAGCCTAGTTGGTTAAGTAAATGATGAAGGTTTGGATGAAGTGTGGCTGTCCTCTGGATAAAGTCTTGGTAGAGCTATGAAAAAGAATCAAACGGAACCAGGACATTAAGGTGCATTGACAGGGGTGCAGTGGAGCACTGCTTTTTATCATGAGTCTGTTTCACTTAAAAATGGCTACTAAGGAGGGGTAAGCACTCAGTTCAGTCTTCCTCTCTCAGAAAACCTGTTCTGGAGTCAATAGAAAAGCTCCTGCAAAACCTGCTCCTTGGTTCGTGCCGACAGATTGTCAAGGACTACAGCTCTGATTTATCTGTGGTCTCAAAGTCCTTCCCAGAGGAGATGAGGATCTTTATTTCCATTTTACAGGTGGAGAAACAAAAGCAGAGAAAGGCTAAATTACTTACCTGAGGAACCCACCCGGTTGACAGCAGATCTAGGGTTAATTAAAATGCTTCTAAGTGTCAGTGCAGGCTGTGGCCAGTCACAGAGGAGGCAGGGAGACCAACGTATTTTCTTGACCAGTGGCCATGAACTCAGTGACACCTTAAGTGGCCCAATTCTCCCTATATACCTTCATCAAAGTCAGTGGAAGTTCCCAAGGGGTGAATTTGACTTGCCCCATTTATGCAGTGGTGTATAAAGAAAACACAAGAAGCAGCAGTCTACCTCCTCAGCCCCCCCAAGAAAACACACCAAAGTGCTCTAATTTTTCAGTCACAATACATGAATCCAGAAGTAGAATTTAGTTTCTATGGTTTAAATCTTGAGGTACAACTGCAGATGATGGCTCTGATAGAGGCTGGTTTGCTTATTCTAAAGTGGTTGCTCTGATCACATTCTGTGGAGCAACAGTAACACCTAGTGGCTAAACACGCCAGTCCATTGCCTGCTTTCTTTCCTTCCCTTCAAGAAGTACAAGTTGGAGGGGACATGGTGTGATTGACAGTTTTGACTTGCAAGGCCAACAGTTAGGATCTCCAGGGATTTTCCATTTTCCTTTCAACCCCCCACCATGTTCTGTTTTCTATTAAAAGTGGTAGATGAAATATGAAACTCTTCCTCCCACCTCCCAACCCCCTTTACTTTTCTGGCTCATGGAGGAGGTTGTTCCAGTCCATCTTGATCTGTAGGTGGGTGGGCTGTGAGTGGCCGAGCCTACTGCTTCCAGCTTGGAGCACTCAGATTTCTGTAAGGAATCCAAGCTTTTTTCTTTTTCTTTTTCTTTTCTTTTTTTTTTTTTTTTTTGGTCTGAAAAGGATCAAGCAGATCATCTGATTGAGGTTGGTGACCTCAGTGCATTTGATAATGTGGTGTTAACTTGCCTGTGTTAAGGCAGACCAAACTGACCTGTTCCAAGAAGTACCATTTCTTAAGATGTGGTATGCAGGATTGTTTGCCATGATCTACGGGGACTGCTAATTCATCAGAGAGGGACCCCCTAGAAAAACAGCATTTGAGAGGAAAGAACCCACAGATGTTTATTGTGTTAGCAGGAGAGCCCTTCAGAGGGTCTTCTTTCCCCCTCACAGGGGAAAGTTTCAATTTTTCCATGGAAAAAAACATTAAGCAAAAGTATTTCTGCTAAAACTCAGATCATTTGCATTTGTAAATAGACCCTCAACTCTTTGTGGGAATTACAGCACTGAGACATTATAGTCTCGTCATATTCATGCTGTCTTTTAGGCTTCTGGTTTAGGTATTCTGAATTACTTGTTGGAAGCATATATTTAGGAGAGTCTTCACTGCCTGTTGACAGAGCCTGGACTCTTAATTTATGCTGTGGATGCATGCTCTTTTACATATGACATAAACTTGTATCACCACCCACTCAAAGAAGCAGTATTGCCTCCATCCATGTCCCCAGCTCTCCATCTAGCTTTCTTCAAATTACCAGTTTAGAGCTCCCTGAACCTGTTCACTGCATAACTACATAAAAACCTGGTGCTAACAGAAAGAAGGTAATGAGGACCAGTGGGGATGTTGCCAAGTGGAACAAGGATGGAACCATTTCTTTCGGCTACCATAGAGATATACACTGAATTAATAGAGCCATACCATTAGTCAGACCTCTTAAATTTGGTGTTCTCAGTACCTGTTTGTGAGAGCAGTCAGAGAAATACAGCCTGGTGGTGAGAAATGAGAAATATTGTGCTGGGATGTGTTGGGCACTCTTTACTCTTAGAAGAGAGCATGTCAGTCTTGTTGGGCTGGGATAAAACCTTCCTTTATGTTTGGTAAAAACAGTTTCATAGGTGGTAGACTAGGAGGTACTGAAACAAGACAATCAAAGGATAACTGTTTTTTGTGATTCACAAGCGCTCATGGAACCTTTTCTATTAGACCCGTATGCTTTTTGTTTTGAATATAAAATTTCAAAGTAAGTTTTGTTTCTTACTGACAGCTGTGGTGTCTGCCGCCCCTGTTGGTCTGGAAAGAGCCTGCATTTATTAACATTGTCTGATCTCTTTATTTGCTCAAGGCCAGACTCTCAATGACTTCATAGAAAGTAAGCAAAAAAGCATGTATTGTCTTTAGAGGGACTGCCATGTGGTCCTATAGGAGAGGAGATCCTACTAACAGGAATATTTTGTTTTATCTCATTTTCATCCTCTAACTTGACTTATGTGTTACTTTGGAGTTTATGGCCAAACATGGGAGTTCCTTAACCCTGCGGTCCTTCCAGGCATGATGTTTCTGCTAACATCCTGGGCCACATCAGCTGTCTTTTCAGATGTCTCACATTCATTTTAATTTAAGGCTTAATTACCTCTTGGCAGTATGCCATTAGAGACAACAGATTTTTACCAGTATTTAGTATGTTTTGAGGAGTCTGGAATAAGATCTCAAATCCCACCTCCTTTGCTTAGGTACCTGGATACTGTGATGAATGCTTAACACTATGCCCTCAACTTAAAAATCTGTAGCCTTGGTAATTTTGTCTTGATTCCCTTGATACTGGGAAAAGTAGTACATTAGTTCCCAATGCTTGACTCACTTGCAAACTCCTCATTTGAAAGGTCCTCCTGAATATCTTATGGCTACAAATACATGTATGTGTGAGACTGGCATTTTGACTGAATTTTGGCTTGCCACTGCCAACTTGCTGCAATTGAATATCCTTGCATTTCTGCGGGTAGGGGTAGAGTTAGAAGCAGGGTGTTGAACTATGCATTTTAAACACCATGAGGAATGCCTTGGAAATATAAAAAGCAAAGTAGACTGAGTACTATAAAAGAGTTCATAGTTAGTACAGATTGTTGATCATGTAGTATTAAGTGCTTCGTTATTTTATTGTTCTTCAATAATTTGAACACTTAAATCTTCTACTTTTGGCTTGGCTAGTGATGCTGTCTTGAGCTGAGTTATAAAAATACTATGCTTCACCTAAGCACAGATTGTTATAGTTTTCATCTTAATTAGCAAGCTCCAGATTTAGATGGATTAATACAATCGCTCTTTCTTTCTTTTTGCCATAGAAGTTCAGAAGTATAATCTGTCACTTGTGAGAACATAAAGAATTGGACTGGAAGCATTCCAAACTCTTTACTGTAAGTGTTCAAAGATTTAATGGAGTCCTCAGTCATAAAATCTTTAATTTGAACTAGACCTTTATATTCTCCATTCTTAAATTCCCTATTTTTACATCCAGGGGATTTCCTGTTATCCAAGTATGTACGGAGGCCCTTTATTTCCCTCTGTGTGTGTTTTTTAATTCAAATCAAATGTAAATGTCAGTAGTTGATTGCACTTAACCTCCTTAGGTTCATATTTCTTATTTAATTGCATTACATTTTAAGTTTTAGGGCTATATATTTACTGCTGTTAATAGAACACCATATTTTAATGAAGCTGTTATCTTCTGCAAATATATACAGAACAATGGAGATTGATTATACAGGATCTTTCAAAGAAACTGTATCTCAAAGTAATTTAAAATGAATAAACACTGTGGAGAGTTTCAGTTAATGTAGTTCTTTACCTAACACAGCTTCAAAACTAAGGAAATGAATGGTTGGGTTATCAAGACTGTTTGCTTTCCTCTTCCCCAGCCAGAGACTGCACCTCAGTAGGTCACTAGCTGTAACTGCAGTGTGCCAGGGCATATGTTACAAGCTGTGGTTGTTCTCAGAGATGCTCCAGAATTGCAGCACTGCTTTTTCCAAAGTCTGCTCACCTCCTCTGTCAGCTGGCCAGGCTCCCTCTCTGCCCGACCTACAGCTCAGCTCTCTAAATCTATTGTCAGTCAGTTCAGGGAAGGCTCAGAACATGGAAAATAATTATCTAATTTTCTTGAAACATTTGAAAAAAAGGCAAGTATTACCTAGAGATCATGTACAGAAAATCTGGGACAAATCTACTGTGCTCTGCTAGAAAGTCAGCCAGTTGAACACCTGTTTCCAATGCAAAATAGCGCATCACCCTACAGCTGGGGCACTGCACTGGGTTTTTCACAACAATCTTAGAGTTAAATACTCAAGATGTGAATTGAGCCAAAAAATGTTTTGCTGAGCCACTTCTTTCCAGGCACACAGCAAGGTTGATAGTCTTGTCCTTCTATTCCATCACATACCAACAATCTCCTCAGTCTGGTCAAAAGCTTTTCTTTCTTCTTTTGGGCAACAATCACTTTAAACACTTCATGGTATCTTGCAGACTTTATAATTTCCTTTCTGCCAAAAAAAGAACAATTTATCTTTCCCTTTAGATTACATCTCATCTTGCTTTTATGTTTTTCCTCTCTTCTTTCATTATTTTTACTATTTATACCATATCATTTTTATTCCATTTCTGTTATCCTTACAATAGCCATGATATATAAGAAAGCACTAAACCCTGTGTTATAAAGGGAGGCACTGAGAGATTGCCTGATGGCTCTCGTAGGTCAGGGAGTTCAACCAGATTCTTTCTGGGTGTAGACGGACAGTCCATGTATCCTTCCTGCCTGAGACCCAGTGGCATGAAGGGTTGTGAGCCAGTGTAATCCCAGAGGATTATTTGGGGATTGGCTTTGCATCTGTAGAGAGATTGAGCTCCCTTAGGCAGAAGAGAAAACAGAGAGAGAAGAAGAGCATTTCTTGTGGGAGAGAGATCTGTGTTCTATGTGAGGAGCTGGATGTTTGCAAAGAACAATTTAGTAGTTCCAGTTTAGGTCATTTAGAAATGGAAGCGAGAAGGGGAAGGAAATCTGCATGCAACCCATTCAAGAAGGTGCTCAGACTAAGCTTGTTTGACAAAACCACCCAGAGGCCCTGGAAGAGGGGTGGATTTTGGATACCAAGCCCACTAGATGTGGTATCCATTGGTGACAATAGAGTATACTGTGAACACCTAAGCTAGCATTAGTGTACATGTGCATAGCCAAGAAATACATGGATCCAATTGCTTTGCAGTGAGTGACTTTAGCCTTTAATGCCTACAATGATTCTTTCATATTTAGCACCTTAGCTGCCTTTTTATTGCTTCCATGGAGGACTCTGTAAGATTCAAGAGAGGAGATTTGGCAGAGAGCCAGCTAAAGAGCAAGACAGTGCCACTGAACAGTGTTGGGGTTTACTTATGTGATTGCTCCCCTTAGAATGAATAGAGAAAAATGTTCGTAAAGGTAAATTGATAAATCTGGGGAATATTCTCTTTAAATAATCCCCAGAGCTCTCAGCTAGCACACAGCTGTAGAAAAAAGACCCCAACAACTGAACAGGATGTTGGGTTGCTTTACGGTAAGAACAGAGTATATATCAAAAAGGTGTTATTGTTATTACATGAAACACTGGTGAGTTCTTGTTGAGAGTGCTCTTTTCAGTACTGCTCACTCTACCTAAGAAGGATATGATTAAGGGGATAAAGCAGGGAAAATGAGAATAATACCATGCCTTTCAGCTCTGAGTTATAAAGCAAGACTGAAGAGCTTTGGTATTATCTTGTTTAAAAAGAGATCTTGCTGTGATTCAGTCAATGATTTTAAAATAATGAAGGGGATTAATCACATTGAAACAGACAAAGTCTATGAAAACAAGGAGACTTAATTTCAAAAATAGGATCTTGGGAAAAGAATGATGACAGAGAAGGGAGAGGCTCTTGTGAATGCTTCAAGAAATACGTAATGTCAGTTATCAGTGGGGTCCTGTGACGCTAGATGCACGGTGCTTTAGAGCAGAATAGGGTGAAAATAGAACTGTGAGGAAAATATGGGTATGACAGTTGGATTGTGGCTGACTGTTTACCAGTAACACACAGAGATAGGGAAAGCCACGCTGGAGCAGGCTCTGGGAAACACCTGCATCAAGGAGGAGACAAAAGGTCCTACGGCCTGTGTGGTAAGGTCCAACACAGGCAAAGATGGTGCAGAAAGGCACTGACTGGCAAGAAGTTTGCCATGTGAAGACTGATGGCTGGCAGATCAGGAGTTTGTGGAACAAGGTAGAGGAGAGAAGAGGGAGAAAGCATATGGCTGCTATTAATCCACATTAACTGCAGACACCTAAGGTGAAAATACTGGAGGCATTTTCAGATCTTAGCTGGGCAGAATCATGCTGTGGAGGCGGTGGTCCCTGTACAATGGCTACAGTGCAGCGATTTTCAGCGTGCAGCTCACAAACTTTTGAAGGATCATAGCCAACTTCTAGGAGGCCTGTGAGAGCCAGCTAAGAAAAGCAGACTATTGTGGTTAGGCCTCATTGTCATGGCCCACAGGGAAAGTTCCTAGGAGATTTGAAAAAAATCAATAAAAGCTGGAAAAATATGGATGGAACACACAAATTTGCTGTGTGGAGGAAAGGGGACTCCAGTCTCCCTGCTTGCATCCACCACAGTTCTGTTCCTTGGCTCCACAGGGTGGGTGGCACAAACTCTGGAGTGTGCAGGAGCTGGAAAGAGGGTGCTTATTTCCATAAATCCTTTCTTATCTGTTTTGTGTGCCTTTACTTGTGTATTTTTTTCAAGAAGGGGGTGAACCCACTTCCTTTTATGTGACTTACACAATACAGAAAGGGAACAGACTACCATTCATGTTGGGTTGCTCAAGTCAGGCAGCCTGTGTCCATGGGGAAATTGAGAGAAGTAGGAGGATTTCAGGGTCAGAGTCCAAAACTGAGACATTCTTTGGTCATGGAAGTCCTTACTTCTCTGAGATTCAGAGAGAGTCCATGACTGGACTAATCAGCTAAGCATTCAGATACCACTACATCTGGATATCCTATAGTGAGCGACTCCATTGAAAATTGCAGCCTGATATCTGGTAGCTCTTCACACTGCATCTTATAAAGTACTTTGTTTTGTTGTAGAAGTTCAAGACCGCTTGTAGTTTGGAGAGTTTATAAGTTCGGTGTTTATGTCCTGTACAACATCAAGCAAACAGGCAGCCCTCAGTGACTGAATAATGTTTATTGAACAGTTAATGAACAGGAACATAGTTTGAGGATACAGGCATGGAGACAGACCTCCCAATGTTTTCTTTAGTGACCTCAGTGATGGAAGAGGGAGCATGCTTATTAAATCTGTAGATGAGGCAAAGCTGGAACCGAATGCAAGAACACTGGAAGGCAGGATTAAAATTTCAAGTGATCTTGACAAATTGGTGATATGATCTGAATAAAATAAGATGAAACTCATTAAGGACAACTGCAGGGCACTATGCTTTGGCAGGAATCGTTTTAACAAGCAAATACAGGATGGGGGAAAGTCAGGCTGGCAGTTCTGCAGAAAAGGTAGAGAATCCCAAACTAAGCATGGATTAACAATGATGTACAGATGTCAAAAAGGCAAATCCTCATCTGGGCAGAGGTATTGCACAGAAGCATAGGTTATGGGTACCATACTATGAGGTAGATGCAGACCAGCTGGGAAGTCCAGAGGAGAATACCAAGAAGGATCAGAAGTATGTAACATATAACCTACAGGAAAAGTCTGACAAAGTTGGGATTGTTTGGCTTCTAGAAGGCAAGTAGAGGTGTTAAAACAATTTTAAAAGTACTTTGAAGAATTAAAAGTCTGTTCAAAGACAGGAGGAATAGTTTTCTACATCCATAATGGAGAAAGTAAGACATTAAGAGCTTAAATTGCAACAAAACAGACTGAGACTGGATGTTAAGAAAAACTACCAGTACACAGAGCAAAGCATTGGAATATGTTTTCAGAAGAGCATGGGGAGTTTGTGTCTTGAGGTCTTTCAGAAGAAAGCAGAAAAATTTGTGCCAACAATCATGTATGTATACAGATCCTGCCTTCTAGCAGGGAGGAGGGATTAGATAACTCTTGCAGTTCTTCCTGGCTACTTCTGAATGTGTTTCTACTCCAGCAGGTTTGACTGCAATAGACCTGGTGCTATTTCTGCCTTGGCTTTATGACACCTGTGTGAATCCCCGCTTTATTGTATTCTTGGTGAGTCTGATGGATCAAGGTGTGTCCACAAACTCTCTGTGCTTGTGCAGATCTGTGCTTCAGAGCATGTCCAGTTGAGAGAATTTTTGCCTGACATCAAAGGCAACATACATTATTCTTCCCAGGACACAATAATGCTCAGAGTACGTATAATTCCACCAGACGTAGTCATTTTCTCGCTGATCTCTTGAGTCATCACATTTTCCATCTGCTGAATTATGTTTCAATCTGAGTTATTTTATCCAGCATATTATTTTATAATACCCACACAAGTGCTTCACTCAAATAAAATTTCTCATCTAAGGTCAATTAATTTTGCCAAAGTCATGGCTTCTGGATCATTTCTTCTGCTTCATACAATATCACTGTCTATCCTGTTTACTGTATGCTAAACTGCTTGTGTAAGTGTGGTGTTTTCTCAGTTCTGTTCCCTTTTGAGTTTAGCTGTGATTGATTTATTCCAAGTCAAATTGGAATAAATCCTGGCTTAAAAGAAAAACCACCACAGTCCCCTAATATTTTCAGTTCGGCTCAGGTTTGGTTTGACTCCCTAGTGATAGATATGTTACAATAACCTTAGTAATATTATAATTTAGTTTATAATAGAGATCTTCAACTCTTACTGTTACTAAGCTCTTACCCATCTCTTCTAATTTTCCAGGGTTCCTTAAGTGCTTAGTTATGTCACAATGAAATAATCTAGGCATTTTAGGAAGCTAGAAGGGATTTATCCAAATTATTTTTGTTTTAGGTGGTCTTATCAATGACTTCTTTCTAACTTCAAAAGGACGCTTCATAATTCTAAAGCTCCACAAGTTTATATCAACTAGAACAAAGCTGCTTTTCCTTTGGTCTCTTCTTAGTATCTACATGAGAAGTGCACTCAGAAAATCCAAGGGATGGATTCCCCCTGTGCTTCCATGGATTGTGGCTTTTCAGTATGCACCCTGCCTCTTCCACCTTGAACTGAGTTGGTGAAATACATCCAAATAATTTATTTAGTCCTGAATGCCTGGGCAAATCTTTAATTAACATGCTTATGCACAGGCATAAAAAGTGTAGCTTTATAGTTTGAAATATAGTATGTCTGCTTCAGCAGAATAGAACTGTTCAGATTTCAAGGGTTCTCTTCTCAAAGCTAGTCCCTCTGATAAATTGAATGAATTATGTTTTTGTTGGCTGTCTTTGTTACCTCCATCACTATGTTTCCAATTTATCAACATAGTTTTGAGAAATTGTTAGAATATGTTGCACTCGTAAGCACCATAGGGAGAAAAAATATTCATTTATTACTGCTATTGTGTTTGATTATATTACGCATATCCAAAGGACTAAAATGAAATGTCATCTTTAATTCTCCCCTTACAGTAGACAATATCACCCTTTCTTCTCTCTTTCCAAAAACAGCTTGGAAGTTAATTCTTCATTTTCATTTTAAATCAGCCATATGTAGTAGAAGCGAGTGTGCATTAGGGACAGGGCAGAAGTAATGGGAGCCTGGAGATCTGAGCTCTAGTTCTGGCTCTGCCTTTAGCTCTTTGCAGTCTTGAGCAAAGCCATTTGACCTCTGGTCTCCAGTCTCTCAGTTCATGAAATAGGAAGAATTTTAGCTTCCTACAGATGTCTCTAATAATTTGCCAGAATCTTGTCTTGTCTAATCACCTGTGTTTAACGTCTCCTAGGGTCTTGCAAAGTCAGTTAAGGCTGAAGTGGCAAATTTTGCACGCAACCAAAAATAAAATGCTTTTAGACAGTTAAGACTTGAAGACTGCGAAGAGCTTCTGAAGGGGCTAACCTAAGCCAGGAGAATAAGTCAGAAAGCCACAGGTGCTGTTTAGTGTTGTTAAATACTGATAAATGATCTATCCCAGCTTGTTAGGAGAGAGAACTTAGTACGTTTGGGATAACAGGCTGAACCAGGCCCACAGCACACAGCCTAGAGCTGGCATAAAATTGGCAGGGGCGGGGGTCCAGCTGCACCCAGTTTAGCTGTGCACACACAGCTGAGGATGATCACTCAGATTTAGGGCTAGGGGAGGGTCAGAGACCTGTCCAGTGTTTTAGGTATGCTGCAGCTTCTGACTGCCTTCCCAGGAGAAGGATGCGTTTGAGACAGTTTGTAGCCCTACTGAGAGGGGAGACTGGAGAGTAAGCCTCTTTTTTTTTTGTTACCCTGTCAGGCTGAGCAGAGGAGGTTTCCTGAGGACTGACTCTGAGCAAAATGGCTGAGTGGCTGAACATCCTAGGGTGAGTTGTTGGGAGCTGTGTGTATTTTTGGGGCTCGGAGATGGGAAGGGAAGAAATTCCCCTTGCTGAGGGTGAGGGGACACTGAAGGGAAGGGTGCTCAGGCTGACCTGAGCCAAGGCTGGGGACAGAGGGCCCTGTTATGTCTCAGTTCCAGGCACTGAGGCCTTTTTGTAAATAAATAGCAGCTGTTTCTGAGAGGGTTTGGCAGCTCAGTGCTGTTGGACCAGACCTTTTGAGCTCCCTTTGAGCCCAGAGAGTGCTGATCCATTGCCTGCTCCAGCCATGGGTCCAGGACACCCTGAGGGCAGCTGTGGGGCAACCCCAGGGAGGCTGAGCTGTGGTGCAGCCTGCACCCCTGCCTCCTTGTGTGATTTGCTCCAGTGATTAATGACAGTGGCTGTTTAAAAACCTGGTGCCTCATTTGCAGTCTAAACTTGTCTGGTTACAGGCTCCAGCCAGGGGCTATTTATCCCTGTGTGCAGGCTCTGGAGGTGGGCACTGTGGGGGAAGGGGTAGGTGCTCACCAGGGGGTGGGGGATGAACTCAGCCATTTTCCTGGTATCATGTAGGAATCGTTTTTAGCTGTAGAATCTCGTAGGCATTGTGTTGCCCCTGGGGGGGAACAG
This sequence comes from Fratercula arctica, assembly GCA_947846985.1. NCBI lineage: Eukaryota > Metazoa > Chordata > Aves > Charadriiformes > Alcidae > Fratercula > Fratercula arctica. Next base: position 11,802,551 of record CANTUZ010000015.1, on the reverse strand, counting down.
GTCTCTGCCTTTCCAGAGCCCCACAGGGAAGCCCCAGGCTCCAAGGATACCCCAGCAAGATTTGCTTTTGGTGCTAAATCAGGGCTGTCTTTGGATGGCCGCACAAACAGCGAAAGTGCAGGGGAGGTATTGTGAGCTTGCAGGATCTGAGAGTAAAAACTTAGAAACACAGTTGTGTCATCTTATCTTAAAAATTAAATCCCGCCTTGTGGCATTTGGTTGAGTTGCTTGCTGAGTCAGTAAGCTGCAACAGCCCAGGTTCCTCCAGAGCTGGGAAGGGGACACTGAAAGGCCAGCAAACAAGGTCTGTGATACTGTCGCCAAATGGGGGATATACAAGGGCTTTAAACTCAAATTCGGCTGCTGTAGAGAGAGGAAGCCTTGCTGCTGGCTTCCACCTTGGGGTACTGTCTTTGCAAAACACCCGCTTCCTTCCAGGACTGCAAAAACATTCCTCCTGTCTGTGGCTGGGCTTGACTGTGCAATTCTTCAAGCTCAGGGCCATCCTGGGTGCTTATGTGTGATGCCAAAATGAGCAGGATGCACATTCTGAAGCAGGGATTGCTTTTTTCACTGGTTACCTTGTGAATGAAGCATCTTAAAAATTATTTATCTCCTACTTTATCTGTGTAACTTCTGCAGTGCAAACATGGCATTTTGTGTGTTTGGGGTTCACTGCTGAAGTGCAGTGGGTTCCCCTGGAACTGGCTCTTAGTTGATCAGGCAGATGCAGGGCCTGGTGATCTGTGTCAGTGATGTTTTGGGTTTGGGACTGGGTTTGGGACTGCACCAGGCACCCCAAGCGTGCTCCCTGCCTGTGCCCAGAACTGCCTCCTGATGGGGTAGCTGGACCCCAAGCTGCTGCTGAGCAGGGGCTTCCCGTGGTGATCCTGCCAGCTCTGCCCGGGTGTCAGCGTGCTGCCTCGCTGGGTTTCGTGCCCATGCAAGGCCGCGGCTCGCCTCCCCCGGCCCAGGGCCCCGGGGTGCCCGGCCGCCTTCACCGACGGGGAGCCCCTTCGCAGCGGGGTCTGCTGCGAGGCCTGTCAAGGGTTAACGCCGAAACCCCACGCCCCCTTTGACGGAGTCGGACCAACCTCGCCAAATTTGAAAAGGCATCCGGGGCTGAGTGTGCGCCCTGGGCGCAAAGAGCCGCGCTGGCCCCGGACCCCCTGCGCGGGCAGCAGCCGCCGGCGGCGGGGCTCGGCTTGCCGAGGGACGGGGCTTCCCTTTGTGAGCCGGAGCAGCGGTCCCTGTGTCCCGGGCACCCCTGCCCCGTGTTCCCCGGTCCCAGGGGCACCTCCGCGCCGTGGGATCCCGCCGTGACCCCCGCCGGGGGAGGCACGGTGGGGCCCCGCGCCTGCCGCGCCGCGTGAGAGGAAAAGGGGGAGGCGGGAGGAAAACCCTCTTCTTGTAAAAATGCAGTTCGCTCTTTTCTTGTCCTGGTGCTGCTGCCTGCATGGATGTGCACTAGGGACTGGCTTCCTCTATCAATTCCCAGCATCAACCCTGCAGCACAACTACCCAGAGCAGAGCTCCGGCTCGCCGGGCAGCGGCTTCGCCAGTCGCCGGTGAGTAAGACCGGGTCCGCCTCCCCAGCGAGGAGGCTGGGCCCCGCCGGTGGCTCCCCGGGAGAGCGACGGGCACGGCAAAGCCGCGGGCAGTAGTGCTCGCGGAGGCTGCGAGGGGCTTGCTGGGCTGCTGCCCCTCGGGGAGCCGGGCTGGGCTGCCCCGATCTGAAAGGGGGTGGGGGAGGCTCCCTACCTGCCCGCAGCAGCCCCCTTACCTGGGGCAGCGAGCAACTAGGGAATCAAGGAGCTGAGCTTTTGCAAATGAAACCCCCCAAACTCTCCCCTTCTTGCCTCCCCAGTCCGTCGGGGAGGGGAAGGCGGCTTTGCCGGGTCCGCGGGGCAGCGCGTCCCTGCGCAGCCAGAGCCGTAAAACCTCCTGGACCGGGACACGGGTGATGCCGGCAGAGGGAACTGTTATAGCCCTCGTCTGCGACGAAAAACTTGTGCAGCTCGACAAAGGAAAGACCTTAATTACAGATGTCTATTCAAGAGCTGCAGCTTTCAAATAGCTGTTTAAAACCAAACCTCCCACTTTTCCCCTCTCCCCCCACCCCCCAACCAATTTCTTATAAACTTAATGTAAATCAGTTTTGATTTACTGTATCTTGCTGCTTCACTAGAGCAAACAATTTAGGTTTCTCCCCCTCCCCTCTGTTTTCTCTGGGTATTTCTCTAGAGGTGAAACAGCTGTTCAGATGAATGAGCCGCACTGTATAAAGCAAGAGAGTGGCTTAACCTGATTCCAGTTGTTCTTGAATTTCATTTTTTTTTTTTTCTGAAATTCCCTTAAATGGGGACTTGTGAATTTAATATTCAGGGCTCGTCCATCCTGTCTCTTACCTCTTTTCCTCCTCCTCTTGCGAATACCTAGTATGCATGTGTTACGCTGCTGTGGAAGAGGCTTAGGTTAGCACTACTTATTTAGGCTAGGAATTGAGATAAGGCATCTACACAGCAGATTTACATCAGCGTGTCACACAAGTACAAGAGTGGGCGCTAGCCTTGTGCCTTGCACAGTTCTCACATATGGTGCATATTTCATCTCCAAGTGGGGGTGGTTTTGTTTGCTGGCCTGTCAAACAGGCCTCAGTCTGTAGGGGGTGTGATGTTAAACTACAGTAACTGTCAAAGGGTTTGAAATGGCAGAAAATTATAGGAGAGTAATGGGATAAACCCATCCCAGCTGGATCTGTTCCAAGGTACCCCCTTCCCAAAGCATGAGCTGCAATGAGAACCACATGTCATTTGTCTTACATATCTATTAGCCTGCAGATCTTTGTTCAGAGCTACCACGCTTACATGAGAGCAGACTGTATCTCTGCTCACCAAAGACCTTCCCCAATTCACACTCTTGCATGATTTTCCCATGCCTCAGTTGTTTGGATAGCTGATGCCTTGTCAGGGGAATGCGTCCCTCTCCAAGTCTATAAAGTATTGTATAAAACCATCTAAAGCCGATTTTAAACAATGATGTTGGGAAAGCTGGTATATTTTTTTCTTTTTTTTTTTTTTTTGTGCAATGGAACTTTGCCATGTGAGAATCTCCCATTCTAGTTTAAAGCAGAGGGGGAAATAAAAAATTGAAGGGAGGGAAAAATCACTGGTGGATATTTAGAAATAAAAATTCAAGTGCTTAGTCAAATATCACGCGTTGAAGCAATCTTTGTATGCTTTAATTTCCCCTTGAGTGGTGGAGTTTTGTTGTTGGCAAATGTCTAACAGCTTCACTTTCTGATGGGAAAATCTGTGTGGGAAAACTTTAACCAGACACAATGTTGTACCTTTGGGGGGAGCCTCCTGCAGGGTGCAGCTTCAGGTTGGGATAGCTGTGCTTTTCTGGGTTTAATATGGTCCTGGATAAGAATGAGGCTTTTTGTTCTAAAGTCTGACGTTGACCTACGTGAGTGTGAAGCCTTTTCTCAGGAGACTAAAACAGATTGGTATAAACTGTTGTTTACGTTGTTCAGTGTCCCTTTTGCCATCTAAACAGGGGGTGTTAGTAGCGCCTGAGTTATGTGAAGCAATAGCAGCTCCGTCACAGCAGAGCTTGCTGGCCTCTGCCCTGAAAAGGCTGTGGAGGATGCAAGATGGTGGGTAGGTGATTACCATTAATGACGCTATGTGGCCATTCTTGCTTTCTCTTCTGTAACCTTACCCGTGAGTGCTTTGTCCAGTGACTTCTGTCACTTTTCCTGGGTACCACCAGCCAAGTATAAGCAGGCCAGACCCTTGAAAATTACTGCTGCAGCTCCAGGTTCTGGTACATTGAAACACATACTGATGTGATGGTCTATAGCTGATATGTTTCCTGGATACAAGACACAACCTCGTGTTGTCTGTTTCTGTCCTTGATCAGCAAGTGAAGACATGATAGAGCTGTTCGGGAATCTGCTGTCATTTTTTTTTTTTTTTAATTAGCTTGTCATAAAAGTTCTATTTCTCCAAGTGTGTGTGGGGGGGAAAAGTTGCTGGGATCTTTTGTCTTCCAGCTAGAAGCCCATTCAAAACTCAATAGCTGATATAGTTCTTGGTATCTAGGTTGCAGGCTGTCTCAGAGGTGGGCTTCTGAGGCTCTGAGGACTGCTGACCATTTTTTTTTTCCCTGCCAAAAAAAAATAAGGCCCTGGGCAGTATAAAAAGCTTGGTGGTGGGTGGAAATTTGGAAGAAAAAAAAATAATTATTCACATCTTTCAAAATGAAATTGTGGAATACTTGTTTTGGTGGAATGTTGCTTGCTTTGTTTCCTTCTTTAAAATGAAAATTCTAGCTTCTGTTTGGCTTCAGTTGACAGATCTTGGTTATTGGACCAAAGACACTTGCTGTCTATCTTTGCATGTGCTTGAATTACTTTGAACTTCTGTAACGGATGTGCAAATAATGATGACTGAAACCCAAGCAGTGGTGTTGGTTGGCAGTGTATAGATTGTAGCGGCTTCCCTATTTTATTTGAAATTCACATTCAGCTCATGCATGTCTAACTTGCTACTGCATTAAGGCAATGAGAACGGGAAGCGGGTCTTACCCAAAGCATAAGAATGGAGGGACTGTCTGCCAAACAGAAACCGTTGCCCTCCTGACTTGGACATGAGAAGCTTTGCTAACTGAGTTAAGAGAAGCTTTTTCCCATGCTGAAAGTAGCTTGGTTCTCAAAAAACGCCTGCATCTGTGTTACTTGTCTTTGGAATTGGTGTTCTCCCAGCTTAACTTATCCTATTTTCCTGTAGTTTCAAATTAGTCATGCATCAAGTCCTCGTGAACTCAAGTGTGGGAGTTAGAAACTTCTGAGACTAGATGCAGTCTTTAGACTGGAAACCTCTTTGGATGTGAGGTGCAAGTAGCTGAAAGCAAACCCCCAAACATGAACTGGAGAGCAATGTAGGATGATAACTCTTTCTTACAGCTAGCTTTACAGTGGCGTCACAAAAATCAGCTGGCATGGATGCAAAGTCCAACCGTGAGAGATAGACCTTCAAAACACTTACACCTCAGCCTAAAAATTTCTTCCTGTGAATGAACAGGACTGTCCAAGTAGGTGTTCTTATCCAGACTATATTGGTGATTCCAAATCAGTTTGGTCGCATAGTAAATTCTAGTGTGTGGCAGATATACAAGCAGAGGCCTGCGTACAGCCAAGGACACAGTGAGCAGAGCACACAGAAACACGAACACAGATATCGATACGGATGGAATGAAGAGGAACTGGTTCAATATAAACATGGAACAAGAAAACAGCTTCGCGTGCTTATCTTGGTGGGAACTGAATAAGGTGACTGGGTTAGTGATCTGAAATACGTGTTTACTTGCCTACCCAGGTGCATGGAAAGTTTTAGAGCTCAAGTATAAAAGCCGAGGCCTGAGAAGCAATAAACGATTTCATGCTCATCGCAGCCGGAGTCCGTGCCTTCATACACCACACTAGCGCTTGCTACAACAGTGATGTTTCTTGAGGGTGGATATGGAGAGGAAAGTAATATCAGTCAATTGAAATCTATAAGTGCATCTTTTGGTTGCTAGAGGCAGAGGCTTCAATATGGAAAGCCAGGTGGCTTCATCCATTTCTTGTTTCCACATATACATATGCATCTCAGAGCACAGCCCAAGAGAGTGAGACCTGGGTTCTAGTTGTGCCTTTACTGATGGTTCATGCTGTGTCGGAGGGCAAATCACTTTGCCGTGAATTCAGTGGAACAATTAAACATGCTCTGTGTGCAGCTTTGATGTGGGAAAGATATTTAAACTGACATCAGCTTTCCTGTACTATAGCTTGTCTTACTTTCCCCCTCTGAAAAGCCTGAATTGTTGATGCTTTCAGATGTTTAGGTGATGCTTGAAATATGTTGTCAATTGTTCCTTGAAGCTAGCAGTCTCCTAATAGGTTACTTGAATGGATGGCTTTGAACATCAAGATGTCTGGGTGGACTTGTTATAGGTAGATCTGCTCTTTTCAAGATAAGCTGCCTGCATTGTGCCTGGTCTTACAGCTACCCATTTGCTAGGATGGGATTTCCCCTCCCCAGCCCACTGCACTGTAATGTAACAACCTGCAGCCTCTTAGATGAGGTTTTAGTACTTTTAAGTAAGTGTGGGTCTCTTTATTAATTTAAGCCTGTTCTTGATACTAAAAGGTGATCTATAAATGGGCATCCTGATTTACGCAGTCTGTCAGAGTGCTTTCAGAACATATCTGGAGTTCTCCTGATGATTGTCTCTTAATTCCCTCTTTACCAGAGAAAGATGATTTGAACCCGATCTCATCCCCAAATTCTGAACCCCTTGTGGCTTTTAAGCGGGTGTGGAATATAAAACTATACATATTGGAGAAATGTCATTCTTTTTCCATTTACTGACAGGACTTTGCCTTCTGAGTCATTCCCTCCATCACCTAATAGTCTGTTCATTGCCTGAGGTCTCTGGTTTTCTTTAGTTTGCTATGGACTGGGCGAGGATGTCAAGCAAACAAACTGGGATTTGTGTCACGCTGAGTCCTCTGTGCTAATTTGCCTTTGAAGTGCCCTAACCAGGTAACCAAGAGGTCAGAAGGTCTTAAGCTCATCATCAAACCCTTGAACTATCCGGTGTTTGTTTCCTGGACTCTACGGCCATATGATCTTCATCTGACTTGTGGGGTTCAGTGCTATGGCTTCACAATGCAATTAAAACAGTGAAGCCAATGGTAGTGTGAGGACCTAGGAACATTGGAATGGCTTTGAAATACCAGACGTGACTGTAGTTACTGCAGTAAATTGTATTTGTTTAGGAAATCTCCTACTGTCTTGCCTTTCCAGCTGCTTGTGTGAATAATTTCCTCTCATGTAGGTTTCATTTACCAGCTCTAGGAAGGAAAAGGGAGCGGAGAGGCAAAGCAATGTGTGGCAGTGAACTTGTGCTCCCCTTGGATAAATTAACGAATGTGTCTCTTTCAATAACCCTTATTTGTTCATTTTCTCAAAGCTGAGCTTGTTAGTGTGCTAAAATCCTAGTCGAAACATGTCAGGCTAAAAACTTAACAGCTTTGCTTGGGGGGAGCAGTTCTGTGACACTTGGATCATAGAATATTTACTCACATCTTTGTTTTATTGGGCTGTGTATTGATAAAGGGGGGAAAATGAAGAATGACTTCAAGGTACCGATGAAAAGACTGAAAGCACGGAGTGCTTTAGGTCTGCTGGATTAGAATAATGGACCAGCTACTCATGCTCTTTCTTGCATTAGACCTCCAGCATGTCTGGAAACATTATTGTTTTGTAAAGCATACCCTGCAGGAGATGTAGTCTAATACTAAAATTTATCCAACCTCATTTCTGCAATATGCTCAAAACTCTCAACTCACTTTTAACTAGAGAGATGTAGACAGTGCTTAAATTTACTTTCACTGAGGCATAATGTTTATTTTGAGGCTTTGAGCATAAAGCTAGCCTGTGCCAGTTTAGATATCACAGAGACTCTATTAAGGATCATAGCTGCAAAAGTTAAGAAAAGCATAATGGGGCATAAGTAATTGGGTTACAGTCCTGCAGTTTTTCAACTTTTTATATCCTTGAATAACACTAAAGCTCCTGCTTGGTGTATTTATCACAGTGTGGCATTGATCTGAATTACAGTCCTTAATACTGCTACAGAAAAGAACAAGGGTGGAAACTGTGATATCGTTCCTTGTTGGTTTTGTTCCTTATCTCCTTTTTAGGAAGAAACAATTATTTGTTGACTTGCAATTTATTGCATGGAATAACATGGTTTAGATGTTTTGGCTGGTTTTGACAAGTTTAATTTTTTCCTTCTCTTGGAAACAAGCAGATGTACAAGTAAAGAGCGTGCTTGGGTGGAAGTGTAGCCTGTAACGTTTAGGCCTGGCTATTTGAAAATATCTTTTTGAGAGGACCAACAAATAGGAAGCTATTTCAGGTTTGAGACTCCTCTTCAGCTTCCAAGGCAGGGAAATCGTAGCTTTGGTGAAGGATAAAAGAAGGATCTGTTTAGAAATGGCTTTCACCCAGAGGCCCACACAATGGATGCTACTGAAGTCAGCTTCATAACGTTTCATGTTTGGGACAGATCAGTCTCCTCTTCCATATCTATGTGTTTTATCTGGAATAGAGAATCTGCCACTTAAAATCATAGTAGCTGATTTTGAAGCCTCTTTGAAGCTGAGAAGAGAAGGTATCTGGGAGCTTCTCTTATGTAGGACTCTTACTTTCACTTCTCTGTGGTCTGCTGCGTGTCTCTTGCCTGTCCTGTGAGAGCCGAGTAAGGCTGTCGTTATCCAGATACTTTTCTTTGTGCTGAGCAAACAAACCATCAGTCAGAACTTTAAAGTTAATGTGAGGTACCACTACATAGAAATGCATTTATTCATGTCCAATCTTGACATCAGGTTATGTAGTCAGATGTCTTTTTAATTGGTTCCAACTTTTTCTGCCCCTAGGAACTGGGTGGAAGTGATATTCTTTGCAGTATTTGCACTAGATATAGGCATTTTTTCACTAAGAACATCTCAGAAATGCCAGTGCAATGAAATCATGAGGCATGAGGGAATATCCCCCTGGACGTGGTCGTGTAACCAAGTTGTACTGAGTCCGGTCCTGTTTCTTCTGGGTGCCCCCCCCCCCCCCCCCGCTTTTTTTTGTGCGTGTATGTGTGCTCTAAATGGAAGTTGGTTTTGGCTTTGCAGATGAACAAGACTCTTGATTCCTGCTTTCCACTTCTCAATGGTGGGAAGGGAGTGCCTCATAAAGGCAGCGTAGGCAAAGATGTTTTATGGAAGATACCTGTTTCATGTAAGGACAGTTTTGGGGGCGGACCCTGCAGAAGTGAGGAAAGGAGTGCAGCAAAAGCAATTGCAGGACCTGAATACGAGAGTTACTGGTCTTCTGTTCTGTGTGAGAAACTGGAATAGGATGGTCCTTACCCTGTGCACATTGGATGTTCGAGCTGTTTAGGACTAAGAAAAGGCAGCAGCATAGGTGCTAAATGAGCTAAATACTTCTTCTGCCCTGTTGTGATGACCTTGTGAGATGGACTTGCTCAGTTAAGACCCTGCACAAAAATTTCCCTTCTGTCCTTGGCTTGTTTTGTGCCTGGGGTCAATCAACATCTGCTTTTTCCCCACAGGACTTTGCTTATTTAGCCATTCAAAAGTGTGGTGCTGGGAGCTCTCAGCTTGGTTTGAAATCCTTCTTCTCATCATGAAAAGGCTTGGGGCAGATGGGCTGCTGCGGCGGTGGGGATGACATAACGTCTCTGCACTGAGTCTCCCATTGGCCTGATGCTGCGGTGCTTGGTGGGGTGTGGTAGCCCTGAACGGAAGGGCAGACATTTCTTTTTTGCTGTGTGCTGCTTAGCCCTTATTAAACTCAGATGTTTCTAACCCCTTCCTCCAGGCTCTCATTATTGCTGTAAACACAGCAGAGCACAGGGAGCTTTTTCAAATTCTCATTTGAGGCAGCAATGGGTGACAGCTCTACCAACAGCTCTCCACTGTGCTTGTGTGTTAAGGGGGGGTTGACATGAATTTAACACTCCAACCCAAGGGAGATTCTGCTTGTGTTTTCCCTAAAGAAAAAGACTTTTTTTTTTTTTTTTTTTTTCAATCTGATGCCACTTCTCTTCCTCCTGCCTCAGGTTGCTTGGCTTCCTGGCTTTCTTCTTGCCTATTCCTTCTTCTGCTTCCGCAGAACTGGTCTGGTTTCTGCCACCCTGCTCAATGCAGGATGCCTGGCTGCTTGTCTCATCACTGTATCTTGTGCAGACTTTGAGTTGTTTGCATTTTCAGGTGGCAATCAAAGTGATACCAGCTAGAATAAGGTTTCTGTTGCTGTGCTAGGGTGACTAAAAAAGGCTCTCCTAGAAGAAAACACCTAGACATGGCTGTTGGCAGCTCTGTATCTCAGCTGTACCTGTTCTAGATTTACTATGTGGCTGTGACAAAAACCACTTCACACAGTGTGAGCTACCATACCCCCTCCAGGGGAATTTATGAATCGTTGGTATCTGTAAATATAAGCCAGTAACTTTGAGGTCTAAGCAGGCTATTTGTAACCTTCTTACACAGTTCTCCAAGGACTACATCCTTTGCAAACCTATTGGAAAAATTATTGGCCCTGTGTGGTGTCAGGGCTCCTTTGTGCATGGCATCTGACTTGGTAAAAGCTGTGTTCCTGCAAGATCTCTGAAGATCTGTGTGAGATCATCTGTATGACTTGTTCCTGTGACATTCTTGCATCTGCCTCTAGTCTTGCATCCCATGCTGTAAATTGAGCTAAAGATTCTGGTTTTGACCTGTCAGGAGCTAAGTTGGATGTTAGGAAGATCATTGCCATTTTAATGCTGCATTTAGTCACTGGATGCTAGATTTCCTTTTGGAAATTGAGGCTATACCAAGACACTTGAAGCTGAGATACTCTGTTGCAAGACTCTTGAAATCTGGTCCTTTGCATCTCTGGCTTGGTTTAAATTGTCCTTCAAGAGTTTCTGGCACATGGGAGGTACAGAGAGCTTTTCTCACTTGGGACTCTACATCCTCAAGAAAACACTGATTTAATTTAATTAATGATCACTGCAGCTTTGAGGTGAACTTTTTATGCTGATTTTAATGAACTTAAAGCTAAAATGGCAGTGATCCTGAGAGCTGAGTTGTCAGCTTTTGTCTGTCACTGGCACTAGCAGTACAGGACAGAGAAAATCTGATATGCTTAAGCTTCAATATTTCAACGTGGCAAACCCCACTAACCTAAACACTGAGGGGGGAGCCGCATTCTTTGCTATGCCTAATCTCTGTATTTTGTTAAACATGCATTCCTGCCAGAACTTTATTGGACAGAACAATAGTGACCAGCTGGGCAAGTGACCCTGGCTTTTCTGGTCGGCAGAGGAATTCAGCTTCTGAGGAGTTCAGATTCTCATGTGCGGCTTAAAGTGATCTGGATTAAGTTGCTTTTAATTACCAGCTGGCTGATTCATAAGGCTTTGTTTTCCACCCGCTTTCCCAAGAAAAAGACCATTCCCTTAAATGCTCAGTGTATATTCTATAGAGCAGCACAAAGTCTGGGAACCAAGACTTGCAAGTTCTCTCTCTCTCCCTTTTCTTTCCCCGAAATAAAATGGGAATAGTAATACTTCCCTTCATGTAAGGGAGGGCTCTGGGGACTATTTTGTGAGGGTGTGGTTAGATCTTGGAGGGAAAGCTGCAAAATCCAAAGTATTGTATATGAATATATGCAGAAGTTTATAATAAATCTATGAATGATAATACTTGGCACTTGTATAAACTTCCACTTTTACAGAATAGAGGTCGTTGTGCTCCGTGTTTAATGCACCTCTCTGAGCCTGGATGACTGAAATTAGTCTTTGGGAGTTAGTCTTTGCCTGACCTCTGCAGAGGGGGATTTAGTTTGGAGGGCAGGCTGAGAGGTGGGAGAAGGAGGTGCTGAGCAGGGCAGGCTGGACTGAACAGCAGCAGAGGGTTGGGTGATGGCACAGGCTGTGGTTCTTTCTTTTCCCCAACTGCAATGGAAGGTTTGTGGGAGGCTGAGTGTGTAACATACCTATAGAAGCAGCACTGACCAACAGGGTCAGTACAAAAATGCCGGAAACAATGGGTGTTACCAAAGGGTACCAGCCTTTGAGCAAAGGCAGGTCTGGGCTGTGATGCTGCAGACTTTCTCTGTTCCCATGCAGCATTTGATGTATAGCAGAGAGCAAAAAGGCAAATTGGCTCTGTAGGATGTTACAGCACTTGGCTTAATGCCGCTGTAAATCAGCGTAACCTGCAGCAAAATATACAGTCTCCCTGCAGTGTATTTCAGGATACAGCACTGAGCCAAATGCTTTAAACTATCGCACAGTAAAATGCTGTCTCTTGGGCCACTGTTACTGGAAGTCACTAATGTATATCACAACTGATACAAAAATTTTGGATTTTGAAGTTGCAGGAATTCTTAGGCTGTAGACCTGTTGATAAGCTTTGAATGAGCGTGCATTGCAAGCAGAAATAATAGGATCCCGTTTTGCCAAGCACCAGAAAAATACTTGAGTCCTGATAGTGTAATTAAGTCTGCTAAAACTCTTTGAAGACCTCTGCAACCAAACCCATTGGAAATCTATTGCAAGGACCACAGCAACATACTCATTTTCTTGGGTAATACCGTTTGAAACAATCAGGCTCTCTAACCACTTGGCAGGGCCTGACAGACATAATTATCGGCTGCTGAACTACAAGATTTTCAAAGCAGCTTCTACAAATGACTATAAAATTTTGCTGAAAGTAAACTTTCAGCTCCCAGGTACCTTTTGGAGGCGTTGCTGCCTAACCTTTGGGAAGGTAAGGGTGAAGCTGTATCTGTCTGTGCTGGGTGGGAAGAGAGGGGAGAAGTGGGAATGTGGAAATAGTAAGAATTGTCACAACTCATCTCTTGCACTTAAAGCAACTAGAAACTAGATTGGTATCAGACGCTTCGGCTGGTGTCCTGGTTGAGCCTGGGAGTCATCTTGTCCTGCCCACGTCTGAGTTATTGATTTGTATCTGAGCATCTCTGTGGCCTGTGGAAGCAAGGCTTGCTTTGCAGGGCACCTCCATAAGCTCCACTGTGTGTGGTTGTGTTTTGTTGTTTCTTTTGTGTGTTTTTTTTTTTTTTAAAAAAAAAAAAAACAACCAAAAAACCCACCCAACCAGAAAACCCCAATACCAAACCCCACACAAGTATTTGACTGGAATTGCATACTCCCCACATGGCTTGTGGCTCAGATATTGCCAGTAATAATTGGATAACTGATTAGGCTCTTCCCATGGACACATCAACAGCGACAGGAAACAGTTCAGTAGTTGTTCTGTCACTCCCTGCTCCGAGGTTCAACCAACCTTTTTGATTTGTGGTTTCAACTGGAACTCATACCAAGTTTTTTCTGCTGCAAGAAGTACACGACATAAGTCTGTCACAGCCATTTAATTTGATATTCAGCACTGATGCGTTCAGTGACTTGGCTGGTGCATGGCATCCCTATATGCTTTCTTATAAATGGGTCAAGTGAGCACTGTTGTGAGGGCAGCTGCTGTCGTCACCTGCAGGGTTGGCTGTATTTGGCATCATCCTTTGCTGAGACACCGCATGTGAAAATCTCTCCAAGCTGCACTGAAAGGTGTAAAGGAAAACTCTCATGTATGTGTGTATGAGGGAGAAAAAGCACAAGCAAGCTTTAGGTGGTGTGTGACGGCTGTTTGCATATGCACTTAGCATAATAATAAGCTGTAAGACTATTGCTGCGCAGCCATGTGTCACTCACAGGCTTACTGGTTTGCCCGCAGTAAATAAAGCAACAGTATGCTGTTCTTCCCAAACTACAGCAAAGGTAGCAGAAAGACAGAATAACTGTAACCCATCAATAAAATTCAGGTCACAATTGCTTGTTTTAATTAAACTTTTACCTTCCATGGTCGTCTTTGTACCTCTCTTGGTCCTCTGAATGTTCTGGTTTTGAAGAAGTCTGTGTCAATAGGAGAGGAGAAACAAATAAAGGTCATCTGTCTTTAATAGCTTTGCCTTGAGTTTGCCACAAGCTTTTGAGAGTACTATGTGTCAAAAATGAGATGTGGGTATATCTAGTATCAGTAGCTGCTTCTTTGCATGTGTAGACTGAGACTCTTCTCGCCAATAACTCTAGACACTTATACTCCCAGCAGAGTGCTGAGGGATGCCTGGGAAGCCTTTTCTTTAGGAGGCTGGATCACTTGTGTGCATCAGTTTGCTCCTTTACGAAATTTGTGGTTAAAATGCTGTTGTGGAGTTTTCCACTCTGCTTTGGTGGGGACAACTAGGTTGCCCTGCCCTTTTGCATTGGCAGGTAATTTTAAACTTCAGCAAGACCCAAAGACCCCCTTCAAACCTCCATTTAATGGAGTTTGCCATACTTATAATTCCTCACAGAACAGGGCAGGAATTTTTCTGGCTAAATGCCGGTATCTCTCCTTCAGACCTCCTGCTGTCCCCTCTCTTGCTCAGTGCTGCTTTCTCCCCATCCGGTTTCCCATGTGTGTACTCAGGAATGTTTCAAGGCAGTGTTATCATTCCGAAGGAATCTACTGTGCGTGCACAGGCTATGGAGGGTTTTTTTCGGCTGTTATTACTTGGCCAAATCAAACCCATTTTCCACCTGGATACCGAAATGTAGATCTCCTCCCTCAAGACCATCTCCCTTCCAAATAGAGGCTTCCAAAGCACCGAGGCACTAAAGCGGTTTCTTCGATTGCTCAAGAATTTTTTAATAACGGAGAAAGGTGTTAGTGTTTCTGTTCACAAGAGAAAGGCTTTCTTTTCTTAACATTTTTTTTTTTCTAATGAACAAACTGGATTGCAGCAAGGTTTAAAAGGAGAATAAAAATAATTGTTCTTGGCTAGAAATGAGGTATGGAGACTGCTTCCAAAACCAGTGAAAGCTTAGGAAGATGTGTTAAAAGCAGAAGAACCTTTAAAATTGAAAACAGGTAGTTGGAGCCTAGAGTACAGCCTATCTATAGACAGATAGGAAAGTGCAGTGGGTTCTGTGTGATTGAAACCTATACCATCTGCTTAAGAGTGAGTTTAAAACTTGATGAGGCAATACAGAGTGTTTGCTAGCAGGGGTTTGGGACTACTGTGTGCAGAAGAGCTGATGTACAGCAAATGCTATGTAGTTACTTTTTATGGCATTGGACGGATGCAGTCGGCAGAGTGTAAGAGTGGGAGTCTGGAGAAAGGTGAAAAGGAGGTTGCTGGTATAGCAGATTGTTGTGTGCCTGTAAGTACTGCATCCAAGCTGTTATATTCGCGTGGAGCTTTGAGTGAGGCTTCCACTTCATACAGGGAAAGCACTTTGAAAGTGCTTGTAACTGGGAAGTGTTTTAGGACAACTCATTACTGTATTTAGATGGGCAGTGGAAATGACTGGCTTGAGAGGGAGGCAGGGAAGGGGAAGATGTGATCACCTAACCACCCATGGGCGTGGATGTTTGTAAAGGTTATTGCTAGTTTACTACACTAAAGATGATTTTTGAGAGTTTTAGGCTGTGCAAGTAGGAATTTGTTAACCTTAAAGCTATTGTGACATCCTCCCGCCTTAGCTCACCATCTCTGAGCTGTCTCCCAACATGCACTAGAATCAGAACTGACTGTTGTAAAGGGCAAACTGATCACACAACAGATCTCAGTTTTGATGTTCCTACTTCCCTACACATGAAACTCCCATGGGTGTGACTGGAACAATAGGATTATTTTCCAAATTATTTTTTATTGTAGTAACGCCCAGGACAGCCTTGTGCCAGACATGGCAGACATGGAATAAAAACTTTTCAATTTAAATAGCAAATTAACACACAGGCTTTGGGTTTTGTTTTTCAGACTGATTAACACTTTGAATACCCAGCCAGAGAGGTTTTGCAAGGCTTTGGTTTTATTGAACCGGGACCTCACGTGGCTCATCTTGTGGATCTCTGAGCTGGGCAAGCAAAAGACAGCCTGCTTTGTCTACTCTACACAAGAGAGGCTGGTAGTTAGTATGACCTGGCGTATCAGTAGAGCAGTTACTGGAGAAAAGTGCTTTGCTCTTGGAGTACAGGCATGTTGGTAGGGTGCAGCTTTCACCAAAAAATCTTCCTGGAGCACCAGCAGTAGTCTTGTCTCAGGCCTAATGCAAATTCTGTCCGATGAGTACCTGAACTTCAGTTGCCTCACTGAACGCAAGTGGCTAAGCTGACAACTCAGAAAGGCAAAAGAGGAACTGTTGATCTCAAAGCAACATAAGTAGATGGATTTGTCTAGACTGGCTTATTATTTCTAACCACCTCCTGCAGCACTGGAAACATTAGAAAGCTGTAGGGTTTTCTTGTATTTGAGGAAAGGCTGTTTCTTTCACAGTTTCAATGAGGATGTTGTCATGTCTGGCTCTGTATGGCAGTCACCTGAAACAGAAGTGATGTGGGATAAAGCTGAGCCTGCACGCTTATCGCAACTTCCCTCTAGAAAGAGGTCCCCTTGGCTCATGAAATCTAACTCATGAAAACAATGATGGGCAACCACATGGTAGATAATTACTCTAGAAAGGTCTGCTGCATAGTCCCTTCTATACTAGAGCCCACAAACTCCTTTACAAGTTGCTGAACAAATTGAAGACCTAGACTGAATGAAATGATTGTAATGTGCCACAAGAAAAGAGAAGGAGGGCGGGCAGGTGGAAGAAGTGTTGCTAAAAGGGTTCTGGGTTCTGTTTACCTGACACAGCTGTCTGTACAGATATTTCCAGTTGCATCCTAACACTTGTGAATCTGAAGGTGATACTCTGAACTGCTTTTCAATGCATTTTGCACCCACAGGACACTGCTCTGAGTGTTGAAATAGCTCAGGAAAACAAATCTGTATTCCCTTGAAGAGAAAAAGCAATGTTTTGTCTGTGGGATCTCCTTCTATATATATATTTTTTTTTTTTTTTTTTCTTTTTAGCTATCAAAAGGGTGTACCAGTCTCCAATGACAGTAATGTCTCTACTGTTCAGCGCCAGGAAAAACCTGAAACATGCATGTTCCATGGGCAGATTAACATCATACAATTAATAAGAAGCAATGACTTGATGGTGCCATCCTAATTTTTTTCTTTGATATGCTCAGTGGTCTCCTTCTGACATTGCCTTTTGTTCTTCTTATAATTTGTGGGTTTTGGTGCCAGTATAATGCTAATGAAAAACACTACTTCATTTAGGCAAAGTCCCTCTGTTCCTGTTGTGCATGTGGCTTTCATTGCTGCTGGTAAGTGCTGTGAGAGGGCTGAATGTGAGGCACAAAGATGCGCATTTCTCTGTACAGAGCTCTATAAGCAAAAAAATAAATTCAGGAGCCGACCTTGTTCAGTCCTTGCAGACTAGCTGTTGATGCATGCAGATACAGGCCCTGTAGGGCTAAGTGGGTGATTTGAAGGAGATGCTGAAAACCAGCAGGAGCCCGATTTGTCTGTTTTGGAGGACTCAAATTGTGCAAAGTGTTGTTTTGTTATGATGTAATGTAGCAAGGGGAATTAAAGACAGCTATGGGTAATGACTTTATGGATGGTGGACGAGACTCTGTAGCCACAACAGGAGTACTAGTAAAGCACAGGATGCTGTTATAGGGATGCTGACACCTTATGCTAGGTTTCTTAATGTTTTTCTCTCCACAAAGGTTTTGAGGACGAGCAGGCATGTGTCAGTGTTCTGTTCTTCCACTTAAAATTCCCCCTCCACCTCCTGCTAATTCAAAGTTAGAGTTTAATTCTGATTGAATTTGTTGGAGTAAACTTAGAGGTACAGCCTTTGATAAAAGTTACTCTTGTACTTTAATGAAGATCAGGGCCGTGTTCTCAACTTAGGCAGTTCTAGATAAGATCTTCAGAGGAGGACACATAGTCAAGTGCCAGATTTCATCTTTGAACACAGGGGTGTATTTTGGACAAACAGTCGGTGTTCCAAATCCCAGCTCTGTACTTTCAGTCAAGACCTTAAGGATGGTTTTTTCCTTAACCCAACCCCTCCTTCAAGGTCAGGCTTTCTAGGAACGAACAAACCAGTACTACGGTTGTATTGGCAATATGAAGGTAGGAGACCAATCTACAACCAGGTTATCCAGCTGTGCAAAAATGTTTAGACTCAGGTTCTTCTTGTGAAAGGCTCTAATTCAAGGAGCTTTTAAGTTGCAAAAATGACATACTTGGTTGTAATTGTGCATGATTTCCATGCTGCGTGGATGTCGAATGCCAAATTCCATCAGGTCAGTCTAGTTTAACAAAGACAGATTCCATGGATATTTTTGTACGTTTCCTCCTTCTGTGAACACTGGAAACCACTGTCTTCTCACTGATTGCGATAAGCTTGGGGGAGGGAACAGCAAAACAGTTCAGTGCCAAAAGAATGCCTGTAAAAGCAAAGCACTTCAAAGGAGTCAACCCCCTTTTATTTCTGAGCACTCAGTCATGGACTAACTTCTTTCATTTTCACGATGAAGGTAATTATGGTTCAGGTCAACCATATTTATTGTTTGATTCAGTTGGAACATGCCACTAGCAAACTGAGAGGAGCTGGGTAGTGGGTATAAATCAGAGGGATTTTATCCTAGAAAAATACTCCTTGTGCCTTCTCACCTCTTTCCTCTTATGAATGCATAAACAGATACATAGGCAGAGGTGTGCATGTATTGAATGTGATTAATTTATTTCTGATACTACCTGACTGCTCAACATTTTTTAAGTCCTCATCTGCCTTTGTTATATTCTGCATTTATATTAGTGCTGATGCACAGGGTGGATCCACTGTACAAATGAATCAAGCGTGTGTAATAGATGAGTGCTATCATCTTCAGAGCCCCTCCTTCCTTAGTTACAGCAGCTGGAAGGTGCCTTGTGAATGAGGTGGGGGATTGGAAGAGAAGAAGAATGGTCTCATGGCTGAAGAAGCTGAATGCTGCTCCGGGGAGCTGGATTCCCTCTTTGTCTCTGAAAAAGAGTTGCACCCGTGGCTCCATACTATTTGGCTATTCTGCTTCTAGGCTCTTGATAATTCCAGTAGGGAGAGGTTTTTCCCTTAACCCCAGTAACTTCAATGGCTGCAGAAGGATGAGGCAAAACTTTGTGCAGTTTCCTATGAACTGAAGTGAGTTCAGCCCTCGAGGTAATGCTGTTTGGAAGGTCAACCATGCACACAACAAAGCAAGGAAAGCACAGTTAAATGCGCTTGGCTGCAGAACTTGCTGAAGATTAAAGCTGTTGTGCAGACTGAACTGCATTTCCCTCCTAAGGTAAAGATTCCTCTAGGACTAAACTCCCTCCAGCAGTCTCTGATAATCCACTTTGTGTGGGAAAACTTGAGACTGTTATTGGCAACTGAGTATTTGAAGTGCACTAAGCACAGAACATAATGCCCCCAGGGGAAGGGTTATGCGATTGGGAGGTACCTAGATAAATTGTCCCATCTTATTCTGCTAGCCAGAACTTATTTTTATGGTCACTTGTTTCAAATTCTTATGGGGTGGGGGTGGGATGGTGTGTGCGGAAAGATTGGGGTTCCTTCCAATCTTTGTCTGACCAACATAGCAGAGTGAGAGACCTGGAACTTGTCTTATTGCTGTTCGTGCCTCTGGCTCTCTGCTGCTCCAAATGGCTGCTGCTGTCTGGCTTCAGAAACACCAACAGTCTTCCAGTTTTACTCATTTCCCCAAATGAATGGGCTGTTACAAAGATTTTTCTCCCTTTTTCACAGGAGTCAGGGTAACCTCTACTAGTGACTATGAAGTACTCAGTGGGAGTAAGGCATGCATAAAACATCAATATTGACAACAAGATTACTGTGGCTTGTCACGTCTTCTTACTTGCAGACCTCTTAAAACTTCGTGATGGAAGAGCAGACTCTGCTTTGAACTGAATCTTGCCATCATAAGCTTGTGTACAGCCACGCCCTCAACCCTGCCAGGTGGTCTTTCATGGATTCCTTAGCAATGGTTCGTCAATCTACAGACCTGAATCAATCCATCAACTCTGAACGTTCTAATATTATGGAGACTGGTGTTCACAACTGAGTTTTGTAGCTGGCTCTTTGCTGGACAACAAGCTGAATGACAGCTTCGGATCCTAAAACCTAGTTATATGTGGAGAGCATGAATAGGGTCAAGAACAGGAGCAACTTAAGCCCAGCTTGGTTTTTATCTGAGCTTTCCAGTGACATGTGACGGGACTGTTTCCTTTTTAGCTAGGTCACAGCAGTAAAGAGTAATCTGTCATAGCCAACTGAATTAGCTGGTAAACTTGATCCTGATGAGAGTCAAAGCGTGTTCAGGGAGGTGTGTATTTGTGAGTAAGAAGGGAATAATGTAGTTACGTAGAGCTGGATGGCTCAGGAAGAGTTACCCCAGAGAGCCTGTCAACCTTTGAATCTGGATTTCTTGGCATGTGGAGGGCAACTTCTGCTCCTGGCCTCTGTGGAGCATATAACTAACTAACCCCTCCTAATGATGGGCTCCAGCATACAACATAGGGGTTGCTGTTCTGGCAAAGCAAGTGGGATGCTGTACTATTTATACACAGAAAAGGGCACAGTTTGCTTTCATTGAGTCAGAACAGCAACTTTTTCCCAGTGAAAGTCAGTGACCTTCTGATTTTATTGAAATTCCTCTCTAGGATTGCAGGGAAATGGATAGCTCCAGTGAAAAATGTTATGAGGAAACTTGGGGAAATCTATCTAGCTATCAAAACACTCCTACTGTTTTCTGTGCCCTAAATGTTGATCTCTGCTAAGTATAACACACAGTGTGTTATCCTTATGGAAACAAAAAGATAATTCAGTGCAGTTGTTTACACAGCACAAAGCTTTAGGGCAAATCGCAAGCATCAGAAATGCCAACCTTATTGAGAGAGTTCTGTAATATTTATTGGGAGTGGGGAGGGTCAATTCATGCCCAAGCACATGCAACAGGTGCTGATGAAACAATCCTGCTTATAAAGTCTTCCTCCACCTGAAAAACTTTGCTTGCTTCTGTCTTGGCCAGTTAAGTCTTGGTGATTCAGGCTTTTGTGTTGGTACTGTGTGGCATGTGCTTTCATCGGAAGTACTAAAACCTACACTAAATCTCCATTTTACTCTCTAAAACTACACTAAATCTCCATTTTACTTAGCTCTACAACAGCATAAATGGCTTTGTTCAGTCTAAGTGGTAGGATTGTTTCCACTGAAAGCAGAGAATTTCATCCGGGTAGGAGCATGGTGTGCTGTAGCCATGTCCTTCACTCAGCCAGAACACATCAGCCAGAAGGTCCTGTGTGTGGTAGGTGTTGCGTGCTGTAGGTCTGTCCTTAAGAGGGCACGGCAGCAAGTCAGTTTTGTGTGTGGAGCTGAACTGTCGTCCCACTGAAAGAAGTGATTAGGCAAGAATGTGGCTGCTTTAATTTTCAAGTTGCACGCTCCTGATTAAACAGGCTACTTGCTGAGTCCTGATCAGTTCAGCTCAGTGGTTTCTGACATTGTTCGGTTTGTGATCGCTTGTCCAGTCAAATGAAGTCTACTAACAACCAATTGGCTTTTCTCTTGCAAACCCCTTAGAAGATTCTCAAGGGACCCCCACGAGTCTAAGAAGCTTGGATAAAACCCAGCAGTTTGGACTAGGAAAGAAGCAAATGTTGCTTTTGGGGATGGCTCTGTAAGTTTGTTGGGGTGTGAGCCTTTCTAGGCATTCACAGTGGAGGAATCCCTTACACGCCCTTTGAGCGGTGGGCTTAGAAAACAGTACTGTGCAAATCCAAACGGTGAGAAGGCAGGAAGAAGCAGCTTGCTGTCTGTCAGTGTCTTCCAGTCTGTGAAATAATTGCCCTTAGCTAATTTAGTCATGCTAGCCAGGAGTGAAGCTTTGATTTGTGGGTATATGGCTCTTCTGGAACTTACGGTATTTTAGCTTGACTATTTGTTACCTTACGCTTCTCCACCCTCTGCTGTCCCTTTTCTCTCTTGCTGTAGGATTACAGGCTGTACAGACATCCCGAATCCCCAGGGGATGAACTGTGCATCCAAGTAAGGCCCCTGATGAGGGGCGCAGTAGGTTCAGAAAGCTGGTGGGGTGCAGAATATGGCTTCCTGCCTGGCATCTGCCTACAGAAACAAAATGCAGCTCAAGCTCTGTGTGTAAGTCCAGCTGCCCTTTGAGGTCCTCTCAACCTGCTCTGTGCATGCCCTGGAAAGTCAGGTTTTCTTGTTTCCTCTGGTGTCTGGGTGCCTGAAGCCATGTATCACTGCTCTTGCTGAATCGGCAGAGTGGGCATCTGCTGAGGGAGGAAGGGTCGCTTTAAGCTCAGAGTAGTAGTTTTCAGAGTATCCCCAAATGGAAGCAAACTGTTGAATTTGTTGCTCTATTTAGCCTGAAAGGTCCACAGTAACCTACACAGTAAATATGATTGTATATCTGCTGGCATCAACACTCATATTCCCTTTGGAACAACATGTTGTCAGCTGTGATCAAGACATGAGATCTTGGTCTATAGCCCTGGACTGAAACTGTCTAAATCAGTAGCTTGCAGGCCATGGTCTGCAGATCTTCGGTTTTCCATGAAAGTCTTCCAAGAATTAAATAGGGTGTGAGAGGAGGGTGTCTCTTTGGGAACGGCTGGGGGAAATGGACCAAGTGAGACTTGCCTTTCTAAGCAAAGCAGTGGAAGACCAATTCCATGAGATGCTGCGAGGCATCGTGCTAAATATGCTGGTGATGAGCATGCATGAGATCCAACAGACCCAGCCCTAACGGAGCTGCTATTTGGATCATTTTGCTTGCTTGCTTGGAATATTCTTTTTTTTTAATAAGCAGCAATATATTCTCTGCCATCCTGGATGCATGCCAGTAAAAGTCCTAAACCTTTCTTGCTAGCATCTGTATATAATATAAAGGGCCATTTATAATCTCTGTAAGCCATGATGGGGCCTTTCGTCACGTTGTCTGAAGCCTGCTTGCATTCTGGAGACTGTTCTTGCTGACTTTTGGCTTGCAAAGAGAAATCTTGGGGGTGGTTTTGTCTGTCTGTCTTCTTTCTGTCATAGTCACTGGGCTATTGTATTTACAGTGAGTTCCAAGCTATATATCCTAATGCATCTTATGATCAGCTATGTTCCTGGCTTTGTCTCACCTGCTTCTATGCCACAGTTAAAAACAAACACCTGAAAGTTGCATTTGTAGGCAAATTACGCTACTTATGGGAAGCCAAGAGTGTAATGTTTTGCAAATGGGAATGTACCTTTCATTCTTGGGTGGGTACCTTTGTAACCAAACTCTTCCTTCTCTGCATGCTCTAGTGACAGAGATTGTAGGGGTTTTCTTTGTGTGTGTATGGTTGGACTCGATGATCTCAAAGGTCCTTTCTAACCATGAAGACTCTATGATTCTCTTGGTAAAGAGAGAAGTTAGAGAAATCTGTATTCCTGCCAGATTATCTGAGTATCTTTGGGGTCTGACCATTTCTTTTGCCCTTGTGATCCATGCTGTGGTGGTTCTGCTTTAGAGAAGACTGAGAGTGTTGTGGTACTTTATCACTGTCACTGCACTCTTGGCGCTCCTGCTGAGGAGGGTGGAAGGTTGTCCCTAGATTTGAGCAAAGGGTCTGTTATTTTGCTGTGGGCTATCAGTCCTATTCGTCCTGGCAAATCCAGGTGATGACTTCAGGCAAGGAAAGCAATGAATGGAAAGCCTCGGGAAAGCTTCTTGCTTCCTGTAATGATTGCTTCCTTTTATAACAGGTCCCTGAGCAGGTTATCGGAAGAAATGAACCAGGGGAAAGTGTTGGGTTTCTCCCCCCACTGATGTGCAGGCTTCTGTCCTGTGCGCTGTAGTGTGGGAGCAGCCTTTACCTCCAACCAGCCTCCTAGGGCTCCGTCACTAGATTGTAATGAGGTCTGTCCAGTGCGTCTCACTTCCAAGAAAGGCTTTTCCAGGGCAGAAATGACAACTTGACTGCCAAATTCCTTGGACTTGCGAGGACATACGTGTACCTGAACAGCTTCCTAGGATCAGGTAGAGCAGAGGTGCAAGAGACCCTACTCAAATGACAGCAATTTTGAACTCGTTTGGAAAGCAAAATCTGTGTGATCTGTGTGCATGTCGGCAGCACCCACTGAATGAAAGCCCTGGAAAAAACAGCTTTGTAGGTAGATTAAAAGAATCAACATTTCTTGCAGTTATTGACATAGGCAACCTGCACACTGCCATCTGTTTAACTCCAGATCCACAGAAGTAGTGCCAGACTCACAAGCTGGTTGAAAATAATCCTCGCAGGAGCAAGATGATGTTAAATCTGGGTCTATGCAAGTGAAAGCTAAAGAGTAGTGGTTAGTTTCCAATTTCTCCTTAGGAATTGCAATTTGGAGCTTCCATTATACATTAACCAGAGCAGATAGGCTGCCGGATTCCCTCTGGCAATTGTGGAGTCTGCTGCCAACGCCTGCCTTTCTCTTCTGCATTGTGTAGGGTTGTGCGGTGGTGTTCGTCTTTGTTCACCTTCCCACCTCATTTGCCTTCAGGAATATGAAGGTCTCTTGTTTCAGCATCAGATGTGGATGGTTTTGCTCAGAATGCAGTTGAATTCTTTGTCTGACACAAGTGCTTTGTGTGTACCCAAGAAGAGGGACAGGTTGTCTTAGAAACCCAACAAAATCAGTATTAGAGTGAAAAAATCAGAGTAGAATAATCCAGCTCCACACCATGGAAACAGTACTTCTTCCCAGATGACTCTGTGATGGGAGAAGGCCAGAGGGGGACGCATACAAGTTATGTAGCAGTTAAAGCATAGCATCTGTATATAAATACTTGATTTATTTGTGTTTCATTGAAAACCCAGAAAAATAGTCTTAACGTGAGGGGGAGGCGCTTGAGTCCTTGATAATTATGCTTTGTCTTAAAATGTTCATAACTTTATTTTGAATTTGTTAGTATTCATGTCCCTTCATACTCTGTTACATGTTGCTAGTGTGCATACTACTGCTTTGTTCCTCTCCTGTGGTAGGACCAATTCCTTTCCTCATTGCATGTTAATGAGAAGGTTTGTTTTTCGTAATTTCAGAACACATGCTTCTGCCATTATCCTGTCAGGTTCTGTATATGTGCAGTTTGTTTTGCCTGACATGGAACTCCTTTTGCCTCGAGGCTTGTGCAGAAGTGCTGTCCTTCCAATGGCTGTAAGCACTGTGCTGAAAACATGCTCAAGGTAAATCATACAGAGCTGTGGCTTTCCCATCCCCTCTTGTACCCGCTCTTTCTCCTGGCTGCTTTTCCTTCCATGATCTGCTGGCTGTTCCCATGGCCTGAGGAGATCTTATCCAGCAATACCCATCTGAACAAACCCTATGACTAAGACTTGGACAGACAAAATGGCCGGTCACACCATGTGTGTGTGTGAAATTAAAAAGAAAACTTTACTTTGAATTGTCATACTTCCAGCTTTAGCTCCTGTCTTTGTTTCTTCTGGTTTTACTCCCTAAACTTTGTGCAGAAATTGTGTTGAGCCTGTTAAAGAATCTTCTGTCATCATGTGATCTGAAGCTTCATTAATCTTATCTTTCCCCGCCCTGTTTTGCCCTTTGGTTCAATGATGTAGATGTTAGTAGAGGCATTTGGGTACTAGGGTGTCTGATCCCTATACATACACCACAGATCCTCAATAAATCTGAGAGACGTGGTTTTCTAAGACCTCCTTGCCAGCCTGGGGTCACCTGAGATGTGACTGTAGTTCATGCTTCCTAATCATAGAATGGTTACAGTTGGAAGGAACTTTAAAGACCATCTAGTTCCAACCCCCCTGCCATGGGCAGGGACATCTTCCACTCGACCAGGTTGCTCAAAGCCGTGTCCAACCTGGCCTTGAACACCTCCAGGGATGAGGAATTGCAAGCAGGTTTACAGTGAGCAGGAGCAGCGTCTGCAGGGAAAGCTGCATGGCTCTGCCTTTACGCAGCTGGTGGGCTTGATGGCACTGTGCAGAAAGCCACCCTGCCTCTGGGTGCCCCAGTTTACCCATCTGGCTGTAGCCGAAGGTTCGGTGAACAGCCTGCTGGCCCCAGCTTGCCCACTGTGGTCTGCAGTGCTTGGCTCAGCCGCTGGCAATTGTACCTGCTATTCATGGAAATGAGAGTTATCCAGAGAGCAGGGAGTCTCCTGTGGAGATAGGAGGGGAATCCAAAAAGGAAACAAAATACAACAAATGCTGTAAATGGCAAATACTGGAAAAATTAAACTGCCATGGGGAAGTTGGGTTAGGGAAGGAGGAGGGGGATGTACAGGTGCCTGTTTCCACTGTGTAAGCAGTTTGATTTTTGGTATGCGAGGTCGGTCAGCCACTGTGGTACTTGAAGAAGAAGGGATCACCTGCAATGGGGGATCTTGCTTTAAGATGGATGAGGAGCCAGGATGCTTCTGCATGTGCAGCAAATGCTTGTGCAAGCACTTTGTGTGTTTTGGAGCACAAGCTGGTGTCTCCACTTCCCATTACTGACCCCAGTTCCGATTCCCAGTCAGTAGGAAAGTGGCTCTCAAACCTGTTAACTACATTGAGGTTTAAAAGCAAAAATATGAACCAGTGTTTGGCAAATATGAATGATACTTGCAAGGGGAAAATGGAAGTATCCTTTTTCCCCTCTTCAAGCTTAACGCTTTCAGAGAAGATGGAAGAGGGTTTATGGGTCCTGATTCTCATGGCTGACACTGCAGTTCCTGCCTTCTCATACACCTTACAGTGAGGAGGTCTCTCTCGGTCTTGATTTCTTATGAGGCAGCATAATACACTAGTCCCTCCCTCGCCTGCATTTTCTCTTGCCCGTTTTTAGACTGTAACCTCACCAGGACACTAATATGATTTGTTCGGCACTCAGCTTGTTAGGGCCCTGCTGACAATGAGCTCTGCCACACCAAAAAGCAGAATTTTCCAACTCGAATGTTTTTCAGAATGGCAGGAGGCTGGGGAATGATACCATAATGAGCAGGATGAAATTAGGGCCAGTACAATGGCAACTGACTATCAGGAGATTTGGAACACTTATTTTTTTCTTTCCTTTTTTTTCTAAAGTCCTATTGTTTATGATAACTAACAGAACTAAATTATGAACTGTAAAACTCTGGCCTCTGAGGACTAAGCAAGAGGCGTTACTGGATCTCTTGTGGTTCAGGTTGGCAGAAGCAGGGAATCTTTCTGCAGCTATTGGGAGGAGAGGGTGGGGTGAGAAATGAAGATTGCAAGTTAGGCTAGCTATGGCTGGCAGAAGAAACAACCCCACCCCCAGATATTTGGTCTGGTTTTACTGCAGTCTGGTATATGTTGCTTCAACTTGCTGTTTAACTGGGTCTAACAGCGTCCTTTCTCTCTGCAGGCATTGGTGTCACTATACGGTTACACGGACGGTTTCCTGCCAAGTGCAGAATGGGTCAGAAACGGTGATCCAGCGAGTTTATCAGAGCTGCCGGTGGCCAGGACCTTGTGCCAACTTAGTGAGGTAAAAATCTTCATGTCTCATGTTGCCAAAATTTTCCTGCACTTCTCATTAAATTGGTTAGCTTTTAAGTACTGCGTAGATGGTGGAGATCAATGAGTCAGATGTGATATCCTGATTCATGGTGGTGTAACTACAGAATGCCACTGGTGTTACCTGCAGAGTAATTACATGTGGAGGTAAGTGCAGCGTTAGGAACAAGCTATGTGAAACAGTTTAGCTTGGGTTGTAATGCCAGTTTGCGCTTCACACAGGAGGCTGCTGCTAGTCAGGCATGAAGCTAAATAAATGTCAAGTCCAACATTGTGCAGTGTGCCTGAACAGGGTTAGTAGGGATGCTGGACCAATGGCACTGTGTGGCTTGTTGGTATCAAGTCCTCATACTTGAGTCTTTAAAGGTAATATTGATCACATACACTGGAAAGCTTTGATCAGATTCCTTGCAGCTGGTGACAGACAAAGGTAACGTGTGCTGTACCCTTCAGAGTGGAATTTCTTTACAGCACCTCTTACTCCTGCATCTCAATATCCTTTAGAGACATGCATGAAAGCAGTCTCCTCTCCCCAGATGAGAAACAAAGCTTAGCGACAGTGACTTGTCAAAAACTTGCCCTAAGCCTGCTTTGCCTTTCAATCAATTAGGGTCTGGGGACCCACCTATGTTAAAGGGGGAAAAAAAAAAGTGTGAAATAGCTAGCCCCAGCTACCACCTTTCAGTATGCAAAGTGGCTTTGTATTGTTGAGCTTTGCCTTCTCTGAAAGACATTCTCAGAGCAGAATAGTGTTACCCACCCATCTGGGAATTGGTGCAAAAAAGCCATTGTGCTCTAAATTGACACCTAGCTTCTACAACAATTTCCCATGTAGACAAGCCCATAATTTAGCTTACAAAGCTTAGTCATTTTATTGTTAACAATTCACCCACAGGGCACTGATTGAGGTCCTCTTGTACTTGATAACCTAGCCAGACTGTAGTTGAACTACCCACTTAAACACCCAGAGATCCACCTTCCCAATCTGTCCTTGTGACTCTTCATCTGGAATTCACATTTTCATGTGGCAGTTACCACACTTGGTTCTCCAGTTTCTATTTGGCCACTGGTCAGTCTAAGTTTTTTCACTTGTAATGTATCTGCTTTGGTGTCTCTTTGGTCTTGTTTTATGCAAGGCTGTGGTTGAAACACTTAATATTTTACACTGTCACGGCCAAACTTCTGTTGAAGCTTTTTAATTTCCCAGACTTTTTACGCACATAATTGTCATTAGAAACTTGTGAGCTTTCACCTTGTCTCCTAAACTTGCCAAAAATCTTGCTTATTTTTCCTTGTTAACATAACTGTAGTTTCCTAAGTACCAAACAATTGATCATGTTACTAGTAAAAATCCTTTTTGTGGGCTCCTGCAGTTACTCATATACATTGATTTTTACATTGTTAACCCCGAGATTTTAGGAGTAGTGTGTGCTGTTGTGACATTGTTATTCATGGAAGGTTTTCAGTTTCAAATGTAGTTTGGCTCATTTGCCTGACGAGTCCAATTGTTTGGAGACAATGCAGAATGGCAGCAGACATCTCAATTTTTCTTTCTATGTGAAAATATCATGGAAAGAAGCTGGGGTTATTGATATTTAAGATCTCAGCTGGTGAAAGCTCAGCTGACAGGAGCTGCATTTCTGGAAGACGATCACCATGAAGAAACCTACCAGAAAAGATGGGAGGACACTAATGCTCTGTTCCCTTTGCAAGTGGGAGGCAATGCAAGTGAAGCAAATGGCACCCTTCCAAGGAAATGACTATACTGTCTGTCCTCTAGTCATGCATCGTACGACGCTCTTGCATGAAGCAGAGGAAGACCCTGAACCCTGGACGCTAACTTCATGGAAGTGGAAGCAAAGAATTCCTTGTGTTGTTAAATGCCTTCTCTATGTCACCAGTCCTTGAGCATGTTCCTGTAATACGAAGGAGCTTCTCTGTTTTTTGACTATGGTCCTTAGTGATTGCCTGCTGGACCGTATCTGCTCTACATGATGTGTCCAGCAAGAATGCTTCACAGGGCCAATGCTTCGTTCCCATCAAACAACGTTGTTTCTGTTTCCTCCTTACCTCTGTCTTTTCAGGTTTTCTGGAAGTCTAGCTTCTGGTGACGTCAGGCTTACTCCAGGTCTGGTAGTGGCTAGAAATGTTCATGCTCTCTATATCCTTGTGGTTGTTCAGGTAATATAAATGTATTTGTTTTTCTTTTGCCAAAAAGACAAACTTAAAAATCTTCTGGCCTTCTCCTGCTCTTCTCCAGTGAGATTTTCTGGTGCCTGAATTTGAAGGGGGGGTACAGCCAGATTCATATGGTGTTACACTTGACTGTAAGCAATGCAAAGTGTTAGTAAGACACTGTCATCGTTTTGGCTTTATAGTATTTCTCCCAGCTGCAACTTGAAACAAACTGTTTTCATCTCCTTGTTTACAGGGAGTCAACCATATCTGGGAGAGCTTTCATTCTGCCAGCACTCGTTATCAGGCCGCTCACTAGCAAAAGGGATGCCAGCCAAAAAAAAGGCATCTCTCAGCCTCGTGGTGACAGCTGAGAGGGGCTCTCTGTTAGAGAGACTCTGCGTACAAGCAGACATCAGTGTGGCCAGACAAGGATTTAATCTATTTCCTGTCTCCCATTCATTCGTGTTGTTTCTTTCCCTTATTGCACAAACTGCAGCTCGGGGTCAAGCCTTTGACAGAGGAGTATCTGTGAGATCCCCAGCCTCGCAGCTTCAGTTGTGTGATGTCCTTGCTGTCTGTTCACTTGCTCTTGGGAAGCTAGCAGCTGTACTTCTTTTGCAGGAGTGTCGTCATCTTGGCTGGGATAGGATGAGCTGCTCTGTTCTTGCCCTCCACCTCAGACTCTTTATTTAGCTTGGGTGCTGAGTTGCTTTGGAGTAGTCTTGGCTGGAGACTTTCCCTCAGCAGATCTATTCTTGAACTCTCTCCATTTGTGTAGCAAAGGCTTCAGCTTCTGCGCACCATAGGATATGCCTTTGCTTTGTCACGCTACGAAGTGAACAGGCAACTTTCCAGCAGTCTGGCTGAAGCTCCTAGTGTACTATAAAAATCACATGCCATTTATCTGTCTGAAGGAAGGGATGAAGTGTCTAGCTTGGTGTTTCAATGGCAACCTAATCTCTGGTTCCCTGCTGCCTGGATGGTTGCACCCACCTCCTGGTAAACTCAGGCATCTGAATTGTAACCCTTCTCCTGAGCAATCGTTTTGCTGCAGCAGCTGCAGGCCAATGCATGATCCTATCATGCTTAGGACACAGAGCTCCTTGAGGCTCACAAGAAGGGTGGTCTCACAGGCCAGGTGAGGATTTAAGACTTGCATTCAGTTGCTGGAGCTCTTGTGACTTCCTGTGCCTTTGGTCACTATAAGACGAGAACAGTACTACTTTTGTCTTACTGTGTTTCAGGACTTTGAGAACAGGACAACTTCTTGCTATACGCTAATTGGCCTAATTTTGATTAGAGTATTTGTGTATGACTGTTGTGGTCAGTAAATCAGTATCTCAGGAGGTAAATGAATGTGGTGAACAGCCTGGCACATCATGTGCTGTTACAGTCTTCAAAAGACAAATGTTTTCTGCTTCAAATTGTCGTTGCTGTGAAAATCCCTGTCTCATCTCTGGAACCATGCTGCTTTAGATTGTGGCAGGATATTCTGACTCATCTCCTACTTGTTTCATCCTAGAAAAATGAATGTTCCCAGGAAGGTCATGTGAGTTTTTATCCTGCTCTTTTTTGCTGTACTCAGTGGTCACATAACTGTTTCACTGTAGCCTCTGAGCATCCTGTCTCTGCAGCACTTCCTGGCTTCAGAGAACCTGGAGGTTCCCCTGGAAACCCATAGCTTCCTTGTACGGGGATGGGCTCACCTGGTCTCTGTACTGTAGCAAGAGCCATTGAAACCCCAAACATGAAGTTACTCATCTGTCACTTCAAACATCACTCAAGGTTAAGAGAGATGGAAGGGGAGAGCATTCTTGCAACACATCAGAACTGGGCTGTGATGCCCTTTCCAACTGATAGTCATTGCATCATTTTTTTCCTTTCAGTATTCTTGCTGGTTTGGCTTATCACAAATGCGTTGTGCTTTTGATGACATTTTTAACGTAAGCAGGCTACAGATCTTGCATGGATCATTCTTGCTGTTTGGTGTTTTTGAATGTTGCATTTTCTTTTTTGTTGTTTGCATTTAAACTGAGCACATTTCTGTTCCCAGAGGGATTTTACAAGCTAGTTTGCAGAATAACAAAGAAGGAATTCTGCGGGCTCATCCATTTTGGTCTTCTCTGCTTTTGAAGACTCTATTGCTACAGGGTCAGTAAGAGACGTTGGGGATCTCCCAAGAGATTGGCCTGTAGCTGATGTTTCTCCTCATTTGCAGAAGCAGTAATGCCACAGGGAAATCCTTCTCTCTTTCTTTCTTTCCAGTCAATTGAATAATAAATCCCAGAGCTTAATCCAGTGCATTAGGGTTGCTATTTGAAGTCCTGTTACACACAAACTGTTTTTTGTGTTTAATTCCCTTATTTTTTTCTCCAAGATACAGAGTCATACTCTTGCAAAAAGATACGTGCTCTCCCATCCACATACAGGATATAAATGTGGGATGAACAGTGACCATGGGAAAAGGACAGATAGGGGCTCAGGGGGTGTAAGGGATTAGAGCTGTAGCACAGGGGTGCGTTCTCAGGTTTGGGAACAATGTGGATGGCTGTGCTTTCAGAAGGGGACCTGTGTGCTGCTGGCTGGGCACAGGTGAAGGGCCATCTGCTTTGTAGATTGTGCATAGGTGCAGGTGTCCTCAGGCTGCTAATTGAAGGCCTTTTGATCTTGCCCAGACATGCTGTCTGGGCACTCTTCCCCCTTGCTGGTAGGGAAGTGTAGTGCTGCTCTACGATAGAGATCTAATTGTTAATAAAGACAGGAGCTGATGATTACTCTAGCGGTGTAGAAACATCTGTCTCTGTGTCCTTTGTCTTTTTTTGGGGGGACTGAGAGACTGTAAAGTATTGCTCTGTACAACTTGGGATGGGGGGTGCATAAGTTTCTGTTTTCTGACTTTTAGGCTCTTGTTAAGTTGTGCAAACCAGACATGCTCAGAGTAAAACAGAGTCCTCTTCCTCCTCTTTGGCAAAGACAGGACACGTACAATGGCCTCCAACACTCCTGCAGCTGCAGGTTTGGTTTTTTTTTTTGTCCAGTGTCTACAGGAGCATATTTGAAACTCCTCTGGTTACATTCTTCCCTAGAGAACTACTGCCTTTATGCTTGGGAAGCTGGAAGAGCTGAGGCTCCAGGGAAAAAAAGGAGCACAGGTCTGATTCACAGAGTGATGGTCTCTGCCATGCTTGTGAGTGCAAACATGATGACAAAGGTACTCCTTGTCCCTGTGTCAGCTGTGGCACTGGTTTGAGGTGATATTATCCTGTCTGTATTCCATAGAGAAGCTGCCTGGTGTAATTAGTGTCTGGGAGGCTTTAAGAGGGATAGATATGATGGTCTGTCTGGAGGTGGGGTGTGGGGGTGTTGAGAATCAAATATGTTCTTGATAGCTTCTCTGAGTCCCTGGGTACATCCACAGGATATTCTTTTCTATGTCAGTACTTGCCTAGCTCTTTCCAACCTTCCTTATTTCCAGGCCAGATAAGTACTTCAAGATTTGGTTACTTAACTTGACATATTTGAAGTCTGATTTCAGAATGCCCTGATTTTCTATGGGGAATTTTAGATTCTTGGCATGTCTGTAAATCAGGCCATGGGTACCAAAAATTAGAGGAACTACCACGAGCTTTGTTTTGATCTTCTTTTAATGTAAAGGTAGCACTTATTTATAATAAGATGGATTGTCCCTGTTCAAAAGACAAATGCCAGTTATGGCATATTATGGATATATGTTATGGATTTCATAAAGGTGGGGAAGGTATTTCCTGTTTGTGACAGTCTGTCCTGCTTGGGTCGTGGCAGAGATCATGCCTTTCTCTTTGACCTGACTTTTGAGGCTCTGATCCAAGAATGTGACGCTCTTTCCATTTCTTGTGTCATGTCTGGCTGTCGTGTTCAGTGACACTTCCTTGAGAGCAAGGGGAACATATCCTTGTGTGCTGAGGCGTGAGACTTGTTGGCTGCCATCCCTCAACCTCTCCAGTATTTCTATCTTCAAATCAGTTAATCAGTTATCTTGTGCTCCCTCACCAAATTACCGCTTTCTGGGCAGTCACTTCGAGAGACACAAGCAAGAGACTCTTTCCCAAATGATGACTGAATGCAGATGAGCTGTAGCTTGTCTCACGCTGATCAGGCAGTCTCCAAGGGCAGGTGGATGTTTGATCTGATCCAGTAACAGCAGTGGCCACTAGTTGAGTTTTTTCTGGGTTCTTCCCTCAATGTTGCTCCACTCCCTAGGACCTTGCTGTGAGCCTCAGCAAACATGTTGGTAGATGACACCTGTCTCTTGCAGTAGAATGGCAGGCCCTGTGAAGTGCCTGGAAGCCTTTGGCTGAAGGGGACCGTGTATGCTGAGCACATCCTTTGGCTGTCTGGGAAGCAAAGAGGTGCAGTTTGTAGCTCATCCTAACCTCTTCTCCTACTGTGGTTTTGAAGATTTCTGTGACAGTGTTTGTGGCTTGGGTGACATCCAAGGGAAAGGCTTTCTTATTCTGCTACCAGTCCCTTCTGCCTGTTGTGTTTTCCACGCATTTTCATTCTGAGGCTTCTGATCTTTTAACAGGTATCTTCTTTTCTTCTCCTCTTCCCATGTTTTCTTCCTCTCCTTCAGTTGCAATGCTTCAGGTATCAGACAGCGGTGATGCTTTGCTAAAGGAGTTTTCTTTGTTCCCCTCCTGGAATAGCAGTCAGAAATCTGTGTGATGTGATATCTAACAGGAGACCTTGGTGCCATGTCATGTGATTGAGAAAAAATGATACTATGAAAAACGGAGCAACTTTAGAGCAAATTGGAGCTAGCAAGCTGGGTCTACTTCTCATGCCTGACTGCACAAAGCTGAACAGAGCTGCAAACGTCAGGACTCTTCCAGGAAATTCAGGGTGGGTGGTAGGCTGTGACAGCTGAGCTCCACGTTTGTCATGCCCTGAGAAGTCCTTGCTTGTTCGAGGATTAAACTATAGCTACTTCCCCGACAAAGAACTGCTGCCAAGATTCCAGTCTGGCTCAAGCCACTCTCCACACTTCATAATGAAGTTTGAGAGAGCTTTAACATCTTGGTGTTGGCAGAAACATGGTTTTAAAATCACGGTGTGGTTGGAGACTAGCTGGCTCTGGACACTGGTAACAGGGCTGGAGACTTTCATCTCAAGGTCAAATCCAGCTGTGGTGTTAGTGACAAAGTCATGAACTTCTAACTGATGGTTTGGGGCTTAAGTGTGGAAAGATGTCTTGAGTCCAACGCCAGGACTGGGAGTCGGGAGGCTTGGGTTCAGTTCCTGAACTTTGCCAGAGCTGTTCTGAGGGACCCTCAGCAAGACACTTAAAGTCTTCAAGCCTTAGGTCTCTTGGTGAAAAAACACTGAAGGTCTACCTACATCAACGTGGTGCCAAGTCCTCACACTCACGCATGACTCCAAACTCCTGAATACCATTGGATGCAGAAGCACAAAGAACTAGGTGGGATGAGCTGGCTCTGTCCAGCCCGTATTAGACAAGTGCCTGGAGCGCAGTTGTCAGTATTAGCAGTAACTGGTGTGCTTTTTGGCAACTCGGAGGGTGAGGACGTAATGTTCTCAGGAGGCAGTGTTGCTCTGCCATTGCTGGGCGATGCTGTTCCAAGCACAGGCAGTCATGTGCTCAGGAGGAAGCTTGTGCAGCCCTCCTCTCCGGTGGCTATAGGAGAAGTTGGTTTCTGTGTTTGGCAGCTGGCATAAATAATCAGCAACAGCTTACTGAGAAATTAGTTTCCCAAAGACTGCGTTAACCACGACTGAGCTGCTGCCTTCTTTCGAAGGCATACATTGGCAGCCTCTCCTGGCAAGCCTTTGTTACTACTCTTCAGAGTAACTACCAGTGTCACTGCAGTGCTGGCCTGGATGTACACCTGTGCCTGCTACCCCCTGGAGGGGTTTTGGGTGAGATTCACGCAACTTCTACCTCCCTTCTGGCCTTGTTCCCGGCTGGGCCCAGGGCAGTGCTGCAAGTGGAGCAGGCTGGGGCAGCGCTCCGTCTCCTGGCGGCTCTCGATGCTGCCGGAGGAGGCTCTTCCCCAGAGGAGACCCGGGTGCTGCGGGCTTGTGTCTGCCTGGCCTTGGGAGAGAAGCATAAAGCTGCAGCCTGCAACACTGTAATCCCAAAGCTTCAGCCTCTCCCTGTGTGTGCCAAATTCCTTTGGCTGTTAAATCAGGGTAGGAATTTTGAGGGGAGCTTGTAGAGTACAACTTCTGTGTTTGCTTTTAGCTTCATGAATAGCAGCAGTGACTTGTCTGGCTGTGTACTGGGAAAACTCTGATTTGCCAGCTTTGAAGGGCTGCTGTTTTAAAGGGAAAAACTGGCATTTGTGCAACTATTTTGTGTTGACTTCAGAGTCACTGGTGTCTTGGGTAGGTCTGCTTGTGTCTGCAGGTAGCCCTCTAGTTTCCAATGGGCTATGGCAGAACTTGTGCTTGAATTGGGACCCTGGGGGTGCTGTATGCTGTACACAGAGCTAACAATGTGTCCTGTAGAACCTTGGCTGTGGTGAGGAGGACCGTAACCCTATTTCAGATGGGGAAATCTGAGGCGCAGGTCAGATAGCTGGAAAAAGGCTCCATGCAGAGCACTGATGTAGTGTTGTGTCATGATGATCTTTGTCACGCTGATGTGTTGATACACCCCAGACCTGAGTGGTGCGGGTGGAAGAAGGGAAGAGACCCGAGAGATTTATGCAACTCTTATGAGAGTAATGTTTTGGAAACTCTGTTAGTGCTGTGTGAGGAAAGGCTAATGCCAGCCTTCATTCAATGTCAGAGAAGTCCAGGTGGAGGTAGAGTGAGAGAAACAAGAGTAATTATTTCTGTTACTTGCAATGACTTTGTAGCAATGAGACCTTCACAAAGCATATAGGTGTTATTTGGGGGAGAGGTTCGGGAAAGAGTATGAGGGCTTAAGGAGAAAAATAAGGGTTGTTGAATTGGATTCACACGGCGGTAAACCCTTGCTGTTATTTTGTGTGTCTCCTTTTTCTGCAGCTGGGGGTGGCTGGGTGCTCTGGAGAGAGATCCAGGCAGGAAGATATTTTATGAATTAGTAGCAACACTGCTAGGTAAGTACATTCTACTGACTTCTTGCTTGTGTTAGTTACAGGACTCTCATCAGGCCCACGTACAAAATGTCCTACCGAACTGTGACCACGTTGGAGTGGAGGTGCTGTCCTGGCTTCACGGGGAGCAACTGTGAGGAGGGTAAGTTATGCAGCAATACACCTGTCCTTACAGAGCAACAAGGGGATGTGTGGATGGACTGGCTGCGTTGAGTTGGGTTTTGTTCCTTAATTTACTCTGCACCTCTCAAACACAGGAAAAAATCACCTTTATCTTCACTCCCTGTCACTATCTGAATGCTCACACACAAGCTCTGACAGGTGGTCTTAGGAAATAGACCAGACTGAATGGCTGCAAAGAAGCCTGAACAAGGAATGGGAAAGAAATGAGGAAATAGTTACTCGGGGATGACCTGTTCATAGATGTGCTCGTGCTTGGCAGAGTCCTTGCAGAGTCCTTCAGAAAATGCGCTTTCTCCATGCCACTTTGTTACCTTCTCCACATCCCACTGCCATCACCATCAGTTGCTGTAGCTGATGAAAGCTGGTCCCTGGATGGCTGCTCGTAAGAGTTATGCCTGTAAGGTCTGGATACAAATAATATCTGTGTTCCCAGAGGGCTTTGAAGTAAATTAGGCACCTTTAGTTTCCCTTCCCACCCACCCCTGACTTATTGGTGCAACATTCAGGTTGCACAGTGCATGTGAAAACAGTTCTGGGTTTGGCATCTGATCTTTCATGGAGGAAAACACAGAGCTCTTTCCAGAGCTGGAAGAAAGGGAAGTCTTTCTTTTCCTTTTCTCATCATGATGAACAAAAAGGACACGTTTTGCATTTTCCTTCCTGATGTTTTCTGCTTCAACTGTTCCTTCTGGGGCTTTGAAGTTAGTGCTTCTCCACTGAGTTTCAGGTTTAGGCACTAAGGCATCTGCTGAATCCGTGTCATGAGTGTTCGTGGCTTATGAATGGGAGAGAAACTAAGCCTTGAGTTTTCTGTTCATTTGCGTCAGGTCACACAGCCTGCCTCTGCTGGCTAGTGAAGGGTCATTGGGGGTGTCTGGGCTGTCCAACATCTCTAAGACTCCGCTGTTTTCTAGCCGCACCTTGTTTTCTTTGTGCTGTGATCTCTTGGTGCTAATCGCACAATTCATGAAAATCTCTAACTAGAAAGTTGTCTCGTTACAGTCACAAAGAATGATGGTTGCAGACAGCAGCTCCCTTTAGGCTGCTGAGGAAACAATAGTTTCCCAGAAGCTCAAGAAGAGTCTTAAAAAGTGGCAAAGTTACCGTAAATTGCAGTCTGCAGGACAGAGCTTTGCATTTTAGCATGCTACTAAAAGAAGTGAGCCTGGGAAAGAAAAGCTGCTGTGTGCAGCTTGGATTCTTACCTCTCACTGCAGGGGAGAGGGGCGCGAAGGACTGTGGCAGAAACTGTTATTTCTAAAGTAGCTGCGGCTGAGGCTGGCCGAGGATCTGACCAGGGACCCAAGAAGCCCATGTGTGCAGCCCGTTTGTGCCTGTAGGTTTGGACAGGTGTGAATAATTACAGCTTAGTGGTGCTGCTGGTGTAAAGGAGAGAATCCAGCTCCCTCCTGCAGTGCCAGATCTGTCTCAGCAGAGTTCAGTGGAAATAAAAAGCCAACATAAGCTTGTAGGGAAAATCAGGAGCGATCTCACAGGAACAGGTCTGTGGAACGAGGTGACAATTTTATGCAGTCAGTTTTCAAGGTGGAACTGTTCTTTGGGGCTTGGATATGGTCTGTGGAGTGTGAGCAGAAAGCCAGTAGCAAGCCCTCACCTTCATGTGTGAGATTCTTTTTACCTTCCCCCCCCCCCCCCCCCGCCCCCTAAAACATCTGGCACTACTGATAGTCCCATAGTCTTAAAAGAAAGAGGAAAATAAAAAAAAAAGGGCACCTCTTTCAAGTAGAGCAGGGTTGTGCCACTGAATTTCTAGCAGCAGTACTGACACTAGTGGTGTGTGCAGCACCTCAAGCTGTCCAGAGGCATCAATTTTAAAATTGAAGTATTTACTTGCTCCTTATGTTAATCCTTTAATGTGAGTGTCACTTGGAATTCTAAGTAAAAGAGGCTGTAAGGAATTCTTTAGGGCTTTTTGGCAACCTGATATACAGCCTTTTGTACTCTTTCCTTTCTGCACTCCCTCCTACTACAAATACAGTTCCTCTGAGAAAGTAGGATGCTTACATCTGTGTGGGTCCTTTCTGGAAACAGCAGACAAAAGAAAACAGAAAACTAAACTGAAACAAAACAAAAACAATGCAATTATGAAGCCACAGCAAACTAGCAGGGTAGAACTTCAAAATCCTTTTATCTATTTTTGGTATTAGTTATATTTCACCTCAATATTTCATTTCACTTCTATGTGCAGCTGGTGCTTTTGAAGTTGATGTGAGGTAGGTATGATTGAAGGCAGATTGGACCCGCACTATTTTTAACTTGCCTCCTTGCTGTGTTGCAAATGCTCTAATTCTCTGACAGTCACTATTGTTCTCCACTGTCAGCAGAATGGCAACTACAATGGCTCTGAGCTTCCACTCCAAGATGTCTCCTGTTTCCAGAGACTGAAGGAAAAAGTTTTCTTTCCCAAGGGGCCCTGGGTAGTAAGGTTGCGGATCCATGAGTAGGACAGATTAAGCCAGGAGATAATGGTTTGATCAAGCACGTAGCACACTTCAGAGTTGTGTGTGCATGGGCACAGCAGCAGGGTCCCTTCTTCAGACTTGATAGTGTTTTTTACATCTTCAGGCTTGAAAGATCCTGTCTATTGATTGCTGCTTTAATCCGAGAGAGCAGGGCTAATTCTTGTTCCTGTTTTGTGCTGTTCTGGAACAGTGTCTTTGGGGGAGCTATTGTAGCCTACCTGGAGGATGGAGTATTTTTACTAGCTGTTCTTTTATGAGGCCTTCCTTGCCATTTTTAAATTTGTTTTATTTCTTTTAGGATTTTATGGGGAAAGGAAAGATGGTGGGAGGGTGAACCAGGGAAACCAAGTCAAAGAACTTGCGATCATTCAAAGGCTGCAGTGCATCTATTTCCGACATACATACTTCTGTGTTATCTCCCAAATGGCAGGCCAACTTTTCTTTTGTAAAGAAAACAGTCCAGCATGGATCTCTAGCCCCAAAATATGGCAAACTCCTGATGAGACTGGTTTGCTCTAACACACCTTCAATGAGAAAACTCCCCTTTCACAGTGATGTACTGCGCACGGATAGAGAAAGCTGTTAAATGCAATTCGAGTATTATAAAATGTCTTGACCCTTAGCTAATAAGTTTAGCTTGAGAAAGTAACCACTTAACTGTCACCAGCTGGCAGGCACCTACATCAATGCTGAATGCTGCACATTGTTTAGATTTAAATTATCTTGGGAATTTAACTCTTGCATTGTAGCTGATAAAGAGCAGCATCATCTGGAGGAAGCCCAGCTCTAAGAGTGGGTGGAGATTTTGCTACTCAGTGGGCTATTAATTTACTGAGCTGGGGATGGCTGCATCCAATCTGTTTCCTTTTTTTAAGCTGATGCTGCCTGGGGCTTTGGGGCTTTCCCCTCACCCAAAGGTATGTCAACATTTGAAAGGTCTCTACTTCTTTTTTTGTTTTGTTTTAGTGTAGAACTGTGACCACCTAGTTGACTAGATAGTTAAAAATCACCAGTTGTACCAGGGCTTCCTGAAGGGTTTTTTCCAGCTTTCTTGGATGGAGAAAGAGGCTTGATGCAAACAAGTCTGGCGAATTTAACTGTCAGTACATGCTAATTTTTATTTTTCAGTTTCAGGATTTTTTTTGTTTTGTTTAAACTGGAGCCCAAGCCTAGGACAGGAAATGAATCCACTGAGCCACCCAGTCTGCTGACTGCTGATATAAAGAACATATGGACGAGGGCAGTGCAGAGGTGAAGTGGTTTAGCTATTGCAATCATGCATCAAGCTGATTGATTTGAATCCAAGATGATGGTGACATTTCAACTCAGCCTTTTTTCTATATGGCTGAAAGTTCAAAGCCAAGTGCAATCTCTTGGGAGAGGAAAAGTGTCCCCAGCAAGTTCAGGGGCTCAGCACTGCCCTGGAGCTCTCCAGCTAGGCAAGGTCTTATTTCACTTTACAAATCTAACATATCTAACATAGATTTCTTTCTTGTTTGTTTGTATTGCTTGGATTTGGGACAGTAGCCAGTATCGTATTTAGCCCAGAAGCAGATTGATGCTAGACAGCTTAGCTGTTTGGGCAAGAAGCAGCTCCAAGAGTAACCTCGGCACCTCTAAAGTGATACCACTGTGATTCCAAGCTTGCTTTTTTCTTTCCATAAGAATACAAGTAGGATAGGAATTCTGAGCAGCCTTGTTCAAGTAATGGCTTAATTTGAGAACTTCCTTTCTTCCCCCCCCCGCCCCTCTTCTCATTTCAGTTCTCAGAATATTTTTATCTACTTCTAGTAACTATTGTTTGCATCTTGTCATCCTGATATTTTTCAAACCTCTTAGATTTCCATGTGTTTACAGGTTTCAAAGCAGCATAAGAAAATAAGGGCTTTCCTCGGTATGATAGAGTGCAAAAGCCCTCTCCTTTTCTACTGCTGGTTCACAAAGCTTCTTTGTCTTGTCTCAGGAGGAGATGCAGAATAATACTGACAGGAAAGTCTTAAACTAGCAAATACAATTATGATATGATATCTGATGAGGCCATGAGAATGAACATGAAAACTAGAGACCTGAAAGTTTGAAAGTCCATTAAAGTGCTCTAGAAGGAAGGGTATTCAAAGTGGTGTTGATGGGACCTCACTTCTCCAGGTCTTGGTTTGCTCCCCTGTGAACCGTAAAACATAGAACTGTCAATCTGTGAGAAAATACACTGTGAAGGTTATAGAGTAACGTTTTCCATAATATCACAGTAGTTCTCTTCAGGCGTAAAGCTTGTGTGAGTCTTTTCCTTTTGTCACATCCTTCAGTTCCTTCTTGTTTTTTGCTCTTCCTCGTAGCCACTGTTTGGAAGCAAGGGAGTTAAGGCTGTGTCTCACATACAGCAAGTAGCAGACCTCTTTCCTGCCACTGAGCATTTTTCATCTTGCCCTTAAAGACTGAGAAGATGTAAGAGAAGGCAGCAGGGGTCAGGAGAGGCATTGCACTATCTGTTCATGTTGTTGCTAAACCCTAGTACAGTGATGTTTTTCCACTTCAGCAGAATCCAACTCCTACCGTAATCAAAGCGAAAGCTTGTGTTTGAACAGTGAAACTCTCCCAGAGGTGGTTATATCTCGGTGCTCTCTGGTTAGCAGGGCAGTTTTATGCTGCAAATTTGTTGCAGATTGAGGTACCTTCCTTTCAAGTTTGGATCTAGCACAGATCCTTGCATGTGTGTAGTTCTCTTCTAGAGACTGGCTCAGTAATTCCTTTAGTGAAATGTGTCTTTGCTCTCATTTTGAGACCTTTGGAACAAAGTCTAACACTTGGTTCCACATAGCAAACTTGCTTCTAAAAATATCTTCTCATTCCGAAGTTTAATGTTTATTAGATAGAAGTGAATTATGTGAATACATGTTATACACTTAATAGTTTAACATGATTTTCCTAGTAATTATCTAGTTAGCAAAGCAATTAGTAAGTAGGAAGTAAAATGTGGTACTGACCTTCAAAAATTTTTCATGAAAAAACATCAAAACATATTGATCACCCTTGATGGAGTTGCTGATGCATGAAAGTGGCTTTCTGAGTAATGATGTTTGTGTACCTATAGTACACAGGTGTTGGATAGTATCTACCCTGATATATTCTTCCATAGCATATGCCTCCTGCTCCTCCATACCTCCTTTGGTTTGTCTTTCTGGTGGCCTCCTCAATATAAGGCAGAAGGTCCACCAGAAGTTTCCCAAACAACTCTATGATGTGTCACCCAGTTCCTCTCCACTCCCATCACCATGCTGACCATTCAGCAACCTCTGGCTTCAGGCATAACACGTGTGTCACCCGTGATCAAATTTTCTGAGGAGTTCCTGGAGTGTGTGGTCACTGTTGGAAGAATACGCAGCCGCTGAGAGCGCTTTCTGGCATCAGTGCTGTGTGACTACTTGAACAATTTCTAAATGTTCATCTTCTCTTTCGATATGCAGTCAAAAAAAAAAAAAAGTCCCTGTCAGATTTCCAAAGACTTTGACACTGCATTCCAGCATCTGAGTAGTTTCACTTTTTTTGGACATTTTTAATCTGAACAGGGTGAATTTTATTCAGCACCTAATGTCAAAATATTTGGAGTGCTAAATATCTGCAGATGTTATCTTAACATAATTAGAAAAGCTGTATGCTGTACTGTTACACTGTCCCAATTTTTTTAGCTCCTATCAAATTACTGTGGTACACAGAGATTCTTTTTTATTTTGATAAGCTATTTGTTTGCTTTCCCAAATATGTTGGATGCTTTCTGTTTCTGCTGCTGTGTATTTCTTAATTCACAAGTGACAGACCCGCCTATTTATAGTGAATGGCTTTCCTGTTAATTTGCTTGATTTCTAATTAGGGGTGAATGTAACCTTACCTTGGGTAGGGGTAACACAGGACCAGGCTGCAAGGCTCTGTGTGCATCTGCTCTGCCTGGATCATTCTCACCATGCTGGCAGGATTCTGCCAACTGCTGTCAAGAGACAAAAGCATGTGAGGCTTCTTTAACGACTTCTACCTGTCCGTAATTGCTGGTATTACTAATTGACAGGCATATTTTCTGGGAAATGGTGAGGTGCAGCAGGAGAAGGCTAGAGTTGAGAAGGAAGTCCTCGGTAGTCGACTTGGTCATCTGAGCTCCTACTGCTGTAGTAAAGCAGCTTCTGCCATTACACAGAATGGATGCCAGCAGTCAGATATGGCTCTTCCATGTCTCCGGCAGTGTTGCTGCTTCCTAAAGAAGTTTTGCTTTCATCTTCCATGCAACTGTCTTTAGTGTATGAAAACAAGCAGAGTAGCAATCATGATCCTGGAACTGCTGGAAAGACCAAAAATGGCAAATTACTAGAATAGATGGTCTGTGAAATTGGGCAGTGTCTTCATTTTTGCCTGCTGGAGATGGCATGGGATGGTTCTGCCTTCAAGCTGGGAGTCTCTTGAGATTCTTTCTGCCTGCTTCAGTGACAGAGCAGGTAAGTGCTGATGAGCTGGGCTACATTAGAGGCAACTGTTGTCAAAAATATTGTCAATTGGTGACTGGACTGCTATTGGCAATGCAGGTTTCATCGAATCCTTCTTTGAGTACTTATGATCCTGTAAAGAACATAAAGGGTGTAGTAATCTTGAAGCACTCAGCAAAGCAGATAAACTACTAGGAAAAGGTCCACAGAAAGAAATTGCTTCCATTGGGAGTTATAATGTGCCATCCAGAGGTACCCTGACAGACTGTAGAGGTGGGCCTGTGTGAACCTCATGAAGTTCAACCAGGCCAAGTGCAAGGTCCTGCGCGTGGGTCATGGCAATCCCAGGCACAAATACAGGTTGGGCAGAGAATGGCTTGAGAGCAGCCCTGAGGAGAGGGATTTGGGGGTGCTGGTGGATGAGAAGCTCAACGTGAGCAGGCAATAAGCACTTGCAGCCCAGAAAGCCACCTGCATCCTGGGCCTCATCAAAAGAAATGTGGACAGCGGGTCGAGGCAGGGGATTCTGCCCCTCTGCTCTGCTCTGGTGAGACCCCACCTGGAGTGCTGCATCCAGCTCTGGAGTCCTCAACACAAGAAGGACATGGACCTGTTGGAATGTGTCCAGCAGAGAGCCACAAAGATGCTGGGAGGGCTGGAGCCCCTCTGCTGTGAGGACAGGCTGAGAGAGTTGGGGGGGTTCAGCCTGGAGAAGAGAAGGCTCCAAGGAGACCTTATAGTGGCCTTCCCGTACCTGAAGGGGGCCTACAGGAAGGATGGGGAGGGATTCTTTATCAGGGAGTGTAATGATAGAACACGGGGTAACGGCCTCAAACTGAAATAGGGGAGATTTAGATTGGATATCAGGAAAAAAAATCTTTCCTGTAAAGGTGGTGAGACACTGGAACAGGTTGCCCAGGGAAGTTGTCAGTGCCTCATCCCTGGAAGTGTTCAAGGCCAGGCTGGATGGGGCTTTGAGCAGCCTGGTCTAGTGGGAGGTGTCCCTGCCCAAGGCAGGGGGGTTGGAATGAGATGATCTTTAAGGTCCCTTCCAACCTGAACCATTCTGTGTTGATTGCAGGAGTAGATGAGCGAAATCTTGAGGATGCTGCTGGTAAGGAGGTCAACCAAGGGGATACAGTGCTCTCTCCAAACTCTGCTGTGAGCCTGTAAAGAGCGCTTGGAGGAGGCGGGGGGTGGAAAAGGTAGACCTTTAACTTCAGTAGTTAGCTATGGAATGGCAAATTCTTATTCATCCATGGTGCTAGCATGTTTTTAGCAGGTTAGGACTTTCCAATGGGATCAGTTTGATCAGCCAGGAGAATGGAAGCAAGGAGATCTTGGGTACTGCATATCTCTTTCTCTTGACCAAACAAAGATTCAGTGATGGTGCACCTGAGAGCCTTTAAGAAGTATTTTCTATTAGACTTATATAT
Source organism: Fratercula arctica (assembly GCA_947846985.1). Lineage (NCBI taxonomy): Eukaryota > Metazoa > Chordata > Aves > Charadriiformes > Alcidae > Fratercula > Fratercula arctica. Next base: position 11,757,634 of record CANTUZ010000015.1, on the reverse strand, counting down.
ATTTTTTAAAATATATTTGGTCTTGTCAAACTTCACAAACTGAAGAGATCTTGCAACAGAAGGATTGCCTAAGAAATATAGAGATCACCTTGAGATCAGCTTTTCATCAGGTTTAGAAATGCTTCTGACACAGAAGCAATTCTGCTTTTACTGCAGGGAGTTAGAAACTACCATCAGTCCACGCTAAACTCTAATCCTGAGGTGGACAATTGTCATCTCAGAGAGCAGTGAATGAACAAAATGGACTTGATACTTTTTTTCTTAAAAATAATTATTTTGGTAAGCCACAGATTGCAGGGTGATCTCCCTGAAAATCTGTGTACAGAGGCTGTCCTAACATGAGCTATGCAAAACATACTCCTGCCCTTTTGGACAAGCCTGAGAAGTGTGTAATGATGAGATGGCTAAGGTGGGCATTCAGGACTTGGGGAGATACCCCACGTGTGTATTTACTGCTTTCACGGGTGGTTGGGCTCTGCGAGAAGGCTGGATCCTTTGATTTCCAGTATCCAAATCTGGAGACATCTGATGGCTGGAAGTTTTTGCCACCTGCCTTCCTAACCTTTGTGAGATGAGTTGATGTTGCTGGTCCGTAAACGATAGAGGAGGGATGACCTTGAGGAAGCAATTTTGTGTAAACAGACCAGATTGTTGCTATTATTAAGGGCCATGTGAAAATAGCCAGAAGGTTGGAGGACTTCACTAAGCCATCGATTCCATCCAGGATAAGGACTTTGGACTGAATGCAGAGCATGCTGGAAAGTTCATGCAGCTCCTGCCAGTGTTGTGTCCTCTCCTGTTAAAGGGAGGATGAGACACCTTATGCTGTCTGTCCTGCAAATGTAGTTAGTACCAAAACAATGAAAAACATTCTCCTGAAAAACTCCACCCTGTTTCTCTTTTCTACAGAGATTCCTGTCAGAGATGGTAGGGGAAGGGTGGGGTTGTGTTTATAACAAAAGTTAGCAGTTTTTGGAGTGCACACCACACTGCCAGTCACATATGGAAGTGCTAAATGAGAGGAATAGTTCCTGATTGGTGTCCACTGTTCATTTTGATGCCTTTCAAGTGAATTATAGATAACAATGGAAGAAGAATTAAAACCACCCGCTGAAGCTGTATCTGAGCTTCCTTGCTGCCACAATAATTTATTTGATTATTATGGGTTTTTTTAAATCAGGAATAGGAAACAAGGCCTGGGCCTTTAATGTGAAATGCTTACAGTTGGAAGGGGTGGCGATTAAGAGAAGTATCTTCTTTCCTTCACTGAATTTGCAAGGCTATTGCACATTTAGCAGGGTGTTTTGTGTTTAATTTTTGAGCATAACACTTATGAAATTACAGCTCCCTCCCCATCACTTTTCAAGGGCTTAGTTATGAAATGTTTGCACTTAATGTTGCTGTCAAACAGTGTTGAATGAGATGGTTCCTTGAGGAAGAACTTCCTGAATTTCTTCCAGGAGAATACTTGAGCGGCCAAGTAATGCCTGGTATGCAGAGTGCCATCTCTTTTCTTATGATTGCAGTAATTTATTTACTTTTAATTACCCTGGATATCTGACCCTAGCGGCAGTGGAGACTTGTGCAGATATGAATGTTGGTGAGGATAAGGGAGAGATGAGGGGAACGTTCCTAGTTTTCATCCCTAGATAAAACCTTTACCTCCAGGTGTGACTCTGGGTTCAGTTCTGCTGCCATCTCTTCTTTCTGTTGTGTCACATACTGGAGGAGAGATGAGAACATACTTTGCACACCACATGAGTTCTAAGATTCCTGTGCAGAGCTGTTCTAACAACGATTTGTCACTTTGCGTGAGCGATGGAGGAATATCTCATACTGCTGAGGTTTAAAGAAATGAGTAAAGGAAATTCCTTATGACGGGAGACTTCATTGCCAGTTTTCCACAGACGGCAGATGGACAGGCCAATGTACTCTTCTTCCAAAGAGTTTTCTAATAATTTTAAACAAAGCTGTTGACAGTGCAAGCTGTTTGCATGTGGAAGTGGTAAGAAGGGTATAAGGTGTTGCAAGACAAGGGGGAAAGGCTGAAGAAGGCCGTATACAGGGAGTGGTGCAGTTGGTAGCAAGCTGAACTGGAGCCAAGCTTTGGAGTGAGGCAGATGGAGATATTTCTGTTTCTACCTTAGGGGTTTTGCCTTTTCTATTGAAGTTTTTTTAGAATGTAGGTTTTTCATTAAATGAGTTAATGCAATTGGTACAATAACATTTGTGTTTTCTGTGATAACTAATTCTAGTTGTGGGCTGCTCAAAACCTTCAACATAATGGAGAGTTCGTGCAAGTGCAGCACCTAAGCAGGCTAAGCCTTCTCCCCACAGAAGCTTTCTTCAGGCAAAAGAGGAGATTTACTGGGGACCTAAATCCCTAGTACAACTGTTACAACATTATTCTGGGATGCTTTGCCATGTGGAAATGAGATTGCAAGGGATTGGGATGCAGGTGGAATTGGGATTGCAAACCCAGGAGTAGGAACAGAGGTGGATTTGACGGAGACGTTTGAGACTGGTTTCACTTTTTGTAGAAGACTTCAAGGTGAAATAAAGAGGTAGGCATAAAATTCGCATGTTGTTGAATCCTAGACTTATTACTCAATTCTTTTTGTTATTAAAAGGTGAACCAAAAGTGTTTCTCCAAATAATAGTTTCTAGTGGAGTTGAATTTCAGTTTAACATGGAGAAGTGCTAGACAAAAGCATGTTCAATGCATGTCATTCCAGTATCGTGCCTCCTCTCTGTGAGCTAGTTAGCAGGATAAAGGCAGCAAAGTTAGTACAGCTCCATTTGGGAAGCTACAGGGATGTGCATCATATGGAGCAACTTACTTGGAAATACATGGTTCACTCAAAAGAAACCCTGTGCTGTAATTAGTAAGGTTCAGCCTGTGTCAGTTTGGGCAGATGTGTCAGATGGAGTTGTACTGGGGACTGTTCTCAGTCCAGTATGGCTTGGTGGTTCATTTTAAAGCTTGGTGTAAGGAATGGTGAGAGCCCTCTAGTCAGGGGTGTGTGTGTTAGAGGCTGAGCAGTACTGGGAATACATGGTAGACTAAGATTAAAATGCGGTGAAATCTTGATTAAATTGTAAAGTTGGGCAGAAATCCATAAAGTGAGACTTGGTCAGGGTCAGTCACAGAGGGTGGAATAATCAAACGCACAAATTTTGAATGGCAGGAGACTCTAAAGGTAGCAGGATCCCAGAGGAGGGAATGGAGTTTGTGGAAGACAGCAGAATGAAGCTCTGCTCTAAACTCAGGAGAAGAAATGCCATCCTGGAGTCTGGTGCTACAAATACTCTAACGAGATGTAAAGTTTACCACTAATACATCCATGAGAGTACCCGATGCACAACACTTTAAATTTTGTGTATGTTTATGGCTAGCAGTACCCGTATATGTGTGTGTGTCAGTTTCTCAGGTCGAGTTTCAGCACTTACTGTACCTTCAGCCTTGTTACTGCTTAATTCATGCGAAAGCTAGTCCTAATTGGTGTTGCACGTCTGAGCCCCAAGATCTTAAATACTGTAAGGGGTGTGTTGCATCTGTGAAGGAAAGTGTTTGGCTGGAAAGGAATATGCCTTCTGTAGGTGATGGGATTTGAATATGTTGTACTGTTAAATGATTAATTTGATTAAATTTGATTACCAGCTAGACTAGTTAGTAGGTACATATATATGCAACTGGAAATAGTATTAGCACAAACGAGCTTTTCTAAAAATAACATAATTAGTAGTCATTAAGGGCTAACTCTTGTTTTTCAAAAACTGGACAAGAAGTAGGTATAGACTCATTCTAATGACTACAGCATGTGATTACAAAGAGTAGGAAACATTTAATCGGTTCCTAAAACAAGTGTAGCATTGCAAGATATCCTGGTTGTTACTGCAGTAGAAAGAACACTTGTTGGATGGGTCTTTAGCAACTTTATATCTCTGAAATAAATGAAGACCGGGAAAAACTTGCTGGTGAACTTTCTGAAGAAATCAAGTATGATTCTATGTACTGTGAGCTAGATTTCAGACAACATTTAATAACATACTTCATCAAACCATGCGAGAGAGTGAAACATCACCATTTGAACAGGTTGCACTAGGTCCCTCAACCACCAAAGCAAGAAAGATGTTAAGGAATGGCTCCGTGAAAATCCTCTATCATGAAGTTCATTAAAGACTGATAAATTTTATTCTGGACTCATAACATATGCTTCTTGCTCAGGCTCCTGATTTGTCTCCTCCTTGGATAACGTATCCAAATCCACAAGTAACATGCAAGTTTGCATTTCATTTTGAGCCCAGCAGGCATACGGCAATGAGGTTACAAGACCTTTCCAAGTGAGCCTGGAGGGACTTGTTGGCTAGAGTTTGGATTTCTGGCAAGCAGCTTGCTCCAGCTCTTTTCTGTAATAAACTCAGGGTTCAGTCGCTGGCTTCTTACAGATACTGAGCACTGTTGCGTGTCTCTGGATAATCAGTCACTAAAAGGCACAGATGTTTCAAGATGCATAGCAATGGGTGCAGCATATAAGAAAGGCAACATCAGGGTCATACTACAGATGAAACCACATCTTACATGTGTTCTTTCTTCACAGGAAAATTCTTGTAGCACTTGCAGTTTTCTGGTTGCTAATACCATCAAATGAATAATGCTAAAGCTAATAATGCTTGTGACTTTTATTTGCTGTTCATTAAACCTTGCAATGCCATAGATGGCACGTGCCTCTCCTGCAGGCAGATCCAATAGAAGAGCATTACAGTAATGAACAGAGTGGGGTGCAGGATCGCACCGTGGCTTAAATTAATTTGGGCAGCAATTCTAACAAAGTCAGAAGGATTATAGAAATACGGGACTAGAAGATGCTGTAGTCCTTACCTGGTTATGGAGATAGTAAGAGATGGCTGAAGAAATTCCTGCATTTTATCTTTTGCTGTAAATGAAATGTACTCCTTGTTACAAAAAATAAAAGAGAAGAAAACAGACACAGTGAGGATTTAGAATTTGATGTTTAATTTTTCTGTAAATGATGACTCTTTTAGAAGTAATGCTAAAGAAGTCTTTGGTGTGATCCACTGTGGAAAATGCAGGGGCCTATGTTGATTGCTATGTGGTCCTTCATTTAAAAAAACTTTGAGGAACATTCATGGCAGATGGACTTCAGTTAGATTACTTCCTGCTGCCAGTGGCTGTCAAATGTGTGTCCCCAGATCAAGTGCCAGAGGTTTCTGTTGAAGGCGTCAGGTCTTGTTGTCATGGAAAGAGAGTGTTTTCGACAGCACAAGCTGTAGAAACTGCTGTGGTACCACTGAGACACTGACAGAAATTGTGAGGTATCTTGGTTAATTAGTTCTTCTCCAGTGGCCAGTTTAGGCAACAGATACAAAATGATTGCTGTTGTCAGCCAGTGTTTTCTCAACTTCAACGGTTAAGCTTGTGCTTAAGTAATGAAGTTTCTGGTTTTCTCTTTACTGGTGGTGAAAGTTGTTAAATCCATACGGCTCGTAGTACTTGCGTAGTGATGGCTCCAAATGCTG